>JBAJHW010000010.1:19812469-21031398 GCA_037013535.1 Intellagama lesueurii
GTATTGAAAACATTCTTACAGATATGAGAAAAACTGTCGGTACAAAAGCTTAATAAGATACAAAAGCATAACTTAAGTTGCAGGTAAACACTTAAGTCACAAAAATGTATCTCAATCCAAATTGCAGGAGCATAAAAAGTATAATAAAAATATAAAAAGAATATTTTAATTACATGCTAAAAATGCAGGAACTTATAGCCTAAAAAAGGCACAGTGAAAAAGCAGAGAATACATATCTAAAGTACATCAGTAAAAAGTAAGAAGCATTATAGCTTTGAGCACTCTTTAGCCTTTTAGCATATTACTGGACACATATGAAAAATATTCTAAGTGCTTACCCAGCCAAACCAGTTTGAATCTATGAAGGGAAATCCATATTGTCCTCTTCTCTTCTCTTTCTATGCTGCTACTATCACTACATGATGCCACTCTTTAATTTAGTCAGGTAACAATTTTCTCTATCTGCATTCCAGGACTCTAGGAGTTTTTTTGTCATTCCTTATCATTTGTTTACCTCCACGCTCAAGTGTTAGGTATGAAAGAGGATCTTTCACAAGGCGATGTTATTCTGTATTGGTCTTGTTTTCAAACTTGGCTGGAGAGATGGCTGATATTTTCTCAGTCACTTTTAGTAAACTGCTGTTCAAGCCTCATTTTAAAAGCAAAATGTATATTTTCAGGATTACATTTTTTTTAAATTCTTCCCCCCCCCCCCATAATTATTTTAATAGTCTGTATGTACAAAATCTCACACCTTGACACTGCCCCCTTCGAGCATCTTGGTGCCCTCTCATTTGCCTTGGGGCAGGAGTGGCAAAGTATAGGTCTCCAGATTTTAACAGCAGCTCCCATTTATATGAGTCTGAGAAGGGAAAAGGAAGAAAAGAAGGAGAAGAAACTGTAAGCGCAGGGATTTTACACAGTTGAGCTCTTCATAGAAAATCATTACTGTCCCAGTTTTCAGCATCCCAAGTGCCAAAGATTTATGAAGGATGGCCATAGCAATGTCATGAAATGGTGCTGATGGAACAGAGGATCCATGCAAGTAACAAATGGCTTGAACTGTTGGGAGGGAAAGAGCCAGACAGATATCCTGCTGTGTTTTTCTCAGGGATACTAGTCAATCTTTGGTTCCAAGTCCGAGTCTTTGGTACCAATTCCCAAGTCTGAGTCCCTATTAAAAACAAGCTTTTTCTCCCAGTAAAAAAAAGGAAGGGGTGGGTGGATTCCGAGTCATGAGTCCAGTCTGAGTCATTGAAAAAAAGACCAGAGTTGTGCCCGAGTCAAGTCACCGGTGCAACTTAAGTCCAACTTGACAACAAGTCTCTCAACTCGAGTTCCCATCCCTGGTTTTTCCCTTTTGACTTTTCTAGATCTGCATGTATATTGATGCTCTTAGACTTCCTCCTGCTTTTTCCTCCTCCTCTTAGGTTTGAAGAGGACAAGTCAAGTGGTTTCTCCACAATGACTAGACCAACAGAACAAAGCCATCATTAGGGGCTTCTGAGACCCTGTATGGGTCTCATTTTCCTACACCATCCCCAAACAGATTTCCCAAAGCAATAAATACTTTTTAAAACTATTTTAATTTATTCTCTTTTCCAGAATGTCTGCTCTCTTTAATAGAAAGCTTAATGCTTGGATGTTACATTCTGCTTGAATAAGTACCAAATATTCTTTGTATGAACACTGTCATGTTATCTACCTGCTAACTCTTAACAGACAAAAAAAACCTCTTAATTGGGCAGGGCTAAATACTGTGTGGCTCAGGGAAAAAGGGTGGAATTGGAGAGCTGAAGTCTAATGGACAGTTTCAGGTTTCCCTCTCCCTATTTGTCCACAGGGGTAAAAACTGCAATTTGTGGAAACTTCAAAGGAGGAATAAAACTTCCATGTAATACTTTCGCTTTCACAATGAGAAGTGGTGGTATTTTGTTTTTCTTTCTAAGCAGTATTTAAAAACAATACTGCTGCAGAATTCCCAAGCCCACAAGTCAAAGGTAATTTGAGTCAAGGATAAGCCGAGGGCTATAGAAAACAAATCCTATGAGGAAAGATGGAAGAAAGGGGCTATGTTTAGCCTGGTAAAGAGAAGACTTAGGAAGGATATGGTAACACTCTTAAAATATCTGAAGGACTCCAACAATAGAAGAGAACAAAGACTTTCTCTCTGCTCTCTGGAAGGCAGGACTAGATCTAATGACCTTGAGACACAAGAGAGTACATTGTGACTGAACACTGGAAGAAACTTCCCATGGTAAGAGACAATTTATGGAACACGTTAGTGAAGCAGAAGGAAGCTTCACCTTTGATGTAGACTAGTGGTTCCCAACCTTGAGTCTCCAGGTGTTCTTGGACTACAACTCGCAGAAATCTTGGTCAGCACAGCTCGTGGTGAAGGCTTCTGGGAGTTTTCGTCCAAGAACACCTGGAGACCCAAGGTTGGGAACCCCTGGTATAGACCATTAAGCAGAGGTTAGGCCACCATCTGTTGCATGTGCCGTAGCTCTGAATTTCTTGTATCAAGCAGGACATCAGACAAGGTCATATGGGGCACTGATTCTTACTCATGTACTGCTGGTGGAACACAAAAGAAGTCTAAGGGGGACACAAGGTTTTCATAACATGGACTAAGAATTCAGTCCCTCGCAGTCCCCAGGTCTCCTGGAAACACAAGGTCCTCTCTCTTGCCACTGATTATCCATTTGGTGGCCTTTTGGCACGCTGAAAGTTTGGCGAGTCAATAAACGGACAAATAAATTATCTCCCCAAGACACACAGAGACACAGACACACATCTGACATTAGAAGTGGCAATACAGAGAAGCCAGTGTTAGAACATTTTAATCTCTTGAGATATTATAATCAGGAAGGGATGTTTGAGATGAAAACAACTGAATTGGGTTACATCTATAAATTCCAGTGTGCATCTAGGGATTAAAGAGAGATTGAGAACCATTGGCCTAAAAGGTCTCTCCAGCTCCATGATGAATGTAAGATTTAAGCCCTAAGATTTAAACCTGAAGCCCTGAGAAAGGGCCCTAATGCAGGTGTTACATTTTTGCAACAGCCAATGAGCCTTACCTTATGGTCAGTCGTTGTGGATGGTCTAAGATGTGGTTGATTTATTGTCAGGAAGTCTTTTTGTGACATTTGTACAGGGTTTCCTTCCTTCCTTCCTTCCTTCCTTCCTTCCTTCCTTCCTTCCTTCCTTCCTTCCTTCCTTCCTTCCTTCCTTCCTTTTTGGAAAAGCATAGAGGCGTAATGATAAATTCTGAAATGCAGGGGCTCCTTATGACAGCCCCCATATCCATGACATTGAGAGAGTCCAAAAAAAATGAAGGCAGGTTCGTTGATTCTCCACAAACCAGTTCTAGCAGTGTTCGCCTCCATTATGAACTGGACTTTTATAAGTTTAATAGGTCTTGGTTGTCTTATCAAGGCCAAAAGCAGTTTGTACTGCAGGGGGGAATAGCTCAAGTTCACAACAATATATTGTTACTAGAAAAATCCTGTTGTTGGGAGAAGTCACAGTATATGCTACTGTGAATTTTGAAGCATTACTTCGAAGGAGTAGCAATGCTTGAAGGGGGTAGCAGTTAAGGGTGGATTGAGCAAGGGGTCACCTCACACACACCCCAAGTTTGAGTGGCACCCCTCTTGCCCCAGTTATAAGCTTCTTAGGAATGGAAGATAATATCACAATCCCCCACTGATCAAAAAGTCCTGGTGCGTCAGCCTTGTGATCCTAATACAGCAGATTTTACAACCGACTTCATTAAAAGCCATGCCCTGTTAAAGGAAAAGCCAACAAAACACATCTTTCTACTCTCTTCGGCCTCGAGCGCACCGGGTCATTGATAGTTCTGCTCAGCAGCCTCCAGTCTGAAAGCTGTCAGAGGCAGAAAGGAGAGGAAAAAACGGTTTCTCCGTCACAGCTGGGTCCTCCTCCACCAGCGCCTCAGGCTGCTGACCCTGAAAGATTGCTGGCTGTAGCCAAAGCAGCAGCAGCCTGGCTCTTTTGCTCCCGACTGCTGCTAGTGCCAAAAAACGCAGGCGGAGGAAACCGTAGCATCAGCTCAGGCAGCCCTCGAACAGTGGGTTGGAAGCTAGCAGCTTTCTGGATCTGATCCTTGTTTCGAAACAGCCTTTGCTGCTTGAGTGGAATACATGGGATCCTACAGATGTCCTGGGAATAAAGAATCTCTGGCCCATTTTCTATGGCCCAAAGTTCATGTCAAGTGCACCGAGGACCTTTAGGGAAATCTAGCTAGTTATTCACAGAACCAGGAAGTAAAATGTCACATAGTTAACAGAGGGCTTTTTCAGATGGAACATTTTATTCTTTTTTTTTTTAAGTATCAGCTTCTGCACTGATTTTATTGGTATTTTCCCCATAATCGACAGCCTGAGTCTTGCCTTGCTTAGTTTTGTGTTTTTTTAATCATCTCAGAACTGCAGAGCTAGAAGGGACCCTGTGGAGCATCGAGTCCAGCCCCTGTCAAGGAGGCCCAGTGGGGGAATCGAACTCCCAAACTCTGGCTCAGCAGCCAAAGGCCTAAACCACTTGAGCTTTCATGACTTTCCCTGTCTTCTAGTCCCTCCTTTCAGTTTGGTTTATTTTTAGTGTCCCTTTGTTCCAGGGGTATGGAATTTAGTGCTCCAGTGACTCTCACTGAAATTCATGTCTGTGGTCAAAGCCTCCTAATCAGAAGCTTTTAGAAAGAGTTTCAGTTAGCACACAAACAAACAGAAAAACAGAACAGCTCTAATAGAGAAGTCCTAGCATGTTGCCATTTCCTATGCCAAGACAGCTGTGTCAGCAACTATGAACTGGGGATGCATAGCCTGAGAGCCCATTAGGGGGACATCAACGGCCTAGCAGCTTATGGGATCTTGCAAAGAGTTTGTGAGTCCGATGACCCAGGACAGCCAAGAGGAAAAGGAAATCCTTTCTAACAATACTTGAGGATTTGGTTCGGTTTGCATTTCGAAGCAAGCTGACCTGATTCACACTTTCTGGACTTACCTTGCAGATGAGAACACAGTTTTGTTTCGGAGGCATCTACCTATTTCGCAGTACTGCTCTCTCAATGACATAATTTGGTTGGAATGAATTCAAAAAAGAAACTTTAGAATTAAAATGTGTACAAAAAAATTATCAGGAGTCAGGAGAGTCAGCACAATGCCATCAGAAACAGCTGCCTCACCAGGATGATTGGCAGGCCCCACCCTAATAAGACTTTCCGATTGCTTCTCACCTTGTCCATGAGTGAGATGCCCCGAGTGTTGGGTGAGAACTAGGCTTTCTGTGAGAACTGACTTCCTTGCCATTGTCACGACAGCACATTTATCTGCCCCTCCCCGTGGGTCAAAGACATGAAACTGCCCAGAAGCCCGTCGTCCTTGTTTTTATCTTCTTTTTGTAATTGCCAAAACTATCCTCAATGCACAGATCTCATCTGATTTTGGAAGCTAAGCAGGATCAGGCATGGTTTGCTCATGGATAGCAAATCATCCGGGACCTCCAGGTAGGAGTAGGAAAGACCCTTGTCTGAAATCCTGGAATATCACCACTGCCGATCAAACAGTGCTGGGCTGAGATCAGTGGTTCCCCACCTTGATGTTCTTGGACTACAACTCCCAGAAGTCCTGGCCAGCAAAGCTAGGGGTGAAGGCTTCTCTGAGTTTTAGTCCAAGAACATCTGGGGGACCAGAGATTGGGAACCTAAGGTTGGGAGCCAATGCTGTGGAGGGTGGATGACTCCTTGCTTAGCCTTCCCTTGGACCAGTGCCAGTTTGCAGCTATTTATTATCACTGAACACTTAATTACTTGAGGGACAGCAAGGCATGCGATGGCCATGTTAGAAAGGTTTCAGCTATAAATAGCTCACAGCCTGAGACAAAGAGATCGGGCTGGAAATGTCAGAAAGAGAAGGTGGAGGGGGTTTAGGGTGACCGACATTGTCTATCGTTGTTTGGGGGCATTCCTTCTACACACGTTATGGTGCTGTATTTGCATGGCTTCTCACCAAGACCATGTAGCGTTGCTTCCGTAATACTCCACGTTTTAGTGTTTCAAGTAAACTGCTTGGTATGAAGACTTATCCATTGTTCTGGCTTGGTGGGGGTTGTGCAAAATGTAAATCCTATATTGGGGGGAAATATAGAGTTCTTCCGGTTTCTGTGTTTTCCAGCTCTCCAGTAACAAAGTGCACAGGGTGTCTCTTGAGACCATCATAAGTTGATGTGTTTCCTATGGGGTTTCTTTGATTATTACTGGCCTTCACTCTGAGGCCTTACCTGGCAAACCTTTCTGACTTAACAAAAAGAATGTTGATAATATTCAAGTTATGTATCTTGTCAAGTGATGTGTCTTGTTGGGAACATAGAAGGTTGATAAAATCTGGGAACAGTTGGAGGAGATTCGTCTTTCTTCTCCTGTTATAGTCAGCGGGTCGGGCAGGTGGAACTTTGTGTGAAATGAAATATAGGACTGATCGCCATTTAGTGCGACTGGAAAAGACCAATGATACATAGGCCACATTTGTTGAACAGATGTTCTCCCAAAAGGTGAACAATTTCTGTTTGGCGTAAGGAACAACTTTGTCTCTCCTCTGCCTTATTTACGTTCAGCATGCTTTCTTTCCTGATTGGTTGCTGGAAGGTAAACGCAAGCTTAGTTTGTAAACCTGATTGCTGAGGGATGCTTCTCTGATGCAATGCTGTCCCTGGAGGAAAACTGGTGTTAATCTCGGGAAACACAGAGGATGGAACTGAGAGTTCCATGACCATCTTAGCGTGCTTGCTGTTGCTGGAGACGATCTCTGGAGACTAAATGTGGGAACGGTGAATTTTGGCTATCTGCACTAGAGTGTTGACGTTCTGCCTCCAGCTCTGCTCAGTCTGTACATTTGTAAAGAAACGCAAACATGACTAAATGCCCAAAACCTGCAATGACCTATTTTTCAGGGGCGACCTGTGATCTTAGTACTGGGATTGCTGATCCCAAAATTTTAGGGTTAAGCACCCCTTACCCCCTGCTCTAATCACAATGCTCCTTCTGAAGAAAAGAAAAGCTGGGTAAGATCTGCACTTCTGAATGTCTCACTGTTTAGAAAACCGATGAGAGCAAAACATGCCGAAGTGTCAAGATTATTTCCTGCAGGAGAGTCTCTGCCACACACCACATGAAAGGACATGCTAGTCCCCTGCTACATGGTGATGGCATTAGCACTGCTTTTCTTCCATTCTTTTTTGCATTGTTTTATGATTTATCAGTGGGTGGGTGAGAAGAAATGCATATGAACTGAAAGTAGCAGTAAGCTGGACTTCCTCGTAGCAAAACTGGAATTTAGGAAGAGCAGCACACAATACTATATTCCGATCACCCTGTATGGGTGTGAAACCTGGACAGTTAAGAAATAATGCTGGGAAAGGTGGAAAGCAGCAGGAAAAGAGGAAGACCAAATATGAGACGGACTGACTCCCTGAAGGAAGCCATGGGCTTCAGTTTAGAACAGCTGAGCTGGGCTGTTGAAGAGACGACATTTTGGAGATTGCTCCTTCATAGGGTCACCAGAAATCGGAGGCGACTTGATGGCATGTTGCGACAGCAAGAAGCACACAATACAGAGCAGCTACCTAGGGCAACAAATGAGGGTGAGCGAGGAAAATAGCTCCTTTCTAGTGAAGGGCTATAGATCAAGGGTAGAGCCCATGCTTTCCATACCAAAGGGAGAGCCCAGGAACCTCCTGTCTGAGAACCCGGAGAGGCACTTCCAGCTGGTGGAGACAATACAAAGGTAGACGTTGACTCAGGAGAAGACGTCTCCCCATGCTGCTCACTGTGTCATGTCACCTTCCAGTCATTCTAGAGGCACTTGTTTTCCTCTGCCCCTTTCCCAACCCCCCACCCCTTATGCGTGCATTAATAGGGATCAGCTAATCAGCTTTGGGGATTGTCAAACCAGATGCTTTCCAGTCAACGAGTTACATTTTCTTCGGCTCCTTTTCCCCAGCGCCTTTCCCCCTCCTAAAAGTAGTCTATGGAGCAGTTTTCGGTGCACATTTAAAACCTGCTTTACAAAGCCAAATGGCGTGCCTTATTTTGAACATCTTGAGGACTTCAACATTCCTTTTTGGAAGGGTGGACATTGTTGGTGAGTTTCTTATTGAGAGGGTCTGAGCTGCCTTCTGTCCTTTGATCCTTTTCGGGTAACGTCTGAGAGGCTTCAGTCTCATGAAGTGGGCAGGTGAAACTGCAGGCAGTCACCGAAATCTAGACAAATGATATTTATTATTCATTCAGATTCCATTTGTATGAAGATGTCACTCAAGCTGTATTTGTTTGCAGATATAAATAAACACTCTTCTTTTCCCCCAATCTGTCTCCAGATATGTGAGTTCGGCTGTTGAGCGACAGGGGAACACATCTATGAGGAAGGTAAATTTTTGCTGAATTATTCCCTAACAAAAATAGTCCATTGCTAATGTTCTAGTTTAGTTATGTCTGGATTTCCATTTGTGTGTGTTCACACACGGACATGCCTGATAATTCAGGGGGACTTTTGAGCAAGAGTTAATACAAAACAGTTCCTAGCTTATCCATATAAGCATTGGCAAAATAACGGATCTGTGAACCTCGCCATTCCTTGAATATGTAAGAAGGGTCTGACGGGATTACTACAAAAGACCAGATCTTAGAAAAGATACATCAGTAAGAATCCAACCACCACACCCAGGTGGGAATTAGTCCCAAAAGTAAGCTTTCCATCTAGTCTAACACCCTGAATTGGGTCCATCTAAGTAGACCCACTGAATGAATTGCTGAGTGGTAAGTCAATGTTTCCCTAAGCCCCATTGATTCCATGGGTCTAGTAGCTGCGACAGGAAATTGGATGCTGGCCTCTGCTTCTGACGGATGATACTTTTGAAGAGTTCACAGACAAGGCGTAAATTGGCAAGATAAACTGCAGCCAAATATGGAAGCTCCCTGTTGCAGGATGCATCTTCCTTCCTAAAATAAGTGTTCTTGTTCCGTGTTCCAGCTAGTTTATTCCCTCTCATCAGTCTATTCTGTTCTCCAACCCCTTCCCTGGTTTGGTTTTCTAATTTGAACGTTACCTTCTCTAACATTTACAGACTATTATTTGCTTTTATTTACATATTAGTTCCTTGTATACCTTGCCTTTCGTCCAAGACAACGCCTATGGCTCTCCGCATCCCTGTTTTGCTCTCCTCCCATGTAAACCAGGGTCAGGATGGAAAATAGGGCTGGCCTGCAGTTTTCAAGAACCTAAAGTGCCCAACCAGCATTCACTGGACGGTTTGGGAGAGGCTTGACCCCAAAGAGAGATTTTCTTTTAAAGATTCTTTTAAAAACTTCCAAGCCTGCCAGTGCAACTCCCCTGTATCTCAGCACTGAATCCCAAGATCTGGAAAGGCGCACAAGACATTTAGGGAAGACATATTGGGGGACTTTGTCTCTCCCACAGTCCAGTGAGGCCTGAGCAGAGCTTTAAAAAGATATAGAATATATATATATTCACGAGAGCTCCTGGAATCCTCCATTCTCCCCCTGTGGATTCAGGATGTGCCTTCCATGGCTTTATTTAAAATGGAGGAAAGGAGGCTGGACTTGTCCCAGAAGGAGGGCAGATCCCCCTTGGACCACAGCACTGTTTGGTGGAAAATGGGGATGATACGAATCTCTCTCCCAATCCCTACATTGCAAACGACATACGTATAGAGCAGGGGTTCCCAAGGTGTGTGTTTTTTGAGTCCCAACCCCCTTTTATAATAGCCACCTGACCTGTGACACACATACACTGTCACGTGTGCATAAAAAGGCCTTTTTAATGAGGTAAAGTCATCCTTTCTCAGAAAGTAGAGGCTTTTTTCTCCCCCAAAGGGCCTGTTTCTTATACACACACACCTACACGCTAACTTTAATATCCTTCTCCGAAAGATCAAGGAAGAGATTATTAAACAAGGGCTACCGCATGTTTAAGGTGACCCATGACACACCCGCCCACACACCCAGAAAACACTTCGCAACCCCCTTGGAGGGTTGTGACCCCCGGATTGGGAAACACTGGTGTAGAGTGTAGGTGTAGGACAGGTGGCTACACTAGCTGGGGCATTCTGTGAGTTTTAGTCCCACAAGTAACTTTCCCAAGATGTGGTTGGACATGGTTTGAAAACTAGGAAGGAGGACGGGATGAGAAGAATTGAGTGACATGATGGTTGGGTCTCCTGGGGCTGAACCGAGGGCTGCTTGTGACTGGGAGGGTACCTTCCCCCAGAACTGTAGGGTGACGCAACCCCAAATCTCTCTCCACAAGTTGTCCCTGGAATCCCGAATCTCACCTGTACAAACAACACAACAGTTTAGATGGCATTGTGCAAGACTCTTCTTGCTCATCTTTTAGATTTGCTCTAGAATTGCAGAGCTGGAAGGGACCCGTCTGGATCATCGAGTCCAGCCCCTGTTAAGAAGGCCCAGTGGGGAATCGAACGCTTCACAGCCACCGATCTGATCTAAACCACTGAGCTATCCGGCAGTTCTTCTCTGCATCCTCCCCCTTTCAGCTCTCCAGATATACTCATGCATACGATGCTGGAAGGAGTCAAAGCAGGCTGCGTGCCTCGGCGAGCCCATGTCGCTGTTTGCCTGCTTACGCCAAGGTTTCTTTGTTTCCTTAAGGGCTATTCTTCAGGGAGCGAACGCACGATAATTAGCTGAACCGCCAAACAGTCTGAACAGAAAGCTTGGCGGTTTTGTTGCCTTCTGTGGGGCCTCGCCTTGTATTTTAAACTGTATGTGGAGTAACCGAGAGCAATGTTTTTGTAGCGAAGCACGCAATTAAGGAAGCATTCAGGATTTCAGACAAGGCACCAGCTCTGAATGCAGCTGCTGATCACATTCATTTTCTTAAGATCTGCTGTATTATGGCTTCTGAGGGGAGATGAGTAATCTCTTACATCTGAGGGTAGATTTCTCATTTATAAATGTTCACCCAACCTGCAGACGGAACAAAACGGTTCCAGCCATAGTTTGGTTTATTCCAAAAACAAGTTTCTAAACATTGTCAGGGGGAATAATTTTCCGGGGAGCTTGTCAGACAGCTTGATTGAAGACTGTAGGAATTAATCATACCGTTCATTAAGCAGATTTCTGTGTGGGCTGATGCCCAGGTTAACAAGTAATCTATAGCATGGGTTAAATTTTAAATTGAGCAAGAGCTGAAGGCTTGTTGACCCCAATTTCCATGGCTATTGAGACAGACACAGGTTTCTCTGATGCAGCTATGGTCTTAAAACAGCGCCTGGGACTCCAATGAATGGCAAAAACCCTCCAAAGTATTGCAGAGTTTTGAATTTCTGGTTAAAATTCTCCTTTTGATACAAAGCAGATGGACAGAGACTTTTTGCAGAGGAGAATAGCTTCCAGTTCCTCAGATAGTCCACCCCTTTTTCATTGACCGGCCCTTACAGTCTCAATAACTCGCCCTGAGACATTAGTAGTAGAAAGAATAAAAATTTTCATGACTTATAGTTGGGAACTGGTAAGAGCAAACTAACAACCAACAAATAACTAACAGACAAAAGAGAGGGGGAAATAGAACACACTGCAGAGAGGCAGGGCTCTTGTTGAATTCAGAGGCAGGAAAGAACGATTGGTTAGTGTTGGATAGATTGACAGTCACTCCAGCCCAGAAAGGTCCCTCCCAGTCAAACAAACTGCAGGCAGCATGCAAGTTTGTAAAAACTCCCAACACAAAATCCATTCAGAGTATCCTCTGCAGGACTGGCCCAAGATGTTTTTCCAGGCTGAGGTGGAACAGTGAACACTGGACTCATTCCAGCCCCATATCAAGGGGTATAGTTCTCAAAGTCACCCAAGTTATTTTGGTGCATGCAACAGAATACCCTAAAACACTATCAAATTACATAGGCAGCTATTAGCTGGTTTTTCATGGCCTCTATGAAATGCTTCCCAAGGCAGCTGTCTCCACTCTGCTTAATGGCAGAGACCTCTGGCAAGGCCGAGCTGGTGGTGTCATCACAAGACACTGAGTTTAAAGGAAGAGAGGGATAGGACCACATCAAGAAAGTGGCCGGGGAATGGGGGGGAAGCCAAAGGAAATCACACCGCTGGCTTGAGCCTCGATCACTAGAAGGATCCCTCCCTCTGGCAGATTAGCCCAAGGGGATCTCCCACCCCTTGATGAATCCCTTCCTTTCCAGTCTGCCCCGAGGAAGGCATTGACAGCCGTTCACTTCAGGCCCCAGTCCAAGGGGTTGTAAAATAAAAGGATGCTGGGGGAGGCACTCCAAAAATGAAAACTAAAACGGGTAGCACCGCAATAGAATGGTCCCCGTGTGACTAGCCCTTGGCAGGGCAAGCTCTCCCACTGCTTCTGGCAGGAAGCAAAGCGCTGCTCCTCTCCAGTCATTCCTGCGGTTGTCCTGGGTAGAAAGACGACCTCTCTGAGACGCATTGGTAGCAATGCCTCCACCTCATTCTCCATGGTATCGCGGGAAAAGGAAGACATACGAGAACGATCAGTTTGCTTTAGAGGCTGCCAAATGGTTTATCTGGTCCTGGCTCTTGGGGTACTTTGAGAGGTAAGGCAGACGGCAGGACGCTCGGAGAAATCGTGACACAGGCAATGATATCAAGAGACCCATGGAGGGGTTGAGGAGCCTCGTGGCAGAGTGGTTCAACTGCAGTACTGCAGCCAAAACTCCGCTCATGACCCGAGTTCAATCCCAGGTAGCCGGCTCGAAGTTGACTTAGCCTCCCAAACTTCTTAGGTCAGTAAATTCAGTGTCCAGCTGGCAGGGGACAGAGGGGCAATGTGTAGCCTGCATAATGAACTTCCAAACCGCCCAGTGAGTGCTTTAAGCACTATGGGGCAGTATATAAGCAGCATGCTTTGAGGATTCCTCACCCCTGACACGCAACATGAATCTGTTTCATACATAGCTTCCAAAACATCTTCCTACCTGGTGACCCCATGGCCCCATCTTCGGCCTTAGCTCCAGAAGGAGCTCTCAGAGTCAAGACTTCTTTTTGAAAGCAAATTCTGATTTAAGCCAGTCACTGTGGAGGGCTGCTTTCCTTCTTCAGGGGGTGGGTATGAAGGGTGGTCCCGCCTCTAATCAAGGGGATCCGGATGCTATGCCCTGTGAAGCTCAGCCACAAGAGGGAGCCTGGGATCTCCTGCCTGCCCAGTGCTCCTCCACCTGAGGTGACCACCTCCATGTAGCTGATGGAAAGGACAGCTCTGAGCCTTACGCATCAAAATATCGAGCATCATGAATCATGCAGCTTGTGCTGCCTACATCATCCACCCTGTGTGAGAAAGGCTGGACTAAATGACGCCAGGGCACCTGAAGCTGTGTCAACAGTATGTGAACATAAACCACAGCCTCTCAACATCCTGCACTGCAGACAGCAAACATAAATGATGTGGTTCTTGGAGTGGTTTAGGGGGACGCATAGCTAAGACTCTCTGCTACACATTCTAACACACACACCTCTTCCTGTTTCCTATAGCAGTTTGAAGCCACGGATCTTGTGTGCCTACATGATGCTGCTTCATACAGAATTAAGAGCTCAGACCAGCTAGCCCAGTATGATCCAGCGGTTCTCCAAGATCCCAGCAAAGGTTCTTTCTAGCTCCCGCTACGCTAAGATCTTCCAGACATCAGGGACAGAAGCCGGGGCCACGTACTAAACCATAGAGTTGATAGCCCCGCCCTTTCCATATGGCTCTTATGCTGTGTTGTGCAAAGTTTTGATCCTTCCCCATGTGGTCCACAAGCTGCAGCTCAGTGTGCAGCCAGTTGCTCATTTCTGAATGAACTTGCTTCGCTTCCAGCGCTCTTTTCAAAAAGTCTCCCTTAATTATCTTCTCTGGAACAATGCGACTGAATATGCCGTTCAGCATGCAGGGAGGAAAACAAGAAGAATGAGGCTGATTGACTCCTATTTTTAGTCACGCTAATCCCTCCCCTGCTTTCTCTGATCTCGTTTGCTTGCCTGATCGTGATCTTCAAAGCCTTTCACAATGAACTAGAGAGGGTGTGTGGCGGCTGCTGTTTGAATCAATAGCCTGATGTCTGCATCTTTTGGGCTGGTTTTCTTATGGAGCCTATCCTTTTTCGGATATAAATCCTTTATGCCACTTGATGAAACAGTCTTGCCAATATCCCCAAGAGAAGCATCTGCTCTGGATTACACCACACTGGTTTCGAGAGTTCTTTGCAAAGTTATGAAGGGCCTACTTAACTCAAGGACAGGACTTGGAAAGAATTGTTTTTTGAAAGATAGTGCCCAGAAACCTCCTGAGTAGTAAGGGCATGGTAGTCCATTAACAACAACAACAACAACAACACTTGATGATGATAATAATAAATATTGGTGGAAAGCATGATCATAATTCAACGTGGGCATGGCTAAAACTGGGGACCCTTAAGAAAGAAACCGAAGGCTTGATTTTTGCTGCACAAGAACAAGCAATCCAAACCAACGTGATGGAAGTGAAGATCCAAGGAATTCGTGCTAACAGCAAATGTCGACTCTGCCAGGAAAAAGATGAAACTGTGTCACACCTCGTCTGCGAATGGCCAAAGATTGCACAAACAGAATTCAAAATTAGACATGATAGAGTGGCAAAATTAGTGCACTGGTCATTATGCAAAAAAATATAACTTCCCAGCCTCCAAAAACCAATGGGAACATCAGGTAGAGAAGGTGTCAGAAAATGAGGAAGTCAAGATCTTGTAGGATTTCCGGATCCAAACGGATAGACACCTTGAACATAAGACACCAGACATAGTAGTAATCGAATGAAGAAATGTCCGGATCATTGACATTGCAATTCTAGGGGATGCAGAGTTGAAAATAAAGAATTGGAAAAACTAACAAAATACAGAGACCTGGCAAACATTTCACTTGTGGGTGAAACACACTTCAGTGGTCCCCATCGTCATTGGGGCTTTGGGAAAAATATCAAGAAATTTCACACTGTATTATCAGCAGTTGCAGATTTCAGAAAGAGCATCAACAGAGCTACAAAAAACAGCAATATTAGGAACAGCATATATACTAAATTGATATTTAACAGATTCTTAGGTTTTTGGTTAAAATGAGTATTTGTTACGTAATACCATTTTTTTATAATTTTGATTGATTGTGCCTGGTATTTTTCCATCGTTGTCATCGTCGTCGTCGTCGTCATCATGATGTGCCATCAATTCAATTCTGACTTATGTCAACCCTTTTCAGGGTTTTCCAGATGGAGAATTCTCAGAAGTAACTGACCATTCCCTGTCCTCCTTGCCAGTCTCATTATTCCATGGGCACTGTTAGGCAACTCTCAGGCTTCCTTGGCTGAAGATCTCCATGGATACCTCCTGCCACCACCCCCTACCCCTTTATTGCTTAACTTCAACAAGAAGAGAACCTGGCCACCCTTTACTGGTTGGAGAAGAGCAGAGCTTTCCATCAAAGAACATTAGGCCCACTACAATTGTCCTCCTGGGACCACCACCCATCACAAGCCACCTTTCCCATCTATCCTTCCTCCTCACCTCACCCACTTCACCTCCTGCTCGAGGTCAAGGAGCGCTGCCAATAGAGCTGCAGAAGTGCATCAGGCGCTGCACAGAAGGCATGCCAGGAGGGGGCAAGATGACAGAGCCAGATGGAGCCAGACTGGAAACAGTGGAGGGGGAGCAGAGAGGGGAAAGAACAGGAACAAATGCAAGCTTTTCCTGATTTGCAGGGACAGTAGCTGAAGATGCACAAGGGGCATTTACATAGGCTGGAGTGATTCATAAAGAATTGGTTTCACAATTGAGTTAAAATAAAAAGTTAAAATAAAAAGCTGGGCTCTGCCAAAAACTTTGCTTTATGGCAAAAAAAAAAAAAAAAAGAGTGGGGTTCGCCCTGTGTCATATCATCAGGATTAGAGATGAGCATGAGCCGCTGGTTTGGCGGTTCGGTGCCGTTTGTTTCCTGGCCGAGCAGCTGATCCGTGGTTTGGTGCCCAACCCACTCCAGCGGGTGCCCACTCAGAGGCAGCGCCTGGAGGTGGCGGGGGCACCCACTTGAGGTGGCGGAGTGCCGAACCACAGATCAGCTGTTCAGCCAGGAAACAAACTGCACCAGACCGTCAAACCAGCGGCTCATGCCCACCTCTAAGACTCTGGATTTTTTTTAAAAAAATCACTCTTAATTCAGCAAAACTCAATTCAAAATCAGTTCTTCTTGGTCGTGTAACCACGCCCTTAGACAGTTGACTGGCTGCGGGAACTGGGCACCTTCTCTTTTCACATCCTTTATTCCTCTAGGCAGTCTTGGGCCAGCCCTGAGAGCAACTGATAAATGCCACACCTAAACCCAAGAGCCACTGTGCATGATGGGGAATGCCCCCTGACGTGTCCAATTCAGATCACTAGATCTGCCACAAAGACCACAGGGCGAGGGAGACAGCAGCCTGTTATGAGTGGTGCTGTCGTAATCCTCTGCTTTTAGTCTAATATGCCATTTTATTGAGCATTGCTCCTTGATCTTTTGGCAAGACTTGAGTTAGTTCAGTAGCTCTGATTGATACATACAGGGAGTGGGGGAGGGTGACGCTACCGAGCAGCTTGCTCCTCTTCTCTTTGCTATTTTTATCTCTAATTTCAGGGCAGACTGTCAAGAAAGATTCCTCCTGAACCAAAAAAAAAGAGGAGATAGCACATGTGTGCAGTGATATTTGTTGGCTTTCAGCTTCGTCACTGGAGCCAAAAGAATGCCACAGAACGGCTTCTCAAACAGACGGCTCCCACTGCCTTAAAATAACACCGTGTGGCCGTGTGTCATTTTGTGCTTCAAAGGAGAGAGAGCAAGAGAGAGATGGCACTGTTTTTTCAAGGGGAGAAAAATCTGGGCCAGAGAATTCCGAAAACTGCCAGCCAGTATGTCTAGCTCCTGTTTTCAGATGTAACAGCTGAGCAAAAAAGACAAGGAGTGAGAAAGCAACCTGTCCTCTGGGTTGGCCCAAGCGACAGTCTTTTAAGCAGGGTGGAGAACCATATTGTGAAGGGGGACTGGATGAGGTGGCCACATCCTTCTTTTAAAAGTGTTCCCCCATTTGAAAGGCAGCCCATATGTGATTTGATGATAAAGAACCATGTAGGAGGGAGATCAGGAACCTGCAGGTTCTGTTTTGAATTTCTAGTAAAATTCCCTTTTCCTAGACAGAAAAAGGACAGAGGTCCACAGAGGAGAATAGCTACAAGTTCCCCAGATAGTCCACCCCTTTCTCGTTAATTGCCACTTAAAGTCTCAATAACTCATTCTGAGATATTTGTAGAAGAATAAAAAAAAGTTTCATTACTTACAGTTGTGAACAGATCAACAGTAAACTAACAACCAACAACTGCTTCCAACTGACTAAAGAAAGGGAAAGGAGCACTCTGAAGAGAGGCGGGGTTCCCTTTGAATTCAGGGCCAGGAGGGAACGATTGGTTGCTGCTGGATAGATCAACAGTCACCTCAGCCCAGAAAGGTCCCTTCCAGTCAAACAAAGTACAGGCAGCATACAAGTTTGTAAAAAATCCAACAGTTTCCCCATTCACAGTTAGCACCTGCGTAGCAGATCCAGTAGGAGACTGTCACCAACTCCAGTATGGTAGGGTACATGGTAGTTCTGTTCAAATGATAAAATTCATTTCTAATTTTGTGTTTGTACAGAGATATTAGCATGTGCAATCTTGCAGTAACCAGAATCTTGTTGCATAGCTATAAAGGCATATCGTATTACACCTTCAGTAGCTACAGAAGCATCAAGGCTGGAAGTGCTATCCACAAAGCATTTCTACCAGCGCATTGTGCAATTGGTCACAGCAGGAACCACATGATTGCCTGCATGATGGAATTGCACAATCTGCTTTGCCTGGGTGTTACTCCTGCAGAGTTCACCGGCAGTTACTCTATGTTACACCACAATGAACTGGGATCTTCCCTTGGTTTTTCTTTTATCTCCTTTTCAGTGAGGTGTAAGTGGGCACCCTGAACCAGACCCTCTCTCTCAGCCCTCTGAAGTCTACAGAACATCAGGGAGTACAGCTGCACCCAGTTATGTCACTCAGTCCCCAGCTGAAGCACGCAGAGTGGGATCCAGATCTGTAGCTCAGAATGCAATCACGGGGGGAACTGCTCGTGGCATCGGCCAGTGCAAGTTATTTCCCTGCATTCTCATGGCATACAGACAATAGTGCTTCCGTCTGACCCTGATCCATGCCCAAGCTGCACCATTTTGGTCCACAGGCAGGGCTACTCTTGGGAGGGGCAGGGCTGGAGAGATTTCCCAGTAGACAGAAGGATCACTTCCCATCAAAGCAACCCATTCTGGCACGATCAGGTACAATCCGTTCTCACCGTCTGAGCACACCCATAGATTCTAACCTTCTACAGGACAGATTAGGCCTGTGGGTCAGTCAGATATTCTCCCCCCACTGTAAAGATAGTACTTTGATGAAATTTCTTTGGTGTTGTGGTTAAGGATGTGGCCCTGAACTAGAGATGGGCACAAACCGCCAGTTCAGCGATTCGTGCCGGTTTGTTTGTCAGCCAAACAGGTGTTCAGCACTTCAAAACCCCGCCTCCTCTGGCAGGCACCCACTTGGAGGCAGCGCCCCAGCTTCCCTGCCCCAGCTTCTCCAGGCACTGCCTCTGATTGGGTGCCTGCTGGAGGAGGTAGGGCTGGGAACTGTCAAACCCCTGTTCGGCCAGCAAACAAAGTAGCACAATCTACCGAACTGGTGGTTCGTGCCCATCTCTACCCTGAACAATTGGAGGGGAGTCACTCAAAAGTCCGATGACTGTGTTTGCCTGCAAATGATCCGGACACTCTGTGGAACAGTGGTTCCCAACCTTGGGTCCCCAGATTATCTTGGACTAAAACACCCAGAAGCCATCACTCACTGTGCTGGCTGGGATTTCTTGGGAGTTGTAGTCCAAGAACATCTGGGGACCCCAGGCTGGGAACCATGGTTGTTTCAGGCCAGCTCTTCAAATTGCTATAGCCCTGTTGTTTAACCATAAAACACTTGACCCATTTTAAAAGAAATAATACAAGTGATTCTGTCTGTCTGTCTAGTAAAACATTTGTGACCTCGTATGAACCAATCTCAGGGTATGGTACAATAAATGCATTCACCTTAAGAGAATCTAAAGGAATTTGAATACATTGAAACAGTTTTAAAATACTTTGAAAAGACTCCAAAACCATTCAGCAGGACAGGCAGAACAGAAGCCAGCAAACTGAAAGGTTGGAAACCAAACCATGATGTTACTAGTGGTTAAGTGTTTGGGTTAAGAGCCAGGTTTGAAAAGGCTTATGAAATGTGAACCGAGCTCTCAAGACTGAAATTCGGTACATGTGTAGAAGCAGAAGAACTTTGTTGGACCCAACTTTAAAAACCAGTGGTTCATACCCATCTTTATTTTCTAGCTGTTCCTCTTTGCCCATTTTATCAGCACGTGTATCATGTTTACTTCCACACAGTAGCTCACAAAAGCGTATTGGGGGGAATAAAAGGAATATTTTCAAGATGGGGTGGGGTTCAGAGAGGCAGCCGGAGACTGTTTATTTATTTGGCGTTTCTTTTACAGAGTGTCGGCTTTTGTCTAAAGTATCTTTTGTTCAGCTTTTCCATGAGCTTGTAACTGACTGGTGTTTTCTTTCTTGTCTTTCCCTCTAGTCTTTTCACTACGCTTCCCTGAGAGTAAAAAGCAAAAAATGGCCCAAAGGTAAAAGCTTTGAATCATTAATATGTATAATAATTGCAAACGTCAGAAAACAAGGTTTAGTTTAAGCGGAAGCATTGGGTTGCTACAGGTACAACATAGGAGAGCCATCATAATTATTGTTGTGGCAGGGCCCACCCTCTCTCTCTCTCTCTCTCTCTCTCTCTCTCTCTCATTTCCCTCTTTTTCTTCCTCTTCTTTACTCAGGCTCTCCCATTTTCTTCTCTCTCCCTCTCTTCCCATGTTTTTTGCTTGAGGCATCAGATGAGCAAAATGTGAAGTCTCCCAACGGACCAATTAAAAAACAAAGGCTAGTTTGTCTTAGAATAAACAGACAGCATTTTTTTCCTTCAGGGAGCACCATTCCTAGATATCGAATCAGTGTCTTGCCTAGAAAGCCTCCCCCTCCCCCGCCCATATTTTTCACACACCCCTTCTTCCTCTCTTTCTCACACCTTCACATTATTTTGAGGTTCTTGTCCTCTCTGACATAGAACCATAGCTAGCAGTTTTGGTACTCAAGACAAGTACTCCCCATCTCCCATCCCCTCCGCCCTCAGGCATGGACATGACCCTCCACCCAGCTTAAAAACGAGGGAAAGAAGTGATGTCCCACTCAAAGAAAGAGAAAATGTATGTATTCAGAAAATGGAAAGCAAATCGGTTAAGGAGGTCTTGCCACTTATGTTCCTGACAATCACCACTAGATTCACTTCTGCATTTCGTGCCCTCTAAAGTTTGGTGCCCTAGAATGGGGTGGAAAAAACAGTTTCCACCACCTTATTCACAGCCCTGCTATTATAAGTCCTGTGACAATACCTCGGTTCAGGGAATCCCTCTCTAGCCACTCAGCCACACTACCTTGTGTATCCTGGGGCAGGTGAACCAGGGAGCGTCATCTGTTGTGATGACTATGGAACCTGCCTGGCAACAATGCTCCCTAAGTCTACGCAGACCTGGCAGTTCTTCCAGGGAGTCCAAAAATCCACAAGGCTTTGTGCTTGGAATCACTACACCCCCTCCACATGGTAAAGCTGCCACCACACCCACAAAAACACCCAAACTCCCAATAGGTGGTGAAGGGAAGACCTGATTCTAGTATCACAGACCCTCTGCGCCAAAAACCCAGAGTTGGTTGCAGAGATTTTTATGTTTTATTAAGGACAGTGAAAATTCTAAAAGGCAAAAGTTCCAAAAAGTTTCAAAAAACATTTGGAGGGGGGGGGGGGAAGGCTTCAAGTTCCCTCCAGTGTTCACAAAGACAAGAGCACTTTCTGCCTCCGTCCTTTCATATCTGAAATCATCTTCCAATTAGTGCTGTGCCAGACAACCAGCTAGCTTAGCCTTGAAGGCTGCTCTCACAAGAGATAAGCTGCAGGTATTACTCCCTTCCCCTTACTGGGCAGGCACAAACCGCCACATTTCCAGCCAGCCTTTCCCAGGTACTTCCAAAGAAGCCTGAACTGTCCAGATGGATTCCATGTTCCCCCAATTTCTCTGTTTCTTCACATCTCCCTTTCTGATTCTTCAAAGGCAACTCCGGTTATAGAGTTCCTTCAAAAAGGCCCAAGGACATACAACTGAAGCATTTAATTGGGGCCAGAGTTGGCCCTTCCCAAAATAGACCCTGTTGGCATGGTGCAGAAGCACTCCCGGGTGCCACTAAAAACTGGTTGTCCAGGTTAGGGGCAGGATCCAGGACGAGGACCCCCGTACACCCAATTCTGACCTAAGTTTGAAGGTTGAGTCCGCAGGAAAAGTGCATCTCATCCAAGGCATGTTGAACCCTTGTTCAGAGATCTGCATTTTGGCCAACTTGGAATAGCTCTGATTCATCTGGATTGAAATATTTTCTTGGTTCGTGTCAGGAGCACCACTGTACAATTAATAAGTGTATCAAATCATTTTTGTCTTAAGATGGACAACACCAAGAGCATTTGGGGCGGCTAACATCAAGACTTCTAGGGTACATGTTGAGGGGCATGAAGTAGACTGGTATGGCCATGAAGCGACCTGTTCTTCTCCACTCTCACAAAGGACAGTGTTGGCATGGAAAACCTAGGTTCTTGTGTCACTTTGGTTCTGCCAGCTCCAGTCCGTAGCCTATTAAGTGACAGTGTTTGTAGCACCTTACACGGGTGCTTCTGTAATGGAAGGATTAGCCCACACACATTCTTTAGAAAAGTTCCATCCATGTCCCCCTGGATTAGGCTCAATTAGCTAAGTAATGATATCAGGCACCAATCCAGAGCTTGGAGAGCTTCTTCAGGTTTGGATGGAACACAGAGAGAAAGCTAGATGAACTCAACCCTATACTGGTCTCATCCTGATGTTTACTTATTTATTTATTTGAAATGTTCTTGCCCCACCTTTCTCCTTAAAAAGGACCCAAGGAGGCTAAAAGACAATGTTTAAAACAGTAAATATACAAGTATTTGAAAGAATCAAACAAATATTATATTTGAAAAATGTAATTAAAACCAACACTAAAAACACATTTAAAAGCAGTAAGGCACAACACTCCATTTAAAAGCCCCTTTCAGAAAGCCAATCACTAAGGGAAAGCCTGCCTGAAGAGAAAGGTCTTTGCCTGCTTGCTGAAGGACAGCAGAGATGGGGCCAGCCTGGCCTCCAGTGGGAGGGAGTTCCAAAGTCTGGGAGCAGCCACAGAGAAGGCCCTCTCCTATGCCCTCACCAAATGCACATGTGATGGTGGTGGGACCGAGAGAAAGGCCTCCCCTGATGATCATAACCCCTGGGCAGGCTCATAAAACAAGACACAGTCCTTGAGGTAGCTTGAACCAGCCTTCTTCAACATGGCCCACTTTGGACTTCTTGGGTTGCAGTTCCCATCATCCCCAGCCAACGTGGCTAACCTCTGATGGTGAACCCAGCCACAGCTAGGCCTCTGATGATAATCTCAGGGATGAATTAGAGAATCCGACTACCACGACATGTATATCTGGAGAAACTCCACTGTGGGAGGGAAAATGAGCTAGCTGCAGAAAATACATCTCCCTCTTAATGCCTAGATTGTCCTAAGTTTACAAGTTTTAATGGCAGAAGGTGCTTCTTTTCAGCTGTCAGATTCCTAAGTTTATTTTCAGCATATACATTCCGAAGTAGAGATAGGCATGAATCAACGGTTCAGCCGTTCGTGCTGGTTTGTCCTGTAGACGAACAGATGTTCAGTGGTTCCTAGCCCTACTTCCTCCAGTGAGTGCCCACTCAGAGGCGGTGCCCAGAGGAGGCGGGGCAGGGAGGCTGAGGCACTGCCTGTGAGTGGGCATCCACTAGAGGAGGCCAGACTGGGAACTTCTGGACACCTGTTCGTCCAAAGGACGAACAGGCACAAACCGCCGAATCGGCAGTTCGTGCCCATCTCTAATCTGAAGCTTTCCTAAAAATGAACAGAATTCAGAATGTCATTTCAAAAGGAATGAACTTTTCAGAGCTTAACTGTGGGATGCCATAGAAGAAAGAATAGTAATTTGAAGTGATCTAAACTCTTGACTGTGCTTTACAGCTGTAGGACAAATATAATTAATATAACAAAGTAAACTCAATTTTTCACAGTGAACAGTCTAATGTTTTAATTAAATTTGCCCTGAGCTTTTAAGAAAAAAGTGATTTGAATATTGGGAGTGGGTGGGTGTGAAACTCTTTTCCTGGAAAACCAATTTTTAAAGAGAGAATGAAATTTCAGGGTTATCAAGTTGAATGTTCTGAAGTCATGAAAATAAGGTCCTTTTATTGCAGTGAATGTAATATTCATCCCATAACATCCAAATATTCCTGATGAATTACCTCTAGGTGAATATACTTGATACTCAGTGTGGTGTAGTGGATAGAGTGATGAACTAGGACTCAGGAGACCTGGGTTCAAATTCCCACTCAGCCAGGGAAGCTTGATGGGTGTGGAACTGATAGAACAACTCTTTTAATATCTCAGTTACCTCAAAACCGTATTAGGGTGTCTTTAAGTCAGTTTCAACAAGTTGTCACATAACAACAAATATACTTCTTTATTGAAAGGAGATCTGACAACAGGTCATAATGTAGATTAATTACAATAATTCATGACATCATCCTCTGTTATTGAAAGACTCAAGGGCTAAGAGACTCTGACATTTGAGGACAAATGAACATCATTCTATATTTAGTGGTTTAAAAAGAATCCAAAACCAACGTTGTAAAACAACCAGTGTGCTAAAGCAACATCCTAACTTATTAATGTTACTTGCTGCTCATTTTTATAAGAACAAGCCATTATAGTCCCCTACTTTTCAGTTAAGTTTCTTTCAAAAGCTTTAAAATATAGAAATAGCCAAAAAATACCCCAGCGCAGCAACATTTGAGGAGTAATGAATACATCTCATTTAATTCATTAATTAAATTCTTCCATTTTTATGCCGTCATTTTCCCAGGGAGAATGTTACCATTGCACCAAAAAAACACCAAAAATCCAAAACAGTCAATCGTGGGGAGGGGAGGGGTTTTTGAAAAAAATGTCATCACTTTCCCATCAGCCCAAAACATAATATGCTCTGTCACTTGTGATGTGTTATCTCCAAACTCTGGACAAATGTAGGTAAACCAATACCTTTTCTTTCTGTGTTCCTATCACACCTCTCTCTCTCTCTCTCTCTCTTTCTAGTTCTTCTTATCTGCTAGAACCTGCACTGATTATTATATATAAAAATATATAATAATAATCTTAGACCTGCAGAGCTGGAAGGGTCCCGATGGATCATCAATTCCAGCCCCTGTCAAGGAGGCTCGGTGGGGAATCGAACTCCCAACCTCTGGCTCCACAGCCAGAGACCTAAACCACTGAGCTCTCCAGCAATCGACAGGGGCCTTTTGACATTTACTTCAGGGTCATATGAGATCAGGATAAAGGCCAATGTGGCCCCAAGGTAGGCTGCACATCCTTGAACTAAGTGACTAAAATGGACCAAAAGTGTCCGCTAACTGCAGCCGAGTCCCCTGTTTCCATAGTCAACGTGTCTGAGCTCAGAACTGTGTGTGGTTTTTAAAAAGAGGGCAGGTGGGACGCCATATAGTCCCCATCCTCTCTTTATGGTTTTCTGAGCGGCTTGTGCTGTCGTTTCCTTTCAAGGGGGCTCGCTCAACAACAGCAGCCGGCGTCGGATCTCCTGCAAGGACTTGGGCCATGGAGACTGCGAGGGCTGGTTGTGGAAGAAAAAGGATGCCAAAGGCTACTTCACCCAGAAGTGGAAAAAATACTGGTTTGTCCTGAAGGATTCTTCTCTCTATTGGTATACCAACCAGAATGTGAGTATCAACCACCACGGGGAGGACAAAGTCTTAACAAGAATCGATAGTAATAATAAACTAGTATCTGTTATATAACATCAGTCAATGTTTTTATACATTCGATTGACTGTGCCTAGTATTTTTGAATAATAATAATAAATTATTAAAAGAACCCAATTATGATAGATAGATAGATAGATAGATAGATAGATAGATAGATAGATAGATAGATAGATAGATAGATAGATAGATAGATAGATAGATAGATAGATAGATAGATAGATGGATGGATGGATGGATGGATGGATGGATGGATGGATGGATGGATGGATGGATGGATGATCTTAGAACTGCAGAGCTGGAAGGGACCTTGTGGATCATCAAGTCCAGCCCCTGGATCATCAAGTCACACTGTGCCTCCTTGACAGGGGCTGGACTCAATGATCCATGGGGTCCCTTCCAGCTCTGGAGCTCTAAGATTATCAGTAATCTTACAATTTAGATTAACAGAATCTTAGATTAATCATAATCTTTGAACTGCAGAGGTGGAAGGGACCCTATGGATCTTCAAGTCCTGCCCTTGTCAAGGAGGCCCAGTGGGGAATCAAACTCCCCACCTCTGGCTCCATAGCAGCCACCTAAACCACTGAGCTATTAGTAGTGGGTCATTGGCTGAAACACACAGTGATGCTTTTCTACCTGGCACTTCAGCCCGGAAGCCAACTTGGCTTGGCTTCCTTCTTCCCTGCATCATGATTTGGGAGGATGAGCAAAGCGTTCTCACCGGGTCTTTGAAGGCTTGCGTTGGAATGGTGGTTGTCTGTGTGTTGACCTGAGACAACAGTGAGGATTCCTATTCCGGAAAGCTGGCCAGCTAGATATGCCATACAAGGCGGGGTAGCTCCTGCCGTACAGTACTGTACAGTATGTGTAACTACTAAATCCTAATGTCAGATTAGGAGGAGGTGGTCAGCTTTCATTCGAATCCCCACTCAGCCATCAAGCTTGAGCCACCACCTACCATCATTCAGTCCGATTCAGAGTTTGGAAAAGTTACTTTTGGGCACTACAGGACCTAGAAACCTTCCAGCCAGTATGGCCAGTCAAGCTGCTGGTTGGGGGTTTCTGGGCACTGTAGTTCCATAATCTACCTTCCCTCCCCCCAAACTCTGGTCCAATCTCCCTAACATGATTGTTTTAAAGATAATATAGGAGTGTGAATAGGGACGTGGTGGCGCTGCGGGTTAAACCGCAGAAGCCTCTGTGCTGCAAGGTCAGAAGACCTGCAGTCGTAAGATCGAATCCACGCGACGGAGTGAGCTCCCGTCGCTTGTCCCAGCTCCTGCCAACCTAGCAGTTCGAAAGCATGCAAATGCAAGTAGATAAATAGGTACCACCTCGGTGGGAAGGTAACGGCATTCCGTGTCTAGTCGCGCTGGCCACGTGACCACGGAAGATTGTCTTCGGACAAACGCTGGCTCTACGGCTTGGAAACGGGGATGAGCACCGCGCCCTAGAGTCGGACACGACTGGACAAATTGTCAAGGGGAACCTTTACCTAGGAGTGTGAAAGAGGAAACAATAAATGCTGTCCCAATCTTTGACAGAGGGAGTGTCAGGCATGTAACAGTGGTCTGTGTCTGGCCTCTTTGCAAGCTGAAAGGCATGCCCAGGGCTTGCCAGGTGTCTCTCAGTGGCTGCATGAACTGAAGAAACAGGCAGAAAGGAGTGAGCAACGAAGACCTGAACTGCAAGTGAGGGAGATCTGAGGTTGGATCTCTTGCTTAAGTTGAAGTACATCCTGAATTGGAACAGAACAGCAATACTGAGGAAAGGAGGACATTTATTAACACATACACCCTGTACAGTAGGACCCTCATATCTGCGGGGGATTGGTTCCAAGCTCCCCACCCCACGGATGCTGAAAAATGTGGATTATAGTGAATTCTATTTTAACAGCAAATGCTATGCATAGCATAGTCTCTGGCTCCCTCTAGTGACCAGTCCTGGTAACTTCATCTTTTGAAATATATATTTCTGGGATTATTTTTTTATTTTTATTTTTTACTATTTTTAATATTTTCAGACCATGAATGAATGAATCAGTGGATAGTGATCCCGCAGATAAGGCGATCCTACTGTACTGTTAAACTGATTCACTGGACAGGGCATAATGCAGATTCAGAAGGCAGGTGCATAGCAGAGGAAGATGGCAGGAGGGAAAGACTAACCTCTTTCTACACCACTCTTCACCACCACCATCAAATTCAGAGTCCTTCCCTTCTGCCTGCATGAAACCGCTTATGTCCTCCTTGTAACATCTGGATGGTCAACTGGAGCCAGCTGGTTCAGAGGCTTCTGGATCAGGCGTCACATAGGGAACAGGTTGACATCAAAATGGTGCACTGCCTGGCTTCGGTGGTTTTGTAGTGACAAGAGAGAGAGAGAAAATGATGTCAGTCAAGAGTGACATCTTCCTTTCGAAGATGTAAACTCTTGAAGCAATTGCGACAGAGAGAGAGGAGAAAAAGCGAAAAAAAAGTCACCTTTGTGTCTGTTCTGAGAAGGTTTATAAAACCACTTGATGCTTTGTGCGCGTCATAACCAAGAGTCTAAAGTTGCACCATACCTTCTCTCCATACTGTTTTTTTTTCCTGGAATTTGCATTTTCCCAGAAGGGGAAAAATGGAAACTCAAAATAAATAAATAAAAATAAAAAACTTTAGAAAGCCAGTATCACGTTAGAACTGCTGTACAAATCAATGAGCTTAAGCACTGTTTACTCTGGCTTTGATTATATCCTAGGCTGTGACTTTGCTGCATTTAAAAAATGCTCACGTAAAATCAACTTCAAAAGGACGATTCTTTGCACAAAAGTGAAAAGAGCACACAATGCAAATTTCTGAGCCGCTTTCAATTATTAAGGGATCCGAACATGCCTCTTTTTTTACTGGAAGGGCTCCTTTTTAAAGGCCGTCGACAGACTGAAATGGGATTAACTCTGTAGTTTGCTCAGATATCTGGTAATTCAGCATCTCTAATGACAACACAGAGTGGGACCTCCACTCTCCGCCTTTTGCTCTTTGTCACTGCGATTTCCTCATTGTCTCTCGATAGGATGAAAAAGCTGAAGGATTCATCAGTTTACCAGAATTTCGGATAGACAGAGCGATTGAGTGCAGAAGAAAACAGTAAGTATGAGCTGAAATGGACTGAAATGGTGTGCATGGGACCGGGGGGGGGGGGGGCAGTTCTTGTGGGCAGGGAAGATCTTTGAAAGTTCTAATTCAGTTCTGACCCAAATTTTAATATTAACCAATATTGTCAAGATAGGTCACCAGCACAAGTAGCATACAGGTGACTCTTCCACATAAACTGCAATATTGTGCCCTCTTGGTTTGTCCATAAAAATGTGATGTACCAAATGGGATCTGCACCAGTGGGGAGGGACAACAGGCAGAGTTTTCCACCTCTGATTTTTTTTCTAGATCTACAATTAGATTTAGATTTATAGACTTACTTACTTCTTTTCTCTTAAGTTGTTTCCTGGTGTGTGTGGTTTTTCCCCCCTCACTCCTCCAGTTTAGTAAGGCAGGGGCAGTACTGAACACATGGATGCCAACTCAAAGGGCTTATGTAAGCCAGTATGAGTTTTGAGAAGGCTCATTACACCCACTTCATCACTGCTTCTACTTTACGACCCTCCCTCTTTCTCAAGAGAATCACAGAATCATAGAATAATTGAGCTATAAGGCCAACCCCCTGCTCAAGGCTGGATTCCAAATCAATGCAGATCAGTCAGAGGGTGGTCCAGTTGTCTCTCGAATATCTCCAGTGTTGGAGCACTGGGTAGAATGTATGAAAAAGGATCTTGGTGTCTTGTTGATTGCATGGTGAACACGAGTCAACAGTATCATGTACAAAGAACACATAGATGCAAAACAGAGCTACATCAACAAAAGTATAGCATCCCAATCAAGGAAAGTAGTAGTACCACTGTATTTTGCTTCAGTCAGGCTTCATCTGGAATCTTATGTCCACTTCTGAGCACCACCATTTAAGAAAGTTAAGCTGGGTGGGAAATATCCAGAGAGATAACCAAGTTGGTAACCAAGAAGGTTGAGGAGTGATACGATAACCATTTTTAAATATTTGAAGGGCACAACCCAAACTCATTCATTCAAATGATGTGAAAAGAGGATTCAGCTAAGCCTTAGGAGAAATTTCTTGACCGTAGGAACTGTTCAACAGTGGAATAGACTAACTGGAAGACAGTGGGACTATTTTTCATGGGAGATTTTTTAGCTGGCCATCAATCAAGAATACTTTAGCTGTGGATCTTTTTTCTGCTTTTGGCAGGCATTTTAAGTAGAATGGGGGCTGGGGTGGATGGGAAAAATCAGCCGCTTCCCAAGTGAGAAATGTTACGAGCTATCTAATGCTAAAAGTTCATTGGTTTAGATATGTGGCTGCAGAGCCAGAGGTTGGGAGTTTGATTCCCCACTTGTGCCTCCTGGGAGAAGAGCCAGCCTGGGTAGCCTTGGGCCAGCTGCACAATCCCAAGGTTGCCCCTAGAGGAAGGGAAGGGTAAAGCACTTCTGAGTATTCTTTATCCAGAAAACCCCAAAAAGGGTCGCCATAAGTCAGAATCGACTTGACAGCACATGGAAGGAAGATGTATAAGTTCTACTGAACACAGTGTAACATCTCTACAAGGCAGGGAACACTGGAGCAGAGAAAGTGATGCACATGAGTAGGGGAAAACAAGCTCTCTCTATAATTTCCGAGGGTACGTAGCTTCTGAAGAATCAGGTTGTGTGTGCATGAAAGATCATGCCACCATAAATCTGTTACACACATTTAAAGATATCTCACACTGAATTAGACCATGTGGCCTGGATTTCCAAAGCCCTTTTTTGTGCTTCATCTGAGGTCTTGGAAAAATCATAGAGCTGAAATTTAATAGTAAACAATGGACTCTTCAAAGCCATTAAAGAAAGGAGACAATGTTTGCTTCAAAGATTTTTTTTCCTGATTTGCTGCTGGAAAAATCTAATTAAAACTAGTGTTTCCTGCCTATTCTAACAGTTTTTCCCCCTCAGCTGTCCTTGAAATTTGGCTTCACTGAGTGGCACTGACAGAGCACTAGGCAGTCTGGCATGTGACATGTTTCAGTGGGGTAAAATTGGACCCCAGACATGTTGAAGTTGCTTACCTAGTAGCAGAAGCCACATGGCACAGTGGTTAAACTGCAGTACTGTAGTCGAACTGGCTGGGGTGGCCAGCTCAAGGTTGACTCAGACTCTGAGAGTGGTAGATTGAGTACTCAGCTTGCTGGGATGGGGTTGCAATGTGTAGCCTGCAAAATTAAATTGTAAACTGTCCAGCGTGTGCTTTAAAATCTATGGGGCAGTATATAAGCAGCACACTTTGCTTTGCTTTTGCTTTGCTGTGCTGTGTTTTGCTTGGCTTGGCTTGGCTTGACTTTATACCATGACTGGATGCTGGATGCATGTGTCCCTCCATGTAGAGTTGTATTAAAAATTCCATGCTGTCTGATGCTGGTAGGAGTTGGAGAGCATCAACCTCTAGAGGGCCACTGATTGGGGAAAGGGACCACAGTCCCAACCCGCATCAATCTAAGCCACACAGCTTGTTATGGATTAGCCCTCAATGTATTTATGGGTGGCACGATCTATATTTCATGGAATAGTCCCTAGGACGGCTCTGAAATGTTCAGCAGCTTGTGAGGAGCCTAGAAAGGAGAATGCTTACACATTTTGGGTCCGGCAACACACCCCATCGTGGTGCCTGATGAGATCCTCTGGAGACCCTGCAGCATTGTGGGAAATGATAGAAAAGAATCCGAGCCGCTTTTAGAAGGCTTTGCACATTTTGAAAGCAAGCTTTGTCAGTGGCTTTCTCTGCTCTGCGTTGGTTTCTCATTGTGATATTACGCCTTTTGCTTTACATCCAAGCAAAAATTCAGACGCTCATTTGGTAGCACATCAAAGGCGGACAACTCAGCCAGTGCATAAGCCTAAAGGCAAAGAAGAAAGTATCCATAAGAATCCCTCATCCATTTCCAGCAACTCTCATCCAGAAATCCAACTCCCACCCCCCAGCAGATTGGCCTCTTGGGAACCATGGCCTCGTAAAATATGTAACAACCCAAACAAATCAAATCAGAATAACACAGTTGTTATATATCCCAACAGGGCAGCTGTTTGGAATGTAGGCTGTTCTTAAGATGTAGCAGTCTGCTGGCTGGATCCGAACATCATCACAAAAACATGACAGGTCACCAGAACAGCAGATGTGTCTCCTGGTCCACATGGGACCCAAGGCAGACCGTGGTGGAGTTGGGTGTGTTTATAGTTCTGTGCTAAATATTTGCAGGAGGCACAGAGGAGAGGTGAAGGGGTGGGGGAGAAAAGAGGAAAGATGGAGACACTCTGAGTATTTGTAGGACTTTCCCTTTTTTGCAGTTGAGAATTTAAATTTTATTTCATATTTGAGAGATTTTTTTTTCTCCCCCAAGCGTGGGAAGATGATATGGGTTGTTCTTAGCGATCAGACGCAGTTGCACTATGAGAGCCTTCTTTTTAAAATCAGGGATGGGTTTTAAGCTTTAAAAGATTAATCATGTTATTAAATTTTTCAGACAGAAAAGTATATCCAAAACAGAACAAGATAGCAGAAGAAAACCCTTTGAGAAGACAAGCACAAATTGACAATATGAATAAATAGACAAAACTGAAATCAAAATGGTTTTAGACTTCTTAAACCCACGATAAGTAAGGCAGGGCCCTTTCCTCATCCCCTGCCCCATCCCAGACCCACCAACTGTCCAGTAAAAGGAGAAGTCTCCTTTCCAATAAGGTGCAACTCTCTGCGCTTTTTGTTTTGTCCTGCAAAAAACAAAACAAAATGGGAGCTATGAAACGAACAGTGGATGCCCAGCTACTTCTATTTCTATGCTGGGCAGGGGGTGGAAACCCAGTTTTGCTCTCAAGTGTTGAATATTTTCCCGTGAATCTCTGGAGTTTGTTCACCAAGGCTGAACTTTGCCTCCACCTTTGCTTCTTCCATCAGGAGTAAAGATGGGCATGAACCACGAAGTTAGGCAGTTCATGCCCGTTCGGCCAACAGCCAAACAGCCTCTGAGTGAGCGCCCACCAAGAGGGGGTGGGACGAACCATGGAACACCTGTTCCGCTATCTGCCGAACCAACCAGCCGTTCATGCCCATCTCTAATCAGGAGCCACCTCATTGCACAGTGTCAGGAAGGACACTATAGAGCAGTGGTTCCCAACCTTTTTTGAGCTGCAACCCCCTTTTATAATAGCCAAGTAACCTGCAACACACACCCCCGCCACGTTTGCAGAAAAAAGGCAATTTTAATGAGGTAACGTCATCCCTTCTCAGAAAGTAGAGGCTTCTTTCTCCCCCAAAGGGCCTGTTTCTTATACACACACATACACACTAACTTTAATATTCTGCCCTGAAAGATCACGGAAGAAATTATTTAACAAGAGCTGCAACCCATATAAGGCAACTCATGACCTCCCCCAGAAAACACTCAGTGACCTCCTTGGGGGGTCACGACCCTCTGGTTGGAAGACACCGCTATAAAGAGCTCATAATGGAGAAATATCATTGCCATTATGGGAAAACATCAGCAAAAGCTGTTCAGTATGGGGCTGTAATAAAATAAAAGAAATAGGAAGGAAGGAAGGAAGGAAGGAAGGAAGGAAGGAAGGAAGGAAGGAAGGAAGGAAGGAAGGAAGGAAGGAAGGAAGGAAGGAGGGAGGGAGGGAGGGAGGGAGGGAGGGAGGGTGGGAGGGAGGGAGGGAGGAAGGAAGGAAGGAAGGAAGGAAGGAAGGAAGGAAGGAAGGAAGGAAGGAAGGAAGGAAGGAAGGAAGGAAGGAAGGAAGGAAGGAAGGAAGGAAGGAAGGAAGGAAGGAAGGAAGGAAGGGCTGGGAGAAAAAGAAAAAGGAGTCTTTGACTGGGCTACTGTCTCTGAGTGTTAGAAATGTTAGTCCTGAAAGGGAGGAGATTCACGTTGCCCAGAACTAGCAATACCATTAGGCGAAGTGAAACAACCAGGAGGATGAGGAATATACCACACGGTTTAAGTGCCATCCCATACTTTTTTTCCCCCTTCAAATTGGGGCAATGATAGATGGATGGGAAAAGTGTGTTGGGTCCCACTGGATAGTAGCTTGTATTTTCAGGCTTAGTTTGGCTTTTGGTTTAAGTAATTAAAAATATCAATTTAGTCACTATGGAGAAGTGGGAAATTAACTTCCCAAGCTTAGCATGGAGGGTGCTTTGCATAAGGGCATCCTAAAACCAGGCCGTGTGCGTGCGTGCAGCATTGCAGGTATTGTTGGGTTACCATTCCCATCAGCTCTATCCCACATATCCGCTGGCAAGAGATCATGGGAGTTGTAACTCAGCATCATCTGGATGCCAGGTTCCTATCCCTGTGCTAGAATCAACACGAGCGCTAAACAGCCATGTCAGCCTACATAAAGTAGACCTGTGAGGATTTCTTAATGGTAGCCCAGGGTGCACACTCAGAACTGGGAGCAGCGACCCCAGCTGTGGGACAAAGGGGACTGTTTAGGCCCATCCCAGTGCAAAGATCCAACCAGGTGCAAAATGATGGTGGCCGCTGATTCTTCCACTAACCCATCTTGACTAGGTTGTGTTGGACAACACTGTTCCACTCTGCGGCAATCGGCAGCTAATGTCTGCCATCTGGTGGCCATCACCCAGCAGTTCCTTCCCCATCAAGACTTAATGCTACCTTCTGTACAGTATTTTTAAAGATCTGGCCCTTTCCACTATCTGTTCGCTCATAAGTCTGCTCCATTCCATCTCTGAAGAACTCCAGTTAAGCAGCAGGAACAACAGCAAAACTGCACAAGAATTCGAATCTCAACCCACATTTTAAGTTGTTTTAAAAAAATACTGTACATATTTTCAAAAGGCTTAGGGGTATTTGAGGAAAGGAAGTATGGTTTTGTCGATGCATCCTGCTGCGGGGGGTGGGTATTTTATTGAACTTTTGTGGGCCCTTTTCACAGTCGAAATACAAAATAACCCATCAGAAACAGCTAAGAAATTATTCCAGGATGTTTCTTCCCTGCGTAGGAGACGCCCTGCTTTTCCATTGTCTAAATCCAATTATTAGTCCTAACTAGAGTAGACCCTTTAATTCAGTTTAATTTATTTAAATATTGACTTTCCTTCCTTCCTTCCTTCCTTCCTTCCTTCCTTCCTTCCTTCCTTCATCATCAGCTCCTTCCTTCCTTCCTTCCTTCCTTCCTTCCTTCCTTCCTTCCTTCCTTCCTTCCTTCCTTCCTTCCATCCATTCATCATCAGCTCCTTCCTTCCTTCCTTCCTTCCTTCCTTCCTTCCTTCCTTCCTTCCATTCATCATCAGCTCCTTCCTTCCTTCCTTCCTTCTTCAATTTTTATACCAGGTGGTGTTCAACAAAAATATAAAGCACATACATTATAAAATCAACTGTCAAGACATTAATAATAATCTTGTTCTCTTTAATTCAGTGTGTCTACTCTAGTAACAGTTGATATTTGAATTTAGGACCTTGCTTTTAAAATATAACCAGGCCAGGCATTTAATACAAGTGACAATTCCTGTTCTCTGTAATTTTTGGAGGTGGGTTCTGATCACTTGTGTAGCACATCTCCATCCCCTTTAAATAATGAGAATCCAGCAGTGATCCTTGTGGTTGTGGTGGTGGTTAATGTGCCTTCAAGGTACCTCTTCCTTAATGGTGGTCCTACAAATGAATAACCTCCAAAATGTTCTGTCATTAAAAGCCCACACAACCTTTGCTAGCCGAAGTCTGTGGCTTCCTTTAGGGAGTCAGCCCATCTCACATTTGGTCTTCTTCTTTTCCTGCTGCCGTCCAAATTTCCCAGCATTATTGTCTTTTTCAACGAATCTTGTCTTCTCATGATGTGCCCAAAATACGACAGCCTCAGTTTTGTCATTTTTTGCTTCCATAGCTTGATTTGCTCTAGGACCCCCCTTAGGACATTCTGAAGAATCAAGATGGAAAGGGTGGGGAATGCATTTGACTTTTGTGCACGAATTCCGGGGTTGACGTTGACAGAAGTATTTGAACAAGCCCACTCTGTCCGAAAGAGAAGAGTCACATGGATGTACAGAATTTTGTTTCAGAAGAAAAATGTGAGAGGAGGACTCTTTGACAAGCAATAATACATAATGGCAGGGTGAGAATTCCTCAGCAGGGCCTCTCCTTGGCTGGAGACGAAAGTATTTTATTTTTTAAATTTATGTATTTTTAAAATATATATATTACCCCGCCTTTCTCCTTGAAAAGAACCCAAGGCAGATTACATCATTAAAAAACCATATTTAAAGCTAACAACCTGCCCAGCATTTTGATTTATGCCCAGAAACGGATTGCCATCATCTAGGTGCGGTTCACATTTATAGATGGCATTGTAGTGGCATCTAAGTTGCTTTAAGAATCTCGATTTCTTTTAAATACACAAGAACCATTGGCAATGTATCCACTGCTGAGATACAGAAGCACACGGAAAGGAGGACAAGGGACTGGAAATTCATTATCTAAACTATATATTTTTCTGCCCCATATGGCGCACCAGGCCATTGCGCTCTCGCTTTGACCTCCCCACCGCGCTGTTCCCGGGGCGAGCAATTGTTCAGCTGACTCCCCAGCAAGAGCCGAAGAATCAGACGGCCACTTTCGATCTTTTTGTTCCTACCAGCAAACGCCCTCAGAGAGTTATTGAAGCAGAGAAGGAGTGGGTTTTTGTCTGTGTGTTTCAACGTCCCTGTGTGAACAGCAAGTCTCGGTTTTCAAAGGGTTGCCAGTTTGTTTCCTAAAAGGTCGCACATCGAGGGGCTTTTCTGTAGATGCTTGGCTGTGACCTGCTCTGAGTTTCTAACGAAAACTGAGGAAATGGCTCTTTGAATGCCCTCCTGAGGAGTTTAATAAGAAAATGATACTAAAAAAGACTTAGCAGCACATCTTGGACCTCAATCCAGACACATAAACACACCACAAAGAGAGCTTTTCTTCCTCAGGGGGAAAAAAAATTTAGAGGAAGAAAATAAAAAAGACATTAGATATTGGGGGTTTGCCTTATTGTTTAATTTCATTTTAGACATTTGGGAATCATCCTAAACTCTCAGAGGGGGCTGTTGGATATTAGTTGTCCCTTCCCCCCCCCCATCCACAAGGAAGGAGGTCCACAGATGGAGGGGAAATGGCCCCCAATAAGTGACGAAAGCAATGCTATCCCTGGAGATGGTCATCGTGGTTTTTCACTTCCATGGAAACCAATCTGAGGGACACTTCCATAAACATGCTCACAAAAAAGGCAGGTCCAGCCCAAGACATTCTGTTGTCTGAGTCAAAAAAAAAAAAAACCCAACTAAGATGGCGTCTCCCTCCCTTCATTCCATGGACAGACGCTGACCCTCACAGGGAGATGGACTTCAACGCGGGCAACAGGAGGGGTTTTCTACGACAGCTGGAGTCAGAAGGCCAGTGTTAAGGGTACAGGAAAGGCTGTGGGATACATCCTGCACAGTCTTTGAAAAAAACGAGAAGCGCTGGGAGTGGGTTCGAAAGGAGCAGCCAGGTTCGACCACAGCTGAAAATGCCGTGATGGTGAAAAAAGACCCACCTAGCCAGAACCCTTTTATGGAGACTTAAGAATCTATGAGGAAGCGCATTAGGTTTAGGAAACTGTTTATTATGCTAGTTAGCAGAGACGGTCAATACACAGAGAGAAAGAGAGCAACGTACAGCAAAGAAGGTCTGAAGAAACAAAGGGTGCAGTGTCGATATCTAGAAAATACACGCCAAGGGTCATAAAAGCTAGTTTAGATTGGCCTCCTTCAGAAGCTCCTCTCTTAGGATAGATCCAAAGGAAAACATTCCTTTTGGGACCTATGGTTGTCTTCCAAACGTGATAAACTTCAGGAAAGTCAAGAAAAGGCCTCCGTTTATTGTTTTATGGAGTTACGATACCTTTTGAGGTATCCCTGTACTACACGTGTCTTCTACACTTGGAGATAACGGCTGTTTTTACCATAATGCATTGGGAGATACACTGGGCTTTGCTGTACTGTAGAGCACAAGAAGAATATGCGTCTATCTGTAATGCATTTGATTAATTGCTAATTCTAGCCTATGTGGTTTGGGTTCAAAGTTGAATGAGGAGACAAACTGTTATGTGTGTGATTCTTCCTTCTCAACAGTAGCCCAAGAGGAAATCCACTAACCTCTTGCGCAAGTGGAGAGCTCAGTGGTATAGGCATCTGGCTGCGAAGCCAGAGGTTGGGAGTTCGATTCCCTGCTAGGCCTCCTTGACAGGGGTTGAACTTGATGATCTGTAGGGTCCCTTCCAGCTCTGCAGTTCGGAGGTTATTATTAAGGTTATAAGTGGAAATTCTGATTACTGTTACTGGGGTGGTCACCAGTTTGTGTAACTGCAAGATGAAGGCTGTATGGAGTCATCTATCCAGAAAGCTTGCATTCCAGGACAGTGAAGAAGATTCTAGCCAATGTGTCGTTAAAATGAGGTTCACGGGGAACGCAGGCCCTGTTTTTGTTTCTGGGGTGTTTTTTTTTAGTACTTCCATCTTCAAAACAAATTAAGAGTTGCCTTAAATTAAACTAGTCCAGAAATTGGCCTCCAACATTGACAGGGAAATACAGTAATTTCACAATCCAAATGAATGAAACTAAATGTCCAAAAATGTATTTCTTACACCAGTAATTCTCAGTGTGAAGACCTGGAGTGTTTGCCTTCCCACATATGCCAAACTCTTAATAGCCATTGAGAGAACAAGAGGTGATCACCTGTTGGCAGCAATGAGTTACCTAGCCCCCTAAACAAAGCAAAAGAATAATTAATTTTATCATTCAAGTTAAGAGTCTCCCACAAACAAAGGAGAGAATACCTAGTGATGGTGGCATATTGTAGACTGATTAGATCATCAACTCAGGAACTCTGAAAATTAAATCCCAGAGCCAAACTGGCTACACCTCCTCCAGCACAACCTTGAGGATCCCTCATTAGTATTTATTTATTTATTTATTTATTTATTTATTTATTTATTTATTTATTTATAGAGCTTATAGACTGCCCAACTCAACGGAACACTATTTGAAAAGCGTACGACAAGTTAAAATAAAAATAGCACAAACTTAATTTCATAAGTTATGACTCAATTTAATAATTTAATTTAAAATTATCCAATGTTCCCTCATAGCCGCGGAAAGTAAGGTACATGAGCAGATTTCCAAATGAGTTTCCAATCCCTGTTACCAACTCCAACCTGTAGATTCCTTCCACTACCCCACAAAAATAATGTAGGCCTTTTTCAACACCTCATTCTTGAAAACTTCAAAGAAATGGTTGAGCTGAACTTTAGTGAAGTGCAGATGTGCTGGCTGCATCTCATTTTGTAAATTTGACGGCTCCTTCCTCTAGTCCTAGGGATAAACATGCAGGATGGAATTCTTGAAGAGTGCAAGTTCGGATCTAGGAAAAACCTTAACATCCAGTTTAGAACAATGGTTCCCAACGTTGAGTAATCCAGGTGTTCTTGGACTGCAACTCCCAGAAGTCTTCACCACCAGCTGTGCTGGCTGGGGTTTCTGGATTTGCCGTCCAAGAATGTCTGGGTTACCCAAGGTTTGTGAACCACTGGTTTAGAAGAAGCTTGTTACAGAAAGGTCAGTGTGACTGGGCCATTTACTGTGAAAGCCCAGATGTCTAATACGTTGTTAACTTATAACTTGTTCTTTTCTCTCTTTTTGGCTTCCCTTGCAGTGCTTTCAAAGCATGTCACCCCAAAATTAAGAGCTTCTTCTTTGCCACCGACTGCTTGGAGGAAATGAACAGGTAAAGTGTCTTGCTTTTCTGGACAGAGGTAGAGGAATTTGATTCTGATCTGTACAGAGCCAAAGGATTGGGAAGGGGAGAATATCGCTTCAGTTTCTCCAGATGTGCTTTGGCCTTCCCGTGGTGGTGAATAAGTGGGCTGAGACTGGGATGGGAAGTGTTTTGCACACAGGACACAAAGTAAAAGAAGAACGCCCAGATAGCCTTTCTGTGGGTCAGGTGCAAAACTGTAAAAAGGACACCTTTCCCTGTACTCCCTACACAAGACATTCGCAAAGATCCTGTGCAAGATTTAAATGCACACAACTCAAGCTACCGGGTGCTGGTCACGTGCCTGGTTGTGTGCAGCTGGCATCTCTTGAAACCGTCGCAGCAGCTTCTGTAGCTGGAACTCCATGAACGTATAAATACTGAACAAGATACCAGCCTGTATCTGTTTTGCTGGAGGGGGTGGGACCTTGGTATATAGTACTTCAGCTGCTACCTGACTCACAGGCAATGTGCCAAGCTACCTGACTCACAGGCAATGAGATTGTGTTTAAGCAATGAGGAATCAAAGCAGGGACTCTTTAATTATTGGTAATCTGCCGCTGCAGGTGAAGTCAGTCAGTATAATTTATGCAAGATAGTTTTGGCCATTAGTTTGCCAGCAGTTAAACTATCAAACTTTAACATGTCACTTAGAACTGCTAAAAGTGACCAATAGCATAACGAATCAAAGTAAAAAGAAACAATACCATTATTTTCCTATTTAATTCACACACTGCCTTTCTCTATTGCAAGACTCAAGCCAATTTACAACCTGAATCTAAAAACAGAAACAGTTTTTAAAATACGATAAATTATAGTATTAAAACACTGTTAAATAGATTATAATATAAAAACATGCATCCAATTAATGTGATTTAAAAGCCATTTGAAAAGCACAAGAAAAATGTTCTGCATTCACCATTAAAATGATTAATCAGTGGCCAAAGTCCCGTTTAAACAAAAAATGTCTTTGCCTGCTGCTGGAAGGATAGCAGAAAAGAGCCAACCCCACCTCCCTCGGAAGGTAGGTCCAAACACTGAGTACCACCACCAAGAAGGCCCTCTCTCATGTTCTCATCAAACAGGCCTGTGAAAATGTTGGGATGGAAAAACAAGGCCTGCCCTGAACATCTGAAGACCTAGGCAGCTTCATATGGGGAGATGCAGTCCAATCCAGTCGTGAGACTTCCCCTGCTCCAGCATGGGTCTTTCTTTGTACATATTTTGGTACTCTGTCTCATGACACACATTTTCCCCATGGACGAAAGCACCCCTGTACACCTTTTTCAAATATATGCATTTCTAGCTGGTCACATTTGTCATTTGCACGGTCAACTGCAAATGTACATGCTGTGTGCATTTTTATTTCTTCAAATGGGATCATAGGTCTTGGAAAGGTCTGGGTTTCTAAGAGCAGCTTTGCCCCAGGTCCAGTATCGGGGGATGCAAAACCGAAAATTGTCAAAGGGAGAAAGCAAATCCAGCGAATTTCTGCTTCATCCCCAACGGGAGTTAATGTCTGATGTCAAGAAAGGATTACATACCGGGGGGTGGACACTCGTGTGGAGCCCACGTAGTTGTTCCACTGGATTCATCCTCTGATTCTTCTTTTTTTGCAGGCAGATTTTGCTTTGCAAAATTAATGCCCTCGTGCTGTTTCGTCAGATCTGCACAAGCGCCCTTGAGTTTCTCTGCAATGAATTAATCATGAAATTAATACATTTGTCTCTGACTTTCTTGGCCATTCGTTGCCTTTCTAAAGCGATAAATAGCTCTGTGCCACAACTAGCTCACAGAGAGGACCCTTCCTGGCATATCACTCTGAATGGATTTTGTTATATCTGATGAAATCAGCAAAAAGACTGTGATATTTATCCGTTGGCTCACTCCAATTGGAAAAGCCAACGTAGGAGGAGTGATAAAAATGCAAAGGTTGTTCAGATTAATTCCAATTAGGAAAAAAAGCAGCAAGTTCTTAATATTTTAAATTACCTCCTGCAGATAGGGTTTGCTAGGGACATCAGAGAATACTTGGCGAAAGCATGCCACTTTGGCTCCCATGCAAAAACAGATAAAAGCAAGGCAGAGCTGTAATTTGGAAATGAATGTGAGCTGTTGAAGAAGACTAGAAAGGAGCAATATTGATTTTTAATCAGATAAGTGGGCATGCTTTGCATTGTCGGCTAATTGAAAAACAGGCACATTATTTATTAATTTTGTTTGGTATAGAATACTTATTTGCAGACTGCTTGTTAGGACCTTTCATATCTCCAACTTCAGTGAACTGAGTAGAGGACAAAACCTGCTGCGGTAAAGCAGCCCTGGAGATGTTAAGCCATTCTCTCCATTCATTTTATTTATATACTGCCTCTCTCCCCATCAAGGGACCCAAGGCAGCATACAAAATATTTAAAAGACAAATGTGGACAATGAAAAATATAATAAATTGCAATATTTTAAATATTGTATAAACTCTTGCACATCTTGCAAGCAGCCACCAAGGCCCTCCCATCACAGAGAAGCCTGGGCTGGGCTCTGTAGAGTCTGGATTGCTGGCAGGACGATGCACTGAAACCTGGAGTCTGTTGAGTAACAGATTCTGTGCTTAAAAACTGCACACATTAATGCTTTAATCCTCAAGCAATGCTTTAGCAACATTAGTGTTCTTATATTTCCAGTTTATATCTCTACCTAGAGATGGGGAAGCCATGGGAAGTTAAGATGGGGCAGGGCAGAGTCTAGTATTGAATTTCTGGTAAATTTCTTTTTGCTATGCAGTTGAAGTACAGAGACTTACAGAGGAGAATAGCTACACATTCCCCACAGTCCACCGCTTTCTCATTAACTTGCACTTAAAGTCTCAATAAGTCACTCTGAGGAATTCGTAGGATAAAAATGATTCTTGATATACAATTACTTGAAGTTACGGACGTGTGTATACTGCTTTCTTTACTGCACATATACTTAGCAACCAACTGAACAGATCAACAGCAAACAAACAACTGCCCCCAGTAAACGAAAGAGGGGAAAGAACACTCAGCAGAGTAGCTGGGCTCTCTTTGAATTCAAAGGCTGGAAGAAACGAGTAGTTAATGCTGGATAGATAGACACTCACCCCAGCTCAGAAAGGTCCCATCCAGTCAAACAAACTACAGACAGCATGCAAGGTTGCAAATAAAACTCCAACATTTATTTCACCTCTCTTTCTTACATACCTCTTATGGAGAAATAGGGCCAGTTGCCCTTCCATACTAGAGTGCTCTAACCCAGGTCTGGATTACCAACTGTACTCATAGTCACCCTATTCATATAAAACAGGGCTGGTGAGAGTTTAATTTTTAGTATGAGAGATAAGCTGAACTCCTATCAGATCTTGGAAAAGTTCATTTTTTAAAAAAAAAATTATTTTTTTCGGTCTATAGCTCCAATGACTATGCTGGCTGTGAGGTTCTGGAAGTTACAATCCTAAAAAGTAACTTTTCCAAGCTCTGTCTCTGAAGGACATTTGGGGACATCATCCAGTTCTCTGAGATAATTCCACGGAACATCTACAGTCCAGACAGAGAGAACAATTCCATCTCCTGCTTGCCTTCTGCAGAGGGTTTTTATAGCAACATGTTGGCTTGATTGACCGAACGTGCCCATACAATATTCATGGCCCTTTGAAATGTGCTCTGCTAAGCAGGAGGGCCATCTTTCAGGTTGTGGAGGCTTCTCCCTGCTGAGAGGCATAAAAGGTTCTGCAAAATAGAAGCCTTTTAGGAACTATCATCTGAAATTATCTACATTATCTCCAGGATAGACTCTTTAAAGTAAGACTGCTCAGCATCCAGATAAAATTTGCTCTAGGGCTGTTCCATCCTTCCAAAAACCTGTGCCAGTTCTTCTGAAGAAACACATGTGGTTTAACCTTAATGCAGCATTAGAGATCTCTACGATGGCCAGAGCTAACATCCATAATTGATTAGGGGTGAAGGCTGAGGAGACCATCAACGTCTAAGACAGAGGTGGGCAACCTCCAAGGACGGGGGGAGACCACATTGGCACCCATGAACTCTTAAGCCTTTATGGTGAAACCAAGATGGGGGAGTAGAAAGGCTTGAGATCATGAAACACAGCTAAGGATTAAGATGGTAAGATACAGACTGTGTTTTCTTCTCACCCCCCAAGTCTGTTAAGACATGCACACCAAATCAACAACTGTGATGGTTCACTTCTTCGCTGTCCAGCCCTCTCGAGCATGTTCCATTGTTGTTGACTTGACAAATCTAAGCAGGCACCGCGTGAAATGAGATCAGCCAAATCATATCAAATTATCCGAACCGGGGGGGGGGGGGGGGATACTTCACAGCAAATCCCACGAGGGCTTTTTATTGATTACAAATGCCGCCCAGATGATGAACGCCGAAGTGGAAAGGCAAGCTGGGGAGACTTGATAGGTTTGGATAGAGCAAGTTTTGTAATGTGAGATGTTTTGTTTCCGAAGGCACACACATGAACACGTTTCCTTGAAGCGATTCCAGCTGAGCGAAATTTTAAAGCATTGTTGTTTTGCTTTTTTTACAGAATACTCATTATATAAAAAATAAAGGGAAAAAACAAGTAAAATTTAGTGCCACAGATCCGTGACGCATAAAATTCTGATATTGTCTTCTGCTGGCTCAAAATAAGGGAGCAAAGCAAAGCAAAAGTCTGAAATCAAAACCAATGTTTTCTATTACTTATATTTTTCCTGCAAAAATGTTTCTCATGCCGGAGGGGACCAATAGCCATCCTGATTAGTAGCTGTCAGTGACCTCTGTAAATTTATGCCATCCTCTTTCAAAGCCATCCTTGTTGGTAGCTATCAATACACCTTGTACTTCCTTTTGTATGTCCTGACTCGACTTGCGACTCAGAACCCACCCCTCCTATTTTTCTGGGGGGAAAGCTTGTTTTTAATAGAGACTCTGACTTAGCAGAGACTTGGACTTGGGACTTAGACCCAAAAACTTGCCAACATCCTGGCTACATAGCGTGTCCAGTTTTCACACCTTTTGCTTATTTCCATGCCTTTTCTGCAGTTTTCTTTCCATTCTGTGTAATAACAGGGCTCGTGCTGAAAGCCAGCTGTAACAGGGTCAGGGGTTGGTTGGTTGGTTGGTTGGTTGGTTGGTTGGTTGGTTGGTTGGTTGGTTGGTTGGTTGGTTGGTTGGTTGGTTGGTTGGTTGGTTGGTTGGTCTTAATGTCTTTTTTTCTCTCTATTCTTTCATCAGATGGATGAACCGTCTAGGTCTTGCAGCTATTGGTTATACTCCTGATGACAAGGATATCCGGCCAGATGAAGGTAAGACCTTCATTATTCTTTCACACTAATCAAAATAAACAGAGAAATCTTCTAATGTGGAAAGGAAGTAGGCTGTCATACAACCTAGAAGTAACTAGTTACAAATACCGTGTTACCTGCAATCAAATCCTCTTTGCAATGACTCATGTATTATGATTGCAATATAGCAAGGGGCAATTTTGTACCGTAACTTAACATTCACATTTACTTTTATAGTTGCACTGTGGCTCTGCTACACAGGTGTGTTTTGTATCACAGGCCAATGGCTTGCATGGTTTTCCATTTGAAGTTTTCTATAATTACAATAACTATGTTAGTTACTTTGCAGTAACAAAAGTAGAGTTACTTTTAAATTGTAACTATACTAATTACAATAGTAATTAATTGCCTTAGAGCTTAGAACTGTAACTAATTAATTTTTTAATGATTTTCCCAATTTGGGGTCCTGAGAATACTCCAGGTAGCAGAATATGACTGTAACTTAGAGAGAGACAGATTTCCCCTAACTTATTTGATGTCTTACCCTGTTTCCCTGAAAATAAGACCTAACCTGAAAATAAGCCCTAGTATGATTTTTCAGGATGCTCGTAATATAAGCCCTACCCCAAAAATAAGCCCCAGTTAAGTGAAACCCCGCCCTCCACCCTTGTGCAGCAACCAGAAGAAGAGGACATGACTGTAAAATAAAACATCCCCTGAAAATAAGCCCTAATGCGTTTTTTGGAGCAAAAATTAATATAAGACCCTGTCTTATTTTCGGGGAAACACGGTAGGTATTTATAGTTGGTATGAAGACACCATTAGCATATCTGGTATAATACTATGCCACATAGTCTTAGGTGCCACATATGGTCCATGTGCTGCATGGACTTCCTGGCCTCTGATAGACTCACTGGATGACACTGGGCTCATCACTCCAGGGTTATTCATGGATGCACTTAGCACTACTTTAGACATCTAATCTTTACAAATTGCTTTATCAAATGCACCTTTTGGATCAATGTTTGAATTTAGTCATCTACTGGATATTACACTGCTACATACTGTATGTTATAATGCAGTCCTCAGCAGTTTAAATGCACGAACACACACATTAAAATAAAATGTGCAATTTTTAAAATTAGCATATATTTGTGTTAAGTAGAAGATTAATGGATAAACTGAACAGAACTATGAGTAAAAACTAGAAATGTAAAAATCTATTTTCAGTCTGTGTCAGTTTGGCATATATTCATAAATTAGTGTGTTCTGTCTAATGTCCACATTCAACTGCAAATTCATTTCTTTATAATTGCACATTCATATACATGTGCATACACGGTTGTCCGTAACATGCTTACTTTGTATGTAGTTTCTCCAATTATACATTGTAATGCAACTTTCCTGACATACATATTTTTGAGCAGGGAATGGTGTCTCAACGTTTGGATGTTATTTTTGCATAATTCCAATGATCCCTGTCTTCCAGACTATCTATTTGTCTGGAAAGTGCAAGTAAGGTTGATTTGCTTCAAACAGCAGCCAAAATGAAATTCTTTCTCATCCTCAATACTCGTCCGGACATCTCTCCCAGAAAACAGATACTCGTTTCACATGTTCGAGGTGGTCAGATCAGCTTACCTTCCACTCTGAAACTGGTGCTGTTGAACGCCAGGTCTGTGTCTAATAAATGCCAGCTTATATACGATCTTGTTCTGGAGGAGGATGCAGACCTGGCGTGCATAACAGAGACGTGGATAGGCGGGGAGGGGGGTCCACCCCTGACATTAGCCTGTCCACCTGGTTATGCTGTCCAGCACCAGGGCAGACTGGAGGGGCGGGGGGGGGGGAGTAGCCATTGTATATAAGAACACTCTAGAGGTTACTAGGTGCTCCACGGTGGTAAAGCCGGGTCTGGAGGCCCTCCACGTGTCGGTTGGGGCCAGGGAAGGTATTGGGATCTTGCTGGGTTACCGCGCTCCCCGCGACCCAGCCATTTCCTTACCAGAGCTGGCAGACTTTGTCTCCACGACACTGTTGGAGTCCCTGAGGCTTTTGGTCTTAGGGGACTTCAACATCATGCGGAGATGGAGGTCTCCGGTCCAGCTCTTGAGTTCTTGGAAACCATGGCTTCCTTGAACATGTCCCAGCATGTCAACGGCCCCACCCACGTGGGTGGTCATATGCTAGATCTGTTTTTTTCCGCCAATTGGAACGAGCGTGGTCTGATGGTGACCGACCTTGTGTCGGTGCCATTGTCATGGTCAGATCACCACCTAATAAAATGTAACCTCTCAGTGGCGCTCCCTCCTCGCAGGGAGCATGGACCTATTTTAATGGTCCGCCCTCGAAGGCTACTGGATCCTATAGGATTCCAGGATGCCATGAGAGGGATTACCGCTGATCTGACCGGCGCTCCTGTCGAGGCTCTGGTTAATGGTTGGCTTACGGCAGCCACCAGGGCTATAGACACGATCGCTCCTAAACGCCCTCTCCTCTGCAGAGCTCGGCCTGCGTCCTGGTTTAATCAGGACCTGAGAGCGATGAAGCAAAATAGGAGAAGGCTAGAGCGCAAATGGAGAGTAGACCCGACGGAACAGAATCGAGTAGCTGTCAGGGTCGCGACTAACCTTTATCTAGCCAAGATAAAGGCTGCTAGGCGAACACACATCGCTGACCGGATAAGTGAAGCTTCAAATCAGCAGGCGGAGTTATTCCGTATAGTTCGCGACCTATCCGGAATTGGTCTAGGTGATGGGCCTCCCCCTAGTATTTCACCAGACCAATTTGCAGCATTTTTTTAAATCTAAAGTGGAGGCCATCCGCCGGGAACTCTCTCCTTTTTTGGATACAGTGAGTCGAGCAGAGATGTCCAGCGCTCCGTCTTGCCCGGTGGGTCTTGATCATTTTCAGCCGGTGACACCAGAGACTGTGGACAAGGTGCTTGATCGTTGTCGTGCCACCACCTCATCCCTTGACCCTTGCCCGGCCTGGCTAATCAAAGCAGCCAGGCCTGTAACAACAGAATGGGCAACAGAAATAATTAATGGGTCTTTCCTTGAGGGCAGGGTTCCTCCTGCCCTCAAGGAGACACTCATTAGGCCCATAAGAAAGAAACTAAATTTGGCGGCGGACGATATTGGCAATTACAGGCCCGTCGCCAATGTTTCTTTCATGAGCAAAGTGGTGGAGAGGGTGGTGGCCGACCAGCTTCAGGCTCACTTGGATGAAACAAATGCCCTGGATCCATTCCAGTCGGGTTTCAGGCCGCGCCATGGTACAGAAACGGCATTGGTCGCCCTGTATGATGACCTATTGAGGGAGGCCGACAGGGGAAAAACGTCCCTGCTGGTCCTCCTCGATATCTCAGCCGCCTTTGATACCGTCGACCACGGTATCCTCCTGAGGAGGCTCTCTGAGCTGGGAATTGGTGGCCTGGCGTTTGCTTGGCTCCAGTCCTTCTTGGAGGACCGTCCTCAGAGAGTTCAGCTTGGGGAGAGGGTTTCGTCCCCGTGGAGCCTCAATTGTGGGGTTCCGCAGGGTTCGATAATCTCCCCAATGCTGTTTAATATCTATATGAGGCCGCTGGGTGGTGTCATCAGGGGATGTGGAGCATTGTGCCATCAGTACGCTGATGACACACAGCTCTACATCTCCTTTTCTCCAACTACAGTGGATGCCGTTCTGCCCCTTCAGCGCTGCCTGGAGACTGTACTGCAGTGGATGCAGGAGAATGGGTTGAGGCTGAACCCGGACAAGACGGAGGTACTGAGGGTGGGTAGCCCTGCCATCAGCGGTCTGGGAAACTCCCTCTCATTTGGGGGGGTGACTCTTACCGCGAAGAGTGAGGTTCGTAGAACCCAGATGGGGATACATCTGGACCTGGCGCTCACCATGGAAACCCAGGTGGCGTCAGTGGTCCGATCCGCCTATTATCACCTTAGGCGGGTTGCCCAGCTGCGTCCCTATCTTGATGTCGGGGCGCTCACCACATTAGTGCATGCGCTCGTAATCTCGAGATTAGACCATTGTAATGCACTCTACGTGGGGCTACCTTTGAGACTGACGCGGAAACTCCAAATGGTGCAGAATGCGGCGGCCAGACTTATTAGTGGTGTGAGGAAATACCATCATATCTCTCCCACTCTGGCCGCATTGCATTGGCTGCCCGTTCGTTTCCGCGTCGATTTCAAAGTTTTGATGATAACATATAAAGCCTTAAATGGCTTAGGACCTCGATATCTGGCGGAACGCCTTCTCCCACCAAAGTCTACCCGTTTCACTCGATCTAGTCTGGAGGTGAGACTGGGGAGCCTGACGCCGAGAGAGGCCCGGAGGGAAAGGACAAGAAACCGGGCCTTTTCGGCGGTGGCTCCTCGGCTATGGAACAACCTACCTCCAGAGATCCGTATGGCCCCCTCGCTGGGCGTTTTCAAAAGCCAATTAAAAACATGGCTGTTCAGGCAAGCCTTCCCCCCTGGCATTATTTGATTTGATTGTTGATTTAATTTGATTTAGTTCCATCTTGAATGATTATTTTTATTTCGAATATTGCTGATATTTTTTAATTGTTTATCAGTACACTGATGTACGCCGCCCAGAGTAGTCAAAACGACTAGATGGGCGGGATAAAAATGTAAGAAATAAATAAATAAATAAATAAATAAATAAATATGTTAAATCCACAGTGTTAAAGGTAGCCATGCCAAGGGAAGCTAGAAAGATGATGAAAAGGAAGCAGGCCTTCTCGGTAATGGCCCCCACTTTGTGGAAGAAACAGCCAATCAAGGTGCACCCAGCTCCATCCTTCCCAACATTTAGGAAATTACTGAAGACATAATTATACAAGGCAGCCTTTAAGAACATATCCCTAAATGCTCCTAATTTTTAATCTGAAATTGAGGTTCCCATTGTATTTCAACTGCACTGGAGTTGGCAATTTTGCTGTATCGATTACGTGATATGGGAGAGGAGCTGGGGTGAGGTGTGTTGGGTTGCTCATGTTTGACTCTGTACACTACCTAGAGTACTGTGTATTCATTAATCGGGCGGTATAGACATTAAACAAACAAGTAAAATAAAATAAACTCCCTACTGATGGTTTCCTGCCATCCTAGCAGTTCGAAAGCATGTAAAAATGTGAGTAGATAAATAGGTACCACCTCGGTGGGAAGGTAACGGCGTTCCGTGTCTAGTCGCGCTGGCCACGTGACCACGGAAGATTGTCTTCGGACAAACGCTAGCTCTATGGGTTGGAAACGGGGATGAGCACTCCCTAGAGTCGGACACGACTGGACATTTGTCAAGGGGAACCTTTACCTTACTGATGGTTAAAAGATTCACAGGGTTGACAGCTGAACTAGCTCACCTTGCAAAAGACAGAATGGAGCGTGTCTTACTGGTAAAACCCTTACCCTGCCAGCTCTTGGACTGCATTCCACAGTATAAAGACAGTACACTTGAAAGACATACACCAAGACTGTGTACCTTTGGGGGGGGGGAACCCACATAGAGCACTTGTCTAAGGGGAAAACACAAACTTTTTTAGCAGATTACTGGAGTGAAAGTGACCAAGAAGAGGTTGACGGCTCCTTAACGCTGAAGCAAGAGGGACCCATCTCACTGTGTGACACCTACCATCGAACACCTTCGGTAAGTGAAGCGAGGCACACCCGAGCCCACTTCGAACTCTTGCACCCCTTTTTTTCCTACCATGTTTTGGGCGGCCATCTAACGAGCAAACCAAGACAAAAGTATAAAGTTGTTGTAAGGTACAAGAAGATTGTGTGCCTCAGGGAGCACGAGCAGGAGTCCAGCATTAAGAAAATCCCACTTGGTTTTTGTTTGTTCGTTAACTTACAGCTAGGTCCTACGTATGTTTACTTGGGAGTAAATTCCACTACATTCAGTAAGGCTTACTTCTAGTTCAGTCTCCATGAATTGCTCTATTTATATCAGTTAGCATCATCTCATTTTTACCTGTCAAAGAATTAGAAGTATGAACAATCAATGAGAAAAACAAATTGGATACCAAAAGTCTGAGCATGACATACAGTATCATCAATCCCACCATTACTTTCATTAACCCATTTTAGTCAGAATTTAGAATGTTGCTTTTTAAAAGAACTCATTACATTACTCATTACTTTAAGATAACCAGATTTTTTATTATAGTTATCCTTACGCCAATTTACAAAAATTATTTTTTGCATTGCACAGGTTGATTTCCATTACCAGCATAAGCTGAAGAATACAGGGAAATATTCTCTGGTTCTCTCTAGTGGTCAGTTTTGACATTACAGATTTAAAATACCAGACAAAAATTCAAAAGAAGCTCCTTTCTTTCTTTCTTTCTTTCTTTCTTTCTTTCTTTCTTTCTTTCTTTCTTTCTTTCTTTCTTTCTTTCTTTCTTTCTTTCTTTCGAATTAGTGATGTCTTTATGTATCTAATTTCAATGTATTGCCTTCCCAGTTGTTTTGTTCTTTTCTGATTGTTCTTTTTTTTCCAATTTTATTGATAATTTTAAAAAAACCAAATGACTGTGGGCCGAAAGGACTGAAAGATTTCCGCATCCCTGCCTTGAATACAGATAGCTGAATAGAGCATATAAGTTGTTATATAATTAGAATATTTCTGTCAAAACTCCATTCTTGAGCCATACTAAGCCGCCATTTAATCAGGGCATTGACGGAGTAGAAAAGCAGAAATACAAACTTGTTAAAAAATTAAAAAAAATCTTTGAAACTATATGTGTTCCGTGGCTAGTAAATGCATGACTGATAATTCCAAGAACATGTGGCCTACTTTAAAAAAAAATTAATGTGTGCTTCTAAGTGCAGATAGCACTCTTTCTATTTTTCTTTCAGATTTTTCTTCCACGGGACTGATGTGATCCTCACATAGCCAGAACCAAAGAGAGAATGACTGAGGCAACAGCATCACATGGGTGAAGCTCAGACTGATTTTTCACCCATGTGATGCTGTTCTACCAACTGGGATACAGGTTAAGCCCCTCTCTTTCTGGTTTCTTTCGGGAGTTTTTCCTTTCACTTTTTGCATTCTCTCTTTTTTTAAAAAAAATCATTAAACTGATACAGAACAAGCAGAATTTGTTGGAAATAATTGGGATGTGTTCAGCAGTCGTCTAAAACTGTACTTCTATACTTGAGTACTCTTATGTTACCTCTCTATCTCTGTTTTGTTGGAACAGTATTTCACTGGGAAAACAAAACAAAAAAAATAGAAGATCTGGATATCCAATTAGGGCTCTTTTGGATAAGGGATCTTCTGGATACCCCAGATAGATCTTAAGAATGACTGCTGAGTAGAGAAGTGCACTGAAGCAAGAATAAGAGCAGTTATAACAGCCAGTCGCTTAGCTGAGAAATGGTGTGATTCCCATATTCCAAAACCTAGTTTGTCAGTAACCATTGCTGCTTGATATCCTGTATGGAGATCTCCTGTATGGAGAATTAGTGCAGGGAAATCGCCCCAGAGGGAGACCACAGCTGCAATACAAGGATATCTGCAAGCGGGATCTGAAGGCCTTAGGAATGGACCTCAACAGATGGGAAACCTTGACCTCTGAGCGTTCAGCCTGGAGGCAGGTGGTGCATCACGGCCTCTCCCAATTTGAAGAGGCCCTTGTCCAGCAGGCCGAGGCAAAGAGGCAGTCCCGAAACCAGCAAAATCAGGGAGCTGGACAGGGGACAGCTTGTATTTGTCTTCAGTGTGGAAGGGATGGTCACTCTCGAATTGGCCTTCTCAGCCACACTAGACGCTGTTCCAAGTCCTCCATACAGAGCACGTTACCATAGTCTCTCAAGACTGAAGGATGCCTATGCTATTGCTGCTTGATATAACTGTGGTGCAGTGGTTCCCAAGCTTGGGTCACCCAGGTGTTCTTGGACTGCAACTCCCAGAAACCACAGACAGCCCAGCTGATAGTGAAAGCTTCTGGGAATTACAGTCCAAGAACATCTGGGTTGCTCCAGGGATTCTGCTACCACTGCCAGTGTTCCTTATTCAGTGGTTGGAGACACCAGAAGCAAGATAGCAGATTACTGCTCAAGTAGAAATTGGACGATAAAGGTGATAGATCTGCTGGAGGACAGGGCATTTCTTGTGGTGATGATTATAAAGGTCTTTATCACTGTAACTCATATAGGTGGACATCTTTAGATGTACTATCCCCGGTGTGGAAGGAACTGTGAGAGAATAAGCAACCATATTAGGATCAGAACATTTGAAACAGCAGGAGACTTGGTCTGTCCATCATATACTGTGTTTTTTCCCCTCAGATCATACAATGTACTTCCCTACATAACAGATTGTTTTAATTATTTACAGATGAATTCCTCAAGTCCTTACCCTGAGCCTAAACACAGCCGACACTTCTCTAGTGAATCAACCTATTCTCACTCTTCTGCGGAGGACTCCCGACAGGATCCAACGGGGACCACACACTCAGCAGGCTGCCGACCGCCCTACCGGGAAAGACGATCGTGGCAGGATCTCATAGAGACCCCACTGACCAGTTCGGGCCTCCATTTCCTCCAGACAGTTCCACCCGACCCCGAGTATGTGAGCGGGCGGCTCGGCTTGTCTCCAGAGAGGCGACGCCAAGCAACGCTTCCAGTCCAAAGGCGACACAACCACGACCAGGACGGTCCGTTCCCCTTAGTGGAGAGCCACCGGGGTCCCAGCGCTCACGCCCGGCCTCAGAAGCAACGGAGTCAAAGCCTTCCACGAAACAGAGATGTTCGGATCAAAGGCCGTGTAAAACCCAGCGGGATAACAGAAGAGAAATCAGAAGAAAAGCTGCCCATTAAAAAGCAAAGTAGTTTGTGCGAAGAAGGTAAGAGGAAGGAAGAGAGGTTGCAGGAAGTGAAGCAGGAGCCATGTCTCTGGAGATCCAAGCTCCAGGTTTTTATGCAAATGTTCGGATTCTTTGCACCTGAATCTCTAGTTAAAACAGGGATGGGTAACATGTGCCTCAGCGTCCCCATGCAATCCAGACATCTGACTTTGCATCCACATGCACACACCCCACCATATCTGCTGCTGCTGAACTCTAGCAACAGTGAGAAACACTGACATTTTCCACCTTCTGGAAAGGAAGGAACCACCGTGCTCTTTCTGTTTCAAGCCGTTCACTGTTGTTGTTTTTATATGCTGTTAAGTCGCCTCTGACTCATGGCAACCCTATGAATGAGTGATCTCTGATGTCCTGTCCTCAGCAGCCCTGCTCAGCTCCTGCAAATCCAACCCTGTGGCTTCCTTTAGGGAGTCAGCCCATCTCGTATTTGGCCTTCCTCTTCTCCTGCTGCCTTCACTGTAAAGGGGCAAAAATCGAAAGGGTGTTTTCTTTTCTTTCAGATCATGCAGAAGAACAAAGTGAGAGTACAGATGGTTTGCATGAGTTGTACAAGTCTCTGGAACAAGCCAGCCTGTCCGCCTTTGGAGAGCAACGCCCTTCCACAAAGCAGGAATTCCGGAGGTCCTTCGTAAAAAGGTGCAACGATCCTGTTGTCAATGAAAAGCTTCATCGTATCAGAGTTCTCAAGAGCACTTTAAAAGTAAGTCTTCGTCCTCTCAGACCTACAGATGGCAAAACAAAAAACAACAACCCACAACAACTGCTGTTCTAAGAGGTTCTGTTGTAATGCACGGAACAATGTAGCTGCCCAGAGTGGTAGAATATACCAGATGGGCGGGATATAAATCAAATAAATAATAATAATAATAACAAGCTCTCTGTTGGGCAAAGCGAGGCCACTGCCCCAGGTGGCAGATGCAAGGGGACAGTGGCAGCCCTTCTCCGGGTGTTCCTCCTCTCATCCCCAAACAAAAGGAGAGGATCGCCCTTGGGAAGAGACTGCCATTCATTGGATAGTGCACATGCTTTTGCAATGGATAACGTTCCTTGTTGAACGTCTCTGGTTAAAATGATAAGGTCACCAGATGCTAAGAAGAAGCTCTTGCTCCCTGAGACTTTGTAGAGGTGCTTCTGATCAAAAACTCAAGGGCAAACAGTCTGACCTGGTTTAGAACAGCCTTCTGAGTCCTCAGGTGTCACCACTGAGAAGGCCCTACATCATGCACTCGCCCACTGCACATCATAGGCATGTGATTTTCAGAATTCATGGATGGCTGCTCCTAGAAGTCTGTAGGAATTCCCCCAGCTAGCCTTCTGAGGGCATTAGCCAAAACAAACAAACAAAAAAAAAAACAAATAAAAAATCTGCAATACTTCTGGGTATCTGGAAGCACTTTCAGCTGAGAAATAATGGTATATAGTACCAATAAAAACTGGTATTTTATTATCAAAGAAAGTTTCTGTTAACAATGCCTTACAGTTTGCACCAAGTGATAGTTCCAGTTTATTTTAAAGTCTGTATGTGGTAGACTGTTAATAAAAGTGCATATTGCAGAGTTTTGAATTGTTGGTTAAATTCCTTTTCCTACACAGCAGAAGTACAGAGACTCACAGAGGAGAATGGCTACAAGTCCCCCAGGAAGTCTACCCCTTTCTCTTTAACTGGCACTTAAAGTCTCAATAACTCACTCTGAGACATTTGTAGGAGAAAGAATAAAAACATTTCATTACTTACGGTTGTGAACAGATCAACAGCAAAACAAACAACTGCTTCCAACAGGCTAAAGAGAGGGGAAAGAGCAACACTCAGCAGAGAGACTAGGCTCTCTTTGAATTCAGAGATGGGAAGGAATGATTGGTTAGTGCTGGATAGGTTGACAATCTGGGGTGATTGTCCCAGAAAGGCCCCTCCCAGTCAAACAAACTGCAGGCAGCATGCAAGGTTGTAAAAAATTCCAACACGGATGACTGGGGTAAAATCTCTCATGTGTAATTAGGGTAAGCATTTATATAACTGAAAAGAATATTATCTTTCTGACCTTTGACAGGCAAAGGAAGGCGATCTCACCGTGATCAACAACCTGCTCCACGACCCCAACTTGACGTCCAAAAAATTCAAGGAGTGGAAAATAAAGAACTATGAGTTTTTCCTGGACATTTGTGAGTACAGTGCTGCTCTCAAAGCCCAAAATGGAGCTTCTGAACTCGTGACTCCAACCCCTTTGCTGACACACACACATTCCTTCATCGAAACCCACGTCTGACAGGATGTAGCACAGGGAACACATGGGGTGGGGTGGGACGGGACAACAAACCCAGTGTGGGAAGTCCATCGCGACAGAACACTGTAACCTGTGTAAATATTGTACTCAACTGAATTGTAAATAAGTTGGATAAGAAATTAGTGCCACAGGATGCCTATCTGCATTGCATGATAAGACCGTCTTATTTTCCTTGGAATTAATTTTGGTTCTTTGCTCTCGGGTTCTGCATTAGAAAGAAGCAGTGCAGAAAGTGTTCGCTGGCAGAATAAAACAACCCTGTATATTCACGAGTACTGTCTTAAAGTGAGGAGAGTAGAGAACAGAGCTCTCTGACTATTTTATATATGTAGATATACTGTATGTAACCATATATGTATATGAAATTGTAACATGAAAGCTGAGGTTTATTTTTTAAATACTTGGAAATGCCCATCCTCATGATTTCTTCCACCTCACTTTCACTCTTTTTTTTTTTAAAAAAAGGAAAGATAATGTAAAGCATTAGAAAACAAAATAAGCAACAGGAAAAAGAAATACTACAACAACAGAAATGTATCGGCCACTCCTAGGGAAGAAGAAAATGCAGAAGAACGTTCAAATCTTCAGCATTTCCAATAAGTTGTAGCTACTGTCTTTTGCAAACATTGAACAAGGCTGGAGTAGCATGGAAATGATAAACAATCCCTTTTGGTGTGCCTTAAAAAATGTATAGCGTATATATCCAGGAGAAGAACTTTTCCCATTGCCACTCCAGGCACAAAACTGTACATGCCGTTGAAATGCTGTGCTATTTTTACAAAACCGTGCCTGCTTCTCAGAGGAGGAATGGCCCTTGAAATGCATGTGTGCGCATCGGGCTCAGATGACGTTACAAGGCAGTCTTTTTGTTATTGTTGTTGTTGTTGTTGTTTTGGTTGAAGCTGTTGTATAAAGCAGCTTCTGGTTGTTTCTGTATGGTGGTGGGACGGCCATCAGATACCACCACCGCCACCCCTTCCGACAATTATGATAGCTTTTCGAATGGTCAGCATCGATTCACTGTGAATTTCGTGCCACAGGCCTGTGACCCACAAAATTCTGAGACGGTCTTTGGCTGCCTCAAAATAAGGGAACGAAACGGAAGTTCAAAACCACTGTCTATTATATATGCCTTCCTGCAGAGTTGATGGAATCCTTTGTATGTACAACAAATGTTGGACTGTAGTGAGCATGCTCACACCTCACACCAAATACCTAAGAAAGAAAGAAAGAAAGAAAGAAAGAAAGAAAGAAAGAAAGAAGAGGTTACCATGGGCCATTGGGGAGCAATAAAACAGTACCAGAGGCCTTCCAAGTGGCCTAGTTCGACCTATGGAGATATTGGCATAGCCTAGGACATTTTGGTCCAAGAAACGTAGATGTCTGAGGCAGAAAAGCTAAGCAGTTATCAATGCAGGGTAAAAAAATATAACAATAAACCAAATAAATGAGCAGTTATTGCCCTGTGTTGGTACTCTTAGAGATCTTTCCTCAGATGGCCTAGGTACCGATGGTTGAGACTTTGGTTTGGTTTATTAACCCGAATGTAACAAAAGTTTCACAATTCTAATAGAAGAGAAAGAAAACGTGACAGAGTTGCTCACCCTGGATTTCTCCAGCTCAACTTGTTTATTACATCTCTATCCTGCCTTTCTTCCTAGGCCACACCGTTTTCCTGCCCAGTTCTATCTTGTTAACAACCTTTTTAGTCTAAGAGATCTTGACTAGAGATGGGCACAACCCGCAGTTCAGCCGTTCAGGCCAGTTTGTCCTTTGGACGCACAGGTGTTTGGCGCTTCCTGGCCCCACACGGCCTCTGAGTGGACACCCCCTGGAGGAGGTGGGGCTGGGAAGTGCTGGACCCCTGTCTGTCTGAAGGATGAACCAGCACAAACCGCCGAACTGGCAGTTTGTGCCCATCTCTAACCATAAGTGCCCTAAGGTCACCCAGGAAACTTTACGTCTTGGTAGGAATTTGAACCCAGTTTTCCCTAACTGTAGCACAACACCCTAACCATTATACCATGTGAGTTCTTATACTCGGTCTAGATCTGGTGGTACATGCTGCAGACTGCAGATATTTGAGTTAAACAGAGGTTTACCACTGGGGAGAAATACCTTTCTGTTATTTTTTTTCTAAAAGTTTATAAACTATTGCAGCATATTTGTTTACATGAAGATTGTTGAAAGAGCACTTCACATACACACGCACGCACACACAGACACACACAGACACACACACACACACACAGAGTTGCTGCTGCTGCTTGGCCTCCATTTGTTTTGTTGGCACTTGCGCAGAAAGCCCAGAAGTCTACAGAAATAAATCGGGAATATGCAACAGCAACGCTTAGTGGGGTGTGCATTCCTATGAATTAGCTTTGGCCTTAAACACCCCTTTGGCAAAGTGGGTAAGTTAAAGATGTGAGGCAGTAGAAGCAATGCATTGCGCCTTTCACCCCCACTTCACTTGTTGTCTGTAGCATCTAAATCAGTGGTGGGCAACACACGGCCTACAGCGGAAGTGTGCCCTACCGCTGGTGAAGGAAATGTTCTGCTGATACTCAGCAGAGCTGCCTAAAACAAACAATAAAAACCCCTTCCTTTCCCTTCCGGAAGGAAAGGAGATGTCCTCTGGTGTGTAAGGGGGTGTTATAGGGTGTGGAAAGGGTTTCAGGAGCACCCGTGGTGCTTTGAGGGCAGTGCCAGCATAACCCCTGGTGGGCTGCATGGGTCCGATGCCGCCCCTCCTCCTAAGGAAGTTGCCCATTTCAGTGGTGCATCTGTGTACAGCTGCCCATCCTTTCCCTTAAAATCCATATCCTAAACTGTGCATCTGTTGGGTACACATACATGCATGGCAGACATTGCATCATCACATGCATGGAGACCAGGGGTGGGACATGCGGGCATGAACCCTCGACCCTACTGTGCACTGATTGCTATCCGGTTGCTAGAGGTCCACATAAAGCATTTGACGGGCAGCATCCATGTGCACTGTGCTATATTTATGCAAGCTACCCGGATTGAAAGGGATCAGGCTTTGATATTTAACATCTGTTGTCCCTTCACTTTTTTAAATGCCGTTCACTGTTCACAATCCTGTGTATGTAGTTCAAAATGAGGGGGGGAAAGTATGTCCTTTACTATTAATGATCCATGTAAACTTTCCTTCCAGAAAACATGTTTACAAGACTGCTTTTAGGCAATAGATACACATGGCATCTCCATTTTGGTTACAACCCTTAACTGGAAATCAGACTCCCATATTTATTTGGTACTACAGACCATTTCGCCTGTGCACAAATGTAGCTAGATTTCTCAGTAACTGCAACCAAATGAATGCAATTGTCTCTATCAGAAACCTAGTGCTGGAAATAAATGTATGGTTATCGGAAAGTTTGTTTTGAGAGACTCTAGATCAGCTTTGAGACAGATCTCTGTTGTGGTCTCTCCCTCAAACACGGGAATCAAGTACCTCCATCAAGTACCAGGTGACTTCGAGAAATCCTACAGAGGGCTGGCTGCCATTTTCACTACATATACAGTGTTTCCGGAGCATCACTTCTTTAGGGAGTTCTCTGGAGTTTTTCATGAAATGAAATGGCCGCTCTAAACCCCCTGGCACTCACTGGTGCACCAGAAAAGGGGAGTGCCGACCAGTGCTAACAATGAGCATGTAAGCACCCTGCTATTGGTTTCGGGATGCTGCTATTGACCATAGTCTCCAGGTCTACAACTGAAATGGAGTGAGATGGAGGATAGGTGAGGTGATAGATCCGTGGGCAACTCTGAAGGACCCTGAGCTATTTCCGACCACCTCCTACCATGGGTCATACCAACCCCATTGGCAAAAACAGAGATTATTAGAATGTTGCTTGATTTTTCAAAAATAGGGGGGCAAGGATTGCTTTTTTAAAAATTCATTTAAAAAAAAGGGGATGGGGAGCATGATAGGAGAGCCCTAGACACAAAAACTGACTTGCACTTCCTGTGGAGAACTTTTCTTGTATGATTTTGTAACGAGGCATATGGAGGGTTAGCAAAGCGTTTTTATGATGCTCGCCAGCAGAGACAGTCAAATGCACACAACAGCAGTGCATGTAATGACAGTCTAAAGAAATAAGGATGTCTCCAGAGATGGGCACGACCTAAAAAAATGAGCCGGGAAGTTCATTAAAAATCGCTGGTTCGTTGGTTCGGGTTCATCAAAACCGACAAACCTGAACTGACCCGAACCACAACTTTTCTTACAATTTAATGAACTTCCTGGTTCGTCCCCCCCTGCCCCCACAGCCTGCCCCCTGCCTCTTCCCACTGCCCCGTCGCCTCCCTTCCTGGTCCTGCTGCCGCCTCCTCTTCATCCTCCACCTCTGCCACCATCTTGAGAGACAGCAGACCTGGCTTCCCTTCCAGGAGATGGGCCTGTGGCCTCTGCACCTGCCTATTAGCCCTGTTAAACTGGTACAATAACTGTACCAATAGAACAGAGAAAGACTTGGTCTGATCTGCCTGAGGGTGAGCAGATTAAAACCTCCCATTTTAAAATTCTGCAGTCCCAGTGAGGAAGCTATAAAGAAATGGGTAATGGCCAGCAGCCCATTGTCCCCAAAAAAGCCCGATGACCCCTTCCCGCACACACACTCAGGTGTGTGTCTAATCCCTTGCGGAAGTCAAGGTAACTAAAACGGGCATAAATCTGGAAGAAGCATACCCCCTTGCTGATACTTGCTTCCGGGAAGGGAGAATGCTGACATTCATGGAAACAATGCTAAAATCACTAGGAGGAGGTCCATTGCTGGTGGAGGATTCAAAAACCATCTGATCCAGTGGTGTGCAACTTCTGCAGATTCAGGAAGTCATTTTGCTACCACTGGGGATAGAGGCCACCCAACCTCCACCCACCCACCCACCCACCCCAAAAACAACAAAACGGATCAAAGTGGCCTGGAGGTCTACTTCCAGGTTTGAGAAGAGGCTATTGGGAGGTGTTCCACATCACAAAGTGTTGATGTCAATTTTAAATGGGAGTCCCATTAAATGGATGCTTACAGGGGTGGCAATTCATCATTTTCTGCCGGCGGGAGGAAAGTCTGATGGGTCCACAAGCTGAAAGAACTAATGGCCACCCCTTATCGAGCCTATGGATGCAGGAAATTCATTACTACTGTAACTTTGATGGATGGCCATCTAACCACTGCTTTAAAATGTCAAATTTAAACAAATTCCCCAGTTTCTGAGAAGTGCGTTCTGCCATTGAACCACTTGTACTAAGTTCTTCCTCTTTTACAGTCAAAAACACCTTTCATGTCTTATTAACTCGTTTTATTCAGGAGAAGCGTTTGCAGACCTTAATCTCAGGTTGTATGTGCACAGGATTATAGTCTGATATCCCACCTCACTATAACCAGCCCCCATCACCATAACTAGCGTGTAGTTCCATGAGACTATGCCATATTTACTGCTGGGTCTGTATCACATCAAAACATGTCTCAAAAATCTCTGGGCACAAACAAGGAAGTCAGGAAAAAAGGCTGTGTTCTAGCCATCCCTGAGACATTTTCATTTCAACCACAAACTCTCAGAAAGTTTGTTTGTTTTTTAACTAGTTCCAGTTATAGTTCTAACCCCCCCCCCCAAAGTAATTAGCAGCTGTTACAGTTTCATTTTTAAAAGAAACTTTTCCCCAGAACACCACCAGAAGGAAGGGCTGGCAAACCACTTCTGAGTACTTGATACCTAAGAAACGTGAGCAAGAAGGAAATGTTAGACCAGATTTTAGCCTAAAATAAATTAAAGGATGAGCATGGAAGGCCTTTTTACTGTGTTTCTTGTCCTTTGGTGGCATTGTGGATAAGATAACAGTGTATTTCACTGCTCTGTGCCATTATTCATGCATTCAGTTTCAAATGCACAGCATGGAGGCACACAACCACGACTTTCACATGCCAGTTGCAGTTCGTGATGATGCAATTGCAAAGCTGCCACCAAATATTCGGTTAATCAGTTCAGATCACTGTGTGACCTTCAGACGTTCTCATCTTCTCAGTTCCAGATCAATGTACCTCTCTTTTACAAGTTCCCCTTCCTTTCCCATCCTTTTCTTTCTGGATTTCTTCTCTTCCAGACATTCATCTGGACTTTTCCAGGCCCTTCTGTGGCCTTCTGCTCTTCTTAAGTTCTTCCCCTTTCCTTGACTGTCTGCCCTTGCCTTCTACCAAAGTTGCCCTTCTCTGGCAAAGAAGTAACTCATCAAAAAAAGAGTGATATTTCTGCCCCCATCTCTTCATAGCATTGAGACAGCAGGCCAATCAAGTCACAAGAGGGAGGTCTCAGCAGGTTCTCTGCATCCAAAACAAACAATGTCTTGGAGAACCGCAATACAAATTAGTTGATCTGCCCATCACACTCTGGTTTTCTAGAGAAAATTCTTTGGTTCAGGATGCATTAATGGTGCTTCCTAGTGGATGACACTCTGAATCAGCTTAACAGTACAGTAGGATCCTCTTATCTGCGGGATCAGTATCCACTGATTTACATATCCACAGTCTGAAAATATTAAAAGAATAATCCCCAATATATATATTTCTAACAATGAAGTTACCAGAACTGGCCATTAGAGGGAGCCAGAGACCATACTATGTATAGTGTTCGCTATTATAATTGTGTTTGCTATTATCCACGTTTTTCAGCATCCGCAGGCGGGTTAGAACTTATTCCCTGCGGATATGGGGGCCCTACTACACTTGAATGAGTTGTTTTCCCATCCCAGTTGAATTCTTGAAGTCCTAGTCAGCCTTGCTGCCTGATTTTATTTTTAACCAAATATACCTCATACAGATGGCATTGCTTTCCTGGAATTCTGTGAACTTGAGCAGGATTTTTTGCAGGTGGCTGTTCATATCCCTTGAATGCTTCTTGCTGGCTATGCACAGACGTCATTAATATATCATCCTCTGATTTCCACAACTTCAAGCAGAAATCTGGTTTAGGAAGTACTAAAGGAACTTTATTCAGGCAGCAATCCTGGACTTATTTACATAACGTCAAGACCTACTAAACTTATTTGACAACCTGGTTTGTGGTCTGAGTTTAAACCATAGGTTTCTAGATAGGAAAGTGGGTGCAGTGGGTTAATAAACGGTAACAGAAGTATATCTGTGAAGATTCTCAGTCATCCAGCGGAGGTTCTCTGGAAGTTGAGTCCTGGCAACTGGCCTTCTTTCTTATTAGCTTGAAACGTTTTGCTGCTCATCCAAGTACAGTTGCCATGACTCAACGTCCAGACATCATAGATGTGTTGAAGCCAGGCAAAGAGTGAGAGGAACAAAAAGACAACAGCAGAGCCCTACATTTTTTTTTTCCTATAGTAAATAGTTTATTAAGATGAGATTGCTGAATCTATATTAGACTTTAGAAAGGGCACAACCAGACTAGGGAAGCTGGAGCAATCCAGTTCATGCTTAAAAGCGTCTTAGACTACATTTTATCTTGCCCTTTAGCCGTCCTTCCATTCCCACAGAAGACATTTCTTTTCCCCGTGAGAAGGAACCAGACAGCTCTTTGAATCGCTCCAATTTGTCCCCCTTTTGATTACTGACCCCCCCCCCATCCCTGCCTTCTCCCCTGCCTTTTTTTCCCCACAGCCATAATCATTTCATGGGCTACAGCAACTCCCTCTTTTTTTTTAATTAAATAAAGTAAGCGACATAATGCCACAGCAATGCATCAACCTAGCATGGCATACATATGATACATATTGTACCGAAAGTCACCTCAGATAAGACCACCCACAGCGCTATTTGGGTGTGAATGAACCAACCACGTGGGCTACAGAATGAGATCACGGGTCCCTTGTTGGGAGAAATGTGGCATATAAATAAAACTAATAATAATAATCAGGAGCGTTCCCAACCAGACCCAATAAACTGCAGCCATAGCACTGCGCCAGAAAGGAGTGGGAACACTCGGAAAAGATGCAGGACGGGTCGCTCATCTTGAAAACACAAGGGGTCGCCAGAAAATAGGGACAAACCGAACCTCACCAAAAGCAAACCAAAATAGTGAGCTATATGCCCGTCTCATCACCCTCATAGTCATTCAATAAAAGTTTTCCCAAAGATGGCTGCTTTTTGAGCTGTAAAGACAAGTTTAAAAATTTGTGGAGGAATTACTTGCTAAACCAGAGGTGGCCTATTTTGGGGCATTGAAAAATGTAGGCAGTGGGGGCTCCGTTCCATATAGGAGGACATCTCCCAAAACATATTGCTAAATTTTGTTAAGTTCTGCAAGAACTACTATTTTTGTTATGCCTCTCAACAAACTGCAGATCAACATTTTACGCCTGTTCTATTTAACTGCCAAATTTGTTTATATATATTTTTTCTGGGCCCATATTTAAATAGTTCGATGGACTCCATTTTTAGATCTCCAGGCTCACTCTGTGGGTTGTTGTTTTTTTCTCCTCTCTCTGTATTTTGTCAGTCTGAATTAAAAAAAATATGAAAATCGAGTTCTTAATTTTTAAAATCAGATTTTTTTATAAATCCCCATACAATTTATTGTATATGCCCTTAAATCTAAGCCTAGACTCCCTGAAATACAAGGAATGAATGGCATTTAAACAAGAAAATATACCCTGTTTTTAAAAAGAGTTTAATGTGTGTTGGTACATAAGAATAAGTTTCTCACATTTTTGAAAGGACATGGATGATTACAAAGTTTATTTTTAAAGAGAGAGAGAGAAGTAGACCATGGACTAATTCAACCTCAGTCAGTAGCTTTTAGTTCCCGTTGAAACTATCCATTGTTTACAATAAGGATGTTGCACAATAAAGAATGGCTGGATCTAACCCGGTGTTATTTAGTATTCATCAGAGACCCAACATGGTAAGTCCTACTGTAGTCATACATAGTTCCGACTCATATCAGCAACTCTTGGCTGGGGGCAAGGGGAAGCTCCGGAAAGCCCATGTCTATAGTCACTCAACATTTCAGATAACTGTAGGAATAAACGTCACTATTCTTTTAACTCATACATTCACTTTACATGAAACTGTATAACTGTGCACTATGTTTTGTGCAATAATGCTACTGCATATATGGTACATGCCGTACGCGTCTGTGGTAGAGATCTCAACTCACGATCAGTAGAGTGTTGGGTTGTTTCACTGGAGTGAACCAAGAAATCCTAGTCCCGGATTAGTTAGTAGAGCATTCCATATTCTCAGGCAGTAAATCCTGAAGTGTTTCCTTTAGACTGTATCTACACTTGAACGGTAAACCATGATGACACCAGTTTCATTGCCCTGGCTTCTTCTGAAGAATGTCAAGAATTATGATGTTCTAAAGGCACTGAGTATTCTTCGTTAACCGTTGCAACTCCCTCCGCAGAATTGGAATGAGCAATATTCTTGGAGAGGGAACTGTGAGCTTTGAACAAGTCAAATGGCTGACATTTAGACTGCAGATGTGACTTGAAAGGAGTTGAGAAGAAGCGGGAAATGGGGGTTGGGGCGCCCATCTGCACTATGAAGACTCCTTTTACATTTGACACTGAAGCTGTACTACAAAGAAAATATATTTGGAACACAATTAATTGCTGGGCCATAGGTGATTCTTGACTAAGTACAAAATTAATAGGACCTGTATAAATAGAGAGCCTTTCGAAAACTGTTTAAAAGACATCGCTTAGAAATATGAAAATGAAGTATGAGACCCTTGTACTATGGCTTGCACTTTACTTGCATAGAAATTGTGAGGTAGGCTGTAGTATTTTAAAATATATATATATTCAGGGGTTCAAGCAACAAAGCACTAATACAATACAACGTACAATGTTTTTCAAACTGTTCAGTTAAAAAAAAGCTCTCTGGCTTGGGACAGAGTGAAGAGTTTTAAGAGAGTTGAAGATGACAAGAGAAAAGCACTGTTCCCCTGTGCATTACACACTCATTTCTTTGATTTCCTCCTTATCTTGGGTCAAAGAGAAAATTCTTGCCTAGAGCCCACACCATATATGGCCATATTCAGACAATCCTCTAAACTGTGGTTTGCGTAGGACACAATTCATATTTGACCCTCCTTATCTGCGACATCTAGATTGGTCATTTGATCAACTCTCTCTATAGGTGGCAACCCCCAGTTTGATTCTGGTTTGCAATCATGGCTCGGTGATCACTCAAACCATAGTTTGCTGGTGAGGGTGTCGCTGCAAACTGTGGTTAATTTGTTTGATCAGGGTGTGAGGAACTCTTAATCCGTAAGAAAAGGGAATAAGGGATGTATCCAGTGTATGGCAGATGCTCACAATCCTTGGGACAGCCTACAAAATGACGGCCTTGGGTGTGCATACCAAAGGGTACCAGTGGCTTTTCCAGAACACCCTCAACTCTGCACAAACTATCATGAGTCTCCTGCTGTAGAAAGGTCAAATAAGTGTTTTTGGAGGAAAAATCTGCTAAATTTAAGTCAGCGCCTGTGGTTGACTAAGCTATGGGGTCTCTCCATGGTCTTTCTTTTGTAAATAATGATCATTCTTACAATTTCTGTAGCAATAGGTTAGAAACCAAACTTTCACTTGGACTGTTTTCAAACAACAAATATTCTCTAGCGCCTTGTATTTAAAAAAAAAAAATCCATCATGGAGAACCTATGTCTTCTGAGCATTTTTGTTTACACAAAAATATGTATATATAAATATATATTAGAGGCAGAACTGTTATTTATCACACTTTATGTTGTGCTTGGTTCTTTCTAAGAGTCTTCTGTCATCTAGAAATCTTTTCTGTAATCAAGAGAAATGTTTTATCAGGGGAAGAGACCCACCCCACCCCAACCAAAAGCTTGAAGAGTGAATACACCCGTTCTGTGGCTGGTGTTGTTTATTTATTTTTAAATCCCAGTCGATTGTGTGTTTTCCTAATTAGCCATGAAAGAAAACCAAAACGTTATGTTTTATTATGAACCAGGGAGGAAACTGCTCTGTTCCACTGCTGCTTAGTTTTTTTCCCCTTGTTCAAAAACCTCAATGCACATCTTTTATCCTTGCCACGGGAGAGTTTTCTCTTCTCCACACCCACAGCTGGCACCACTTCCATTTCTTTGCAAACAACCATATTCATCTCATAATGACAGGAAATGGGTTTATAGCACAATCCTATACCTGTCTACTCAAAACTGACCTCCATTGATCTCAGTGGGGTTTTATTCCCAGGTAAATTGGGTATAGGATTGTAGCTTGAGACAGGTAAAACAAAATTTCAACCCCTGGATAATGCACGTTTCTTTGTATTTGTATGTTCTTTGTTCTTCAGTTTCATCAAAGTCTTTTTAATTTTCTACTTGTCTTATGTTGGAAAGTGATTCACTGGTTTATATAGGCTACAAATGTTAAGTTTCTTTTTCTTTTTAAAGAAGAAAACAAGTAAGTTCTCCGTGATTTACTGTACTTGGCTGTATAATTTTTTTTTCTATCACAGATTACCTTGTTACCTTTTTGCGTGTCTACAATGAGAATTTATGAATGAAAAAAAATTTCACTGTGTGTCGCTCACTGGGCATATACCTCATGGTACATTGCACAGACATGTAAGTTGTAAGTTGCACTGCAACATTATAAAAGGAACATATTGCTCTTTTTTCAAAGATATTAACTTATTTAAAAAAAAGAATATATAGACTGTACATTATTGAAAAAGGACATTTATTCTTCCTAAATTCAAAAGTAGCTTTTGTTTTGGGGAAAAGTTGTAAAACCTAAGTTGTAAATTTGGACTCCAATAAACTGAATTCTCTGCAGTTTGCAACTTGTCAGTTCGTATCCTTTAAAGAGACAATTTTGATTTATACTTTACTCTTCCAAGGGAATTTGTAATGATGATGCACTGTATGAGTTCTGACAAAGACTCAGCAGCACTAGAGATGGGCATGAACTGCTGGTTCGGCGGTTCAGCATGGTTCCTGTCCTGGCCAAACAGCTGATCTGCAGTTCAGCATCCTGCCCCCTCCAGTGGGTGCCCCCTCAGCACCCTGGCTTCCCTGCCCTGCCTCCTCCAGGCACTGCCTCTCAGTGGGTGCCTGTTGGAGGGGTCGGGGCACTGAACACCAAATCAGTTGTTCAGCCAGGGAACGAACCACACTGAACTGCTGAACCAGCAGTTCATGCCCATCTCTACTCAGCACCTTAATCTCTCCCAGTGATGCCTATCAATTTTGCTGCAATACCTAAAATCCAATAGTTAATATTCACAATTATAATAAATCACAGATATATCTCCAGTTACAAAGCTCACAAAGGCAACACAGTGTTACTTGATACCAGGGTGGGGAAAAAAATCAGTGATATTTTTGAAAATCAAATTGATTTAAATCATGATTTAAATCATTTTTTATTTAAATCTTCAAAAAAAATCTTTTTTACTGTTGCTTAAACCATGATTTAAATCAAATTGATTTAAATCCACCTTATTTGATACCCTAGAAACCTACACGTCAATGCTATACATATTTATTTTTATCCCACCCAATTAGTGTGGGCAGTTAATAAGCAAAGCGATGCAAATAATATAATATGACAATAACAAAACATAATAATAAACTTAAATCAATCAACAAACAAGAAACTACAAAATTAATCAACATCAAACCATAGATGGGCGGTCAACACAACATGGCAGCCTTCATTAAAGGATGCCTTGAAAAGCTTCAGTAAAGAACATTATCTTCACAGTCTCTCTAAAGTTGGGCGTGAGAATGGCAGCTGGACCGGAAGCCCATTCCAGAGGAATGGTGCCACAACCAAGAAGGCCCAATTTCTGGTGGACGTCCTTCTGGCCACCTTCAGGTGGCACAACCTGCAAGCATCTGGTGGCATAGGTCAATGTTCTTGGGGAAAGGTGCTCCAACAGGAACGAGGTCCCCAACCGTGGAGAGCTTTGTAATTTAAAACCAAAACTTCGAATCTGACCTGGAACATCGGAGGTAACAAGTACAGGTGAGTCAGGATTGGGGAAATGTGGTCAAATTTACTCACACTCAACACCTTCTAGCTACTGTTCAATTGGATATTGTCCTTTTAATGATGTTAGCCATCTTGGGTCCTTTCAAGGAGAAAGGCAGGGCAAAAATATTTTAAATAAATAAATATAAATAAATAGGATTTCTTTCAAGGTAAGTGTATACAGGACTGCAAATAACTTATTTATTGAGGGGCACGTTTTTGTGCATCAGAGGTGTATGAAGTGTTAACCTCAGTTTGCAGCCCGGTAGATGATTTTCCCCCCAAATAAACGGTCTAGAATGAAATATAACCAGAATTAAAAAAAAAAACCAAACCAGCAAATAATCTACACAAATGAAATAATTCTGATATGAATGGTATAACAGTACAATTGTATACAGTGGCCAAAATCCTGTTGCTTAGCACAGTAAATTGCATTAGAGTAGGCCCACTAAATTAGTAGGGATTTGGTAAGTCAACTCCTCCATAAGATCTATTGATTCAAATGGGCCTACTCTACAATTTATGCTGAAGTAAATCACAACTTGAGTAGGCCCATTTGAATCAGTGGGACTTACAAAGGTGATGATGATGCGCCAAATTGCTGCTCATTCAATGGGTTTACTGTAGTGCAATTTACTATGCTAAGCAACATAGTTCCAATATTATTTTGGAAAATAATATACATCTGAAATAAGCTCCATTGAGTTCTGTGAGTGACACCAACCGCCAGGTAAGTGTACGGAGGATTTGAGGCAGATATCAGTTCTATTCAAGCATTACACCTGAAAGTTTGGAGGGCTCTACTCATTGTGGAGACGTAAGGATGCACAAAAACCACACCCCTACATTCTCACCCTACCAGACCCTACAGGATCTGGCCACAGTTTGAACGTGGTTTGTGGTTGAAAACGACACCTTTCTTTAAAAGCATGGCTCTGTAAATTCAGATCCGAGAAAACTGTTAAAATGTCCTGCGGTTTTACAAAGTTAAGGCTCAAAAAGCAACCAATCTATGTAGAAAGTTAAAAATGACTCTGACTCCCTAGCGGTGTATACCACAGGCCTAAAGGCACCTCTTAACTCCTAATCAGATAAAGTTAATTGAGCCATACCTTTACAGGAAGCTCAGTATACAGATGCTACGAACAAAGGAGCTGCCATTATTTCAATTAAATCTATCCTACAAACAAGGAGAGTTTCTCATTTCATTCCTAAACTGATTAGATAACATTTGTTACCTTGAGGCTATGGAATCTTTTATCCTTTTATTTCTTCTAGAAAAAGAGTTTTAGCTATGATACTTCAACGGCCTGTTTTAAAAATAAAAAATAATTCCTGCTAGCTGGTCCTGGAGTGATAACTGCATCTATTCTGAGTTCTGCAACATAAAATAATAAGAATGATTGGAGGTGTATATCATTTGAGAGTGACATGGGCATCCCTAAAATGGATCAGTCCTACCCTTAGGCGGAGTGAACAATTGTCCTGGGAAAGTTAAATGCTGAATGGCAGTGAACCACAGTGAAGTGTTGAAGGACTGAAGTAGCCAGAGCTCAGCACCCTGGCCGGAGTCTCAAAGAATGGCTGAACTTCTCTGGTTTGAGACCAGTGTAAGGTGAACAATGCTGGAGAAAGGGACCATTTGATTGTTGTGTGTTTCGGCACTGGAGTTCATGGACTCAAAGAGAAGATAGGCTTATAGGTGCAGTGTTTGCACAGCATTGGCACACCCGAAGTCAGGAGTAAAGGGATCGATGGAGGGCAATAGCAGGGCAGGGAGCGGACTGCCCTTATCACAATACATAAGCTGCCTTGTTGCGGGAGCCCCAGCCGCAGCAGTGAAGGGCCTGGGATTTCATGGGCTTCAGCAGAAGGGTAGAGTGGGGGAGAAACTTCCCACAGATTTATGTAGGGCAGCACAGAATGTAACTGGCAACCACTGCAGCTTATGGGCACATTTTGATGGCCAGCTAGCTGCTGAAAAATAGTAGGGTTTTCCACGGGTTAGCAGAATCTAACTTGGATTTTGGACTTCTTTAACTCATCTCCTCTCTTGCCCATTTCCATAATCACCTGGCTCAAAAGCATTTCTGATTCCCATAGGTCTTGTTCACTCCACCTCTACCCCAGCAGCTTCAGGTTTTAGCCTTTAAATTTCAGTGTGATCGGGTTTGTCATATATCTGGAGCAGTTCCTCTCTTTTGGCGGGAAATAATGAGGGATTCTCTTTTTGAACACCAACAGTTTTATTGAACTTAACATTAGGTGAATCAACGATCACCTCAACCGGTTCTGATAAACTAATATCTGGCAACTGTCCATAATGAGGAGTCAATAAATTTGTCCTTGAATCAACATGATTTAAGAAGGGGCTGGTCCAAACCATTCTCAATCGTTGGGTTTCCTCAGGGGTGCACTCCTCACCGCGCAGATGGTCCCACAGCAGGGGTGTCTGGCCCAGTTGCCTTCCGGAGGTGGACTGTTGAACGAGGAGTCTGGCCGGACCACCTTCTTCCAACGACCCTGCCCCCCGCGGATACACCACTACTGTGCATTCTAGAGAGTCTATACGTGTCTCGTTTCCTTTGAAGGTGTCCGGATCCGGCAACAATCCTCCGGTCTGGGAGGATTGTTGGGAAAATCCTCCAACAATCCTTTCATTCTATTATATTCAACATCCTTCTCTTTCTCTCATTCTCCCTCTCTCCTCTCTGATGTTCCCGGTATTCTAAATTGTCTCCTCCCATTCTGATCTTTTATATCTTCCTCCCACACAGGCAAAATCAACTCCTCCTCCTCCTCTCTCTCTTTCTCCTCTACTAAACAAACCTCAATCTTTTCCTCTCCTTTCTCTCTCTCTTTGTTTCTTCCTCTTCCTTCAACCCTTTGTTTTCTAATACCCCTTTCACTCTCACAACTTCATCACGGGCGGGTGTCTTTTGTTGAGGGGACGGCTCACTCTCCACTTTCTCTCTTTTCTCTATCTCTCCTTCACATTCAGGGATGCTGCTGACTGCCAGTCCTATGGAAGACAGGAATCCTTGTGTACCCTTTTGACCCTCTACTTCCTCCTGCATCTACTGTTAGACCCTGTTGATTTTCTGTCTCTTTTGGAAAAGATGGCACCATCATGAACATCCTTATTGATTCTGTGAAGATTCTCAGTCATCCAGGTGTGGTTATCTGGAAGTTGAGTCATGGCGTCTGGACTCAAGGTTAGACTGAAGAAGCTGCTTGGATGAGTAGCGAAACATTTCAACCTAACAAGTCCAGTTGCCATGACTCAACTTCCAGACATCCTTACTGTTGTTGCAAATACTGTATTAGTAATTCCAATTTTTAACTGTCCAGGAAGGAACACCTAAACATGGGGGAAAGGGGGCTAGTAACTATTGGTGTTCACAAGCAGTCTCTGCAACTTGTTAATTGCAGCAAATTGACTAGGTGCTGGGTGTATCTTGGTAGCAAAATCAGCCTTGACACCAAGCACATGGTCAAAATGTTATCAATTAGCTGCAGCAAGTTGTATAATCCTTATGTAAACACCAAAAGAGCAGAGCATGGTTGAAGTTTTTGTTATTTATGCTTTTTTTTCTGCTGGGTGTTAATGTAGGCTTAAACCACATTACTGTATTTATTTTATTTATTCCAATGCTACTGTTCTCCCAGTTATTGGCCCAATACAACTCACAAACTATTTAAAAAGCCAGTTAAAAACATGGTAAAGCACTCTATTAAAAATACAGAGATGGTAGCCATACTTGGATGGCAGGCAGCCATTCACCAGGTGAAGTGTTTCTCCAGCATGGAAAGCCAAGAGGTAGGGAGAATTTTACCTACTATAGTTCGGATCGGGAATTTAAAAGGGACGGTTAGAAAGAAAGAATAAAAACGAGCAAACTGGGTATAGTTTATCAGACAAAACCCAAAGAAATAATAATAATAATAATAATAATAATAATAATAATAATAATAATAATAATAATAATAATAATAATAATAATAAAGACAAAAACCTTGTGGCATCCTAAAGATTAACTGTTATATTTTAATGAGAGCTTTCGGGGACAAGTCCACTTCTTCAGATATATGAGGATATCGCTTGGAGGGCGTCGGTTCCTTAAGATGTGTCACTAGGGTAGGGATCCAGCCTTATAATAGCTTAGAAAACAGAGCGGGTCCTTCCTTTCTCGTTTTCCTTCTGCAGGTTGTTGAGGCGATGCAATAAAGCAAAATAGAAGGCAGATTATTGCTGACTTTATACGCTTACATCCTAGGCACTGTTTTCATTTATTTGAATATTGCAATGTTTGGAGACGGGGGGGAAAAGCCACAAATGTTTACAAGTGGCAGGCATCGGAACAAAGTTCTTCTGAAGAGCGGACATCCTCTCCAGAGCAACCACGGAACTCCAAGATTGAGAGGATGTTGCACAATGAATGGGGGGAAAAAAAGAGAAACCTATTGATAATCCCGCTTGCTGCCTAGACCACGAGGACGACAAGAACACAGGCAAACACTGAGGGGGCGTGGCTTTGGCGTCACCCGAGCGCTCCTCCAACCCTCGACGACCTCCCGTTTAAGCTCCGCCCCTCGTTGTGACGTCGCCCACCCAGGCCCGGCAAGGCCTAGCGCTTCCCTGATTGCTTCGATCGAGGCAGAGGCGGCGCCAAAATGGCGGCCAAGGTGAGTGCAAGGCTGGCTCCCTCGCCCCGGTGGGAAAAGCCGTTCCTCAGGCAACTGTCCCCCCACTTTCTCTCTTCCCTCCCCGCAGCCGCCTTATTGGGGGGTTGATACGCGCGATATTGGGCTTATTAATCCTATTGAAAACTTGCAGAACGGCCGTGACGAGCAGAGGGCGCCTGAGCATGTGCAGAGTGAGCTTTCCTGCGCCCTGGAAGTGACTCATTTTTGCCCCCTTTTGTTTCATTTTCCCCTCCTTTGCCCATCCCGGGACCATGAATCTCACAGGGAATGTGAACGAGATAACAGGGCTTTTTGTTTTGTTCCACTAGGTTTTAATTTGATGTCTAATAATTTACTTTTTAGCTGTTGATACTGTTTGTTATGAGGAATGAGTATTATAAATAAGTAAGTAATATTTTAAGCTTAAGTAAGAAAAATAGAGTATGGGAAATGGAGGTGTTTGTTAGGATTTTAGGGAGTGGTCACCTTGGTGCAGGAATGTGTGGAAAGTTGGAAGCATGCACACTTTTATCAGCTTCTAGATCGATGTGGGTCTTTTGCTCCAGCAAATGCAATGGAGAGTTTTGCAGTTCCTATAAAACTTCAGCAGTTGGCTGGATAGCTCAGTGGTTTAGGTATCTGACCGCAGAGCCGGAGGTTGGGAGTTCAATTCCTCTCTGTGCCTCCTGGGAGAAGAGCCAGCCTGGGTAGCCTTGGGCCAGCTGCACAGATCCAGGGTGCCCCAGAATAAAGGAATGGGAAACCACTTCTGAGTATTTTATACCTAGAACACCCCAGAAAGGGTCGCCATGAGTCCCAGTTGACTCAACGACACACGATTATTGTTATAAAACTTCAGTAGATGTCAACCGGCATCCACTTTATTGGATGCATTTAGTTGGCAGGAATGCATACTCTGGAGATGCAAAAGAAATGCAAAAGTGTTCATGATGTTCTGTGGAGCTTATTAACACAACCATTGAGCACAACAGTTGCTTTATTAATACTCCACTGTACTAATAGCAGTAATTCTTTCTAGAGTTTTTATTTTAAATCAGCCTGCTGCAAAATTGTACCTTCTGTGTTAGACTGAGGTTTGCCTTCTGCAGCTTATTCCTAGCTAGCTTGTGCCTATTTTGACGTGTCCTGGTAGTGCCTTTAAAAAAATTAATCTTCACTTGCTCCCAACCACTTTGCTCTCTTATTTCACACACACACACCCGTGCCCTCAAAGCAAGCAAACAAAAAACCGTGCCCTACTGATGTTCTTCTGCAGAAAATCATCCTAATTCATTGAAATAAAAGGGGGAGCCTTGTGGCCGTGATAAAATAGAAATGCAAGAATAGGCAATACCTAGGCCTCCTGGCAAACCCCACCTTGCCACAAATGTTTGGACTTTTGGTACTTGCTTTGAAGAAGTGAGATTTACCCCCCCAAATCTTGCATATTGTATGAGTTTTAATTTTTTAATCACTGGCCTATAAAGGTATTGCCTGTTCTTGCATCCTGATTCATGTGTCTCAAGAAGTGGATGATGTTTCACCGTTTTTTCCCCCTTTTGTTTTGTGGTTCTTTATTTTCTTCAAGTTTCACAAAATCTGCACTGCTTTTTCTTGGCTCTCTACTTGACCATTTTACAATTTCTCCCCTCCTCCTCTCAGTAATGATCATGTTTGGCTACTGCTTTACTCTGACAATGCAATAGTGTGCCTCATAGACAAGGGTTATTTTCTTCTTTTTCTCTGAGCATCTTATTCCCTTTGGAGCCAGAAGTGGGCACCTCAAGATACAAAAAAATATGAGCAGGACTACATTTTCCCCTTCCTTTGCTTCCGTTTCCCCCTGTCACAAATGCATACTTTTTCTCTCACTAATCCTGATGCTAACTTTTGGTTCTTTCTTTCTCCATCCCCACCCATTAGGCCATTGAGGAGGGAAGGTCAGATTTATCTTGTCATATGTCTAAACTGATCTCTCACACAGCTTCCCTCTTCCCATTGTTCTGACCATTTCACTGCACTCTCCCTCCCCTTCCAAGAGCTTTGAACTGATCATTTACACAGGCTAAAACAACAAGAAGATGTGTGGTGCCATTACGTGTAACAGATTTATGGTGGCATGATCTTTCATACACACACAACCTGATTCTTCAGAAGCTAACGTGGCTACCCTCGGAAATTATAGAGAGAGCTTGTTTTCCCCTACTCATGTGCATCACTTTCTCTGCTCCAGTGTTCCCTGCCTTGTAGAGATGTTGCACTGTGTTCAGTAGAACTTATACATCTTCCTTCCATGTGTTGTCAAATCAGTTCTGAGTTATGGCAACCCTTTTGAGGTTTTTCCAGGAACTGAGTACTCAGAAGGGGTTTCCCATTCTGTTCTTCTGGGAGCGCCCTGGGACTGTGCAGCTTGCCCAAGGCTACACAGGCTGGCTCTTCTGAGATGCACAGCGAGGAATCAAACTCCGAACCGCTGGTTCCATAGTCAGATACCTAAACCACTGAGATATCCAGCCAGCTCTGGACTTATACATACTAATAACTGTGTGCTATCAAGTCAGTTCTGACTTAATGGCAACCCTTTTCAGGGTGGTCTAGGCAAAGAGTTCTCACAAGTGGTAATTCATTCCCTTCTTGTGTTATACATATTATTTTAAATTCTATTGTAGCTTACACATGGGATTGCACTGTCTGTCCATCTAAAGGTGTTTTTATCTTTATCATTTCTGGGGAATAGGCTGAATAAAGAAGGGGTTTTGTTCTGCTAGGAGTTCTAAAACTAGGCAGAGGCGGAAATACTTTGAGCCTTTAGAAGTTCTGGCTGCATTTGTAGTAGAAAGTTAATTTGCCCTGAAAATTATACTTCCATGAGGGTGATAGTGTAGATATTTCCAAGAGATCCCAAGAGTACTTCAGAACTGTGTTTCTCAGAGTTATCTCAGAGAACTGTAGATAGACAATGGGATGACAACCTTAGCATTTCCCCCAAAATATTTACAACGCACCTGATAACATGGTGCTTGTATGCCAGCAATCCTGTCAATCGTATACTAACACTGGGGCCATTTCTTTCACCACCACCCCACCATTATATACCATGGATTTTAATAGACAGATGTATGTTTTCCAAGATTAACTCCAGTAAGAAAAGAACCCAGCAGAATGGCAACCATGATTGGTAAAACCGTACCTCATTTAATGTTTTCCGTGTATGGATTAGCAACTGTTGCCAATAATGCTACAAATAATACTACAAATTCTCCCAGCAGTTCGATGGTGCTGGACTCTCTGGCATGCAGAGTTGATATTAAGAAACAGATATGAATTCCCTCTAATTGGGCATGTGTGGAGGGGGGACGGCTGCATCTCCCATGAGCCAAAGGCGGTCTTCTCCTTGAATGTTAAGCCTTGCTGGCATTATATTATGTTTCACTGATTATTCTCAACCTTTGGTTTGTTTCCTGCCATGCCTGTTATCGTGATGGGGATTCATTAGGATGTTTTCCAGTAGTCACATCAGGCTTTGACCTTTGCTGCCACTTCTTTTTTAGAATGCCTCAGAAAGACATACAAACACACACAAACACACATGAACACAGGAAACTGCTTTCTACTGAATTAGACCATTGGTACATTTAACACAGAATTGTCTACTCTGACTGTGGTGTAAATGCGTGTTCTACCAGCTCATATGCAGCTGAGTTAGCTTCTCTGGAACAGAGGACTAACTCTTACATTAGTCCCCACTAGAGTAGACTCACTGAAGTGAATGGGTTGTGTTAATTCCTGACTTCCCACTTAAGTAAGTCTCATTGACTTCAGAGGGTCTATTTTAGTTGGGACTAATATTAGGTTTTTAAAAGGGACGTGGTGGCACTGCGGGTTAAACCGCAGAAGCCTCTGTGCTGCAGGGTCAGAGGACCAGCAGTCGTAAGATCGAATCCACGCGACGGAGTGAGCTCCCGTCGCTTGTCCCAGCTCCTGCCAACCTAGCAGTTCGAAAGCATGCAAATGCGAGTAGATAAATAGGTACCACCTCGGCGGGAAGGTAATGGCGTTCCGTGTCTAGTCGCGCTGGCCACGTGACCACGGAAACTGTCTTCGGACAAACGCTGGCTCTATGGCTTGGAAACGGGGATGAGCACCGCCCCCTAGAGTCGGACACGACTGGACTAAATGTCAAGGGGAACCTTTACCTTTTACCTATGCCTTCATGTCAGTTCTGACCTATCATGATCTTTCCAAGGGTTTGTAGGTATCCTTAGAAGTGGTTTACTGTTCCCTTTTTTCGGAGAGATGCTCTAGTCTAGGTGATCCAAGGATACACAGGCCGAATTTTTTTAGTCCAGTGAATGGCAAAATCTTTGGGTTGATTAAATATGGTCCTTATAAATTAAGTATAGATCTATGGCAGTGAAAGGTCCACAACTGGAGACCAAATTTATTATTAATATATAGAAGTAGAGGGAAGGAGAGGAATTGTGATAGAAGTGTTAAACTTCTGCTTGAGCCTCCTCATATGCAACTAAAACGATCATCTCCTTAAGTAGGATCTGGCTGAGCCTTGCAAGTTTAACGGGATTTTTTTTTTAAACCCACGAATAAATCCTCCTTCAGAATAATTGCTTCAAAAATAATTACTGGGCAACGAAGTGATGTACAGAAGCGCTTTCCTAATCATCGTGTGGTTGACTTCAGTAGATACCTCAAAGCAAAGCAATTAGTGCCATTCAAGAGCTGAATTAATTCCAGAAGTCACAGCACAGTTCCTGGCCCGTAAATACTGTGGAACGTGTGTTATTAATAAATGTAGCTTCACACAGCAAATAAAGAAGTGCCTCCCACACAGCCCACCCACTCCATGGTGCAGTTTCCAAATGTGTTGCGTGTGTCAAAATAGCCACTTGGGTAATTTTGACATGACCATGCACAGGAGAGAAAGTGTCTCTTTTGTACAGTCATAGACCAGAACTGTAACGTGTGAAGATTCATTTAAATGGCCAGTGGGGAAACTTCAGACATTTTGGACTGCCATACCCATAAACTTATTTCCAGTACCTGTTTTACCTTAGATACTTGGATTCTTGACATATCTTTTGCCCTTCAGGTTTGTAGGAAGGACGAGTCACTTGTACAGCCATTCCATCATCCCACCTACAATTGATCCTTTTTTCAGAATGTTCCTAGAAATGTAAAAATTATCTTCTCCTTTAGCAATAAAATGTATGTGGTGGAAGAAACCTAACCGTGTAAGGAGAATTTCTAGATGTAAAATATAAATTCGTAGTATACTGGGTATTTAAACGTTCAGTTAACATAAGGCAGAGAGCATTTTATCGCTTTGTAAACCAGAATCTGAAAATCTGCCCATAAATCCCCTTTATTACATATGGGCCTTCTCATGAGCAAACAATCTCCAGCAGTTGTATTCTCCCTCCCCCTCCCTTTTTTTTTTTTTTTTTTTTTTTTTTTGAAGCTCTTGCTTGTTCATTGATATTTGGTAAATTTAAAGTGTGAGAGTTAATTAGTCTCTGCTCTGGAAGGAAGAAAACCCCTCTATCTTCTCCCTTTTTTGCATGATTTCTTGTTTTTACAGAGTCACAGATCCTTCTGTGCTCTTTGACACTGGTAATTTCTGGAGTTTTCTTCCCCACGTTTTCCACCTGTTCTGCCTCATCTTTCTGCCTGTTATTCTGTTCAACACAGTGAGTCAGTTTTCTTTATTTCCTGCAATTTTTCTGCTCCAGTTAGGGTGATAACCTGAGTTTACGCAGAAGACAGAGGTCAGGATTAAATCGCCAACGTACCCAGGAGATTTCAGTCCCCAAATTAGTCATGTTTTGTGCCAGAGAGCTCCATCTTCTATATTATTCTAGATGAATGTCACGTTCCCGCCTGTCCCCTGGTGGTTTCACCAATCAAAGCGCACAAGCGACGTGTCTTGCCGCTGCCACCCGTTGACTACATCAACATTGTTTATTATTAATAATAGAGGTCCAGGCCATGTGTCATTTTAAATAGAACCAAATAGAAGTTGTTTATTAATACAGGTGATGGAGGTACAATCAATGTCTTTAACTCTTAACCAAACATCCCACTTCATCCACCCTCAACCGCCAACCCTCTCTCTCTCTACTCCAAACTCCCAGTTCCCCAAACCTCCCTTCTTAACTCTCTATCTCTCACAACCCCAACCTCCCTCTACTCCCCCTCCTGCAGAGACTCTTATATCTGGTGACTCTCATTGGTACATGCAAATAGCTTATTGCTATTTGTGACCTGGGCGGACGCCACAATGAAGTTTCTGTATTCTTCAAGGGGCATTAAGCGAGTGCACCGTGCTTCCCTTTTGATGGGAAGCAAAGAGGAGCTGTGAGAGGATGGAAATGGGCTTGAACGTTTGCCCCACAGATGCTTTGAATTCCCTCGGCCCCTTTTCACAAGTAAAGCCTAAAGAGAGCTATTGTTGGAAAGAGACCAACGAATTGAACTCAGATGTGATGGCTGAGGGCTCGTCTGTCATCTAGGCCAGCAATGGCAAACCCATGGCACGCGTGCCACAGCTGGCATGCAGAGCCCTTTCTTCAGGCACGCGAGCCATAAGTCGCCGGATCGCTACTCCCCCCCCCCCCCCAGCAGCCAAACAAACCTGCGGAGGCAGCTGCAGCCGTGGTGCTGGCGCTTCGACAGACGGCGGGCCAGGATCCGGAGCAGCTGGCGCTGGCAGCGGACCTGGAGTGGAGTCTCGAGGCACCTCCGTGCCCGGGATTCCCCCTCCCACTGCCCAGTTCCGCCACTGCCACTTCTGGTTCTGCCGCCGCCCACTGGTGTTTCCCCCCCCCCCCAGTTTGGGCACTCGGGCCCAAAAAGGTTTGCCGTCACTGATCTAGGCCAATGGCTCCTTACCTTGGGTTCCCGCATGTGTTCTTGGACTGAAACTCCCAGAAGCCTTCACCACTAGCTGTGCTGGCCAGGATTTCCGGGAGTTGCAGTCCAACAACATTTGGGGACCAAAGGTAGGGAACCACTAGAGATGAAAAGGTCTGGAAAAGGGTTTTTTTTCCCGGGTTCCCCCCCCCCCCCCAAAGCCGTTTTTTGTTTTTGTTTTTCTGGAATAATTGGAAAAAGAATGGAGTGTGGACTATGTTCTTTTACAATGATAGATGGTATATCTGTGACATGGCATTCAAACTATATAACATGAAGACCTTAATGAAGAGCTTCTGAGACTTCATGCATTTAGGTTCTAGCCATTATACTGGCACACAATCCTCCTGGCCTTTCTTTTATTTAAAATATCTGCAAGTGCTGAAGCTTTTGGAGAACGTCTGATGATCATTTTAGGGAGTGAGATGCTGTAATAGCAGGCACTAAGCCTGATTCAGCACAGCTCTAATGTTCTTTTCCTTATCTAGGGGCTCCAGAACTGCCTTTAAAAATAAAGTGGAAACTCATTTGCTGGATTCTTGAAAGGTCACTAGAGTTTGGATGAGAAAGCAAGGTGTTGCATGGGGTGATAGCAGACGTCACAGAGATAATATGTTAATATAAGTCCAAAAATATAGTCCAAATATTGCTAGTGGTTTTGGTCTCAGGGAGGGTTTTTTTTTTATTATTGTAAGGATTTTGACGGTGATTTACAGGTTAACAGCACCTTTAAGATCATCATCCATCATCCACAACATATAAGGTGCTTAATAGAGTAACGCAAGTTAAAATGTCAGTTCTTACACAAAGGAGCTTATGGACACTTCAGAAACGATACTCCAGAAAAAGTAATTTCAGACTACAGCTCAACGAAACAAAAGTTCTCGAAGACACAGTAAACAGCTTCCCTACCTTCTAAATATGTTTTAGACGATCTACTCATTTACTCTTTTGATTCTCTTTCATTGTGAACATTCCTTGCTATCCACACTAACGAGGGTTTTGCTTGTTGAAATACTTATGTGCATATGTGTCTGCAGGCTGGATAGCTCAGTGGTTTAGGTAACTGGCTGTGGAGCTAGAGGTTGGCAGTTCGATTCCCCACTGGGCCTCTAGGGAGAAAAGCCAGCCTTTGTGACCTTGGGCAAGCTGCATTGCCTTCTTCTGGGTGCCTCCAGAAGGGAATGGTAACCCACTCTTGAATACTCTCTACCTAGAAAACCCTGAAAAGGGTTGCCTTAAGTCAGAACTGTCTTGTTGCAGGAGCAGCAGTAGTAGTATTGTGTGTTTATTTTTTAAGACTGTAATTTCTTGAAGTGGCTACATGGGACAGTGAAGTTAAGATTCTTACAGTCTTTAGTGGTCCTCATTATGCAAATGAGATGCACACTAGGTCACACAGCCCATTTCACTCCTCCCCCCCCTTCACAAGAATGGGTACAAAACAAATAAGTTCCTATAGCACCCAAACCTTGGGAGTATTGTTATTGCATGTAGCAAACTAAACCAGGATTGTATGTCAATTTGTGGATCCTGGCTTGCTTGTGTAATTAAACCAATCATCCGGAGCTCAGGCTTACAGTAATGCTACACCTTCCATACTGTAATACTATCTCTCACAAAGGGGAGAGGGAAGCAGAAGCTGAACCAAACAGGTCATATTCTTTAGTAGGTCCCTTGTCCATGTTCATTAATCTGAAATCCTGTCTTAAAGTCAATCAGGGTGGATTTGATTTAAATCAAATCAATTTAAATCACAATATAAATCATGATTTAAATCCCTAGTCTGCAGGCACTTTATTTAAAAAATCCAGTTTAAATTTTTAAAAATTGTTTAAATCAGATTTTTTAAAATAAAACATAATTTAATCAATTATAATTTAAATCGATTTGATTTAAATCAAATCCAGCCTGATGTGAAAGCAGCTGTCTTTTTAGAAGTTAGTACAAACTGGATGAACTGATTTTTGTTAACCAGGCAAATCCATATTCTTTTATTTCCTTTGGCCTCTACTCGCCACCCCCAGGTAGCAAAATGGGCAGCTGTTCCCACAGCCTTGGCCTCTGCTAACATCTCTGCTTCCAGCAAAGAAGAATCACAGTCTCCTCAAGTTAAGACACATCAGGTAAGATTTCTGAGACCTCTTTGATCATTAAAAAAAAACAGATGCAAGGTATATAGAGATTGGTTTGCAGGAAACAGAATATTGTAGGAGACTGGAGAACTTTGTTATGTTCGGAAAATAAAACCTTTAAGTAGGGAGAGAAAAAATGTGGCCCTCCAGATGTCAGTGGACTGAAAGTCCCATTAGAATCAGAGTGGATGATGAGAGATGGTGGGCATTTCAGTCCATTTACCTTTGTAGGGCCAGATGTTTCAAACCCCTACCCTATTGTTTATTCCAGCACAAGTTTATTCTGCTTTAAGGATGCTATATCACAGGCTATTGCAGATGATCAAACAGAAGAGAGGGGCTGAAGAGAGAACTTGATGTTAATATCTAAGTTTCTATGAAAATTTTAGCCTTCCCTTTGAGGGTCCCCAGTGTCAAAAATTCCTCAAAGCAATTTTAAAAAATGAGATTTCTAAGATATTAATGTGTGGTAAGCAAAAAAATAAATTAATACGTACATAATATTGGAAGGAAGGTTTGCCTCTAAACTACAACTCAGGTATGACCCAGTAGGATGAATGTTTGGCTACAGCATCCTAAGGTATTTGTAGATTTTGATGTTATAGTGAAATTAATATTTGTTCTTCCAAAGACGCCTCCAGTATGCATCTCATAGCATCTGTGTGTTATATGCAGGGTGGATTTGATTTAAATCGGTTTCAATCACTGCAGGGTGGATACTTTTTTTAAAAAATCAGATTTAATTTTTAAAAAATCATTGATGGTTACCTCCTGTGATTTAAATCACTGTAGGGTACATAAAAATCAATGATTTTAAAATTCAGGTTTTATCTGATTTTTTTAAAAAATCAGCCTGGTTTACATCAAATCCACCCTGGCTGTGCAGTGGTTAAACTGCTATCCTGCAGCCAAAACTGTGCTCGCTCTCTCTTTCTTCCAGCTTCCTATTTATAATGCTCCACCTCTGAATTCAAAATACATTGAAGAAGAGCCAGGGCGCTTGCAAACAGGAATTTCAGTAGTAAGAAAAACAACAAGTTACTACATTAATGGCTGCAAGGTAAGAATATGAATCATTGTAATAGGGCAGGATTTTGTGTACAGGCTTTTTTCTGCAAGTGTGCACATAGGTAAATAAGAGCTGAAATGGAATAGCAAATATTTTATATAGGTGTAAACAATATAAGAGGTGATCCTGGTGTGGTGTGGTTTGCTCCATTTTGTGGTGACCACATCTGTTTTCAGTAAGGAACACTCCATCCCACCCTTTTCCTGAGCTGTTCTGCTCCTTTCTGGCACAGTGCTCAGAATGCGACGTCCTTGGTGTGATTGGAGTGCTCCTGATGATCCCGTTCTGCAGTCTGTGTGGTTGCTTCATTCACACCCAAATAGAGCTGTGGCCAACATTCTCTTGGGTAACAACCTTGTGATGTATGCAATGGGTTGTGACTGTAGAAAGGACGGCGGAGAAGCCCTCTCTATTTTATTCTTCTCTGTAAAAGAGCCTTGTGGCGCAGTGGTTAAACTGCTGTACTGCAGCCGAAACTCTGCTTGTGACCCAGGGTTCAATCCCAGGTAGCTGGCTCAAGGTTCACTCAGCCTTCCATTCTTCCAAGGTCAGCAAAATGAGTACCCGGTTCACTGTAGGGGAGGTAATGTGTAGCCTGCATAATTAACTTGTAAACCGCCCAGAGAATGCTTTAAGGACTATGGGGCAATATATAAGCAGCATGCTTTGCTTGCTTTTATATATATATATATATATATATATATATATATATATATATATATATATATATGATTATATATATAATCATAAGTGATGCAGCGCTATTTCAAATATAAGGTAGTATTCATTCTATGTTGATGTATTGCTATAGCACTATGCCACTTATTAAATTAAACAACAAACAAAAGTGAAGTTGCCACAGTCTACGGAATGACAAGCATGACAAAAGGTGAAGAGGGGGTGTCAGTAATTGAAAAGGAAAAATTGGAGTGATTTGAAGTACTGTTTGGATCCTTCTCACGGGAGAAGAAACATCTCCCATGTGAATGGAGGGATTGCTCTAGTGCAAGATAAAATAGATCACACTGAAGATAAGAGCCTTCAAAAGGTGACCTACATCACTCCAGATTCCTCTGTCTAGTCATGCACATATTTAGTCAGAGATTCCCAATTTGTTTCAAACTCAAAGTTTTCTTAGGAATTACTGAATTTGAATGTCCCCATTCACAAAGAAAATCATGTTCCTTCGAAGAATTCAATTGAGTTAGGAGGCTTAGATTGAATAACTGTCTGCATCTTTGCTAATTTTGAACTTATGTGTTTGCCATCTTTGTAGTCGAAAGTTAGAAACAAGAACCAAAAGTGTTCCTGTTTTAGGTCTGAGTTCTGTTAACTCCTCAAATCTTTTTATTCTCATAAATTTTAAGAATGTCTCTTGCTTTTTTCTTGTCTTCCTCAACTTGGGCGGTGGTGACCTCTTGTGGCGTAACCTCAGAGTAATTCCTCTGTGTATTTTTCTTCCTAAGAAGTCTGTGCAGTGTTAACAGAAATAAATCGTCACAACGTCACAACATTAGTAATCTTTTCTCCTGTGATAATCTGTGCAGTGTGCTGTAATCCCAGTCGCATAACATGATTGTCTACAATTCTTGATTTACTGTATTTTGTTTCTCTCTGTTTGCTTACCTGTATAAACTAGAGTGATAGCATGGTTAATAGGTACCCATAAATAAGCGTAATGCTTCAAAATACACCTAAAAATTTGATGTCAATACATAAGGTTGTTGACATGTTCTGCTGATGTTAGAAAAAGCAGTACCTTAAAATAAAGCGGTCTTGCTTCAGCCAGAACCCATAATATGTTCTGTAGCAGCGGGGTCATGCCATGGAATAACAATTTCCTGTTAAATCTGCCTTAGTTGTGAAAGAAGAAGAAGAGAGAAGTGTTTATGCATTTGTTTGTGTTCTTTAAAGTGTATACTTCCTGCTTATTTCGATGACAGCCATTTTTTAAGGCAGTTGACAACATGGGACAATAAATGCGCAGTAATACATTGTAAGATGCTAGGCTTAGAGCAGATGATTGAGAAGAATGACATTTTCTTATTATTTATGTCCCGACTCTAATGCATCATCACTTGCATGCTCAAGTGACTTCGGTTTGTCAAAATGTTTCAGACCCGGGGAGAGTTTCCTGAGTACCTTGTCATATAGCACACCAAGGGAATGACCACTGGGCATATCCAAGACTTTAGGTGCAGCTAGGAAAATTCCTTTTTGAGCTCCCATCTGTTACTGACCCAGTTTTGTTTTTCGGGAGGGTTTTTACACTGCCTTAAGCCAATTGATGTTGGGTGCATTGCTGTTGATGTTTGGGGTTTTCCCCCTTTGTTAAAAGGTTATTTAAAGTATGTTTTTGCCCGTTACAGCCTTCAGAGCAATGTATGATTTAAAATAATAATAATATCAAAAGCAAAGCCAGGACAAAACATACTTTAAAACAGATTGAAACAATTTTGAAAGGCAAAGACACCCGACATAATAATGGTGTGTTATCTGCCACTTGCAAGCTCAGTAAATATGGGGCCGGCTTGATTTTTTTTAGGGGAGAATTTCCCCCTCAAGGTGTTGCTACAGAGAAAGTCCTCTTGTGTGTACTTGGTTGGTCTCTTGGGCTAGTAGGACAGGCAAAGGATCTTTGGGGTAGCTCTCAAATTCCATGCAAGATCATTTGGGCTAAGAGTGGTTGTCATTTTATTGTCATTACATGTCTATGTAGTCACTTCCAAAGTACAACAACCCTAACCGGGTTTTCTGCATGCCTTCTTCTGCATGCCTTATTCACATTGGCTCCATATCCAGGAAGGGAGCATCACAGCATGAGTAATGCTCTTTTCCTAGATTTGGGGCCAACGTGACTCATGAAATGATGGCTTTGATAAGCTGTGCCTCCAGGGAGAAGAGCCAGCCTGTGTAGCTTTGAGCAAGCTGCACAATCCATGGGTGCCCCCAGAAGAAGGGAATGTTAAATCCCTTCTCTCTCCTTGGAAAACTCTGGAAAGAGTCGCCATAAGTCAGAATTGACTTGACGGCACACAATTCGTGTTGTTATTAAGCAGATAAAAAGGAGGAGAAGTTGTGAGGAAGAAACTAAAGTCAAACCAGGCCATGTCTTTTCCCTTCCTGTGCCTCGGAAGGGATCAGGGTTGTGGTTACTGATATCAGCCTTTGTTAATATCTTAAGTACAGTAGTGTAGAAACATCGCATGCACTCAAAATCTGTGGGTGTTTTCTTTTGTTGGAAATCTCCGAAATGAAGGAGACCAGTTATAAAATGGGAAATTGCCTGAACACTGTCAGTGATGACATTTGTAAATAAAAGAGATTAATTTGTTGCTATAAATCACGTAAAGGTTAGGCAGAGAAAATTGTCTTTTCTGTTTACAGGATGCCTACCTTTTTGTCAAAAATGGAATAATATCTTCCATACAGTTTGGAAAAGGTGGGTGAGTATATGCAAAGCTTAAAACACCATCTCTGTTTATCCACATTTGGCTGTTTGGATCAGAAGCCGGCTTAAAATAGGGGGAGGAAAGAACCCTGTTTTCCTTAAAGATCAAGTCCCACTGAGAATACAACTCCTTTGATGCATGTTCCAGTGGTTTGAGGCTTCAAACATGTTTTCATCACTGTATGCTACACCAATTATCAGAAAATAATACTGAAGTAAGGTGTTTTTCTTATTTTTAAGATGCCTATGTTTATCTGAAGAACCCACCTCCAGAATTTCTTCCAAAAGTTGGTGTGATTACAGTTTCAGGACTGACTGGCCTTGTCTTAGCAAGGAAAGGTAAGGAGTTGCATATTCTCAGTTTGCATATATTAAAAGCTTTATTCTGTTTAAAAAGCTAGGCAATAGATGGCTCATAGGCAGGCCATTTTGCTTATATGTGAGCAGCTGCAGTAGCCGACATCATGCAAGGAGATATTGGTGTTAACCAGGCAATACGTTAATACTGTCAGTAAAAAAAAACTTTCCTATTCATGGGAGTACTTCTTGTATGGACGTGGTGCAGGAGTTGCATCTAAGTTCATTTACAGCTATATCCATGTTCATCCTTTGGCATGTGTGTAGTTGATGAAGAGTGCAGAGCCTCATGATCAGAGCTAAAATCTACTCTGCTCCTGGATCCTTCTGAAGCTTCATTCCCACAAACTGTAGAAGATTTGGGGGAAACTAGGAATAGTTGGTGCAGTTATAAAACTTGAAAGAGGAACATGGGGAATTGCCGTAACTCGGTGAAAGTGTTGATCAGGTCTAGGTCAGTATAGTGAGCAGAAGATAGATTAGGATCTACTAGTAAATCTTCAGGTGACATGCAGTAGATTAACCGTGGTTTGACTGATGGGAGAAAAAGAAGTTTTTCTTCCCAAATGAACTGTTGAAATTATGAAAGCTTGGGGGGGGGGGGTGAGACAGAAAGTATTGCACCACTCCGTCACCAGGACTGAAAACAAAACCCCAGCCCCTGTCCTCAGAAGTGCACCTGGTTCTGAAATTCTGAGAATACCTCCATGGCTCTGTTGGTCTGTCTCCGGGTTCCGCTGTTTCGCATCTGGCTCTGATTGGTAGACCCCGCGGCTCTAGCGAAAAACAAAACAAAGCAACCTTAAAGTGTGTCTACTGCTTCACAGTATTGGGCTGGCAGCTGTTCTCCAAGATCTTGAACAGAAGGGTGTGTTTTTTTTTCTTTTCGCCCCATCACTAGCTAGAGAGGCTGCCCATTGAATCGGGACCTCCTGTTTCAAAGCATGGGCTTACCCTCTGATTTACAGCGGTCCCTAGGATCTGTATACGGCCCATACCATTTAAGGCTTTAAATGGTACATAAACCACATCAAGCCTTGTCAATTTGATTGTTGCTTAGTTTTGGTTTAATAATTCACTTCTTTTTGGTAGGGTCCAAGTTTAAGAAAATCGCCTATCCTTTGGGACTTGGCACACTGGGTGTATGTCTTTGCTATCCAGCACAATCAGTACTTATTGCCAAGGTAAGCCCTCTTTTAAGACTTGTGACTTTTTGACATGCTTCTAAGTTTCCCGTTTTGTTTTAAGAATCTTGCTGCTTATTAGTCAAAGTTTGAAATTCAAGTTGAAGGCCTCTAGCGGTTTGCCATGTATAAATGACAAGGCTCTTCTTCCTCTGTTGGCTGAATCATCCTGTTTTATTTGGAGAAGTCAATTAGCCTTGCCTACTCCAGAATAATCTTAAAGTACAATAACATTTCTAAAATTAAACTAGGTAACGGGCGGAAATGTTTATGCTGTGAGCCATGCAACCTATGAAGCAGTAGGATCACTATGGAGGAAAAAATCTCCTGCAGAGATGCCACACGCCCAGGAGAGAGATGCTCAGGTAAGCCTCTTATGTTTTTCAAGAAGTACCTTTGAGTCATACATATTTAGGTACATATTTAGGATCCATGGATCCTCTTTTGGATCCATGTTGCGGTCAACCCTCATCCCCATCAGTGGAACATTTTAGCTGCCCCAAATCCAGGTTTTATGGTAGAATTCTCACAGAATTAGAATTGTAAGGCAGATGTTTCATAATATTGTCATCTTAAGAGTTTCCACCATTTGCGATATTGAGTTTGCTTGTTTTTTAAATGGGGTGGGGCAAGAATTGTTCCAAACAGAACCCTATTGCTTCTTGCCGTTAGGGTCCCAGCTAAAGGTACAAAGTATGGTGTAGATAGAGTGATGGACTAGGACTCTGGAGAACAGGGTTTGAATCCCCACTCAGCCATGGAAACTCACTAGCGGAGTGGAACTGGTAAAACCACTCCTTAAATGTCTCACCTACCTTGAAAGCCCTATTAGGGTCACTAGAAGTTAGTTCTGGCTTGGCAGAACAGAACAGAACAGAACAGACACACACACACACACGCACGCACGCACGCACACACACACACACACACACACACACACGGTACTCAGACAAAATATGTCCCATGCCATTTTTCAATGCGCTGCGATGCCAAGAAGTAAACGTGATTATTCTGGTTGTAGGTAAGTTGGTGCTATTCAAAGGGGAAGGATTTTTTAATTCCATTGGGTTCAGGATACATGAGACATGTAAATGTCACTCATATGTCTAAGCTTCAGCATATTGAAATTTCAAGTGTGGCCAGAAAGAAATCCAGAACTCAGTCAGTACATTTTTTTTAATCCATGTGGATGAAGTTTTAAGTATGTGACTAGAAGGACAAAATGTTGCAGCTATCCAGCATCAGTCTATTGCAGTGGTTCCCAGCCTTGGGTCACCCAGGTGTTCTTGGACTGCAACTCACAGAAACCCCAGCCACCACAGCTGGTGGCAAAGGCTTCTGGGAATTGCAGTCCAAGAACACCTGGATAACACAAGATTGAGAACCACTGCTTTACTGCATTACGAGGTTCCAGGAGCCTCAAGATGTTTTAATGGTAGCGATACAGGTTGTATTATCTGTGTTGGGGAAATGAAGGATATTCTGCTGAGTTTCAGATTTGTCCGTTTTGTTATGATTTATTACATGCTGCCAGTGCATGTGGCTTATTCCCTTGAAAAATAAGCAAGATAGAGGCCATTGCCCAGCCCCCTTTTCATCTAAATCTAGGGTTATAGTTGCACTTAGTTTAAAGATGTCTCAGTCAGCTGATGGATTATGTTTGTGTCAATTTACAGATGCAGGAAGCTGCCTTACGGCTGTTTGTACAGCTAGACCAGTATTGTCTGCTCTAACAACAGGTCTCACAAAGAGCCTTTTTCCATCAGCTCTTTCCCAGTCTATCTAACAAGACCCAAACCTGGGATCTTCTGCGTGCAAACCATGCTATCTGCTACTGCACTGTGATCTCCTTCCTGAGAGAAGTGGCTCCCCACCACCAACAGTATGAGAAAGAAAGAGAGATGCCTCTTCTAAATAAGACGTTCCCCCATACACAAATAATTATATTTTACAATATAATTAATGATCCAAATATTGAATAATTGGGTATACTGTCTTAAATCATTCAAAAGAATTTTAATCCATCCCAAGTGCAACCAATAGTTTAGACTAGAGATGGATGGCTCAGATCATCTTCTGTTGGTGAGTTTTAGTCTAACTGCGTTATTTCCTGCAGCTTTATATGCATTTTAAGCTGCAAATGGTTTGTAGCCAGAAGTGCTGGATAGCTCAGTGGTTTAGGCATCTGACTGTGGAGCCAGAGGTTGAGTCCAGACTCCTTGACACAGGCTGGACTCAGTGACCCATAGGGTCCCTTCCAGCTCTGCAGTTCTAAGTTGATGATGGGACCTCCTAACTGCATTCAGGTCTATGTCTTAGCCTTTGTATTAGCCTGAGAAGTGAATTTGATTGCTTTGCATAACAACATCCTCCAGAATCTCCTAACTTATTGGGTAGTGAAAGGAAAATAACACATAAACTTCATGCCCCATTCTTCCTGGACTAGCACTTCAGAGCAGAGCTAGCCTTGAAAATCTGCAGTGTTTACTGTCCATGTGCAGGCAGAATTACCCTTTTTATGTTATGTTCTGTGCTGTCAAGTTGGAATTGACTTTTAGTGACCCTAATAGGGCTTTTGAGGTAAGTGAGATATTTAGGGAGTGGTTTTACCAGTTCCTCTCCCCCAGTGAGTTTCTGTGGCTGAGCAAGGATTCGAACCCAAGCCCTCCCGAGTCCTAGTCCATCACTCTATCCCCTACACAAATGACCCTCGTATCCTAGTCAAATTGAAAGAGAAGAACCAAATGAATAAATATTCCCCTACTTAAACGGCAATTCTTATTTGCCGTAGATAACCAGTTATGCAGCTGTCTTAAAGCCTCGTCCAAGCCCTTATACCTGAAGCCCAAGTACCTCTTCCACGCTGAAATTTGATGAGTATTAATAGAAGCTACTGTTTTAAGAGATAATACTTGGATGTACCAATGATTGTATGGGAAAAAATATCTTTTTTCTATAACTCTTGTAGTTAGAAAACACACCGTTTATTAAAAGATAGGACTTGTGTGGCTCTTTAAAAAAACAGGTTTTAAAATATAGCTTTTCTTTCAGCTGCAGGAAGATTCCAGCCCAGGGTTGAAAACAGAGCAGAGCATCTCGGAGGCTTCTGAGGCCACCCATGCAGCCGAGGGAAAGGCAGAAGCACTGGAGATGCAGTTTCGTGCCGCCAGGACCCTTGGCCAAGCAGATTCCATCTCTCTGACCCCTGGAGAGAAGGCGCCAAGTCTCAGAACAGGTGTGGAGTTCAAAGTAGCGTCGCTACTTCCTGATCAGTAGGTCCTGGTGGTGCTGGCAGTGCGGGTCAGCTGCCTGCAGCCAAAATCTCCCACAAAGCCCAAGAAGAAGGCAGGGAACTTCTTTCTGCTTGACCACCAAACTTTGTTCCAGATCCGTTCTTGGGAAGCGCATTCCAACTCCAAGTAGGGCTGTCCATGCCCTGCATGGACACGATTCAGCTATATGGAAGAGTACTTCTCTCATTTTTCTATGCATTTCCAGTGTTCCTCCAGTGGTTCAGTATGCTGGATTATTTAAAGGATATTCAGAAGAAGATTGTTACTTTTACAATTTTAAGTGTAGGGCGATACCTTTGTTGGACCTGTAATTACTCCTTTGTGTAATTAGCAAACCCTTTGTCTGAAGTCTGGGATGGAACATTTCAACCATAGAATAATAGAATAATTGGGTTGGAAGGGGCCTCTAAGGCCATCAGGTCCAACCTCCTGCTCAAGGCAGGAACCCAAGTCAAAGCAGGTCTGACTGACCACTTATTGGACCACTTAAAATAAACCAAACAAATTGCAAGCTTTCATGGATAGCTCAGTGGTTTAGGCATCTGGCTGCGGAGCCAGAGGTTGGGTGTTCAGTTCCCCATTGTGCCTCCCTGACAGGGGCTGGACTTGATCCAAAGGGTCCCTTCCAGCTCTGCCGTTTTAAGATGATGATGGTGATGATGGAGTAAATCTCACTTCATTAGGAGCCTCGTGGCGCAGTGGTTAAACTGCTGTATTGCAACCAAAACTGTGCTCATGACCCGGGGTTCTATCCCAAGTAGCCGGCTCAAGGTTCACTCAGCCTTCCATCCTTCTGAGGTCGGTAAAATGTGTACCCAGCTTGCTGGGAAGGAAGGCAATGTGTAGCCTCCGTCATTAACCTGTAAACCGCCCAGAGAGTGCTTTAAGTGCTATGAGGCAGTATAGAAGCAGCACGCTTTGCCGTTTGCTTTTCCATCAGGTTGGGTGCCACTCTTCATGGATAGTATAGAAAAATTGTAGATAAGAATCTCAAAAATTCATGGCAGATGTCTGGGTCAGGTCTGCCCGCGTGAGGTGAGTTCATGCCTAGGTTGCAAATGTCATTTGGTGTGTGTGTGTGCGTGCATGGTTGGAATTTTCCATCCCAAACTTCAGACAAAGGATTTGATAATTACACAAAGACGTAATTACAAGTCCAAAAAAAGCATCACTCTACTCTTATAGTTGGGCGATCTTAAGGGCCAGATGGCCTTTTCCTAATTCTTACTTTTGCAAGGTACAGAATATTGATCTGGTTCACTCAGAACAAAACTCTTAATGGGATCTATGTCAACTGTGAGGAACACAGGCTTCTGATTTTTCCTGAGGCGTTACAAAATTCTACAGGACTCTCTGGATCATGTTCAGAAGTCAAACGTCCTTCCCTGACGAGACCAAAAATATCAGCAGATTTTAGTTTGCAGAGCTTCTTGCTGGTAACTAAACCTTGGAGGAGACGTTTCACCTGTTTAGGATGGCAGGGAATATACAAAGCAGAGAAACTACCAAATGATGATGTCACAGGAATGGAAATGTGGGCCTTTGGAGAATCCCAGAAAGCCAAATTTCAGGGGCTGAAGCGTCCCACCTCCTCCTCATAAAATCAGTGACATGGCTGGAAAATAGGTTGGTAGGTAAATTCAACTACACAGTGCTGCTCGGCGTGTGTGTCCAGTCACGGCAACGGTTGAGAAGTGGTGGGGAGGGCAGGCCCCTCCCGGGACTCTGGGGCTCATGTTGGCTCTGTGTTTAGTTAGTAGATGAGTCTCCAACACTCACACACAACCACACACCCTCTAACGCTTTTCTATATTTATCAGATGTGTTGAAGCCTTCCAAGTTTAAACCGGACCCCAGCCTCATGGACCATGGCCAGTCCAACCCTGAAGATAAGGACATGTACAGCACGAGAAGCTAACACCTCAGACTCCCCAGCAGACTGCAGTAACGAGGGGACATTAAAATGAAAATGTTGTTTAATTTGTCACTGCACTCTGTGGTGTTTAATCAGGTGTTTTCTTAGTCACCGCTTTCTACAGCCAAATGACTCGCCAAATGACTCGCCTTTCATTTCCCTAAGTATTATTTTTCTACCATTTCCCTGCTTCCAAAAAGGGTTTTCTTATGTTCAGAAGCATCGTTGACCTCTTGATACAGCCAGCCAGCTCAGGGCTTCACGGGAGGTGGTCGCTTCGCAAGGAGGTGGTTCATGCCAGTCACTTGGAAAGCATCAGTCTGTGTTGCTTTTGCTCAGATGATTCCAGTGTGAGAGTAAAAAAAATTCTTTATGATCCTTATAGTGTTTTCTGATCCATCCAAACAGTAACATCTGGCTAAATAAGTTGATTTTAACATTTTGCTAATAATCAAAGAAGATGAGGGGGGAGAAGCAGTGCTAATATCTTTTCTTAAAAAAAGGTTGTATCACAGATTATGTTAAAAAAGATCATTTACAGGTGTAGTTTGAATGCAGTGTCCGCAGGTGCTCATTGCTGTAGAGCTACACCAGTGGCCTCACAACAACAGAGGTCTTGGAGTAATTTATGAATACCTCCTACCCAAAAAAGCATGGACCACAACCACCAGAAACATGGTTCTCCTATTCCTGTATATCAGCATATTCAACACCAGAGACAGTTCCTTATTATGCAGCAGAGATCGGCAACTGGTGGTCCTCTAGATGTGGTTAGACAGCAGGTCCCACAGTTCTTCATGATTTCTAAAACTGTCTGGAGATGGTAGCATTTTCATGCCACCAAAATCTGCAGGGCCATAGATCACAAACCCCTTTAGACCTAGTCGGAGTTTGGTAAGTTATACCCACCACTTCTTGTCTGAATTAGGACCAGCCAGAAACAATTTCAGCTAGGCTGTTCTTGAACTGTAATCCCCGTTCTCAGTGTGTGTGTGTGTGTGGGGGGGGGGGGTGTATATGGTCTCCTGTGGTACATTTGAAAGGGACCATTGACCAGAAACAATTCTTCACAAACCACCTGATAAGGTTTGTTACGCAGCTTACACAGTCTTGGTTCAGCTTGTATTTCTTTCTTTGTGTTATGGCCATGGCTAAAAAAAAAGTTGAGAATGGCTGGTCTAGATTATTTGCATGATTTAAAAAAAAAATCACCTGTAAGTAAAAGCAAGAATCAAATGTAGATGTATCTTACATTATTAACCAGCTGCTTGAATAAATAAGGAGCAAGCAGGACTACATCCAAACTAATATTATATGAGGGATTACTGCTTTTGGAAATGCATATCAGGCAAAAATCTAAGCAGGATTGTCTATACTAGGAGGCATGCATGTAAAAGGCACGTGTGTTCTTATATGGACGTTTCACAGAATTCACCAGCAGATCCAGAAACACACCTCCGGAAACAGGAATGGAGGACGGCTGAAACAAATAAAACTTGAACAAAAATTTATACTCATTTGTCCCTCCTTTTGAGGGGATTTGTCACATCATCTGAGCCTTCAACCTTCTGAGAAGTGATTGGAAGCGAGGTGTGAATTTGATACGTTAACATTAAAACAATTGTTGTTTTGCATTAAACAGGAGGGGAAAGATCCATTTTTGAAAATCACCTTTTAGTGTTAAAATAGTTACATTTAAAGTGTTACTTTCAAGGTGATTTAATGCAGAAGTCACTATTTTATCGTAAACAGGTTCATGTGTCACTATTTTAATGTTAACAGGCTCAATGAATGCATTATTTCTAAGCTCTGCTTCTTGGCTCGTGATGCATAATAAAGGGGGTAGTTTAAAGAGAGGGGTCATTGTCCGTGCTGAAAATAATGAAGTGAACTTAGAGTGAAGGAAGGAGGTTAAGCCTGGAAGTGAAATGAATTGGCCCCAACCTTATGGATCAGCGGATAGGATGTGGTTCTCCAGCACTGGCAGAGCAGCAGCCTTTCATACGAGACCTCCTCAAGCCAAGATCAAGTTCTTTCTGGCACAGTATCCTGTGCCCACAAGCTGGCATAGACGGCAACAGCCAGGTATGTTTGCTATTCCTTGTCCTTGAAGCAAGACGTGGGTTTCTTGGGCAGGGTGCTCCACCTTGGCTGTGCCTTCCCTCCTCCTCACTTTGAAGTCTGCACTAGAACTGCCTTTAAGAGCATTGTGGGCTTATGGCACAGAGGCTAAACGGCAGTACTGCAATCAAGACTGCTCATGATCTTAGTTCAATCCCAAAAGGATCAGGTAGCTGGCTCGAAATCAACTCGGCTGTCCATCCTTCTGAGGTCAGTAAAATGAGTACCCAGCTTGCTGTGGGTGCAAATGTATAGCCTGCATGATTTAATTGTAAACCACCCAGAGAGTGCTTTGATGACTATGGGGCAGTATATAAGCAGCATGCTTCGCTTTGCTTTTGCTTATGTGGACAAAAGTAAAAATGCATGGTCCAGTAGCACTCCCTCGGTAATAACCTTAGAACTGCAGAGCTAGAAGGAGCCTTCTGAATCCTCGAGTAATGACAGTCACACGTCCAATAATGCCAGTGATAAAGCAGGCAAAGCACTTTTAATTTCTTATTGCTATCCTGTTTTAGAACCCCACGTTGGACTAGACATTTCATGGTGAGTGAGGCTGTAACAGCCCGGAAGAGGTTACGGTGCTCCAAACTCAGGAGGGATAAAATGGCCGCTGTAGCCTTCATTCCCCGGATGCCATCCTGATTAGATTTTCTTTGTCAAATCTAAAAAGATGCCAGCCTTCCTCGGTGGAAAGGTCCGAAGCCCCTCGCCTCATGTAGTACTCTATAGATGGTTTGTTCCAAACGACCACAAGAAAATGCATGCAGCTACAGTTGGTCTCAATGGCAATCTGTTGAACAATTTTAAAAAGTGTGATTGTATTTTGGAAGGGGGGAAAAGCTAGGTTGTCATGGAGTTTGGATTTTCACTCAAATGAGCGGCAAGAAAGTTCTGTAAGCCATGAATTCATGCCAAATTAATTTGTTTTTAAACTACAGTTAATCTTATTGTTTCAGTTAATAGAGCAGTGGTTCTCAGCCTTGGGCCTCCTCCAGATGTTCTTGGACTGCAGCTCCCAGAAGCCAGTGGTGAAAGTTTCTGGGAGTTGCAGTCCAAGAACGTTTGGGGACCCAAGGTTGGGTATTATTGTAATAGTCCTCAAACCCAAAATCAAAATAATTTTTTTCTCTACAACAATCATTGACCAAAATTGCTTGGCATAATGAATTGCATTAAAGTAGGCCCATTAATTGAAGGGAGAACTAGTGCACCAACTCCTCTTTAGGTTCCATTGATTCAAATGGGCCTACTGTGACTTACTATGCTAAAATAAGTCACAGAGTAAGCCCATTTAAATCAATGGAACTTATGGAGGAGCTGACTCACCAAAGCCCCAATGATTCAGTGGGCCTACTCTGGTGCAATTTACTAGGCTAAGCAACAAGATTTTGGCCATTGTGATTGTTCAACACATAAGTCTAGAGTTCTGAATGTAAGCCGGTACATCTAAAAGCTATAGTTTGTTCCCAGATTCTTCCAAGCTTTGAAAGCCAAATGCCAAAGCAAAACAGCTCTTTCCAGTTCCATTGGGACTGGAGACTTCCATAAAAGCCATGAGTCGGTAAGCCACGACATTAATTATTTCTGCAGAACCATTTAGCCAGCAGAGCGCTTTCTTGTCCAGAGCCAACTGAAATGTGTAGTACACTTCTCTCTTGAATTGTATGGGTCCCAGCAGCAACGGTTTTGATTATACTTGGATTTTTAATGGATTGATATATCAATAAACAAATATCCAGTAAATAAATATTCAATAAATACTATGCTGCTATTCGTCTCCAGGAAGTGGCCTGAGAAAGGTGGTTCTTAGATTTACTGAGACCCATGTTGGTGGGGTGGTGGCCACCGGCCCAATGGCAACTGCCAGCTGGCCCCCCTCTCCTGTCATGCTGACCGGGTTGGTCCTGGGGCATGGTAAGAGGCTGATGTGAGTTGGGGGAGGTCACAGTGGCACACTGCCCTGGTTGGCAGGGGAAGAGGAGAGATTGTGTCTCCATTTCCCTTTACATGCCTTTAAAAACTGTGAGTGAGAGAGAGAGAGAATCAACTGTGTGTTTTGCCATCAGTTATGTTTGGACAGGGTTACTAGAGTTATAGACAGATTTTCAACTACCTGGGAGTGCAGCACGTCTAACCTCAGCGTTGTTGAAGGGGGAAGTGTGGTAGAAATGGTACAATCTTCCCACTGGTTTTAATATCTTGTTTTTGAAAAGCAGGAGAGTTTTGCTTAAAGTCATGCCTCATGTCGCTGCTTGACCCCTGGAAAGAAAAGACTGAAAACCAGCCTTCTCTCTGAGGTGGGCTCCACTGAGGGCATTTTCAACTCTCGTAACTCCTCCCCCACGAAAATTCAGACGTAGTTCATTTCTGTGAATTACTTGAATTGGTCGCCTTCTGTAAATGGATACCGGTTCATGGGGCTGGAGAACCAATAGCACACCCTTGGCTCTGTTTACATAGAAATAAGTGTCACTTGAGTTCAGTCTGGATTAAACTGTATGGGACTGCAGCCTAAACTAGAAATTATATTAGCCAGATTTTAGGCTAAATCATCTTCTGTCCAAATAGAAATGAATGAATGAATGACTATTTGTTGAACTGCAGAGCTGAAAGGGACCCCATGGATCATCTAGTCCAGCCCCTGTCAAGGAGGCCCAGTGGGGAATCAAACTTGAGCCAGACACCTAAACCACCTAAGATGGTGCAAGGATTGATACTGTTCCAGAATTGCAGATGTGAGAACCCTGCTATCAAATGTTTTTCTCTGTATATGTTTGTTCACTTTTAAAGTTACTCTGTGCATAGGAACCTAACATGTTAGGGAAGCTGTTGGAACAGAACTTGGCCTAGTAACCTCAGTTTTATATCTGCAAGATTGTTCCTTATGATAATGAAACAAGACCCCAGTTGCAGTCTGAGAGAGAAGTCTGTGGACTTTTTTTTTTTTTAAAAAAGGTCATTTAAAATTAACATGCTTGGTAGGTCCTTTCATTTGTTTCTCCTTTGAACAATTCTTCCTGTTTTTCTTAAAACATGTGAATTTTAAAAAGGCTTTGGGATTCATAGACTTATAGAATTAGAAGGGGCCTCTAAGACCATCAAGTCCAGCCGCCAGCTCAAGGCCAGAATCCCAATCAAAGTATATCTAACGGATGACCGTCTTTCTCTTTCCTCTAAGCCCACCTGGACACCCTCCAGATGTGCGGGACTAAAATTCGCATCACTCCAATAGGGATGAAAATGTTAGGAGTTGCACTTCAAGACATCTGGAGGAGTCCAGGTTATGGAAGACAAATTTCCAGTCTTCTGGCCACTCTTTAACTCCTGTTTTTTGAACTGCAAGTCAATGTAAATACAGGGCTCACAGAATGGCAATCCTACTCCAAAGTATATTATTAAGATGCTGAATTAAAAGGTCACTTACCTGGCTGAGTCTTTTTAAAAGTTCGGTTCCAATGCCCCAGCCTGCCAAACAGTTCAAGAAAGGCTCAGTCATCAGACCATGCATTCTTCTGAACAGAGCAGCTTATACATATGAGGGGAGCCCTAACTTGTAGAATGGTGTAATTGTTATAGACACATTTATTTATTTTTTAAAAAAATCAATTTTGATGGAACTGAATACCTATAGATATATGTACCAAATCAAAAACCCAGAGAAAATGGGAAAATTCATCATAACGATGGATGTTGGGTGTTGGAGCTTTGCTATCGAGCATAATGGTTCCCAACCTTGGGCCCCCAGATGTTCTTGGACTAAAACTCCCAGAAGCCTTCACCACTTGCTGTGCTGGCCAGGATTTCTGGGAGCTGCAGCCCAAGAACATCTGGATTACCCAAGGTTGGGAAGCACTGATCTAGAAGAAGGCTGTAGAACCAGTGGTTTCTTCATATAGTTCAACAAACATTTCCATCCTCCGGAACTACTCTACTCTGGTCACATTGCTACGGGCAATAGTTACGAATTATTGGCAGATAAAAATGAGGTATTCAGGGAAGAGGGTGTTAAAGAATCTGTAAAACTTCCATTGTGTGTTGACAATGAAATGCTGACTTTGTAGTGCTATTTTCAGAACAACCCATGTGTTCAGTTATGTCTCTTTTTGTTCCTTAAAGAATGGGTATAGTTTATTTTCTGGATACAAAATAAATACAGATTAAAAATTACTATTGAATATGCCAGCAGCAGAGAAAGGACAGATATTGGAGTTTATTAGATATAAAACGGAATTAAATCCCAATGTCAACTATCCAGGGGAATAGCCTGGCAAGTTAAATCAAATAAAGCCATTTAATTATCATATTTGAGTTCATGATGTAACTTAAGAAGCTGAATGCCAGTCAGTGTTAAAAAGTATTGGCTGGTTTTTTAAAAAGAGGCCACTTGAAAGAAAGAACGAAAGAAAATTATGGCAGTAGTTTTGTCATTTTTTTTTACTTCCCACTTTGCTGTTATTTGTAAGCTACCAGGAAATAGTTTGAACTGAGGAATTCTTAATTTTTGAAGTGCTATGTAGTTCCCTATTCAATGATCTGCATGCATTGCTAATTAAAGAGATTTTATTCTATGCCTCACTCTCCCCCCAACGATATTTTGGGCAATCAACATGGCCTTCCCACTGCTTCAACTCATGGTAACTCTTTGATGTCAACCGGAGTAGGAAATACCAACTGACACCCCCCCCCCCCACTTGGCCCCTGTAGACTCTGTCATCACCCCTCAATGCTTGGCAAACCCAACGGCATCTAGAAAGCCATTAGTTCTCTTCTCCTGATAGAGGTGTTGCTGCATGGAGATTTGAACCCAGACCTTCCTCCATCTGAGTAATGCAACTCATTCATTGCACCCCATTACCCCTCACTTTATTATGCTTTTATTAGGAAAAAGGCCACGAGCAAGAAGCGTGATCGTTACCTCTAAATTCTTCCGTGACATAGAAGTCTTCTAAGTACAGTAACTTGCCAATCCAGGGGTCATATGTGAAGTAATACATAGCAAAGCCCACAATGTCAACATCTGAGGAGAAACACATATGTTGTGTGAGGAAATACTCGTATCAGCATGAATGTAGGTAACAGAGTACAGAATAGAGTACATAAAGCTATCAAGCACTTACAGAGTACTGATTCAATGGGTGAAATCTAGGAGTAAGTCACAACGGGCTGCCCCACCCCCTCCTCAACATCAGCCACCTGGCTCGGAGGGGGGAAGAAGGGGCTTTAGAAGGTTTTTTTTTAAAAATTGTGATTATTAATTGCCATCAATTAAGAGAGACCCACAGTGGATTTGAGGGAACAGGAAGGGGGGAGGGCGTTGGAGGGGGCAGCCATTGAGGTGGTGCTGGGTAGGGGAAGGAATGGCGGTGGGGGTAGAACATGCCCACGTAGGAGAAGAGAGGTTAGATATCTTACATCTATCCCCACTTCTAGTCCTACCCCCAACCAGATGGTATCAGGTGACCCTATCAACAAACCCTTGAGCCACACGGTGCTGTTGATGAACGCCAGGTCAGTACAAAATAAGACTGCCCTCATCCATGATGTAATTCTGGATGAGGGTGCTGACCTGGCGTGCATGACTGAGACCTGGGTGGGAGAGGAGGGTGGTGTTCCCCTCTCCCAGCTGTGTCCACCTGGGTACTCAGTCCAGCACCAGTGTCACTCGGAGGGTCGGGGAGGGGGAGTTGCTATAGTCTATAGGAGTTCTATCTCCTTGACCAGGCTTCCTATCCCTTTGAGAGGAGGTCTTGAGGGCCTGTATTGTGTGTTGGGCTTACGAGACAGATTGGGGATTCTGTTGGTGTACCGCCCACCCTGCTGTGTACCAACAGTCTCCCTGCCTGAGCTGACGAAGGTGGTCTCGGACCTGGTGTTGAGGACTCCCAGGCTGTTGGTGCTGGGGGACCTCAACATCCATGCCGAGGCTGCCTTGACTGGGGCAGCTCAGGACTTCATGGCCGCCATGACATCCATGGGGCTGTCTCAATGTGTCATCGGCCCAACACATGAGAAGGGCCATACCTTGGACCTGGTTTTCTCAACAGGACTGGAAGATGGTGGGTTGGATGTGGAGGAGCTGGTTGTGACCCCATTGTCATGGTCAGACCACTTCCTGGTCAAGTTTAGTCTATTGGCTTCTTCTCCCCTCTGCAAGGATGGGGGATCTATTAAGACGCTCCACTCTTGGAGACTAATGGATCCAGATGGTTTCCTGAATGCTCTGGGGGATTATCCATCTGATATGGTCGGCGCTCCTGTCGAAGCTCAGGTCACCCTATGGAATAGGGAGATGACCCGGGTGGTTGACATGATTGCGCCTAAGCGCCCTCTCCCTGCATGCAGAGCCCGGACAGCTCCTTGGTATACTTCTGAACTGCGGGCGATGAAGCAAGAGGGGAAACGGCTGGAGCACAGGTGGAGGAAATCCCGCTGGGAGTCCGATCGAACACGACTTAGAGCCCATTATCGGGCCTATTTCGTGGCAATACGGCTGGCGAAACGGCAATATTTCTCCAGCCGTATTGCTTCCTCAGAATGTCGTCCTGCAGAGCTGTTTCGGGTGATCTGGGATCTTCTTCAACTGGGAAATCCGGTGGAGGTCCCGGACTGCTCATCAGCTCGGTGTGATGAGTTTGCCATTCATTTTGAGGGAAAAATCGCTCAGATTCGCAGTGGGTTGGACTCCACCGTTACTGCAGAATCAGAGGATGTGTCCAGTGTGCCGTCCTTAGGTCAAGTATTAATGGATGAGTTTCAATTGTTGAGACCTGAGGATGTGGACAGGGTGCTTGGATCTGTCCGTTCTACCACCACTCTGCTCGACCCTTGCCCATCTTGGCTAATTGGAAGATCTGCCAGGGGGGTTCGCACCTGGGTCCAGGAGGCCGTGAACGCCTCTTTGAGAGAGGGAGTGGTCCCTACCACCTTGAAAGAGGCAGTAATTCGGCCACTCCTAAAAAAGCCTAACCTGGACCCAAGGCTGGTGGTTAACTACCGACCAGTGGCGAACCTCCCTTATTTGGGCAAAGTGTTGGAGCGGGTTGTGGCCGGGCAACTCCAGGCGCTGCTGGATGAATCGGATTTTCTGGATCCATTTCAATCAGGTTTCAGGCTGGGTTTTGGTATGGAGACTGCCTTGGTCACCCTGTATGATGACCTTTGCTGAGAGAGAGACAGGGGGAGTGTGACCCTGTTGATACTCCTGGACCTCTCAGCGGCTTTCAACACCATCGACCATGGTGTCCTTTTGGATAGGCTGGCTGGGTTGGGAGTTGGGGGGCACTGCTTTACGGTGGTTCCGCTCCTTCCTAGCTGACCATGTCCAGAGGGTGGTGCTGGGGGACAGTTGCTCTGTCCCATGGCGTTTATGTCATGGAGTTCCTCAGGGCTCGATACTGTCCCCCATGCTGTTTAACATCTACATGAAACCGCTGGGAGAGGTCATCAGGAGGTTTGGGCTGAGGAGTCAGCAATATGCTGACGATACTCAGCTTTACCTCTCGTTTTCCACCAATCCAGGTGAGGCGGTTTCTGTGCTGAACTCATGTCTAGACCTGATAATGGACTGGATGAGGGTTAATAAATTGAAACTCAATCCAGACAAGACGGAAGTGCTGTTAGTGGGTGCTTCACTGGACAGGCTGGAGGGCCATTTCCCTGCCCTGAATGGGGTTGCACTCCTCCTAAGGGACAGGGTCCGCAGCCTGGGGGTGCTCCTGGACCCCGGTCTAACTCTGGAAGCCCAAGTGGACTCGGTGGCCAGGGGCGCCTTCCTTCAGCTGCGGAAATTATACCAGCTACGGCCCTACCTGGACGAGCAGAGTCTCATGACAGTTACACACGCACTGGTAACATCTCGTATAGATTACTGCAATGCGCTCTACGTGGGGCTGCCTTTGAAGACGGTCCGGCGACTGCAACTGGTCCAGAATTGAGCTGCGTGGCTGGTGAGTGGTGGGGCCGCTAGGGAACACATCAAGCCGATTCTGTTTAAATTACATTGGCTACCAGTTGCTGCCCGGGCCCAATTCAAAGTGCTTGTTTTGACATATAAAGCCCTAAACGGCTTGGGCCCTGGATACCTGAAGGACCGCCTCCTTCCATAGGAACCTACCCGGCAGTTAAGATCTAGCCAGGGGGCCCTTTTGAAAGAGTCGTCCCTCAAGGAGGTAAGAGGGATGGCTTGTAGACAAAGGGCCTTTTCGGCAGCTGCCCCCAGACTATGGAACGCCCTCCCAATTGAGATTCGTCTGGCGCCGACGCTGATGACATTTCGGCGCCAGGTCAAAACCCTCCTGTTCCAGAAGGCTTTTAATTGAAATAATATCAACTGTGGGTCCTGCTGGCAATTTTTAGAGTATATATTTTAATTGTATCTTAATTGTTTTATCTTTTTTATTGTATTTTAATTGTTGTAAGCCGCCCAGAGACCTTTGGGTAGTGTGGGCGGCATATAAGTTAAATAAATAAATAAATAAACTAAAGTAGGCCCATTGAATCAATGGAAATTACAGAGGAGTTGACTCACCAAATCCCCACTGATTCAAAGGGAGTAATTTACAGCTGAATTTCAGCCAATATTTAATCCTTTTTTAAAGACAAGGTAGGTATAGCAAAAGTTGCTGTGTTGAGTTTCAAGTGCCTCTTAAGTATATACAGCAGGACCCCATTGCCTGTGGAATCAGTATCCACTGATTCACTTATCCACTGTCTGAAAATATTTAAAATATTAAAAGAAAAATTCTAGAAATATATATTTCTAAAGTTGAAGTTACCAGAACTGGTCACTAGAGATAGGCAGAGACCATGCTATGTATATCATTTGCTATTAAAATAATGTTCCCTATAATCAGTGTTTTCCAGCATCTGTTGGGGGGGGGGGGGCTTGGAACTGATCCCCCCATAGATAGAGGGGTCCTACTGTATTTACTTATGCAAGCTTTCTTTGACTGTAATATTTATTTCCCTTTATTCTCTTTGTATACTACTTAGTGATGTGTTTGGTAATCATTTATCCTTAAGCTGTTTTAAAATTGTTTTATACTCTGTTTTACATTGTATTAGCTATGTTGCCCTAGAAAATCACTTAAAAGAGTTTATTAAACAATAAAAACAAGATAACTAAAAACAGGATCTAAAGGCTTAGTTTGGGTTCACATGAGACCAGCATGGGCTTCATAAGAATGAACATCCATCCATTCATTCTTGTTGAAGGTGATCCCTTGAATGAGTGATCTCCAAAATGTCCTTTCATCAACAGCGTTGCACAGCACTTGCAAACCCCAGGCTGTGGCTTCCTTTATGGAGTAAATCCATCTCACATTTGGTCTTCCTCTTTCCTTGCTGCTTCAGAACTTTATTATTGCCCTTTCCATCAAGTCCTGCCTTCTCATGATGTGCGGAAGTATGACAGAGAACCGTAGTCCAACTGTCATTTTCCTACCTCTGGTGTAAGGCTCAGATGCCCCCAAGACCCCTCCCAATCCTATGATTTGATGTCTTCTTAGCTTATTTGAAACATTAAACTAAGGGTGGGCATTTTCCCTTCCTGTCACCCTGGCCCATATGGGCAGCATCTGCTCGTGTTTCAGAACCAAAAGTGATCATCGCTTCCAGTTTGGATTTAAGGCTATTTGGGGCCTTAAAATGGAGAACCGCATCTCAAGAGATCATCTGCCATTTATCAGCGCTGAACGTCTTTGAGGATACCCTGCAGATTAAAAAACGCTGTACAACTTAATTCACCATGTACTTGTCCTGTAAACCAACGCCATGTAAAATGTATAATCCACCATGGATTTTTCTCTGCTTAGGAGAAAGCACCAGCCCAAATTATTCAAGTGGGCCAAAGGGCCCCCCACCCCACCTTTGAAGCTAACCTGCCAACGGCCTTTCGTCTTTCCTTTTGACTTCTGCTACTAAACAGTGGAAGTAAGGGCGAGATCCAAAACCATCTCGAAGTAAATCTGAAAATGTTAAGGCAACCAAATGAAAATTAAGGCTCATCTTAAAATAAGAGAGATCAGGGTGGACTGGAATTGCTTTGCCATCACCATCTGTGCAAAACGGCAACTTTTGGTGTATTAGATGGACCAGTGAATAAGTGTGTGTGTGTGCGTGTGTGTGTGTGTGTGTGTGTGTGTGTGTGTGTGTGTCACAGTGGTTAGTTGGGGGTGCTCTTCTTTGCCAAATACAAGTGGTTTCACACCCAAAAATATCTGAACCTAGTATAACAATTCAACAGCCAACAACCACCTGCTCATGTCGTTTTTGGTCAGGCTGCACAAACAGGAGATAAAACTGTTAGAAAAATCTCTCAAGAAGTCAAAGAGGGGAACAAGGAAGGAAGGAAGGAAGGGAGGGAGGGAGGGAGGGAGGGAGGGAGGGTGACTAGTAATTTTGAGACCCAGGACAGGTGGCACCGTCCCCCACTCACTCTGTCCTGAGGAACAAACACAAGCCCTCCATGAAGGGGGGGGGGGGGACTAAAGTTATGCTCTTTTTTAAAAAAAAAAAGGAAAATGAATTGAGACGGGAGGTGTTGCTTATTGGCCAAACGTTCACTGGTAGATTCACCTCCAGCTTTACAAATTTTGGGTGTCCTGAGACATTGCTCCATTTCCTCCACCCTAGTTACTGCCCTGAAGGTGGAGTGTTCTAAAAGTAACACACAAGGTTTTTTTCTTTACCTGTTTCTGTTATTTTTACTGCATCAGGCATGTCTTCATAAGCAGCTAGTTCCTGCCAAGAGAAGAAATAAGAAGGGACGAGAAACGCGACAATGGGCTCAAGTTACAGGAAGCCAGATTTCGGATGAATATCAGGAAAACTTCCTAACTGTTAGAGCAGTACGACAATGGAACCCATGACCTCAGGAGGTGGTGAGTGCTCCAACACTGGAGGCATTCAAGAGAAATTTAGACAACCACCTGGTAGATATCCTTTGATTTGTATTCCTGCATCGAGGTGGGGGGTGGACTTGATGGCCTTATAGGCCCCGTCCAACTTCATGATTCTATGAATACCCCTCCCTCCTCCCCTTTGATTAGCACGTTTTACTGTCTTTAGCTTGCATCAGTTGTTTTTCTAGCATTTGTAGAAGGCAGGGGGCTGTGTAGGCTCTCTGTGCAGAATAGATTTCTATCTAACCACGTTGGCCGAGAAATCCATTTTTCTACTATCTGTGTTCTTCTTTTAACCTTTGAACCTGTGAAGACTGCATAACCGGAAGTAAAGGCGTATTGTTCCTTTTTACCTGAAAAAAGTCTCAGCGCGATGATTTCCCAAAGTGCTAGTTAAGTGCAAGAGGAGTGGACTTGGGAGCCTTGTAGCTAATTCTAACTCTTGCTGTGCTTCGATTGTGCAAATAAGGGAAATTCAGCAAATTCCTATTCATTCTAAAATTCCAAAGCTGTAGTTTTAAAAGGGAATGGCAGTTATTTATATTGTCTATATAATAACTGCATGCCATCAAGTCAATTCTGACTTACGGCAGTCCTTTTCAGGGTTTCCTAGGTAGGAAATACTCAGAAGTGCTTTACCCTTCCCTTCCTCTAGGGGCAACCTTGGGACTGTGCAGCTGGCCCAAGGCCACCCAGGCTGGCTCTTCTCCCAGAAGGCACAGCAGTGGGGAATTGAACTCCCAACCTCTCTGAAACCACTGAGCTCTCCAGCCATTCCTATACCAGCTATAATTTTTAGTATTTCTATCCCCCCAAACTTTGGGCAACCGAGTGAGGCAACCACTGTTTCTAAATTGATTTTATATACAGAATGTCTTTCTTTTTATGGGTGAATACACAAGGTCATGTCAAATTTACAGAAGCATACCAATAAATAACGATACTTAATTACTAAAATTGCTGTTAGCATTGTTCTTACAACAAGGTTTTCATGGACCGCATTTGATTGAAAAGTGACACATTTAATGTGAACATGTCCAGATCATCCTGTTCTTTCCAAGTCCTGGTTGGCCCGAATCCAGCAAGGTTCCCTTACTCTGACTCTGCCAATCCATTACCCTTCAGATGTGTTGAACTACAGACTCTGTCATCTCTAGCCATGCAAGTTCCCTCGCATGATGGGGCTTGAAAGCCAACAGTTCCAGGGGCTGAAGGAAGGCTAGGAAAAGCCGAGTGGGCTCGCTCCCTCCCACTTCCACCTTACTTTGATGAGACGCAGGATGTCCGGGCAGTCCCGTGGCTCTGCTGGACGAACCTTGAAGTGGTTCACAATGGTAGCATGTGACATAGTGGGTGCTGGAAGCAGCAGGGTGGTTAATCCAGTCCCACCTGGGAGCTTGACTGCTGTTGAGCCTTTGCTTGGGGGCCTTCTTCATTCACCATCTCAAAGGGCTTATCATGAGACAAGGGAAAGAAAGAAAAAGAAAATAAAAACAACCCCTCCCCCACTCTGTTTTCTCGTCCCCCTTTTACAAAACCAGGGACTTGTCTTTTTAACCCCCTGCTCCTGCTGCTGGTGGTGATTGGTTTGCCTTGTACTTCAAGGGGTGGCTAAGCCATCATGTGCTTATCTTACAAAGAGTCACAATGGGGTCCACATCACAATTCTCCACCTCCCCTAATCTCCTCTCTTATAATAAATGACTGAGGATGTAATGGCAGGGATGCCGTATACCCTCAATTAAGCTTGCTTAACTACATCGTTCTATGAACAAAAGTGTATTTCTTCATCCTCTTGTTCTTCTTTGTCTGCTCAAGTGCAGTCAAACCCGAAAAGGTTACGTTCTTTGACTACAGCTCCCAGAATCCCCTAGCCAACATGAGCCGTGGTCCTAGTGGCTGTGGATTCTGGAAGTGGTAGCACCAAGGATAAGACGTCCGTGCTGTCTGATATGGTTTGCCGTCAAGTTGGAACTGATCTATAGTAACCCTAACAGGGCTCTCAGGGTAAATGAGATATTTAAGGAGTGGTTTTACCAAGGTCACTCCACACACCCCCTGTGAGTATCCATGGCCAAGTGGAAGTTCATACCCAGGTCTCCTGAGTCCTCGCCCACAACTCTGTTTGCTACACCATAGTGATTTAGGAAGTATTTTTGCGAGTAAACGTTGAGTTTGTGCTAACTCAATTTCCGAAACAGTCTAAATCATATTCTATTGTGTGTAATGTGCTGTCAAGTTGAAACCAACCTATAGTGACCCTAATAGGGTTTTCAAGGTAAGCAAGATATTTAAGGAGTGGTTTTACCAGTCCCACTCTCCTCGTGAGTTTCCATGGCCGAGTGGGGATTTGAACCCTGTTCTCCAGAGCCCTAGTCTGTCACTCTATCCACTACACCACACCAGGAATCCAGCCTATTCTATTACATTCCTTTAAATGGTTCATTATCAGTGTTCTTATTAGCCATATTGTAAACTGCCTTGTAAATCTTTTTTCTTGAAAAGCAGAGTAGAAATGAATAAACAAATACTTATCCAAATAAATAAAGCCAACAGAGAGGAAATATTGAGAGTTTAAACATTCCTCAATTAAATCGAGCTGTGAGTAACACATTAAGACTTAAGCCCTAACATATATTCGCTACCTCTCGAGTTTGGGTTTACATACCATCCCATTCTGAATCCTGAATCCTGTGCTTGTGTATGAACGTAAAACTATGTTTGACAAAAAGCATGAGGGATGGAATCATAGCCGATATGCTGGAAAGTTCTAACTCTCAATAGACAAGGCTATATGTAAAAGGGACGTGGTGGCGCTGTGGGTTAAACCGCAGAAGCCTCTGTGCTGCAAGGTCAGAAGACCAAGCAGTCGTAAGATCGAATCCACGCGATGGAGTGAGCTCCCGTCGCTTGTCCCAGCTCCTGCCAACCTAGCAGTTCGAAAGCATGTAAATGCGAGTAGATAAATAGGTACCACCACGGTGGGAAGGTAACGGCGTTCCGTGTCTAGTTGCGCTGGCCACGTGACCACGGAAACTGTCTACGGACAAACGGTGGCTCTACGGCTTGGAGACGGGGATGAGCACCGTGCCCTAGAGTCGGAAACGACTGGACTAAATGTCAAGGGGAACCTTTACCTTTATATGTAGTTCAGGTGAACTGTAACAGCAGGAAGTACTGAAGGAGTTTTTTCCCCTTGTCAGAATATTATCTGAAGTGCAATAATAATTACTCAGAGAAGATTTGCTGAAGTAGTAACCCTGCAGACTCCGTGGAATCACACTGAGAACTTGGGACCTTGTCATGAAAACTAGTGATGGGAAATCTGCTCATTTGGTTTCCCCCCATGTTTTCCCCCCCTCCAAATCCCAGGTTCTAAGCCAAATATGAAGAAATTTGGGGACTCAAGTACATTTTTGAAAAACCAATTGAAATGAAATTCTCTCCTCTGAACAGCAGCCACATCCAATGGATTAAGCCACTCCCAAATGTTAAGAGGACCATGTTGTAACCACCTGCCATGTCGATGACACAGTAAGGGAGCCTCTCACGTATGAAGTGGTGGTAACCTTCATTCACCCCTGTTGTGGTTGAATACACAGGGGTTCAAAGCAACCACACTTTTCAATCAACCAATCAATCAGTCTTTATTTGTGGTCTCCGACCCATTAGTATACATACATGTAATATTTAAAATAGATGGAAGCAATTAAAACATTTCAAAATAGCTAAAACACTTTTAAAAAGGGAATCACGCAAAAGCCTTTTGACTCTGTGGATGGATCCGTCCGTTTGGTTTTCTCCCTCACCTGAGTCTTTCAAATCTCATGTCATTTTCATTCTTAATGGAAGGGAGCATGAAGCAGAAGGTATATTGCATAAGCTACATATTGCATAATCTACCCCTCCCCCTCCCAGTCCAGCACGTTCCTCATGCTGTGCTCCGTTTTAAGAACTTGGCAAATTCTAATAGAAATTTGAGAATTTGATGAATTTGTATTAAAATTTTAGGATTTAGTGAATCATTTTTGAAATTTGAGAATTTGGTAAATTCTTATTAAACTTTGAGAATTTGGTCAATTCCTCTCATTAAAAAGGAACTGAAACTAAATTGCCCCCCCCCCCCCAGCTCTAATAGAAACATCTGTCCTAACCTTTATGACTGCACACAGACACATGCCGAATTTCCTGATCTATCGCCTGGCTGTGTGTGGTATTGGATGGGTAAATAGAAGGCAGAGAGTTTGGGAATTTGGAACCAGGAGAAAACTGCCGTTCTGGTCTGTTCCTTGCTCACAAATGGCTTGTGAAATCCTTTCTCATTTTCAGATCTCGAACCTTTAAGCCTGCCCTTTTTCGATAACTCTCAAAGGTCTGGAACAACTCTCCTTCAAGGAAACGTTTGGGGCTTTGGGAGTTTAGAAAATGTTATTTCCATCCTTAATTGGAAGACCAACATCCCCCTATATATAGGGGGTGTTTATATACCACTATCATGGATCCCTTACAAGTAAGCAGTTCAGGAAGGATCCATGACAGCAGTATATAGAATGATGTGGAAAAGGTGGCTAGTAGGACATATTCTCCCCCGTCTCTTGTAATATAATGATAATCATTGCCGTCAAGTCAATTCTGGCAGACTTTTCAGGGTTTTCTAGATAGAGAATGCTCAGAAGTGGTTGACCCTTCCCTTCTTCTGGGGGCATCCTGGGACTGTGCTGCTTGCCCAGGGTCACACAGGCTGGCTGTATTTGCAGGAGGCAAGCGGAGACTCAAACTCCCAACTTCTGGCTCTCATAATAATACTAGATCCTGGGTCATGGCTGGCTTTACTATTGATAAAGTAAAGTTGAATTTAGGTATCATAAAAAGGCAGCCAATTGACTAAATAGCCTTGACCCAGTACGCCTCTTCTTAGGTTGTTAAGAAAGGGATTGGAACCAGGAGACTTTGCCTCATCGTCTTGTTGTGTGTTCATTACACTGCACTAAACGTGGCACAGAATTTATGTTCAACATCACACAATCCAGCTAGTAATCTACAATTCTCAAACTGTTTTGCTGTTCACAGACTCCTTGAGATGCCATTGGGTTTTGTTAATTTATCAGTTATTCAGTCTTTCCCCATATCATTGACAACATACATCTGTTTTGTCAAATGCTGGCAAAACCTTTTGAGGAGGTCCCTTCAAAAAAAACAACAAAAAAACAGCAACAACACACACCTTGTGAAAAGCATATTAAAATTGTGGAATCAATCCAGTTAGATCAATCCTGAAGAAGTTAATTAGTAATTGACAACAAGAAAAGATGCTGTAAAACAGGTTCAAAATCCAGAACCTTTGGTCTGGGATACCAGGAAGAATCAAAAATGAAAAGTGCCAGATCAGTAACCCAGGAAACAAAGTCAACTCTTGTCCTGACGGGAGCTCCACAATGTCGGCTTCCCTCAGCCTCTGGACACTTCTTGTTTTGCTGTCACGCAGTTGGCTGACCACTCAAGCAACAGAGCGTAAGAAACATTTGATTTTGTAAGAATATTTGGTGTTTATGCTAGCAGACTGCAACAGGTTAGAGTTGAGTGTAGGGTTATTAAACAGGAGTATTTGATTTGGAAATCCATATTTAGTAAATAAATAACGAAATAAATAAACTAGAAAGTGACATTTATTTCTTCAGAGAATCCATTCAATAAGGGTGAAGAAACTTTTATGTTTGCTTACAGAAACCCTAGTGTGGCTACCATGTGTGTGGCAATTGGCTGGCAACCATGATGGAGCAGGTCCCTTGAGTGGAGTGGCCACATCCTTGTAACAGGGGAAAATAAAAACTAACTAGCTTTCAAGGAGCCATGTGCAGTTGACCAAACAGACACTTACGAAAGGCAAGAGATGACAAGGCTCCCAAATCCACCCGTTCCAAAGTACTCCAAGGCTGGCCATGTTTAAGACCCATGTATCAATAAATTTGCCAGCTGCTGCAATAAGCAGAAGACCTATAGCTGGAGGAAGCAGACCAAGAAGGAAATAGCAGACATTCATTATTATGTGTTGACAAGTCAGAACTGACTGATAATGACCCTAGTAGGGTTTTTAAGGTAAGTGAAATATTTAAGGAGTGGTTTTACCAGTTCTACTCCCCCAATGAGCTTCCATGGGAGAGCCAGGAATCAAACCCAGGTCTCCTGAATCCTAGTCTATTACTCCATCCACTACACCACACTAGGTATAAGCAGAGTAGACTTCGGTCTAGATGGGTGGGGTATAAATCTAATAAATAAATAAATAAATAAATAAATAAATAAATAAATAAATAAATAAATAAGCACCTCCAGATATGACCAGACCATGTAAAACGTACTGTTTGGCACACATGCCGTTGAATCTCACTGGCCATGCTGGCTGGGGAAGTCTGGTAGCTGTAGACCAAAAAAGTAATTTTTAAAGTACTGCCAGGTTTTTACTACAGCCACATAAAATCCTTCTTTCAAAATTCTCTGTATCTGTTGCGCAAAATGGAACAGGCAGTTTTCTCTTTTGCCTCTTCCCAAGTTCTTTGGATGTTTTTTCCCTCTCTGATGCAAGAGTAAGGTGATACTTTTGTTGAACCACTAAAATATCATACAAATTGCAGGCTTTCATGGGTAAATCCCATTTCTTAAGGTTGGTCACCATGCCTTAATGGAGAGTGCAGAAAAATTGCAGGTTTCCGTCTTTAAAAGGCATGGCAGATGTCTATGTTGAGTTTTCCCTCCGTGTTTCTCTTTCCTAGAAATTGCACTGATATTCTCCTTCTAGGTTGCTGACTCTATTTCTCTTCTTTTTTTTCTGTCCATAAAACAGATTTATAATTATATTTAAAAACACGATCATTTGGGAAGTGGAGAGAAGAGAGAGAGCCCGCATGCCACAACAAGGATACATTGAAAGTCCTTTAAAGAGAAGTTCAGACAACACTGTATATAGTTCAAATATATACCATTTTTAGCTTACATTCCGGTGACCATTTCTGTATTGTTTCATTTTTAAAGAGAACTCATTTCAATAAGCAGGGCATGCCATGTGCCTCACTGCTCGCCAGGTGTCGCCACCGATGAAGGCAAACTTACCTGCATGAAGTGCTATTGCAGCCAAAATCTAAAGAGAAGATGCTTAAAACAGAGAAGCACAAAAACACACCGACACAAGTGACCCAAATTCTACCTACAAGGACCTTAAATTACAGTTAATGTGGCATTATTTTACAGCTCTGCTTTTTCTGTTTGTTACAGCCGACTGCACTTATGTTGCCGACTTTGATGATTGTCTCGGAGATGTACTTGATTTCTGCCCCAGAGGGATTGCCTGTGGCTGTAAAGATCAGAAGCCCTTTTGCAAGTAAGTTTGGAGATTTTGAGTAATATGCCTCTGTGCATAAGTGTGCTGGAGTTTCGTTTGCAACCTTGCATGCCGCCTGTAGCTTGTTTAACTGAGAGGGGCTTTTCTGGGATAATTATTTATCATTCTTTCTAGCCTTTTAATTCAAAGAGAGATCAGCCTCTCGGCTAAATTGCTCTTTCCCTCACTTTCCTGGGTGGATGGCAGTCGTTTGCTGTGGATTTGTTCCGTTTGTTGCTAAGTATGTGTGCAGAAAGAAAGTCCAAATGTACAAGTCAGTCATTTCAAACAACTTTCAGTATAGATGTGTTTTTCCTTCTTTCTCCTACAAATGTTTCAGAGTGAATTATTGAGACTTTAAGTGCCAGTTAATGAGAAAGAGGTTGAGTATATGGGGAACATAAAGTTATTCTGCTCTGTGAGTCTCTGTACTTCTACTGCATAGCAAAAGGAATTTTACCAAAAATTAAAAACTCTGCAATAGACGGGGGGGGGGGGGGGAGAGAGACACAACCGTTGATGAAGCCTCCATAGCAGGAGTGGCAAACTTCTTAAGCCTGTCTTTATCCGCACGCATAAACCTAGGGTGGGTGCTGTAGTGCTGAATCTTGAAATGGAGCTACTCACCACAGCAGTCCCCATTACCATGGCCCCAGTGGGAACCCATCAATGCAGGCAGTTGTACTGATCCATATTAACAAATCAGCTTAACAAACGTAATCTCCACCCGGAGCACGTCTCTTGTGAAACTTCAAGACCCAGGACGAGGATGCATGCTGAGGATCTAGATGCCAGTCCTACTCAGGGCTCGTGGACACTGTTTGGACTACAACTCCCAGAATCCTCCATGGCTAGGTGGAGCATTCTGGCCCCCTCAATGTACCTATCCAAGTTCCGAGACTTTGGGGTGTTTGTGTGTTCCAACTCTTTCCTTCTGGTCTGTTTCTGGTAGATGCCCCTCGTACCGAAGCCTCTGGCAAGATTACTGGTACATGGGTCCCAAATGTGACCATCTCTGGAGTTCTTTGGACTTGATCCTAATAGTCACTCTTCCTGCCGTGACCCTCTCTTTTGTTGTTGCCGTCACCATGCAGTGGATCAACTACTGTAAGAGCACACCAGGGAGAGGAGCCAGACAAAGGAGGTGAGTCCGTTTAGGGAAGGGTGTGAAGAAATTCTTCCTGATCCATTTCATGTTTATTTGGGCTGCCTGGCATCTCCAGGCTTGGGAAGAACCTGATGTAAAATGCTAAAGAACTGGTCCCACTCCCTCAAATGGCACACATCCAGACAGAAGATAAGAAAATTCATCTAGATAAGAATGGAGCTTGGGAGAAGTTGGTTTTCTCCGCTACAGCTCCAAGAATCCCAATCGTTGGCCATGCTAAACAGGGGTCTCTAAAAAAGGGAAATCTAAAAAAGTACTTTCACCAAGCTTCTGGCAAGACCTAAGCCCTTCAGTATGCTATCTACACAGTTCACTAGTGGTTTAGGAATTGAACTCCCAGAGGTTGGGAGTCCGATTCCCCACTGTCCCACCTGTGAGTAGACTAGAGCCAGCCTGGGTGGCCTTGGGCAAGCTGCACAGTCCCAGGACACCCTCAGAAGAAGGGAATGGGAAACCACTTCAGAGTACTTCTGTCTACCTAGGAAGCCCTGAAAAGGGTCATCATAAGTCAGAATTGACTTGATGGCACATGATGATTAGTATTAACTGTGGGAATCCCATAAGCCAGGACTCTAGTCCAGCAACACCTTTTTCTTGCTCATATTCCTCAATGTACAGCCTCTGATATAAAAGGCAATCTATTGTCATATTGACTAGTAGTAGCCCCCATTAGCCCTGTCTTCCATTATCTTTTTCCAGTTCTGCTCTAAAGACATCTCAACGGGCAGCCACCGCTAAATCTGGTGAAAGCAAATCCCATAGTTGGATTTAATGCGGCGTGAAGGAAGTCTTCCTTTTCACTTGTCCCAAAGCTTCCATCCTTCAGCTTCAGGCCATGAGCTGAGCTCTAGTATTTTGAGAGAAGACACAGTCTCCCTTCCTACTTGCCCCTCACCATATGTAACTGAATAATCTCCATCATGTTTTATGCCACCCCCCCCCCTCAATCATGACTCCTCGTCATTTTCTTAAGTGTCAGGTGTTGTGACCTTTTCTCATTTTGGCTACCTTCCCCTGTACAGAACAAGGATCTAATTCACAGGAGCCACCTGGAGTCTCTACACGGTGAGAAAGGTGGCATGTACATGCAATAAGTGAATAAGTAATAAACCATGCCCCAGGGAAAGGGCTATAACCCAGTGGTGGAGTTCTTGCTTTGCATGCAGCAGCTCCCAGGTTCAGCCTCTGGCAGTTCCAAGGTTAGGGGAGGCAGACATTCCCATCCACAAACCTGGAGACCCAGCCAGATAGCTCAGTGGTTTAGGTCTCTGCCAGAGGTTGAGAGTTCGATTCCCCACAGTGCCTTCTTGCAGGGGCTGGACTGGGTGAGCTATAGGGTCCCTTCCAGCTCTGAAGTTCTGAGATAATTATATAAATGATCTCTGGCTTATGGCTGGGTAAAGGGGACCCTAGAGATGTTTTTCAGCTGCAGCTCCCAGTATTCCATACCGATGATTATGCTGGCTAGGGCTGACGGATGGACGGATGGACGGACGGACGGATGGATGGATTTTTACCCTGCCTTTCTCCATAAAAGGACTCAAGCTGGTCTACGTCATTAAAAAGATAGCTAGAAACAATAAATTATTTGAATATTTCAAAGAATTAAATAAACATTGTATTAAAGATGTTAAATAAAAGCATGATTAAAACATATGGAAAGCAATGAAATGCTAACCCTCCCAATTTTAAAACCCCTCTTAGACAGCCCGTCGCGAAGGGAAACCTTCTCAGGTACCACCGGGCCCCTTTGCCCCTGCAACGGTGACAGGTGAACACAGCCATTTCTTAGGTGGGCAGAGGAAATAAAGCATACATTTTATTACAAATTATACAACACCAAAGTGCTGTTGGGCAAAAAAATACAAAAAAACAAATAAAAGCTATATACTGTAATGTTGAAACAATAAATAGTGATGGCTAATGTGTATTTTAAAAGTACTAACAGAAGATCAGAAGTTGTGGGAGTTGTTTAGAATAGTATCTTTTCCAATCTCTGGATATGTATTCCCAAAGTTTTTTTTGGGGGGGGGGGTAGGCTCAGCTGGTTTTGTGGGAAACAGGAGATTTGGTGAGAATTTTATGAAACTGCACACGTAATTTGGAGAGAGGAAATGATAGCCTTTGATCAGAGATATTACTTTATGTGCTTCAGAGACCCTACAGGGAACAGGGTCAGACTAGATGGCCTCCATAACTCCATCTGGGTGTATGATCCTAGAAAGAATCCTTCCATCTCTATGGCCAGGAGTCATCTCCTTCTTCACCTCCTGAGGAGTAAACTAAATGCACTTTTGATTCTGACACATTTTCAGCCCTTCTGGACGTGGACAAAGACTACAAGCAGAAGATAATGGAGGGTATGTTCCTGATTCTGCTGGTAAAGCAAGACCTGTTTCTCAACCGAAAGGAGGAAAGGTAAACAAAGGGGACATTCCAGATGTGACCGACCCGGCAATAAGAGTAGCATTGTTTCAGGAAGGGGAATTTTAGAAGGGAGATAGGAGAAGTACAGGAGGTAATAGGAGGGTTGTGTGAGAAGCTCAAAGTGGAAGAATTAAAAGGAAAGTCAAGGTCACGTTTGTACAGGTGACTTAGAGGAATACCGCCCTTGCAGAAGTTGGCCACCCTTTATTGCTTCGCAGCGCGGAATCTGTTGAGCGCTGAACGAAAAGTCGGAAAGAAAATGAGCAACCTTCAGAGAGAGAACTGCGTTTCTTTTCGGAGGAAAGCTGGGAGAAAGGCTTCGGTTGTAACTTTAGGAAATGAAAACAGTGTTTTCAGAGGAAGGAATATAAAAGGATATTAGAAAAGGCTTGCTGGTTTAGTTCAAAGGCCCATTTAGGCTCACCCTCATTTCCTCAGTGGCTGCCCCCCACATTTCAGTGGGTTTTGCTGAAATTTCAGCAAAACTGCAGCTCAGTGATAGCCTTTTGCTTTTTTCTTCCAGCCACTGGGATTCACAGGCATTGTATATGATGTGATATATCATATATAGAAAAAATATATTATTATATTATATTATATTATATTATATTATATTATATTATATTATATTATATTATATTATATTATATTATATTATATTATATGCCGCCTTTCTCTCAAAAAGGGACCCAAGGCAGCTCACAACAGAGAAAACAACAGATTTAAAAACATCTATCTATCTATCTATCTATCTATCTATCTATCTATCTATCTATCTATCTATCTATCTATCTATCTATCTATCTATCTATCTATCTATCTATCTATCTATCTATCTAACGTTTAAAAGACAGTTAAATGCGTTTTAAGATATTTAAAAATCAAGTTTAAAAACCATCTAAAAATATTTTTAACTCTGTAAGTTAAAAACTCTCATTTCCGAGGCAATTTAATACATTTTGCAAAAAATGTATCCACATTGTTTATTTATTTACAGCATTTGTTTGCTGCTTTTCTGCTCACTGAGACTAGTAAATTTGGGACTCTTGGTGAGCAGAAAAGCAGTGAACGAATGCTGTAAATAAATAAATGCTGTGGATAGATTTTTTGCAAAAGTGTCAGTTTAGTCTTTAGAACGAACTTTTGGTCTTTTACGTCACCGTTACTTTCTTATAGGAGAATGTAGATGTAGATATATATTGTCTTACTGTTTATCTTCTTTTATATCTGTGTGCCGTCTCTTTCCATTTTCACAAAATTAAAATTGTAAAATAGCAACATTTTAATAGCTTCTTCTTCCCATTTGTTTTTGTTTTTCTGCATCTAGGCTGATGAAGGAGCTGCAGAAAATTATAAATTCCCCAAACTCCCTCAGAAAAACCAGCAATACGAACAACCAGAGTCACCGCGTTTCGGAGGCTTTAGGTATTTATTTATTTAGAACCTGCCTGTTGATCAGGAGCGCTCAGGGTAGGGTGCGATCAGAGGATTTACTTTGGAAACCGTCGAAAACAAGGTAAGTAGCTTAGTGCAAACATGAAGCCCACAAGCCAAAAACTGAAAATTTTGTGGGCCTCAAATGAGTGGGTGACAATGTTGGCACCAGTCAGGCTTCCAAAGGGAAGATAATTTATAACCAGACCACAGGAGTCAGGAAAAGAATCTCCTTGTTACAGCCAGGAAAAATGGTTTTGGGTAAACTGTGCTCAAACCAGCCCCTTGCGTTGATTCAACCCGTACAATGAATGTGTGACCAAGATATTATGTATTTACATCTCCCTGTCCGGAGGTTTATCCACATTAGAACCCAATTCTCACTGGCTAAGAGGGCTAAGGGCCAGCTGAATCTGAACGCAGCTCCCTTCCAGCCTCCTGGAAAATACCTGGGTTTACTTTTACCTTGCCCTAACTTTTTGCAGCTCAGCAAAAAACTTTCTGATCTGAGATAACTCAGTGTCTCCCTCAGTCCGTACCTTCCCTTCCCTCTCCTTGGCTGTTATGCCAGGAGACCTAAGTCAGAGGAACAGTTTTGCTGGTCGGTTGCTCTGTCGGAAGGTCTCTCGAAATCAGTTTTCAATTATAGGCTGTCAAGTCGGTTCTGACTTCTGGCAAACGTTTGCAGGATTTTCTAGGTATAAAGAAGAGTTTCACAGTTCCGTCCTGGCACTGGCAGCTTGCCCAAGGCCACACAGGTTGGCTTTCCTCCCACAAGGCCTGGTCGGGAATCAAACGCCGAACGTCTGGCTCTGCAGCCAGGTACCCAACTCGTTGAGATATCCAGCCAGTCCTCAAGACCCTTGTTGTGTTCATCTGTGTATAAAATATTTACCTGGACATGTATGTATGCAAAACCATGAATGCTACAGAGTATTCAATTTTACCATCCCAGCTACATCGCACATCAGCCCCTCAGAAGAGCCAATCCAGTGGACGATGTTTTAATCAACCCATCCCCTCGAGGTGGCTATTGGGACGATAACATACCTGCCGCAGATTACGAGGAAGAAAACCCCTTTGCAGCTATACCCATGGAACAGTTTCCGGTAGGTAAAAATAACCTCCAGGATACAAAAGGGCAAAGCTTGAAAAAGTTGATCTTTGGACTACGACTCCCAAAATCCATGGGTTATGCTGGCAGGGAGATTCTGAGAGCTGTATTCCGAAACAAGACTAACCTTTCCAAGCTCTGCCTGAGGGAGGGTTGACTTAAAAAGAAAGCTAGGCACAGGGATTCAGAGAAATTCTCTGCTTGTACGGGAGAACCCAGCTGTGTTTTCCTACAGATCCCTTCCTCCAGCTGCCACTGCCCCCAATATATGCTGTGCTTTTCCCAAGCTTCTGCAAATGGCTTGGGGTGGAGACCGATGAGAGAGTCTGGATCCCAGTCACCTCTGGCCGAACAAAGGAAGAGGCCTGCCCATGGATTACAATCACTGACATCCCGTTTCAAGATAGAAACCCCTCCATGGTGGCCTACAAGGGACCTCAGATTACAGGACACCTCATACATCAGGATGGGATACTTCAGCGACCTAGGATTCCGCTTTGTTGCTTAATAGGCACAGAAATACACCTACCATTTACCCACTCATTGTTACCGATGTCGCCAAGTTTCAGCTGCTTCCCTTGTAATGAAGGCGCGTGACCACCAGCAGCAGGGACAAAACCCGTCCCAGGAAGTCTACCTTTTCATCTCAGTTAATGTCATGGTCCTGTGCTTGGGTGGGCCACGATGCTGAGAAGCTGATCTGATATCCTCTGGTTACCAAGAGGTTCTCCCTCATTCTGGGGAGACCATGAGTGACATTCTCTCTAGGGGAATGTCAATCACACACACACACATATCTGTCCTGTCCTGGAATCCCTCCCATGGGACAGTGTCTGATCTGTGATGAGGTGGGTCGGGGAGGGAGACCGTGGTACCTTCTCTCCTTCTCCCCCCTTTTCTCTCACACAATCCTTCCTGGAGCACAATGGCTAGCAGACTGCCTGCTGGGTGGAAGGGAGGAGAAGGGCTAGCTAGGTCTTGGTGGGGGGGTCCCCTCTTTCTCGCCCACCCCCTTCCTTTCCCTTCCATACACTCGCTGATTCTCCTCTCCACCTTCTTTTACAGAAACCTGGCGCGTCCTTCTTTCCTCGGCCTCGCTATTCTGAGCATTTCGGTGATGCTGCTGCTCATTATCAACAGCGCAGCAGTCAACCATCAAATGATCCAAATGCTGCCAGAGGCCCTTACAGGATTGGGCGCCCACAGAATGCATATACCTAAAATCTTTTAATAAATACAGAAAAAGCACAGCAAGCGAGCACACACCTCATGGTAACCTTCCCCTTGTGGATCCTCCCCCAGTTATTTTCTAAGTGCCTCAGGGATGGCTATCAAGAGTTAGCAAATATTTCATCAGCATGTCCTTCAGCTGAGAAATCCTCTCAGATCAGAACCTCCTCTTCCTGAAGGAAACCAGGTCTTTGTTTGGCTCTTCTCACGAGTCACTATCCTCAAGGTTATCCCTCCAGCTTTCAGCTCCAGTGTTCAAGGGTGACACAAACTGTTAAGCAGGCAGGAAACACCGAAAGGGTGTGTAGACCACTTTAGATCACTTCAGATACTTAGCAACAAATTTTGAGAGTCAAATAACAGAAGCCCTGGTCTCAGATGGACAAACCTGCCATTTTTTGTTGCAGGCAAAAACCTTACTCTACAGGCAGGCTTTCCTTGAATAACAGGTGGTCTGAAAGGGGGTTTAAATGGATTGTTGTGCTCCGTTGTTTTAAATGTGCTTTACTATTGATTTTATTTACCATTTTAATGTAATACTTGTTTAATTCTTTTATAGCTCTTAAATACTGTATTTAATGATGTAAGCCACCTTGGGTCCTTTTGGGGAGAAAGGCAGGCTAGAAAGATTATAAATAAATAAATAAATAAATAAATAAATAAATAAATATTTTTGTAACATTAGATTCTTTCCATCCTGGACGTAAAACAGGTGAAAATGTAGAATTCTTGTTTTTTAAAAACCAAAACTTCTCCTTGGTTGCTAATGCAGATCCATGTAAGTTCTGTATTGAAAGCATGCCTTGAATGCTGCTAAGAAGCCTTTTGATGTGACGGATCTTCTGGCACCCCTGAAAGAGTTGTCACGGTTCTCCTCATTTAGTGAATCAACCCACCAAGGTGCCTTCTCCCCAACGCCTCTTCTACCTAGGGACTGTTGGATGTAACAAACGTACGGCCAGTCCAGCTCGCATTGTAAAGAGCTGTAGGTTAACCTTTTCCTTATCAAAGATCGACCCCTCACACTTTCCTCTTGGCATTCAGAATTTGTTCATGAGTTTGCTGTGGATTTAATATTACTGCAGTGAGTAAGTGGATATCCCGGACAACCCAGATAGTGTGGTTGCTGACCTTGAGCCAGACATCCTGGAGAGTGAAGTCAAGTGGGCCTTAGAAAGCATGGCTAACAACAAGGCCAGTGGAGGTGATGGCATTCCAGTTGAACTATTTAAAATCTTAAAAGATGACGCTGTTAAGGTGCTACACTCAATATGCCAGCAAGTTTGGAAAATTTAACAGTGGCCAGAGGACTGGAAAAGATCAGTCTACATCCCAATCCCAAAGAAGGGCAGTGCCAAAGAATGCTCCAACTACCGTACAATTGCACTCATTTCACACGCTAGCAAGGTTATGCTCAAAATCCTCCAAGGTAGGCTTCAGCAGTATGTGGATCGAGAACTCCCAGAAGTACAAGCTGGATTTCGAAGGGGCAGAGGAACTAGAGACCAAATTGCTAACATGCGCTGGATTATGGAGAAAGCCAGAGAGTTCCAGAAAAACATCTACTTCTGCTTCATTGACTATGCAAAAGCCTTTGACTGTGTGGACCACAGCAAACTATGGCAAGTCCTTAAAGAAATGGGAGTGCCTGACCACCTTATCTATCTCCTGAGAAACCTATACGTGGGACAGGAAGCAACAGTTAGAACTGGATATGGAACAACTGATTGGTTCAAAATTGGGAAAGGAGTACGACAAGGCTGTATATTGTCTCCCTGCTTATTTAACTTATATGCAGAATACATCATGCGAAAGGCCGGACTGGAGGAATCCCAAGCTGGAATTAAGATTGCCGGAAGAAATATCAACAACCTCCGATATGCAGATGATACCACTCTGATGGCAGAAAGTGAGGAGGAATTCAAGAACCTCTTAATGAAGGTGAAAGAGGAGAGTGCAAAAAACGGTCTGAAGCTCAACGTCAAAAAAACCAAGATCATGGCCACTGGTCCCATCACCTCCTGGTAAATAGAAGGGGAAGATATGGAGGCATTGACAGATTTGACTTTCTTGGGCTCCCTGATCACTGCAGATGGTGACAGCAGCCACGAAATTAAAAGATGCCTGCTTCTGGGGAGGAAAGCGATGACAAACCTCGACAGCATCTTAAAAAGCAGAGACATCACCTTGCCGACAAAAGCCCGCATAGTGAAAGCTATGGTTTTTCCAGTAGTGTTGTATGGAAGTGAGAGCTGGACCATAAAGAAAGCTGACCGCCAAATAATTGATGCTTTTGAATTGTGATGCTGGAGGAGGCTCTTGAGAGTCCCCTGGACTGCAAGGAGAACAAACCTATCCATTCTAAAGGAAATCAACCCTGAGTGCTCACTGGAAGGACAGATCCTGAAGCTGAGGCTCCAATACTTTGGCCATCTCATGAGAAGAGAAGACTCCCTGGAAAAGACCCTGATGTTAGGAAAGTGTGAAGGCAAGAGGAGAAGGGGACGACAGAGGATGAGATGGTTGGATAGTGTCATTGAAGCGACCAACATGACTTTGACCCAACTCCGGGACGCAGTGGAAGACAGGAGGGCCTGGCGTGCTCTGGTCCATGGGGTCACGAAGAGTCGGACACAACTAAACGACTAAACAACAACAACACAGTGAGTAAGGAAGAATGCCAGTTGTTTATATAATTGAATCTGGGCTGTTTCAGATGGTTAAATCCTAAGTTCTGTAATGATTTCAACATGGGAAACCCAACCCTTCTCATACTTTTTTGTGAAATTTTTACAGTGCACTGCTTTTTTTTGGTGAAGTTTGGAAAATCGGTGAAGGCATATGGCAAAATGCAGGCAGTAAATTAAAGTGCTTGATGGGTTTGTGTCTCTTTTTTTCTTTTTTATCTTCTCTTTTCTTTTTTTTGGGGGGGGAACGTTTATGTGAGAGTGGAAGTCCTGAAGTTGATATATCTTTGGGAGATCTTTCCACGTGATCAGTTTCCTGAAGGGATCTAAGCCAGTACTAAGACATGGATCTTTTCCAAGTGTTCCCATCACACTCATAGCCCTATTTTGGACCTCAAAGATGGGTGGCTCAGAAGGCCCTAAACACAATGCTGCATGTCTTCCTTTCTGGGTATATGGATACAAATAAAAGCAATTTAAAAGGAATTTGGGGATCCCTTAAATTTATTTTCTGACATGGGTATGTGAGTAATGTTAATCATCCCACCTTTCCCCCCAAAATGTTGATTGTATGTGTCCACTCTGTGTAAACAAACTCGTAAAGATTTATTTTTCTTTCTTAAATGCTACAAGTGGGAGCATTTGAAACCACGACGATGCAAATAAGAACACTTGCATTCTGTAGGAACAACCTCCTTCTGGCCTACCTTTTCTAATTGGCAATATAGTCTAAGTCTTCTTAACAGGCTGACCGACAAGACCCCACAACGTGACATAAAACAATGTGTTCCCTGGAAGGAGCCACAGTAACTCAATCGCACGGGGCTCCTGCAGCTTTGCAACTCTTTTCTGAGTCCCCGTGACAAAGTTGATGCAACCAGGCCGTTGGCCAACAAATGGCTGCGCAACTGACCCCACCCCACCCCCAGACTGACCACACAACTTCACCTGCAGAAATGCTTCCCGGAGAAGATGTCTGCTGTGGGTCATATATCGTGGCAGCTTGCACAGCTTCCCGTCATTCACATTTCGGTAGACTTTAATCATCATCATCATCATCATCAGCATTTATTTGCATTAGCCATATGCCATAGCAAAGTAAGTATAAAATCTACAAAAATACAGAGTCAACGCATCTGAGTCAAAATAACAGATGAGTACATACACATCGGATAACTATACCTACCAAAATTAGTCAGATAAAACTATATAAGGTTACTCCTTTAAAACCATAATTGACCTAATTTTAATTGCTACCACTAAAAAATTTGGCTATCTGTGCCGTTACTTATTTATCTTGGTCTGCGAGAAGAAAAGATACATAAAATTCAGATGAACGTCCTGGCTTCTTGGTTAACAAAAGACAAATTAACTCTTTGCACACTTCTCTGTAGAAAGAACAGAACAATAAAACATGAGCAAGCGTTTCAACACTGTCACCGCAAGGACACATGCGGTTTTGTAGTGAGATTCCTTTAATACGACCCTCAAGTAGTGCTGAAGGTATAACGTTAAGTCTCGCACGTGAAAAGGCCCATCTGTATTTGGGGGTTGTCAGCATAGACAAATATTGTGCCTTTATTTTTAGATGGCTTGTCACAAAGTGTTTGTACCAGGGACACAGTTTAGTAGTGACAGACAAATTGTTTTGGTGTTCAATATCATATAAACGCTGTTCTAGTAGGTTTCTTGCTTTGCTATACCCAATAGCTGAAATCAGGTGACAGCCCTAAGGTATGTATTTTGGACTTGACATCTTTCCTCCATTTACTCTCACGAGGATGCTCCACAAAGAAGGAGAGCAGACCGGAAGGAACAAGGTTCACTCTTAACCAAACATTAAATATCTTGAGCCAGGCCTGTGTGTCTACTGAGGAAAGGCCGCTTTCCAGCCTCAGAGAGGCATTCTTGTTGAGTTGTCCATGCTCCTGGTGTCTGAAAAACCACACCTAGATATTTAAAGGCTCTAACCTGTTCGATTGGTTGTCCATCCAAGGACCATTTGCAGAGTCTAAAGCGTCTGGCAAATACCATTACTTTGGTCTTCTTATAATTCACTTCTAGGTGTTCCTTCTGGCAATAGTTTGAGAATGCCCTTAGTTGTCTTCTCAGACCAACTTTAGATTGGGATAGCAACACCGCATCATGGGCGTATAGTAGGATTGAGATCGATGTAGTTGCTAATTTGGGGGCATGGAATGCCGGAGATGACAAATGCTCCACAATATCATTCACATAGAAGTTGAATCAAATTGGAGCTAAGACACAGCCTTGCTTGACTCCTTTTGTAAATGGCATAGGATCTGTAAGGTGCCCACTGCTGGAACAGCGTACCCTTAGCCAGGGAGTATTACAGAGACGTTTAATTAGAAAGAGAAGTCTTTTATCTATAGTTCTGGAAGATCGTTTTCCCCACAGGCGTGCACGAGGTATAGTTATCTAAAGTGGATCGCCCTTGACTAAATCCTGCTTGCTCTACTGCCTTGCTATTTTCATCCTGGATCCAGTCGGTTAATTTATTACAGAGATGTTTGGCGTAGAGCTTGCTTATGACACTCAGTAAGCTGATTGGCCGGTAATTAGCAGGATCATTTTTAGCTCCTTAAGGGACTATTATAGAGGTACCTCAACTTATAGGTAGTATGCTTGTTTGATCAATAAATGAGAACCAGGCTGCTAGCAAGGGTGCCCACCAGCTAATGTTAGATTTTATGAGTTCTGGAGGCAAGAAATCCAATCCTGGGGCTTTGTTGTTTTTCAATGGTTGGTTAAGAAGCAGCCCCTTCCTCTACTGAAACCTCCAGGGAGACAAGCAGGCATAACACCATAACCGACACTTGCTTCCTGAAACCGAAACTGTAAAAGTCCGCTGCCACAACAAACTACTACAAACTGCTACAAACTATGACAGAGAAAGCTTCTGCACTCCTGGAAATGGAGAGACGACAGGAATAGAAACAAGAGATAACCCCTTCTCTGCAAAAAACCAAAAGAACTTGGGGGGGGGGCTCTTTTGTAAATAACCCCAAAGGTTATATTGGGGGTTTTTTTTGGATGATTAACCAACAAGGAGCAGAGAAAGTGGAGGTGTGTGCGGCTTTCTTGTATACATAATGTTTTAAAACAACCGTCGAAGGAGAAACTAGCAGACGCTCCCTCAGATCTCACACCTCAGATCTTACCATAGTGCAACGCCACGTGTGAAGTAAAAAGAGGTTTGGGAAAGACTCTTTGAGAAGTTTGAAGATTTGCAAGAAAATGGGTCTTATGAAAAGGAACCAAAAGGGATTTAAAAGGTTAAAACATTTTTATAGCCCTAAAGTCAACACTGCTGCTGTGTTTGGTATCTACAGTTTCTTAGGGGCGTCTCTCAAGCTGGGCTAAAAAATCTGACTGACTTGCATTACTAGAGCAAGTGAAATTTATTTTGCTGCTCTAAATTTTGATAGATAGTAAACCCACAAAATTTATAAAATCCCAGAGTTTAGAGCCTGGAGATATTAGACTGTGATGTTAAGTAATTAAATTTCACCTGGAAATGGTTCTTACAAGACAAGAGTGGTTCTTACAAGATAAGAATGGTTCTTACAAGACAAGAGTGGTCGTTCGACTAGATAGGCGGGGTAAAAATGCAATAAATAAATAAAAAATAATAAATTAAAAATAAGAGTGCAAAAAGCTGGCACTCTCACCTCCTGTGTTAAAGCTTCCTCAAACGAAAAGAACCAGACTCAAATTCTATCTTATTTGTCAGTAAATAAGGGGGCAAAGAAAGATGATATTGTAAATAATCAGACCTAAGGCTGATACTGTAAATATTGTAAATATGATGATATTGTAAATAATCAGACCTAAGGGCAGACCTAAGGGTGGCCTGGCAATCTTCCTATCTACACCTCTTCAACTATCCATCAAGTGGGCTCCCTCCTGGGGTTGAAGAGCAGTGGCTGGACCTATTGACCTTGGTGCTAAATCCTTGCAGTTGATCCCTGTCTATATCCCTCCTTTTCCTTCTCAGAATGCCACCAAACAGACCTGGGAGGAATTGGAAAATTATATAGTAGATCTCGAATCTAAATTTCCCAGAGCCCAACTAATCATTATGGGAGATTTTAATGCAAGACTAGGGCCAAATAATAATGCCCTTTTTTCTTCACCCTTATGGGGGATAACTGAAAGTCAGATTTTTGCCCCCAGCTGTAAATAACTATTCAGTTATGATCACAGCTCTAAAAGCTGTACTAACTCCAAAACAATCCCCCGCTGGAGCTATTATAAGAACAAGTTGCCCCAAGTGGTTGGATAAAGACTGCTGTGCACTCAAAAAACAATTGAGAGAGCTATACAACCATTATAGGAGTGAAAATGTAAATATTTTACCACAAGAATATTACAAAATTAAAAAGGAATATAAACAACTGATAGCTGTTAAAAAAAGACAAGTAATTCAAGAAAGACGGAATGCATTAATAGAAGCCTCATTAAATAAAAATTCAAAATTATTTTGGGCTCTTGTGACAGATGCCCTGAGTTCTAATCTACCATATTGTAACATCACTGCAGATATCTGGGAACAGCATTTTCTTGCTTTGTTCAAAGATATCTGAGAGGTTTCAGAGGACAGCCCCCCTACTATAGATATATCGGATACTCCATCTTGGAATCCAGTTACCCAATTTGAAATAAAGTCCTTGAACAGATGTATTAAAGCAGGCAAGGCCCCAGGAATTGATACCATTCTGCCAGAAATGCTAAAAGCCCATGCAGGCTGGTGGGCCCCTTTGCTGGCTCATCAGTTCACACATATCAACAACTCGGGTAAATTCCCTGTTGATTGGTTAAAGGCTATTGTTATACCAGTTTTTAAGAACGGTGATAGAGGAGACCCATCAAATTATACACCCATTAGCTTATTGTCGGTGGTGGGTAAACTGTATGCCAGTTATTTAAATCAGAAATTAGGATCTTGGATAGAAGACCAGAATATCCTGGGAAATGAGCAGACAGGATTTAGAAAAGACAAATCAACAATAGATCATTGTATTCTATTATATCACCTAGCTGAGAAATATATGACCTCATATGGTAACGGTTTATTCACTGCATTTATAGATTTAAAATCTGCCTTTGATTCTATACCAAGAGACAAACTATGGATAAAATTATGTAATACAGTACTTCCATCCACAAGAGACTTTTGTATTTGATTAAATGCCTCCACCAGGGAACTACACTTCGCATTAGATGCGGGACTGAAGGGGAATTGACAAAATCTATTCTGTTTCCAGTGGGGTCCGTAAAGGCTGTATATTGGCTCCCATGCTATTTAATCTTTATTTAAATGATATGTGTCAGAGTTGCCTTGCACCAGACTTTCATCCACCAAACTTGGCTGAAGCCAAATGCCCTTTACTTTTGTATGCAGACAATGCTGTTTTGCTTTCACTATAAGAAATTGGCCTTGAACGCCAAATGCAGGCATTTATGATCTACTGTAAGAATAATCAACTGAATATTTTATTTATTTATTTATTGAATTTATACCCCGCCCATTTAGTCAACTGACTACTCTGGGCGGCTAACAACATATAGTAATATAAACAATTTAAAATATAAGATCAAAATAACACATTTATAAATATTAGTAAAACAAAAATTACGGTTTTCAACAAGCATGTAGTACCAAAAAAGTGGAAAATTAATGGGAAATACATTGATCAAGTCAAACAGTTCAAATATTTGGGCATTTGGTTTCCTCAGAATCTCTCTTGGACTCGTCATAGAAGATCTGTTCTACAGACAGCTCAGAACACCATCAAGGCCATTTCCCGGTTCTTTTTTACGAAGGGGCCCCAATTTATACCAGCTGCTATTCAGGTATTTAGAGCCAAAGTACCACCTCAATTGCTTTGGGATATAAAGATTCAAGATGTTCTACATAGTTATCAATAGTAACCCAGATGTTATTGATCTTAATCCTGATCTTAGAGTAAGGTGGTATATAAACATTGACTATCAAAAAAAGAAGTTCAAAGATCACAATATGGCAAGCAGTTACAGTGGTGCCTCGACGTACGAACGTCCTGACTTACAACCATTTTGAGTTGCGACCAACTCCGGCCGCAAAATTTTGCTTCGACTTGAGGCCGGAGCTTCGAGTTGCAACAGGAAAAAGGCAGGGGGAAAAGGCGGGGAATTCAAATTTCTTTTGCTGGGTGGGCTTGGGTTTGGGGGGGGTTATGTTTCTGTGCTGTGATGTTTTTTGTGTTTTGGTGTGTTTTTCCCCCAGCCCCATAGCGTTCCGCTGGGGCTGGCTGTGTGTGTGTGTGGGGGTTTGTTTGTTTTTTCCCCAACCTCATAGCGTTCCGCTGGGGCTGGCTGTGTGTGGGGTTTTTTCCTGTGTTTTTCCCCAGCCCCATGGCGTTGCGCTGGGTCTGGCTGTGTGTGTGTGTGTGTGTGGGGGGGTTTTCTGTGTTTTTTCCCAGCCCCATGGTGTTCCGCTGGGGCTCGCTTTGTGTGGGGTTTTTTTTCTGTGTTTTTTCCCAGCCCCATGGCGTTTTGCTGGGGCTGGCTGTGTGTGGGGTTTTTTCCTGTGTTTTTTCCCAACCCCATGGCGTTCCGCTGGGGCTGGCTGTGTGTGTGGGGTTTTTTCTGTGTTTTTTCCCAGCCCCATAGCGTTCCGCTCGGGCTGGCTGTGTGTGTGTGTGGGGGTTCTGTGTTTTTTCCCAGCCCCATGGTGTTCCGCTGGGGCTGGCTGTGTGTGTGGGTTTTTATCTGTGTTTTTTCCCAGCCCCATGGTGTTCCGCTGGGGCTGGCTGTGTGTGAGGGGTTTTTTCTGTGTTTTTTCCCAGCCCCATGGCGTTCCGCTGGGGCTGGCTGTGTGTGTGGGGTTTTATCTGTTTTTTCCCCCAACCCCATAGCGTTCCGCTGGAGCTGGCTGTGTGTGTGGGGGGTTTGTTTGTTTTTCCTCCAGCCCCACGGCGTTCCGCTGGGGCTGGCTGTCTGTGGGGGATTTTTTCTGTGTTTTTTCCCCAGCCCCATGGCGTTCCGCTGGGGCTGGCTGTGTGTGTGTGTGGGGGTTCTGTGTTTTTTCCCAGCCCCATGGTGTTCCGCTGGGGCTGGCTGTGTGTGGGGGTTTTTATCTGTGTTTTTTCCCATCCCCATGGCGTTCCGCTGAGGTATGCTGTGTGTGAGGGGTTTTTTTCTGTGTTTTTTCCCAGCCCCATGGCGTTCCGCTGGGGCTGGCTGTGTGTGTGGGGTTTTATCTGTTTTTTCCCCCAACCCCATAGCGTTCCGCTGGAGCTGGCTGTGTGTGTGTGGGGTTTGTTTGTTTTTCCTCCAGCCCCACGGCGTTCCGCTGGGGCTGGCTGTCTGTGGGGGATTTTTTCTGTGTTTTTTTCCCCAGCCCCATGGCGTTCCGCTGGGGCTGGCTGTGTGTGGGTTTTTTTTTTCTGTGTTTTTTCCCAGCCCCATGGCGTTCCGCTGGGGCTGGCTGTGTGGAGTTTTTTTTCTGTGTTTTTCCCCAGCCCCATGGCGTTCCGCTGGGGCTGGCTGTGTGTGTGGGTTTTTTTCTGTGTTTTTCCCCAGCCCCATGGCGTTCCACTGGGGCTAGCTGTGTGTGTGTGGGTATTTCTGTGTTTTTTCCCAGCCCCATAGCGTTCCGCTGGGGCTGGCTGTGTGTGTGGGGTTTTTTCTGTGTTTTTCCCCAGCCCCATGGCGTTCCGCTGGGGCTAGCTGTGTGTGGGGGTTTTTTTCTGTGTTTTTTCCCAGCCCCATAGCGTTCCGCTGGGGCTGGCTGTGTGTGGGGTTTTTTCTGTTTTTTTCCCCAGCCCCATGGCGTTCCGCTGGGGCTGGCTGTGTGTGTGGGGTTTTTTCTGTGTTTTTCCCCAGCCCCATGGCATTCCGCTGGGGCTGGCTGTGTGTGGGGGTTTTTTTCTGTGTTTTTTCCCAGCCCCATGGCCTTCCGCTGGGGCTGGCTGTGTGTGTTTGGGGTTTGTTTGTTTTTCCCCCATCCCCACGGTGTTCTGCTGGGGCTGGCTGTGTGTGTGTGGGTTTTTTTGGTTTTTCCCCCCAGCCCCATAGCGTTCCGCTGGGGCTGGCTGTGTGTGGAGGGTTTTTTCTGTGGTTTTTCCCAGCCCCATCGCGTTCCGCTGGGGCTGGCTGTGTGTGGGTTTTTTTTCTGTTTTTTCCCAGCCCCATTGCGTTCCGCTGGGGCTGGCTGTGTGTGTGGGGTTTTAGCTGTGTTTTTTCCCAGCCCCATAGCGTTCCGCTGGGGTTGTCTGTCTGTGTGTGGGGTTTGTTTGTTTTTCCCCCCAGCCCCATAGCGTTCCGCTGGGGCTGGCTGAGTGTGTGTTTGGGGTTTTTTTCTGTGTTTTTCCCCTGCCCCATGGCGTTCCGCTGGGGCTGGCTGTGTGTGTGGGGTTTTTTTCTGTGTTTTTTCCCAGCCCCATGGTGTTCCACTGGGGCTGGCTGTGTGTGTGGGGGTTTTTCTGTGTTTTTCCCCTGCCCCATGGCGTTCCGCTGGGGCTGGCTGTGTGTGTGGGGTTTTTCTGTGTTTTTTCCCAGCCCCATAGCGTTCCGCTGGGGCTGGCTGTATGTGTGTGGGGTTTGTTTGTTTTTCCCCCCAGTCCCATGGCGTTCTGCTGGGGCTGGCTGTGTGTGTGGGGTTTTTTGGTTTTATTTTCTCAACCCCATGGCGTTTCGCTGGGGCTGGCTGTGTGTGTGGGGTTTTTTCTGTGTTTTTTCCCAGCCCCATGGCGTTCCGCTGGGGCTGGCTGTGTTTGTGGGGTTTTTTTCTGTGTTTTTTCCCAGCCCCATGGCGTTCCGCTGGCGCTGGCTGTGTGCGGGGTTTTTTTTCTGTTTTTCCCCAGCCCCATAGCGTTCCGCTGGGGCTGGCTGTGTGTGGGGGTTTTTAGCTGTTTATTTTCCCAGCCCCATAGCGTTCCGCTGGGGCTGTCTGTCTGTGTGTGGGGTTTTTTCCCCCAGCCCCATAGCGTTCCGCTGGGGCTGGCTCTGTGTGGGGGGGTTTTTCTGGGTTTTTCCCCAGCCCCATGGCGTTCCGCTGGGGCTGGCTGTGTGTGTGCTGTTTTTTCTGTGTTTTTCCCCAGCCCCATAGCGTTCCGCTAGGGCTGGCTTTGTGTGTGTGCTGTTTTTTCTGTGTTTTTTCCCAGCCCCATAGCGTTCCGCTGGGGCTGGCTGTGTGTTGGGGGTTTTTTCTGTGTTTTTCCCCAGCTGCATAGTGTTCCGCTGGGGCTGGCTTTGTGTGTGTGTTGTTTTTTCTATGTTTTTTCCCAGCCCCATAGCGTTCCGCTGGTGCTGGCTGTGTGTGTGGGGTTTTTTTCTGTGCTTTTCCCCAGCCGCATAGTGTTCCGCTGGGGCTCGCTGTGTTTGTGGGGTTTTATCTGTGTTTTCCCCCAGCCCCATAGCGTTCCGCTGGAGCTGGCTGTGTGTGGGGGGTTTTTTTTCTGTGTTTTTCCCCAGCCCCATGGCGTTCCGCTGGGGCTGGCTGTGTGTGGGTTTTTTTTTTTCTGTGTTTTTCCCCAGCCCCATGGCGTTCCGCTGGGGCTGGCTGTGTGTGTGGGATTTTTTTTGTGTGTTTTTCCCCAGCCCCATGGCCTTCCGCTGGGTCTAGCTGTGTGTGTGGGGGTTTTTCTGTGTTTTTTCCCAGCCCCATAGCGTTCCGCTGGGGCTGGCTGTGTGTGGGGTGTTTTTTCTGTGTTTTTCCCCAGCCCCATGGCGTTCCGCTGGGGCTAGCTGTGTGTGGGGGTTTTTTTCTGTGTTTTTTCCCAGCCCCATAGCGTTCCGCTGGGGCTGGCTGTGTGTGGGGTTTTTTCTGTGTTTTTCCCCAGCCCCATGGCGTTCCGCTGGGGCTGGCTGTGTGTGTGGGGTGTTTTCTGTGTTTTTTCCCAGCCCCATAGCGTTCCGCTGGGGCTGGCTGTGTGTGTGTGGGGTTTTTTCTGTGTTTTTTTTCCCCAGCCCCATGGCGTTCCGCTGGGGCTGGCTGTGTGTGGGGGGTTTTTCCTGTGTTTTTCCCCAGCCCCATAGCGTTCCACTGGGGCTGGCTGTGTGTGGGGGTTTTTTTTCTGTGTTTTTTTCCCAGCCCCATGGCGTTCCGCTAGGGCTGGCTGTGTGTGTGGGGTTTTTTCTGTGTTTTTCCCCCAGACCCATGGCGTTCCGCTGGGGCTGGCTGTGTGTGTGTGGTTTTTTCTGTGTTTTTCCCCAGCCCCATAGCGTTCCGCTGGGGCTGGCTGTGTGTGGGGTTTTTTTTTTCTGTATTTTTTCCAGCCCCATGGCGTTCCGCTGGGGCTGGCTGTGTGTTGTGTTTTTTCTGTGTTTTTTCCCAGCCCCATGCCATTCCGCTGGGGCTGGCTGTGTGTGTGGGGTTTTATCTTTTTTTCCCCCCAGCCCATAGCGTTCCGCTGGGGCTGGCTTTGTGTATGTGGGGTTTTATCTTTTTTTTCCCCCAGCCCATAGCGTTCCGCTGGGGCTGGCTTTGTGTGTGTGGGGTTTGTTTGTTTTTTCCCCAGCCCCATGGCATTCCGCTGGGGCTGGCTGTGTGTGGGTTTTTTTTCTGTTTTTTCCCAGCCCCATAGCGTTCCGCTGGGGCTGTCTGTCTGTGTGTGGGGTTTGTTTGTTTTTTCCCCAGCCCCATAGCGTTCCGCTGGGGCTGGCTGAGTGTGTGTTTGGGGTTTTTTTCTGTGTTTTTCCCCTGCCCCATGGCGTTCCGCTGGGGCTGGCTGTGTGTGTGGGGTTTTTTCTGTGTTTTTTCCCAGCCCCATGGTGTTCCACTGGGGCTGGCTGTGTGTGTGGGGGTTTTTCTGTGTTTTTTCCCAGCCCCATAGCGTTCCGCTGGGGCTGGCTGTGTGTGTGGGGGGTTTGTTTGTTTTTTCCCCAGTCCCATGGCGTTCTGCTGGGGCTGGCTATGTGTGTGGGGTTTTTTGGTTTTATTTTCTCAGCCCCATGGTGTTTCGCTGGGGCTGGCTGTGTGTGTGGGGTTTTTTCTGTGTTTTTTCCCAGCCCCATAGCGTTCCGCTGGGGCTGGCTGTGTTTGTGGGTTTTTTTCGGTGTTTTTCCCAGCCCCATGGCGTTCCGCTGGGGCTGGCTGTGTGTGGGGGTTTTTTTCTGTTTTTCCCCAGCCCCATAGCGTTCCGCTGGGGCTGGCTGTGTGTGTGGGGTTTTAGCTGTTTATTTTCCCAGCCCCATAGCGTTCCGCTGGGGCTGTCTGTCTGTGTGTGGGGTTTGTTTGTTTTTTCCCCAGCCCCATAGCGTTCCGCTGGGGCTGGCTCTGTGTGTGGGGGTTTTTCTGGGTTTTTCCCCAGCCCCATGGCGTTCCGCTGGGGCTGGCTGTGTGTGTGTGTGTTTTTCTGTGTTTTTTCCCAGCCCCATGGCGTTCCGCTGGGGCTGGCTGTGTGTGGGGTTTTTTTTCTCTGTTTTTTCCCAGCCCCATGGCGTTCCGCTGGGGCTGGCTGTGTGTGTGGGGTTTTATCTGTGTTTTCCCCCAGCCCCATAGCGTTCCGCTGGGGCTGGCTGTGTGTGGGGGGGGGGTTTGTTTGTTTTTTCCCCAGTCCCATGGCGTTCTGCTGGGGCTGGCTGTGCGTGTGGGTTTTTTTCTGTTTTTTTTTTCTCAGCCGCATGGCGTTTCGCTGGGGCTGGCTGTGTGGGGGGGTTTTTTTTCTGTGTTTTTTCCCAGCCCCATAGCGTTCCGCTGGGGCTGGCTGTGTTTGTTGGGTATTTTCAGTGTTTTTTCCCAGCCCCATGGCGTTCCGCTGGTGCTGGCTGTGTGCGGGAGGTTTTTTCTGTGTTTTTCCCCAGCCCCATAGCGTTCCGCTGGGGCTGGCTGTGTGTGTGTGTGGGGGTTCTATATTTTTTTCCCAGCCCCATGGCATTCCGCTGGGGCTGGCTGTGTTTCTGGGATTTTATCTGTGTTTTTTCCCAGCCCCATGGCGTTCCGCTGGGGCTCGCTGTGTGTGTGGGGTTTTATCTGTTTTTCCCCAGCCCCATAGCGTTCCGCTGGGGCTGGCTGTGTGTGTGTGGGGTTTGTTTGTTTTTTCCCCCAGTCCCATGGCGTTCCGCTGGGGCTGGCTTTGTGTGTGTGCTGTTTTTTCTGTGTTTTTTCCCAGCCCCATAGCGTTCCGCTAGGGCTGGCTTTGTGTGTGTGCTGTTTTTTCTGTGTTTTTTCCCAGCCCCTTAGCGTTCCGCTGGGGCTGGCTGTGTGTGGGGGGTTTTTTCTGTGTTTTTCCCCAGCTGCATAGCATTCCGCTGGGGCTGGCTTTGTGTGTGTGTTGTTTTTTCTGTGTTTTTTCCCAGCCCCATAGCGTTCCGCTGGGGCTGGCTGTGTGTGTGGGGTTTTTTCTGTGCTTTTCCCCAGCCGCATAGCGTTCCGCTGGGGCTGGCTGTGTTTGTGGGGTTTTATCTGTGTATTTCCCCAGCCCCATAGCGTTCCGCTGGGGCTGGCTGTGTATGTGGGGGGTTTGTTCGTTTTTTCCCCAGTCCCATGGCGCTCCGCTGGGGCTGGCTTTGTGTGTGTGCTGTTTTTTCTGTGTTTTTAACCAGCCCCATAGCGTTCCGCTGGGGCTAGCTGTGTGTGTGTGCGGTTTTTTCTATATTTTTTCCCAGCCCCATGGCGTTCCGCTGGGGCTGGCTGTGTGTGCGTGCAGTCTTTTCTGTGTTTTTTTCCCAGCCCCATGGCGTTGCGCTGGGGCTGGCTGTGTGTGTGTGCCGTTTTTTCACTGTTTTTTCCCAGCCCCATGGCGTTCCGCTGGGGCTGGCTGTGTGTGTGTGCGGTTTTTTCTGTGTTTTTTCCCAGCCCCATAGCGTTCCGCTGGGGCTGGCTGTGTGTGGGGTTTTTTTTCCCAGCCCCATAGCGTTCCGCTGGGGCTGGCTGTGTGTGGGGGGGTTTGTTTGTTTTTTCCCCAGCCCCATGGCGTTCCGCTGGGGCTGGCTGTGTGTTTGGGGTTTTTTCTGTGTTTTTCCTGAGCCCCATGGCGTTCCGCTGGGGCTGGCTGTGTGTTGGGTTTTTTCTGTTTTTCCCCAGCCCCATGGCGTTCCGCTGGGGCTGGCTGTGTGGGGGGGGGTTTTTCTGTGTTTTTCCCCAGCCCCATAGCGTTCCGCTGGGGCTGGCTGTGTGTGTGGGGGGTTTGTTTGTTTTTTCCCCAGCCCCATGGCATTCCGCTGGGGCTGGCTGTGTGTGTGGGATTTTATCTGTGTTTTTCCCAGCCCCATGGCGTTCCGCTGGGGCTGGCTGTGTGTGTGGGGTTTTATCTGTCTTTTTCCCCAGCCCCATAGCGTTCTTCTGGGGCTGGCTGTGTGTGTCGGGGGTTTGTTTGTTTTTTCCCCAGTCCCATGGCGTTCCGCTGGGGCTGGCTTTGTGTGTGTGCTGTTTTTTTTTGTGTTTTTTCCCAGCCCCATAGCGTTCCGCTAGGGCTGGCTGTGTGTGTGGGGTTTTAGCTGTGTTTTTCCCAGCCCCATAGCGTTCCGCTGGGACTGGCTTTGTGTGTGTGCTGTTTTTTCTGTGTTTTTTCCCAGCCCCATAGCGTTCCGCTGGGGCTGGCTGTGTGTGTGTGGGTTTTTCTATGTTTTTTCCCCAGCCCCATGGAATTCCGCTGGGGCTGGTTGTGTGTGGGGTTTTATCTGTGTTTTTTCCCAGCCCCATGGCGTTCTGCTGGGGCTGGCTGTGTTTGTGGGGTTTTATCTGTGTTTTTCCCCAGCCCCATAGCGTTCCACTGGGGCTGGCTGTGTGTGTGTGTGGGGGTTGTTTGTTTTTTCCCCACTCCCATGGCGTTCCGCTGGGGCTGGCTTTGTGTGTGTGCTGTTTTTTCTGTGTTTTTCCCCAGCCCCATAGCGTTCCGCTGGGGCTGGCTCTGTGTGTGTGCGGTTTTTTCTGTGTTTTTCCCCAGCCCCATGGCGTTCCGCTGGGCCTGGCTGTGTGTGTGGGGTTTTTTCTGTGTTTTTTTCCCAGTCCCATAGCGTTCCGCTGGGGCTGGCTGTGTGTGTGTGGTGGGGTTTGTTTGTTTTTTTCCCCAGCCCCATGGCGTTCCGCTGGGGCTGGCTGTGTGTTTGGGGTTTTTCCTGTGTTTTTTCCCAGCCCCATAGCTTTCCGCTGGGGCTGGCTGTGTATGTGGGGTTTTATCTGTGTTTTTCCCCAGCCCCATAGCGTTCCGCTGGGGCTGGCTGTGTGTGGGGGTTTTTTCTGTGTTTTTCCCCAGCCCCATGGCGTTCCGCTGGGGCTGGCTGTGTGTTTGGGGTTTTTTCTGTGTTTTTCCCCAGCCCCATAGCTTTCCGCTGGGGCTGGCTGTTTATGTGGGGTTTTATCTGTGTTTTTCCCCAGCCCCATAGCGTACCGCTGGGGCTGGCTGTGTGTGTGTGGGGGGTTTGTTTGTTTTTTCCCAGCCCCATGGCATTCCGCTGGGGCTGGCTGTGTGTGTGTGGTTTTTTTCTGTTTTTTCCAGCCCCATGGCATTCCGCTGGGGCTGGCTGTGTGTGTGTGTGGGGGGTTTTTGTGTGTTTTTCTCCAGCCCCATAGCGTTCCGCTGGGGCTGGCTATGTGTGTGTGTGTGGGTTTTTTGTGTGTTTTTCTCCAGCCCCATAGCGTTCCGCTGGGGCTGGCTGTGTGTGTGTGTGGGGTTTTTGTGTGTGTTTTTCTCCAGCCCCATAGCGTTCCGCTGGGGCTGGCTGTGTGTGTGTGGGGTTTTTTTTGGTGTGTTTTTCTCCAGCCCCATAGCGTTCCGCTGGGGCTGGCTGTGTGTGTGTGTGGGGTTTTTTTGTGTGTTTTTCCCCAGCCCCATAGTGTTCTGCTGGGGCTGGCTGTGGTTTTTTGTTTTTGTTTTTTGGTGTGTTTGTTTTTCAGCCCCAGCGCGTTCCTATGGGGCTTGCAGTGTTTTATTTATTTATTTATTTATTGGTGTGTTTTTTCCCGGCTTCAATGGATTAATGGGGTTTCAATGTATTTCAATGGGAAATGGTGCTTCGACTTAGGACCATTTCGAGTAACGCCCGTCTTCTGGAACGGAGTATGGTCGTAAGTCGAGGCACCACTGTAGATAAAAAGGACAAGGGGTTGCTATGTTAGAGAATGGAACTAAGGTGACCTGAGTAACTTGCAGCTTAGTAGACAATCCAATCCCAAGGCCTCCAATAGAGCCAGCCCCTCTAGAGCGAGGGTCAGCTTTTAGGGGATCCCGTGCAAAGCCGTCTAGCTCCAGCTCTTCCCTCTCCTGGGTTTCCTGAAGAAGTCCTATGTCATCTTTTCCAATAAAACTTTGAAAGGAGGGATCTATCACCTTCGCTCGCCAGCCTGCGATGTTCCAGGAGAGAAATGTCAGCAAGAGGTCTTGTTGATGATTCAAAATTCAGTGAGAATTAAGTTTACCTATTCTTTCCAGTTGCGGAACAGCCACACTAGACGCTGTTCCAAGTCCTCCATACAGAGCATGGATGCCTAATCTGACGATTGCTTGATTTGTCCACATTGTGTGGACATGCTGGTGAACTGGAGAGTTGTTCCCTTGGGCCACTGCATCAGTGTAGTCAGCTACTATCCTCTTGCTGGGTGGAATTTTACTTCTTTCTGGGGCCTGGTTTTCCTTCCTGGATAGCTCAGTGGAGGCGATCTCTCTCTCTGCAGCTTCAATCCTGTCCATTGAAGGACTCCACCTGCTTCCATTTGACAACATGGGAATAACATAGTTGGATGTACAGATTGCATTCTTAATGACTTTCTCAGGGGAGCCGATTTCCTCCCCATCCAGTTGTCTCATTTGGGTCCAGGGAGGTGGAGTCATGATTTTTGGTTTTGAAGTGGGTTCAAACCACTAGAAACTCCTTTTAGAATAGGCTTGTTAAACAAGGGGTTTATTTCTGCTAAGATCCAATGTTGTTTGGTACATATCTCTTCCCTCTGAAACTCTTGATTCCTTTTTGAAAAGTCTGTTTCTCTTTTTTCTAGTTCTTTTGTCTGTGTTCCAAGACTAGGGACATTGGGTACTGGTTTTAGAACAGGGCTTTTGTCACCGAGGATGTCCTCAGAGATGGTCATACTGGGAGTGTGTTCATTAGGTCCTTCTTTTGTTGCCCTTCTTTTTATTAAGTCTTCCTTTCAACCTTCACATCTGTTGATTATCTCGTTCTGTGCATCATAGGGTAGAGCTTGGAAGGAGTTTAAGAGATTTTTTTCATCTGGTTCCATGGATTCTGTGAGTTCCATTACCTTCTCCCTTGGCTGCTGTAGGTCACTTTCAGCCAACTCTGCAGCATTTGGGTTGTTCCCTGGTGGAAATCTCCCCTCAGAAGCGGCTTTGCAGTTCTCTCGGGAACTTTTCAAGTTGAAGAAGGTGGGTGAAGAGTGCGATTCAATCCCCAGCAGACGGCTGGAAACAATTCAATTGATGCCACTCTCGTTGGTTGTTTGCTTGTTTGTGAACGCCAAAGCACCCGCAGAAGGAAGGCAGATCAAAAGCAGGATTCAGTTGCACAGCCAATTTAGCAGCAATATTTCAAGCCACGCAGGTATGGAGAAACAGTAAAATGGTAAAAAAATAAATAAAAAGCTTATTTGTGACAATTAAGATTAAAAATAAAAGTAAAAGATTAAAATGGGATTAAAGGGGGGAGGTGCAGCAGAGCACAGCAAAATGGTGTTCCTCCCTCAGCCGGCCATCTTCAACCCCACCTTGGGACATTCTCACTCTTAAGCGTTCTTTCTCCCACTCAACGGGCAAGACCCCGACCCTTTCTGCCCTTCCTCCGGGGGAAGGGGCTGCTCTCCCTGGAGCACCTCCTCGGCCCTTTGCCTGGGATGACCCTACCTGACCGAGATGGTCTACGGCTCCCCCTCCTCCTCTTCCAGGCTGGCGATGTCGGCCAGTGTGTCGTTGTCGTCCTCCTCAGGAGAATCCTACGAAAAAGAGGGATTTGGTTCAATGAGAACCAGGATTCCAGCTGGAGACCATTGGGGACCCCCGCTTTTAGGAGCCTTTGCAGTCCGGAACTGCTAGAAGGTCTGGTCTTTTATAAAGAAGGGGCGTCTCTTCAGAGAAGGGAGCCGTGGGGTGTCCCAGGGTTGGGGGGCATAAGGGATGCCTCCTTCCTCCACCCCTTGCCCTCCCACAGAAGGGGCAGCTCTTCCTTCCTTACCAAAGGTGGAAAGTCCTCCACATCATTGACAACATTTTTCAGGGCCTCCTCCAGGGCACTGCAAGAAACAGAGAAGAATAAGAGCCTAAAGCCAGTGTGTGGAGCTAGAAGGCCACCCCAGCCCCACCAAGCCATCGAACCATCGGGACTCACTTCCCTGCACTGATCCCTCCTGGATGCAGAGAACAGTTCCTAAGGGCAAAAGCCACGTTTCCTTCTGCTTTCTTAAGAGCCTGCTCGGGAGTGCCCTGGCCTCCAGTTCCAGGGTTGTAAGAGAGGAGGACACACTGGCGGGATTCCCATGACGCGATGAGCCAAGGATCCCTGGGAACAAGCCTGGCTCGTCCTATGGAGCAGCATCCATAGTGTCCTCGATCCAGGCGCTTCCCTGGCAGCAGGCAGCTTCCTTTCCCTGTTTTTTTTTTTTTAAAAAAAAACCTCCCGAGGAGCAAGATCAAGAATCCAGGGTTTCTTCGTGGCTCCTTTCTCTGGCTTCTTGGGAGGAAAATAAAAAAGGCCAGAAAAAGGGAAGGTGCCCTTGGGCTGCCAGACAGCAAAATAAACCAGCCAAACACTTAAACCAAACAAGGAGGCAAACGACACCTGAACCCAACCAGGGAGCTCCCTGTGTTTGTTTAAGTCTTCCTACTAAAATAAAACCTGGAGGGATCATCCGTGACCCCCAACCCACTTTTTCACACAGCAAGCCAGAAAGGAAGGAAGAGAGAAGACCCCCCCCCATTCAGTTTCTCTCCCGCCATGTGTACGTTTTGTACCTGAAAGAGGCCTTCGAACCCTGCAGGGAGAGGCGCCAGGCAGAGGGTGCCACAATCTCGGCCGTCCTGCAGGAGGCTGTGGAAGGAGAGGGAAGGGGGACCTCCCACCGGTTCAGAAAAAACCCCTCTCCTTCCTTACCAAGGTCCCTGCAGAGGAGGTCGAAAGGGTCCCTCGCGGTTCCTCCTTGTTCTCCTCCGGTCCGCAGGGTTGCAGCTCACTGTGGGTCCAAAGGAATGGAGTTAGCGCCACCCCTTTCTGTTGCTTGAGGGCTTTCAACATGACCTGATGTACAGAACCCCAATGGCAAAGGCCGAGCATGATTCTCCAAGACTCTGACCACAGATATGCCCATTTCAGTCAATATATCCTTGTATTCATACACCCGATCGCCTGAGCTTCTTTTTTTGAATGTAACAATTACACAAGCATTAGAGCTTTTGTGGCGTAAATACTCTACCAATATAAAATCGGCTAAGGTAAAAGTTCCAAAAGAGACTGATTCTAGCAAATTTAGCAGCTGCAGCTTACGCTTCTATTGTGATATGAACCCCATTGGCTTGGGGAAATTTAACAGCACTAACTTTTGTCTGTTCAAGACTAGTTTCCATCCCAGATCTGTTTTAATCCCTTCTTGGGGTGGTCTAGAATTCTGTGGAGCCGAATGTGGGTTCTTGGTAGCTTGTTTCTGTGCTTGAGCTAGTCTTGGTTCTAAAAAGTGAGGGAGAGACTTCTCTGCATTAGTAGAGAGATGAGCAAGTTTCTCCGGATCTACTTTCTTCTTTAGAATTAGCTTCTCTGTTTGCATTGTACTTTTCTGTGCTGAGTTACTATCCAGTAATTTAAAAAGTTCCCTTCACTGCATCTTTTTGTATGGAACTGGTTTGGGATTTTTTTACATATTTACTTTTCTTCTTTTTACTGTTTGTTATTTTCCTTTTAGCAGCCTTTTTCTCACCTGCCTTTTTGCATATCAGGCTGGTAGTAGAAGCAACCTTTGGACATGATCTGCTTTTAGTTTCCTCTAAGCCAGATCTTAACCATAGCTTTTTGCAGATATCCATCAACGTGTTTAGAAGTTTGTTGGATTCATTTAGGAAAGTTTTCATGTGCTGTATGTCCTCTGTTATGGAGAGAAGCTGGCCTTCAACTAACAGGCTATCTCCACCTGGAATTAGAGTTTGAATTGGGAATTATTCAGCTCTACTCGCTTTATCTACGTTCAACACTGAGGACTGTGTCTTCGATTCCTCTAACAGACTGGACTTATCTGAGGATTGTGTTAGCATTACGGGTATCCGGTTCTTAACAAGGGACAGTTCAGAGGCCAGATTAATAAAGCCATATTCCTCTTTGTACCCGTTCAAATTACTTTTGAGGTCCAAGGACCAGTCCAGACAAGAGCTGGCGGGGTATGACTCTCTATTTTCCTCCACCATTGCATTCTTCCTCTCAGAGAAGAATTGAGTGATTTTTGTTTGCTTCCGCTGTTTTAAAGGGGTACTGGCAGTGGTCGGAAACAGACCGAGTGATTTATATCCCTTTCTGGTTAAAACCATTCTCGCTGCCTATATAGGGCTTTCTCCTCTCCTCTCCTCTCCCCACTCTCACTTTTCCTCCTCCCAACTTGAAATATAATACAGCATGAAATGTTTCAGGCAAACCTGGATGTTTCTTGGTATTCTTGGCAATCTCACAGCGATTCTATCACCTCTCCTTTCTTTGGCCTTGAGTTCTCTGAAATGTTATTATTGAATATAATGCCAGAAATTATTGACAAGAAAATAAAATATAGTCTACTGTATATATTCACAGCAGCTAGGTTACTCTGGGCCCAAAAATGGAAGAATGAAGAGCCACCAACGTTGGATGAGTTATTAAAGAAGCTATTGGACATGGCAGAACTAGACATGCTTTCAGAGGCACTATGGGATCAACCAAGAGACTTTGTAAAGCAAAGCTGGAAGCTGATACATAACTGGGCCCACAAAAAGACAGGAGCTTAGGGGGGAAATTAGTCTATAGCGAATCAGTGCTCACCAGAATCCCCTTGAAGATATTCGATGACCAGACGACGGTGAAATCTCTGATCCATAGGGGAAGGAAGGATGTTTAGCTGGTAGTTTTTCTTTTTGTCTGATTGTTTCATTAATTATCTGTTAGATTGTTAATGTTTTTAAGTTTGTATGTTATAATAATAATAATAATAATAATAATAATAATAATAAAGAAGGTGGGTGAAGAGTGCGATTCAATCCCCAGCAGACCGCTGGAAACAATTCAATTGATGCCACTCTCGTTGTTCGTTTGTTTGTGAACGCCAAAGCACCCGCAGAAGGAAGGCAGATCAAAAGCAGGATTCAGTTGCACAGCCAATTTAGCAACAATATTTCAAGCCACACCGGTCTGGAGAAACAGTAAAACGGTAAAAAAAAAAATAAAAAGCTTCTTCGTGACAATTAAAATTAAAAATAAAAGATTAAAAGATTCAAATGGGATTAAAGAGGGGGTGCAGCAGAGCACAGCAAAACGGTGTTCCTCCCTCAGTCGGCCATCTTCAACCCCGCCTTGGGACATTCTCACTCTTAAGCGTTCTTTCTCCCACTCAACGGGCAAGACCCCGACCCTTTCTGCCCTTCCTCCGGGGGAAGGGGCTGCTCTCCCTGGAGCACCTCCTCGGTCCTTTGCCTGGGATGACCCTACCTGGCCGAGATGGTCTACGGCTCCCCCTCCTCCTCTTCCAGGCTGGCGATGTCGGCCAGCGTGTCGTTGTCGTCCTCCTCAGGAGAATCCTATGAAAAAGAGGGATTTGGTTCAATGAGAACCAGGACTCAAGCTGGAGACCATTCGGGACCCCCGCTTTTAGGAGCCTTTGCGCTCCGGAACTGCAAGAAGGTCTGGTGTTTTAAAAAAAGGGGGCGTCTCTTCAGAGAAGGGAGCTGTGGGGTGTGTCAGGGTTGGGAGGCATAAAGGATGCCTCCTTCCTCCACCCCTTGCCCTCCCACAGAAGGGGCAGCTCTTCCTTCCTTACCAAAGGTGAAAAGTTCAAAACATCATCGATAAGTTTTTTCAGGGCCTCCTCCAGGGCACTGCAAGAAACAGAGAAGAATAAGAGCCTAAAGCCAGTGTGTGGAGCTAGAAGGCCACCCCAGCCCCACCAAGCCATCGAACCATCTGGACTCACTTCCCTGCACTGGGGGGCCAGATCCCTCTGGGATGCAGAGAACAGTTCCTAAGGGCAAAAGCCACGTTTCCTTCTGCCCTCTTAAGAGCCTGCTCGGGAGTGCCCTAGCCTCCAGTTCCAGCGTTGTAAGAGAGGAGGACACACTGGCGGGATTCCCATGACACGATGAGCCAAGGATCCCTGGGAACAAGCCTGGCTCGTCCTATGGAGCAGCATCCATAGTGTCCTCGATCCAGGCGCTTCCCTGGCAGCAGGCAGCTTCCTTTCCCTGCTTTTTTTTTTTTAAAAAAACCTCCAGGGAAGCAAGATCAAGAATCCAGGGTTTCTTCCTGGCTCCTTTCTCTGGCTTCTTGGGAGGAAAAAAAGGCCAGAAAAAGGGAAGGTGCCCTTGAGCTGCCAGACAGCAAAATACAGTAAACCAGCCAAACACTTAAACCAAACAAGGAGGCAAACGACACCTGAACCCAACCAGGGAGCTCCCTGTGTTTGTTTAATTCTTCCTACTAAAATAAAACCTGGAGGGATCATCCGTGACCCCCAACCCACTTTTTCACACAGCAAGCCAGAAAGAAAGAGAGAGTGTGAGAGAGAAATTACCTGGGTGATGGTACCAATGCTTCTGCGTGGAGGCTCTGACTCTCCTTCGGGGTGTCCGGGAGGGAATAGGGTGATGTCCAACCCGAACTCTAGGAATCAAAACCAAGCATTCATACATTTAGTACAAAGCGAAGCGATTTCCATCCCAAAATGGTTCCCTTTGTGAACCCTGCTCAGCCAGTGGGATGTGTGTCTGGTTTTTATAACATTTAAAGCAGAGTAACAATGGGCTTTTGAATCGAAACAGTTCCCCTTTAGAGAACGGGATCTATCCATTAAAGGGGATCCTTCTTTTCTGGGGCACATTTCCCTGGAAGCGGCAGCAGGTGGCAGAGAGAGAGGGAGGGAGGGCTGCTCTCTCCTTTCCCCATTAAAGTGTGGGGCAGGCTCACTTGGGTGAAGCTTCCCACACTTCTCACCCTCCTGTAGAGCCAGTGGGGAAATGGCAATGGGCCAAGAGAATTTGGAAGAGAAAGCGCTAGGCAAGGGGTAGGTGGGCCCTCTCTTCCAGACTCCACTGGCCCCTTCCACGCGCTGCTTGGCACCTGGGGCTGCCGGGCCTTCTCTTCTACGAGAAAGGCATCCAAAACTTACCAAAGAACTAAAAGATCCTTCTTCCTCCACGCACGCCTGCCTCGATGTTACTGCCATGAGACTAGGAGAAACAGCCCACCGAACAGATTAGATCCCTGAATTCAGGAGCTCCTTTTCGTTATGAGCTCCATCCACTGGGGGTGACACATGCATTGCGCTGTGATGGGGGGGGGGGAAAGAATCTTTCCAGTTGGTGGAGCCAGAAAGGGGTCAGATGTTATGGGGCCCTTCCTGAGGCATCCCCGCCGTTGCCCAGGCCCTGATGTTGAGGGGAGGTCTGGGGGTGTCCGTGGGCCAAACCAGGGCATCCCTCCCTAATCCTCCCTTGAAGAGAGCATACCTTCCTGAAATGGGTGGCGGGTCAAATGTCTCCTCATCTAAGCTGCCCCAGTAGCTTAGTGAGGCTCCAAGGGGCATTGAATCCTGAAAAATTAAAAAATAAATGGATAAATGATTTGAAACTACAAACACAATGATTTAAAACCCACTTCTCTCTTTAGCCCAAACGCTGTTCTCTATTCTGATTTCTCTCTGGATGAACTTGTTTTTCCCTTTAAAACGAGGGATGGCTCTTAAGTTCAACGGCACCCAGAGAATTTCCTGGGAAAACCCTTCCAGTCCCTTTCGTGTCCATTCCCGCTTGCAGGGAGTGTAAAGCTGATGGGGGCACATGGGGTGGAGAAGCCACAAGAGGGAGGGAAAGGGGCTTTCATCCTCCCCCCACCAGCCCTGTTTCCCAGTGGGAGCCCACCCAGCGTCCAGTTCCTCTCCCTCCATCTGCGTGTTTTGTACCTGAAAGAGGCTTTAGAATCCCTCAGGGTTGGATGGAAGCAACATGGAGAGGGAGAAGCACCGGGGTGTGTGTGTGGGGGGGACGGATCCCTCTCTGCGGCAACACCCTGGCTCCCACTGCTTTCCTCCGGTCTAGGAGCAGAAACTCTTGCCTCCCTGAATTGAAGCCTGCCTCCCTAACCACAGTATGGGTTGTCCTGCAGGAGGCTTTTGAACGGGAGGGAAAGGGGACGTCCCCTCGGAAGAGGAAACCTCCTTCCATTCCTTACCAAGGTCAATGTGGAGCGCAAGGGACTGGTCCCTCGCTGGCCCTCCTTCCCCTCCTCTCCTCCGCAGGGTAGCAGCTCGCTGTAACTGCTGTGAGAAGAGGACAAAAAAGATCAGAAGAGGAAGGCATAAGAGCGCCACTGGATGAAACCAGGGCTGCAGCAATCCCTGTCGTTGCCCTAACTCTGATATTGAGGAGGTGTCTGGGCTTTGTTTGGCGAATGCATGGCCTAAACCAGGCCATCCCTTCCTGTCCCTCAGCTAGGAAGACCGTACCTTCCCACATCTGATATGAGCAGAGACGGAGCCTCTGCCAGGCTGCTCTGGGTGCTCCGTGGGGCAAGCGCCACCATCGAATCCTGTAAATGAAAGAGAAGAAGGAATCGGAAGATCAGACGCACACCCTGAAGCCCACTTGTCTCTCTCGCCCAAAAGGTGTTCCCTGCTAAGGTTTCTCCCTGGATAAAGTTGGCTCTCCCTTTAACGCAAAGGGTGGCTGGGAAGAGCTTTCCCTTACATTGTATAAATTACTGCTTGCAGGGGGTGTCAAGCTGATGGGGGATAAAAGGGGTGGAGAAGCTACAACAAGAAGGGAAAGGGCTTTTCATCCTCCCCCCACAGCCCAGTTTCCCAGGGGAAGGCCACCCAGCATCCTTTCTCCTCTCCCTCCATGTGCATATTTTGTTCTTGAAAGAGGCCTTCGAATCCTGGAGGGAGAGGCGCCAGGCAGTGGGTGCCACAGTCTTGGCCATCCTGAAGGAGGCTGCGGAAGGAGAGGGAAGGGGGAACCTCCCGCCGGCAGAGAAAACCTCCTTTCATTCCTTACCAAGGTCCCTGCAGAGCAAGTCAAAAGGGTCCTTTGCGGTTCCTCCTTCTCCTCCTCTGCTTCCCTGGCTTGCAGCTCGCTGTGGGTGCTGAGAAAAGAGGAGACAAGAGGTCAGCAACTGGAGGTGTCAGAGCGCCGCAGGAGGAAACCAGGGCTTCAGCCACTAGACCTGAATCCTACTTCCAGCTGTTGCCTCAAAGAGGTGTCAGCTGATCATGAAGGCAACCACCAGCTCCCATCCTTGGTTCACCAGAACACCCCCCCCCCCCGGTCACCACCAGCCTGTAGACACAGGGAGTGTCTGGGCTTTGTTTGGGAAACGCATGGCCTAAAGGAGGGCATCCCTTCCTGTCCCTCAGCTAGGAAAGCCGTACCTTTCCACCTCTGATATGAGCAGAGACGGAGCCTCTGGCAGGCTGCTCTGGGCGCTCCGTGGGGCGAGCACCGCCCCCTGTAAATGAAAGAGAAGAAGGAATCGGAAGATCAGACGCACATCCTGAAGCCCACTTGTCTCTCTAGCCCAAAAGGTGTTCCCTGCTACCATTTCTCCCTGGATAAAGACGGCTCTCCCTTTAACACAAAGGATGGCTGGGAAGAGCCTTCCTGTACATTGTATAAATTACTGCTTGCAGGGGGTGTCAAGCTGATGGGGAATAAAAGGGGTGGAGAAACCACAAGAAGAAGGGAAAGGGGCTTTCATCTGCCCTCAAGAACCTTGTTTCCTGGTGCAAGACCCTCGATTACCCAGTTTCAAACACCACACCCTATACATGCTTCGTATTTGAAGGAGCCTTTTAAATCCTACACTCTTGGATGGAAACCACATTGAGAGGGAGAAGCAGCAGGGAGCTCTTGGGCAACATCCTGGCTCCCAGTGGTTTGTTTCCAGCCTAGGAGCAGGAATTGTCGCCTCGTTGCACATACAGGGTTTAGTTGGGCTCTGAATCTCAGCCTACCTCACCAACCACAGTGCCGGCCTCTCTGCCAGAAGCAAGGAGCTGTGCAACGGGAGGGAAAGGGGACGTCCCACTGGGAGAAAGGGGATCCTTGCATTTCTTACCCTGGAAGCTGAAGTCCCTGCTGGATTCAGCTCCTCCTCCTTCTGCTCCTGTTGCTCCTCAGAGATGCTGGGATGAGAAGACGACACAACAGGTCAGAAACTCAAGCAGACTATAAAAACCATCATCCCCTCCCACCTTTTGCTCTCCAGACACTAAGAAGAGCTGAGCACCAACCATCAACTTACAGAAAGGATCACAGCATACCTTCGCTTTGTTAAAGCTACTTTTGATGGACACTGATTTTTAGTACTCCTGAGCCAGACTGGGGAATTTGCAAGCTGTGTGTGTAGGACAAGATCCCATTTAGGAACGGAGGAGGAGGGATCTGCTGAACCTTCTCTATGTGTGTCTTGGTGGGAGCTTGGAAAGCTCCCCTGGATTAGAAGGAGCCAGAATTCTATCCTTGACAGAAGACTGTAGCTGTGCTGCTTAGAGGAGGTGCACATAGTTGGTAAACAATTTCTGGGATCTCTGGGTTCTCTGATTATGAAAGAATCAGGGTCCAATCCCTGAGATCTGCATTTCTGGAAGACTTTAGAGGAGAAGATTACTCACAGGATCCCAAGAACAGCAGGACCTCTAAGATCTGCTTAGAGATCTATCATAAATATCTCTTGGTCCCCATGGCTGACCCTCCCCTCCTTTCTCCTCTCCAAGTCCTCCTCCTCTTCCCCAAGGCTAAGGGAGAACGAGTAATCCCAGTTGTTCTTTCTGTTCCTCCCTTCCAACCCTTGTGCCTCCTCCCTCCCTTTTCTCTGCTGGTCAGGAGCTATGGACCTGGGTTTTGTTTGGCTACAGGAAAGGCTTCTGATGGTTGGGGTCCTACCTGGGAGGTTCAGGAGCAGGATCTTCAAGGGTTGGGGTGCCTGCACAACAGGAAAATGTGCACCACCTCCTCAACCGCTGGAAAAGAGAAAGAAGAGCCAAAGGTTAACGTTGAGAGAAGCAGAGAGGTTCGGGTGGGGTTAGCAAAACGCCTGGACCACTGCCAAGAGATCAGGGTGGACGAAACTCTGAACTGACCCAGGTGGACTCTTTCCAAACCCAGCTACAAGTCCATGAGTGTCTAAAGAAATGGGGTCCTGGGGGAGTGGGAGGGGGAGTGGATCTTTATCCTTCTCCCCCCCCTCCCTCCTTTGGATGCTTGTTTGGAAAGGGGGCACTGGTACCTCTCTTTTTTCCCCATCCTCTTTCATAGCCCTGAAGGTCTGTTGTGTTGCACTGGGGTATCTCAAGAGACTCCCCACTAGATAAGACAGAAAGAGCAGGGGAAGAGGGTCAGCTTCCCACCCTCCCTGATATTACTGGCCCTATTCGGGTCTCCTGCACCTGTCCTGGACCCAGGGTCCTTCTAAGGAAGTGAAGGAGCCCCTCCCATCCCCACCGATTGCTATCTTTTGACAGTGGAACTAAACTGGTTGGATCTCATTGCTCTTCTTATTCAGAGGGTCTTTTGTGTGTGTGTGTGTGTGGGGGGTCTTTCTGCCTTTTTATACAGGGGGGTTCTTTTCCTTTTCAGTTCTTTAGATCTTTAGATTACTTCCTTTTAATTTTATTTCAAATCTCTACTGGATTAGTCTTTGCAAGACCGAGATTCTATACTTAAAAGGGGGGGAAATACAGATGGATTTCAAAGGAGAAGATGGAAGGTACATATACTTAGAAGAAGGGAAGGTACACCAAGCCCCTGCAGATTTGTGCCCAGACTGCCATTTCTCTCACCATCCCTTGGCAGGAGGGGGGGCAGGAGGGGGGGCAGGAGGGGGGCTGACGTCCCCCCCACCCCCAGATTGTGTCAACGCTGGGTTTGCACCTCTCATCACCCACCTGCCCCGTGGACCTTTTCTCACACCGGCCACTTGCCCAAATTGCCTCTCTGAAAAAAAATGACTACGCAGACTCTCAGTTCTACACCCTTTTCAAACGGGGACACATGCAAAACCACCTTCAACAAATTTGACTTTTCACCTTATGCTTTTCAATCACAACGAACAACCAAGCTTGAAGATCTACTCAGTTCATTTTTAAAGCATTTTAAAAAACATTTTTACCCCTGCCTTTCCACTTTTAAAAGGATGCCAAGCTGCCTTACATCATTTCAACAACAAATACAACCCTTCAAGCTAACAAGAGCCAGTGCAGAAAGGCTAAAAGGGATCAAACAAATGCCACACTGGAAAATGGGAAAGAACTTCAATGCCAAAGACACAGGCAACCAGGAAGGCAGAACAAGCCATTTAACACACACACACACACACCCCCAACCATCACTCAGTATTGCGGAGGTTAAGCGGCAACGTCAGGATGTTGATCCGTAGGAAAAGGAACATGGTTTTCCCACATCTGGTGACCCTTTTCCTCCATCAGTAAAAAGTGACTTGGTGAAACCCGGTGGGACCAAACACCCCCCCCTCCACCCCCAGGACATGGATGGACTTTTCAGGGAAGAGAGGTTGAAAAAGGGCCTTCCCGCTTTTAGAGGACTCCCATCGCCATGATTTTGACTTGATGGAGGTTGGGGACCAGATCCCCCCGGAGCGCCAAAAGACTAAGGACACCCAAAGGGGCTGAAATTGGTACACACCCCAATTTACCTCTAGCCTGGGCTGGCCGGGTGCTTGGGGCAAAAAAAAAGCTGCCCCCCTGGCCCCCCCCCTCTGCCCCACCAACCCTCCGGGTCACTTACCCTAAAAGCGCGAAGGATCCTTCTCAGTCCCATGAGTGCAAATGTGCTGAAAGAGCCACAAAACAAGAGAGACTGGCAGCTCCTCTTGCTTGCAGCTCAGTCCTGGGCACAAATGACCAGCCACCCTGGGATATTGTGTGACCTGGGCGTCGCCGGGGCAACTCCAGAACCAAGCTGCATAATCCAGCAGAGCCATCAGCAATTTATGAATGAAAACTAGTCTAAGTTTTCTCAGGGCTCTGTGGTGGTTCCGTAGGCTCGGCTGCCAATTGCTTGCCTGGCCCGGCTCCTGCGCCTGGAAGCAGCCCCCTGACTACCCCGTTTCCCTGAAAATAAGACCTAACCTGAAAATAAGCCCTAGTAGGATTTTTCAGGAGGCTCGTCTTAGAAGCCCTACCCCAAAAATAAGTCCCAGTGAAGTGAAACCCTGCCCTCCACCCTTGTGCAGCCACCAGAAGAAGAGGACATGACTGTATTTGAATCAGTGTAGATGGTTGTACATGAAAAAAATAAAACATCCCCTGAAAATAAGCCTTAATGTGTTGTTTGGAGCCAAAATCAATATAAGACCCTGTCAGGTGCAACAGAAACACCTCCTTGACTGTCCGACGGTGTGCTTTAGGGCAGTCCCCGGGGTCAATGCAGAGAGGCATGACCTGCAAGACCCCGTCAGGTCAGCATGAACAGACCTCTCCTACTCCTTCAGAGAACTTCGCCTCCAAAGGCCAGCCGAAGATCGTTGTGTCTTTTCACTTTGAAGTTCTTCACCTCCCCAATAAGGAGCTCTTCCCTGGGTTTTTGGTGAGGCTCACTGCTCGCCTACAGCTCTTCTTGCTGCTGCTGCTTGCCTTCTGGGGGTCAGTAGACCCCCAGAACCCCTTGCCTTGGATAGCAGAGAAATGAGGATCTCCCCATAATTCTTCCTCGTTTTGCTCTTGGCCAGGGGTTCCCTCTCTCTCTCCCACCCTCATATTGTGCCTCCTAGACTCATGTAAAAGTGTTGGGCTGGAAGGATCCCCAAGGGTGATCTAGTCTGAATTCGAAGCTGGATGAATGCAGGAGGTGAAAATATCAAATTCTAGATCCTGTGGGATTTAAAAGACCAGAGGGAAATTCATTTGGGGTTCCTTCCTTGAAGATAAGCACGGATAGGAGTTCCAATCCTCACTTTAGAGCATTCCCCCCTCCCCAGCTGGGAAGGAACCTCCCCATCACCCAGTTCTTGAGAATTAAAAGAAATTCTACTTCAACAAAGGAATTTTTTTTTAAATTTATTTACATTTCTATCCCAACCCACTAGTCATAGAGCCAATATTCTGGATGGCTTACAGAGGAACACCGAAAGAGCAAAAGCATAACAACAACAACAAATTCATAAAAGTCAGATGATTCATTATAATCACATTATACAAAGTATAGTAACATTAAGAAAAGTAGATTAACATTAAGCCTAGCAAAATTACAAAACAACAACAACAATAAAAGAAATCAAGATAATAGGCGGCCGGTAGTGAGAAGTGCACAGTTTTACCATGGGTCACTTATATTCGGCTCTCCTGCACCTGTCCGGGACCCAGAGTCCTCTTAAGCAAGTGGAGGAGCCCCTCCCCTCCCCTCCCCATGGGTTGCAATGCTTTTAGGATCCAGGCATCCCTGCCCATGGAGAAGCCTGGGAAAGTGGTGGCCATTTTTGTCTTTCCTGCTCCAGGAGGACATTTTGTTTCCATCGTCTTTCTATCACAAAAAAGGGCACAAGCAGCAATGAACCGCATGATTAGCAAGACCACAAACCCATTAGCGTTGCCAAGGGTCGGGATTTGAAAAGGAAGGGATGAAGGGATCCAGTTAATACATATAAAATATAAAAGATATCTTAGCCTAACCGTAGCCATTTTGCTATCTGTCACTTGCTTTGCTATACGAATGTTTTGCTTAGGCAGGCAAGAATGAACAAGGGAGGAGGAGGGGGTGTCGGTCAGAGTTTCAACCTACAGAAAGGATCACTACATACCTGTGCTCCTCCAGCCCTTCTGGTCACTCACTCTGAACGCTCTGGAGATCCTTCTCAGCGCCATGATCAGATGCTCTCCTGAACCAAGGGCTCCCAAGAAGGAGGGACCTGGAGATGGTCTTCCCAGGAAAACGGTCCAGAGCGCAAATGACCAGTAGCCCTGGGCTGGGTCAGAACCACGTTGCTGCGGCAGCAAACCAGGCTGTGGAATCCAGAAGAGATTTTGAAGGAAAAGAACTCTGACCTTTCCCAGGGCTAAGCAGTGGTTCTGGAGGCTGGGTTGCCAACTGCTCACCTGGCCTGGCTCCTATGCCTGGAAGCAGCAGCCTGACTTTGATAACACCTGCAAAGTTGCCCAAAGATCATGTTCACTTCTCACAAACACCAAACGCCTGCTCCTCTCTGCTTCCCTTCTCAGCCCCCTGGACCACTTTGCTCTCCTTTTTTCACCTTTACTACGAATCTATTTTGTAAAGTGAATCCCCAGCATCTCCCCGGATGAAGGTTCCTGAGACAGCAGGAGCTGGTCCTGGATAGCTGGGACGGGCTGAAGGGGTCGTGGGTGCTGTGCCCCAGAGATGCTCTCCAGGGTTTGGGGAAGGAAAATCCCAATCAATCATCCCAGTTAGCTAGGCTGCCTCCAGGAACTCCCGAGTCTCTTGTCTCAGTGTGAAGGGTGGAGCCCTCTGGTCCCCTTTTGCATCCCACGTCTGGATCTGTCCCACATCCTGTACCCTGTGTTGCGGGATCCCCATTATTGGGGGGAGTGTGGCTTGTGTTTGACAAGAATGCCCCTCATTTCTGAGGCCAACAGTGAACAGCCATGCTCAGGCTTAACCAATCTTGTGGTCTAGTCTTGAAGAAAGACTCAATAGTCCGTCCAATCAGCCTTTAGACGTGGGAATGGGACGGGGGGGGGGGGGGACGACTTCATCTTGTTCTCCGTGACACTCTTTAGGTCTGCCTGAGAGGGGCAACAAAAACACAATTGCCATAGAACAGGGGTCCCCAACCTTTTTCACCCCACGGACCGGCTGGGGAAGGCGGGGCAACCCCCGCATGTGTGCACGAGCGCTCTCTCGCGCGCGCATGAACAATCTCGCCCGCACAAGTGCGCATGTGCATGCTCAAAACAGCAGCATGGTGCTTGTGTGGTCGTGCGCACGCTCATGTGCATGCGCAAATCAGCTGTGCAGGGGTGAGTGCGTGTGGGGGAGGCGGGAGGTCTTCATATCTTTCAGCCAAAGACAGTATTTTTTTCTGTCTAGAAAGGGCCATCTCGTATGCCATGTAAGTATGAAAGAGCTTTCAAAGTGAAAAGGAAAGGAAAAGACAGCCTTCCTTTATGACTATGGCTGAATACACACCAATTGAAAGCCAGAATTTTAAGAGTGAAATACTAGAAGCCCTGGTCTCAGATGGACAAACCTGCTATTTTTCATTATTTAAACATTATTTTTTTCAGATTAGATTCTTTCCATCCTGAACATATAATCAGTTTAAAATATTGGTGAATTCTTGTTTTTGAAAAACCGAACTTTCTCCTCGGTTGCTAATGCAGATCCATGTAAGTTCTGTATTGAAAGCATGCCTTGAATGCTGCTAAGAAGCCTTTTGATGTGCCGGATTCTCCTGGCATCCCGGAAAGAGCTGGCACGGTTCTCCTCATTTAGTGAATCAACCCATCAAGGCGCCTTCTCCCCAACGCCTCTTCTACCTAAGGACTGTTGGGTGTAACAAACGTACGGCCAGTCCAGCCGGCATTGTAAATTCTTCTTGGAAGAATCCACCCTGTACTTTTTCGTATTAACCCTTTCAAAAATGCCAGAGCCTTACAGAGAGAGCTCTCCAATCGATGTTTTATTTTTCATTCCCAAGAGATGTGGGTCATGGGACGTTAACTTTTTCCTCGTCACAGATCAACCCTGCACACTTTTCTTTTGGCATTCAGAATTTGTTGGTCGGTTTGATGGGGGCTCCTGCAGCTTTGCAACTCTTTTCCGAGTCCCCGTGACAAAGTGGATGCAACCAGGCCGTTGGCCAAAGAGTGGCTGTGCAACCGACCCCCCCCCCCCGACTGACCACACAACTTCACCTGCAGAAATGCTTCAAGGAGAAGATGTCTGCTGTGGGGCATATATCGTGGCAGCTTGCACAACTTCCCGTCATTCGCATTTGCAAAGTGGTGCAGACGGGGGGGGGCATACGTGGGAACCGAAGAGGGCTTGGCACCAGCACCACCACCAACGCCATGGGAGAAAAGAAAGGAGTTGGTTTCTCTGTTTTCCCCAAAAGGATCTTCCACAGGATACCCGATCCAACCCCAGTCGGTTGTGGCGAGAAGAGGTCTCTGGCCTCCTGCTGGCGGGATGTGGGGGGCCAGGCAGATGGAGCTCCCGGGCAGAGAAGCTCCAAGCCAGGGGACCGGCAAGGCAGGGGGAGCAGGGACTGGCACTCCCCCCAAAGGAGACCCCCAGGGCAGGGTCCTCCAAAGCAAGAGCCCAACAGCGGTAGACTTTAATAATAAGAATAATACTAAAGATATGTTCCAGATTATATTTTAAAATGCGAAGTTTGTGTCCCTGAAAACAAATAAGGCAAAACGAGGATGGAATGGCTTAGAACGGAACCGATTCAAAACGGAACTGGAGCAGAAATGTTTATTATTTTGTATTGTGTGACACATTGGTAACCATTTCAGTTTGACAGAAATAAACAAGAACTAAGTTTAAAACAAAACTTAAGAGTGACAGTTGCTGTGTGGAAGGCAAAACCCACATGCAGCCTAAAGCAGCCACAAAGAGCGGGTAAAATCCCTTCCCAGCCCCATCATCGAATAGGAGCTGCCTTCTGCCCATAGCAAGGGGGTGATCATGTCAGGGGAGAAAACGGTCCAAAGCTCCCCTTCCCTACGCTCAGCGCTGAATTCAAGGCTTCATCTAATGTATATATGTCCTGATTTTAATTCATTTAAAATTGCAGTAAAATGAATAACATAGAAGAACATTTATTTATTTATTTATTTATATGCCACCTTCACGATAACTGATCTAAGAACGCTATATAAATATTGTATTTTTTTAAAAAAGTATTAAGATTAAGATCAAGTGTAAAAAAACCATTCGAAACCATTAAAAAACCTGTAAGTTTCAACCAGCAGTCTTGCCATAGCTTATTGCTTAAAAGTCCATCTGAAGAGGATGCAGTGGTGCAAAAATACGGCTTTGAGGCACAGATCCTCATGGATCCGCATGGTTTTGATGTAGGATCCTGCCCAAATCACCCTCCAGTCACAGGCCCCATCTGTGCCCACAGATTACAATGCAGAAATCATGGATCTTTTGACGCATGGCTTGGCAGTGGTGCCAAAACGTAGATCCGGGACATGAATCCACAGGACTTCATAGGATTTTTAGATGGAATTCTCTTTAACCCACGGTCTGATCACAGGCCTCCATCTGTGTCCACAGACTGCACTACAGAAATATTGGTTTCTTTGGCTCATGACTTTGCAGTGGTGCAAAAGCATGGATCCTCTGAGCTACCTTCCTCTTAAGCCTGGAGATTATACATCCCCATCATGGCCTGTCACCTGCGATGGACTTTTCCTCCAGGAATCTGTCCCATCCCCTTTTAAAGGCATCTAGGCCAGATGCAATCACCACATCCTGTGGCAAGCAGTTCCACAGACTAACAACATGCTGGGTCAGGAAATATATTCTTTTGTCTGTTCTCACTCTCCCAACACTCAATTGGAGTGGATGTCTCCTGGTTCTGGTATTGTGTGAGGGGGAAAAAAGCTTCCCTCTCTCCACTTGATCCATCCCCTGCATCATTTTATACGTCTCAGTCATGTCCCCCGTTAGGTGCCTTTTCTCTAGACTAAAGAGCCCCAAACACTGTAGCCTTTCCTCATAAGGGAGGTGACCCAGCCCAGTCATCATTCGAGTCACTCTCTTCTGCACCTTTTCCAGTTCCATGATGTCATTTTGCTCCCCTTCTTTTTCCCACTATGCATGCCAAGGACCTAAGATGCTCTCCAGAGTTTGGGGGAACCAATTCAATCACCCCAGTTAGCCACCCAGCCTCCAGAAACTCCCAGGTTTCTTGTCTCTGTGTGAAGGATGGAGACTTCTGGCCCCCTTTTGCATCCCGGGTCTGAATCTGTCCCACGCCCCATACCCTGCATTGAGGAATACCCATTATTGGAGGGAGTGTGAGTTGTTGTTATGTTGGCTAGGGAACCCACAACTTTGACAATTGTTTTCTATTGGCCATGCTAACCAGGGTTTCTGAGAGCTGAAGTCTAAAGCATTTGGCTTGGCCACAATTTCCTCGTAAAGCTGCTCTGGAAATCTTGGGTGAAGTTCCCATGCTTGTCCACTAGATGCCCTCCAAGTCAAAGGCTGAAAATATATATGAAGATTTATTTCTTTTCCTGAGCCAATTTATTCCTGCCATATTGTATGGAGCTACCAGCAGGTGGGGCTTGCTGCCTAACATATACTACCTGCCCAGCATCACGAGGCTTCGTATTGCAACAGGGATAAAAACCTGGTTGCCAGAGTTTAGGAACACGGCACCAAAATGGTTGTGCTAATGTGGCACCAACCACAAAGCGCTGGAGACTATTTCAGGCCAACACAATTCTGCAAGAGAGTTGCCCAGTGTTTTTGCCCTGAGGCCATATGTGCGTCCGGCTTAGAGGTCATGGAGCAGATGCTCTCTATAGGTGTTTGGAGAGGAGAGGGCACACACATACTCACAACCTTCTTTCCTCGCCTTGTCACTGCTTCCCTTACCTCTGCCCTCCCAATCCTAACACAGATACAGCTCTTTCACTGGTGGCATTAGCAGCCTAGAGTGACTGAGCTGTACACAATTCGTGTGTGTGTGTATGTGTGTGTGTGTAAAGGGCCTCATGTGGCTGCTAGGTTGGAGACTGTGTGTCTCTGCCTTATCGCATCAGTAGTGCCATCTTGAAAATGTTGCTGCCTGCGCCAGAGCAGGAGATGGTTCCGTGCTACCAAAACTCTTAAAGAAATGGGAGTGCCTGACCACCTTATCTATCTCCTGAGAAATCTTTATGTGGGACAGGAAGCAACAGTTAGAACTGGATATGGAACAACTGATTGGTTCAAAATTGGGAAAGGAGTACGACAAGGCTGTATATTGTCTCCCTGCTTATTTAATTTATATGCAGAATACATCATGCGAAAGGCAGGACTGGATGAATCCCAAACTGGAATTAAGATTGCCGGAAGAAATATCAACAACCTCCGATATGCAGATGATACCACTCTGATGGCAGAAAGTGAGGAGGAATTAAAGAACCTCTTAATGAGGGTGAAAGAGGAGAGCACAAAAAAATGGTCTGAAGCTCAACATTAAAAAAAACTAAGATCATGGCCACTGGCCCCATCAGCTCCTGGCAAATAGAAGGGGAAGCTATGGAGGCAGTGACAGATTTTACCTTCTTGGGCTCCATGATCACTGCAGATGGTGACAGCAACCACTAAATTAAAAGACGCCTGCTTCTTGGGAGGAAAGTGATGACAAACCTAGACAGCATCTTAAAAAGCAGAGACATCACCTTGCTGACAAAGGTCCGCATAGTGAAAGCTATGGTTTTTCCAGTAGTGTTGTATGTAAGTGAGAGCTGGACCATAAAGAAGGCTGACCGCCAAAGAATTGATGCTTTTGAATTGTGGTGCTGGAGGAGACTCTTGAGGGTCCCTTGGACTGCAAAGAGAACAAACCAATCCATTTTGAAGGAAATCAACCCTGAGTGCTCACTGGAAGGACAGATCCTGAAGCTGAGGCTCCAATACTTTGGCCATCTCATGAGAAGAGAAGACTCCCTGGAAAAGACCCTGATGTTGGGAAAATGTGAAGGCAAGAGGAGAAGGGGACGACAGAGGATGAGATGGTTGGACAGTGTCATCGAAGCGACCAACATGAATTTGACCCAACTCCGGGAGGCAGTGGAAGACAGGAGGGCCTGGCGTGCTCTGGTCCATGGGGTCACGAAGAGTCGGACACGACTTAACAACTAAACAACAAAAACAACACTTCTAGAGGGGGGACACTTAGCTCTGCCCTCTCCGTTTTGGTTTTCGGTCCTGTGAGCAGTAAGGAGTCTGAAGAGACGGGTCCTCCCTGCCTGAAGGCGCTGCGTGCAAGCCAGGACCCTGATTTTCCAAGGCTCATGCAAAGAGCATAAATCTTTTATTCTTCAGACTTATTTCTGCTCATGGGGACAAAGCGGTAGCTGAGGAGGGAGAGCTGGGCACCTCTCTTCTACATGTGTACAAAAATCCGAAGGGTACCCTTCTAGAAATATGCATGGGGTACTTTCTAGTTTGGCCACACATTGTTGTAACTCCAACTCAGTAGCTAAAGCCAGACAGGCAGCCAATCCTGCAAGCACCCTGCCACACCCTGGACAGGAAAAGCATATTCATAACAAAGCTCCTAGCAAAGAGTGTGCTGCGTTTTCATGATACTCCAGATCTGTGGCCTGAGCTGGCCACACTTCACGGGAGAGCCAACCTTGAGCTTTACAGAGGCCACATCCTCCACAGCACACCAGTGCCACGCAGAAGTGATCACAACGGCCCCCTTGCTCCATTTTGTTTTCAGCATGTGCCTCGGGTAGAAACTTTCTTTTCTTTGGCAAGGAACCCACTTCTGGGGCTCTAAAAGAATCACCGCGGATTCTCAAGGGGTCAAGGGCTTCCATTTTTGGGAGAGAATATTAATAACTCCCTGGACCGCTCAGAATAACTCCCTTGAGTGGTTCCTTGAGGATGCAATGAACTTAGAACCACAAAGTTAGCTCTCTGGGGTGCCTGCACAGATTATGCATCCGGCTGTCCAGTCATGGCTAGCTCAATTGCTCGGTATTGTGAGGCAGTCTCCTCAGAGAACAAGTTCGGAGTGTTGCAAAAGAGCAACAAAGAATAATTGACTTTGCCATGATTGCATATTTTTACTGACAGAGATGGAGTGAGGCTCTCAGGGGGAGTTTCCACCTCAAATGCCAAAATAAATTGGTTGTGTCTAGGTGCTATCTGTAATATTTGTTGGACTACAACTCCCAGTCTTCCTCACTATTTACTATGCTGCCTGGGGCTAATGGGAGATGTAATCCAATAACATTTGAACGGCCACACTTTGCCCCTAGTTTATGCGATATTCAATTTACAGGGGTTCTAAGGGAACCAACACCTCTTATTTTTTTTCTTTCCATTGTCCTCTCAGCTAACTTTTTTAAAAGAAGCGGTTAATTTTTTGTAGTGGTGGGGGGGCATGTTGAGACATTTAAAAGTAGGTCATGTCAGAAGTGCGGCCCGACTGGTTGGCTTTATAATCCAGCCTCAAATAATTTGAGCACCGATTTTACCTAGGTTAAAAAAAAAGATTGTGCATTATCCTTGACAACAGCTTGGTTGGAGCTATTCCTAGTGCCCGTCTAGGTCTCAAAACAGGGGGTCAGGGTTAAGGGAGTAAGGGAGACATAACGGAGAGCAGCCGATTCTCATAAGGGCTCCGTCAGACATGTTTTATCACTGTATCTTTGGAGTGTGTGTTGTGTTTGAGGAGAAGTGCAGAAAATGGTCCAAAGGCTCTCAAGCTCAGTGACTCCCAGAGGGACAAAAATGGGGTGAGTCACTCAGTGATCTCAGCGCTGAGGCATCTTTGGCCTCCATGAGAGAATTTGTCAAAGACTCTTGCTGGGATTCCTGAGGTCCGTTGGCGCTTCCCTGGGGTGGGCAAAGGGGAGAGAGGGTGGCGGCGTGGGGGAGAACCCTTGCAGCCAATGGCAGAAAATTGCAGTGAGGTGACCATGACTGGGAATGGCCTTCAACCTCCCTCAATGCAGCTGCTTCTCTGTGGCTAAACCTTTGTTTTCCTCCTGGGACCAGTTGAGAGCAAAACTCCCAGGCACGATCTCCCCCTTTCTTTCTTTAAAGTTTCCCAAGGCAGTTAGAAGATTGTCCCCCTCGCCTTCAGGATGCAAGTCCGACATCTTAAGAAGAGAGAATTCTGACATTTCAATGGGTTTTCCCCAGTGTAGCAGCACCAGGACAGGAAAAACATGGCATTTGGCATTCACGCGCACAGAGAAGAAAGTATGGCAACCTCTAAATAATATAATAATTCCGTGCCATCAAGTCAGATCTAACTTGTAGTGACCCTTTTCAGGGTTTCCTAGGTAGACAGTAGTGCTCAAAAGTGGTTGATCATTCCCTCCTTCTGGGGGCATCCTGGGACTGCGCAGCTTGCCCAAGGCCACACAGGCTGGTTCTACTCACAGAAGGCACTGTGGGGAATTGAACTCCCAACCTTTGGCTCTGCAGTCAGATACTTAACTCACTGAGCTATTCAGCCTTTATTCTTTAAAACAGGGCCTTTTTTTGGTTCTGCCCTTTCACTGCTGTTTTCAGAAGTTTTTTTTTTTTTGAGGGGTGATGGCGTGGGGGTTGAGACACTTAAAATTAGGTAATGTCATAAGTTGTGGGACTCCAGTTCCCATCATCCCTGACCACTGGCTAGGCTGGCTATGGCTGATAGAGTCCAGCAACATCTGGAAGGCCACAGGATTCACACCAGTGCTGTAAGACAAAAGGCCTAGCCCAGATGCTGTTAAGGACTTAATGGGTCTAAATGCAGATGTTTGGCAAATTTTGCTGCTTGCAATCAAGGGGACAAAAGCATTTGTGTATTTTTTAAAAAAATAGTTTACTTGTGTGCAGCCATGTAAGTGTGTGTGCACATATTCACAGTTAGAAGAAAATAAACACATCCTTAAATAAGTATTATAGTAATGACCAGTCAGAAAGAAACAGTGATGGAATTATTGAAATCCTCATCCAATTAAGGCATTTTTCACCTTCTCCCCTGAAAGTCTCCCAAAGTGATCAATAATAAATTAAATTTATTTAAGAATAGGTTTTTAAAATTAAAAACAGATAAAAAACCATCAAAACAAGTTATTGTTTACAAGTTTTAAAAGTTGATTAAATCTTTAATTGGATAAGCTCCCGTTAAAGATTTAAAAACTTTCAAAACTGGTAAATATTAACATTTTAAATATTCTTTCATCTGTTTTTAACTTTTAAAACCTATTCTTAAATAATTTTAATTTAATAGGATCAACCTACGGATCCTATCAATATTTTTGCACCTGAGGCAAAAAACAGCAAAGCAAAAATTGTGCTGCTTATATACTGCCCTATAGGGCTTAAAACAGCCTCCGAGTGGTTTACAATTCAATCACGCAGGCTACCACCCACCACCTGTGAGCTCGGTACTCAATTTACTGACTTTGGAAGGTTGGAAGGCTGAGTCAACCTTGAGTCGATTACTTCAGCCCATCAAGATCGAACTCAGATTATAAGCAGAGTCTTGACTGAAGTACTGCAGTTTAACCACTGTGCTCCAAAAAACAAGATGGTGCCCACATTCCGTTTCATGTCCAAAATTCAACTGGACTGGGACATGAATCATCACTAGGAATGGAACAGTATCCTCCATTGCACCTGGAAGGCAGCAGGCTCATTTAGGGAGCCCAGGGGTGGTTGTGTAGCACACAAGTCTCACTTCCAAATGCCTGCTGCTGCATCCTGCCATCTGCTGCCTAAGGCAACTGCCTGGCTCTACTTAATGGTAGAGCTAGCCCAGGTAAAAAAAATTCTGAAGGCGGTGTGCAGGGGTTGGAAGAGTCTAGATGGGAGGAGTGAGGGCAGGAAGCTTTAAAAAAGAGGAGGGAGAAAGCGAAAGGGGGAAAGGCTGGTGATAATGGACAGTGGAGGAAGAGATGGGAGAGGACGAAGAGGAGGAGACCTGGGGGGGAGTGGCCCTAGCCAGAACCAACTAAGGTCCTCCAGAAGTCTTGCTTCAGTTGGCCAAGGTCCTATAGTCAAGAGAAGACACAACCAACCTCCTATTGATCCCAGTCCAACAGCCCTTACTCTGATGCAGCTATAGAAGTGGAGGAGACAGAGGCTGTTAGTGTGATTCCAACATTTGGAAGTAGAAGTACAGAGAATGACAAATTCCTCTCCTGGTTGAGGACAGCAAGGACATAGTTAAGACTTCCGCTCTTTCGGGGAACTTTTGGAGAGCATGAGTTAACTACACCCTGCATGGAGCTTAAGCACAGCCCATAATGGAGACAGACTGGAATAGCTGGAAAAGAATGGTGGAGCTAATGTTTTTACTAGAGATGGGAACAAATTAAAAAATGAATCACCAAATGCAGTCAAAAGTCACTAATTCATCAATTCATATTTGTACAAATCAATGCCCCAACGAATACGAATCAACAATTTTTTTAGTGATTTTTGGTTCATCAATTTGTTTGGCTTTAAAATGCCCCCCAAGGCACCTAGAGACACCAAAACCATAGAGAAGATTCTACTGACTCTTCTCTACAGTTGCTCCAAGTTTGGGGAATATTAAGTTTCCTCAAGCCAGCTGCTAAACAGCACTTTCCTGAGGGACCTACTTTGTAGCTGTATAACTTGGATGTCTGATTCCTAATCTTCACCAAACTTGGAAGAATTGTAGAGGAGAGTCAGTAAAAGTGTCTCTGTGATTTTGGCATCTCTGGGTGCCAGGGGGGAATTTTCCCAGGGGGGGGCTCCTTATGGGTGTATAACTTGTATATCTGAAACCCAAACTTCACCAGATCTGCAGGGCTTGTAGAGGAGGGTCAAGGGAAGCCTTCCTGATAAATTGGTGCCTCTAGGTGCTTGGGAAGCATTTTATAGGGTTTTAAAGTAAAAAATGACTGATTCATCGATTCATCAGAAAAAAATTGCAAATTTGTGATTCGTCAATCTTGACAAATCACAAATCAAATGAATTACCATGTTTCTGATTCATACCCGTTTCTAGTTGTTACTCCTTTGGTTCAGTTCTTAAAGTTGTATTGAAAAGCGGCTTTGACTCCTGTTCTGCTGTCTGTGGGGGCATGGTATTACTTACATTGTGTTCCTGATTTTAAATGCTTTGTGATTTTGCTATCTGCATAAAATGGCAACGTGATGGATTGGGGCAATTTCCCAGCAATCACATGACATATGGGGAATAGTACCCCAACCTGACCCCCATCTGTGCCCAAGCTGGACCTTTTTTGTCCATCAGTAGGGCTACTGCTTTTTGGGGTCTGGCTGGAGTGATTCCCTGATGGACAGAAGGATCATTTAAAGTCTTCTGGGAAAGTGACCCTTTCTGGTGCCATACAACGTGTGCCTTTCTTGCTGTCTGATTGACCCCTCAGTAAGTAGCTCTAAGCAGGAAATGAGGGCTGAGTCCCCCTCACTAATGGGGGGATTGCAGGGGTAAATTTTTCATGGGCTTGAGTGGCTATTCCATTTCAGAGTTAGATTTTAGGACAGCATTTTAAACAACTCCCTCTATTGAGAAAAAGTTCCTGCGTAAAACACTACTAGCCCATCAGGAGTAAAATGTCTAGTCTTGTCTTTCCTTCCTGCTCTGATTTTCTATTTCAGTGATTTTCCTTCCTTCCTTCCTTCCTTCCTTCCTTCCTTCCTTCCTTCCTTCCTTCCTTCCTTCCTTCCTTCCTTCCTTCCTTCCTTCCTTCCTTCCTTCCTTCCTTCCTTCCGAGGCTGGTGTGGTGGAAACAGTTTGGCATGTACTGTTGTATTGTTCCTTTTATAGTAGTTTCCATCACATTTTATTCACCCAGTTCTGCAAAGCATCCCTGGAAGAGATGATGAGCACTATATACACTATCTGCTGGCAGACCAGTGCCCATCAGTAACTATCAATGGTAGCCAGCATTTGTGCAGTGGCATTAGCTTGCTGGCAAGAAATGGTACCATAGAAAAAAAATTAAAATGTCTATTTTTAAGAATTAATCATGCACAATAATTTGTATTTAATAATTTCCATTTTTGCAATTTTGTTACTAATTTTTATCTGATCTGTTGACTGTAATAAAAGAATCTTTCTTTCTTTCTTTCTTTCTTTCTTTCTTTCTTTCTTTCTTTCTTTCTTTCTTCTTTCTTCTTTCTTTCTTTCTTTCTTCTTCTTTCTTTCTTTCTTTGCCAAAAGAACACGAAGTAACAGGATCCCCCAATTGCAAATGGCATGGCCTATTCTGTCACCTCTTCTGTTCCTGCGCCAAGCCACCTTTCTATGAAATGAACTCAAAATATTTCCTTCAGCCAAATTTAAACCCATCAAGGTTTTCAGCAACCTTTCGATTTACTGACAACCGCGGGATTCTCCCTGTGATTTCAAACTCTTGACTCACCCCTACTCAAAGATGTCATGCATCGCCATGGAGATGCAAATGCCTTATTTATTTATTTGTGTTGCGTTTCACATGCCATTCAAGCTTCTCTTGTACGCTGTCATTTTTTTTCCCCCTTAAAAAAACCCAACAACCCTGCGTTATTAAGGAGAGGAAGGAAGGCCCGGCTCGGATGTTTATCCATTCTGTCCCAGCCGATATTCTCTTGGTCTCGTTCCAATGGCTGATAAACTAGCCGGGAACAGGGGAGGGTGAGAACTGCAGAGCCTGGGAGAGGTCAGGCCTCCATCATCCCCCCCCTTGCACTTTATGTCACAACTGTTCTCTGATCCATTTCGGCCCTGGGACGTTATTTCCCTTCTCTGTTGTGGAGACACATTTTTTTTCTTCTTCCTGGTGTGTGTCCGGGAGTTGAGCAGAGGCGCTCCGGAGCTAGTAGAGGGAAATAGCTTTCAGCACAGCCATCCATCGGGCCCTGTGGGAATTCCAAGACAGAAAAGGCCTGGACGTGGAGCTCACTAACTGCTATGGTTTGCAGCCTAGCAGGCCACATAGATGGGTGTGCGAAGCAAGGTGGCCCCCGTGAAATGGGAGACCGTGGCCTTACACCTTTCGTAGTTGTGTGGAAGAGACCATTTCAACAACTGTCGTTTACATGACAAGCTATTAAATGTGCAGAGTGTCCTGACTCTCCTCCTCACATTTCTGTGCAAGGATCAAGCGGCTGTGTGGGATTTGAAAACAGGGCCAGTTCCAGAGGTTTTTGGAGAAGTACAATAGCTAAAGTGCATAGGCTTCCTTGCCTGGCAGGCTTTGTTGCAGAGTTTTGAATTTTGGTTAAATTCGTCTAGCTGTACAGCAGAAGGGCATGGATTCACAGAACGTCAAGTTCCCCGGATCAGCCCACCCCTTTCCTCATTCACTGCCACTTACGGTGTCAATAACTCACTCGGAGACATTTGTAAGAGATAGGATAAAAAGATTTCATTGCTTAAAATTGAACAGATCACACAGCAAACTGACAGACATGACTGCTTTTAGCAACAGCCTCAACAGACTTTAGAGAGGGGAAAAACACTCAACAGAGAGGCAGGGTTCTCTCTGAAATTAATCAATGCCTCCTCTCCATGGAGGGGCTGAGGAAGTGAAAAGAAATTTAAGCATGTATTGGGCAGTGAATATTCGCTCAGCCATGGGGTATGGAACTGGTAAAACCACTCCTTAAATATCTCAACTTGAAAAATTTATTGGGGTTTCTGTAAGTTGGTTCTGACTTGATGGCACATAACACATATAGTCCACACTGAGTGTGTTTCCGCCTGTAAACAGACAAATAATTTCCCCACTTCTTGTAGTAAGCCCCATTGAATGAACTGGGGTTTGCTTCTACCCAAAGATGTATAGGATCCCCCTGTAAACCGCACACAGAGGAAAGAATGAGCAGGCCATTCTTTCTATAAGTAGCCACATTGGTATTCCACTTTCCTCCAATGAGTTGATGGCAGTATACAGTAGCGCCCCCTTATTCGCGGGATCAGTATCCACTGATTTTCTTATCCACTGTCTGAAAAAATATTAAAAATATTAAAAGAAAAATCCCCCAAACATACATTTCTAATGACGAAGTTTCCAGAAATGGCCGCTAGAGGGAGGCAGAGACTGGGGGTCCTCATATACATGGTTCTTCTCACTTCATCCCTAGACAGCTGTTTGAGGTAAGTGGGGCTTAGATAAAGGCACATGGCTTAGTGGGGCCTTGAACGTGGTTCTCCTAAGTCCTCATCCAGCATTCTAACCCCTTTCCCATGCTGGATGTCACCCAGGGATTGTGTTCCCTTTCGAGTGCTCCACGGCAACCAAAGATGCTTGCAGCCGGAGCTGCTTCATGTGCTTTTCTCCACTGCGCTCCTTCGAGCGGTACCTGCACAGTTGTAAATAAGCAGCTCCTATAACACCGATTCTTTCCCATGTCTCATTCAAAAGAAATTTTCCCAGTAAGACTCATTTGGAATTCCCCGCCCCCTTTCGGATCTGTGAATGCGTCTGCAGTTGAATGAATTATGTGACTGAATCCTCTGCGCCACGAAGATCAACACCAGAGAAGCGTTGTGGCTATGGGTAGTTCCAGGAGAAGAAAATTCACTGGGGGAAAGGCGGGGGGGGGGGGGGGGGAGAGTCCCTTCTACAGCTTTTCACTCAAGCCATTAGGTTGTAAACTCTGTGCTTACTACATGGTATAATATATGTTCGACATGGCCCGTAATGGGCAAATATTTATGGAAGTATTGAATATATGCCACGCAGGAATGGATGAGGGAAATATTTGCTGGTAGAGTTAGGGAGTGGCTGCTCAACTCCTTTGATTTCTTGCCTGGGTCTTTTTAAGAGAGGCGGGGGATCTCTCTAGCTCAGGGCCTGGAATATTGGGCTTGAAAATTAATTGAGTAAAGTTAAATGTTAAAAACCGGGAAATCGATGCGTTGCAATTAAGGTTCAAAACTGAGAACATTTGCCTCCTTAAATTAGCGTGGTTAATGCATTAATTAAACATCAGTTGTATGTGCTCTACGTTTCACTCTTTCTCCACAGAGGAAAGAGAGGTTACAGTCGTCAAGTTTACTACAGCCCAACTTTGGCCACATAAATGCAGCTGAAATTTACAACTAACATGTTGTTAAGAGCTTCTAGAAGTTACAACCCAAAAGAACCGTGGCCCCAAGTTTAGCCATGGCTCCGTAAAGAGCCAATTTACCACTTACAGTTATACTTCTTGTTGTTGATGTTATGGTGACCCTATGAATGAGCAATCTTGAAAACGTCCTGTCCTCAACAGCCCTCCTCAGCTCTTGAGAACTCAAGCCTGTGGCTTCCTTTAGGGAGTCAAACCCATCTCATTGTTTTTGTCCTCCTCTTTTCTTGCTGCCTTCAACTTTTCCTAGCATTATTGTCTATTCCAGCGAATCTTCCCTTCTCAAGATGTGCCCAAAGTATGACAGCCTCCATTTTGTCATTTTTGTTTCAAAAGAAAGTTCAGGCTTGATTTGCTCTAGGACTCATCTGTATGTCTTTCTGGTGGCCCAAGGCATCCACAAAGCTCTCCTCCAGCACCATATTTCAAATGAATCAGTTTTTCCTGCCAGCTTTTTTCACTATCCAACTCTCACATCTGTACACAGCAACTGAGAATACTGCTTTAACGTAGCCCTATAAGAAGTTTCAGTCATAAGTGAGAAACTGTGTCAAGGCATTGCTATACCATCCCAGGCAGCTGCTGAGAACATACTGGTGAGTTCCTCTCAGATCCAAATGAATTCAGCAAGATGTCCAACAATTGGTGGGAAAAAGTTACTGATTTCAATCTCCCTTGGATAATCTTTGAAAAAATAATATTCTTGATAACCCGTACGTCTTCTGTCCAAGATTAATTAGAGAAAGGGTTGTCACCAGAGGATTTGCCACTGGGGAGGAACTGGACAAAGCAGCTAGGAACACAACAATGAAGGTATGGGACAGCTGTGATTGGCGTTGGTGGAAGGACAAAAATCATGGGTCTTCAAGGTATTGAGCCTGAGCTGTTGTTGCTGCTGTTGTTCACAGACACGGCTTCCTGAAGCATTCTGGATTCTGCCTTCCTTTCTTTAGGCCCAACAGGGAGAGATACTCATTCCCATTCATTGGAACAGAAGGATAATTAGAGAAGGAAGGAAGGAAGGAAGGAAGGAAGGAAGGAAGGAAGGAAGGAAGGAAGGAAGGAAGGAAGGAAGGAAGGAAGGAAGGAAGGAAGGAAGGAAGGAAGGAAGGAAGGAAGGAAGGAAGGAAGGAAGGAAGGAAGGAAGGAAGGAAGGAAGGAAGGAACTGATAATGAATCGAAGGAAGGAAGGAACTGATAATGAATAGAAGGAAGGAAGGAAGGAAGGAAGGAAGGAAGGAAGGAAGGAAGGAAGGAAGGAAGGAAGGAAGGAAGGAACTGATAATGAATGGAAGGAAGGAAGGAACTGATAATGAATAGAAGGAAGGAAGGAAGGAAGGAAGGAAGGAAGGAAGGAAGGAAGAGGAAGGAAGGAAGGAAGGAAGGAAGGGAAGGAAGGAAGGAAGGAAGGAAGGAAGGAAGGAACTGATAATGAATAGAAGGGAGGCAGGGAGGGAGGGAGGAACTGATAATGAATAGAAGGAAGGAAGGAAGGAAGGAAGGAAGGAAGGAAGGAAGGAAGGAAGGAAGGAAGGAAGGAAGGAAGGAAGGAAGGAAGGAAGGAAGGGAAGAATTTCTCTTATTAATGATAAGTGACATGCTTCTTAAAGCACTCCCTCCCTGACTGGTGTGTTTTCTATCCAGTATGTTAGTATGTGGCACTTAGCCTGAGAAGTGGAATCAGTCCAAACCTATTCTTTTCACACACATTTTTCACTGTGCATCTCTTTAAATGACTCTCAGATTAGTGTAGCTGGGATTGTAACACATTTTGTTTCTTTTGTCTCCAAGTATATGTTCTGCATGTTTATTCTTGCTGTCCATTCCTAGATCATGCCTTTTCACCGGGATGAAAGAGGCCACATCTAAAGAAAAAAAAAGTCTCCCCTTTGAATATTCAGTTAATTCTGCTGTGTAATTTTTAGGAACTCCTTCCTCACAGTGCTTTATCAATACTAATTTTTCATCCAGTGCTTCGTCAACATTGATTTTTTTTCCCCCATTAAAATATGCAACATGTCCCTAAAGTCAGCTTCTACATCAGAATATTAGAGACTGGCCTATTGTAACAACTGGGTTTAACCAAGGCTCAAGAAAATGGTCCTAAGAAACAAACACTGGTAAATTTAATGTCTCTTCTGGATAAATACATTGAAAGTATTGTGGAAGATAAATTCTCAAACATATAGATGAGCAGGCTGTGTTTGAAAAAGCATCAGTGTGGCTTTTGCAAAGCTATGCCTTCTATTAAAACCCATTTGAAATTCTTTGAAAGTATCAGTAGATACATGAAGAGAAATGATCTGGTAAACATAGTTTTAGTTTTTCTTCCAGAAGGCTTTGGGCAAAATCTCTCACCAAAGACTCCTGGAACAACTGAGTAATTGTGGGGGTAAGAGGTGAAAACTAGTTTAAAAATAGGAAGCAGAAAGTCAGAATAGAAAATCCCCCCCAAAATGTTTCCAGGCTCTGGGTCTGATAATAACGAAAAGCAGTTTCCTATATCTAAATACCCATTTGCTCTTTTTCTTGAGATATTGAATGAAAGATGATACCCCAAAAGCCTTTGCCTCGTACAGAAGAAAGAGACTCCGGTCCAGTTATAATAAGCCCTTTTCAGTGTCGGAAAATCCAAACCAAACACATTTCACAAAGGAGGCTGTAGAAGTAAACGTTTTCAAAGGAGACGGGGAAAGAGCTGCTGTGAAAAGGGAACAACCAAAATGTTGGGGGTGGTGACACTAGTGGTTAGAGCATCGCTAGGAAATATTAAGACACTAAATGCTTTCAGACTGTGTGTTTGTGAGAGGAACAGGGATGACTCAAAGGAAACTTGATAGGATTCATTTAAAATGTATCCCTCCTGTGGAAAAAGTGAAATATAGATATATTTTCACCAGGCTGAGGAATAGAGAGAGAGAGAGAGAGAGAGAGAGAGAGAGAAGGAAAGTAAGCCTCAGGAGCCTACCTAAGAAGATGATGCCAATGGGCTTTGCTTCTCCCCGACTGTCACCCGGCATCTGTTCCCACCAGACTGTGGCACCTCAGATCACACATGGTGCCTGAGTTTCCTTCCTTTTCCTTTGCAGTCACCACCACTTTTTCCTTTTGTGTCGTGCCCTTTTAAAGATTGCAAACCCGAGGACAGGGACTGTCTGCTTTCCCCAATATCGCCAATTACTGCTCTAGGGAGAGACTTTCAAGCGGTGGAAGATACCAGTAAGAAAGACGAGAGAAACTGAACCTAAGAATGTTCCTTCCTCTCTTTTTTTGGTGATACTATAAATCTTCTAAAAGAGTTGTGCCAACAAAGACTCTCTGCATAATCCTTGTTTCCCCAGCGTTGCCTGGTTTACGCTCTGCAGAAATGTTGCCTCCTGTTTCCAGAGGCTGAGCCACTTCTACCTTTCCTGCTGCCCTATCAAAAGGCAGGTAGCAGGAGAGCGCGGTGTGCCGCATGGATTGTTCTAGGTCCCCTAAGCTAGCCTAAGGGCTTCCGATTTGAAGTGGACTGTTGTTCCATCACCAGCGCTGAAGAAAGATTTAACCATCAGCCCGGTTGCCTTTGGTACATGGAAGGGCAAAGCACCAGCTGGCTCTTGGCCACAGGCAGCAACATGTCTTGGGCTGGTCCCGCTCCTCTTCGTTCCCACACTGGAGCCGTCTGCTCAAAGTCTCTTGAATTCTGCCGTCATCCTGCTTCTATGCATGAGGCGAATGCCTTTCAGATGGAGACATGAGGGCCATCCTGAAGTCTTAATGCTAAAAATAAGAATAGCCACAAGGGGGCACATGTGACGTGACCTACAAGTCCTCTTGAGATCTTTCAAGTTCGAAGGCCCTTCCTGCCTCCACCCAGTTTGTCTCAAGCCAAACTCCCATTGTGAAAAACTTATCCCACATCAGGAAGGGTGTCATCTGGGAGGCTGCCTTCCGTGCATTCCATTTTGCAAAGGATGCACAACCAGGAATGCAAAGGACGCCCCCCCCCCTTCAAAGGGGAAGCTGCTTGTGTGATTGCCCTTACACCCTGCATTTCCCTGGCTGCCATTTGCCCTCAATCTTTTGCAGGTATGGGCTTTTACTCCACCCAAACAAGAAATGCTATTGTGAAAACTCCATAAAGCAACAACAAGAACAAAACCAGCCAACCATGTTTATTTTTGTCATACTGTTCAGGCTAGACCACTGTAATGTGTTGTACAAGGGGCTGCCCTTGAAGACTGTTTGACAAGTGCAGTTAGCTTAATGCAAGAGCTGTTAGGGTGATAGGTAAGACTTATAGATAGGAACTCATCTCAACGAGTGCGTAAAAAACCAGGATGTTTATCCTGTTCTTAGCACAATAGTCCCAGTGGTTACCTGAAAAGTTTTACATAGCTTGGGACTCAGCGTGCCTGAAGGATTCCTGGTCTCGCATTAATCTATGTCTGCACTTAGGAAGAGCTCAGGAAAAATCCTTTTATGAACTACCACCTCATATTAAAATGTGGCAGTTAATCTTTAAGGTGCCGCAACATTTTTGTCTTCTTTATTTTTAATTTTTCTTTTGTTTTTGCCTGTTATGAGAAACTCTGGGAGTTGTAGTCCATCAGCTCTATGCTTAGGTCATCATCCTCCGCAGGGTGCCACAAAATGGGGACCAAGACATAAGACAGACTGCAGATCTCTGAGCGATTTCCAGTGGATAACCAAAGTTTTGGACTCCTGATTCTTCAATAATAAGAGCAACGGCCTAATATTTTCTGTCCCTGAATTACAGCATGGTTACACTATTGAAATAATAGTGAGGCGAGGGATCAGGGTTTTTGAATTGGGCGAGGGATCAGGGTTTTTGAATTTGTTGAAAGTCACATGGTAGTCACATGGTTTTTGGGTTGGCGGGTGCCTCCTCTTGGGAAAACTTTTCCTCTGTTTTTAAACTGTGTTATATATTGGTTGAGGGTGTGGTGTGGGCTTTTAGAATCATTACATTTGAGGCTTTGTCCTACATCCACCCACACTCATGCTGGCTGCCTCTCACAGCCACTAGCTCCTGCGGATGGGGTGTTATTTTAAATGTTTTTATATTTTTTAAATAAAAAATTAATATTTTGTTTTGTTTCTTTCTTTCTTGCAATCTGAAACAGCACTAGAAGAGTATGGCAGAAAAAAAAATTAAAGGTGGGTTGAAAGTGACTAGGCTTGTGAAGAAGGGAGACACTAAGATGGGGATGAAATTGATCAGACTTGCAAAGGCTGGAGACACAGAGCTGGGGTTGAAAGTGACCTGGCGTTTTGACTAGATTGTCACTTCTAGGCTTGCAAAGGAGGGAGACACATGCACGTGTGGGGACACACACACACACACACACACACACACACACACACGGGGTGAAGAAGGAGAGGGAGCATGGAAGGTGCGCCAGTGAGCATCAAGCCCCACAGACACAATTTACACCAACAGAGGTCTTCACACATGCCAAAAGGATTCAAAATAAATCAGTTTGATGAGTTAAAATAAATGACCCTCTGGTGGAAGCGCAAACCACCTTGCATCTGATCAAAATAACATGATTCTCTGTCAAATGGATGTGCACTTCCATGTGCATCATGTAGCCACCTTTAAAAAAAATTGATTTAAAACGTGCTAAATCTGATTCAATGACTCCCCCCCTCCAGTGTAACCACACTCTAAGAATACTGAAAAAGAATGCTCAAGAGAAAGGTTGTGGTGGATTCTTCTGCACTTCTTTCTGATATGGATGACAAATTCCCAGCTAAGCCTGCTATTCCGTTTCTATCTTCATATCTGTTGAGCAATACCCACTTTTTAAAAATACTGCAGCTTGATCAGAAGAGAGCTGTCACTCGAGAGTGACAGCTGGCTGTCTCCGACTCACAACTTTTGGCATCCAGAGCAGTGCGGCTAGGCTGTGTACCACCTCCAATTGGCTATGTGCCCTCCTTTACAGAGTCTGAGAGCTATCTAAGGGCCAGGTTGGAAGAGAAAAACCCGGATGAAAGGAGACTAAAGGCCTTGAAATCGCCTACTCACAATGGACAGAAACTGTACAGCAGACTGAGGAAGCACATAGGTTTCGGAGTCACAATCTTCCCTAACTTGGCTGGGATGTATTGCTATTTTGTTGGGCCAAACCCTTATTAATTGCTGTGTAAGTGAACAATGGCAAGTGCCTACGCTATCTTAACTTGCAGCAATTCCCACTGAGATTCACACCAATTGTCCGATGCCAGTGTCGATACACAACAGGATTTGGGCCATTCGTTATAAATCTGAATGTCTTTGTACTGGCAAATATTTGCAAATGTTCCATAAATCTGAGTCCCCTTGGGTTTCCCCCCGTTTTTTGACAGGTTTCCAATCCTTGGCAATGTCTATGTGGCCACCCTACAAAGGTTTCCTGTTGTGCAGAGGGCGGTCCTCTATTTGAATGTCTCTTCTGCCCAATCCGTGTCTGATTAAAAAATAAAGAACCACAAGGAAGGGAAGAGAAACCTTTGCCATCACCTTCCCGCAGTTGCCACCTGGATAGTTAACTCGGGTAACTGTCTGCACATAGGTAACTGTCTTCCCCCATCAGGTGAGATGCAATTATTCTTAAATTATACAAAACATTTCTAATTTTGCATCTGTAGTTCTACATTATACACTTGTCTCCCAGGAGTTACAGTGGGGAATGAAAATCTCAACCTCTGGCTCTGTAGCTAGCTGCTTCAACCCACGAAGCATCATAGAATCATAGGATCATTGAGTTGGAAGGGCCTATAAAGCCATTGAGTCGAACCCCATGCTCAGTGTAGGAAGCCAAATCAAAGCAGATCTGACAGAGGGTTGTCCAATATTTGCTTGAATGCCTCCAGCATTGGAGCACTCACACCTCCTGAGAGTTCCATTGTCGTACTGCTCGAACAGTTAAGATGTTTTTTCCTGACATTCAGCCTAAATCTGGCTTCCTGTAACTTGAGGTCATTATTATGTGTCCTGCACTTTGGGACGATGGAGAACAGATCCTGCCCTTCCTCTGTATGACTACCTTTCAAATATTTCAAGTATCCATCCAGCTTGCCATATTTTTTGTTGGCATATGCCATTTTATGCAGAAAAGAGTCCTCTTTGATCTCTTCCTTGTTACGCATGTCCTCTTTTCTGGGTTATGTCTAAGGCTAGGCTATGTGACTCGCCTTCCCCTCCTGTATCCACACAGGCACGCATATATTTGAATTTCCACAAGGGAGATAACAGTGAGAGATATTGCAGGAGGCGAAGGCAGAGGGAGATCACGGAGAACAAGCAGCCGGGAAGATGCTGGCTTCAGATCGTGCTAGTGGTAAAGCCCACAGCCCTTGCTTCCTGTGGGCTTGGCTTCCCAGCCATTTGCTGGCCCATTGTAACCCTAACCCTCAGCCTCCTCCTGTCTGCCGGCCCCTGGAGCTGCTGACTCAGGTGCTGCTAATTGAAATGATAGAGCAGAGAGAGATTGGCAGGCCGGCAGAAGCCGGTCTGATGGGAACTAAATGTGCTGTTAAAACCCAATTAAATTAAGACATTTCCTCTGTCTAGCGCTCTTTCTCTCCCTCTCAGCCTGGGTCCATGTGCCTTTTAATGCTTGGACCGCTCAGCTTTTGCTCAAGGGCTCTGTTGCGACTGCCTATGGTGTGCCGGCTCCTCTTGCCCCCCAGCCGAAAGGATGCTCCGCAGTCATGACTCAGGGATGTTTCCCATTTTCCATGACCATTTTGTGATGGGCACAAAGTGTGCTGCAGGAAATGCCTCAGCATGCCAGGAGGGACAGTACGGTGTAGTGCTTGGAGTCTTGGAGAACCCATTGCCAGTCCCCACGGCACCGTGACCTTCCATGGGTGACCTCAGGTTGCCTGTTTTTCTTTTCACTTTGGCCTACCCACCTCGCAGGGTTGTTGTGAGCACAACATAGGGAAGAGGCCATGAATGGAGGGACAATGAGATAGAGATGAAATGAATGAATGAATGAATGAATGAATGAATGCCCAGGACATGCACCAGGACAAATTTGACAAATTGTGGAAGCTCGCATTTGATTCTGAGCAGAAGTAATAATTAGCTAACAAGAAAGACTAATTCAGGTAATTATACCTCTGAATCTGCCAATAACTTCTTGGACAAGGATGATGCCATTTTGACCACACAATGATCAGCTACCATGTGCATGAACTGTACAAAGAGAGGGAAGAATTTAAATTGTTATACAAATTGTTATTGAGGCTTTGCGTCTGAGACACAAATTTGGGGTGGGTGTGTCATGATTTCAGGTCAGTAACTTAACATCTCAGGGCCATCATCAACTGATCTCAGATTGCATTTTTTTCACTGTTAGGCATAAGAATTTTGCAACAGTATTATTTCTAAAAACTTGATTTGAAAAAGCCACTTATTATGAAAAAGAAAAAGTTGACCCAAAAGTCACTGCCCGGCCGCCCGGCCGCCCGCCCGTCCGTCCGTCTATCTGTCTGTCTGTCTATCTGTCTATCTATCTCCTCAAACTATGGTCATGGTCCTTAAGCCCCCTCCCAGGGTTGATCTTGGAGCCTCCAAGGCAGCCTCAGGGCCCCCCATAAAGAAGAAGAAGAGAGAGGTGTCTATGGGGTGAAGGGGCCTATCCAGCCATCCATGTTGAAGGGAAGTTCAACTGCCAGTCTGGTCTGCCACCTCCCGAGCACCGAGTCAAGGCATGGGGGCCTCTTGGATCCTGGGCTTGCGAGCAGGTGCTTCTCTGCCACCAGGCCTACAGGACGTCCTCCCGAATCCTGCCATGAAGATGGAGGGAAAGCGGGGCCAAGCTGGAAGCTGGGGTGAGGTGAGGGTGCAGGAAAGGGTTGACCAGAAGAAGGCTGCTGGCTTCTTCTTCCTGTCTCAGAATCTGCCTCTATCATCACAGCACGACTGGATTGGAAAGCGCACACACAGATACACAGAATGACCTCTTGTGGGATGTACTATAAATATTTGATAGGACTAATGTAATCATATACAATCAATAAGGGCAGGAATATATCCCCCCCTCCCAACCCTTCTCCCCCCCTCCTGCACTGCCCCATCCTTCCCTTCTCTTCCTCTCCTTCTCCTTGCTCTGCCTTTCATTAATGCATTCTCCATTTTACATTATTTATTAACTTCCTTCCTTTTCTCTCTCTCTCTCTCTTTTGAAAAAATAAATTAAATAACATTGGTTATCTGTCGTCTCAGATGCTCCAGCTAAGCAGTTTGGGGCTGGGCAGAAGTTCGCTGCTCTTTTCTCCGGACTCTCTCGATTCAGATTGCTGGGGAGGCAATGGGCGGGCGGCGGGCGGGCGGGGGACCTCCCTGTTGCCTTCTCCTCCTGCCTGCAGTAGCTGGGGTGTGTGTGTGTGTGTCCTAGTCCTGTCCCCTCCATAAGTCTTACTGCTGTTGTGCTGGTAAGCGGAAGCCAATTGGCCTAAAGCCAGCACAGTGTGGTGTGATGTCATGCTTAGGCTGGAGAGGTGCAGGTTTGAATCCCGCCCCAAACACGATTCTCACCTGATAATTCCAGCCAGTCTCCACCTCTCCACCTAGTGTACCTCGTAGGGTTCTTGTGAGGATCACACAAGGGCTGCTGGGTAACAGAAGGAGGGGGAATCATTTGAGTCTGTCTGAGGATGGTGAATAGCTTGGCATCTGCTGTCATGAACAATGAGGTGGTATCTTTTGTTTGTGGAGGCACAAAATTAAATGTACCTCACAACTATATATTTGGCTTTTTGGTTTTTACTCAGGACTAATAATAAAGTTTATTAAATAAAGATAAAGTCCAGTGGTTTAGGTATTTGGCTGTGGAGCCAAAGGTTGAGAGCTCGATTCCCCACTCTGCCTCCTACGAGTAGAGCCAGCCTGGGTGGCCTTGGGCAAGCTGCACAGTCCCAGGGCGCCCCTAGAGGAAGGGAATGGAACACTACTTCTGAGTATTCTCTTCCTGGAATACCCTAAAAAAGGGTCACCATAAGTCAGAATTGACTTGATGGCACATTATTATTAATAATAATAATAACAAAGCTTACCTGAACATATACCGAGTGACTGCCCCACCAATTAGTCACAGCCAGCTAAGATTCCACACCTAAGACGAAAGGAGACAGCTTCCCAACTAGAAGTAATAGGGTGCAATCTCTCTCTCTCTCTGTATCTATATATTTAGAAACTGAAGCCTCCTTTTAATACTGAAATGGGTTGAAATGATTCCCTGGATTATTTAGACGAGATGTCCTACTTCAGGAGATCTTCTGATAAACCAAGAACCAGAACATCAGTACTTCTGTCCAGTTGTGAAAATAAATGGTAAGTCCATCTTTCAACCCAATAATTGTTAAGGCAGGGAGGAAAAACAACGAAATGCAGTGTTAGAAACAACAACAGATGGTCAATTTTCACACCAGCATACACAAACATAAACATGTACACAAGCTGCCAGTCTCAGACTCTTCCTGTCTGTCTCTATACAGAAGGAATGAAATATCAGTGGGTTGTTGTTTTTTAATTACAGGTCCTAGGATCCTTTAGGCAACATGGTGATGGTTGTTGTAGGTTTTTTGGGCTGTCTGGCCGTGTTCTGGAGGTTTTTCTTCCTAACGTTTCGCCAGTCTCTGTGGCTTCAGAGGACAGGAGCTAGAACTCTGTCTGTGTTCTGGTATAGTGTGTGGGGCTGTGAAAGCCTTCGAGAAAACATGGCCATGATTTGACACAGGGTGATACTGTGCTTCTGGTGATACCACCTCCACTTGGCAGGAGAAGTTTAATCCAAACAGATTGTCTTAAGAATGACAATATTCTGCTTTTAGACTCCATAGTCAAGTTCCTAGCATTTCACATCCATTGCTTTCTTGCAGTCCTTACAACCACCACATAAATTTGGTCAATGTCAATGGTGTAGCGGAACTAGGATTCACAGAGTTGAAATCCCAGGGCTTTCTCATTAGGAGGTGCTATGACATCAACAGCCACCCCTTAAAGGTTTCTCCTTTCCCCACTGAGCTTGGTTGACATCCTCATAGTAGCTGGGAGAGAAATGGATTTTCCCTGCACAGTTATGCTGTTTAAAACTGTTCCTGTTGTAATGCAAATTGCTGGAGGGTAATTTAGTCCTGAATGAGCAATCAAGAGCCATTAACTTTCTAAAAGGCATGCTCCTCATTGCTTAATATGGACCAATCCAGCTGCCTCCTTTTGTGGACATTGACTACAGGAACTGTCAAGATGACCATTGTAGTTTTAAATATACCACTATTACAAGGCTCATCAGCAATTTCTTCTGTTTCCCAAGAGTCAAAGCAGTACATCACAGCTCCAATTAAGCTGTATTGCAACCCCCTTCGCTCTTCCTTTAAAAGTCACCTATCCCAATTGTCAAACCCTTACAGCCTTATTTACTCTCAGTTCTCTCCCCTTCTTTTTCATTTTTCAGTTTTTTAAAATAAATGTGCCACTGGCCATCTAGTAGCCCATCAGTGGGAAACCTAGGGTCCTCTAGAGGTTCTCATATCCACCAGCCCTACTCAGCCTAATCGCTGGTGAGGCATAATGGAAGTCATAGCTCCTTAGCACCTGGAGGGTCAAAGATTCCCTGCTCCCAACTTACTCTTCTATTACCCACCAGATGGTTCTCAGGCGTTGCACCTTCAAATGTTTTAGACTGCAACTCTCAGAAGCCCTGGGCAGCATAGTCAATGGCTAGGAATTCTGGGATTTTGAAGTCCAAAACATCTGGAGGGCCAAACCCTGGGCAACTGTGGTCTACCTCAACTAGTAGTAAGTGCTAGTAGTAGCTCTCTAGGTACTGAGATGGTTCTAACTATCATGGCTCCATCCTTCAGAAGCCTGAGTTTTGTAGTTATATGAGGAATTTTATGAATCCCACCACACCATAAATCCCACAGCTCCCTAGTATGGGGAATGGCGGTGAAAGTGTATAGACATTTATAATTGTGTAGTAAAGAGGAGCAGTAGATTTAGACAAATTGCAAATTCCAAAGTGAATTGGCCTGATTCAGATTCATTTTTATAAGATTTAAGACTGAAGCAGAATGGTCAGATTCAGTTCCAGAGTGAAGGGAAATGAATTTACATATTGCTGTATAGCACTGGTTCCCAACCTTGGGTCCTGAGATGTTCATGCACTATAACTCCCAGAAATCCTGGCCAGCACAGCTAAGTGATGAAGGCTTCTGGGAGTTTTAGTCTAAGAACATCAGGGGACCCAAAGTTGGGAACCATTGATCTATAGGGATAGGACATTGAGATTTTTTTGTACCCCCAACTCTCAGAACTATTTAAGAATTCCCCAGGATGAATTCTGGGAGGTGCAGCTCAGAAACACAAATCTACAGACCCACCGTATTTACCTCCATCAGTGCTTTCTTCAGTCACTTTCTACTTTCAAACACAAGGAATCTTGTACTGCCTGGGAGGTGTAGTCTCGCTGCTTATTAGGTTCTATAGAAGGTACCTCCCAAAAAACTACATCTCCAAGGAAAATCTACACTTCCAAGAAAGCACTGGGGCAGCTTCCTTGTTCCTGAAAGTAGAAACGGGCTGAATAAGGCACTGATGGTGGTAAATACCGCTGGTCTGTAGACTTTTGTTTCTGGGCTGCACCTCCCAGAATTCTGCCCGGAGAACTCTTGTAGAATTTGGGAGTTGGAGTCCTAAAAATTTGAATGTCCTACCCCTATCTGATCTGTAGTCAGAGCACACATTTAATCACATGGAGGTACAAATTGCTTCTGCTAGGTTATTTTATTTTTTTGAAAAAAATATCAAAATCTAAAGATGCTTTGTATGCAGTTGTCAGAAATGTGGTTGGTTTACTCTGCTCTTTAGGGTCAGTTGTGTTTACAAATTTTTTTGGACATGAGTGTGAAAAGAGAGATGTTATAGCCATTCTGGTTTTCCAGGGTATTGACTTTGCAGATTTGCAGATTGATTGGAGTCTCGGGCACAGATTGAATTGGATGGGGCGCAGATTGCTCCTGACCAAGTTGGAATACATTTGGAAGTCCTGAAGTGGCCAACAAGTGGAACCTGGGGGTCAAATGCACAGTCCTGCTGTGTAGCAGGGATTTACTTTCTTGTCACCAGTGGTCAAAGATACTTTAAGAAGCAGACCCTATGCAATTGAATCTGAGATCTTTTTAATGCAACACAATCCTCTGCCCCTGAATTGTAGTTCTTCCTTTTGCTACTTCTTCGGGTGGTCAACTCACTGATTGGCAATATTAAGCCAGTGGAAATATATGTTTCCAAAGAAGAGTGATGTTAATTAATGCCTAATCCAGCCGGTATGGAATGTGTGGTTCTCCAGATGTTCTAGGGCTGCAGTTTCCGTGAGTCCCAGCTGGCATAGCCATTGACAAGGGACGGGTGGGAGTTGCCCCTTTGAAGACCCATGTGATCCTTGTTGTAATGTTGGATCACAGTTTCTATCATCCCTAGCCAGCATGACTGTTAACCATGCTAGCTGAGGGAAAGGGTGAAAGTCATCACGGTTCAGCACATCAGTGGAGTGCTGGATTGGTTTAGAAAAGCTGAGGAGGATCAAAGACTTCAGGTACCAGAGAATCCAGAAGAAAAGCTGTGGTTTTCAGCACCTTGGACAGCTCCCTGCCCTCTGACCAGCCAGTGATTGCAAAAATAGCAACCAGAACTCAAGTGAGCACCTAGCCGGATGCTTTCCTGACCTTGGAGATTCAGATATATTGTTGAACTACAATTCCCATTGTCCCTGGTCACGCCCCATGCTGGTTGTGGATGATGGGAACAAAACAGTCAAGAATATATATGGAGGACCAAGATCAGGAAAGGTTAGCCTCCTTGCTCTGGCCTTACTTGACAGAACTGTTGTGAGGCTGAAAATGGAGAGGAGGTGAGCCATATCACAGTACCTGAGCTTCTTGGAGGGATACAGATGTATCATAAAATAAAATAAAATAAAGATGTATCTTTTAAAAAATAAAGTATTTTAGCACATATTATTTGCCTGTTTACTGCTGCTTCCATATCTCTCTTCCTCTCCTTTGCAGTTTCCCTTATGTCTGTTTGTAGACTGCATTTCTCTGGCAAAGATCTCACTCGGTTTTTTGTAAAGCATTAGATACATAAAAGGTGCCTTGCTACTGTGCTGTTGTTGCCACTTTTCTCTCTCCAGATAACATCACGTTTGCCCAAATAATCATGTATGAATTTTCCCCACATCAAGGACCTTATCTAACATCAAATTAGGGTCACTGGCATGAGGCTGTTAGAAGGGGAATTATTTAAATAGGACTGACTGAGTGTTAGATGCATTTGCCTGTGGGTTCCCTATTGATGTCAAAATGGCCTATGGGCTATTTCAGATGGCTTGTTCGAGAAATGGGACATTTCATCCATCCTGTTTTCTCCTAATGGTGAACAAAATTTGTGAAAGATCAACGCTTGATAAAAATTATGAATGGCTAAGGAAGCCAGCATGGCCAGGTTGATGGCGTTGCTGTGTTCCACTCCACGGAGAGCACGGTGTAGTTCAGAGAGAAAAATAATCAATGAAAAGGGTGGTAGAAGGATTGTGCCTTACAGTGAGGTATAGCAAATCCTGCATCGTGAGGATTTCTAACACACAACCTGTCCACACTGGCATATAGTTATGGTCTATGGTTCCCTGATAGCATTGTTTGACACGGGGGGAAAAAGACCTTGTCTGCTTGAGTTTCTATTTAGAACGGTCCATCCTTCCCCTTTAAGAGCTGGCCCATATCTTTCTGGCACAGGGCTGGGACACGCCATCTTTCTCGGACGATTCATTGAGGTGCAAAATAGCTCTCGGTTCTGCCTTTGCAGACGGGAACCAAGAGTTAAAATAGATTGCACTGAAGATAAGGATCTTCTAAGCACCAGCCGGATCGCACCAAATTTCGCAGTGTGGACAACTTAACTAAAATGAGCTCATGCTTCAGCATAATGCAGTGGATCTCCCACCCCTATCTCAGTATACCTTCACCAGCGATCCAGCCAGTCCCATCCCAAGGAGAACATTTCAATGCAACCTACACTATGAATGCATATTCTCTGTCCTGAAACATGTCTGTCTGTCTGTCTGTCTGTCTGTCTGTCTGTCTGTCTGTCTGTCTGTCTGTCTATCTATCTATCTATCTATCTATCTATCTATCTATCTATCTATCTATCTATCTAATCTTTATATTTATATTTAAATAGCAGGGTGGCAGGAAATGCAGGGTGGCAGGAAATGCATTTTCAGTTTATCTGCAGCTATTAGATTACCAGGAAATGGCTGACTGGCCAGAAGCCAGGCTCTGGCTTAAAGGGAGCAAGAAGGAAGGCAGGAAGTAGAGACAGAGAAAGAATGAGAAGCCCAGCTAATGGGCTGTCTGCTGGAGAAGCAGCTTTCTCTGGTGCAACCCAGTGGCTCCTGACCAGCTGAGAAGGGGAGGAGAGACGACTGATGACGGGGTACCTTTTGCTGCATTAAAAAAAGAAGTGCATCTCTGTGCATCCGCATTCACAGAGGCCAGTCCCGTCTTGGGAGGTGTCCTGTCTTTGAAAGGCTGACCAAATCAAACCCAGTTGAAAGACAACAGTCCTTAATAAGAGAGGGCAGTGACACTGAAGGGGCAGATTCAGCAAGGGGGAGAGGTCACCATCATCCCCATGATGCCTGAGCTGGCCATGCTGGCTGAAGGATTCTGGGAGGTGTGGTGCAGAAAAGCAGTGTTCCCGAGCTCTGAAAACAACAACAACAACACACAGACAAAAACACGGGGATATAGGTGTGCTCAACTGCTGGATAGCTCAGGGGGTTCAGGTATCAGGCTGTGGAGCCGGAGATGGGGAGTTTGAAGCCCCACCAGGCCTCCTTGACATGAGCTGGACTTGATGATCCATGGGGTCCTTTCCAGCTCTGGAGTTCTTAGATGGTTATCGAAGTTGAAGATACCAGGAAGCTGCCAATATGAGAGCAAATCATCATCATCATCATAGAACTACAGAGCTGGAAGGAACTCTATGGATCATCAAGTCCAGCCCTGTCAAGGAGGTACAGTGGGGAACTGTACTCCCAACCTTTGGCTCCGGAGGCAGATTTCTAAACCACTGAGCTATTCAGCAGCTCACATTGTCTGTATTCCAAGCACTAGAAAAGTGATGACCATTAATAGCTGCTTTACGCCACATAAAAGCATAAATAATGTCTGACACATTATTGTCCACTCCTTCTTCCCTGACTAGACAACCTCCAGATGGTCTGGACTACAACTTCCATCAGCACAGGCCAGCATGACTAGGGGAGTGATGGGAGTTGTAGTCAAACGCATGTGGAAGGCACCTGTTTGGGGAAGGGCAGCCTTTCCCAACTGTAGGCTTAATCAATCGATTAATTCAAGGGCATTCATTCGTTGTTATCCCCTCCCCTATCTAGAGATCTTCATAGGGGGGCATGGACAACAATTAAAAAAACCCAGCTAGACATTTATAAAATAATTTAAAATAAATCAAAATCAAGGGGCGAAAAGAGAGTATGGAAGGCCACAACTCTGAAGCCTAATAATGGCCAGTCTGGGCACAAATCATGCCCACATGAGGCTGGCATTGGTATCAACTGGGCCCTCCCAGGAGATGGGCATTTTCTCCGCCAGGGCCCCACAGCAGACAACACACTCTCCTGCATCTCCAGGTAACATTAGACTACCACTCCCATAATCCTCAGCCTGTCCAACCAGGGATTATGGGAGTTGTAGACCGACAACATGTGAGGGGGATGGTTGGAAAAGACTGACCTCTGCCTTGACTGGTAACTGTGGCTCTTCAGGATTTGGGGTGGGCCCCCTTTCCTACCCCTAGCTGGAGATGCCAGGACTAGAACCTGGGCACTTCTCCATGCTCATCAGGGGCTTGGCTGTAGCGCTCTTTCTGTTCTTTGTAGTCACGGGAGCCCCCACCCAGCCCGAGAAGGACGTGTGAAATATTTGCACAGGTTAGAACAAGGAGGACTGCAGGTGAGGCTGCTCTATTAATACCGTCAAGGTAACTCTTAATGAGGACTGGGAATTCCACCCCCATCCCAGGTACCTTGGAGAGGTTTAGGGGAGAAGATGTTGCTTTTTTTCCAGGCATTTCAAGGTGACCGTGGTGGAGATGCCCTACATAGACTTCCTCTTTGCTTGCAGCAGCTTTCTTATCTATGCAACTTATTTCTTTCTACACCAGAGTGAAGTCAGTAAAGTGTCACCGTGGGATTCCAATTAGACAGATCCCTTGCCGTTGAACTCCTGGAAATTAAAAAGCACTAGTTACAAAGACCAGTGGTCTTCTCCATCTGTCTACTCAGATGGAAAACCTGCTGCCCTTTTGTACGCAGAGCCATGAATAAGCAAACGACGGGTCATCCCCTCCATAAGAATATTTGCAAGGGATTCCTGTTCCGTCTTTTGTGGAGTAGAGAGATCACTGCAAGTTGATCAAACCTGCGAACCATCTTTGGCCTGACACATCCTGGGTTAAGTAAAGGAGGGGGGAAATGCTGTCATGGGAGCTAAATAGTTAGCCCATTGCTTCTTGATGGAGGACCTTGAACAGCTTGAGGGGTAAAATAAGAGTTTGGAAAAAATAATTTGAGCAGAAGGTGTCAACCTGAACTTTCTCTTGAGCAAAAATGACGAGACTGGGGCTGTCCTCTGTTGGGCACATCATGAGAAGGCAAGAGTCTCTGGAAAAGATGATAATGTTAGGAAAAGTTGAAGGCAGCAGGAAAAGAGGAAGGCCAAATACGAAATGGATTAGCTGCATAAAGGAAGCCATAGCTTTGAGTTTACAAGAGCTGACCAGGTCAGTTAACCTTGGGATACTCTGGAGGTTACTCATTCATAGGGTCGTAACAACTCAGAGGTGATATGATGTTGTTGTGACACAACAACAGGTGTCAGAATCCAGCGCTCTGACTTCTGCGAGTGATGAGATTCTGAGAGTTGTGAGCCCAAAACGTAATTTTTCCAAGTTCAAAAAGGAAAAGAAAGAAATGTAATGAAGCAAATGCATAAAACTTGAACACTTAATAGCAACTAGCCTCGGATGACTTCCACTTCCTGAAAGGAAGGAAAGGTAAATGGCTATTACACTTTGTCTCCGAGGACCCGATCCAAGGCTGTGGGTGCCGGCATGGAACGTCCAGAGGAAACAAAGCCTGCAAATGTTTGTTTCCGATTCCCTCTCCGACATCACTGGGGATTTTCCTGGCCTCCTGTCTCGCCACAGCTTCCTTGATTCCCCTTTGGCTGCACTTAACCTCCTCAGCACAAGCTTTTGGGTTTGGCACAAGCTTTTGCTACCTGGTGTGTTTGCTTGCCTGGTGGTTGCTGAGAAGATGCTGAGCCCCTTGGATGTCCACTCTCTGGTCCGCTAAGCTGTCATCTGCCTGTCACTCCCTGCAGGTAGGAAGTCCTTGTGTTCACTTATGCCACCCTAGACCCACATACCTGGGAGCAGGTATCTCTCAGCTTCACCTTCTCCTGCATCGGAACTGTTCGAAATCTTCAAGTGCTTTCCATTCCGAGGAGGAAGAAACGGGCTAATTTTGGCAGGTGCTTCAATGACAAGCCAAAATAAAATCCATGTCCATCCTCTCTGGCCATACTCAATGTGTACATTTATTCCCATCATGGAGAGGATTCTACTGGATCTGCCCACCTTACAGGTAGGGAAAAAACCAACCCCAATCAATATAAATATAATGCAACAGACCCATATCACAGTTACATTAGATTTATATAAGAAGTGGCGTTCTAATTCAGAACTAACCCTTTTGGATATACAGGGCTACTGGAGGGAGGACAGCTGGAAGAAGGTCTGGCTTAGGAGATTCACCATGCCTGAACCAGACGGCAGCCTCTTCTACTCCATGCGAAAAAGACAACTCAACTGGCAGCGGGCTCTTCCTTCAAGCCCGGTGATGACGCTGCATCCTCTGCCACAGCCAATGGAAGCCGCCAAACTAAAGGGCTGAAGCAGCAGCAGTGCGGAGTTCCCTCTCCTGACTTCTCAGCACCTGCCTCCCTCTGCCTTAAGGGTAGAGCTGGCCCTGGCTAGTGTGCTGCACTCCTCATCTATGCCTACTGTGCAAACCAGCATAGACAGCTTATGGTTTTGGGGAGGGCACATATTGGGCTTGGGTACCCCTGTAAACTAAACAAGGCTGCCAGGGAAAGGAAGGCCCTCATTTAGGTCATCCTACAGAAATGGAAGGAAGGAAGGAAGGAAGGAAGGAAGGAAGGAAGGAAGGAAGGAAGGAAGGAAGGAAGGAAGGAAGGAAGGAAGGAAGGAAGGAAGGAAGGAAGGAAGGAAGGAAGGAAGGAAGGAAGGAAGGAAGGAAGGAAGGAAGGAAGGAAGGAAGGAAGGAAGGAAGGAAGGAAGGAAGGAAGGACAGGAGTGCATGGATCCCCTGGTCCAATTTGCGCTGCGGGTTAAACCGCAGAAGCCTCTGTGCTGCAGGGTCAGAAGACCAGCAGTCGTAAGATCGAATCCACGCGATGGAGTGAACTCCCGTCGCTTGTCCTAGCTCCTGCCAACCTAGCAGTTCGAAAGCATGCAAATGCGAGTAGATAAATAGGTACCACCTCGGTGGGAAGGTAACGGCGTTCCGTGTCTAGTCGCGCTGGCCACGTGACCATGGGAAGTGTCTTCGGACAAACGCTGGCTCTACGGCTTGGAAATGGGGATGAGCACCGCCCCCTAGAGTCGGACACGACTGGACAATTTGTCAAGGGGAACCTTTATCTTTACCTTTGGGGCTTTTAAATATATCCTGATTTGGATCATCTGCAATGATCTGTGCTCCATCCAATTTAATTTGTGCCCTGAATCAGTTTGTAGACTTTCCATTGACTTGCAACTTTTTGAACCAAAATAGCTAGATTTTTTAGTAATCATTTTAACCAATGAAGCCCTAAGCGGCTTGGGTCAAAGCTATCTGAAGGACCGCATTTCCTTTTACAAACTTTCTTTTAATACTGTAAACTGCCTTGTATCCTTTAGTAGAAAGGTGGCATATAAATGTTTAAAATAAAATAAATAATTTGTGAAATTTGGAGACATGATAGTCTCTAAAGAAGGGAGCTAAACCTGCTAATTTTCAGACAGCCAACTCCAGAACTTTGAAGTTCACTTAAAAAAAAACAAAAAACAGAAGGAAAAAGTCTGAAGTGTTTTATGTCCCGTGCAAGTTTGATTTGCAAATTCACTTCATTTTGCTCCAGAACAGAAAGTGGCTGTTTCACTCCGATCCAGAATCTGGCCATTCTGCTTTGACCATACAGACCAGTCTGAGCCAGATTGATTCAAGTTAGTAATCTGGAATTTGTCCAAATCCTAAGAGAAAGACATTGCAATCCAGTTATTTCTCTAGAAGGCTGCATTATTGTTTTTAGGATGTTTATAGCACTGGGGTTTTGTTTAACAGCTAGTCAGAGTTAAGGGAGAGTATTATTGACTCTCCCAAGTGAAAAGGATAGTTTATCTTTCCTCTGACAAGCTCCAGGCACACAGCGTACATGGTTTCCTAACTTCTCACTTTTATCCTCACAACAATCTTGCGAGGTAGATGATGGTGAGCCAGAATGACTGACCCAAGGTCGCCCAGTGAGATTTGTGGCTCACTGGGTTTTGTGGCTCCGTGGGAACCAGAACCTGGGTTTGCAGAGTGCCAGACAAACCTCCTAATCTCTGGTCCACGAAATATTTGCAACAAATATTCTCATACTGGAAGACGTACCAAAGTGTTTGTGTGTGTAAGCAGGAATAGGAGTGGAACAGCAGAGAAAGAGAGTGACGTAGGGAGAAAAATAGAAGGAAAAGGAAGTGTGATCCAGAGCAGAGAGGTTTATTAAAGTTTAACGGGCAAGAAGCCCCAAGTGGCTATATTTAGCCCCAGCTAGGATATCAGCTGTGAAAACAGTGTGTGTGTGCAGATGCAACCGTGGTCCTGCCCCCCCCTCCCTTTATTCCTGGCGGGGCAGGATGCTCCCACACCCCATCCCAGGATCTCCTGACGTTCCCAGGAACACGCCATCCTTTCCAGCTGCTCCTATTCTCAGATGGTGTTAATGGTTAGTGCTCAGTGCTTGCCAGATGCCAGGCCTACCTACTGTGTGATGGTGTGTGTGATGGTGTGTGCGTGCACGAGTGTCCGTGCGCACAGAGGTGACCAATCTCCTGCCAGATCCCTCCCACTTCCTTCCTTCTGGACACACTGGACTTGCACCCTGGGCATCTGGACATGACATGGAGAAGCTCTCACTTTGGACTGCTGTGCACAGACAAACTTCGCTCGTATCCTGCTGAGGCTGAGGCAGTTCACAGGGATTCTCAGGGAAGGGGAAGAAGCTCCGCTGAGATGGGCGGGCTGGCTTCCAGGCCAGACTGGGCAACCCCGAGAGCCAAATGGGCCTTCCCTCTTGACCAGCTCAGGGTGCAGAGTGTCCCTTTCTGGGGTGGGTGGGGGTGCATGCACAAACTGGAGTCTCCATGTCAGTCCTGGCAGTTATTATCTGAAGCAGCGTCTGAGGAAAAATCCTGGAGCTTGGAAAATCACTCCTTGGGGCAGCAATGTCTGGATTCTCCCTCTGGATTCTCAGAGTTGTAGTCCAAAAAAGTAACTTGTCCAGTCTTGGGGAGCTAGATACAGGGGGAGGGGGCCCCCCAAGGGGAGGCCTCGTGACGCTCAACTTTCTCTCTTTACGGCCACATCTTATCATCTGCTGCCTGAGGTGCCTTGTGGGAAAGTGCTATTTCGGATCCTTCACGTTTTGGGGGGGAACCAGGTGAAAACTGCTCTTCCACCGAGACCTTTTAAAAACGACAAGTCTGAGCTTCCCAGCTTTAACACCTTGTATGCTTAAAGTTGAGGCGCTGTAAGTGATGCTTTGTGGTTGTACTTGATGCTCCTTTTCATGATATGGCCTTGGTTTCATGTTTTGTATACGGTCTGTTTTGTTATTTTGGTTGGTTGGTTATCACGTGCCACTCAGAGAGCCTTTTTTATAGGATGGCTTGCTAAGGCTGTAAATACCGATAAACAAACAAATAAATCAGGCTCTCCCCTTGCCACACCAGTGTGGGAGCCACATTTTAGGACAGTTCTGGCATCATCTTTATTTATTTATTTTATTTATTTATTTATCTTATATGCCGCCCACTCTACCCAAAGGTCTCTGGGTGGGTTACAGCAATTAAAAGTACAATAAAAATACAATAAAAAGATAAAACAATTGAAATACAATTAAAATACAAATCTTTGCATGTATGTTGCCCATGCAAAGGGGGGAGGGTTCTAAACCTGCCCTTCTGTTATTTTTTTCAAATGAGGGTGATGTGTGTTGCAGAGATTTGAATATCTGGTAACAATTCTCTCTCTCTCTCTCTCTCTCTCTCTCTCTCTCTCTCTCTCTCTCTCTGATACACAGCAGAAATACAGAGACTCACAGAGGAGAAGAGCTTCAAGTCCCTCACATAGTCCACCCCTTTCTCCTTAACTGGCACTTACAGTCTCAATAACCCACTCTGAAGCATTAGTAGTAGAAAGAGTAAATATGTTTCATTACTTACAGTTGCAAACAGATAACAGCAAAACTAACAAACAACTGACTTCAGCAGACAAGAGAGAAAATAGAACACTCAGTAGAGAGGCAGGGCAGCCTTTGAATTCTGAGGCAGGGAAGGAATGATTGGTTAATGCTGGATAGATTGACAGTCTCCCCAGCCCAGAAAGGTCCCTCCCAGCTAAACAAACTACAGGCAGCATGCAAGGTTGTTTAAAACACCAACAACGTGTCCACAGAGAAGACCTGGAGGTATCTATGGAGATTCTACACCAGAAGTGGACAACATGTGTGGCCTCTGTGGTTGGAATTGTCACCTTCTCAAGTGCGGAGTATAACACATGAGGAGGACTGCTCTCATGAAACCAATAATTGGTTATACCTACAGATAGTCTACCTCATGGAACCGTGTCATTGCTGTGATTTCTTCCAAATGTGGAGAGCAATGCTGTTGGTCAGAGGATGGCCAGAGCTTAGAAAAGCTGCTTTTTATCAAAAAATGTTCAGCATCCCAAAAGGTCACCTTTCAAAGCTTTGATAATGGCTGTCTGAAACTGCTGTGCTTGTGAAACCGGGCAGGATCAAAGTATGGAAAAGTTGCTTTTTAATTCCGAGAGTTCTCATTCAAAAGGTAGTTTTTCCAAACATGGGGAGGAACATTTAATATGAAGAGGGAATGAATTCAGTCATAGGTGGGGGGCAGGAGAGACAAGGATCTTACTCCAGTCACAGAATACATGTTTGTCACCCATGAAGGCCCAGCCTTCTTGTTAAAATTATCACACAGAGAAGGTGCTGGTGAAGACTCCCATGATACTGGGAGAACTGGGAGCAGTCAAAGCAACCTGAGGTCTCATGAGATATTTCTAAACTGGAGAAAACCTAAAGTAACCAGGAGGGGGCCTTTTTACGTGAAAGAACTGTGAGCTTCGTTCAGCTTTTTTTGATACATAAAAATGTTCTGGAGTCAGACTTCTTTAAACAAGGAATGAGAAACTCAGGACCTGGGCTGAACTGGTCCTCCCGGGATCTCAAACTGGCCTTCTGAAGTTTGCCTAAGGGCAATACCCTCCTTCTGTGTTATTGGGTTGCTTTCTAGCTTTTGCCCACGGTTTCCCCCACCCTGATTCTCAAAGGATGAAACGCTCCTAAGGCTTAGCGATTTGCAATAAGAGCCTGAAACTAAAATATGTTGTGACATGTGACTGCATCCTTTTGCCACGTACCCTGTGGTTAAGATCCCTCCCCACTTCGGATACAGAGCTTGGTCCTTGAGCTGAAAGGGGCTCCCAACCTCTAGACCCCTACTGTGGGTCCACTTCCAACCACTGAGAGATCTACAAGTAAACCCAGACCCACCTTGTGCCCAGGCCCCAGAATAAGGCATGCTTTGTTTCAAATGTCAATTCATGAAATATAGTCAGACGTTTTCTATTATCTAAGGTGGTTACAATGGTGGAAGACCCTCCCCTGTTTCTCAAAGCATTTGGGCTGATTCATGGCAGCTAATTATTGGATTGCAAAGACAGAACTGAAGCTGGAAGGGAGAGGGAGAAGGAGGGAGGGAAGAGAGTGACCCAGTGCTAATGGATCTCGGAAATAGCTCTAAGCTCTCCCTTCTCCTTGTTAGTTTGACAATGAAACTTGGAACTAAGGAGGTTTCTTGGCTCCAAAATTAGCTGCCTCTCTCTCTCTCTCTCTCTGTCTTTTTTTTTCTTTTGAGCATTTTCAAAAAGAAAAAGAAAAGAGACCAAAGGAAATTGCTAACATCCAGAGGTCAAAAATCAAGTCAGCTCACCAAATCACGAGATTGGGAGGGAAATCATATGATTTCAAACTTTTGAAGAAAAGGCACAGATCCGCAGAAGATTTATAACACAGTCATTTTCTTTGGCTGTCTTGTTAAAGCTGACATTTTAACTACCATTTTTTAAAATAGGAAGCTTCCCCGCCCTTCTGACTGAGTCTCATGACTGCAGGAAAAGAAGATTTTTAAAAAACAAAGCCTTAGTAAGCTGAAATCCAGATATAGCAGCAGACAACTGGGCTGCTGGAAAGTGACCTCTCTACTTCCTCTTCAGGGCACCCCCTCACCCAAATTCCCTGATAATAAGCCACTCCACATTGCACACAGGCACAACATTTCTTGCACCCATAATACAGCCCCTGGATAGCTCAGTGGTTTAGGTATCTGGCTGTGGAGCCAGAGGTTGGGAGTTCGATTCCCCGCTGTGCCTCCTGGGAGAAGAGCCAGCTTGTGTATCCCTGGGCAAGCTGCACAGTCCCAAGGTTGCCCCTAGAGGAAGGGAAGGGTAAAGCACTTCTGAATATTCTCTACCTGGAAAACCCAGAAAAGGGCTCCCCATGAGTCAGAATTGACTTGACGGCACATGATTATTATTAGAGATGGCCATGAACCAAAGGATGAACCAGCAAGTGACCATCTCTAATTGTTATTAATAAAGGTAGAGCACCCCAGAGTCCACATGCCTCAAGGCTGAAACTAATGTCAACGAAGTAGGACAAAACACTTTGCTTTTTGGCTTTTCCTCCACCATCCCCAGCGGGCGGTGTATTTTTGTCCTGTTTTGATCCTATTTGCTTCAGGGCAGGATCTGCCCACGTAGACCTCAGTAGCACATGGATGTTTTTGTGAGTGTGTGTCACTTGATGTTGTTTCCTACACGCATGTCTCTGCTGGTCAGTGTCCACCTCTCCGTGCCTTATTGCCCCTTCTTCTTCTTTTTAGTTTTCTTGAGCTATCAGCTTTGCTCTTTTATTTTTTTAATGTCATCACTTTTCCACCAAAATACAATGGTGAAAATGAAAAATAAAAATTAAGCCAAAAAATAAATAAATGATTTTTTTTGGGAATGGTGGGTGGTGTTAAAACAAGGAGGGAAAGCGAAGAGAGAGTGAACTAGTCAGGAAGATGACAAGGGAAAATATCAGCCATTCTTGAGTTCCAGTTTTTCTTTTCTTTAAAATATTACCACTTTTGCACCATAACACAAAACACGAAAACTAGAAATTGTTCAATAAAGTTAGAAAACAATATGGGGGGAAAATCCTGAAGGTTTGCTCCTGCCTTCTATTTTTTTAAAAGTGATATTACTTCTGCACCATACCACAAACGTGAGAAACAAAATAATACATATAAAATTAGAAAGGTTTGGGGCTGGAATAGTGGGTGGGAAAAACGAGGAAGGAAGAGCGGAGAGAGCTGCAAGAGGTAGGGAGAAGGGTAGAGAAAATATATCAGCTGCCCCTTGCACCTTGGTTAAAACTATTTGTATTTTTTGTGAGAACCAAAAGCGAATTAACATTAGAAAGCACTGTGGCCAGAATATGAAGATTTGAAAATAGTAGGTGGGAAGAGAAGAATGACTGAAGTAGATATATATACATATATGGACAGGTGGTACTGGGGGGGGGGGGGGGAATGGATGCATCTCAGTGCATCCAGCAACAACATGTGAGGAAAATCCCAAAGTGGACCGTTCTGTCCATGGAAGGCAGATCTTGGATCTAACTCAGAAACAGAGAGATCCAAACTAGTAAACGATGGTTGGGGGCTTCGTATTATAAGAGGTCTTCGCATACCAAAACCATCACAACTTATTCCAAGAAAAAAACAAAAAGTATTTATTAGAACTGGGCTTTTTTGGATAAAATGGTGCCCCACCCCAAACATGGGCTAGTTTAAAGCATCAGATTGTCTTCATCCAGCTCTGAGCCTATGTATATTTGTTCAAAGGAAACAGCTATTTATTCGTTCGTTCGTTCATTAGTTTGTTCATTCAATTTGTATCCTGCTCCCATTAGTGTTGAAGCACTACTCTGGCCGGTTACAATACATATAACAGAAAACAAAAATAAAGGTAGAAATGTTAAAAGCAGCAACAATAACCCCAAAAACAGATGGCACTGACTAATCATATAAACCCAGAGCAGATGGAGAAAAAGGGGGGAGGGAGAAGAAGAGGAGGGGGGAAAGGTGTTGGGGGGAGGTTGTCAGCTGGGGTCAGTGTGGAAAGCCTCCCGGAAAAGCAAGGTCTTTAATTGCTTCCTGAATGTCCACAGGGAGGGGGTTCAGCAGAGCTCCTCCGGAAACTGGCTCCATAAAGTTGGAGCCACCGCGAAGAAGGCCCTGCCTCTTGTAGAGGATTTATGGGCCTCCCTCGGGGTGGCCACTCGGAGGAGTCCCGACTGGGATGATCTTGTGGGTCAGGCAAATGACATGAAGGAGAGACGCTCCGACAAGTAACATGGGCTCCAAACGTGGAGGGCTTTATATGTGAGTGTCGGAACCTTGAACCTGATTTGGGACAAATAACCAAATAACACACTCAAAACATAAGCAAAAGCACATTCAAAGCAGTAATGCGTAACAATCCGTGTAAGAATCCCACTCAGGCAGTCTGTCACTGAGGGAAAGCCTGCCTGAAGAGGACGGTCTTTGCCTGCTGGTGGAAGGACAGCAAAGATGGGGCCAGGCTGGCCTCCAGTGGGAGGGAGTTCCAAAGGTCAGGTTGGAACAGATCACTTTGCTGGGCCTGATCTCCCTTAAGGTGACTCTTCCCTCCACAGCCTGGTTCAAAAAAAAGACCGGTAGACCGAAAAGATGCCGCATGGGTGGGCTGAATCACGATCGCCTGCGCCCTGGGCGGTCCCCGGAGGAAAACAGCTCGCGCCAGACCCAGGTTACAAGCAGTCCCAAAAGCGCACCCTTGTGATCGCACCCGGTCTCTGATCCTCCCATCCAGGAAGTGGATCGCAAGTATATGTGTGTGTGTGTGTGTGTTTTGGACGACCCACAGGAGGCCGTGATCGACGTCTCACGTCTTCCTGACCTCGAAGCTTTTTCATGAATCTTAGATGAGCATGGATGACTCAGGGAGGCACTCTGCACACGCCCAGAGGCTTTACTCTCTCTCTTTCTCACACACACACACACAGACACTTTCTCTCTCGCCAATCCCGCGATGGATCGCTGGTGTCTGGAGGTCCAGGACTCCTCCGGGGTTGGCGGGAGGGCCGCCCCCGGGGCCCGAACCCGCTCCTCCTGGGTCGCGGCGCTCGCCCTCTCGCCGGCAGGCCCGCTCGGCAGGAGCGGAGGCGCAGCCGCGGGAGCCCTTTGGGGACGCCTAATGGGCCGCTTCCATTTCAGCGGAATGACGCCACTTGGGTAGCATTAATTGCTCCGGGAAGGCAAAAGGAAGGAGGGAGGGAAGGACAGGGCGGGGGGGGGGGCGGCTGGAGGGTAAGGAGGGGAAAGGGGGCGGAGCTAGCCGCTCCCGTTCCCCGCCCCCTTTTCCACGGCCTCCATTCACAAGCGCGCGGCGGAGCGAGCGCCGGCATTCACAAAAAAAAAAAGCCGCTCCACGCGCGGCCGCCGGCCCCGCCCCTCCGAGGGCCGGCCCCGCCCCGGAGGCGGAGTCTCGGGGCGCCTCTGGCTGGAGCGGCTCGCCTCGCCTCGCCCGGAGACGGCGCTTAGATCGCTTAGATCCTGCCGCCGCCGCCGCCGCTGCCTGGGGAGGATGGAGCCCGTCGGAGCGCCCAGTTAGCCGGCCGCCCGCTACTCTCCGGGGGCCGCGAGGTGAGCGCTGGGTGTGGGTGCTGGGGGAAGCCGGAGGCGAGGCTTCCAAGGGAGGTCCCGGGTTGCAAGTTCGCTCCCTGCCGAGGACCGACGTGGAGCTTTGGAGAAAAGCGAAAGTTTTTTTTTAGTTTGTTTGTTTCTTTCTTCTTTTAAATGTATTGCTTTTTTTTTTTTTTTCGCCTTTGGTACCTGCCGGACGTGGAGAAGGCGCCTCGCTTTCCCTGCCCGGCGTGGAAGCGTCCGCGATCCACAGCGCCCTTCGTCTGGGCGGCGGGGCGAGAGCGAGGGGCGGGCGCCCCTTCTGCGGCGCCCGGTGCCCGGATCGCAGGCGCGCGCTTTGCCCCGTCGGGGTGCCACGGCAGCCAGCGGGGGGGGGGGGCGATGACTTTAGGGCAGCGACGTAGCCTCGACGGCTCGGACCCCACGGGGCCCGCCTTGGCCGCCGCTTTCTTCCCTTCCCGCGCCGCTTGGCCCCGAGGGCCCGCGGAGAGGCGGGCGGGCGAGGCAGGGACCCGTCGAGGTCGGAGCCCACGCTCGATCGCGGGCCGGACCTGGCGACCACCTTGGCGCCCCCCTTGCCCTGGGCCGGGATCCGACCGGAGAGGCTGCTCCTTGGCTGGGCAGGCGCTTCTTCCTTCGGGGGAGGGGGCGAGCGACCCGGTGCGGTGCCCGGAGGGGGGCTCCCCGCAACGAGGGTCCGGCTTCTCTGGCCGCCCTCGGTGGAGCTCGCGAAGGCGGCTTTGCGTCTTCCTCGAAAGTTCACCGAGGCACCCGGAGACCGTGGCTACAGTGTGGAGGAGCCCTGTTTATCCTGAAAGCTTGCGCTGTCTAGGAACGCTGGCATACGGCAGGGGTGCCCCAAGGAGCGGAGGGCGGGTATTCTCCCCAGTATCTCCCGCTGTTGTGATTTCCACAAGTTTAATTGGCAGTATTGGGTAGGCGCACTTAAGACCGAGGAGCTTGGCTTTAAAAAACAAAAACCACAGAACCTCCAGAGTCGTTGCAGGAGGAACCTGGTGCAAAAGACATGTTTTTAGAATGAAAGCATTCTGAGCCCCAGCGTTGGCCTTGAGAGCCAGACCTGAATGATCCCCACAGGAAGCCCAGGCTCCGGATTACCTGAAGCCCACAGGTATCTGTGGGGTGGTGCACACAGGTAAAAACTGCAGTCAAGTCAGCATCCATAGATAAAATGAATAGACTTTCAGTGGACACCCTGGCTTCCTTCATTTCCGAAGCACTAGGTAGATTTCCAGAGGAGACCTTAAATGGTTGCATTTGTTAATTTTTTGGGAATCAGGAATCTTTGCTGATTTGGTACAGCCCGCCCCGCCCCAAGATCGATGCAGAGGTCCAGATCTGCTTTCTGTGCATGCCTGTAGATGACCTAAGAAAAACATTTCTTCCTGAATGAGGACATTCACTTGTTCTTCATTTATAGTCTTAGAACGGCAGAGCTGGAAGGGACCCCTCTGGATCATCAAGTCCAGCCCCTGTCCAGGAGGCACCACGGGGGAATCGAACTCCCAATCTCTGGCTCCGCCGCTAGATACCTAAATATTTTCTCCCAAGCTGTTTTTTTTTTAAATCCTCTTAATTACCAAGTGGGGTTTATCTGTGTGTTGGGCTGTTTCACAGATTGGACAGTGTTATGGAGATGGGGTGGTATCAGTAAAAGAACCTCCAGATATAGAGGCAGTTGATTTTTGGGTAGGAAATGGGGACAGAACACAAAAGGAATAAGTACAGGCCCCACAGTTTGAGAGCATCCGAATTTCCCATAGATTGTCTTGGTTGGTTCCCCATTTGGAAAAGAATGGGGGTGTGTGGAATTAGATCAGAAGTGGGCAACTGATGCCGCCTCCACCTGTTGGACTACAGATCCCATCAATTGGCATCCTGGTCTATCCCGGAAAGGGCTGGTGGAAGTTGCAGTTTAACAACTAGATAGATTGGACAATGAGTTGCCCATTCTGGACTAAAAACTGCAAAGTTTTTCTTTAGATTCCTTTTGAGTGAATGGCCCCACTCTTTCTGTTCCAGAAAACATGCCCATGGCAAGTGTTGGGTGCATTGAAAAAAAGGAGGCAAAGTTTTGGGCCCGTGGGCTTGTCCACACTGTGGAATTTAGTGTGATCCGGCCAGTGCTTAAAAAATCCTTGTCTTCAGTGCGATCTATTTTAATTCTTGGTACCTACCCATCTGCAAAGGGAGAACAAAGAGCTATTTTGCATCTCAATGAATCACTCCAAAAAGATTGCACGCCCTAGCCCTTAGCCAGAAAGATACGGGCCAGCTCTTAAAGGGGAAGGATGGACTGTTCTAAGTAGAAACACAAGCGGACATGGTCTTTTTCGCCTGTGCCAAACAGTGCTATCAGGGAACCGTAGACCATAATTAAATGCCAGTATGGACAGGCTCCATTTCTCTGGTTTTCCTTTGCCGCTCAAGTAGACCTAAAGGCTATTGGGATACAAGGTGCTGGGGACTCTACAGCCCTCATCTTTCTGATTGATGGTTGTAGCCTCCAACCGTCTGGATGTGATATTTGAGCCAATGAAGGGGGAAGACAGGAAATTTCCCTGGATTTAAAAAATGATCCAAGGGGTCCCAGAGGAGCCTTGGAAGTGGCTAGCAGGATTTTTCCACAAGACTGAGATGTGTGTGTCTGGGTGTGGGAACTGGAGGGGATCGATCCAGTGGTGTGGAGTGTGTGCTGATAGTGAAATGATATGCGAAAGCACTTGGTGGGCTAAGGGAGGTTTGGGAGCCTTAATGTACTGCGGAATGTAGGTCTTGTGGGTGACGGCCATGATGCATGTTTCAGAGGACGAGAAAGCAAGAAGACAAGAAGGTGGACCCATAGAGTCAGGGCGGGGGCTGTGTATGAGTCATTTAATTGTGAATTAATGGGCTGCTGAAAGACCATTCCCTTTTAATTCCGTGCGAGGTGGCTCAGCTTGCTGGCCAAGCATGTGAATAACATTAAAAATCTTTAGGATTTCTGCATCATATTGGAAGGACTCAAAATGCGTCGTGCATTGGTTTGCAGGATTGTGCGATAGCCCAGCAGGGAAGGCGAGTGGGATTATCCCCTGTTGCAGATTGAGGCTGACACAATATAAAGGCCCGTGGACGTATACTATGCGATCCTGCACATATAAGGTCGTCCCACTCTCTTGCTCAGGTTTTACTTCATCTGTATTACCCCACTGTGTGAGTTTGTGACTTTAAGCAAGACTGGAACGAGAGCTTTCTGCTTGGTAACTCGGACTCTTAGTGGCACGAGACCAGCCTTCATTGATCTGGACCTTCCGATGGGACCAGCATCTAAGGGATCCACGTTCTTTTCCACTGGGCCACGCCCTTGTGGACCGGGCCAAGATGGAACTTCAAACAATGCTTTTAAGAAAGAAGAAGAGCCTTGTTAATTCTGGCAGATGTTAAGTGTGTGTTCATCTCCTATGTATTTGAAAATGAGGGAAGTGTTTTATGTCAGCCAGTATGTCTGTCTGTGTCTGGATCCTCAACGCAGACAATTCCAACCAACCATATTTTGCTTTCCCTCCTTTGTTTTTGCCGTTGTGGCTACTTCTAGGGAAATAGTTACGGCTTCCCTGTTTGTAGGGGGGAAATGCTGGTCACCATCAGCCTTCAACAAGCTGGTCCCCTCCAGAGAGACTGGACTACAGTACCCATCACACCTGAGCAGCCTCGAAATGGCTCCCTTGGGATGATGAGCGTTGTGATCCTCATGTGTGCAGGCCAGTAGATTGAGAAGTTTGGTCTAAAATGAAGCATCTTGAATAAATCAAAAGCTTGCCTCCCTCTTATCAGGTCATTTCTTCTGCTAGCATGAAAAAGTTCCGTGGTTTTACGAAAGTAATAACTGCATGAGCAGTTGAACAATGAGCGATGGCTTGCAGGAAAAGGAGTAGGGAGACGTCGAGAGCACTGCCAGATCGATGGACTTTCCCAGATGACTGATTTCAGTAGGAGAAAAAGTCCTCTCTCTCTCTCTCTCTCAATCTCTTTCTCTCCCCCCCTGTTCTTCCAGCTCTCTGGACAAACAGGAATGAACCACCTCACTTCCCCCCTGAATCTGTGGGAAATGTGAGTGTGTTCTTATGTAGGCGGCATAAGTCCTGCCCCCCCCCCCCCAAGACAACCTACCCAACACATCAAATATGTGGTCCAAAGACTCTGTTCTTGGTTTATGCTCTTTTGGGTGAGGGCCGGAAAGGGAGAGGGGATCCAGCAGGGGCCAGCCCTCTCCTTAGACGAAGTGAGTCGACAAGCTGCATCTGATCGTTGCCATCTGAGCCCCACAATCCTTCCCCTGGCTTGGAGGATAAGAGTTCTGCATGCCACATCGCCTGTCCTGGATCCTTTACGTTGGCCTGTTCTGTCTAGGGTATGGTGAAGGAGGTATTCTCATTTGGGAAGACGGGCTGGAACTTGATCCTTGGCTGAAACATTAATATTTCTCAGGTCAGCCCTGAGAGGAAAGATTCAAGCCTGTCCAGAAAACCTTTGTATGTGATGCCCACTGTAAGGCTACGCTTAGCCAATTGTGGTGGGGCATTCTGGAAACAATCTGCAGTCATTTTTTTCTTATGCGTCCAATCAGGAAGTACTTTTCAATCTTGCAAGTCACATTCTTAGTCTAAATTTTCACTCTTGAGTAGAGCTTTGTGCCCCTGGAAAGGAGAAATGGGAAACATGAGGGGCTATTGGACAACCTCTCCCATCATCCCCCATCCAGTGTAGCTCAGTTCTCCCATCTCTGTTTGGGGGACCCCCTTTAGCATCTCTCCCATTTGCCTTGTTCCCCCGACCCACAGTGTTGGGAGTGTGATAGATGTAATAAGAATAATCAGGTATCATCAAGTCCATTCTGACTTACGGTGACCCTTTTCAGGGTTTTCCAGGTAGAGAATCCTCAAAAGTGCTTTACCCTTCCCTTCCTCTAGGGGCAACCTTGGGACTTTGCAGCTGGCCCAAGGCCACCCAGGCTGGCTCTTCTCCTTGGAGGCACAAGTGGGGAATCAAACTCCCAACCTCTGGCTCTACAGCCCGGTACCTAAACCACTGAGCTATCCAGCCTGCGTGATAGTTTTAGGCAGGCAGAAATCTGTGCCTGCTTCCAGAGAGCAAAGGAGGTAATCCCCCCCCAATCTACTGCCGGCCCTGGCTGCTTTTGAACCTTCTTCTCAATGGCTCACTCTGTCATGGCTTTTACTCTTAACAGCCGTGGCTGCCAACTCCCTTCTATTCACCCTCTGCTTCTTCCCCCCCCCCCCCCGCCTTTTCCCTTCTCTGCAGTATCTATTTCCGTCACTCCTGCCGGCTGGATTGGATTCATCACATCCGGAATGGCAAACAATTTATTGTCATTCAATCCTCTTTCTCTTCTTAAACCCCCCCCCCCCCCCGATTCTGTTTGGGGCTGGAGAATCTATCTGGGTCCTAAAGGATGTCCAGTATAAAACATGGTGAAGGCGGGGCAGGTGATCAATTAGAGAGAAAAAAAGAAAAGCTTTTAAAATTTACATTTTACAACCCAGAAAGACTCAGAATCTGGAATATACAGCATGAGCTTAGACTGAATCAGACGGCTGGTCTGTCTACCTCCATATTGTACCCATCAGTGTTCCCTTACCTGGCACTCTTCAGATGTTGCTGGACGATGGCACCCGTCCTTTCTCACCATTGGTTGTGCTGGTTGGGGCTGATGGGAGTTGTTGTATCAGCATTAAGAGGGTTCAGGATGGGAAAACCCAGTCTGCCAATACTAGTGGGTGTTCTGTGGGCTTGAAAAGTGGCTTCTTTTTTTTCAGAGTTGGGGGGGAAACCATATTTTGATTTTCTGGGTCTCCCCAACCAGATTTTGAATGATTTGGAGAACTGTAGTCTGAAACAAGCTCAGTAGAGAGCTCTGTGGTTTAGGTCTCTGGCTGCGGAGCCGGAGGTTGGGAGTTCAATTCCCCGTGGTGCCTCCTGGGAGACGAGCCAGCCTGGGTGGCCTTGGGCAAGTTGCACAGTCCCAGGGCACCCCCGGAAGAGGGGAATGGGAAACTGTTTTTGAGTATTGTCCAACTGGAAAACCCTGAAGAGGGCTGCCATAAGTCAGAATTAACTTGACGGCACATGATGATGATGAGTCTAAAACAAGTAACTTTTCCAAGCCCTGTGCAAGGGATGAGTCCTGGCATCTTGAGCATGCAAAGCCCATGGAAGTTATACTCTAAAAGCACTTGCCCTCTGGATGTTGGTGCACTGCAACTCTAGCAGCCTGATGTGGCGTAGCCTGTGTCGAGATCGGACGGGAGTTGTCCTGTAACATCTGGAGACCTTGCATATTCCCCAGCCTTGCTGGGCAGGGAAATAGGTTTCCAGAACTCCAGATCAAGCGAAGACAGTCAGCAGAACTTGAAGGAATGTTTTCTCGATAACGCTTCCCGGAATCTATTCTGGCCATTGGGGTCCAAGGCAAGACATTTAGTCTCGATGCCTCGTAGTCTCTCCGCCATAGGACAGCACCGGAATCGGATTACAGACCTGTAGCTGTGATGGGCCCCGGTGAGCTAGGCTTCCATGCTTTCTTACACCTGTGCTTTGCTGCTGGATTGTATGCCAAACAAACCAGGGAACCGTTTCCTTGTCTGCTCGAAAATAGGTCCCACTGAGTTCAGTGGGTCTTACTCCCCATGGCAAATAGAGGATTACAGCCTAAGACGGTAGCCCAAGAGGGTCTTCATACTTGAAACTATCAAGCCCCCCAAGTTACACACACACACACCAGCTGGGTTGCAGTTTGGTGCCTTCTCACGAGACATCGTGTAGATGAGAAGCTGACTGTAGTCTATATGCCAAACTGGTGCTGATTTCAGGAAAAGGCCGTTCCCTATCTGCCTGTGACAGCGGTGCAAATCCTTCATTTAAGGAAGGGCAGGGGGGAGTCAGGATTTTCCAACTAGGCACAAAGTCCTGTGGATTCCCGAATAGTCACACTACACACCATCTTTAGATCTATAACATCTTTAAAACACTGAGATGCAAAAGGAAGCAGCAGCACCTTTCCTCTTTACCATGTGCCATCAAATCATTTCGGACTTATGGTGACCCTTTTCACGGTTTTCCAGGTAGAGAATACTCAGAAGTGGTTTCCCCTTCCCTTCCTCTAGGGGCGCCCTGGGATTGTGCAACTTGCCCAAGGCCACCCAGGCTGGCTCTTCTCTCAAGAGGCCCAGTGGGGAATCGAACTCCTAACCTCTGGCTCCACAGCCAGACACCTAAACCACTGAGCTATCCAGCCAGCTTCTTTGCCACCTAACACTAGGGTATCTTTCTTTCCTCCTATTAGAGTATTGTTTCTTTACACTTGGACGGATGCCTCTCAACTGCAAGGCACGCCGTTCAAACCAGACTTGTAGGTTACTGTGGACATCATCCAATCCCTTGCCTGTTGTGGAGTTCCACCTATCCATTAGGGGCAATCCCTTTAACACATCATTGCATCACTGTGCAGAATTTTTTGGACTGCAAATCCCAGAATCCCCCAACCATTGATTGTGTTGTCTACATATTCCAAGAGCTGTATTCCAAAAAAGTAACTTCTACAGCCTATAAATGTATAGGAATAGGGAAAGCCCACTCAAGCCCTTTGAAAGGGTTTGGATGGGGATTTTGAGAAAGAGACCAAGAATCCATGTGTCACTACATCGCTATTGCTCTCCTCCTACCCCTTTTCTGGTACAGAGGCATGAGGTGGCTGTTCCTCCAGCTGATGGTAGGCAGCCACACTGTGCAGCTCAGGGTCAAGCTTTCAGTGTCGCAAACTCCCAGGAGAGTCTAGTTTGCTGCTTTTGGGCAGGCTCAGGGAGTAGGACCAGGGTTGTGGGCTGGTGCCTGTGGGTGTCTGTCTGCATGTATGTCAAAGATGCCATAGTGGAGTGGACCCACCCAGAGGATAGCAAGTCATACAATCATAGAATCATGGAGTTGGAAGGGGCCTATGAGGTCACTGAGCCCAACTTCCTGCTCAGGGCAGGAATCCAAGTCAAAGCAGATCTGACAGATGGTGGTCCCATTTTCTCTTTTAGTGCATCTAACGTTGTGTTGAATGCCTCCAGCAAGTGTTCCTCTACTTATCCCAGCAAAGCCAACAAGAGAGACATGTGTCACCTTGAGATTGAGAGAGACACTTTTAGAACGGCAACAGGTTTTGTGGCCCCAAGTCCAGAGCCTGAAGGAAGACTCTAAGCATTGGGGAAGAAAATGGGATGGGGAAGGTTTAGGTACAGAACTTGGCAGCATGCTCCTGGCTGAGGGCATTCTGGGGGCCCTTTGGCAAGCATCTCTCAGGGCTGCCCTGTCTGCGCACCCCCTCTTCCTCCTTGCCCTACATTCATGGGCCTTGCCCTTTGGGTTGAGTCCTCACCACCTCTCAGAGATAGTCAGGTGACAAGGTATACCGACGTTAACGGCTGCTTCTCCTGGTTCCTTCTGCTTGAAGGGTCAGGGAAACAGGCATTAGTCACTAGGAGCCACGGCCAAGAGTCAGGAGGCTCCGTAGATTGGTATTGGACCTCTGAAGTCCCTTGACAATTTGGACCCCTGCTCAAAGAAACAGAGAATGGATTAAGAAGAAAAAAGTAGCCTGAAATAGTAACCACTGCCTTCATGAGATAATGTTTACCAAGGTGTGGAACAGAAGACGGGTTTATTTTGAATTCTTTGCCTTTCTTTTTAAAGTCTTCACAGCCATTTTGAAAACAAGAGTCCTGCTATCAAGACAGGGACTCAAATGAAGGGTGAAGCAAAGATCTTCTCCACCAGCTGAGGATGAAATTCCAGCACTTGCCCAATGTGGTTCCCAAGGCCATTTTTCTTACGCCCCCCCCAGCATTGCAGCCTTCCAATGAATGCTGGTGCTACAGTGACACATCGCTATAAAGCATACGTTTGTGTTAAAACAAGGTGCTCCAAAAATGGGTGCCTGGATTGAGAGGAGCATCATAATTCCCCCAAAGCTCACGGAAGCACATTCTTCTCTTACACCAGAAGGCCCATAACACTCACACATGGCAGTGCCAGGGAAGTACAGCTCATGGTGGGATCTGGGAGCACAAAATGTACCCTTTGATCCAACTGAAGGTGATCAGCTTGATATTCATCTATGTAGGCAGATGCCAATGCAATGCAGATTTTTGCCCTAGACCCCCAAACTGTCAGAGTGCTGACTCTCATCCTCTCCTGGAAGCTGTTCTCCTCTGCTTGCCTGGAGGCTCAAAACCTTTTCATGGAATCAAGACGGGTTGCTTTTTTCTCTGACTGGCTTTTTAGCAATCAAGCGAAGAGAGTTCTTGATCTTCTTGCTCTTTGTCAAGGTCAACCTGGCTAACAAAAATCAATCTTCCCACTGCCTCATTTTCTCCCCTCCCCTCCCCTCCCATTGCTCAGACGGGTTTTGTTACCACCGTGTCCTGGCTTCATTGACTGGAGAATCCTTTTCCTATAGAGGCACTAGTTTGTCGACCTTAAGAGGCTAACAGCACCTTCCTCCAAGGGTGGCATGGGTGGGGAGGCACCCCTGGTGCAGAGAGGATGGCTGTTTGGCAGCCAGTGGGCTGCATCCCGTGGTTCCCTCTCCCCATCAAGGTTTGGCCCATTCCTTGACAGTCTGAGAACTCTGGCTTCTGTTTTGAGTATACATGTGTTGATGGCAACCCCATTTTGAGGACCCTTCTTTCCCTCCCCCCAGTTCTTAAAAAGGACCAAACCCAGTTCACTTCCAGTACATTTGTGAACACCAGCACAGCTCCTGAGCCTATAGGTGCCAGAGTTGGCTGATCTCCATGCACAAAGGGGCAATGGGGTCATCTGACCATGGAGGAAGAACATGAGTCTCCCCCCTTGGTTCTCTCTCTCTCTCTCTGTAGAGTACATAGGAAGCAGGATTCACTGTTACTTTGGGGCTCAATCACACCATTATTTATTTATTTGGGATACTGAGGTCCCCCACTTTCCTTCAGTGAGATCAAGGAGGTATTTATGGCTCTTTTCTTCTCCACTTTATCCCCACAACACCCCTGTAAAGTAGATCAGGCTGAAGGACACAGTAACCGACTCCAGATCGGCCAACGGGTTTCGTGGCTCCATTGGGATTTGAACCTGGGTCTCCCAGGTGCTGGCGATATGGAGGTGTCACCTCCACCTCAAGGCAGCCGGTTAATGTAGGTGGTGCAGGATAGGTTGTATGGCAGAAACGGCACTGTCCTACAAAAGATAGTGGTTGGCAGGGAAGTGTGCCGCGAAGGACGGGCAGGGCTCCTGCCAGCCCCCATCACCCAAGGCAGCTTCCGGATTCTGCATTGTGGTGGGGCCAAGCCTGCCTAAAGAGGTTCTTCTGCTGTGCCTTACTCTATAGGCATCATAGATGAAGGCTGTTCCCCATGCTGGAGGCAGGAATGCAATCCAGGTAGTCCTATCTCTGTGGTGTGTTTTTTTCTCTGTGCGTGGCTCACCTCTGGAAACCATGAATGCGCTGCCAACGTCTCTGGAGAGGTGATTCTAGGGAGCCCTTCCAGCGCACACACATCCCTGCTGCCTAATAGGCAGCATTGCTGAGATACATGGGCCACCACCGCCTCAATGAGGAGATGAATGGGAGGCCTGTGAATTTTGTCCTAACCTTTCCAGGAGCTGAAACCAGCAGCTAAATTATTCAAGTGGCTGGAGTTGCCTCTCGCTCTTCCCACAGCCAGGCTGTGTCTCCTGCACTCTCTTCTCCCACCGCAGATTTCCCCAAGCTGGTGCCAGCCAGATGAGTGGGACTGCGATACCCATCAGTCTCATTGACTGGCAAGGGATCATACACATTGTAGTCCAGCACGTTGGAAGGCACCAGCTTAAAGGAAGCTGTTTGGTGTGCCCTCATGTCGTTGTGTGAAATCCAAAGTGAAACTTATGCTTGTTCTCTCTCTGTCTGTCTGTCTCTTGCATACCTGCCTTTGAAAAACTCCTACCATCTTCTTCACATCTCCCTTCTCCCACATGGGGCATGGATGTGGTGCCCCCATCTGACAGGGAGGTTATAGACCTCAGGTATTCCTGAGTTTCTAAAGGTTTGGGGATACAGTGTGTTTTATATGGGTAGCTACTCGTATCAGTGATTGATTTAGCTGCTCCCGCCATTGTTTCATCAAGAGTGTTAAACAGGGTTTGCTCTTTGAATGGAGATTCTTATCCACTGACTGACTGGTTTTTCTCTTCTCCCTAAAATGCCTAGATCTGGGGTTATCAGGCACAGCCTAAAGTTCTTCTCTCTGTTTTTCCTTGACCTGGTGCCCATCAGATATTTTAGACCAGTGGTTCCCAACCTTGGGTCCCCAGATGTTCTTGGACTAAAACTCCCGGAAGCCTTCACCACTAGCTATGCTAGCCGAGACTTCTGGGAATTGTAGTCCAAGATCATCTAGGGACCCAAGGTCAGGAACGAGTGTAGCTCTTAGTATCTAGAGCAAGCATATTCTGCAGGTTATGTACAACACATCTGGAGGGTCCAAGGATGGGGAAGACCACCAATCCTCTCTGTTTCTTTCCAGCCCCATCAATGACTCACTTGATCATTTTACCATGGTGATTAACAGAGTGTGTGTTTTCTTCTTCTTTCTCCTGGAAGGTCTTCCGATGTCCTTGGTTGACCCAAGCCTTTCCCCAGAATGCCCCTCCCAACCAGCGCCACCGAGCGCAGCCCCGAAGAGAGCATGGACGCTGTCCCCGAAGAGTTCCAGCAAGTCCTCTCCATCGACCAGATCCGTGCCATCCGCGCCACCAACGACTACGTGGAGAGACCGGCCTCCTTTAAGCAAGCACCCTTGAGCCTTCCTCTCTCCCAGCCCCACGCCGTCGCCAAGCCGGAGGTGACTCAGGAACACCCCGTGGCCTCTGCCTTCCAGGACCTTCCACCGGGCCAGCTGCACCAGGGGCTGCCCTCGCAGCCGCCGCTGAGCCATTCCAGCACCGCCAGTTCGCTCTCTCACAGCACCACTGCCTCCGAGCAGCGGCTGCTGGGCAGCCTCACGCCCTCACACTCCGGGCACTCGCTGGTCCGGATGCAGCCCTGTCTGGGCGACCGGAAGCCCGAGGAGCTGTCGAAGGGGACGCCCGGGAAGCCCCCCGCCGTCCACTCCGGCCACCTCTTCATCTGCGAAGAATGCGGCCACTGCAAGTGCGCCCGCTGCGCGGCGGCCCGCAGCTTGCCCTCGTGCTGGCTGTGCAACCAGCGCTGCCTCTGCTCGCCGGAGAACCTCATTGACTATGGGACGTGCCTGTGCTGCGTCAAGGGCCTCTTCTACCACTGCTCCTCGGATGACGAGGACACCTGCGCAGACGATCCGTGCTCCTGCGGCCCGGGGTCTTGTTGCGTCCGCTGGGTTGCCATGAGCTTCCTCTCGGTGTTCATGCCCTGCCTATGCTGCTACTTCCCAACCTTGGGATGCCTCAAACTCTGCCAGCGGGGCTACGACGCCGTCAAACGACCCGGCTGCCGTTGCCGGAACCACACCAACACGGTCTGCCGGAAGATCTCCTTTACGAGCGGAGCCGCTTTCCCTAAGACTTTGGACAAGCCGGTATGACTTCCCTTGGGGTCAAGGGAGACGGAAACGGGCGGGTTCCTCTCCTTCCTCATCCTCATCCTCTTAGCCATGTTCGCCTTTCGGTTTCCCGAGCTGAAAGCCTCCCGCTGGGAACAAAGCAACGATGGAACGGGCGGCCCCGGCTGGCCGGCGAAGCTCGCTTGGGGTTGTGAAGTTGTTCGGTGGCGGCGGAGAGCGCTCGTCCCTTGTGCTTCTAAGGCTTTTGCACATTTCCATCATGGCTGAAGACAGGAAGCGGAGGCATGCACTAAATCTCATGGTCGCGGGGACTGGGAGCGTGCGGTGGCCGGGGGAAGTTGGGATTGGGAGGAGAAAGTGCAGGATGATTATGGAATGGCTCAGGATTTCTGGCCCCAGAATGCCTTATGAGTTAACTGGTCTGTGGGGTGGGTGGGAACTAAGGTCATTGCACTCTGGCATCCGAGAGAACGTGCTGTTCTAGAACCTAATTCCCACTCTCTCCTGGCGATGTCATCCCTGCAAAGCTGGTGTTCCACTTCTCCTTCTCCTAGCGCACGGTTGGGAAAGAAGGAAAGGCCAGGGGACAGAGGTAGCCAAGCTGAACATAAAAGCAGCTCTTCAAGACTGTTGGGGGCTCATGCTGCCCTCAAGGGGGCGGGATGTTATGGGTCTCGTACAACAAAGGATCCACTCGTCAAGGGAGGGCCTCGTAAGAGGCTTCCACGTAGCAGCAACAACCTGAGACACAGCTTGCTCTTGCCGTCATGGATATGCGTGTGTGTAATTGGTGCACACTGTTATCTGAAGTCGAGAGGTTAAAATGAGATGGGCCCATCGGGAGCGGTGCTTAGGGCGTCAGACTGGATCTGGGTTGACCCTGGTTCAAATCTTCGTTTAGTCACGGAGCTCCCGTGGGCCAGTAACTTTTGCCCGGTATCACCTACCTCACACAAGCATTGTGAGGATAAAACATGAATAAGACAGGCCGTGTCCACTCTGAGCTCTTTGGAGGAAAAGCAGAATCAGGACTGCCTCTGTCATTAGGCAGAGGGAGGCAGTTGCCCCAGGTGGGAGTTGCTGATGCAAGTGAGCATGGTTGGGGTTCTCTACGTGTTCTGAACAACTTAGCCGTTCCCCTCTCTGGGGCAGGCAGAGATGATTACACCACACCACCTGTCTCGGCGCCCCTAAGCTCACCTGCTCTTTAAGATGTGGTAGATGATATTATGGCGTCAGCAGGATGGAACTGCATTTCCACTTGGATTCTGTACACGGAACAGGGCAGAAACATCACCTTGTCCTCAGCCTTAGGCAGCAAAATGTCTTGGGATGGCTCTGGGCAGAATTTAAATGCCATAACTTGAGGCCTCAAGTCTCATTTCCTTCTGAGCTATCGTGTTGGGTACCAGACAACATGATAGCTAGGAAGAAAGGGTGATGGTGGTATTACAATTCCCATAATTCCTTAACCAGCTTCCGGAGCTTGGGAAGTTATTTTTTGGATGGTAGACTCTGCCAGCCAGTTCTAACCAAAACTTGGTCTCTCTCTCTTTCTCTCTTTTGGCCCATCTGAGGATGTTGGACTGCAACGTCCATCCGTCTTTATCACTGGTTATACTGGTCAGAGCTCAGGGGAGCTGGTGGTCTCAACAGCATCTGGAAGGCAGCAGGCTGCCCACCTCTGGATTATTGAGTTAGGGAGTGAGCAAACTGTGGGATACAGATCCTTGTTCCTCGTTGCCAAGTGGCCAGATTCTTCTGTTCTAAACATGAGAACTAACCTGGAAGTCAAAGCCAGCAAACACTGGCTGAAATCCAGTAGTAAGTCATAACTAAAGTAAGCCCATTCATTGCATCAGTGGGGATTTGGTGGGTCAACTCGTCCATATTTTCCATTGATTCAATGGGCATACTCTCATTGTGTCTTACAGCTGGATTTCAGCCCCTGAATGTCAAGGAAGAACCATTGGTGGGCTTGGGTTTGCTTATTGAATCGCTCCCTTTTTCATAGGTCTTGTAGGCCAGTGGTCCCCAACCTTGGGCCTCCAGATGTTCTTGGACTTCAACTCCCAGAAATCCTGGCCAGCAGAGGTGGTGGAGAAGGCTTCTGGGAGTTGTAGTCCAAGAACATCTGGAGGCCCAAGATTGGGGACCACTGTTTTAGACAACCTTTTCCTTAACTTGGTGTTCTCTCAATGTGTTGGACTAAACTTTTGTCGTATCCCAGCCAGTAAAGCCACTCCTTTTGCTGGCTCATTGGGGAGGACAAAACTTGCAGGTTGTCACAGTTTGAGAATACCTGGTGTATATGTGTGTGGGGTTGACCTAGACGCTTTGAAGGCAATGGGTGTACCTGGCATAGGGTGTTGCTCCTTCCAAAGCCCTTTCAAATGCTACAGGCCTTGGCTTAAGACCCTCATAAAGCCTTTCTTCCCATTATTTTGATGTTTGTACACACAACTAGTATTACAAAGGCTTAGGAATACTATAGATCATGCCTGTGATGATAAGATGCTATGAACGGTGCCATATCCAAGGCTTGGCTTCCTGATACTTCCATGCAGCTCGCTGAATTATGTCGATTTCAGACCGTTTGGTTTTTATTGAATCAACTTGCAGGGCTTTCCCCTGAGAGGTTTCCTGCATCACAAGAAAGGGGGATTTCTCAAGGGCTCCCTAGATGGGTGCTTTCAGAGGTTAGAACCACAACTCCCAGATACCGGTACCAGACAGCATGGCTGGGGGCTTCTGGGCATCGTAGTTTGAAGAAGTGGCCTTCCCAAATGTTGCTTCTGCTGATGGTTTGAGGCTAGTTTGGAAATGGTCTCCTTTTGGGGTATTTGAACGCTTGAAGACCCGTTATTCTTTCCTGTGCCATTTTGTGGTTCGTCCAGTCCTGCCCGCTGCCTTTCCGTGGGAACGGGTACTCTTTCTCCTGATACCTGAATAGTAGGTGTTTGAGCGAGTTGCACTAAAATAGGGGTGGGGGGAGCTGTGCCCCTCCCCCTGTTCCTCCCGTCCCTCTCTCCATAGCCAACGATGAAGAACAGGGGCAACTGCAGTCCAGCATCACCAGGAGCACCGAGAGTCACTGTGACTAAGCCAGAAAATTAATTTGTGCTTAGCGCTCGAGTCCTTTCCAGAGCAACCCGCGTGCTCTCGTTTTTCTCGTTTTATTCAGGAAGACAGAGACACGACTGTTCCTTAGTCTCACAGGAAAAAGGAAAACATTTCAAAGTCTCTGGGACCACGTGGCACCAAGCAAAGAGTTCTCTTCCCCACTGCTCCGTCTTCTGCTTTTAAGACCAACTTGACTCCGAAGATTCCTCCCGTCATGTCTCCGAATGGCTTCTGCTTTGGGCCCTTCCTTTCTTCCTCTTTTGAGTTCCACAAAGCGCCCACTTCTCAGATCCAAAAAGCCGTGGTCTGTCCTCCAAAATGATGTTCACCCCCTACTCTCACCTTTATATAAAAAGCATATCTGCTCATAATAATACTTTCTTGTTTGTATATATATATTTTTTCCTGCCACACTCCTACCATGAAAAAGAAAGCAAAATATTTATTTGAAAAGTTTATTTTAAAGTTTTTTTTTAAAATCTGCAACCTAACTATTTATTATAACTACCTTAGTTGTGCATCTGGTTTTTTTTTCCAACCCCTCTCTATTCTTCTTTCTCTTGCAACTCTATTTAAACTGTTACTGAACCACTGCTGAAATGAAAGAAATAATTCTATGGGTGGTTTTCTGTACCACATCAAATCAACTATTCAATAAAATCTATATATATCTATATATATATATATAAATTTTGTACAATTTTCTCTTGTTTGGCCTCTGTGTGTACGTGTGCGTGTGTGTGCTCGCGTGCAGCCTCATGTGTCCCTGATGTGGCCTTTCCCAGTCAAAGGTTCATAGGTGTTGGATTACAACTCCCATCACCTGCAATCCAACAGGAACTGAAGGGAGCCCCTGTTGGAATTGCAGGGCTGATGAAAAGGTTCTACCACGGATTGCTTATGACAGTAGTTTCCAGCCTTGGATTCACGTACGTTCTTGGACTGCAACACCCAGAAGCCTTCACCGCTAGCCGTGCTGGCAAGGGCTTCTGGGAGTTGCAGGCCAAGAACATCTGGGGACCCGTTTGGGAACCACTGGTCTGTATGCCAACAGTTTCCCAGCTAAGAGCCTGAAGAAATTTTAAGAGGAATGAAAGACCGTCAATTTCACTGATTTTTTCTTTCTTTCTCAGCTTAAACCAGTTTGTGTTACAGTCACCACCACTAGGAATTAAAATTTCTCTTCCCCCCCCCCCCAAAAAAGCACCTGAACAACAAAACCCAAAACAAAACAAAGCCAAGGGGTAAACTGTTATTTCTAATTTTAAATGCTTTATTACATTTAATTAAATATTACATGTAATTAATTTTTAATTTAAAATGAGTTTTATTCCATGTTTGGATTCATTTTGAATTACAAATTCTTCTTCCCTTCTAAGAGAAAAGAGATGGATGAGAAAAGAGGTTGGGAGGCATGAGGGATTTTTTAAAAAAATGGGGTGGGGAAGGGTTATGGAGCTGAAAGGTTCAAGAACCACCAGTGTGTGATGTCTTACATGGTGTTGTGGGTTGGGGAGAGGAGGGACGGAGTGAAAAAGAAATGCAGAAAAGGCAAAGAAAAGACAAGTCTAAATAGTCTCACGTGGGAGATCTTGAAGCAGAAGATGAAACCTGAGCCAGGGTTTTCCTGGCCTCACACACATAGCCTCTACATTCTACAAGTCATGCACCTCATGAATAGATCAAGTGCAGAACTAGCTTCCCGGGCAGTTCCTTCCCTCCCTGCCTTCAATATCTGTCCTTGAAAGATTCAGGTGGGGAACTCCCCATTGGTCAAGAGTTTGGGGGATGCATCTCAGAAGCATCTACAGCCAGGCGTTGGATGGCTTCCCACAAAGCGTACAAAACACGGCTCCCTTTGAGGCATGTCTACTCGGGAGTAAGCCCGCAAGGCAACAGCCTCCCAGGCTGAAAGGCACAGTTCTGGTCTCCGCAACAACTCTTTGGGTTTGAACTTGCATCTTTAGTCCGACAGGAGAAGAGCCTGCCGGCTGGAACGGGCATCCTGAGAGCCACAGGTGGGGGTCCAAGACCCAGAAACTCATTCCTTGACGTACAGAGTGACTTGGCCTCACTACTGACTAACTCCTATCAGCCTGTACACCACTTTGAAGGGTTAGCTGGGCCATTTGGGTGAGGGGATACCGATTCCAAGGGAGCTACAGCATTCCTTCAACACACATGGTTTAAAGTAGTTCCTAGAAAGAGGGTCACTTTTCCTGTGGTTGCACGAAGCAGGTAGGTGGCCCTTCGTAGAGCTTTTTGCCATGGAGGTGTCCACAACGGCATTTGGTGCCCAAAAGATTTTCACAGATTACTCACCGCATGATTGGTGCCTTATAGATGAGTGTGGTTAACGTACACGTTCGGAACGGGCAGCAACACCATGTTGCGAGAAGCAGGCCACAGGTCCTACGTGTGCAATCCTTGGCAGTAAAAGCAGAGAAGGTAAATTTATGGCCCTCTGGCTGTTCTGGACTTCATCTCCCAGAAAGCCTGAGTCTGCAGGGCCCATTGAGGAGTTCTGGAGGTTGTAGTCCAAAACAGCTGGAGGGTCAAGGATCTTGGGTAGCAAGGTGGAAAACACTTCTACTTGAGACCTTTTACCCTGGGATGGTTTTAATACTTGAATCATAGGCAAGGATTCTGTTGGCTTAGCCCAGTGTTTCCCAACTTTGGGTCCCCAGATGTTCTTTGGACTAAAACTACCAGAAGCCTTCACCACTAGCCACGATTTCTGGGAGTAGCAGTCCAAGAACATCTGGGGACCCAAGATTGGGAACCACCAGTTTTAGGCAATCATGGAAGTGCAATGATGCAACCAGAGCCAGCTGTGATGCCAGCTGTTGATAATCCACCCAGCTGTGTCCTGGCTGGGTGATCTTAAATGGAACAGAATCTGGCAACACATGAAAACTGCTTTGCTGGATGCAGGAACGTCGCAACCACAACACCCTTAAAATGACTGCCCAGCCTCTGAGTAAAGAATTCTAGCAGAGAAGAGCCAACACAGTCTTTTCCACTGGCAAGAAGCCCCTCAGTGTCTGCAGAAGGTTAATTGAGGACTGGCCATTCATTCATTCATTCATTCGGTTCCTAACCTGCCTTTTCTCAAGAACTGGGACTCACAGCAAGTCACACCTTGATTTGCAAATAATAATAATAATAATAAATAAAAGCACATACATTGATCTAATCATAATTGTAAATACTACACCTTCCTTCCCTATTAAAGATCCAGTCCTTAATAATAATCATGTGCAGCCAAGTCAATTTTGTTTTATGGTGACCCTTTTCAGGGTTTTCCAAGTAGAGAATACACAGATGTCACTTCCCATTCCCTTTTTCTGGGGGGGGGGGTGCCCTGGGACTGTGCAGCTGGCCCAAGGCCACCCAGGCTGGCTCTTCTCCTGGGATGCACAGAGGGGAATCACACACCCAACCTCTGACTCCGCAGCCAGATACGTAAACCATGGAGCTACCCACTCCTTAGCAGACAGTTGTAAAAAATCCCCCTGAACAATCACAACAGATTACATCCAAATCTGTTAAAACACAGTTTGGAAAGTACGCTTTAAAGCTCTGTAGCACAAGAGGAGTAGCACTACCACCCCCAGCAGATTACCACTAAGGAGAGTGTTCCTGTTCAGAGTTTGCACACAATGACTTGAAGTTGCACACCACCAGAAGTGGAAACAGGAACTTTTTAATGCAGCAATTTGCTGTTGCTGGGGGTGCCACTGCCACTACAGCAGCAGAGCAATGCAACAGGACATTGGCCAACATTTTTAAGCAGTTTTTTTAAAAAAATAGTACTTTTCAATACAGTGGGACTACAGTATCTTTGGGGGATCAGTTCCACCCCCCCCCCATGGATGCCCCAAAATGTGGAAGAATTGCATGCCATTTATTGCATAGTCTCTTCCTCTCTCTAGTGGTCAGTTCTGGTAAATACACACTGGAAACATATAAATATATATTTCTGGGGGGGTTTTATTTAGTATTTTCAGGCAGTGGATAAGTGAATCAGTGGATAGTGATCCCACAGATAGGAGGTTCCTCATGTACATCTAAAAATAGTGATTTTTCCATCACTTGTGGAAGGACAACAGGGAGGAAGCCACCTTAGCCTGCTTTGGAAGGAAGTTCCACTGGGTTGCCTTTCCTTTGGAGCTGGGCAGGATACATGTCTTGGGAGGTCGTTGCCACCACCATCATCCTAGAACTGCAGAGCTGGAAGAGACCCTATGGATCGCTGAGTCCAGAGAAAGCACAAATTAAAGGCACAATCTGATGATAATTTAGCTCACATTTCGGACTGCTTTGGGCATAGTCCAGTTCAGTCTATTGTTGGGCAACTGCATGATGCAGCCTGACCCTGTTCTGTGCCCGTCAGGACCTTTTCGGTTCAATGACAAGGCTCCTCTCTTTTTTTGGAGCTGGACGATGGGGATTGGGTTGCGTGTGTTTGGACTTTAAATGAGAGCGCTCCCAGTGAAGTGACCCTTTTCAGCACAACCCAAAGTGATCTTCCTTCCCTGTCTGATCGCGCCCTAAGATATGGCAGGAGGAGAAGTTAATCAATATCTGAAGGTCTGAAGGGGTTCCCCACCCTCTTCTAAGGGACCAGTTGTGCAACAGCTGTGATGAAACTCAGCATCCCTACAGCTGGTTTGTGCTAGTGGGGAAACTGTCTAAAAAGTGTCTGATCCTCTAGGTATTTGATGGCAGGGCCAAATGTTCCCTGGCTCTACTACTCAACCAGTTTCAAAATCCTTGAGAAAATAACCTATGGAAATCTTCTTCTCCAGCAGCCTACTGGGTGGGTGGCAAGATGGCCCTGGCTACTGCCAACATATAGTGCCTGACAGATTTGTTGCTAACTTATAGAGGGAAAGAGAGTGAGAGAAAGAGAGAGAGAGAGAAAGGGAATCTGGACAGAGGTCTTTATTGTGTTGTAATCCATCATAGATCCTTTCCTAAAAGCCAGGATGTTTGCTGTTGTACCTGGAAATACAAGAGTATAATGTAGAATAATAATAATCTTAGAACTGAAGAGCTGGAAGGGACCCTATGGGACCGTCAAGTCCAGCCCCTGTCAAGGAGGCACACTGGAGAATTGAACTAAACCTCTGGATCCTCAGCCAGAGACCTAAACCACTGAGCTATCCAGCAGTTAGACAGAAAGTGGAAATCAGATCAGGAAAGAATGAAGGGACGTGCTCATCAACTGCCCAGATTGGCCACCTATCCGCTACTACCCCGGCTACCTTGTCAAACAGATAGCTAAACACTTTAAAAGGGGCCGAGAGACAGTCAGTGCTTCCCTCCCTTGCTCATTTTTCTATGGCATGAAAACACCCCACTTCTGTGTGGAATTTCACAGATATTATGCCAGGGTAAGGTGTGCACTGTTAAGATGATGAAAACAGCTAGTAGTATGTGCCATTTCCATATGCCAGTCAGGAATGCTTGCGTTGTCGGATGAGGGAATCCAGGGAGTTATAGTCAAAAAAGCACCTTTTCCAAAGTTGGTTAAAAAGGAAGCATTATCTACCACTGTTGAAAGTGGTATGTTCTACTGTTGAACAGCTTACTCCACACATAAATTCTCCTTAGTGGATGGAACCCCAGGAAAGTCTGGCTCTCTGCCACATGGAAAACTGGGTTACTTGGAAGACACATGGGGTGCAACCATACTGGCCCTTTTGGTGCAGGATGGTACAGTTGGGGTTTTGATCGGCACTTCACACAAAGGCAAAGATTTTTTTAAAAATTAATCTGAGTGATTCAGTGCAACAGCAATAGTCTAGCAGAGGATGAAAAAATCCCTCACTTCTCCAGGTCCTCTGCAGTGTTTAACTTGATGATATCCTGAAGTGCCTCACTTATTAATCCACTACCCAATACCAAAACGAAAGGAGATTTGTCAACTTTGACAGCTGCAAGGCTCAATTTTAGTCCATTAGCAGCAACTGTACTTACTGGGAACAGACTAAACTAGAGCACACCAACCCACATGAAAGAAGTAGAAGCCCCTGACAGAGGCTCAAAAAGGTGCAGGTTGGAGCAGACAAATTGGTCTGCTCCAGCGATTATGTTGTATGGTGGCTGGAAAAAGAGCAAGCCGATCTGCCCCCACAATGCACCAAACAGCGGGACAAATGCCACTATGGACAAGACCTTAATAAGCTAAGGAGTGGAGATGGCAGAACCAAAGTGAACCTAAGAAAATGGAGATTTGCACTGACACAGTCCTCTGTGAGTGCAGAAAAGAACAGTCAACTTTACACCCATGCCAGTGTCCTCTCTGCCCTTCAACAGGTACTCTGGAAGATTTGATGTCAGCTCTTGATGTTGCCTGTTATTGGGTGAAATTCATATAATGTATTTGTCAATTTACTGTGGTGCTTCTGATGAGAACAAAGAAGATTAAAATCCCATTTTTTGATACTTAAAACTGTTGGAGCAACAGGGAACACATTTGTTCCATTTTCTTTGAAACAACCTTTTGTTAGGTGATTTTTTTAAAAAAATAACACACACAAATGCTTAAAAAAAGAAGTTACAACGGAGGCAGAAGAAAAGTATGGCCACGAACTAGAAAGAAATTGGTTTTGTAATAACCCTCTCATCCAGGGAAACCTGTTTCATAATCCTCTTGGCTCTCCACCGAGATGCCCACCTGTGTGTTGGGATCCGGATGGGGAGGCCTAAGAAGCAAGATGACTGACAGAGCTGGCAAAAGGGAATTCTCACCCGACCCAGCACGGCTGACTAATTGGAAGAAAATGACACCTTGCGCGCAGTTCAGTTATCTATAGTATCCCTTTCCTGAAATAACCGCCTTCCACACACCGTGTGCCAAGGTGATAACGCTGGTTCAGAACAAAAGAAGCAAAATAACACTAGGTAAATCAGGTCACTTCAATAGGGAGCTGAAAAGCCCTTTATATTTTTAAATAGGGGGCTCAGAAGGGTTAATTAGGAAGAGATGTTCTCTTAACCTCAAGATCGGTTCCTGCTGTCTTAATTTGGTTCCATGACATATTTGCACGTCCCCATGGCTGTTATGTCCTCTTACGCGCCCTGAGATGTAGTCCTGCCTCCCCTTGCCCCACTCCTGTGCAAGGTCCTGGCAAGGGATGCTGAAAAATTGCCTGGTGTTGAGAGCAGAGCCGCACGGCTCACTTCCCTTATGTCTCGGTTGGGCCTTGTGAAGCCGAACATACAAGTGTCGCTCGACAGAAATCCCTGTAATCGCTTTTGTACGGTTGGCCAACCTGTCACTTTTTGAGCCCTTAACATCTCAGTTAAGGAAGAGGTCTTGCCAGGCTAATGGCAGACAGGCCCTACCATGAGGCAGAATGGAGAGAGGACCTCAGACCACAGACTGGTGGCACGATTCGAGGGCAGCAAACAGTGATTTGATTCATTACTGTTGTATTTTTACAGCCAGAGTGTGTTATATTTTTATCATTGTGTGACTCTGGGTAAAGCGAGTCCTGTCTTGGGAAGCTACCACCCACTGCACCACCTCAGACTGCAAAATATCTTCCGTTAGCCGTGACATGGGGAGGTTTGTTAACTTCTCTGCTCCTTTTCGATATCCTGACTCCTCGGAGGTGCCTGCTGGTGGTAGGTTGAGTTTACAAAATGATGCATTCTTTTGTTCCATCCCAGTTGTAATTCTGGCCTTTCTTGCTGGCTGGTGGTGTGTGTTACATTCACGACATTAAAATATGGCTATAATTGGAGTGGCAGTACCTTTAGTGTGACCGTATTATAAGAAGACTGGGTGAGCGCCCCTCTTTCCTATGAAATCTGCCCTGGAAATAATCCTGAGTGATGAGATGCATTTTTCCAATGTGTTCTTTGCAAGGCAACAGATCTCTAATGCTTCGCTGTCCAACGTCTTCCATATGTTCACTTCTTCCATATGCCAGTTGCTCACCATGAGAAAAGAAGAAACACATCACACGTAGACACAGAAGGAGAGAAAGACAAAAGAAAAAAGAAAGAGGGGAGAGGAGATAGATTTGTGACAGTTTTTTCAACACTAATGCATATCTATAAATGTCTATTAAGAAATAATTTCCTCCAATTTAAACAGAAATGCAACGATGTCACTACAGTGGTGAAGACAATCACCAGGGGATCGTGACCATTGCTCACTCAGAGGGTAAGCAAATCCAGTGTTGTTGATGTTGCGACTTATATAATGCTAGAGCATTCTCTCGGTGGTTTACGACATAGTTATGCAAACAACAGTACCCTTTAGATGCGTCACACGACAACTCCCATAATCATGGACCATTGGCCATGTTGGCTGGGGTTGATGGAAGTTGTAATCCAAACATCGAGACAGTACTACGTTGCCTAACCCTGTCTTATAGAGTAGATCCCCCAGCTGACATTCTGTACCACCATATTACATCTCTTATAGATTTGTCTCACCTCAAGGAATGATGGTCTTCAGAGCTATGCTGATCTTCCCCTGCTTAGCTTCCTTAGATGAACCTTCAAGACTGGGCAGGGGGCTGTGAAGCTGAGAAAAAGAAGCTGAAGGAGAGAAGCATTTTCAATCTCATTTGATCAGACCCACCCCATCCTTCCTCATTTTAAATCCAAGTAATTAAAACTGTACGAGTTCCCAGTGTGGTGTAGTGGATCGAGTGACGAACTAGGACTCTGAGAACAGGGTTTGAATCTCCACCTGCCATGGAAACTGACTGGGGGAGTGGAACTGGTAAAGCCACTCCTTAAATATCTGACTTTACACTGAAAACCGTGTTAGGGTCCCTCTAAGTCAGTTCTGACTTGACAGCACATAGCAACAACAACATGTAAAACTGTGGGATAACATTTTGGTTCTATCCTGTGACCTACCAGAGAAAAGGTGCAAGCCAGGTCCCCAAGCTCAGTTCCATGGCATTCATTAGGTCTCTTTTGCCTGGCATATGGTGCTGAGGTCTGGAAAGGAAAGAAAGAAGGAAAGAAAGAAAGAAAAGGAGAAGATGACTCAAGAAAAGAGAGGAAGAATTAAGTGGGGGAGGAAATGTGGACCGTAACAGTTGATCTCTTGGCCTCCTGAGGTCAAAGATCAGATGGCCTAAGCACGGGTAAGCATTTGTCTGTGCAATGTCTCAAAATAAATAAATCAATATATTGAGTTTGGGAGGTGGGGTAGAAACCACATTCTGCTTCTAGAGAGTGTAAGGTTTTGACATGCTCATTTCAGCTGGAATCAGGGAGCGATGCAAGCCAGGGTGTGTGTGTGTCACACTGGCTCCACAGCCTCTTGAATGACAACATTGAACACAACCTCCAAGGATCCGAGCAAAGAGTGAGGATTTCTTTAAAGCCAGTTCCTCTGGTAAAGAATGCTCTCCGTGAGTCACAACTTGTCTGGATAGTAATATACTGAAGGTGGATGGTGTGGGTCTAGAGCTATCTGGAACATTTGGTGAAATATGAAAAAGCTACGGCTGTAGGTAGCAACCGGACAGCAACTGGTGATAAGACAACTTGTCTGTAAAAACTCAATCCTAATCCAATTTTGCAAGCTTCAGCATGACACTCCTCCCTGAAAACGTGGCACAGTGCCTGTCTTGCTAAAACGTGGATGCTACAGGCTGTATTTAAGCATCTCAAGGAGACCCCTATATCTCTCTTACCTCTGAGGAGTCTTGTTACTCTTTTTGCTCTTGAGGAACCTGGTGTCTCCTTGTCCCTTGCTGTTTGTTTCTTCAACCTCCACCTTCTGGCACTGAGGCGCTCTGAAGATGGGTGGTCCATTGACCACCTTCTCTGGCTTTATGGACCAGGCAAATTTCTTGAAAGGATTCCTCTGAGGTTGGTCCCAGGTCTGCTGTTGCTGAGGGGTCTGGTCTAGCATCCCCAGAAGTGTGTCTGTATTGTGGGAACATCTATGGAGCTGCTGAAGTCATGAGGGCTCACAAGGAGTTCAGCTCCAAAATATTCCTCTCAGGTAGAGATTTCTAGCCCAGGATGAGTCCTTACACACACCATTGATATTGCAGTAGGGGGGCCATGAGTACAAATTTACAGGAAGCAGTCCAATATTGGATGGGATGGCAGAAGCCAGTCCTCTGTTTGAAGGTATGTTCTGTTTGAAGAGTTGCCCATTTCAAGTCCAAGACCTGGCACCCCAGAAAACAGAGTAACTGGGTTGCTCACCTGCAGTTAGCAGCATCTAGACTAGTGATACCAATGCATGGACTGTCTGATTGTAGTCTTTCCCATGATGGGGGAATGTAATGTATATCGATTAAAATAAGGGTCACTGTTTCTAAATTTGCATCTGCCCATCTGTATAAATTAGGCTATACCTATTTTATGTAAATCTGTGTTCCCCCTTTTTTATCCCTTTCCTTCTGGTGATGCTTAACTAACAACTCAAAATTTCAGGAGCAAGCCGATGTTAGTTCAGCCACCCCCCTGTATGTGGCAAGCTAATCACAATCAAAATGGATGCTGCCTGGAAAGGTTCCCGCTGTGCATTTACCAGCATTGAATTTCATCACCCATCACCTCCCAGTTTGCTTTGATGAGCTATTGCCAATGAATGAGCAAAAGATAGAGGTAAAATGATCCTGGAGTTGATACAATAAAAAGGATCGCCTTCCCTTGTCTGTGTCTTGTTCTCTGGAGCCAACACTGGCATTTGAACGCTCATTGATATCCTAAGAAGGAATGCAAAATGTGCTCTCGTAAAGCTCTGTTTTCGAATCTATGGATGCAAATTTAACTGGGCCAACGTTCCTAAATTAGCTTTACCCAGCCAGGTGTTACAACATATAATTGTGCAACCCAGCATGCAGCATGCATGTGTATGTGTGTGTACATATATATAATAAAATAAAAATATATAAGAATGACTGAGATGTGTTATTTGTATAATACAATACGCTAACCAATCGGATTCTTTCTAATGCCAGCCAATGGGTGTTTGAAGAGGTTAACTGCCAGATGAAAGACAAAGTGGCAGTTAAGATGAGGCTTATTCTGCTTATTCTGTCTCCTAGCATGAGGCTTTTCTGTTGAGAAGCAGTGTTTTTCAGCTATGCTGTCTGCTATGAGTATGTTATTAAGGAAGCTGTTATGAAACTATTATAAGTCTGTTAAGCACAAATCTATACCAAGGATAGGCAGACAGACAGACAGATATTCAAGAACAGTTCAGTTTATTTTTTCAACAGATTATATAGTAAACATTCTTGAAGTTTTTCCATGACTAAATGAATATTATTTCAACTGCTGGCACACACGAGTTCAAATATATATATATATACCAAGGGAGAATCTATTCATGACCTTTGGGTGTGTGTTTTTCTTTTTACTCACACTTGATCTGCTGTGTGTGTAAACTCTCAGAAATGTCAACACCAGGCTGCATTCAGATGGCCCCATTACCTCTAGCTGACTAGTCAAGGATGATGGGTATTGTAGTGGAACACAACTGGAAGCAGTCTGCCTCAGGACAGAGATATGTAGCTGATACAGCACCAGGGGACTATATATAGAGAAGGAGGAGGTATCAGAAATCTCAGGAAAACCCTGAGGTCTACAGAAGAGCAAGTTTTCATCATCATCATCATTCCCTAAGGAGTAAACCCAACTCCAAAACAGCCCTATGAAGACTGAGTATCCACAGTAGCCATGAATTACTGGGAGCTCTAGGGGGTAATAGCGAAACTCTATGTGTTTGTGCATGTGCGAAAAGAAGAAGGTTGGGATAGATCATGGCTGGCTGGACAGGAGCACTCATGAAAAGGAAGACAGGAGGGCTCCCGTACCTTCAGCCGTTGGGTGGAAGGGGGAATGCCAGCTGACGCAACTTGCGTGGAAGCTACCCCTGTGAACATCTCTTCTTCCACATAGTTATTAGAGAAGTAGGCGCCCTCTCCTCCTTTTCATGCCTCCACCCTACGGAGTCCACAGTGCCACGTTTTGTGGTAGGTCCCACTTGGCAACTGTTCTTTCCTAGGGGGCTATCCTACACCTTCCGCCTCGTCCATTCAGCCTCCTCAGGTTGTCCTGGCAACGGAGGCCATGACACCTTGGCCAGAGTGACAGGACCGCAACAAAGCCTTCTGTCATGGTACCAATTGGATTGAAATGTCCTGGGGCCCCTCGCCCTCTTTCCAAGCTCCCGATGCGAGAGACAAGAGTCCCGGGGGTGGCCTGGCCCAGCGGGAGCACTCCCAACGCTGGCCAACCATGGAGAGTCCTCACTCTCTTCCCCCCAGGCCGGCCTTGTTCCTTTTGCTTTCTTTGGGTCAGAAGGACAAGGTTCACTGACTCCTCTTCGTTGTGAAGGGAAGGTGGATTAAAGAGGGGGGTGATGGCCTTTTCTTGTCCCGATTGCCAGGCGGAGGCCAGGTCAACTGTCCTCAAAACGCCTCACACACTCTGCTGGGTCCACAAGTGTCATTCAGCATGAAGATAGCTGTCCATCAAAACTTGATGCCTTCTGGGAGCGATTCCACACCCGTGTATAGATCAAGATTTAGAGTTTTTGGTGGGTGTTTTAAAAAACAACAACAACAAAGCTTGCATTTATTTATTTATTTATAAAAATTTAGGATAGATAATCAAAACTCTTTTTTTAAACAACCAACAACAACAACCCCTTCCTTAGTTAAGCTCATTGGGATAAGAATGTTCATCAAACGGTCACAACACTGCCAGTCACCAGGACAGTTCCTAGCATCTTCTAGCCAAGACGGCTCGTGGCCCTGCTGGCTAGGAAATTCTGGTTGTGGTAGCCCAAGAGAGGAACTTGTAAGAAGCACATAATCGGGGAGAATAAAGAGTTGCATTCTCTTCCCCTCATAATCACGGAATCCATGGCAGTGTGGGAGGGGGCCCCTCTACCCAACATTTCAGGGTGGGGGTGGCCCCTGCGTTGCTCTACAAGCTGTGTACGATGGCAAATAGATTTGGAAAGCCCTGGGGGCCACAAGTGGGCCAGTTTTAGGGGCCCCTTTTCAACATTTGCTGTTTAGGACAATAGTTTTAGGATAAGGAACTCAGGCTAAGCCAGGGTGCAATTTTCCAAACTAGGAGAGCCTGTCTGCCTGCCTTCGTATGCATGCATTAAAAAAATTGCTACTCCTTACAGACAAATGAACCCGGCTGAGCGCTAGGTCTCCCTTGTCCTGTCCCAGGGCAGCTGTTTATAGGCATTCTGCTACACCAGCAGCAGAGGAAGGAGCCACGCTGGCTGCAATCTGGGAGAGAGGTCTTTTGTTTCCACGCTTCAGCTTCTTCCGGGATGGTGCTAAAAGACTCTGTTTTCTGACCAAGAAATTCTCTGAAACCCCCTCCCCCCAGGACACAACAGACTTCTCACTCTTGCTTTCTCTTCCCTGGCCTCTTTCTTCTCTCCTCTCTAGCTTACCTAATGCCTAATGATAACAGCAACAAAAATTCATTCATCCAAGGGCACTACTGGTGCTGAGTTCTAAACCTGTGACCCCGGGGACTCCTTGGCTTGGCTTGCCCAAGCATCTGCATCAACGTGGGCAGAGCTCGGAAAAGTTGCTGCACAGACCTACTACAACAAGAATCCCCAGTGATACGCTGGATGGGAAGTCCAAAAAGGAGAAGGGGCTTCCCAAGCCCTGAATGTAGGTCACCGACTAATCCGGCAATCTCCTCACCTGCTTTTTACCATAACAAGCAAAGCCAAGCTGTTCTTTCAGCTTTAATCTAGTTGCATCATTAGTGATGGTGGTATTTGTACTCGTCCTTTGCTCCTCCCCAGTAGATGACTGACCTGGGGGTCTCACCTCCCAGCACTATCCCTTGTATCATTTTGGACTGTTTCATTATAGAGTTTTCAAGGTAAGAAAAGTTCAGCAACAGCTTACCATTGCCACTTACTGGGTGGTAGTAACAAAAGTTAGTTTGTCCTCGCTGTTGCCTTCTCTGCCGGGGTAACTTTCAGCTACCACTGGTGTGCAGTAGCTGCCTTGAAAAAGATGGATGCCTCTTAGCTTGGTATCCTAGCTGTGACCATTCCACCTTGGGTGACCCTGTTAGGAGTCCAGGCTCATGATGCAGTCTGGCTTTGTGACGGCATTGCTCTCAGCTTCACTGACTCACTCAACCCACCCACCCCGGCTGCTACATTCAGGTGTTCATCCAAGAATGATGTGAACAAATAATTATTTAATTTCTTTATGCAATAACAAATTCCCAAGTAAATTACCTTGTATTTGTCACTTCATGAGAGCTAACTTCTCTCTCTCTCTCTTTTTCCAGTGTCACTGTAACTTTTTAGTTATTCTTGTTATTCTTATTTTAGTTATTCCAGCTACAGGCGTGTTTGTTGCTGAATAAATGACGGAGAGTCTTATATTAATTTTTGCTCCAAAAAAACCCGCATTAGGGCTTATTTCCAGGGGATGTTTTATTTTTTCATGTACAACCATCTACATTTATTCAAATGCAATCATGTCCTCTTCTTCTGGTTGCTGCACAAGGGTGGAGGGCGGGGTTTCACTTAACTGGGGCTTATTTTTGGGGTAGGGCTTATATGACGAGCATCCTGAAAAATCCTACTAGGGCTTATTTTCAGGTTAGGTCTTATTTTCCAGGAAGCAGGCTCCTACACACCAACAGCTTGTGGTCTTCCAATGTGTGTGTGTGTTTTTTTAAAAAGTAAGCAAACCTGACGTGGAGATCTTGTTTTTAAAAGCATTACTTTTTAAAAATGTAATTAAAATTGGAAACAAACAACTTTTTGGGTCTCGAAAGTACAACTTTAAATGATTACTAGGGCTTTGGGAAGTTAGTTTTTTGAATTTCCCCTGCCAGCTTCCCACGATGGCCATCTGCACTTGGAGAATCTGGGAGTCGTAGTTTGAAAAGCAAATGCTTTTTTGCAGGGGGGGCGGCGGTGTAAAGTAGATTTCCAAGCTCTGAATCAAACACCCAGTGTCCTTTCCTGTGTGCTAGAGGTGGGGGAAGATCTTAGATCCCTCTCTCTCCCTCCAAACAGCCGGGGAAGTGCTCTCACCCAGCCACTGCCACTGGCTGCCTCTTCCTTTCAGCTGTTTGCTTGTGCATTATTGGACGGGGGATTGTCTGCCTTCCAGGAAACTGTGGGGTTGTTAATGGGCTTCTCAGGCGGAGGTTAGATTAAGCAAATGGGCCTTCTATCCCTGAGCCAGCTTGATTGGAATGGATTGTCAGGGAGGAGGGGGAGAGAGACTGAAAGCCAAGAAAGGAGGAGAAGTGGCTGCTGCTCTCTCAGCCAGCTGGAGAAGGGTGCCTCTAAAGGCAGTCGGCTTCCATGCACTATCGACCAGCTGGCAGGCCTTGGCGCATCGCTGCTCCTTCCGGGGAGCCCACGAACTGCCTCTGAGCATGAGGCTCCCATGGAGAGCTGGCCCTACTGTTAAGCAGAGTGAGGCAGCTGCCTCCGCTGGGCAGGGGACGAGGCGGCATGGCGCCCCATGATAGGGATGGGGAAATCCGCCATGGTTGGTTTCTCCTGCACTGGAATTTTTTTAAACCCCCCCCCCCCCCCCGCTTCTGAATATAAAGAAATTTGCAAAATTGTGGTGGTGCATTCACCAAAAAGGAAATGAAACAAAATTCTGCACCAGTCAGATTCAGTAGGTACAGTGACTGCATCACCACCATCATCACCACCACCATCATCGTCATTGTTGTTGTTAAGCAGCTTGGGGAAAACTTCTTTGGCAAGGGATACCCAGTGTGGGGTCCCCAACCTTGGGCCTCCAGATGTTCTTGGACTACAACTCCCAGAAGCCTTCACCACCACCTCTGCTGGCCAGGATTTCTGGGAGTTGAAGTCCAAGAACATCTGGAGGCCCAAGGTTGGGGACTACTATAATAGACCTGTGTTTCCCAACTTGGGGGTCATGACCCCCAAGGAGGGTCGCAGTGTTTTCTTGGGGGGGGGGGGGAATCACGGGTCGCCTTATATGTGTTGTGGCCCTTGTTAAATAATTTCTTCCTTGACCTTTTGGAGTGGGATGTTAAAGTTAGTGTGTATATGTTATGTATGAGAACAGGCCCTTTGGGGGAGAAAGAAGACTCTGCTTTTGGAAATAGGATGAATTTACCGCATTAAAATGCCCTTTTATGCAAATGTGGTGGTGGGATCACAGGTTACTTGGTTATTGAGGTTGTGACTCAAAAATGTTTGGGAACCACTGGGACTGAGTAACCGATTAGGACTCGGGAGCCTTGGGTTCGAATCCTCACGCAACCATGGAAACTCACTGAGTTTGAAACTGGTAAAACCACTCCTTAAATATCCCATTTGCCTTAAAAGCCCTATTAGGGTTGCCATAAGTTCATTCCGACTTGGAGGCACATAATAACATAATATGGAGACATGCCCCCCTGCAGCCAGTCCTAGGTTCCAAACTGTAAAAGAGGGTCAATTTAAATATATATCCATTTAAATTATCCTGAGAGCCAGTATTTAATTTCAGAGATGTTTCTGGTGGTTGGTCTCTGGTGTTAGGCAGGGCCCACAAGAAAAACTGTGGGTCTCTACACGTAGATGCATGTTTCAGCTGAACGCTATTCATGCCAGTATCTAAGTCTCCAGAGAGGTGATTCAGTATTTTAGAATGGAAAACTAGTAAATAGCAACATCAGCAGGAAGTCCCAGAAGGGCCAGACTGGGGCTCCAGAGCTTAGGGTCCCCACTCCAATTAAAGGCAAGCAATGAATGGCATGCAAAAAAGCCACAGACTTGTGTTGTTCTGTGCATGGCGATAAGCAGCAGATCAGAGATGGGTTATTTTATGCTGCATTTTAGGGGAAATTCTAGTGCCACCAAATTCTCCCCCTCTTTCCCTCTGTGTTGGTGGGTGTGCACCCCTTTTCCAAATAACTGGAAGAGCTTATGGGTTGAAATGGGGCTAGATCAGCCTCCTGCAATTTGGTGTCCTTCACATCTTCTGGATGACAGCTCTCATGGTTCTCATCAGGATGGCCATGATAGTCTAGCACATCTGGAAGTAACCGGTTGGAGGAGGTTGGGCTAAATATTTCTGAAAAAAAAATGCATTATGCAATCTAGAAAGGGAATTTTATGGCTCTGAAATTAGCTACATGGCAAGGAGCAGGGATGTTGCCTGCCAACAGCTTGCCAAGCTCGGTGCATTTGAATTGCAGGCGAAGACAGCATTGGAAAGCCTGTGGCCTTCTGGTGGGACTGTGACTCCCATCAACCCACAGCACAGGGCAGCTGGGATGGAACAGATGGGAACTGGAGTCCTACAATATCTGAAGGGGCACAGATCCCACAGTTAGGCTGTTGGGATTGTTTGGCAAAATTGGTGTGAGGAAACTGAGTTTCTCCCTCATAAACTTCCTCTGATTACTCAGTGGATAAAAATAGTTTGGTCAGGAACCTACAGAGCAGATTGAACTACAGACTCCCGTAGTAGACCACCTCTTATATTTACCTCAACTGGCACTTATTTGTTTCAATACATTCACTCAGAGACTCTAGTAAATTAGAAAGAATAAAATGTTTCCATTTACTCACAGTTCTTCTTATACAAAAACAAACATTTTTTCCCCTGTGGAAACATTAACTTGTTACATTACAAAGATTGACTGGTTGATTTGCTTCATTATTAACTGACTGGTTACATAACATATTGACTGAACCCTGACTAGAAAAACATGGGGGAAAGAATCTGAGGTCAAGAGGAAACTATTGGCTGCTGTTGAGCTGATTGATATTCACTGTAGCTCCCTCACAGCCCAAACCTCTCAAAGGCATCTTACGAGGGTGCAATATATACAACAAAGACAAGAGATAGAAAAATTGGTGAACATTTTCCTTTTTTCTTTGTCTGGAATGAAGAGACTCTGGCATTTTCCAACAAATCCTCCAGAACAAATGGAAATCAAACTTTTGCCGAAAAAGTTTGGCATTGGCCAAATTCAGAAAGCCTAACTTTTCAGAGAAATGAAGGGGACTGCATTGTACCTGCCTACTTTACAGGTGTGAAAGATGAGGTGCCTCTTAAGAAGCATGTGGCCACTGTGATTCAGCCTTAAGGTGGTTGAATACATGGGGATACAAATCCGGATGTGTAAGAGTTAAGCACTTAAAACTCTGGGTCTGGATGAATGAATAGTCAAAGTTCAGTTTCTCCCACATATGAATTATTTAAATCTTAAGTTCTTTCCATCCTGAGTGTAAAGGAATTTGCGAATGTGGGTTAAATTCAGCTCTCTTTTTAAAAATGAAACTCAAGACTTATTCTGAGCTAAGATTTGTCAATTAGGAGGAGTTTTGAAATGTGGGTGATGATTTCAGTGCATGAGCGTACATGGCGATAGGTTATATCCCAGGTTAGATTAGACCCATGGAATAAATGGGGCTTGTTGAATCAGCACAATGAATCTGCCTTGGTTTGGTGTAACACTGGGATTCGGCCATAGAAGAACAGCCCATGCAAATGTTTCAGAGGACGATCCTACAGGAAAGGTGCACCATTCTCTCCTCTGCACCTACTCCACAGGGTCTGGAGCCCACTGACCCACGAGAAGTGGCCGTCAGGCTAGAGAGTTTCCAGACGAGACAGAACATTCCCGAAGCTGGCTGGTGGGACCCAGATTCGGAACGCGGCAAGGGCCTTGTGCTGATCTGACCTTGTCAACAGAGGCAGGAAACAGGAAGCCCCAACGTGCATTCCTGGCATAGTCAGGCCGGCAGCACCCGCTTAGCAGCGCCAAAAACAGAAAGCGGAGCCCGTAGGCCAGGGACCGCAAGGGGTCTCTCCGTGTTGAAGCCTTCTGGCGTCCATCTGTGTGCCGTGTGCTGCAGTACGACAGTGGTGTGACCCAGACCTGTGCTTGAAAAGGGGAAGGCACGGTGGTCTTGTAATAGTGGCCGATACAATGCACACTCGGAAGCCCTTTACCCCTTTTCCTGATCCTACACTACTGGCTGCTGCTTATACCTTTGGCACTTCCGTTTATTCATTTATTCATTCAACAGGGTCTTGTTTTCATTCATTCATTCTTTTTTTTTAAAAGCCATTCATGCAAATGTCCTGGCACTCTTCATTGGGCAGTGCCCTCTTTCACAGGGTGCAACAATCAGAGCGGGGTGGGTGGGTGGGTGGGGGTCTACGCTACAGTGGATGATGCCTGGCCCGAGCAAGAGCCTGGGTTCCAGACCTTGTTGATACATGTAATGAGTTAGTTCTAGGAGTTTCCCCCCCCCCCCCCATATCAGGAAGATAGGCGGATCTCTGTACCTGCAAACCCAAGGCAGAGCTTCAGCTAAATACATGTGGTTTCCCCATCTACCTTTCTTTCAACCACATACAGGCTACGGTCCGGTTTCGCCTTCTGTGCCTTCTCCGAAGGCGCGAAAGGGGCGTTTTCAAATGAGGCTGGAGACAAGGTGTGCAAGAACGCAGTAAAGAGAAGCCAGACCTACTTTAGAAGGAGGTGCATCAGGTCCATTGGCATATTCTAAATTGAGGACTGGGCAGCAGGGAGAGTACTCTTCGAGTCCTACAGTTTAACTGTGGTAGCCATGTGACCCGTTTTGCAGGGGACAGTCCTCTATTGGAATCTGTCCTGTATTTGAAAAGATGTCAAATCCAAGTCCACTTTAAAGACGAGGAACAGTAAGAAGGAAGGGTAGAGACTCTGAAGTTGCCCATGTATCTCTCGACTGAGGTGGCCAAGAGTTCTCTATTATAAAGGGCAATCTTCTATTTGAGGGACTGGAAGCAGACAGTCCTCTTTCATAATGACTCCTCTGTTTGTAAGGTAGTCCCACCCAAATCTGATTTAAAGATAAAATGCCATAAGAAAGGAGGTCAGGGGCCTTCAAGTTGCCTGTCCATAGAGAGCAGCACCTGGACTGTGCACTAGGCAGACTGATAGATCACCAGGTCTTAATCCTCACCACTCTGGTGAGAGATGGACTGCCGTTCTAGTTAAATGATAAAAATAATTGCTCATTTTGGATCTGTACATAACACAGCGTGGGCACACTGGTGTTCCCTTGCATCTTGCTTGTTTACGTGTGAGTGGCCACCTTCTCCCAGACATCAGACAAGGCAGGTGCACAGGCCAATTGGTCATGGTTGACTCAGTCTTGGGATCACTCTTTCAAACACAGCCATGATTTCTCATGTGGCCATCGTGCATTGGCACATTCCCACGTCCTGCAGACCACCGTCCGCTTTCATCCTTTTGGGGGAACAGAACATTGTCTGTTCTTTGGCGACACTCCAAGCAACGCCCAACCTAGAGATGCCACATCCACTTGACGATGCAGTGTTGACATCTGTTTCCGTGACCCACATTGAACAGATGACCTGGACATTTGTCCCATGGCCTGTCATTTTCAGGAAAAATTGTCATCTTCTGATGAATTCAGGTTCCTCTCCAGGGGTGCTCCACAGTGTGTGTGTTAGCAGAGACCAGATGTCCTCGGATCAGCCCATCTGCAAGCCAGGTGACCAGTGGCCACCGCCTTCCTTCTTAAGGGTTGATGCTTTCTGCTAATTCCCAGCACGGTCCCCAGAGAGGGGAAGGGGAAGGGAGCATGTTCTTTATTTAGCCAGAGTTTCCTGTTTCCGACTGGAGTTCTTTTTCTTGTTCTTTTTTTTTTTCCCCTTTCCAAAGAAGAGGTAGCTTAGGCAAAGTTTTTCAAATGGTGTTTTGCTTCTCCGTCCCTGTTGTTCTGGGAAAAAGCATGCAGGATCTGCATTGTCAGGGCTTTGATGTCTTTCCTCTGGGCCATTTCCTGTTCTCTGAGCACAGGTTAAAAGGTTTTTGTTTTTTTCTTCCCGGTGAAAATTGTAATTTTCCCCATAAGTGTCCATTTAGGTAAATGGCACAAGCAGTTACTGCATCCAGAAGTTGGCTGGATGAAGAGGTAAAACTGAGGCACAAGTGAATAATACCATAATGAAAAGCCGCTTCCCCCTAAAAAAGAAGGAAAAAAAGAAAAAACACAGTTGCCACCATTCATTTTCCCATGAGAGATGAAAACCAATCATGAATCTTCACTCTACAGTGATCAGAGCCACTGAATAGCCATGTTGTTGTTGGGAAAATCCACCCCTCCCTCCCACAAAATATTATTCAGCTAAGCTGAGAGGGAAAAGATGGCGTCATCATCACTGCTAATCAATAACTCCCCTCCCCATCCTTCAACTCTGCGATCTTGGCTCCACTATTCCACTGTGGTTAGGAGTCCAATCTAGCCAAGATGGCCGATAACGAACTCAGTCTCCCACAGTCTCCTTTCTGAGTCTGGTACCCGGGGATGATGGATGTTGTTGCCATACAGATGGAGAAGGCATCTTGTTGCATAAGGCCTTCCGGATGTGGGCAAATGCTGCTGGGAGGCCCTCCAACCGATCAATTTGAGGGTGTGAAGCAGGGATTCCTTAGTCCCGCTATTTTGTTCCAACAAGCTTGTGGAGAGGAGTTGTTAAGCCAGAACCACATCGAGAGTGGACTCTGTTTGAATTTATTGAAATAACGGGCAAAATGGTGGGAAAAAGTCCATAAAATTTGCAACGCACAACAGACGGCATTAGAAACTAACTTCATCATAGTCATTGAAGCTTAGCAGCTGAAGTGTTTGCAACATGACTATTACAAGAAGGCTTGATGAAATAATGTATGAAATATTGCAAAAAGGATTGAAGCATGAGCAAAAATAAAATTATGAAGCTCCATGAAGTAAATCCAAAATGGCTATAAAGTCTCCTAAGATATAGTGCTCAAAAGCAGTTCGCCAGCCCTTCCTTCTGGAGACACACAGGGACTATGCAGCTTGCCCAAGAGCGCTCAGGTGGCAGAGCACTGGGGCTCGGGTGGGATTTGAACTCCTAGTGCCCCCCCCGGTGCTCCAACTCACTGAGCTGTCTGAACGCTCACACTGCACACCAATTGAAAAAGGCAACTCAGCCAGTTACTATAAATCTGTCACCCAACCTTTAACAGGGACTCGATAAGCTTTGAGCTCTGGAACCAAAATTCAAGAGCTTATTGGAAATACAGTTAGTAAGACCCCGTTCCACTTGGCAGGACCTGAGGAATAAAATAGATTCAAAGGTATAGTTGTGTTTTCTTTCTGACACTATTACAAGCTTGGAAAGAATACACAAAAATCCTTATAGGATATCACAACAACAACAACACTTGTTGTGTGAAAAGATCCATATCCAGCAAATGCGGTATTTAGTGCATTTCAACCCCAAATATTTAGCAAAGCTTGTTGCTTGTATACCACCACTGCAGCAGGCTGCCTATTCAGTTTACCAACCTTAGAAGGATGAAAGGTTGAGTCAGCCTCAAGCTGGCTACCAGAGACTGGGGTCAAACTCAGATTCTGAGCAGAGTCTTCACTGTAGTACTGCAGTTCAACCATGGCACACTTTAAACTAATTTCTTGATTATATTTGTTCTATAATATTCCATAGCCTAACAATGTCTATTCAGGGACAAGAACATATTTCAAAGTTTAGAGTGCTATATTAATTTCAAAAAGTTCTCACTAGTGAATGGAGTATTCCATGCTTGGCTGGCATTGTTGCCAGCCTGTGCTGTATATTATCCTTAAAGGCGCACCTGCAGTCCAGACAGGTGCAAATGTTCAGCATAACACCAGGTTTCAACTCATAGTTAGTCCATGTGCTGCTGGTGTGTTTCGCAGAGACAACATATTAGCCATTGCAGAAACAGGAACGTAGGGCATGTGGTCCTTTGGTTCTATCCAGTACAGCTTCTGTTGGAGTTTTTATTACCTCCTATGCTGCCTCTAGTAGATATAGCTGGAAGGGTGTGGCTGGGAGGGACCTTCCTGGACTGGGTGACTGTCAATCTATCCAGCACTAACCAATACTACTCTCCTGCTTCTGAATTCAAAGAGAGCCCTGCCTCTCTGCTCAGTGCTTTTTCCCCTCTCTCTCGAGTCTGTTGTTGAAAGCAGTCATGTTTGTCAGTTTGCTGTTTGATCTGTTCAATTGCAAATAATGAAATCATTTATTCTTTCTCTTACTAATGTCTCAGAGTGAGTTATTGAGACTGTAAGTGCCAGTTAATGAGAAAAGGGGTGAACTACTCTGGGAAACTATTCTGCTCTGAAAATCCCCAAACTTTTGCTGCACAACTAAACAAATTAAACAAAAAATTCAAAACTCTGCAACATTTAGTAGTTCCAGGGATCCACCTTAGTTCTTCTCTTTCTTTAAAACATGAGTCTAAATAACACTGATTTTTTTTTCCTTCTAATGCTTTCCTTTCTTGAATAGATCTTCCCTCCAAAGTTTTATTTGCCCTAAAGAGGAAAACAAATAGAACTAAAACCATTTGCTAGATCCAATTATTGAAACTATTTATGTGACAGTTAATTAGCTGCTTTTTAAAAAAAAACACTATTTTTTTCTCTAATAAGCTAAAGGTTGCCTCCCCTTCTCCCCATTTTAAGTATACAACAACCCTGAAAGTTGGGTGAGGCTGGAACTGCGTGAGGGACCGAATGAAGCACCGGGTGAAAAAACGTTTTGGCGCTTGTTTCGTTTTGGCAAAATGAGATCCATGAACCGAATCACAAACCCAACCACAAACCAGCCCGGTGGTTTTTTTAAGGGTTGCAGTTCAGTTTGTCCTCTCTCTAGTCAGAACATGCAATGGTTAAAAATATGTTTGAGTCACGGCAATCAAATGGAAGGTGGAAGGCAGGAGGAAAAGAGGAGGACCACATACGAGATGGACTGACTTTCTAAAGGAAGCCACAGGCTTGAGTCTTCAAGAGGGCAGTTGAGGACAGGGCATTTTGGAGATCTCTCATTCATCGGGTCACCATAAAAACAACAGTCCAACGGAAGACAGCCAAGTGCCGGTTGTCAGCCGGTCATTTCACTTTGCTGTACTGCAGGACCAGCTCTGCTGGATGAGAGGCAGGAGTCTTTCTGTTTATGCCTGCCTGCTGGTGTTGTGCCTATTGAAATGGCTTTGCTGTTGAATTCCGCTGCAGACAAATGAAATGTGAAAAGGGACCAGCAGAGGGCAGGCAAGGAAAAGCCAGCAAACAGAAAGAGGCCTCAGCAACACACTGTGAGTGATGCTTCCACATCACAGCTTAGTGAGAGCAATATAGACGGCCACTCATGCCTCCCATCATCTTTACCTACTTCAAAGGATCATTGTGACGCTGAAATGGAACAAAGGGAGGGGGAACCGTGTATCCTGCCCTCAGTTTTTTCAAGGAAGAACATAGACAGACAGATAGACAGACAAGACAGACATTTATTGTGTGCCATCAAATTGATTCCAACTTATGGTGATCTTGTCATGGTAGAATACATACTCAGAAGTGGTCTCCCGTTCCCTTCTTCTGGGGGCACCCTGGGATTGTGCAGCTGGCCCAAGGCCACCCAGGCTGGCTCTACTCACAGGAGGCACAGAGGGGGAATCAGATAGACAGACAGACAGAAAGGCTCAAATCCTGCTTGTGTTTGCATAAGCTTTGCAAAACTTGCTATGGTTAATGGTGACTAATTAACAAGGCACCAGAGTGCATCTTGGTTGCACAGTTGCACATGTGACCAGGTATGAGAGCAGGATGTCTCCCTTCATCTCAGCCATTACAAGGATTAATCACACATTTAGCCTAACATATAATTTAGTCCTAAACCATGATCGTTTCTTCATTGTAATGCCTTTTTTTTTTCAAGAGTGGGCCAAGATATTTTGCTGTCTAAGGCGAAGCCTACGATTGCTCTCTCTCCCAGTGCACACATAAAATTTGACTAGACTGGGCATTGATCTTCAGTCCTGAGGATGGAAGAGTGTCTTCCATCACATCAAAAGCAGAAGCCTACGTTGGTGGGAAGTGATGGGTGGAGGGAGGGGCAATGTGTGTGGCATCTAGCCCCCTTCCCCTCTGGCCCGCTTGCTCCCATCTCCCAGCATCAGCCCCTTGAGATGACTCACGTCTCACTCCACCTAACGGTAGGGCCAGCCCCGCCTCAAGACAAGCTTCTGATTCAACGAAGCTGTCAATGGCCACCCTTCAGTGCGTATCTGTCCTGTTGAAATCAGCACATGGCCACACCTTTCTAGAACTTGAAAAAGTTACTTTTGGACAAGAACTCTCCAGAATCCGTCTCCAGACGGAATGGGCCTAGTGGGGGCAGCACAGCGCATGCTTTGCATGCTGAAATCTCAGGTTTGATCCCTGGTGTCGCCAAACGCAGACAGAGCTGAGCGTGGGAAAGAGCTACTTTGGATGGGCCGCCGTTCCCAAAACTCCCAGGACTTTTGGCGAATTGGAGTCTTAAAAAATAATCTTGTCGCTGGCTGGAGATTCTGGATATTGGAGTCTGGGGAGAGAAAAAAAGGATCTGCCCCACCATGACCGTTGCCGGCTCTGCAAATCTCCCTGCATCAAGTGACACTTTCCTTATTCATCCATGACAGCCAAAACCAAACCAAAACAGAACCAGGCTCACTAGTTCCCATTGTCTCAGTCAGAATCAACAATGGTCCCAGGGCCCCCATTTGCCTTCGTCCATCTCCAGCCTGGGGTTGCCGGATGGCCTGTGCAGAAACCTCCATCTGCGGCTTTCGAGCACACCATTAACTGGGAAAGGAGTAGAGTATGGAGAAAGAAACAATAAGCCAGAAAGCCCCCCTCCCGTTGGGGAAGGGGGCACCTCTTTGGAAAAATGGACAGCCGTCTCTGGGCTATAGATCACGCCAAGGAACACACACACACACACACACAGAGACACTCAAAGAGAGAGGCAAAATGGAAACCATTTACGAGAAAACTCTGCCTTGGGTGATTTATGGCCCTTGGCTCTCTGGAGCCACGTCTCGGAGAAGGTCAGCACTGCAGTAGGGCCTCTCTGCTTTATAGCCCATCATCTCCGAATCTCAGCACTCCAGATCTATTCCTCGCTGCCGTGTTTACTCTGTCTGAAATGAAAGAAAGAAAGAAAAAAAAACCAGAGCAAAGTAACCATATTAGCTAGAAGACACATGATCTCAAAAAGTCCATACTGTGGTCCGAAGCTTGCTAGGTGACTCCTCTCGGTGACCCCACCCCTCACAAAAAGGGGGTGGGGAAAGAAAAGAAGAAGAAATGAGCTCTGTTCACAATGTTAAAACATGTCATATCAAGAAAAGAAGAGGTGAGAGGGTGCTAGCCATACCCCTCCATATTTTTTAATATTTATATCCCGCCTTTCCTCTAACGAGTGTGTAACACTTTTGAGTTCTATGGGGCTATTCGCTTACTATTGATGAGTCTTGCAAACACTATTTTGCAAAAACAGTCTCTTCTTACTTGCATTCATGTAACAGACGGCGTGGACAATTATAACGACAGCAACAAAATGCTACAATTTGTGCCCCCAAGTCCTTGGCCACAGCGCCAGTACCGAAGTAGCTTGTAGAATTTGCAAAGTCCAAGTGTCCCTTTGATTTCAAAGTTATACAAAAATCCAAGATATGTTCCTCAACTGGGCTGGGTATCCATAACGCAGGAGGTTCTTCAAAACCATAAAATCAAATATCAGTACAATTGTACGCAATTCATGAATCCACTATGTAGATTCATCCCTCCAACACAAACACATAGGAATCATACTTAGATCAAGTTGGCAAGGACCTTTGCGATTTGAGCGGCCACAGCTGCACTGGCCTCTTCAGTTCTCCCGCTCTGTCTGATTCAAATCTCTTACTCACAGCCTTTCTCTTTCTTAGCCCCACCCCTTTGGGTTGAACCAATATTTCATAGGGGTTACAAGGGAAAGCTGATGTATGTCATTGTCCTCTTCTCTCCAGTCTATCCTCACTACAATCCTATGAGACGGGGCACAACCTAGGAGAGAGTATGACTGGCCCTAGGAACACCCAGTGAGCTTTTGCACATACCATTTCTCTACAAGCTGAGGATGCAATCTTGAATTCAGTTATTGGGGAGCATGCTTACCTCTGAGTAAGCATGCTACAAGACTGTACAGGAAGTCTATCTGGTGCCAGGAGGAACTTTCTTGGTGGCCTCTCTCAGTCTTTGGAATACCCTCCAGAGGAAAGCTAGGTTGGACCCTTTTCGCTTGTCCTTCTGACTGTGGACAGAGCCTTAAAGAAAAACAACAATAATTCAGGCAGGCTTTTGGAAATTAGGAACAGTGGAAGAACCTTGTCATCAGCTGGAGGCTGTACATATATTTTCCTTGTGTGTTTGTTACGTGCTGTGAAGTTGGACCTGACTTATAGTGACCCTAAAAGGGCTTTCAAGGTAAGTGAGGTATTTAAGGAACAGTTTTACCAGTGCAGCTGGTTGGATAGCTCCGTGGTCTAGATCCAGAGGTCGGGAGTTCGATTCCCCACTGGGCCTCCTGGGAGAAGAGCCAGCCTGGGTGGCCTTGGGCCAGCTGCACAGTCCCAGGGCATCCCCAGAAGAAGGGAATGGTAAACCAGAGTGTTCTTTACCTGGAGAGCTCTGAAAAGGGTTGCTGTAAATCAGAATTGACTTGATGGCACATTATTATTATTTACCAATCCCTCTCCAGTTAGTTTCCATGGCACAGCAAGGATTCAAACCCAGGTCTCATGATTTCTAGTCAGTCCCTCTATGCAGTAGACCACATTGAGGATCACTTTTTCCTTAGTGATGCGCTTTTAAAATTTAAAATTGGATTTTTTAAAAACTAAGAATTTTACCTTTAATATAATTTTGTTTCAGTTTTTTTTTTAAAAAACACCAAAGTTGTTACTGAAGTACATTAAATATATATATATATATCAGTACAGCCGTAGTTCTGGTCTTTCACTAAGTTCACAGATCCTAGCATTACCCATTTGTGTTTTAATTGTACTTATTCTATGCTTCTCTCCTCTCCCCCATTTCTGAACAAGCGACCATGATGAAAGGGCTTTGAGAACAGAAAATCTGGCACATTCCAACAGAATTTTAGTTAGTGCTGATAAATATATTTCCTGTCTGACCATTTTGTATTTTGTGTTTGTTCAGTATTACACGAAGCTGCTTTGAATCCCATTTTGAGGACTCATAGATTTATGAGTTTAAAGGACTTGCTCATTTTATAGAATGGAGGACAGTGGCTAAAATCCTGTCAGTTCTTTGCACCGTTTTCCTTCGCTCCTTCCCATTTTCACACTGCTTATTTCGATATTGTAAGCTGCCGGGTCTTGAGGAGAAAGGCACGGTATAAATATTTCAGATAAAGGAAGGAAGGAAGGAAGGAAAAATCACAGCAAGTGACTACTTTAATTCTTTGTCTTCTTCCAGGTCACATGACTGGTGTGTGACGAGGAATATAAGCGACTCATAAATTAGAAGCAATTTGCCATTGCAGTTATAGACAGCATAAATTGCCAATAGGTTTCTTGTTGGTGGGATTTGTAAATCCGATAAACAAACAAAAAGTTAGCTGAGAAATCTCTTCAGCTAGTTAAATAATGAGACCTAGATCCATTTGCGAATCCAACAGCAACAGCAAAGAAACTATCGGCCAAAATCTTGTTGCTTGACATAAGGAAACTGCCCTAGAGTTGACCTGTTGAATCAATGAAAATTTGGTGAGTTGACTCCTCCATAAGATCCATTGATTCAAATAGGCCTGCTTGAACTGCAACTTGATTCAGCATCGTAAGTCATAGTTTGAGTAGGCTCATTTAAATCAATGGAACTTACGGCAGAGTTAACTCTCCAAATCTCCATACTACATTAAGCAACAGGATTTGGGCCACTAAATCAACTGCTGCATAGTAAGTCGACGCTTATGTAAATCCCATTGTTTCAATGGTCCCAAATCTAGGTGGGACTTGTAACTGGATTTCAGCCTTTGCCACAAATACAAGAAACCACCCAACTGCATTTATTCAAGGGTTATTGTTATTATTATTTACAAAGAAAGAAGACAGCGAGCTTTTTGTGCTCTGAGATGGGGAAACAGTCCTTGCTCTAAGTGACGATAGTCCTGGGGGCAGCTTTTCAACAGAAGAGGCACCGATGCAGAAAACGCACTGGTGTCACTGAGCTAGAGAACATGGCACAGCTCATGAATCACAGCCCCAGAATGTCGTTCTCCTTATTGAGATAAATGGGGCAGCAAGCTCCCAGGGATTAGGAAACGTCACTTTTGCTTAAGAACTTGGTGCCAAAGTCTGAATCCACAGACAGGAACCCGTCACTCCTGGAGCTGCTGGGTGGGAAGGCTGCTCTTGGAGGTGGAACAGGCCACCACTGATGATCCATCTGCGATGCTGAGCTCCTTCTTCCACTACTAAATCTGGATGGGAAGAGAAGTTTTCTGCTCAGCTGGCAGTTGGTGGTCTCCCCTCGCGAGAGCTTGGAAAACTCAGAGGCCAGAATCCTACTGGTAATGTACACATGCATACAGAAATTGTTTAAATCATGGTAGAATTTTGCTACTGCAATTTACACAATTTCCCTTACATGCAATGGGATTTTAATCACTTTTTGGGACTGCAGCATCATAGCCAGAGGCCATGAAAACTGAAGTGTTCTGGCACCTGGAAATTCAATCTCTCTCTCTCGGTCATCTCTGAGCTTTGAACCACCTTCGACCTTCGTGCCAACAAAAGCTACATGTGATTAGGGAAGACTGTCAAGATGTTAGTTTTTTGGAACTACAACACCAGAATCCTCCACTATAGCCTCTGGGGAATTCTGGGCGTTGTAGTCCAAAAAAGCAAACTTTGCAAGTTCCATTCTAGGAATAGATGGATCTGTCAATTTTATCCTTTCCCCCTCCTACATTGGATTTAAAAAAAAAACAAAAAAAACACAATTTCAGGTCTTTTTATCCCCAAATGGTGTGTAGGTAGGGATGACATTTGGAGAATTCCTATCACAAAGGGGCCAGATAAAATTCTCATTCTTCTGCTCCTTACCAGGAAGGTGGAATTGGTTGTCTTTTGCTTCATGGAGGAGGATGAGAATCAATGGATAGAAATGGCAGAAGAGTAGGTTTTGGCTAAACAGTAGGAGAACGGTCCAAACACCAAGAGCTGCTTGGCCGTAGGACAGTGGTCCTGGAAGAGATGGGCTGGTCTTGGTTGGAAATACTGTATTTAAGCAGGGACACCGTGGGCTTGTGCCAGAGATTCTGCAGTTATATTGCGTCGTGCAAGACAGATCCTGCATTGTGTAGGATTTTGGATGAGATGATCTCTAAGGGAACTGCACGACACAGTTAAAGCACTTTGATGCCCCCTTAACTGTCATAATAAACAGCTCAGTGGTTTAGGCATCCGGTGGCAGAGCCAGAGATTGGGAGTTTGATTCCCCACTGTGCCTCCTGGGAGAAGAGCCAGCCTGGGTGGCCTTGGGCAAGCTGCACTGCCCCAGATTGCCCTCAGTAGAAGGGGATGGTAAAAATTCTCTGTCTGGAAAACCCTGGGGGAAAAAGGGTCACCACAAGTCAGAACTGACGTGATGGTAGAGATGGGCACAAACCGCTGGTTCGTTGGTTCGTGCTGGTTCATTTTTCAGCTGAACAAGTGTTCGGTGCTTCCGAGCCCTGTCTCCTCTGGGGGGGAGCCCATTCAGAGGCAGTGCCCAGAGGAAAGGGAAAACTGGACACTGCCTCCGAGTGGGCATCCACTAGAAGAGATGGGTCTGGGAAGCGCCGAACACTTGTTCAACTGAAAAACAAAGCAGCACGAACCGTCAAACCAGCATGCCCATCTCTACTTGATGGCACATGATGATTATTATTAACTGTCATGGCTCTACAAAATCCTACAGTTTACTGAAGTACGACTCAAGTGTTCCAGTGCTGTAGCTCAGAGGAGTTTACTGGAGTTTTCTAGAGTTTTCTCAGGGGTGGTGCTAGAGTTTTCCAAGCTCCTCCCCAAGTTACAGATGCCAGGTGATACCAAACTGCTGTAACTGTGTAGGGTAAATACTGGGATTTATCTGAGCCTATACTGAGATGTGATTTAGCTTGCTGGGCCCTTGAAGAGCACCTCAAAGCTTCAATCAATTGGAACCTCTGTATTTTTCAGATAAAAATAAAATAAAGTTAAAACTCACATTGACCCCCTAATAATCCTGTGCCATCAAATCAATTCTGACTTGTGGGAACCCTTTTTCCCACAAGGTTTTCCAGGAGAAAGGACTCGGAAGTGGTCTCCCATTGCCTTCTTCTGGGGGGTGCCCTGGGACTGTACAGCTTGCCCAAGGCTACCCAGGCTGGCTCTACTCACAGGAGGAACAGAAGGGAATCCAACTCCCAACCAGAGACCTAAACCACTCAGCTATGAACTGTATATATATATCTCTCAGCAATTTCTCTTTTCCCCCCCTCCCCACTTCTCTCCCTCCCCCCTTTCCCCTGAAACTCCTAAACTCAACAGAACAACTTCCAGAGAAAGGAAAGCATTCACAGTAAATGTGAATGTTAAGCAAAATCGGTCTGGGAGATCTGGTTGAAAATTCCACCCCCCTCTCCACCCTCTATCCCACCCCATCCCCAGTTGTATGTTTGCTTAAGTTTCTGTTTACTTCTTTTGATCACGCTCTGCTTCCATCTCTTTGGAGGTGAGGAGAAGATTCCTTGAACCATTCAGCTGATGGCAGCCTCTAATTAGGATATATGGCCAGCCACCAGGACCATGTATATTTAATGATCCCTGTTAAGGAAGTTTTAGAAGTGTGCTCCCCATAGACCCTATGATGGCTTCTTTGTTTATGTGCATAATCCACTTTTCCTGACACCGCTAGCAACAAATTCTCTATTCCCTGGTGCTGATGTTGGACAGTTGTGGCGATGGGTTGATTGAGGGATTGGTTTTGCACTGGGCTTGTTATTGTAGGAAGGCCGCTTGCAGCTCACCTGCCTAGCAAGGGGGGGGTGGGTGGGAATTGCATGGAGACTGACGGTAAAGTGGAAAGCAGAGGGTCACAATCAGGAGCGAGCGGCTAGGACTTTTCCCCCAGGGCACCAAAATGGGAGGCTACCAGAATCTAGAGACACCCTGCGCGCTGGAGTGGAGAGAGTGATGGATCAGAACTTGGGAGATTTGGGTTCGAATCCCCATTTGGCCAGGGAAGCTCACTGGGAGGGGAGCATTGGTAAATTCTTTAAATGTCTCACATAATTTGAAGGCCCTGTTAGGGTGGCTGTACATAAGTTCCAACTTGACAACACATAACCCACAAATTCTGCAATCTAGAGGTGAATCTACAGGCGAGTGTTATGAAAATAACTGGGACCATCTCTCATTCCATTTTAGTGTCTTTTTTTTTTTGAAAGCACAAACTTTCTCTTCCTTTCGAGGTGTGTGTGGGGGGGGGGCACCGTATTCTCCTCCTTTTTCTTTTTCTCTTTTTCTTGTCTGTGCCTTTGGGTGGAGTGGGTGGGAGATGGTACGGCTTGCCCCAGGGGCCATAATTTTTAGTTATGGCTCTGGGAAGGAAGAAAGGAACCGTGGGACCATGGTTCTTGTATCCTACCCAGCAGCTTCCTCTCACCTTGTGCCCCTCACACATGTTGGACTGCACCTGCTGTCACCTTGAGGCAGCATGGTCTTTGTAGTTGCACCTTGGCATACAATACCTGAAAGGTGTCAAGTTGGAAGATGCTGCCAGATGTGATAGAGGGACCATAGCTCAGGCAGAGAACGCGTGCGCCGGCAGCCAGAGGTTCTGCATGGTGGGCATGATGTATCAACAGTGATCCAAACAGATTGGCCAGGGACACCAGTGATGTCCATAGAAATAACACTTGGGCAGGGAGGAGTGAATTCTACTAATGATACCTATGGACTGAAAACTAGACTGGAGTTCTTTGCAACCTCACGTGTTGCCTTTAGTAGGTTTGGCTGGACCTTTTCTAGCCTGGGGTGACTGTCAGTCTCACCAGCACTCACCAATATCTCTCTCCTGCCTCTAGATTCAAAGAGAGCCCTGCCTCTCTGCTCAGTGCTTTTTCCCTCTCTAGAGTCTGTTGTTGAAAGCAGTCATGTTTGTCAGTTTATGGCTTTATCTATTCAACTGTAAGTAATGAACCTGTTTATTCCTTCTCCAACTAATGTCTCAGAGTGAGTTATGGAGACTGTAAGTGTCCATTGATGAGAAAAGGGGGTGGACTAGTCTGTGGAACCTGGAACTATTCTGCTCTGTGAATCCCTATACTGTACTTCTTCTGTGCAGCTAGAGGAATTTAACCAAAAATTCAAAACTCTGCGGCAGTTTTTACCTGTGCACATTTAAAGAAATACCGAGTTTAGGATTTGGGACTGCGGGGGGGGGGGACTGTTCTCCCTTTCCCCACCTCCCACAGGCACCCACGAAGCACACAGTTAATTTGGAGCGGGAATCTGGAATATCCTGGAGAAGTACTAAGTACTTCTTCCATGTGTTCCCACTCTCAGCAATTCAGACCATTATCCCTGGGGGCTGAGGTCCAAAACATTCAGAGGGCCCTCACTAGGAAAGGATGCCTTCCTCGTTTTCGTGCTGCAGGGATATTCCAGATCCTTTCCCCGAATTTTCAGTTCTCATTAAAAAGTAAAGAGTAAATGCTCTCGTCTTTTTGCTTGTGAGGATATTTAGCAAATCAGCATTTGTCAACCAAATAGCGCACAAAAAAGAAAGCAAAACTATGCTGTTAGTTATTTTTGGCCCATGGTCCGTTGCTAGCTAGGAGGAACACACAAATAATGCACAAAACACACGAGGAGAAGTCCCTTTAGCTGACAACGGCATACAACACGGCACTAGCGCAACAGCGATGTTCGGATGAAAGCCGGAGTGCAGGTGTAGAGCCACTCCCTGCCTTCCACGAGGACCTGGGTTTCCTGACTCACTGACACCAGCTTCCAATTCTGTACCTTTCTGGGGGAAGGTAGGAAAGAGGGACAGCCCAACACAACCTGTGGCTTAAAAGGTAAACGGGCACACCCAGGCTGCCAGCCTGAATTTCCATCCAACTCAGCTATGATGTCTGTTTCCAAAGGGAAGCAGCAAAGATGCGGAACAGACTCTGATGCAGCATCCATCATCTCTGCTACACTTTCTCAACTTTATTGAGAGCATGCAGGATTGAAATGATCTCTCGTTAAGTTACACTCATAATGTTGTCATTATGTCTACATAACTAGGAAAGGGAATGAATTGCAAGGAACCAGCTCGTTGTACTTAATTACAGCCAGAGCTCAGAAAAGTTAGTTTTTATTGGAGCATCTACAATCTCACAGTGTGCCTGAAGGCATGGCTAGGAGGGATATTTCTGGGCTAGCGTGACTGTCAATTTATCCAGCACTAACCAATCATTCTCTCCTGCTCTGATTTCAAAGAGAGCCCCACCTCTCTGCTGAGAACATTTCTCCTTTCTTGAGTCTGATGAAGTCTGTTGTTGAAAGCAGTCATGTTTATCAGTTTGCTGTTTGATCTGTTCAACTGTAAGTAAATGGCACCTTTTATTCTTTCTCCTCCTAATGTCTCAGAGTGAGTTATTGAGACTGTACTTGCCAGTTAATGGGAAAAGGAATGAACTACACTGGAGAACTTGAAGCTATTCTGCTGTGTGAATCCCTGCATGTTTGCCGTGCAGCTAGAGGAATATAATCAAACATTCAAAACTCTGCAACAGTTTTTTCAGGATGACTGCTCCCAGAATCCCCCAAGCAGCATGGGTAGTTCTGGGAGTTATAGTCCAACAAGTAATTTTTTAAAACTCTGATTACTCTCAGGTTCTGCTTTTAAAAGTGAAGAGACCAGGGATTGAACCCATCAGGTTAGACCCATCTATGTAGAAAGCACACATGTTACCTCCGAACTGCAATCCCTCCCCACTCACTTTCAGATTTATTCCCACTTCCAGAAGACTATTAAATGCTGGACCAGCATTAGTCAGTGTTTTCCTTTTCCACCTAAGATCCCTGGAGGTGAGGGTGAGGAAAGGAAGGGACCCAGTCCAAAGGACAAAGGCCATGCCCACCTCCTGCTCCTCCTGCTCTCCCCCAGCCCCCCAGCCCCACCCCCATTGCCAGGCTGGCTTTACGAAGAGCTGTGCCACTCACAGGCGGGGAAGTTGTGCTCTGAGGCTAATGGCCCAGGGAAAAGCCATTAAAGGAGGAAGAGTTGAGGTTACAGAAAACTTTATTGCTGCCTGTAGAGACATCAGGTCTGTGATTCCAGGATTCGTCAGTGCTTTAATGGCGAGCCACTGGCCCATTAGTTGTGCCGGGAAGCCCATTTGGGGTTCTTCCAAAATGGAAATTAAAAAAAAAGAGAAAAAGAGAAGGGAAGACAAAAGGGGTGAGGGCTATCCTACGATACTCCTCACCCCCATCCCAGGCCAAAGGAAGAGTCACTCAGAAGATTGCCTGCTTGTAAAGAAAAACAAGGTCGCCGTGGGACAGGATTGGTTAGGCTAAGCCTCACTAAACTCACTCGGAGATTAACAGCCCGGTTTTCTCTGTTCCCACTGAGGTGGCACATGCTACACTGGAATAATTTCCCGTTCGAGCTGGCCCTGCTCTTAGGCAGAGCGAGGGAGCTGCCTCAGACGGCTGATGCTGCCCCATCAATGGTCTGGAAGTATTCAGCCAAACCTTGTGGGTGGATAACAACTCCTAAAAAAATATCCCCTAGCCAGCATGATCAAGAGCTGTTCCGGGGTTCTGGGAATTGTAATCCAAGAATATTTTCAAAGTCTTAACAACAGAAGCAACTGGCCAGCTCCTTTATTATTTATTTATTTATTTATTTATTTATTTATTTATTTATTTATTTATTTATTTATTTATTACATTTGTATACCGCTAACTTAGTGCAAAGCCTCTAAGCGGTTTACAACACCACAATGCAACAAAACTCAAACAACCAACATAAACATCTCAAATAAACAAGCAATAAATACGAACTCAAGAAGAGGGAGACACACACTCAGTGTGTATTAACAACAGCACAAGGAGGCAGGCTTTGGCAAAGCTGATGCTAAACAGTATCCAACAGGCAATCAATAAATTGATTTAGACTGAATTAGGGTGGCATTGGGGTGTCACGCTGTTCTCCTCAGGCAGAAAAATGTCTTGAGCCAACCTTGCTGAGGGTTTATGACCCCCAATTATTTAGCAAAAACAAGAATAAAAAAGCCCACCACCACTACCACCTTTAAAATTGAGAAGGGAAAAGAGTGTGGAGCAGGTTTTAGGTTACTGGACTGTATTCTATTGTGATACAAGTTCCTGAGCTGAGTATATGTTCTTGTTTTTCTGCTTTCAGTCTGTGATTCCCTGTAGCCATCTCAGATGCTATTTTCTACCTGGCCCTGGCCCACGGGCCTCATGTTGTCGTCAGAACTTGGAAAAGTTACATTTATTGGACCGTAACTCTGCGAATCCTCTCTCCAGCAGGGCCATTAGCTATGGTGACCGAGGAACTGGACTTCTGATAAAAAAACAAAGGGGGATCCTGGACGTCTGAAGTCTGCTCGTCCCTGCTCGAGGCCACAAACCTTGTTCCCATGAGATGGAGTCAATTCTTGCCAGAATGGCAGCACTTAATGCACACTGTTGTGTGAGGGAAACGTTGGAGGCCATATGACGTCCTTGGAGAAAGGGTGTTGGGTACAGAAACTGGAACACCTGACTGAATAGCGGTCGTTATACTATCCTTTCACAGTTTAGACAACACCACATTTCAGAGACTGCCTCATTGATTACAGCACAGACTTTCAGCCCACGTTCTCATATGCATGATGTGCTATTTTGAACTCAGGGCAGATAGGTACAGCTGGCTAGATAGCTCAGTGAGTTGAGCACCTGTTTTTCAATAAGTGTGAAACTTGTTGAAAAACCACCCTGACAATTGCTTTCCGTTTGGCTGATGAACAAAGGAGTCACCTTCTGGGATTTTCCCTTGTGTGGTGCCTCTTTGTGAATGGTAGTGAGCACAAGAGGGGATCCTGTAGACCATCTGGACTGCTGCCATGGGTGTGGTCAACATTCAGGCCGCCTTTTTGCTATGTAAAGCTTGGCCTCCTTTTTCCTGCTGGCAACGTGGGCATGATATTTTGCAGTAATACTGGGCCATTTCCTGACTTTCTGAATCGTGGGTACAGAAGGACAACCTCCCATATTCATAAACCAGAGGGTTTTTAAAAAACAACAACAACAACAACACTAAATTATATTAAAGTGCCTGGGAAGTACAACTGTGTGACATATCACTCCACGGTGCCAACTGGCATAGAAACAAAACAAAACGAAACTTAAAATAAAATAAAATAAGGGTTTTGGAAGGGAAAAAAAAGTCCAGGAACCTGTGGGGAAGGAGGACTAATATATGGTGTCTGCAAAAGCCCCCCAAAATATGGAGGGAGAGAGGAAAAGACAGAGAGAAGCAAAAAGAAGAAGGAGAAGGAGGAGGAAGAGGAGGAGGAGAAGAAGAAGGAGGAGGAGGAGGAGGAGTGACCGCCTGACCGCCTTGCCCTCTCCCTCTATGGAGGAAGCCAGAGGGACAGGCTGAATGGACCAACAGCAGCCAAAGCAAGAAGGCTCTTGAGGAAGGTAGGCAGCTGAGGGCAATTTGGCCCAAGTGACCTCTTCACAACCTGCAACGGACAACAGGCTCGGAAGTGGGGATGGGCAGATCCATGGTCACATTATGCCAGCGTGGGGTAGCGGTTAGAGTGCTGGACTGCGAAATTCAGGTTTTTGCCCTCGGTGAGCCATGAGACTTATTAGGTAACCCTAGGCCCATCACTGCCCCTCAGCCTGGCCTCCCTCTTGGGTCAAGTGGGGAGGAAGGGAACCCTATACCTTGCTTTGACTGTACCAGAGGAAAGGTGAGAGGCAACTGTAGGAAATAAAACAAACATTTCTAAAGAGATGAAAAAGCTTGAATTGACACCTGGTTGTACCCTACGTGGCAGTAGACCTTGAACACAGTTTAGGTAGCTGTGCGACTTCTGACATTTTGTATTAACGGATACAAAGGCAGTTAAGATTCTCAGCTTTTGTGGAACCGCCCATTCTTTAAGTGATCATGGCCAGAATCCTATTACTTTTGCTGGCATAAATCTAGAAAAGCAGCTCTCAGTGGTGAATCTATCACCAGTTAAGTAGTTGGCGCGTGTATTTCTTGTAACACTCCGTCGTGTGACTTAGCATGTGGCAAGGAATATGAGCTTGGACTTCTGAGCTGGCTGCCATTTGCTGCCGAAATGTACACAGTTAGACTTAAGCCGGTGTAAGCAAACCAGAGGATTCTGGCCAAACACTTCATTTTAAAACATGGCCCTCCAGCCCTTGGTCCCCTGCCTGTTCATTCTGTGAAGCCAGGCACTGGACGTCTGCTCTGATGGCACCACTGTTTGTGGGAACCCCCCTCACAGCTAAAAGGACCACACCGTTGCCTGTCTTCCACAGCTGCCTCTACCAACGGGTGCTTCGACCCACCTTTAAATATGGCCACACTAAAACCAGCCATTTCCGCTTCCACACCCAAACGCCTGTTGCCACCTTCTGTCGGTTTGTGACTTGAGAACATAAGGCTCACACAGACCAAGTGTTTTTTTCTCTCTCCCCCCCCCCCTTTCAAACCTTCTTTTAATTCCAATCAATGCAGGTTAATTGAGAGCAGCTTATTTTTACTTCTGCTGGCCTCTGTCTGCCAGAATCAATGCCAGCCATTTCCACTTAAACCATTGTGCCTTTACTGGAACTGTGATCGCATCCTGCGCTCCAAACCAACATTTTACTGTCGGGGTTGTGTTGCATGTGGTTTCTGTTGCATTAAAGCTGTTTGCAAAAACCCAGGACCTTTAAATCTCTCCTGCACATCTCTCCTTACATGTGAAGAGTTGCTTGATACAAACTGGCAGAGATTAAGACAAACAACGCACAGAAAACACACACGATTGAGGGAACAACCACCCACGTGCCTCTTTGGTTTCCTTGGGATTCTGGAGAAGGGTCTATGGCCACTTTGTACCACTAGGTGGGGCAGTGGCAGCAGAAAGTAGTACTATAGGAAGATGAGCCTCTAACATATAGGTAGACTTTCCAAGTCTATCATATTAAGGCAACGACTTGGTCAAGAGGATGCTTCGTTTACTGTATTCCTGGAGGCTGATCTATCAGACTTGGCTTATGATCTGGGTGGACGAATAGCTGCAGTTTGTTATTCTACATTTGCTGGATAGCTCGGAGGTTCAGGCATCTGTTTGGGAGTTCAGTTCCCCACGAAGCCTTCCTGACAGGCACAGACCTGATGATCTGGACGGTCTCTTCCAGCTCTGCCATTCTAAAACCTGATCTTTTGGTTTGCCTCTCATGCACCAAGTTTTTCCAACAGACCTGACAATGGCTCAAAAAAGATGGAAGTCACCTGATCAAAGAATCTGGCCTCATTATATATGTCCTGTTTAATCATCGTCGTCATCGTCGTCATCATCATCATAGAACTGCAGAGCTGGAAGGGACCCTATGGATCATCGGGTCCAGCCCTTGTCAAGGAGGCACTGCGAGGGAATCAAACCCTCAACCTTAACTGATTCTTTGAACTGAGACATTCCTGTTTCCATCACAGAGAGTTAAAGTTACTTTGTTGGACAATAGATCCCAGAATCCCAAGCCGATATGGGGATTTTGGAAACTGTAGTCCAGATCAGGAACTTTGATTCCAAAAGATTTGCATAATTAATACACTTACCTGGATATGTAAGTGCGTTAATTGAACAAAATCGGGCAACATACAATACTTAAGCAGAAGCTACTATTTTCTTTGCAATTAAAAGGCAATATTCACTGTTTTGTTTCATTTCTTACTATAGAAACACAAGAGGACCAAAATAGCCTCAGGTACAGTCAAAGCTGCCCTGAGCGTGCCATCAAATAAATTTATAATTTTTCCTATTAATCAGGCTTTAGTTGATTAATCGACCACTTAAAGGGTAATTGGAACATCTTCTGTGGGAGGAAAAGCTAAATGAAGATGTTTTATGCAAGAAGAGAAAGTGGAGAGAGATCATTCAACCTCTTTGCCCAAAAAACAGGAGGGTGATGCAGTGGATTCAAGAAAGACAAAAGTATCATGACTCCATGAAATGCATAATTAGCATACGGTATTTACTGACACAGACTGTTTTATTTGTTCAATTTATGTCTTGCTTTCCTCCTGCAAAGGGGACTCAAGGCAGCTTCCAATTAAATGTTACAAGTACAATTAAAGTGCAAAACAAATAAGAGCATCTTAAAAATGAAGAAGCAATTTTACCCCCACCCCCAAACCTACCCATTTAAAAGCCAAAGCTAAATGTCAGTGGCCGAAGGCACAGCTAAGGCCCAACTCATTTTGATGCTTCAAAAGATTCAGCGTATTTATGGTGGAAGGCTGTGGCGTCAATGGTTCTTACTCAGGATGGTTAAATTGAGCCTCCATGCTCTGGAGCACTTTATCTCTTTCTACCCGTCATTGCTGCGTAACAATTTGGCCAGCATGCGCTAGAGGGCGCTATTGTACTCATGCCCTACAAATGCTCAGAGGCCTCTGGCATATTGCCCTGTCAATGATGTCATCGACTCAAGGACTCATGTTGGTTGCTGCCTCTTAGCATGGCAAGTCCCACATCCTGAGAACTAAGGAAAGGCCATAGTTCAGCATCAAAATGTCTGGTTTGCATGCAGAGTGTCCCAGATTCAATTCCGGGCATGGCACCTTGTGGAAGGTGCCTTCTAAAATAGTGGAGAGCAGCTGTTGATCACAACAGTCTCAGGATCCCTCTGTCGGCATGGATGCTCTGACCATTTGTGGTCATGGTAATCCAGGGAAGCACAACTCTGGCCCTCCAAAGGTCCCCCCCCCTTCCTGAAACTCCCGTCAGCCCTCATCAGGATAACCAATGGTGATGGGTCATGGGAACTGTAACCCCAAACCATCTGGATGGCCACAGTTGCTCACCCTGTGATGGGCGATAGTGAATGAGATGGATACATGTACCAGGCGTCTTCCTGTGATTACAGGCTCCCAGGCAGAACCCAGTGTTGAAAACCCAGCTCTAGACTCACCGATACCCACCTTGTGTCCATGGGATTCTATTAGAGCTTGGGAACATTTGCTTTTGAGCTTCAGAAGCCCGAGTCCCCGCAGCTGATGGCCAGGATGTTACTGTAATCCAAAAAAAGAGAGGACAAACTTTTAAAAAACTTGGCTGTTTTGATAAAATCTATCAAACCCACTGGGATTACCTTAACTCCCCACTCTCCGGCCTTCTCTCCCGCACCCGACTCCCCAACCCATAGCAAAACCACCAAAGCAGGAAAAACTATTCTCTATTGAAATGGGGCTGTGTTCAGATAGAGGCCAGCTTTTGAAGAAGGGAGGCTGTATAAAGCGCTAGCAGCAGCAGTAACAACCAACCCCTTGTTCAGAGTGCCCTGGCGGTCTTACGCAGCACTTATCCTCTCTCTCTTTGGCATTTTTTTTTAATTGCCCTGTGGGTATAAAGAGGGAAAGCAGGTAGTAATTGCAGAAGGGTCTCCTTGCTGCCTAACAGCTGACACTCTCCTGTGACCTCACAGGGTCCTGCCATAAGAGAAGCTCAGCCATCAATCTCCTCTCCCCGGTTGTCTGGCATGGCTCTGGTTGCCGGAGCCCCAGTCCTGGACTTGCTCTCCTTCTCTCTCTCTCTCTCTCTCTCTGTCTATTTGTGTGCAAGTGAGGTTTGCCTGCAGCAAAACTGGCTGAAGGATACCTTTCCTCTCCTAACTGCCAGCTGTCAGGGTGCTGCTTCTGAAGAATAGCTCTACTGCCGTGTAAGCCGGGGTGGCAACAAGAGGCTGCCTGCAAGATGGTGGACAGGCCTGGGCTTGCCTGTCAGTGGAGCAGGCTTCCCTGCCCATCTTAAGCAGCCAGATAAGTGGGAATCTTGCCCCCCCCCCCACTGGCTGGAGGCAGGAGAAAGGGAACAAGACTCGATAACCCATCAATTGAATTGCAAGAGATTCATCCTCCTCCTCATCTTAGAACCGCAGAACTGGAAGGGACCCTATGGATCATCAAGTCCAGCCCCTGTCAAGGAGGCTCAGTGGGGAATCGAACTCCCAACCTCTGGATCTGAAGCCAGATGCCTAAACCACTGAGCTATCCAGCACCTGCATACAGATTGTATTTATTTATCTATATTTGCAATAGATCTAGGGTGGGAGTGGCGAATCTCTGGCACTTCAGAGGGTTTGGACTTCAGGTCCCAGAAATCCCCAGCCTGGATTGCCAGTGATAAAGGACTGTGGGGACTGAAGTCCAAAAACCAAAGGTTCACCACCTCTGATCTAGGAGGATGACATTTTTGGACTACACCTCCCTAGGGGGATTCTGGGAGGTACACTCCAGAAAAGGAACTTATCCTAGCTCTTTTGTAAATAAGGGAGAGATGGATGATAGTTTTGCAGCTTGAAATTTCTGTTTAAATTCCTATAGCTGTGCAGCAGAAATATAGGGACTCACAGAGAATAATAGCTTCAGGTTCCCCAGATTGATCCACCTTTTTTTCTCATTAACTGGCACTTACAGTCTCAATAACTCACTCTGAGATATTGTAGGAGAAAGAATAAAAGTTTTCGTTACTTACATTTGAACAGATTGAACAGTAAACTGACAAACTCGACTACTTTCAGCAACAGACCTCAATAAATTCAAGAGAGGGAAAGTGCTCTCAGCAGAAAGGCGGGTTTCTCTTTGAAATTCAGAGGCAAGGAAGGAACGATTGGTCAGTGCTAAATAGATCAACAGTCACCCCAGGCCAAAAAGGACCCTTTACCCAAACCTACTAAAAGCAGCATGCGAGGTTGCAAAAACTCCAAAAGACAAGATCACCATCAGGCCTCCTGAGACGCCACTTTGACTGGGTTTGGCCTCACCCTCCACTGTCATCCAGCAGCTGTTCGACTGAACTGAGGAACCTCAGAATATCAACAATGCAGGCAGGAGATTCCCTGTTCTCTTTTCCCCTCCCCACCCTCTTTTCCTTTTGTGTCGTGTCTTTGCAAACCCCCATGCAAGGACTGTCTTGCTTTGTTCTTAGCCACTCTGAGAGCCTTTACAGCTGTCGAGTGGGATAGAAATGTTATAAACCAAAAGAACACACATTTATTGGGGAAAGGGAGGAAGAAAAGGCTCGGTGCAAATATCTGATCTCAGATCCGTGGTTGTCCCTTGGAGGAGGATGGGATACCAAGTCAAGCAGCGGAGCGACAGACAGAGCGACCTTCCCGGAGAAGGATGACCTTTGTCATTGAAACACCCTCTGATTAGCTCCGGCTCCCTTGAGATGTGACCCCTTTCTTCCTATTTTTGCTCCTGGTGCTGATTCTTATTCCAGACTCACTGAACCTCATCCCTCTGGATTCGGGGGGTAGATCATCTCTGATGGCAAGAGCTGCTTTCTTAAACACCGCAAGCTGTGACCAGCATACAGCGGTGTGTGTGGGGGTGCATAAAAATGCTCACTGTCTCACACCCCTGGTGGATGTGCACAGCAGCGCCAAGGGCAACCTCCCATCTTCTGCACAGATCGGTTGCTAGAACTTGTGGACATTTCGTGCTTCCAACCTGCCCAAATTTAGAAAATTTCCTTCTGTAGATGACAATTCCCGGGAATTTCCAGCTCGCGCAGCCACCGGGTCTAACATTTTAAAAAATGGCTTGTTTTTCATAACGGCCAATATCCTGTTGCTTAGCATAGTGAGTTACAAGTAGAGTAGGTCCATTAAATCAGTGGGGATTCAGTGAGTCAATTTCTTTGTAAGTTTCACTGATTCAAATAGGCCATTCTAGTTGCAGTGTCCTTGAGTGGAGTAAGTTTCACAACAGTCGGCCCATTGAATCAGCGGGGATTCCATGAGTCAACCTCTCTGTAAGTTCCATTGATTCCAATAGGATTACTTGAGTTGTGAGTTACTTTAGCACAGGAAGTTCCAACTAGAGTAGGCCCATTTGAATCTATAGAACGGGCAGAGAAGTTGACTCACCAAATCTCAATGGGCTTCCAACTCTAATGAGATTTTCTACACTAAGCAACAGGATTTCAGCTGATGTTTAGATCAGGAATGCTATGGAGTCCTTTTCTGTTTGGGAATATCTCAGCCTTTTCCTATCCAGCCCACCCTCGGCCTGGTGCCCTGTCCCAGCCTGGCTCCTGGAGCACCTCCTGTCCCTAAATCAACCACGATGCAAGGAAAGAGGAGAGATCAGCCTTTCCTGCTGCTTTGTGTCGGATCGTTACCCCTGTTGGGCCACTTCCTTTGTGAAAGGGAGTTGACGTTTCTGTTGTGATGCTATTCTTCTCCTGGCGTGGGTTTCCATTTCCTTTTTGCTGCAGGTCCCCACCAGCTTGCATTCAAGGACTGGCCACCGAAGGTATCAAGTGACCTCGCTTGGCATTGTTGGGTGACTCTTAGACACCCCTCTCTCTGAGCCTGCGATTCTGCCCATGGGTCTTATGGGGGAGGAGGAAGGATCGCATTACACATCCTTCACACAGCAGCCTGCATCTATTATTCAGCCCCTGCGTATGTCCTCCTCCACTGTATTTCCCAGGGCACAGGTTGCACCCGCTCTGAGAGAGAGAGAAGAGAAGAGAGAGAGAGAAAGACTGGGAGGGTGGGTGGATGACATACAGAGCTGGGCAGAGAGTGTGGCATTAATCAACAAGAAGGCAGCGTAAATCACTCTGGGGGAATCATTAGGATCTCTGGGCAGGACGCAAGCGGAAACCACTTTGTGAGACTCCCTCTCGGCTCCCGTAATGCTTTAGATAGCGATGGTGAGGAAGAGCCGGGCGCATGCATTCCCGGCAGAGGAAGTCTGGAGGGTTGATGAAACCAAGCTTTTCCTGAAACGAAAAGAGGCAGGGGGAACCTCGGGGAGAATAAGTGCTGATGGTTATCTGAACATAAAACGGCAACTTGTTACAGAGGTTGGGAAAAGTTACCTTTTGGGGGGATACAGCTCCCAGAGTGCCTAAACCACAGATTTGAGGGATTATAATGCAAAAAGCATCTTTGTCCAGGGCTGGCTAGCCAACCTTTTCTCAGCCAGCTTCAAAGCGAGGTTCGTGATCATCCCTGCACCATCATTCTATTAGTACAACTACAACTGCAACTGCTAATGCGCCATCAAGTCAGTTTTGATTTACGACAACCGTTTTCAGGGTTTTCCAGGTAGACAATACTCCAAAGTGGTTTCCCATTCCCTTCTTCTGGAGGCATCCAGGGAATGTGCAGCTGGCCCAAGCCCACACAGGCTGGTTCTACTAGCAGGACGCCTAGTGGGGAATCAGACCCCCAACCTCTGGCTCCATAGCCAGATACTTAAACCACTGAGCGATCCAGCCAGCTTCTTATTCTCATATTGACCTTGTAAGGGAGGTTAGGCTAAGGTGAGGTGGGCCACAGTATTATTATTATTTTATTTATTGAATTTATACCCCGCTCCATCTGGCAACCAGGCCACTCTGGGCGGCTAACAACAATATAAGCAACTATATTAAAACACAATTAAAAATAAATAAATTAATACATAGCCAAATAGGGTAAATTAAAACAGATGGCAATGAAGGTGGTAAAAAGGGTGATGAAGAGGATGGCAAAAGGATGGTAAAAGGGAGACCAAGATCTTAATGCTCCGGGAAAGCCTGGCGGAAGAGCCAAGTCTTCAATGCTCATTTGAACGCATCCGGCGAGAGTGCCAGGTGGATCTCAATGGGCAGGTTGTTCCATAGACTGGGGGGGGGGGGGGGCAACCGCCGAGAAGGCCCGGTTTCTTGTTCTTTCCCTCCGGGCTTCCACATGTGGCTTTCTAGTTTCTGTTGACCACAGTTCCAGTGATTGCACACCACTGGCTATGGTGACCATTTGGAGAGCCAACTGCTGCTCAACCCTAGGCTAAAGGAAGGGGATGGGTCCAAGATTACAGTTGAAAGTGGGGATTTGGGCCCCTCTCTGACATTGTAACCCAGAGTAAATGGTTCTCCAAATGTGTGTGTGTGGGGGGTCCCTTCCTAGATCTCCAGGTGCTGTTGACTATAACACTCATCCACCCATCCACTAAGACCTGATGGTTGGGGTGACTGGAGTTACAACCAAACATCACCTGGAGGCCCATCAACTCCCCACCTGTGTTCTAACCAAGATGGTGAGCTCCATTTTCTGTGTGCAGAGTTCTGGAATTCTAAGAGCATGTTTTTGCCCTCACCAGGCTAAAGTATTAATTAATCTTGAAATTTTAATTAAAAAGCAAATCACTCCAACCCACGGTGGTTTCTTTGGTCTGTTGACCAACATGTTCGTACAAAGGACGTGGTTTGGCCTTTAGGAGTGTTTGTTGACATCAGAGCAAGTTCAGGAGTTGACTCTCAGGGAAGCATGCCGTGGTATCAGGGGATGATGGGAAATGTAGCCAAAGACATGTGGGTGGAGATATCTGGATGAGTAAGCCCTTGCCAAGCACAGCACCACCAATATGAAGGGGTGGGGAACCTGTGAGTTACCTAAATGTTGGACTGTTCTTCATACTGGCCCCCCCCCCCTCATGGTTAATGGCCATCTAAGCTGGAGCTGATGGGAACTGGAGTACAAAAACATCTGGAAGAGCACAAGCTTTCCATCCTTTCTAAAGAGGAATGTAACCTAAACAGGCGGGTCCCTCTTTCTGATTTATATCTCAACCACAGAAAAGAAGGCAAAGAAAGAGGTAAAGATGGGCTTGAGGAAGAGAAGTGACGAAGGATACATGTGTTAGTATGTGCTGGGGTTTCCTTTTTTGGAATGCGCTTCTTTCCCCTTCTCCCTGTCATGGAAAGGAGCGGTGGTGATGCCTTTGCCTTTTAAAAATAGTTCACATTTAAATATTAATTGAACCATTTAGTTACATCAGAGGCCATGAACAAAAACAGCTATGCATGATTCATGGAGGCCAACGGCCAGCCAGCATCTCCAATCATTTACAAACAGGGGATGGTATTTCCGGTTTACTGAAGAGAGGAAAATGTGGTAGAAAGGGTGAGGGTGGGGTGGGGGAGCTGAAAGCTTGGAGAAAGCCACAGAGATGTGCACGGAGGCAGTCAATCCGAAATGTATCACTAACATGGGAAGCTTCAACCAAAGTGCTTAACATTCTACAATATTTCCTGTGAAAGAAAGCTTTGCTGTCTGTATTGTCTAATAGGAGGATAGTCTGTCCTTCCTTCCTTCCTTCCTTCCTTCCTTCCTTCCTTCCTTCCTTCCTTCCTTCCTTCCTTCCTTCCTTCCTTCCTTCCTTCCTTCCTTCCTTCCTTCCTTCCTTCCATTCATTATCAGTTCCTTCCTTCCATCCTTTCTTCCTTCCTTCTATTCATTATCAGTTCCTTCCTTCCTTCCTTCCTTCCTTCCTTCCTTCCTTCCTTCCTTCCTTCCTTCCTTCCTTCCTTCCTTCCTTCCTACCACCAGTAAGTTGGTTTATGGGAAATGATTTTCACAGCCTTTCTCTCTCTGCAAGAAACAGAGAAGGAAAAAAATCCCTCTTTTATCCTTGTGGGATTATTTGTTTGTTTGTTTGTTTGGCAAAAGAATTCTTCTGGGATTTCTTGGCTGTTTCATGGTTATCTCTGGTTCCCCTTCAAAAGCAATACCAATTTGTGCAGAATTATTACAGTTCCACTTTAAAATGTCATCTTTCTTGTAGAAGAAGCCCCAGAAAGGGCATTGAACTATACACAATTTGGCAGGTTTGGGTAAAAAACCAGATAAAATAAAATAAACAATAAGGGTTCTTTTAAGGAGAAAGGTGAAGTAAAAATATTTTAAATGAAATAAAGTAAAACAACAACAAGAAGACAGAAGTCTCCTTTTTGCAGCAAGTCAAAAAAGTTGCTGGTTTAAGGGTGTGTGTGTCTTGGTACATAGAGAGACTTAGAAAATTTCAGAGAATGAGGATTTTTTTCAAACATTTTTCACACTGTTAGCTTATACTTCATCTTGTTTCCCTGTTAACCCCCACCCCCTACCCCCCAATTGGGTCTCATATGGAATCGGCAGCAAAAAAGTTGCAGCGCGAAGATCTGCTGTTCCGGACTCCAGGTGCTTCATTCCAATTGAACAGAACCCACCAGCCAACCAATAGGCTTCTGCGGCGGCTGCCTACAGAACTTGGCAGTTTCAGGGTTCCCCGTCTGCCCATCTTTGGCTTCGCCAAAGCTCTCCAAAACCTTCCTATTCTGTGAGAACAATTCCACTTGGGCTGGATAAGCAGCACTCCTTATAGCGCCAACAAGTGGAACCAGAGGGGACGATGGAAGTGTTGCTCCCAGAATGCACTGCTGTGACAACACGTGATGCTAAAAGAAACAGGATTCTACTCCTAGTTGCATCTGAACAATGTGACCCAGCATTTAAACACCATTATGTCCCTACGCACAATTTTAGGACCCCAAAAAACCTGTTTCAAAACAGGATGTGACCTTCTAGTCACTGCTGATTTTTTTGGGGGGGGGAAGGGAGTGCATGGGGTACATGTAGGGGTCAAAATGGGGTGGGCGAAACTCCCACACCTTCTGCAATCGTATATCGCTGTTGCAGAATATCCCCACCCAGCCATTCTTTAATCTTGTTTACTCTGTCATACATTTCAAAATAACAACATCCTTGTGTTGTTGGTGCTGCTGCTGCTGTTCTTGTTGTTCAAAAATACCAGGCACAGTCAATCAGAATTTTCAAAACATTGACTGGTATTATATTGCAGATATAAGTTCTAACCAAAAACCGAAACATCTGTTAAGAATCGGCACAGTATGTATACTGTTCCTAATATTGCCATTTTTGTAGCTCTCATTGTGTTATTTCTAAGATCTGGAACTGCTTATAATGCTGTGTGAAATTTCTTGATATTGGTCCCAAAGCCCCAATGATGACGGGTACCACGGACGTGTGTTTCATCCACAAGCGAGATGTTTCAATTGCCAGGTCTCTGTATTTTGTTAATTTTTCCAATTCTTTATTTTCAACTCTGGCATCCCCTGGAATTGCAATGTCAATGATCCGGACATTTCTTTGTTCTATTACTACTACGTCTGGTGCATTATGTTCAAGATGTCTGTCCGTTCGGATCCGGAAATCCCACAAGATCTTGACACCCTCATTTTCTGACACCTTCTCTACCTGATGTACCCACAGCTTTTTGGAGGCTGGTAAGTTACATTTTTTTGCATAATGACCAGTGAACTAATTTTGCCACTCTATCATGTCTAACTTTGTAATCTGTTTGTGCAGTCTTTGTATATTCACAGATGAGGTGTGACACAGTTTCATCTTTTTCTTGGCAGAGTTGAAAATTGCTGTTAGCACTAATTCCTTGGTTCTTAGCTTTCATCACGTTGATTTGGAGTGCTTGTTCTTGTGCAGCAAAAATCATACCTTCGGTGATGATGATGATGATGATTTCTCACATACAGAAAGTTGCAATAGCTGATTGTCCTGATGGCTCTGATAGCTTTGATGTGAAATATCCAATTGAAAACCTGCAGCTTTGCTTCTAATAATAAGCAGTTTGAAGCACAGAGGCTAAAATCTATTAAAAGAGGACATGGCATGGGTCAGAGCAATAGATTAAAAACCTCACTTACCACAGTGTTTTTCTGCATGCAAGAGTACAAGAAATACACATGCGCAGAAGCGCTGCGCAGAGCGGAACAAAGAACAGCCTTTCACCCATTTGCTTTGAAATCCATCGGCCTGAGATGGTTTGGCTCCTGTCTAGGGAGAGAGAAATCACATTTTCCCTCCTTCACCCAAACTGTGGAACTCACCGCTACCAGAAGGATTGATGGCTGCCAACTTGACCAGCCTTGAAATAGAAGTAGAGGAATTCGTGGCCAAGGATCCTGCTCACAGAAGGGCAATCATGCCAGGGCCATCCCTTTATAGAGTCATAGAGTCACAGAGTCATAGAGTTGGAAGAGACCACTGAGGCCATCCAGTCCAACCCCCCGCCATGCGGGAACATCCATCAAAGTACTCCCAACCGATGGCCATCCAGCCTCTACTTAAAAACCTCCAAAGAAGGAGACTCCACCACCCTTCGAGGCAACCTATTCCACTGCTGGACAGCTCTGACCGTCAGGAAGTTCTTCCTAATGTTCAGATGGAATCTCCTTCTCCTACACACAAAAGGTTCCATGCTTGTGACATCAGGCATGTGAGCAGTCATGTGATCCATTGTGTGAAGGACATCCTGCTGCTTCCCAGTCGCTCTTGTGCAATTGGCTTCTAGCCCTGAAAATCTGGAGACGAGTGGCTAGCTACTGATCAGGATGGATATCTATCAACTTGAGTATCCTTTGCAATATGTCTCAGGGGGATCCGTTGCTGGGAAGCGCAAAATGGAGGATGCAAGTGACACGATTCCTATTGGTGGTCTTCTCCTCGGCAACTGCTTCTCCATGGTGTGAACAGAACGTTAGGCTGGAAAGGCCCTTCAGCTGATCCTGAAGGGCCCGCTTTCTGTCCTTATCATCTTCATAAAGGTGCCCAGTAGGGCAGAGGGACGGACTATGACTTGGAAGACCTGGGTTCGAATTCCTGTTCAGCAATAGAAATTCACTGGAGTGGAGGGTGGAACTTCTAAAACTGCTCCTTAAATATCTCACTTATCTTAAAAGCTCTATTAGGGTCCCTATGGTTCGGTTACAGTCTTTGCTTACACATAGCCTTGTTGCTGGTGCAAAGCAACTGCTTAACAGCTCAGTTTAGCCAGAGATCGGGAGTTCAATTCCTCACTGTGCCTCCTTGACAGGGGCTGGATTCGATTATCCTTAGGGTCTCTTCCAGCTGTGCAGTTCTAAGATTATAAGATTTCTTCTAACCAGAAAGGGTTGGTGGTCTTTTCAGGGACAGAACCAAGGTGAGATTTTCATTTGATAGTGGGGTTGGTTGGCTTTTGACAAAAACTTGCCATAGTCACACACTTCCTTATAAATGTGATGAAAGAGCTTGTTATTCTTTCATGCGACTCCAGAGCCTAGCAGCAGTTGTTTTTCTGGACTAAAACTCCCCATACCTCCCGGTCAGCGTGGTCACTGGCCACACAGGGGTGGGGAATTCTGGGATCTGGATGCAATCCAAAAACGTTTCCCAGCTTGATGTAATATACACATGGCTAGGCGCATATACTCCAGAGGAGCAGCTGAGGAGCAGCTTAACTCTTTCCTTACTGGCTGTTTCTCCCACTCCAGATTACCATCCAGATGATTCAGCCCAAAATGGTGGTAGTTTAGACTGATGTACATTACCTTGGCAGGTAGGTATACAGGCCTATTTATAAACCTATGTGCAGTGTACATATGTATTGTGCCCAGTTCCAAAACCGAGGGCATTGAGAAGGATGACTCTTGTGAATGATATTCCATATGGCATTTCTGAATTCACCCAAATGACGTAAATCTGCATAACTAGCTAGCCTTGCTCCTAGTGCTTTCAATTTGTTCTAATAGTCATTTAATGAATACTTTATAAAGCCTTGAATGGGGTATTTTAAAATCAATGGTGCTATTTTATTGCTATTTGTATTATCCTGAGTTGGAGAGTGTATTGACTCCCCCGTGCCCATTGATTGAAAGCTCTGATCAATGGGCTAAGGCCCAGGACTCCTGTTTACGTCTTAAGTGAAGCAAATCTGGACCTGAGAAGTTACTTCTTTCCATGCTGTTGCCAGAACATGCCAGCCACCGTGGCCACTCCCAAAAATATCACTGCAAGGAAAGCAACTTTTCCCATCTTTGTTTTGGATCTTTTAAGAGGCATTGTGGTCTATCAGTCAGAGCTGAACGAGGACTTGTGAGACCTGGGTTCAAATCCCAACTCAGGGGATTTGAACCCAGTCTGATCTAGGACTGCTGTGAAAATAAAGGGGGCGGAGGAGAGCCATGAAGGCCACCTTGAGCTCATTGGAGGAAAGGCGGGGTATATATGTAAAGAAATATAGAAATAAAAAAAAAGCCATGGGCCAGAAGAGTTGTAAATGAATAAATGTTCTTCTCAGGCCGTGTGGCTATTGTTGGGCACTGTGGTGGGGCATTGTGATTGTTGTAGTTGTTTTGTTTGAGAGTGACTTGCAGGATGCAAGACATGAAATAATGAGAACCACAGTCTTAGGTGATGGCCATTACATGGCTTCCATTTTCTCCTGGGACAACCTCTGGCTCAGCATGGCAAGAAACTAGGCTTAAGTGCAGAATTGGCTTGTACACCCATCCTTGATTAATTAACCGATCTAATTAAAGAGGTTTGTGTATATTCTCGTGAAACACCTGTGCAAATGAACAATAGCTCAATGCCCACCTGGGCGGATAATGAGACAGAAGGCCCATTCCAGAGGCTGCTGGGGTCAAAAGCTGGGAGGATTTTGGAGACCCAAGAGCCATTTTCTGGCCGCCTACCACAGGGTTCATCAGCTGGGTGGTCATCTTCCCATTGAGTGGAGGGGAAGGAAGGATACATGGGGAAAGGTCCCTGGGTCACAGTCATGGCCTAGGGGGGCCTTTAACCCTTTCCTTGCTGCATCTGAACTGACAGTGGCCTAACTGGAAAAATTCTGACAATGGAAGCTTCTTTTTCATGGCCCTGAAATGTACAGCGACTGGACAGGGAAATTATAACCTGCTGTTTTGGTAGAAATGCAAAGGAATTCACTGAACGTCCCCAGAGAGATTCCAAATGTGGACACAGCAGAAGTTAGCGCAAGGAAAATGTTCGTGTGTGTTGTGTATCTATCAGCCTGTCAGTCTTTCTCTCTGACAGCTGAGGAAAGTCATTCACTAGTATTGAACCACCACTCTCAAAATCCTCCAGCTGTTCAGTGTGGGACTGCTTCCAGTTGAATACATGCATGCAACATTCGCCATTTTTGTACACTACACACAGACTTTGGAAAAGTTACATTTTTGGACGATTGCTGTTGGAATCTGCCAGCCAGCCACTTGTCCCGTTGGTTATGCATCTGCATCTGCAGGACAAAATTACTTTCTGGACTACAACACCCAGAATCCTTCTGACCGCAAGTCCAGTGGCAGTGCTGCCGGGGAGATTCTGTGAGCTGCAGTTTTAAAATAAAAAGTAACTTTCCAGTAGCACTGCTTGTGTCAATTGTGTTTTGCATTTTTATTTACTTTTATTTGCTTTTATTTACAGTATGTTTGAATTGCATTTATTTTTAAATCAGCTGGAGTCCTGTTCTCAAGGCAGAAAAGGAAGGTGGAGTATAAATAGAATGGATAAGACTTACTGTCACTGTACCACTGATCATTTGTTTTCAGTACCAAGATTGTGCTCAGGATTTAAAAGCCAGCCTGTCTTCCCATTGCATCTGCATTTTCTTGTTTCGAGCAGCAATGGGGCAAAGGCTTTTGCATTGTGATCATTACACTACTGGGGAGCCAGTGTTGTATAGTGATAATTTGTGTCACAGGAGAACTGGTGAGACTCAGGGTTAAATCAGATGTATGATTCATACATCATTAAAAGAAGAAAACACATTAGTATTTCAGCCCTGTGTTCGAGCAATTCAAGCAAAGCCCAAAATGGAAACTATAAGAGACTGGCTACACAGGTTTTGAAGCTGTTGTTTGGTCTGCTGCAGGCACAGGCTGGTGAGCTCTTAAAGACAGCAGTCAGACAACACCTTTACTAGAGTGCACTAGCCTGTCCACAGAGTGGTCCTATCCATACCTTTCCAAAGCCCTGTCAGGAGCTTCTACTTTTTGGTGTGGGCAGGATCATTCTGGTTTGCATCAGTTCCAGTGCACTGGAACCAATCTAAAGTAAGCCTTCTGGTTTGAATTTGCCAATATCATGAAGTGGCTTAATGAGTGGGCCACTTCAGGATATTGGCAAATTAATCACTTCCTCTGCTCCTTGACAAAGGGATAGGGGAAGTGAATTTTTTTTTTTTTACTCTATAATGGACTATTGCTGATGTGCTGCATCAGTTATAAAAATTAAAATATATTTTCTTTGCCTGGTCTTGAAAAGCTAATTGAGAACCTCCCACAGTCGAATCTTCAGTGGTGGCTTTGGAAGTATTAATCTGCCAATATCCTGAAGTGGCTCGCTTTTTAAACCACTTCACAATATTGCTAGGAGTCATTTCTGTGTATACTGTCGGGCTTGATTGAATCTCTCTAATCAAGCCCAAACATTCCAAAGCAGCCCACACAAAATCTCTCCCTGCCACTAGTGTAGCCACACCTTAAGCAAGTGTATACCTGTTGATAACCAATCCCAAAGACAAAGCACACTAATTTCGAAACTGTGGGAGATCAGAACACTCTGTGGGATTATACTTAGATGGCTTCTAAATTTTAAGGAAATCACTACTTGGAATAACTAGATCTTGTTAGTTTCTAACATGGCCTTCAACTTCAGCCATCCACCCCCACCCTACAGACTCATGAGACTTGCTGGTCAGCCATCAATTTCTTTGTCTGACACCCTGTCCTGCCTTACAAAGTTGTTGTGAGGATCATATAGTGGTAATGGTGGGGATTAAAATCTTTTATTCCTTGGAGGAAAGTCAGGGAATAAATTAATAAATACTATGAGTATTCCAGAGGTCTATCCCCTTTTACACATTAGTTTTTACAGAAACAACACTCTATTTGTGCCAGCCAGTTGTTTGGTCTGTGAGTCCAAATGCCCAAGAATATTTAATGATCACTATACTGATTTTTTAAATTTTCCATAAATGTAGTTCACTTGATCCTTAGGTAGCCAAAGCTGCTCCACTCCCTACACAAAGAGGAGAAATTGGTAGGTGTACATGCCCTCTGAGGTTTTGTGAAACCACAACCACAACAAATTAGCAAAAACATAAAAATCCTTTAAAGACAAGAGCCTCAACTTGGGAATCTAATAAGGATACAGCAAGAACTCAACAAGCCCTAAGTGTGTTCAGTGGCTGCAGAAGGCTGGCCGAAGGGGGAAGGGATAGAAAACTGGATGGACGGGAAGAATGGAATAGAATCCTTTGAAAGAAACAGAGCTGGCTGGCTGATACCCTGCATAGGAGCACTGCACACTGCAACCTTTTATTGCAGTTCACCCTTGTTAATATGTCATATAATAGAAGACACAGAGCTTGGGTCATGCTGGCTAGGGGATTTTGGCCACTGTAATCCCAAAAAGTGAGAACTTTTTCCAAGTTCTGAAATAAATTAGAGATCTGTATATACAGTAGGTCTTAGCCGTTCTGTACTTCATCACACACCCTCCACGCACGCACCCATCCACACTGCATATGTTCCTAGATGTGCTCCCTGACACATTTTGCATTAAGGCAGAGACCCAAGTGATGACCTGAGCCCAAGGAGGCAAGAGATGGTGGTCCCTCCGGCTTTGCAGTTTAGCCGTGCCAAGGGCAGGGTGAGAGGGTATGCCTGTAATTTACAGCCCAATCCTAAGCATGTTTATGCAGAAATGAATTATGTATTACAATCCACCACTCTTCCTCCAAGGACCACAGCTTAAATATAGGTCCCAGGTGGTTTCTCATCCAGGTATCTGACAGGGCCAGATCAGCTTACCTTCAGTAATAAAACCTCTTGTCAGCCACCTTTGCTTAAATAGGTTCTTCAATCTCTGATTTAGGTAAGAATGACCCCACACACACACACACACTTCGTTAGTATGCTTAAAATCACAGACTCAAATTTGTAAGCCTTTAGGGCAACCTTCTCTGTGTTTTCATGGGCTATAGCCAACCAAAGTTCACAAAAGCTTACACCATGTTGACCGTGTTCGTCTTGAATGAGAGTGTCCACAACCTGTGGACAAACACAGAAACATTAATCGAACCAGGGGTATTTTGTGTGTTTCTGAGGCAATTCCAGTAGAAAGCAAGAAGCTGAGGAGTCACCCATGGCCATCTAGGGGAATCCTCCTAGTATTAAGTAGATGATAATAACAGCAGGAAATATTTCTAGATTCCCTCATAACAGCCTGCATAAGTTTCAAAAACTTTTACGAGGTCCTCTGAAGGCTGAGATTCTAGACTCACTTCCCTGCAGGTAAATGCCATTGAACTCAATGGGACTTAGTGAGCATACATATAATGGTGTGGGTGGGTGGGTGTGGGTGGGTGGGTGGGTGGGTGGGTGTCAGGCTTGTAGGTCTACAGTGGGATTTTTTATTGATTTTTTTTTACTTCATACAAACTTAAAATGATAAAATGCTGAGCCCAGACATTTTGTTTTGAGTGCCACGGCAGAACGGAACGCAGTGTCCCATGTACAAATTCTTCTCCTTTACTCCATGCTTTCTTCTTTTTAGCAGCTTAATTTAGGACGACGCCCATGTGTTTGTGTCACATTTTATTACTGCTGCTATTAAACAAACTGGGAATCATACAAACGCAAGAGCACGCAAGACTTTTGTTAGACCATTAAAAAAAAAATCAAACAAACAGCGGCTTTCGAGGGTAATCCATCTTCTTCAGCCTGTGCACCAAGATTTGGTGGAAAGGCCAGAAAAAATATATGTGAGCGCCTCCAACATTCATGGCAGATGATGGCGCCAGATCTGCTTTAAATGCTGGCTGCAACTGTTTTGGGACTCTTCGGCTACCCTAAAGGACCATTATATCCCATATGAACCTTCATGGTGCTTAAGATAATAAGGAGAGGCCCTCCTCTCAGTCCCATTGCCGTACCAGGCACGTTTCATAGGGACACGGAGCGAGGACCTTCTCTGTGGCAGCTCCCAGGCTACAGGATGCTCTCCCTCAGGAAATCCAGCTGGCGCCCTCCCTTTTATCCTTCCACCGACAGCTGAAGACCCACCTTTTCAGGCAGGCTTTTAACCATCAGGATTGAGTCCCTGAACACCTTTTTGTTAAGTTAAGGTAGCTTTTAATGTTTGCTTGCTTTTAATTATTCAACTGTATTTTAATTACTATAATAGTTTAATTGTTTTAATACCGTGTTTTCCCGAAAATAAGCCCTAACCTGAAAATAAGCCCTAGTATGATTTTTCAGGATGCTCCTAATATAAGCGCTACCCCAAAAATAAGCCCCAGTGAAGTGAAAGCCCGTCCTCCACTCTTGGGCAGCAACCAGACGAAGAGGACAGGACTGTCTTTGAATCAACATAGATGGTTGTATATGAAAAAATAAATAAAACATCCCCTGAAAATAAGCCCTAATGCATTTTTTGGAGCAAAAATTAATATAAGACCCTGTCTTATTTTCGGGGAAACACGGTATATAATTTATTGTGTTTTTAATTCCACTTTTTAACACTGTGAGCCTTCTTGAGTTGTCTATCAGGGGAAAGACCGTCTATAAATAAGATATATATATATATCCTGAACTTTCTACAAAATCTTAGTGCACAGTCCGAGATTTGTTCACTTTTCAAAGTGGTCCTAATAAAAGTATCACCTGCTCTTGCATTTGCGTTCTTTTAAGGACCACATGGCCTTTTCCTAATTTTTTTTTTCCTGAACTTGGGATCCCACAAATTCTGCATCTTCTTGAATTCACACACAAAGAGAATCTTGCTGAAGTTCAGAACTTGAAAATAATGAATTACAAACACCATAATTAATGGCAACTGGTTACATTTGGGATGCTGATGGTATCACAAAGTTACATTTCAAAAGTAGAGAAATGAGAAGAATTAAAAAATGATTGCTTGGCTGTCATATTTATAATTATTTTCTTGTAGTTCTCAAAAGTTACAATGAATTAAAGGCGTCTGAAGCCTTTTTGAAAACGTTTTGATAGGAATGTCTACCACTTTCTTACCAACACCGATCTCCTCCACAAGATAACAGGAAGCAAGAGGCATCACAAGTAGTAAATAAAGACTTACTCCCTGCCCCCCAACAACGTAACCGCCGACACCCCATGTGTTGCTTCTCAAAGGCTGTAAGAAGTTAAGAGGAATGAGTTACTTCTGGGAAAAGTTGCTTGCCAAGCCACCTTTGTGCCAGGTCTAGCGGAAGGAGCCTCCAGACCACCTGACCAGCTGCACCCAGGACCGTTTCAGTTCTTGTTAGGGGGGCTTTGCTTCCCAACTGCCTTGCTTTTCTGGGTTGTCCCTTTCCAGCCCTTGGAAGCAGAGGATGATGCTGCTGCTGCTGCTGATGCCTCCTCCCTCCCTCCCTCCCTCCCTCACCTCCTCTTCCCACCCGGCCTGGCTTCCTTTAGGAGGAGTAATTGTAGCAGCCCGGAGAGCATATGGCGGAGCAGGGCTACCTGCTGGTGCACCAGATGTGGACTGGGTGCCGTCGATCAAGAGCGCACAGAAAAAAACCTCGCCTCTCTGTCTGTCTCGCCCTCTGCCCAAGCAGGGCTTTGAATGACGGCTCTTAAAAGGACCACTCAAGTTGGGCCCCCCCCTCTCTCTCTCTCTCTCTCTGTGATGGGCTGTGTGTGCCTTGGGGGAAAAGATGGAGGCTGGGGGTGGGGTGGGGGGGGAGAGTGCTGGAGAAAAAAACCCAGCAGCCTTTGACACTTCTTCCATCCTTTACACACACACAGACTAGCCCTGCTAAGTCAGTTGCAGCACACACAACAGAGTCCCCCAAAAGATAAGGAAATAGATTTCAGCCAGAGCTCAAAAAGGGTGCTTTCAGGAACTACAGCTCCCAGAATCCCCAGCCAGTTGGTTGGAGGATTACGGACGTTGTAGTCCCCGAAACAGAACGCAGCAGTTCCAAAGAAGGAACTAGAAACAATTGATTTGTTTTTATAGACTCGTATGCCATTCTGAAGAAGTGTACATGAAATCATCCGAGAAACAAAAACTAGTTAAGTTTTATAAATAGCCTGTAGGAGTAACCTTTCTGAGTGTGCATTATATCATGCCCTTCGATGGACTACATAAAATGTTCAGAATTTCAGGTACATATAGGTACATCCCTTTTTCTCCATAAAGGGAAAAAAGGGAAATAAAGGCACGTAATATGGACAGTGACAATGCTGTGACACGGGCCAGTCCCATTCGCTGGTAGTGCAAAGATCCCATGGAGTAGGCGAAGGGCTGAGAGGGTGGCCAGCGAAGCAGTACAAAGGAAAATGAGTAAAGACCAAGAAATTGTGAAGTACATAAAAGGCAGAGAGCTAAAAAAAACAACAACTTTGGTTACGAAATGAGAAGCACAACATTGTTACAGCTGATCGCTGATGGCAAAATAAATAAGAAAAGATGCATAGGATAAGACCTTTCTGCAGAAAAACCTGTGAGGCAGACTGGAGTGTATTGTTTAGACTGGCCACTTCAGAAGTCACAAAAGCCCTGATTCTATCCAACCACCAGCAGGAGGACAACAACGAGAAGTGTGGTTCTAAAAAAAAAAAGTCTGGATTTTTGTCTGAATCGTCCAAAATGCTTGGATGAATAGTGACTCAGCAAAAAACAGTCGAGGGGCTTGTTCCAGCTCAAAGACTAGCACGCTGTTTATGATAATACTTGCTTTTGTGGATTATAGCTCACTTTATCAATGGTGTGGCATGCATGCCATGCAGAATGTCTGAATACCATAATCATGGTAGGATGGCAGGTGGGATGGTGGACAAGGAAGCAAGAGGGAAATGGAAGGCAACCGGCATGGACAGTGACCATGCAAACCAGCCATTGCAATTCCTTCTCTTAATCTGCTTCCCCCCACACGTTCCCATCTATCACATTTGCAGCTAACCTACATGTGCACATGTGTGCGATAGAAACACTCACACACCTACACAACCTGTGGCTTTTATATCTTGCCGCTCCTCCTGCAATAAACTCAAGGTGGAATGCCTAGCTCTCCTGAACCTGATTCAGAACAACCCTGGAGGGAGGTTTGGCTAGTGATGAGCCTGCGGTTCCCCGAATGACTTATAGTGACCCTAATAGGGCTTTCAAGGTAAGTGAGGTATTTACAAGTCCCCTCCCCCTCCCCAGTGAATTTCCATGGCCAAGCATGGATTCGAACTCAGGTCTTCTGAATCCTAATTCATCACTCTATTCACTATGCCACACTGGGCATATTAAAAGAAAGATAGTATCACATTATTGAAAGAACGGCCACAGTATCAGTTAAAATAATTCTGAATTCTCAAAATTATATTCGGAAAAAGATGATCTGATCTTGTTTCCATATTCTTAATGTCTGGTATTTTGTTGTTGTTGTTGTTGTTTTGATTTAGATACCACCCAAAGCATGTTGGGTGGTTTACAACATAATTATTCAAGGAATCCTTTCCCCCTAGTTAGGTGGGTACTTACGTTACTGACCTCAGAAAATGGAAATCTGCATCACCCTTGAGCCAGCTACCTGAATTCACTGGGACTGAACTCAGGTTGTAAGTTTTTTTCCTTTCTGTGCTTTTGAAGTTGTTTGTTAATGGAACTCCAACTTGTAGTTTCATTTAGACAAATGAAACACACACACACACTCAAACCCCAGCACATTTAATGAGTCTTCAAGATCTGAATTCCAAATATTTTGACATCTGCTTTGGAATGCAACATCTACAAGGCAGTGTCTCTCGCTGCATCCAGTTTCTAGCAAACCACATGTAGAGTTGAGGATAGTTATATTTTCGGATTAGTTATGCTAGCTGGGTGATCTGAGCAGTTTCTGCCCCAAAAGGATTTTTTTTTCCCTAAGCTCTTAGACCACATGGCACAGAAGCGCCTGTTCATTTTTGGCAAAACCTTTACGTACATAAAATCCTAAACAGGGCTACGAAGTTTGGCAAGGACGCAGGACGAAAGGCACCCTCTGCACGGGTAGTTCACAATGGAGTATTTGCGTGGTTTTGCAAGCAGAGAATGTCTTCCAGGTCTCATAAACCACTGGTTTCCCCCCCCCCCCTTTTCTCTCTCCAGCTGGCCCCAAGGTAGATTGCAAGTTTACAATTTCAGCAGTTTAATTATTCATTAATTGTTAACCATAAATTGGAGACCACTGCCATCGAGGAAACACGGTGTGGTTATTTGAACAAATAGATCTTCCAAAACAACTTTGTGTTATTTCCCCCTTTCCATTCCCCCACGCCTCCCCCACAATCTTCCCGTCTCTGTATTCTTTTCGGCATTTTCTTGTTCCCTCTGAAATTAAAAATAAATAAATAAATGGTGCGATGTTTGCATCTATGTGATCCAAAGCCCTGGGGGAGGGGGGGGAGTCACAGAAAGCACAGAAATTGACAATAATAATCCTTCTGTTATCCCCCTAGAGGAGGGAGAGATTTGGGAAAGATCTTGTCTTTTTAAGAGTCAGAAGAAGCTGAGGGAGGGGGCCGGTGGGGCAGGGTGGCGGGGCTGGGAGAGACCACATTAGGAACTTACAAAAGCTGTGGGGAGTCCCTGAACAATCAGAGTAATGAGGCAGAAACAATCCATAATCTCCTGTTTGCTCAACGGAGACCTCCATTGCATGAAAATAAATGTAAAGGGGGTTATAAGGGGAAGAAATAAGATTCTGAGGTGGGCTGTCCGGTGAAAACATTTCCTTCTTTTTATTTCATTTATACACTCCCTCTCCAGGCCCAGAGCACTGTATTTTTTTTCTGCTCACAGTAACAGAACACAGATTTAACAGCAGAATCAAAAAGCAAACACACACCTAAAATCAAGGAGTCCGAAGCAGAATGAAAAGCAAAATAAAAGGCGTAGCAAGATCCTGAACAATTTGCACACTGAAGACTGTCTTGAAGAGAAATGTATTTCCCTCCTGGTGGAAGGGCAACAGAGAAAGCCAGAATAACTTTCCTTAAGTTTAGGGGTGGTCACCAAAAAGGACATGTTTCAGCTGCACATAATTCCTGTGACCAGAGCTGGGAAAAGTTAGGGTGTGACTATACAGGCATTTCTCCTACTGTTTGGCTCACTGTTGGGATGAGCTGGTTCACTTGCTTTACTGGCAACCCAGATGATAAAAGTGCCAGAATGAACCTGCTCATTCTTAGAGCATCCCTACCCAAACATTTCTGGGTCCCTGCCAGGGGCTACTGTTTTTTAGGTGCAGGTAGGAAGGAGCACTCTGCTTTGGTATGTTTCCAGCATGTGCCATCACTGGGATTGAACCAAAACAGAGCTTGCTGCTTTCAATTTCCCAATACTGTTAAGTGTCTTAAGAAGACAGCACAGCCACTTAACAATATTGGGAAATGAAAAACATCCTCTGCTCCTTCATGGAGGGGAAGAGAAAGGAAGCAAATGTTTTTTTGAATGGGATGGAATAACCCCATTGAAGAAGACAGCAGTGGTTTCCCAGACCTTGTTGCTGGCTGCAAAAGGGCCTCCTCCATAACAATTCAAGCTTCAGGGCCCCCAAAATGTAGGTCTGCCACTGCCTTCAGCTGAGCATTTGGGATGCTCAGATACCTTCGTTTTTCTAGCACTCAGTGTGCCCACTTCAAGGCAAGCAGAAGCAACTTGAAGGCATGTTAATATCAACAACCTTCAGCAAACCACTTTTCCATAAGTCTCAGCATCTCATCTATGATGAGATGAGAATACCACTTTCTTTTCTTATCCTGTTTTATAGACAATCCTATATAATAATATGACAATCCTATTATAATAAGACAAGCTGGCTAGATAGCTCAGTGGTAGGTCTCTGGCTGTGGAGCCAGAGGTTAGGAGTTCGATTCCCCCTCTGTGCCTCCTGGGAGAAGAGCCAGCCTGTGTAGCCTTGGGCAGGCTTCACAGTCCCAAGGTTGCCCCTAGAGGAAGGGAAGGGTAAAGCACTTCTTAATATTCTCTACCTGGAAAGCCCTGAAAAGGGTTTCTGTAAGTCAGAACTGATGTGATAGCACCTTCTTCTTCAATTCTTCTTCCTTCTTCTTCCATATCTGCGTACGTAAAACTGGCAAAGTCTACCTGTTAAAACTCTTTGTTGCCATTCTTGCCTTTTGAAACTTCAAAGCAGAGCTCCATCTCAGTAGTGAGGTTGCTACATTTTAAAATGATGGGCAATATTATTCTCTCCTGGATTGCGATCCCCAGGAAGCAGTCATTTCAGTTTGCATTAGAAACCCAACTTGCCCAACATTTATTAGCTGGGCAAAGCCCCTTCCCTATGAATGGAGTCGTACACAGTGCAGATGGGTTGGCCTTTCCATCAGTCCCAAAGTGATTTCTCTTCTCGCAGCACTTTCCGAAGAGCAACTCGGGATTATGTTGCCGAGAAAATGCATGAAGGAGAAAACAGAGTGTTTAGAAGTATGCCTGAAGGGTACACTTCAAATGGACCCCCTTCTCAATGCCCATCAGCACTGCCATCGGAGCTTTGGAGATGCAATGCTGCTCCATATCATTGCCTTTATAGAATTCCACATTTAAATTTAAGAGGAAAAGAAAGTTTCAGATTCTATTGCTGAAACAGAATCTGAAACTTAGTCTTCTGAAAAATGTTCAAAACATGAAAAACCCATTGAGAAATCTTAAGGCAAGAGGGATCAATATTGATCCGGTTATTATTAATCTTTTATTTATTTATGATAACAAGTCAGTTTGCCAAGAAAAACTGTCCAGGGTGGTTTACAGTATACAATAGAAATAATCTAAACAGCAACATCCAGAAAGCAAGAGACAGGAGAAGAAATAGCACCCGCTTAAAAACCAAGGTGGATAAACAATGCAAACTAAAAAGAAAATGATTATAGGGAAGTGCAGTTGAAGGGGGCCCTTTGAAAAGTCAACGGAAGCCCTTGGTTTGAAGCCCAGGAAATGAACATCAGGAGCACCCCAAAGGTACAAAGTTGAGTGCACTATTAGCTCTTCAACATGAGAAAAGATCATATTATTTTCAAGGAGGGGAGTTATGAATTTCCAAAAAAACCACTTTGCCAAATCCCTTGTAAAACTGTTGTGTGCCTCCCAAGGAAGCAAAACACTTGAGACTCTGAGGGCAGCTGCAAGAGAAAAGTGGCTTGAAAAATCCTATACTTTCTGCTCCAGTGTTTCAACGTTGTAACTTCTGGGAAAGTGGGGAGAAATCTTGAAATCTTGGGCTTGCTGATATCTACCTGGGCCAAAATTGGGGGACTCAGAAGCCTTCTCCTTCTCCTTTCTTTCTGTTATCTTCTCTCTCTCTCTCTCTCTCTCTCTCCTCTTTTGACAGCATCACTGCACAGAGACCAGCTTCCCCTGATCCAAGAAACATCTCCCACAATTCTTAGAATGGTCCCTGTGGACGCACGTAGCATCTTAATTGGCTGTACAGCTGTTTTGTGTTGTAGGGGGGAGGGGATAAAGGATGGAGGGGAACAAACCCTTTATTAAAGGGTAGGGGGAGCATCATTTGTAGCAATTATTCTCAAATGGAGGTGGAGGAAGCTGTCATTCCTCCATTTATGCTTTCTTTCCCCTTGTATGGTTGTTGTGTTTTCTTCCTTAAGCCAGAGATGGTGGAGTATCAGACAAGCACCCTGTCAAGAGAGATATTCAATAAACACTTGACACCCAACTGCAAGAATACATGGCCTGTGGCAAATATGAATTATTCAGCCAGAAATCAAGATAATTTTGCTTCTCACTTAAGAAACTATAAGTCTCTTTCTTTCTTCCCTTCTTTCTTTGGTATCTCTTTTTACTCTGTTCTCTCTCTCTTTTTTTGTTTTAACATTCTATCTCTCTTGTCCTTTTTTATATCAGTTTGCTCAAAAACCATTACATTGTCTACAATTGCTTTGCTAGACTTTGGGGGAAGGAAGGAAGGAAGGAAGGAAGGAAGGAAGGAAGGAAGGAAGGAAGGAAGGAAGGAAGGAAGGAAGGAAGGAAGGAAGGAAGGAAGGAAGGAAGGAAGGAAGGAAGGAAGGAAGGAAGGAAGGAAGGAAGGAAGGAAAGTTATTTAATATCTTGATGTCCTTCTGCCTTACACTGCAGAAGATGTTAGCACTTCCTCACTCAGAAACCAATCTTCTGTTTGTGATGGGAAAATGTGGAGAACATTATTGCTACCGTCAAAACTCTAGTAGGGTCATCTCTGATAACAAATTCTCTGAGCAGGAAGCTGTCTTATACTTAGACCAACACTGCCAAATTCAGCAGCAATTTTTCAGAGTTTTGGGCAGAATTATTTCCCCTGTCTGATGTGGTGACCCATCCTGTTCTTGATCATCTCCACTCAAGTACTAGCCAGGACTCATCCTTTTTAGGTTCTGAAATCTATCAAGATAACTGCAGAGTTGGAAGGGACCCTATGGATCATTGAGTCCAGTCCCTGTCAAGGAGGCACCATGGGGGAATCTAACTCCCAAACCATACCTAAACCACTGAGCTATCCAGCAATTCATTAGGTGTGTTCAAAGTGGTTTATTGGTCCTCCTTAACTACACCCAAAGTCTAGCAAAGCAAAGAAGAAAAGGTGCTAGTCACATGCTTAGTTGTATTTCTCTGTCATGACTGGCACATGCAACCTGCACCTCATTAATCAGCTCTAATTTTGATACTACAATTTGTGCAATTTTATTTGACAGTAAAATCCCAACACAGTTCTGGCCAATATTGTCTTAATAATAATGCACACATAGCATTGCTATAATTTCGTACAATATAATTGGATACTATATTGACTTTATAATAATGGATGGAAGTATGTACTCTCAGTAACAGGTAGTGTGTGGGTATTATTTTTCTCCCAATACAGGAGAAAAAGGCAAGATGGAAACCTGGGCCTAAATTTCAGTGTTTTGATACCCCCGAGTAGCATAAACAAACATTTCCGGAGGAAAAGCTATCTGTTGATCATTATCAATTTTGGATTACAGCTCACCCGCTTCTTCTCTGCCTGAAATTCATATCCTGATGGAAGAAGGAACTTTCTTCTCTTCCTCCTCCTGCACTTCCTTGATGCCACAACAGTGGTACCATAAGGGCAGGACTTGGGAGCAAAATTCTGGGATCCACCTCAGCTGAATAACATAATGAATCTTACATCAATTACTTAACTGCATCAATGCCCCGTTTGCTCTCTCTCTTTTCTCCCTCCGAACTTTTCTCCTAGTGCAGCCAAGGTGTCCAACTTTTCTCTTCCTCCTGAACAGCCATTTTCAGCACTGCAGCCCCTGTTTATGAGGCGGGGGGCTGGCTGTCAGCCCATCAGAGCTGAACAGCTGGGATATAAAGCTCAGGTGCCAGCTGTTCAATAGGAAGAGAAAGGCAGGTCATTGGTGATGTCACTTCTTGGCGTGCAGGGGCGGAAGGAGAGGAAGATGGGCGGAGGAGAAGGACTGTTGATTTACATTTGATGAGATGACTGTCAATGCTCACAGAGAGAGAGAGAGAGAGAGAGAGATAAAAGGGGAGAATCTGGAGCATACAAAGAGGAAGTAAAGGAACAGCTCAAGAAAAGATGTCTGACATCTAGACCAGTGGTTCCCAACCTTGGTCATCCAGGTGTTCTTGGACTGCAGATCCCAGAAGCCTTCAACATTATCTGTGCTGGTTGGAGTTTCTGGGAATTGCAGTACAAGAACACCTGGATGACTCAAGGTTGGGAACCACTGGTCTAGATGGCTGAAGCAGGGTTAGGCAAATGGTGGTCCCCCCAAATTGTTTTAGACTGCCACTCATATCAGCCATCACCACCAGCTGTTCTATCAAGACCCAATAGGAGCTGTAGGCAAAGAACATCAGGAGCACCTTAGGGTTGCTAAGAATGGACAATGCTGGCAGGTCATGACCCAGGGCAGAGTTTGGTAGGCTAGGCCTGAGTTCAAGCAAAGATGGGTAAGTACCTTGGACAGCTCTGTATGGAACAATAGGAGACCTAACTAGACCCCCACAGAGCAAACGTTGCTCCATGGATGACGCAGGGCTCCCTAAATGTTGATATTGTCACCTGCTTGGCCTGGAAGGCTAGGCTTAACTTTCTGGTCAAATCTGAAGTATGAAGACATTTTCAAGCAAAGTAGCTGTATTAGCCCAACATTTTAGAATAAAGTGCTCTCTCTGTTTGCACCATGGGCAGCCTACGACCCTAACCCTACTTCTAAGGCATTTTCCACACAAATGTGCTATCCTCTGCCAGAACATCCCAAGATCACCCTCATGGTTTGTGGCTCTCCTTTTAGCTCCAACCTAGGGAGAGCATTGTGCAGGGTTTCCTCTATGTCTCCGCCCTGCCTCCTGGTAGTGCACTTCCCTCCTACTTGACTTTACCAGCGCTCGCTCCCAACTGGCTTTGCTAATTTCTAAACAGCTTCCTCCAGTCCTTCCCTGAGTCTAAGATTTCCCTTCTTCCTCCTCCTTGTACTACAGGAGGAAGTGCAGAAGCCAGAAAAAGCTGAATGCCGCTTGCTGAAAGCAATGGTTTAATGACATTAATATGCATGAGATGAGGAGAAGGGGTGTTCTCCATATTAAATATTTACCACTTGAGTCTTTGCCTGTCTTCTAGGAATTCCAAAGGCCTGAAATTCTTTACTGAAGGGGATTCCAGGGACTGAGCCAGGAGGTGGAAAACCAAGCCTCCAGCTTCAGCTTCCCTTTGGCTGCGGGACCCTCGTGACTGCTCTGAAGATGCTGGGAATTTGGTTAAGCATCCTCGTGCTCACAGTGACTAGACAACATGCCTTTAGGAAGTCCACATACAGGACAGGACATGGGTGGGTGGCTGGGAACTCTTTTCTACTCTTTGTTTGTTTGTTTGGCATTATTTTTGTTCCATTTCCATCCCAGCCTTCCTTTCATGAGCTCAAGGAGAGGCACCACTCTCCTTGTCTTCACTTTGTTCTCCCAAGAAGAGAAAGTGAGTGGCTCAGGGTTTCCCAGCGAGTTCTGTGGCCCAGTGGAGTTTCAAACCCAAGTCTCTCGAGTCCTGGTCGAACACTCGTGACCACTGCCGCACACTGGCTCCAAGCAACTCACATTCGGAGTCATATTGCCCTTGTATCCTGGCGATGAATAGCTGCCATATACTCCCTTGCCTTTGATGGTTTTCAGTGCAATGTTTAGCTTAAGCAAGAGATAGCAGGGAGAGGGTGGGCATAGAAATGTCACTTTCTTCTGCATTTATTTTTTTCAAACCTCCCTGTCATTCCATTGGGGAGGTATTTGTACATTTGGGTAATATCTTGAGGACCAAACCAAAACAGGATTCCGCCTCATTTTGCAACTGTCAAATTTCTAGCATGTGGGGGACCCTGTTGTAGTCATTCCTGGGAGCTGAGTAGCCTCTTAGGAGGGGGGGGGGAAGAGTTGGCAACTCTCATTCACCACCAACATCAAAATGCAAAGTGTTTGAAGATGTAAGCCAGCTTCCTATTGTTAATCTTAACTGAGAGGGTGACTACATGCGCATTGAGGCAACTGCTTGGTCCACACCATGGACAGGGTGGTTCTCTCCTAAGGATAGTGATCAGATGATGATGTCTTTCCTGGAGTGCCCTCAGAGCCATCCTACCCATACCTTTCTGGCCCCTGTGAGGCGTCTACTTTTTTGATGCAGGTAGGACTGCTCTAGTGGGACGTGGTGGCGCTGCGGGTTAAACCGCAGAAGCCTCTGTGCTGTAAGGTCGGAAGACCAGCCGTCGTAAGATCAAATCCACGCGACAGTGTGAGCTCCTGTCGCTTGTCCCAGCTCCTGCCAACCTAGCAGTTCGAAAGCATGTAAAACTGCGAGTAGATAAATAGGTACCAACACGGTGGGAAGGTAACGACATTCCGTGTCTAGTCGCGCTGGCCACGTGACCACGGAAACTGTCTATGGACAAACACTGGCTCTATGGCTTGGAGACGGGGATGAGCACCGCACCCTAGAGTCGGACACGACTGGACTAAATGTCAAGGGGAACCTTTACCTAGGACTGCTCTGGCTTGGTTCATTGCCAGCATGTGCAGACTCTAGAAATGAAATAAAAGTGAGCTTCCCCTTGTCAATTTGCCAATATTATGAAGTCGCTTAAGAAGAGAGCCACTTCAGGATACTGGCAAATTAAACACTTCCTCAGCTCCATGGAAGGGCTGAGGAAGTGCATATTAGGGCAGTGCATATGTACTACATCACTTAAAAAGAAAGAAAAAATAAGATAAATGAAAAATTTCCTCTGAGAAGAGGAAGGAGACAGAAGGAGGCAATGAAGGGGTTTTTGGCTTTTCTCTTATATGTCTGATTGGAAACCTGCCCGATTCAACTGCAGGTAGGCTCTCACTTGAATCTTTAAGAGGAAAGTAAACAAACAAACAAACCCCTTGTTGCCCCCTCCTGTCTCCTCTCTCTTCTTGGATAGAGTTTTTCCATTTGCCTTTTTTTAAAAAAGTGATGCAGTGCATATGGGCTGCCCTAATACACTCCCCTGCCACTTCCTCTGTCTCTCCACTGAGCCAAACAAGCATTTAAGTTGCCGATATCCTGAAGTGGCTCTCTTCTTAAGCCACTTCACAATACTGGCAAATTGACAAGTGGGCTGGTGCAGACCAAATAGGGTCGCTTGAGATCCAAATGCAATTTGGATGCAAGGATCACACTGAATGGCCTACTGGACCACCTAGCAACCCTCTTTGGCTCACACCAGCCAAGCAGTGTAGCCAAGCCCTACGAAAAGACCTTCTGCAACACTTGCTAAATGGCATGTCAACAGTTACATAAATTTAAGTAAATAAACAGGTTTGCTCTAGTTGAAACTAGGAATAAGACACAGGCCCTCACTTTTAAGATTTCAGCAATCAGAGCTCTGCAATTGGATCAATGGATCTGCCAATTTTAATTTGTCTAACATTCACTACTGCTCTCTGCTCCCATCCTGTATCCCAAGGGAGACGTTTGTAAGCTTTAGACAATTCTTATTTTAAAAAGAAAAGGAATGAAATCTTTACCCGTCCTTTGGCTGATGTAGGGCCCGCCCAGCTCTCTTCTGCTACTGTTGCTATTTCCATTAATATGGATGCAAAGCCCACGTGAAGCCCTCCCTCCGTCCGCAGGGCTAGGTTCGTCCCCGCTTCTCACAACGTTGGTTTGTCTTCCCGAGATCAATACTGCAAATGCTCGCCGGCCGTCAGTGTTCTGTTTAATGACAAACCGCTCCTTCTGAAGGACATCTCCCAGTCTCGGCCACTGTCATGGCAAATGGTGATAAATAACTGGGCTTAAATGGACACAGATAACTGGGCATGTCTGGGCCTTCCGATTAAGGCACCTGGAAGGGTCTCCACTTTTCTTACTGCTCCTTGAAAAGTGACTTGCAAACAAGCCACTGAGGATGAAGTTCCATAGAAAGGTCTTTGATAGTGTAGCCCAGTGGTTCCCAATCTTGGGTCTTCAGATGTCCTTGGACTAAAACTCCCAGAAGCCTTCACCACTAGCTGTGCTGGCCAAGATTTCTGGGAGTTGTAGTCCAACTCCCATCACAGGACCCATGATTAGGAACCACTGGTGTAGCATGTTGGAAGTTAGGCTGAAACTTTTCTTGAGAGTTTGATCTGTGCTGTCCAGGCTTCATGCAAAAAGTATTTCTCACCAGATGTTGTGATGGTTGAGATGTTGCAATTTCCAATATTCCTCACTTTTGGCTTTCATGGCTAGGACCGATCAGAGCCACCATTCACTGGGGAGACTTTGCCCATCATTGCAATAGGGCATTTTTACTCAATTATGAATTTAAGCAATTGATTGGTCATAGCTCATGTTTAATATAATATTAAAAATACTGGCCAGATAGCTCAGTGGTTTAGGTCTCTGGCTGCGGAGCCAGAGGTTAGGAGTTCAATTCTCCCACTGTGCCTCCTGCAAGTAGAGCCAGCCTGGGTAGCCTTGGGCCAGCTGCACAATCCCAAGGTTGCCCCTAGAGGAAGGGAAGGGTAAAGCACTTCTGAGTACCTAGAAAACCCTGAAAACGGTCACCATAAGTCAGAACTGACTTGACGGCACATGATGATGATGATTAACTAATAGTTCAGTATTAAATAAACTCACACATTACCATGAGTTTGGGATTTTAAATTACTAAATAGCCTCGTTTTAAGGCTGTGCTTGCCAATTTTAGGTGTCATTGTTATCATCACCACTGCAGCCGCCACCACTTGTTGGAAAATAAAGTCCTTCTCTACTATTTTTGTATTCATATCCTGTGCAATTGCACACCTGAATCAAAATTACCTCCGAAAAACAACTCGTTCACGTTTTAAATTCTACCTGCTCTGGACAAACGGTGTTCCACCATACCGGAGACTGGGAAAGTTACCTTTTGGAGCTGTAACTCCCAGCACAGACATCCTATCTGGAGACTTCCACATTGTGCACCATGTTGATTTATTATCCGAAACTTTGCCATGTGAGCCTACATGTTCTAGTCAGATGTTCTACCCCATTAAGCTACTTGTAACTTACTCCCATGCAAATGTGTGTAAGATCTACCAGTTATATCTTGCCCATTTTAAGTATTAACATTTGTAGCTGTGTTGATTTTAGTTTCAGCAGTTCACCAGCAGTCAACTTTTGCAATAATACAAACAACAGTTTGTTCATCTCTGTGTTCTAGCCTTGTGAGATGGGAACAATTAAAAAGTTACAATGATTCTGTACACAATATGCACTGTTAGAGGCATGCACTGTTAAGGAAGCCAGCATGGGATATATCTATGTAGCACTGTCCCTACCATTAGATAAAGGAGGCTAAGGAACATTTGACCATCCATATGTTTGGAACAACAATTCCCAGAATCCCTTGCCTTTGGCAGTGCTGTCTGGGGCTTCTGGGGAGGGCAAAGTCCCAAAAATCACAGCCTTCCATTTCAGGAGCTAAACTTAAGGTCCCTGCCCTACAGATGCACCTCCTTGCCCAAAAGGATGCCTTATTTTATTGATGTTCAACATACAGAATCAAATTCTGCATTTATTTATTTTTTGAGTCTCCATGTATTAAGAACCCAGTGTGCTATAATGGATACAGTGATGGACTAGGGCTCAGGAGATCTGAGTTCAAATCCCCACTCACCCATGGAAACTCACAGGGAGTGGGGTGGAATTGGTAAAAAATACTCCTTAAATACAGTATCTCACTTACCATGAAAGCCCTATTAGGGTGAGTAAAAGACAGTTCTGACTCCAGGGCACATAATGTAACCTAATATATATTATACTAAGAGATGTGGGAGGGAAAAGCATTGGGTTCATAATTACATGTTAGTGGGAACCTGTCAAACTTATGCCTTTTAAACAGATGTATGAACTGAAACACAATTATTCTCCAGTATTGATACTTCTCTGATTTCTGCAGTGCATTTCTCTGGAAAAAAATGTGTACAAACTGTATTTTGGGGAAGTGGGAGATTTATCACTATATACGTGCAAACACATTTTCATGCTGACCTTTTATTAAATTGCAAATTAGCAGAGAAACAGGATGGAACAGAGATATGTTTGGAAAAAACTGGAGCTCAAGGAGAGTGAACATAGCAGGTTTGTCCATACCTGATTTTTCAGCAGAGGGCAAAACACAATGTGCAGGCTACATCTGGTACGTCAGCCACACTTCTTACCCCTATGACTGCTGTAATAGCCATGATGTTGGCAAAAATCCTGTGTGTCTCTTTCAACTAAGGCACGTGGAGAGTTTGAAATCCGGGGATCACAAGTTGTCTTAAAAACAAGGTGCGCACTTCCTACAAATCCTCTTTCAAAGGGGAATTACTTGAAGTAGTTTTGTTTGCGACTGTGTCACAAATTTAGCTGCACAGAAGAGGGTGTGACCCTCTATGGGTTCACAAAAGTTGCCACAGACACAGATGAATTGAAAATCGATTCATTTGGAACAAGGCGCTTTGTGGACACCCTGAACCACCAGGCAGATGAACACGTGGCTCCTAGATCACATGAAGCCTGAACTTTCTCTAGAAACAAAAATGACAAAACCAAGGTTGTCACACTTTGGACGCTGCATGAGAAAGCAAGACTTACTGGAAAAGACAACGATACAAGGAAAAATGGAAGGCAGCAGGAAAAGAGGAAGACTGAATTATAAGATGGATTGACTCCCTAAAAGAAGTCACAGCCTTGTGTTTACAGCAGCCGAGCAAGGCTATCGAGGGCAGGAAATTTTGGAGGTCACTCTTTCATAGGTTCCCAGGATGACGATGGGGCCACGTCCTCAGAGGTTCTCCTCTTCTGTTCTGCCTAGATGCCACGTCTTGGAAACTGAACGCTTCTGTTGTCACAGTGAGAAACAGACCAAGCAGACCAGGAGACCTTCCCAAGGAAAACGGCTGGACATTTGCGGCGTGCCAGTTTGAAGAAACTGAATGAATTGCTTCTTGCAATGCTCAGCTCAGTCGAAAAATAAAAAGTTGTGGTTTCCCCCCCTCTTCCTCCCCCCCCCCCCCGACAGCCCAAGCAGATCTACTTTATACGCAGGACATGCTGCCATCGCAGATCAGATGAGGTGGCCTCACTTTTTGCCCAGGCAGCCTATAAAATATTTAGTGGCCTGCCAAAGGCAATTACATTAGAGGAGCTAGTTAAACACTCCCCCCCCCCCAACCGGGAACACCTCCTCCCCATCATGTAAATCAAACGAATGGGACCCATTTCACAATTGACACACACAATTTTACTTACAGTCAATAATTCAGTATGAAAAAGTAGAGACACACTTTGCCCTGTCCATACTTCCTTCCTTCCTTCCTTCCTTCCTTCCTTCCTTCCTTCCTTCCTTCCTTCCTTCCTTCCTTCCTTCCTTCCTTCCTTCCTCTTCCGCCCCCCCTTTCTTGCACTCTTTTCTCCTCTGATAAAAGTCGAAATGGGTGGGACGCCAGCCCACCTCCTAATGCAAGAGCGGTGGGGAGGGGGGAACATTTTGCTGCTTGGGTGACCTTTTAGAAAGATTCCCATTTCTTAATGGAAGGAGCAGCACTGGCTCCGGAAACACACCAAGTTGTCCATTTAAATCTTGAGCAGGATTAGTGCCAAGAGTACAGGCGGTTCACCCTGGTTAATTCTCTCCCTGGCATTTTCAGTGGGCAGTTGCATTATTTGTTTTAAAAAAAAATATTAAGAGCTTTCCTCTCACAGAACGTGGAAGAGGTATCTAATGAAAGTTTTTACAGACCTGATTAAAACTCTTGCTTCCCTGGGTATCCTTATTGTAATCAGCATCTTGAGGGTTTCTTTGCCTTGGGGATGGACTGAATGGGCTCTGCCTTTGAAACTCTCTAGAGGAAGCCACATGTGTGAGAGATCTGTAAACCCACTCCATCTCTATTTTGTTGTGTTTTTCCAGGATAGCTCCGTGGTCTCTGGCTGCAGTGCCAGAGCTTGAGAGTTCGATTCCCCTGCGGTGCCTCCTTGGCAAGGGACGGACTCGGTGATCCATAGGGTCCCTTCCAGCTCTGCAGTTCTAAGATGATGATGATCCCCACTCCATCCTTTGTTCATAGGAGGTGTGAGATTTTGTTTTTTTATTCCCAAATGGAAATCCACATCCTTTCAGTGATGTACACCTTTCTTTATGCATATCTTCTAATTTTTAAATTTTCCATACATTTGCCCCCTTGACTCAAGCATGTTCGTATACATTCATTATCTGTTTATATTTTCATTAAAATATAAAGGCATGCATTTGTACTTATTTGATTTCTCCAAAATGTGTTATAAAATCCCCAAATCCTGCGGGAAGATGTTCTTTTTCTCACAAGGAGGCACAAAGTCAATGATTTCATTGAGAATCTTGAAATAATTGAAAGTCTATGCACTTTGCCAGTGCATGTCAGGCCAACCACAGTTAGGAAAAATTACTCTTTTTTTGGATTTCAGCTGTCGAGATCCCCCAATTGAGCATGGCTAGGAGTTCCTGGGAAGGATGGCCCCAAAGAGTAACTTCTCCAACTTTGGCTGCCACTGCAGTGCTGAAAAGCTTGGACAGTCTTAGGTGGAGGTATCTCCTACCATCTGTACCCTTTTCTCTGCAGATGGGAGAAACCAAACCCAGGACCTGTAGCAGAAGAGACACAAGGACTCTGCCTACTGTGTTGTGAAATCTAAGCCTTGCATGAACTCAGCAAGATCTTCCCAGGTAGCTGTTCTGAGCAGCAAACACCTAAATGGCCTTTCCCACATGCCTTTCTGATCCTTTCCAAACCTGGGCAGCAAAACTTGATGCTCTCCAGATACCTCTCCTCCTTGACCATGCCGGGAGGCTGATGAGCTTTGTTGTCCAAAAATCTGAAGGGTATCAGATCTGGGGAGGTCTGAGTTACAGGAGCAGGACCAGTGTATGCACACCAGAGATCCTTGGCACAGGGGTCGACTGAAGTTTTGCTGCAAGAGAGATTGTGACTATTTCAGCACTTGGGATGGGACAGCGTGCTTGCCTTCAAGGGCAACAAGCGAGTTTAAAAAGCCCTGGGCAGGCCGCCTTGAAGCTCAGACTTGTCCTCCAAATCTCCCCAGACTGAGGAAGCTCTCCTCACTGCAGGGTGAGGCACTGTCTCCCCATCTTCCTTTTCAAGGAGGACGTATACCTGTAGGATTTGCGTGAGAGTGCAATTTCTGTTTGAATATAAAGTTGAGAAATGGATTTTCTGGGATTTGGACCAATTAGGAAGAGCTTTCAAGATTCCACTTGTACATGACTTTCATTCGGTGGTTTTCTTTCTGTCCGTAGGAATTGTTTTCCACCCCCCACCCCCTCTCAAGAGTTCCTCAAAAGCATGTTCAGAACTCAATGGTCCTTGGTGTGGCGCCAAAATCTGTGAAATGGGTATAATGTTATTGGAATTCATTTGGTCTCTGTGTGAGAAAATAGACTTGAAAGATTTCACAAACTGTGTTTGCATAAGGAAACTGTCTTTGATTAGATGGGAGGAAAGAATATTTATTAAAAGTATGATTTTGAGATTCCGTTAGCATTGTTATTATTAATAATAATATATGTTTAATATGTTTAATAATCTTAGAACTGCAAAGCTGGAAGGGACCCTATGGATCATCAAGTCCAGCCCCTGTCAAGGAGACTCAGGGGGGAATCGAACTCGCAACCTCTGGCTCCATGGCCAGATGTCTAAACCACTGAGCTATCCAGTATTAAGTGCTTTTAGTTTTTATTTTCCACACAGCTCCTTAGGATTTCCTGTGTATTATTCTGCTGAACCCACTAGACATATTTATGTTTAATTATGTTTCGGCTTGGGCTGAATAACTTTATTTGTTCAGATAGAACCTTTATCATTTTTTAAAAAATAAACTAGACTGGTGATCCATTCATAGAAAGAAACTTCTGGGTGAGATTATATTCTTATTAGATCCTTAAAAAGTTACAAACAAGGCAAGTTTACAAGCTCTACCAGGACTCTTTGCCTGGCAAAGATGGTATAAAATTGTTGTTGTTTTTCTGTGCCATCAAGTCAGAATCAACTTATAGTGACCCTAAGAGGTTCCCAAATTAAGTGAGATATCTAAGGAATGGTTTTACCAGTTCCACCCCGCCAGAGAGTTTCCATGGCCAAGTGGGGATTCGGACCCTGGTCTCTGCAGAGCCCTAGTCCGTTTCTCTATCCACGACACCAGTGGTTCTCAAACTGGGATCTCCAGATGTTCTTGGACTGCAGTTCCCAGAAGCCTTCACCCCTTGCTGTGCTGGCCAGGATTTCTGGGAGTTGTAGTCCAAGAACATCTGGGGACCGCAGTTTGAGAACCATGGCACGACACCACAATGTGGTGTTAAAGTAAAATAATTGCAAACATTGAGCCAGATGTGATGCCTCTCACTCTGGAAATCAGACTGCCAGCCAGGCTGGATGCCATTGGCAGATGTCACCTGAGAGAGAGATATCAAGCATACCAGTTTTCAGCCTGTCCTTTCTCTGCAGACGAAAGCCTAGCTTAGACACCTTGCAGATCTGCCCATTGCTTTGGTTGGTTTCTCCCCAAGACAAGCTCTGATTTCTAGAGAACTTAAAAGCTCGGCTTGTTTGTAACTTTCTAGTGATCCCATTCAATTTTATTTGGAAGCTGATATACACAAAAGCTGATGTATTTTACGCATATGGAGCAAAATCTAATTACCCTGTTTCCCCGAAAATAAGACCTAACCTGAAAATAAGCCCTAGTAGGATTTTTCAGGATGCTCGTCATATAAGCCCTACCCCAAAAATAAGCCCCGGTTGAGTGAAAGCCCGCCCTCCACCCTTGGGCAGCAACCAGAAGAAGAGGATGTGACTGTATTTGAATAAACGTAGATTGTACATGAAAAAAATAAAGCATCCCCTGAAAATAAGCCCTAATGCATTTTCTGGAGCAAAAATTAATATAAGACCCTGTCTTATTTTCAGGGAAACAGGATATTAGTCCCAACTACAGCACACCCACTGAGCGGACAGGGCTTGTTCCATCAATGTTTATGTAATTCTCCTTTAGGAGAAAAGATCCAAGGCGGCTGACAGTATTGAAAGAAGCAAAATTAGAAACCAAATGATAAATTGCAATATTTAAAAAAAAAGCATTAAACAAATAACAGTTAAAACTCATAATAAGAACAATGTTAAAAAGACAGTGTAGAGAGAGTGCTGGTTCATCAGGAGAAAAGAACATTCTAAAAGCCGCCCTATGATAACACCTTTCCATGCTATTTTTGTTTGGTCCCGATGGAAGTATTTACCTTAGAGTAGCCTTCCTACAGCGGTGCCCTCTAGATCGGTTGGACTACAAATCCCATGATATGCGGGCCTGTGCGTGGTCTTTTCTGGCCCTCCCCATACCAGCTCTCTGTCCCTGACTTTCTCCTGCGGTGCTGTTCCCTTACCTCTTACTCAGCTCGCTTCCATCCATCCATCCAGAGCTCGGAAACCTTACCTGTTGAACTACAAGCCCCAAGAGAAGTCACGGAGCTGTAGCGTCTCTCTCTCCCCACCCCACCCCACCCCACCCAGAAACCCCAGGCTTGCCAGTTTGGCTTCCAGCCAGCCGGATCCAGCCCCTCCTTGTCAAGGATCGAGGGCCTGAGGGTGCCGGGCCAGGACTCTCCCCCCCCCCCCCCGGGCGGCTCGCCCGCCTTTCCCGCGGCGGGAGCGAAGGGAAGCGTCTTCGCGGCCGAGGCGGGGGAGGGAGGCGCAGAAGTGGGCGGGGCGCCCCCCCCGGGCGGGCGGCCAATAGGAGGCCGGCCCGCTGGGCGGGTGTGGCCGGGGCGGCCCTATAATGTCCCGGGCTCGGGCCGGCGGGGCGCGCGGCGGAGACAATAAGGCGAGCCGGGCTGGAGCGGCCGGACCTGCTCGTCTCGCCCTCGCCGCCGCCGCCGCCGCCGCCACCATGATGTCCATGAACAGCAAGCAGACGTTCAGCATGCACCCGATCCTGCACGAGCCCAAGTACACCCACCTCCACTCCAGCTCCGAGGCCATCCGGAGGGCTTGCCTGCCCGGCCCCCAGGTAAGACCGGGGAACCCGAGCTGGCCCCGGGGCATCGCCAGCGCGCGCGGGGGGGGGGGATCGGACCGGCCGGTGACCCAAACGGGGAGAAAAGCGCAGGAGGGGAGCTGGGGGGCGAGCGATGCTCTCTGGGCCAGGGACCCCCCCCCCCCCGAGGGCTTGTCAAGCGGGATCCTGCCCAGCTTGGGAGGAAGGGGGAGGCTTGGGGACGGGGGGGGGGGGCTGCTGAGGCAGCTCGCCCTCCGAGGGAGGCTTAGTGGAAGTTTCCTGGGCGCACCCTGGGGTCCTCCGGTGCTTCGCGCATCGGCGCAGGGCGTCTGGTCCGGTCCGCTTGCAAATGGGCCTCTCCTGCGCTGAATGGCAGGGAAAGATGCCCGCAGGAAAGCAGACCCGAACCGGAGGCATCGGGTCCAAGGGAGAACACGAAGCCTGGCTTGAGCGAGGAGGGGGGGGGGGCTTTGGGTCGTCCAGGAAAAGGCGGGTGGGTGGGGGGAAAAGCGCTGCCTCGCCGGCCAAAGAACTCCTCCAGGGAGATCGATGGGGGATCGAGCTCCCCAACCGCCTTGCTCGGGTTCCCTTTCTCACCCACCCAGTCTGGACCGATGGGGGTTTGTAGAAATGGACCTCCCCATCTGGATTTTCGGGCCAGCCGGGAGGAGATTCGCGTGCGGCACCAAGAGGGATAACGGAGAACGTGGGGGCACGGAGGCGTTGAAGGGAGTCGAGCTTGGAGTGGACTTGGCTACAAGTTCCTTTTCCCGAAACTCCCTTGAACTCTTCCTCCAAAGGACGAAGTTTCCTTTGGGGAGGGGGAGGAATACTACAACTCCCGGACGCTGGCCTGGGGATTCTGGGAGCTGCGGTCCCCACGGGAGAGGAACTTTTGGTGGGACGGTGGGTGGGCCTGGGGAGGTCCGGGTGGGCGCCTGCCGGCCTCTCTCTCTCTCTCTCCTGGGCGCTGTCCCCGCCACTGAGCCGCTTTTTTCTCCGCTTCCCTCCCTCCCTCCCTCCCTCCCGCTCCGGCCTCCCGCAGCTGCAGAGCAACTTCTTCGCCGGCCTGGATGAGACCTTGCTCCGCGGGGCCGAGGCCCTGGCGGCGGTGGACATTGTGTCGCAGAAGAGCCACCCCTTCAAGCCGGACGCCACCTACCACACCATGAGCAGCGTCTCGGTCTCCTGCGCGCCCACCTCGTCCTCGGTGCACCTGCACCACCCGTCGGTGCTGGGCGGCCACGCGCACCCGCACCCGCACCCGCACCCGCACGCGCACCAGCCGGCCCAGGGCCTGGAAGGCGACCTGCTGGACCACCTCAACTCGGCCTTGCCTCTGGCCGACGTGGGCGCCGGGCCGGGGCATCCCCACGCGCACCCGCACGCGCACCTGCCGGGCCTGAACGCCATGGGGCCCCCGGGGCACGGGCAGCCGCCCATGGGCATGGGGCCCCCGCCGCCCCACGGCTTGCCCTCCCACGCGATCCTAGCCGGCCCGGAGGCCGAGACGGACCCGCGGGAGCTGGAGTCCTTCGCCGAGCGCTTCAAGCAGCGGCGGATCAAGCTGGGCGTCACGCAGGCCGACGTGGGCTCGGCCCTGGCCAACCTCAAGATCCCCGGCGTGGGCTGCCTGAGCCAGAGCACCATCTGCCGCTTCGAGTCGCTCACCCTCTCGCACAACAACATGGTGGCCCTCAAGCCCATCCTGGAAGCCTGGCTGGAGGAAGCGGAGCGGGCGCAGCGCGAGAAGCTGGCCAAGCCCGAGGTCTACGCGGTGGGCGACAAGAAGCGCAAGCGCACCTCCATCGCCGCCCCCGAGAAGCGCTCGCTCGAGGCGTACTTCGCCGTCCAGCCGCGGCCCTCCTCCGAGAAGATCGCCGCCATCGCCGAGAAGCTCGACCTCAAGAAGAACGTGGTGCGCGTCTGGTTCTGCAATCAGAGACAAAAACAGAAGCGCATGAAATTCTCGGCCGCCTATTGATTGAGGAGAGGACGGCCCGGGGGAGGGGGGGGGAGAGAGCGCGCGTGTTTGTGTGTGTGTGTGTGAGAGAGAGAGAGTTAAGAGGCTGGCGACAACGGGGAAAGACGATTTTGGGGGGGGGGGAAGAGATGGAAAAACGACAGCCCCCCCCCCCTCCACAGGCGGATCTGCCTCCTTCGTCGCATCCTGAACTTCACGGGAATACCCCGTCGCTCAAAAGGCCGCGAGGAAAAGAAAAGGGAAAAAAAGGAAAAAGGAAAAGAAAAAAAAAGGAAAGCGAGCGAACGGACCACCACCGTCCGAAAGAAAGAATAAATGGGACTCTTGTTTTCTAAGAGGAAAGAACAATGCAAATAATTAAAAAAAAAAAACTTTACAGGAGGAAAAAAAAAACCAACCACAATATGCTACTGTACCATATTCTTGGTGAGTGAAAAAAGTTGGGTCTTTTTTCGTGGATTTCTTTCTTGTTGCTGTTTGGTTCGAAGGAGAAAGGGGGGGACTTTATTACGCCATCCCATTTCCATCCCGGTATTTTTTTTAAAAAAAGGGGGGGAGGTGGAGGAGAAGGGAAATAAGGAAATTTGAAATTGGGGAGGGAAAGAAAGCCACGTTTCCTTTTCAGGTGCAAAACCGTGTTTTCTTTTGTTTTTTTAAAAAAGAGAGAGACTATTTATGTATTTCTGACCCAAGGTTTTTTTTTCCTTTTTTTTAATACGGTCCCTCCCGGTTCCATTCGATGGGAAACCGCCCCGCCCCCCATCTTCTTAAAAAGAAATTGTACACACAGGGAACCCTTGGCTTAATTTTCCTTCACCCCAACGTCCTCTCCGCATGAGACCTTTTGAGCTCCCTCTTCATCCCGCCCTAGGATCCCGTTTTATGGTTTGCGACAGGCGCTCTTTTTTCCTACCTCAACGATTTTCGGGGCGGGGGGGGGGGCGAGGAGGCAGTTTAAAGGACAAAAAAGAAGAGCCCGCCCCCCCCCAAGGAGCAGCAGCAACATTTTCCTATTCTTTCACTTGAAATATTTTAATTGCCTGTATAATTTCACTGTAAAAAAAAACCACAAAAAAACAAAAACCAACAACAGTGCTTTGACAATCAAATCATTAAATATTGCGTTTATGACTCTTTCAACCTATGGAATGGCAGTAGAATTCCAGGAGGCGAAGCCCGGGAGAGTTTCCTGGGTTCCTTAATTCGACATCACTTTTAAGTTTGGGTGGTTTTTAATTTTTTTTTCTTTTTCCTGCAGCGCACTTGTGTCTACCCTGCGACTCCCTACCCTGGTTTAATTTTAGGACGCAATAACTCAAAAGGGACTACGAGGGTGTTTGTGTGTATTTAATTTATATGTTTTCCCTTCCCACCGCCTTCCAAATACTATGTTTTTTGGGTTTTTTTTAAGGGTATGATAAGGAGAAATCACTTCTTCCTTTGCAACTGGGCACTTTCTTTTGCTTTGGTTTGGTTCCTTTGCTTATTTGGAAACAAGCCTCCCAGGAAGGTTTTGCCTCTTTTTTTTCCCTTTTCTTTTTTTAAGGGTGGGAGAGAAAGAAATTTTTGTCCTCCGTTTGTGCCGGTGTGCGACAAATGACGTTCTGTGTCGGTGTATGCTCCGGAATTTCAAATAAAACATGCACGTTTTACCGCGTCCCGGCCCACGGTTTTGGATAATCCGGGAGGGAAAGAGATGCAAACAGAGCAGAAATTTAAGTGCCTCCTTTATCAATCCTTTTTTTTTTCCAGGCAGGCCCACCCCCACCCCCACCCCGGCTGTAGCCAAGAGATGCTTTCACACAATAGAGATAACCCTACTGCTAGCTATCTCGCTCCAGGTGCTGCCCTGCGTGGTCTGTCTTCTGCAAACTTCTGGTGCCTCTAGTTTTCGAGCATTTATTAAACGGGAGGGGGGGCGGTTTTGTATGTGTGTTGCTTAGTTTCACTTCAGGTATCTTGATGGGAAAGACAAACTCAACCCAAATATTATTTTAAAATACTGCGCGAAAAGGGAGCGTATGAGATCTAAATTTTCCTACTGTTTCCCTCCAACTCCTTCTTTTCGGGGTGGCTGGGATGATTTGGCTCTCCCCACCCAACCTTTCCCCCTCCCTGCTTTAGGGGAAAAAAAAACTGCTTAGCGAAAGTATTCTTACTTTTCGCACCAGGCGTGCGGGCGTGTGTGGAGGGGAAGTAGAAGGGAAAACCCACGGAATGTTTCATTAGAGATCGAGTTGTCAATAAAATCTTCTGAAGCTAAAACGCTTTCTATTAAGACTCTGCTAATAAGAAGCAGGCCAGTTGAAAGCTGTCACCGGTCTCCGTAGTTGTTCAGAGGGTGGGCTGAAAGTGCATCAAGTTAAGAAAGAACCCCCCCCCTTTAAGTGGAAGGGGGTGGCTTTGTTTGCAATCCTATCAATACCCTGGAGTTACTTCTGAGTAGACGTGCATAGGTGTGCGCTGTGTGGAAGGTAAACTTCGGAAGCCTGTTCTGAACTGTTGGGTTTATTCTGCCTCTCAACTTCATTCAATTTAGCTTGCTCTCAACTCTCAGTTTAACTCACCTTAATTTATTATTAACGATGTTTCTTTTAATCCTTTTCAACCCTTCTGCCCTCCGGGCGGAGCTTTTTGTTGCTGACCTTTAAGCTGCAGCAACAACAACCCTGCAGGGAAGGGCAGGTCTAACAGAGTGATTGGCCCAGGGGGGATCAGGAGCTTCAAACAGGGTGCTGCACCGCTTGCTTTTTAAACTCCACTGTCGTAGCTTGGAGAAAATCTGGACCGAGAATAATTTCCGGTGATTCCGACTGAGGATCCACAATTCAGGTTTCATTATGCCGCTCTATGTTGTGGGGCTAGAAATCTGAGGAAATGGGAGGGGGTCCTTATACAGTCTTTGGGGCACAAATCCTCAAGAGAGGAAGCTTTGCTGGGGGGAGTTTAAAGGACGCTTTTTATAGTGGCTACCGGCTTTAGAGGGAAAGAGAAAGAGAGAGAGTTTTATGTATACCATTCCCCCCCCCCCGTGGAGGATAAGAGGGGCAGTCACACACCGTTTTCTTTTGAAACACCTACCTATTGGGTAGACCTGCTTTTGACATTTCCGCAGGGTGAAGGCAACGAGAGATCTGGCCTTCAAGAAGCATCCCAGGGTCCGCAGAAAGGATTTTGGAATAACTTTCTCAGGCATGAGACACAAAAGTATCTCCAGTTCTGCTGCCAAGGGGCCTCCTTCCATATACCTGCCCAATCCCATCGCCCATCTCGTGAACTAGAGTTCCACAGCCCCTTCCACAAAAATAAAAATAACCAAAACCACCGGTTATTTCGGCTTGATCCAGCGAGATAAAAGCGAAGCAAAATTAGTATTTTTAAAAAAACACACACACCACACCCTGTGATAGACAGAATGACGTTAAAAGAGCGGAGATGTTAGAGCGGAGTTGGAACCCATACATCGACATTAGAAAACAGCTCAGCCACTGAGCACCGTGGACTAAGGAACGTTTGGAAAGCTCGGCTGGTGTATCGCATTTGAGTCGGATCTGGCGACTCCGCAGGCAGCAACCCGGTCTTCTGCGTGGCTCCTGGAAGCAAGAGAGTTCCATGGGTCTTAGTCCTACCTTAAGTGAGTTATGGTTGGTTAGCTCTTCCTTCTAAAGCTGTTCTTTGGCCTTATTCTCTTGAACCAACCGAGCATCTTCCATTGACGGTCCACGTTCGTTCCACCTTCTGCGTAAAAGCCCATCAGATACCGGCTCTGGTGTTTCCATCCGTGTCTCCAAGGCCTTCTGTTTGCAGGATCTTCGCCCTTTTGGCTATCTTTCCTTAGTCTTCTAGTCCTCGTCGTCTATTTGCAATGTGTCACCTCCCGAAGGAAGGAAGGAAGGAAGGAATGGAAATTCGGCAGCAATTTTCCAGGGTTTCGGGCAGAATTGTTTCCCCTCTCTGATGTAGTGACCCATCCTGTTTTCGATCATCTCTACTCAAGTACTAGCCAGGACTCATCCTTTTTAGGTTCTGAAATCTATCAAGATAATAGTAATAATCGTAGAACTGCAGAGCTGGAAGGGAACCTATGGATCATTGAGTCCAGTCCCTGTCAAGGAGGCACCACGGGGGAACCGAACTCCCAAACCATACCAGTTTCTGGGACTAAGCCTAACTGAACCCAACATAACTTATTTTTGAAGAAATCTGTCCTTTAAAGCTGAAGTTTTCAACCAGACCTGCTTGGAACAAAGTCCCACGAAGATGCCCCTCTAAGTAAACAGGCTTTGAGAACTCTTTCCGTGTCCATTACAAAAACTGGTTGATTTTAGAAAAGGAGACCGTTCGTCTGGGGAAGAAGACGCAGCAAAGGGGCGCGGGCATCGACCGGTGCGCTGAGGCCTGGAGAACTTCGTTACGAACAAACCCAAAAAACCAAGACGGCTTTGACAATCAGTTCCTCCAATATCATACTGCAATGGTTTGGGGGGGGGGGGGGGTGTGTGTGGCGGTGGTGAAAGGTTACCCAGCGGAGTAAGTCCCAGCCTGCAAGTGGCGGGGGATAGGGGGGGTGGCCGACAGACATCCTCAGACTGTCATCAGCGCAGCTTGGGGCCGGTTCTCTAACCGTCGATCGCACCGCCCGCAGCTTCGTCTTCTCCTTCGTTTCTGGAAAACGTCGCCACCAAAGAGAATCTATTCCAAGAATTCACAGGGGAGATGTGTGTGTGTGTTTTGCGCCGTCAAGTCGGAATCCTGACCGGGCTTTCAAGCTGTGAGATATTTAAGGAGTGCTTTTACCGATTCCGCTCCCCCAGTCAGTTTCCATGGCCGAGCAGGGATTTGAACTCAGTTCTCTGGAGTCCTAATCCGTCGCTCTATCTATCCACTACACCACACTGGGAATCTGGCTGGATAATTCAGTGGTTTTAGGACTGTAATCCAAATCAAGCTCAGTGGTTTAGGTTTCTGAATGCGGAGCCAGAGGTTGGGAGTTCAACTCCCCCTATGCCTCCTGGGAGAAGAGCCAGCCTGTGTAGCCTTGGGCCAGCTGCACAGCCCCAAAATTCCAGAAGAAGAGAATGGGAAACCACTTCTGAGTACTCTCTACCTAGGAAACCTTGAAAAAGGGTTGCCATAAATCAGAATCGACTTGAGGGCACTGGGGAGATAACTCCTGGGTAAACACGCTATTTTCCCCGAGGTGACTGAATCTGAAAATTGTATCTACATGACCCACACCTGCGAATTGTGTTACTCTGTTCTTTTTTTTTCCTTTCACGAAACACTCAGTTCTTCATTATATTGCCGGTGTTAAAGTAGACGCTAACTGCGTTATGTTGTCCTCGTTTGGGCGAGTTCTTTGCCCCCGTTTCATTAAAATAAGTTTTGCTTTCTGAGCAAGACGAGCGAGATTTTCCGTGATGTGCGTCTTCTGTGACGTAGTTTCCAATAAATCAGGCACGTTTCACCGCCTCTCCTACTGCTTTTTTCCCGCCTTCCTTTTGGCTAACTTAAGAGGGTCTGGGTGGGGCGGGATGAGGTGGGGTAAGATAAAAGGAGTGTCTGAAGAGAAGGTGTTGCGAACATTAGGTATTTTATGTGGCTGCCTCGGAGTGAAAGGCGATGCAGCTGAAACGGCGACACAGGCGGCAGAGAAGCAGCAGAAACCTCACACGGAGAACCTTTCTACCATTCTCCTTCCATTGTCCTGCACCCAGAACGATCAGACTTTTATTTTGGGGTGTCTGTGTGTTCAGTTGGATCCCCGTGTTCTGACTACCAGCCCCAAGCAGAGGCAACATTTCGAATTAAAGGACTGGGTTCCTGTGAAATTTGCATTTGGTGCCGGAAGGGAGACCATAGCCTTTCTACCAAGAATATACTGTATGTTTCTATAATAGCAAATTAAAATCCATCCTTGATTACTCGTAGGTTTCTAAGTTTCTCCAGGCTAATTTCAGAGGAGGCCGGGCAAATTCTTGGCGCTGCCCTTAAACAACTGGGGGAGTAAAGACATGGATGTAAATCAACTAGAAATCAACCAGTAGATTTTCCCATTCCTATTTCCTCCAGCTTTCTTCGCTCCTCTTTCCAGCGAGTCAACAAAACTTTTAAAAGAGCCGCCCACGTGTCTTTCATAGCCTGGGCGGCAAGGTAGGCACCCCAGAAGGAGCGAGCAAGAAACAAGCCTCTCTAAAGACGCCGGACTCTGCGTGTGAGTGTCCGAGACTGGATCCATTAAGGGCTGGCCACCAGAAATCAAGACCAGCAGCGCGCCTGCTGTTGCTTCTCTGTGCGCCTTTGGGACGGGGCGGGATGGATCGAGACCAGGGTGCTGATGGGGGGGGGGGGGGAGAAACGGGGAAGGGCTACAGAAACCGGCGGTCACGATTACAGTTAATTTTAGTCCAGGGTCCTTGTTCCTGGAGGAAAGACCGCGGTGAGGAGCGGGTGAGATTTCTGGCTACATCATCCCTCCCTGGAAAACGGCGAGGGGAAAAGAGACGTAAGCCCCTGGACAGGTAGCCCTCCTCGCCTCCTGAGAAAGGTTCTGCTCGGTCCGATCCGTGGGGCCCAGAATCCTAGATCGGCTTCCACCCAGCGTGGCGGACACCCAGATGCCTTGGACTACAGGCCCATCATCCCCAGTCAGATGATGTAATAATTATGCCTCTGGAGAGCGCAGGGCTAAGGAAGGCGGTCCTCGTGAATTCCAGATGAAGGCAAGGGTCTTGTACTCAGCCGGCTACTACTATTTTGGCATTTACAGGATGGCGACTTAGGCAGAAAGACTCAGCCCCCCGGTGTAAATGCCAATGGCTACTGAGTCCATTCATGGTCCACTCGGATTCCTCTTCAAAGCCACCACTGCCAGCGATCTTGCCGCGCCTGGTGGCTGTGAATCCCTCAAAGTCATCTTGTGCACGTCCTTTTCCCCCTTTCCTTTTTGCCCGTTCCTGTAAAACTTCCTTCGGGGACGTGAAAGAAGAATCTTAAACCGGAGCCGATTTCAGGCCAAACCCCGGATTTAGTCCTGTCCTTCAGCGGGTCAGAGGGTTTCCTGCGCAAAATAAACAAGCATAACAGAGGAAAACCAAAACGTTAGACCCTAGAATACTGTATGATGTTTTCGTAGGGAAACAGTGGCGCGGAAGGAAGGAGCGTCGGACAGGTGGTTGTTTCGAAAGATTTAAAAAACAGCAAGTTGACACCAAGGGCGTGGGAGATCATTCACAACCAAACAGGAAAATCGGGAAGTCTGTATACTTAACAGGACCTTATATAAAAGGGAGCAATTTTGGACAATGTTATAAAAGTAAAAAACTAGCAGCGCTCAGACATGGAAAGTCAGCCTAGTTTCGTTGGGGGGGGGAAATAATTCGAGATTTTGCTTTAAATATGATTTGTTCAATGTTCTGTTCTCTTTCTTACAGTCCAGAAAAAAAGGGGACACTTTTATCCCCTTCTTAAACTATCTGTCAGAGGTCTTTTCTTCACGCCTAAAAGACGTGTATTCCCTTCAGATCCCTGCAAAAAATACAGAGAGGTTGTGTGGACATATTGTTACTATATGATTTCCTTATTATCATATAATAATATCCGTATGCATCGCAACTTCACTCCTGAGAAGCCCCTGCCTGTAAGAGGGCCCTCCATGCGGTTTTTATCGCCTGTCAGTCTCAGCCAGCAGGACCAATGGTTAGAGGCGATGGGCGTCGTAGTTCAACAGCGTCTGGACAGCCACTGGTTCCACCACGTCCTGTTCTACGATTTGATAAACTAGACGATCGCAAAAACCCAGGGAAAGTAACAGAGAGAAAGAGAGCGAGGGAAGGGGAAAAAAGGAAGGAGATAAATAATATATACCCTGTTCAGTTAGGTACACTTGGATTCAGGCTGCAGTTTGATGCCATGAAATTAATGAAGTCAGAGGGGCATATTACAATGAAGGCATAGGATAGGTTTACTTTGTTACTTCCAGTCGGATATTGAGGTATAGTTAGAAAAACTAGTGGGACACTTATTTAATTTGCTGCCCTTAATGATATACACACCATGCAAAAAACACACGTTACGCACGTATAGACACAGCAAATATGCATTTCAAATATGTATTTTGAATGGAGTCCGGCCCATCATCGACCACAAGCCGCTTCCAGGTAGAGAAGCGGGGTTTCTGCCTTCAGAGCGACGGAAATCCCTTTGCTGGTGTCGCTTGAGAACCGCAGCTCAAGCCAGCAGCCGAACAGCCTTCTTCACTGAGCCCTCCTTGGGATCTGGCTCTGCCCACCCCAGCGGGATTGCCACTCGCGTTTCTCTTTGAAGTCGGGCGAGATTTTTCGTCGTCCTGATACATTCGGAGGCAAATCTAGCGTTTCTCCTGAGCCTGACCACTGTCTGGGAACTATATTTCGCATTGGTAACGCAGAAGCCCCTGCCCCCCTCCCCGCCCCCAAGAAGCATCACAATAATTAAGACCGAGATTGTGGACTAAATTCAATTATGGGTCCCAGCAACAACAGATCCATTGAATTAATGGTATTTACATAACAAGTCTTAACAAGTTAAGCTAGCTGGGACCAACATCTGTATTTATTCCTATTTGTATGTGCGTGTACAGAAGAAAAAAATCACACTGTTTATTGTTCCTAGCGCTGGGAGTAGAAGATAGAGTAATGGATTAGAACTCAGGACCCTGGACTTTGAATCCTCAGTCGGCCATGAAAACTCACGAGGGGGGCCAAGAAAAACCACTCCTTAAATATCTCACTTACCTTGAACACTCTATCAGAGTCATTATAAATCGGAGGTGCTTTGATGGCACATTACACACACACAAACACACACACACAAACACACACACAAACACACACACAGAGAGAGAATGCTGGGTAAAACACTTAAGGGCTATGTTTTTTCCCCTTGCAACTTCTAAAATACAGAACTGGTTTAAGAGATTCCCCTCTCCTTCTTCTTGAGAAATAACCAGATAATCTTAGTAATGTCTGTTCAGAAATAACTCCTATAGAATTTGGTACGACTTCCTGTCTGGTAAGTATATGCATAGGGTTGCTGTCTAAATCTCCTCTTTTATTTCAAGACAGTCTTCTGTTTTACCCAAGGATGAAATGTTAAGGAAACGAGACTGTGCTTTTAACTTAGCTTTGTTTTTTTAATTTAGTGAAATATCTGCACATTCGTTTGATTTATTACGGACTTGGATTTATTCTGATGCTCATCAACAGCCTCCTAATTCCAAACCGTGCCGTAGAACCAGGGGAGAGAAAGGAATGAAATAATTTGATATTCCGTCCCCAGGAAACTATGAAAAGCAAATGACAAGGAGGATTTTCTGATAATTACCCTGCCAGCACTGGGCAAGATGCAGTCCGAGTGAAGGACCGTCAAATCCTACGGCTGATTTTAATGGAAAAGTTTAAGTGGCTTTCTAAGTAGAGAAAGGCACTGTGTGCCAAGCGTGTTGAATGTTGAAATGGGTGGGGGAGGGATTCTTTCCCCATCTTTCCTGGATCACGGCTGCTTGAACTTAGTCAAAACGTTGGCCCCTTCTCCTCTCTCACTTCCTCCCTCCGTCCCTTCCTCTTCCTTGGCCCCCAAACACTCCTACCCTGGTGTTCCTTCTGACTGACAGCCCTCTCTAGGCTTCTATTATGTTTGGCGTTTCACCTGGGACCATATTAAACCCTCTCTCCCAGGCATCAGGGAGAGGGAATCGGTTAGAGAGAGACTTTCTGCATGCGTGAGAGTCTCTCTCTTTTAAGGTTAGTCACCCTCAGACCTTCCCTGGTATTAGCAGGGGTTGAAATCAATGAGGTCCTCAATGAGGATTTGGTGAGTCAACTCCTCCGTAACTTCCACGGATTCAATGGGCCTACTCTAGGGCAATTTTGGCCTTGGGGCTGCTTTCAGTACCCTGGACAGTTCCAGCGCCCGCCGCTGCCTCCCTCCCCCGCCTGGGCACCCACTCTCGTTTCCAAGAGCCTGCACAGCGAGCTCAGTCCCCCGGGAGCTGTCCAGGGTGCTGGATCTAACCTGCTTAGCGTCCCTTTTGCCTTGGCGCCCCCCTCTACCGTCCTTCTAACCCGCTGTCCAAGTTCGGTTGGCCCCGAACCAGACGCTGGGCGCTGCTTTAAGGCCCCTTGAGTCCAACCACCGTCGTTCCGTTCTCCACTCCCCCCGCTTTGTTCTTTCGCCGGAGTCCTGTTGTGTGTGTGTGTTTTTTTCCATGCCACGAAAAACGCATTTTCATAAATAGACCTTGGCCAAGTGCTGGATATGAAAATTTAATGAAGTCTGGAAGTTGAGTGCTGCCTGGGGGGCCTTTGAGAATCATCTCAGTGCAACATTAGCAGGGCCCTTTTTTCTCTCACCGCCCCCCCCCCCCGCCGCCTTTCCCCGTCATGGCTGTTTCCAAGAGACATGGAACTCTCCACTGTTCAGACAGGACACGTGTCAAGGCGGCCCGGGTCCCCTTGCCCCTGAGAGCGAAAAGCAGAGGTGCCGTCAAAAAGCCCTCGCTCTCTTACCAAACCCAGAAACAAAACGCCCAGCCCTTCCTGGGTTCCTCCTTCTGGGAGAGGAAGGCGCGAGGGAAGGTCTGGCCAGGCCCAGAACTGTACCAACAGGTGCCTCGCTTCACACTCCCGGCCCGAAGTACTAAAAGTTTTAAATGCGGGCGATGCAATATTTATCACCTGGGATAATAAAAAGGCGAGACGGTAGTTCCTCGTTTCCAAATGCGAACAGCTTTAAAGGGGGGAAAAGCTGCTCCGGCAGAAGCGACCGGCGCTTGAGAGTCATTTCCAAAAGAGGGAAGGCATACCGGCTGACATATTTGTTTGGTTTTCCTATGATAGATAAATAGATTTATTTATTTATTTATTTGTGCCGGGGACGGTTTATTCCACAGCGTCTGTAGAAGGCCACATAGCCACGGCCCTCTTCACTTGACCCGTGGCCACAGAACAGGTAAGCGCCCCCTTTTTTCTCCCACTTGAGGAGGGCCTTGTAGGGCCTGGAGCAGAGGAAAGGACAAGAAAGCAAAAGTTTGTTCGGAGTAACCTGCCTCCTCACCCCCACCCCCACCCCCACCCCTCCTCGCCGAGCCTCCAACCCGCTGGTATCGCGGTTGCATATGCCTTGATTTCTTGGGGTGAGGACACCCCCTCCCCAACCTCGCTCCCCCCCCCCCAAAGCAAGGGCTCGTGTGTTTACTCTCCTTCTTCACCGCGATGAAAGACAGTAGAACGCAAACTAAAATAAATGGATCGATCAGGCGATTGTGCCAATTCCCGCGGCACAAGGGAGAAAACCGGTAACTTGATCACACGCCTAATTTGGTAGATTGTGTGATCAGAGCGCCCGGCCGTCCCTTCTCCTCCTCGCCTCTCGATCTTCACCAGCCTTACTAATTTTTCCCTATGTAAGAAAGTGTAATATGGAACGACTCGCCAGGAGCAGCGAGTAAGGAAGAGAGAGGAAAAGGGAGAAGCCAACCTCAAAAACTTTTTTTTAAGCACTATGTTGAGGGAGTTTGTACAATCTGAGGTTCTCCTGGATTTTGCCATGAACTTGGCAGAATCGATTCACAGCCGAATTCCAAAACTGCCCGGTTGAGGAAGGCATGTATTTGCCCGGTTCCCATCCCTGGTTAAGAAGTCTATCTAACTGTGATCCTAGATGCACATTAAAGGACATCATACCGAAGCCTCTAAAACCTAGAGCCATTTTCCTGCAGAGTTTCTCCTGAGGGGGTTGGTTCAGCACTGCTCTGAAAATTCAAGGGGTCATAAATCAGGAGTGTTTAAAGGCTGCACACTCACTCGTCAAGGCTTCTCTTTTTAAGAAGGCTTAGTCAAATGCCCCTAAGAGGCTGAGGAAAGGACTATCACTATTACCTGATATTCAAAGATATATTGCTGCTGACCATGGAGTCTCTGTTTAGGTGTCATGATGAACAGCATCTAATCCTTCTAAAAAATCATATAATTTGGTAACCACATGTTGTCCAGCTGAGTTATTTAAACTGTGATGGATTTCTTCCCTTCATTTTACTGCCTGAACACAGGGCCAATCAGCCTAAGCCATCCATCCTGCAGCTGGGAAGAATGTTTCATCATTAGACAAAAAGAAGGTGGGGGCGGGGCAAAAGAGAACATGGAATCCAAAGATCAAGTGACTAGACCAGAGTCTGGTTACTTGGCTGTCGGCTTCAATGCCGATCAGTCTGAGTGAGGCATCTCAATAAGACAGAATGTGAAGGAGAATGAGGCACCCCCCAAAAAATGTGTGTGTGTGTGTTAAAAACAAAACAAAACAAGGAAAGAGAACCCAGTAAAATATATATCGTGCTGCCTGAAAGGAGTCCTTGACTGTTACTGTAGAACTGCTTTCCATAATGGCTTTGGGGATCTTATTATTTTGTTACTGTATGCATATAATGATTTGCACACAATCAAACATCATCAGTGAGCTACTCAAGATGTGAATAAGATATGCATGTTATTACCAGTCTGTGGGAAAGTGATGCCTAGAACGGGTATGTGATGTGAAGTTAGCGTATCACTTGGAACCAGGGTCTGTAGTTCTTTCCCATCTTTTCTAATTAAAAGTTTGCACTAAAATTGACATTTTGTGCTGTCAAGTCTCCAACTCATGGCAATCTTATGAATGGGCAATCTCCAAAATGTCTTGTCTTCAACTGCCCTGCTCAGCTCTTGTGAACTCAAGCTTGTGGTTTCCTTTATGAAGTCAGTCCACCTCATATTTGGTCTTCCTCTTATCCTGAAATTACTGAAATGTCCTGAAATTACACAGAAATTGGTGTTTCTTAAATGAAGAAAGGATTACTCAAAATGCCCTATAATTTAACAGTAAATATCAAATTCATTGTTCAACAACTACCTCTGGGAAAGCTGAAGAACTTCCATCTTGGACGGCCAGAATCTGTAGGATGCAGTCTTAGCAAGCTGTGGATGCCTAAGACCAAGAAGGAGATCATTATGGCACAGCCCATGGACACATCTGTCTACGTTTGTGCTCTCTGGGTCCCTGTCACCACCATTTCTGCTCCAGGCTGAATCACGAGCAGGAAAATTGCACCCCTTTAAGGGTTAAAGATCAAGTAAAGTCACTAGCATATACTTTAAAGCAGTAGAAAGAAGAGTAAGTTATTTAAAGAAACATCTTTGGGTACATTTATTTATTTATTTATTTAGTTACTTAGTTAGTAAGTAAGTTAGTTAGTTAGTTATTCATTCATTCATTCATTCATTCATTTGAAATATTTATATGCCGCCTTTCTCCTGGAGGATCCAAGGCAGCTTAAGTTTTTAAAATAAACAAAGTCAAAAGCCAATTAATAAATTATGGCAATATTTAAAAAGCATTAAACAACATATTAAAAAACTCATAACAAGCAAAATATCAAAAACATGAGTAAAACTCAGAATAAAACACAAAATAAAATGCTCCCTTAAAAATCCCCTCAGTCAACTGGTCATTTAAAGGAAAGCCTGCTTGAAGAAACAGGTCTTCATCTGCTTGTGGAAGGACAGCAAAGATGGGGCCAGTCAGGCCTCCTGTGGGAGGGAGTTCCAGAGTCTGGGAGCAGCAACAGAGAAGGCCCTCTTCCGTGTCCCCACCGAGCACGCCTGTGAAGGTGATGGGATCGAGAGAAAGGCCTCTCCTGATGATCTTAATACCCAGGTAGGCTCATAAAGGGAGAGTACTATCTTATTTCGTATTCTAGTACTTTATAATTTTCATAGAGGTGATACCATTTCTATACATCCCTTCTGATCACTTGTTTGCTTTTCTGCCTAAGAATCAACCGGTGTTCCCTCAAAGAGAAACAAAACTGCATGTGCAAGAGATCAGAAGCGACTTCAAGACACTTGAAAGATAACCTTTGGAAAAGTCATTCAAAGTTCTGGGCAGATCCTGGAAAACCCTTTTTTTAAAAAGATCCCAGAATCTCCCACTGACTTGTAGGAGCATTCTGGGAGTTGTAGTAAAAAAAAAAAAAAAAAAAAAGAGGATCTTTTCCAGACCCAAGAATCTCCCAGGGACCCTGACTACCCTATCCTAAATCAGTCTAGACAAGACAGAGATCTAATTAGTCAATAAACAGTTTAAGCAGGATTGAGGATACAACATGTTCAGGATGGATAGCATTCATGCTGAACCATCCGATCTGTAGTTGGGAGGTCATCCTGTATGCAGCCTGCTCTTGTGAGGTCTGGTGATAGCACTGTGTAAGGCGTTGTCATCCACCTTTAGCTATTTCTGCTGCAGGTAGAAAGAAGATCTGGCTGAAATGATCCATGTTTCGGTCCTGTTTAGATTACTTTATTACCTATGGATCTGCTCTAGGAAAGGGTTGAGAAGTTCAGCTAGTGAAAAAGTGTGGTGATTAGACCTATTGTAAGAGAGAATGCATTGGAGAACACGTTACACCGGTCCTGGATACCCAGTGTGGTGCAGTGGACAGAGTGATGGACTATGACTCAGCAGGCCTGGGTTTGAATCCCTGTTCCACCATGGAAACTTACTGAGGAAGTGGAACTGGTAAAACTACTCCTTAAATATCTTACTTACCTTGAAGATATTTAAGGGTTGCTATAAGTCAGTTCCAACAACAGCAGATCAACTTTACTGGCTTCCAGTTTGTTTCCAGTTCAAGATGAAAATTTTTACCTACAAAGCCCTAAGTAGTGGAAGGACCACCTCCTCTCATAAATCCGCACATCATTTTCAATCATCATAATAAATCAAGCCTGTTTATGATGGCTAGTGAGACGAGGCTAGTGGATACATCAGACAAGGACTTAATAGTAGCAGCACCCAAACTGTGGAACGTCTTCCTTTGTTAGAGAAATAGAGAAGAACTGTTCTGTGGTTCTGTTCTTTTAATACTGCCTTATCTTAGTTACAGGGCTTGGATTTTATTTACTAGTAGTTCCGCTTTCATACATGTTGTTTCAGGATACAGTTGGATTTTTATTATATATCATACTGGGTGTTTGTTAGGCAGAGACTGAGAGTGTGTGCATATTTGCCAAAAGAACCCCAATTATACCATTTTGGCCATTATTTGGATCGTTTCAAAATTCTCTATTCACATGATGCACAGGAGGGTTGTTTTAAAATGTACCAATCATTCATTCCTTATTATTTCAGCCTATGTGAACATTGCTACTGATTTATTTTCCTTTGCAAAGGGTTTGGGTATCTGGCACTGTGGCCACTTTATGGCCACTGAGCACGTACCCTCTTTTTAAATTTTTCTTAAAAAGGGATATTGATAAATTGCTAGTAGCTGCTTCAACAAAAACAACATGAATACTTTGCTCAGAAGGAGACAGCCTTTCCCCTCCTTTCTTGCAGGTGAAAGAGGGACCTTTCCTGCTTTGAATTGTAAAGAAAGGGGTGTTGCATTAACATCTCCTCTCTCTCTCTTTTTTAACCCTGCTTTCACAATACTTTGCAAGTCCTTTAAAACCTGCCTCCTCCTCCCAAAGCCGTGCAGAAGGAAAAAGAAAAACGAAAGCCAGAAACAGAGAGGGAAAGAGAAGCAGGGAAATAAGGAAAAGGGGGTGACTGTGTAAAGGAAGGAAGGGAAAAAGAGAGGAGGAGAGAAGGCTTATACTGCTCTTTCGATATATCACCTATGGTAATTTTTTAAAGGACATGATGAGGGCCTGATTGCCCAATCAGTAGAAACAGTAGAGAAAATGAGCAGATATAAAATTAAAGAGCAATGTAGTCTGACAGAATGGTTCAAATAGAACAAAATGAATCAACAACATTCTAAACAATGTAAACACCCCCACCGATATGTATACCATGTGATTGCTGGGGGGGAAGTATCGGTATAACAGAGGGATGAAAAGAATCAGTATAACTGCAGTTCTTTTCTCATGTGTGATTGAGTTCTTGGATTTATGCATATATCCTAATAAAAATGGAAGGAAGGAAGGAAGGAAGGAAGGAAGGAAGGAAGGAAGGAAGGAAGGAAGGAAGGAAGGAAGGAAGGAAGGAAGGAAGGAAGGAAGGAAGGAAGGAAGGAAGGAAGGAAGGAAGGAAGGAAGGAAGGAAGTGCACAAAATACGTGAGATTGAATATGTAAAAAAATACTTTTTCTTTCTTAGCATCCTTTGAGGATCACCTGTTTTGCTAGTTTTTGATTATCCTCATCTACTGTCAACTTTAGCTAATTCTTTTCTTTCAACCTTCCTGCATCTATTAGTCAGGCTCACTTTTTAGAATAAACAGCAGCAAGAATCTGATGGCACATTAAGGCCAAACAGAATGTCTGTGACATCCATTTTTATGAACGGCCCTATTTGCCTCTGAGAAACGTGGCCTCTTGTCCGTTAAAACAGCAATCAGTTAAAAACCCCAATAAGCCACCCTCATTTTAAAACACTTCTTAGATAGCCAGTTACCAAGGGAAAGGTTTGATCTTTGATCTAAGGAAAAGCTTGCCTGAAGAGAAAGGTCTTCACCTGCTTGCGGAAGGACAGCCAAGGTGGGGCCAGCCTGGCCTGCCGTGGGAGGGAGTTCCAGAGTCTGGGGGCAGCCACAAAGAAGGCCCTCTCCCGTGTCCCCACCAAATACACCAGTGTGGGTGGTGGGACTGAGAGAAAGGCCTCCCCTGATGATCTTAATGCCCAGGCAGGCTCATAGAGGGAGATGCGGTCTTTTAGATAGCTTGGACCCAAACTGTTTAGGGCTTGAGTATCCACTTGATTGATTGCCTGAGCGTGAGGTAAGGGCTTCCTTACGAGCGGAGTCAACCTCATGAGAAGGACTTTAGAGAAAGTGGACGGCGCTCTGAGGGTCTAATTTTAAGCCGATATTTATTGATCTATCAATCACAGAGATAGATAACAAACCCCAAACAGTTGTTATGTAACTAAATGCCCTGTAGAATATGTCTCTTTGAGCATCTTGGGTCTAGTATCAATTATAATACTTTTTTTGGGGGTAGCATTTACAAGAAAAGGGCTATTTCAACATATTTCCAGGAAGGACATAATCTTGGATCATATTTCCACACGGACATAATCTTGGATCATGAAGGGTAGCTTGGAAGTGCTCTTCCACCAGCACGGAGGGCATAGCATTAACCCTTGCCCTAAAAAACTCCCCCTGATAATATTTAGGGACTGTTGGCTTATTTAGTTTAACTCAGTTTAGTGCCTAAAGTTTGCTGGGAACAAGATTTACTGTTGGCTCTTTCCTTGTCTTCTTACCTATCTTGATGCCTGCTCCGGTAGGGCTTCTTTGTGCTTAAACACAGATAGCCTTTGAGCCTGTTTTTGAACTGTACCTTATCTGATGCTGGTTGGACCGGCATCTCTGGTTGGCCTTTTGACCCTGTCTTTCGGCTCACTCCTGACATCAGTGGCTTGGACCTCGGCTCGGATCCTGTTGATATGCTGGCTGAGGATTCCAAGGAAACATTGTCCAAAAATGTAATCTTGCCAAGCTTTGCTCTACTGTGTATTAAAATTTTTTAGTGGGCTAATACTACTGCTTTTCTACAGGTTTTTTTTTTTTGGCATGTATATTGAGCATTTACTTTATAATAATAATCATGTGTCATCAAGTCAATTCTAACTTATAGTGATCCTTTCCACAGTTTTCCAGGTAGAGAATACTCAGAATTGTTTTACCAACCCCTTCTTCTGGGGGCGTCCTGGGACTGTGCAGCTTGCCCAGGGCTACACAGGCTGGCTCTTCTTCCTGGAGGCACAAGTGGGGAATCAAACTCCCAACCTCTGGCTCCATAGCCAGAGACCTAAACCACTGAGCTATCCAGCCAGGATTTACCTTATCCAATGCTTAATCTAAAACCTTCAGATGAGAAGGAACCTTTCAACACTTTACCCATAGACAATCAGAAATGCCATTTACTCCCATTTCTCAATCTTTTTGGGAAATTGCCCCGACAACTGGAAGCACAAAATAAACTGTCCAAGATTCCTGCCTCTTAGAACAAATAATGTCGGGGAATTTGCTTAATGTGAGTATAATAATTGAAAGCCAGCCACATCACAGATTACACAGCAATGGGATACCTGCATTTCCATTTATACTTCCCGAAGACTAAGAAAGGGGAATGAGACCTCAGAGGGAGAGGGGTATGAATCAAACCGTGCCTTCATTTTGAACTCCCTGGCCAGGTAATTGTCAGTACAAAGGCAAAATGGGACGATCCCACAGGCTTTGCTGTTCAGAATTCTAAGACTGCCGTTTATTCCTAGCACATGCTCCTGATCCCCAAGCTAGACTACCAATTTGGGATTGTGCCTCGTTTGCTGAAAAGCCTCACAGAGAGAGAGAGAGAGAGAGAGAGAGAGAGAGAGAGAGAAGAATTTATCTGCTGTCTGGAAAGAGAACCAAGATCAGAAATCTCCATGCAATGCAACATGTTGTAGAGTTCAATATATGTTTACCCTGATATACATCCCATTGTCCTCGGTGGGGCTTTCTGTTTAATGAGCATGTTTCAGCTTGCAACCTAGTCTTCCACAGGTCCGCACAGGATTAGAATCTGTTGATTTGTACTGTTCACCAAAGCAAGTGGCATTGTTTCCTGGCTCCAGACGGGGAAATAAGAGGAAGAGGGAGATTTCCTTCCTGTGTTAGAAAGGGTGAGATTTTTTCATTTGGTTCATTTTGATAAGAAGGTTCTAAAATACTCAAGTTGCTTCCTATTCAGGCTGGAAAGAGCTTGAATTTTTTAAAAAAATCAAATTTGAGGGAGAAGATGATATAGATTGATCCATCCAAGCCGGGAGCTTTGGATATATGAATATTGTCTTTTTAATGATGCAAGCCACCTTGGGTCCTTTTAAGGAGAAAGGTCGGGTAAAAATAAAGGAAGGAAGGAAGGAAGGAAGGAAGGAAGGAAGGAAGGAAGGAAGGAAGGAAGGAAGGAAGGAAGGAAGGAAGGAAGGAAGGAAGGAAGGAAGGAAGGAAGGAAGGAAGGAAGGAAGGAAGGAAGGAAGGAAGGAATAACTTCTAAAAGTCTGGGTTTGAATTGCTTTGTATTGAAACATGCTAATATTGAAATAGGTTGCCACTTTTCAAAAACTCCAGCACACACACACACACCCCATGAAAGGTTCCTCATCCATAGCACATACAAGGAACCCGGAGGCAACATGGCGCTCTCCACACTGCCTATTGAATTTGGTCATTGTGGGTGGATTTTCAGAGTTGCCAGGATCTGCAAGTTAAAGTGAACCTGAGCGATTTCTCTGTCAGTCTTTGGCATAGTGGAGGAAAGATAAGGAGCAGAGAAGAACATAAGTGAGCTTTTCCTAATAAATTACTTCTACGTTTTGAGTTGCAGCTTTCTTCACCTCAGTAACAAGGGTGGGTAATAATTTTATTAGCTCACTAAAACGGTCTAAAACAGTTTTTTGTTTTAAAATGGACTAGCTTTTGAGTCCTCCCGCCACTTCTTCAAAGTGAGCAGTGGACAGCTTGCAAGGGTTGAAACTCTTTCTGATTTTCTTGGGCAAAACTTTACAATGCATCTTGACAGTGAATCCTATCGAACTTGAAAGCTAGCCGTTCTGGAGATTTTAGTGGCCCAATAAAAATATTTTTGGTGGTTGAGGTCTCTGGCTGTGGAGCCAGAGGTTGGGAGTTCGATTCCCCACGGGGCCTCCTGTGAGTATAGCCAGCCTGTGAGATCTTGGTCAAGCTGCACAGTCCCAGGGTGCCCCCAGAAGAAGGGAAGGGGAAACTAGTTCTGAATACTCTTTACCTGGAAAACCCTGAAAAAGGGTTGCCTTGTGTCAGAATTGATGTGGTGGCACATGAAAAAACACACACATTAAAACATTACCCATTCTTGTTCTTTGGTTTTCCATAAGGGCTGCCCACCACTTTTTCCTTTTTTCTTCAACCTAAACTAACATTGATAATGTTGAATTCAAACTGTGGAGATCAGCAGATTAGAGAAGGCTGGAAGAGGTGCTCAAACGGCGGGCCACGATCTTGAGGAGGGCTTAAAATGTATTTGACTAGAAAGAGGGACTCAGTGCTGCCATATTAACATTGCTATGGGGTCAGTCTTGCATCTTTCTCTCCTTCTTGGAAAGCCTGCTTAGCTGGAGAGAACTGTTCCCTCCGGCTTCTGAATTGAAAGAGCGCCCTACCTCTTTGATGTCTGTTTCTTTCCCTCTCTTTAGTTTGCTGAAAGTCAGACGTTTGTTTGTATTGTTTGCTGTTGATCTGTTCACAACTGTAAGTAATAAAATGTTTTTTATTCCTTCTTAAGTGACAGTTAATGAGAAAGGGGTGGACTATCTGGAGAACTTGAAGCTATTCTCCTCTGGGGGGGTCTCTGTACTTCTATTGCATAACAAAAGAGAATTTTACTAAAAATCCAATACTGTGCAACAGATAGTTCCAAGCTGGCTGGGGAATTCTGGGAGCTATAGTTGAAAAAGTGAACTTCCCTGGATTTTGCTCTGAGGCCAAGAATTACTCCCCTAGACTGTTCCCAGGGCCTAATGTGTTTTTCTGGTGGGTCTGCTCTTTTGTTTACTGGTTTTGTACTCTACAATGGCTAGTTCTTCCTTGATGTAGCAGCCGTAATAATGTTTCTGCTGGTTGTTGTATTTCATGCAGAAATTGGAAAATCTACTTTTCCCTTATATGTAAAAGACATATGAAGACAATTCTTACTACTATCCTTTTGTTGAAAGTAGAAACAACAGAAGGCAAAGAAATATCCAGAATTCTGGTGAGTGATTCTAATTTTAGAGGAAGGCACACAAGCAAAGAACACGTCCTGCTGAAAGGCCACTTTCTATTATTCCGTGTGTTTGGGGCTTAGTGCGTTTTGAAAAAAGATTTGCGCTTGAAGTTGACAAGGTTCCACTGCAGGGGCAAGAATGGAGTTAAGCAATCATTACAGGCTCCCAAGCTATTAGGAGAGTGGGGTATCAACACAAAACATCAAGGGTGGGCAAGGCCTCGGATTAGCTGCCACGGGTAGAGAGAGGATGATTAATTGTTACAGAGTGAGGGGGGTAGTTTTGGCTGTACCTCTCTGCAAATATCAAGGGGTCACTGTAAATACTGCATGACTGCGGTTCGCCTGTTATGTCCAGAAAGAATTTGTTCTTGTTATGTGCCGCCAAGTTGGAACCAATTTATAGCAACCCTGTAGTAGGGCTTTCAAGGGACATGAGGTATTTGAGTTTTTACTCCTCAAGTGAGTTTCCGTGGCCAAGTGAGGAATTGAACCCAGGTCTCCTGCATCCTAGTCTGTCACTCTATCCACTACACCACTACTCTGTCCACTGTGGCCCAGGACTAGGACTCCAGAGATCTGAGTTCAAATCCCCACTTGGCCATGGAAACTCACTGGGGGAGTGCAACTAGTTAAACCTTATGTACCCCAGAAAGAATTTAGCAACACCAAATTTTCCAGATGGGCATAACTGGGATAGCTCAGAGGTCAGAGCACCTGGCTGTGAAACCAGGGGCTGGGAGTTTGAATCCCATTTTTGCCCCCCAGGAAAGAGGCTAACTGAGATCACCCAGAATGTGTGTGGCTCACATGGTTATGGTGCCCTGTCACCTGTGCAGCCTTGGGCAAGCTGCATCGTCCCATAGAACCCAGTCCCAGAGTCTTGGACCGAGAGATTGGTTAATCGTTAGTTAGTTAGTTAGCTAGCTAGTTAGCTAGTTAAGGATCTTCCTCTTCTGTAACATCTGCTTCTTCCACAATCACTGGGGGAGATGTAAGTTTCGCTCCAGAACAAGTGATGGGCCACTGAATGTTTTCAAATCTTCATTCTTCCTTGATAGGATTTTTTTTAAAAAAAGGACAACTGTGATTAAATTACAGAATTAAATCGCGGAATTGAACAAACTCTGTCTTATGATCAGAGTTGGGGAGAGTTACTGCATTGGACTACAACTCCCCAAATCCCCTCACTAGCATGGCCACTAACCGTGCTGGTTGGGATTGCGCTGCCCCCCCAAAAAAGTAACTTCCCAAGCTCCAGTTAAGAAGCAAATGCCCCATGCATTAATGTGTAGTTTCTCTCCATACATTTTTTTTCCTGTTTCCGAGCAGCAGACTCCAAAAGATTTAAATAAGTTTCAGTAACCACAAGATGCACTAAAGAAAAAAGAAAAAAAAGCACAGCATTGATTCAAATGCATAAAACAGCTCCTCTTTTTTTTGCTCTGTACCAAAAGACAGTGACTTTGGGGTTATTTAGCTGCACCAACCGTCTTATCTTATTCTTTAGGTCTCTGGCACTCGTTCTGGTGCATTCTTTAAAGGCGCTCGGATCAAGGTCCTCAGCTGGTGAAAATCAATACCAGTGTCATCATCATCATCCAAATTGCACCACTGAGGAGCTGCTTGCGTCCACCCAGCATCTTCTGTAGCTGTCAAAATACAACAAAGACACGGGGGTATCTGGGGATGCATACATTATGACCAGCAAAATCCCTCTCGCTGGTCCCCGGCGGTCACATTAGCTTTGCCGGCCGGTAGCATCGGGCTGCCAAGACAACCAGCTGTTGTGTGTTGAATTTGTGTCGTGCGGGAGGAATTCCACCACCTCCACCGCGGCCACAGAAGTGCGCCATCCGGATTTAACAATTTCCTTCTCTAAATGGTTCCTTTGACTCCACAAGACAGCCAGGAGGCAAGCTCAGATCTCAGCTCGGGAGCCATCCCGGAAAAAGGCTGCTAACAAAAAGCAAATTAGAAGGTGGCCAGTTGGGGCCTTCTAGCTTAGAGTAAGGCAAGCGGAAGAGAAAGGAGCAAAGCTGATCAAATCCTGAATGGAACGGACATAGAGAGATAAAAATGGGTGAGGAGTGCCTCTTTCCACTCCCTCCATCTCTCCAAGAGGAGGAATTAGGCTCACCCAATGGAAACAGTGGGCAAGTGATTTTTAAAAATGCAATATGCACAATTGACATAAGCAATTCAATACCACAAATGCAGGGCCTGCCCTACTATTAGGCAGAGTGAAGAAAGCACAACTATACTACAAGCCAGCTGTTCTTCTCCATTAGAAGATAGTGCCGTGCATATTATGGGGCATTGCATGGCCCTCTAAACTAGCCTCCTGCCGTCAAGTGAAGTGAAGTGAAGTATTGCCACATCACCCATGCTGATGTGAAATTTAACTACCTGTCTAGGCAGCTTCCGCAGGTAAAGGTGGGGAGGATTTCATCTTGCCCTTCACCTCAGGCAGCTAAATTTCTTGGGGAAGCCCTGTACCAAAGTGTGTGACGGCCTCTTAATGCACTAAAAGGATGAGAAGAATTCACAGCAGATGGTTGAATGGTGGGACTCTATTTATTTATCTGTAAAATGGGAGGGGGAGTTTTCATGGGGAGTCCATGCATATGCTGGGGGGGCTTAATTGGACATAAAACGATGTTCTGTGCATATGTCTGTGTGTAGTTGTCTTCGGGAAAGGACGGATTATAGCTTTCATTAGATTTTCAAACTGGTCTAGAACTAGAAAAAGCTAAGGAACCTCTGTTTTAGAGCATTTCTATACCACTTTTCATTAAAAATCTCATAGTTTACTGTTAAATCAAATACAGTGAAACTAGTAGGTAAAAATGTTGAAACTGAGGTTGTCCTACTTTGGGCAGGATTCTCTGGAAAAGACAATAATGCTGGGAAAGGTTGAAGGCTGTAGGAAAAGAGGAAAACCAAAAAGGGGATGGACTAGCTCCCTAAAGGAAGCCATTGGCTTGAGTCTACAAGAGCTGAGCAGGTCTGTTGAGGACAAGACATTTTGGAGATCGCTCATTCGTGGGGTCACCATAAGTTGAGGGCAACTTGACAGCATATAACAACAATAGCTGAAAACAATAAAGCAGTAGAAGCAATGCATTAAACACCTGATGCTATTAAGAATTAAAACAATAAGTGGGAAAATGTTTGCATGAACATTATATTTTTACTAGCTGGGACTCAAACAACTCCGTAGAGTTGTATAAAATGAACAGGATTAACTTGGGATGCAATCAGACAATTATTTAAATAGCTTTTTGGAACGCCTACAACACGGTTTAGTTCTCCTTGTTTGCCTGAGACCAGATGATGTGCATAAGATTGAGAACCAGCCTGTCCCTGCTCCATGCCCTGTCCAGATGTTTTTGCTCCAGCAGCAGGGTTTGCTTCTTTTTTTAGAGCATGCTGGAGCAACTGGGACCAGATCACACCTGGGCAGAGAGATCACTTTGAAGATCACACCTTTCGGCATGATCCATGTTTCCATCTGATCATACCTTAGCTCAATCTTTTGAGTTTGGCTAAATTCGAGTACTGAGACTAAACTCCTTATTAGGGAGAAGAAGAAGAGGAGGAGGAGGAGGAGGAGGGGGGAGGAGGAGGAGGAAGAAGAAGAAGAAGAAGAATGGGAGGATACACCATAATGCTTGTCCGAGAAAGCCCAGTTCTGAGATGCTTTCTAAATCTGGGACCGGGCCAATCCTACCATTAGGTAAAAGGCAGTGGCTGCTTCCGGCGGCAGATCTGAATATCATTAACAGGACAGCAAATAGGGACTTATTTACACAATTTCTGTTTTGTTTTTGCTGCCAACTCTCTGGTGGTGGGCGTGTGGATTTTTTTTTTGCCTTAGGCACCAAAATAACATGCCTGGCTTGGGTTTATTGAACCTTGATTTGAGTGGGTTAGCAGCACCATCAGATAATCTGTCTCAGGCAGCAAATTGCCTTGAGGTGCTCTGATTGGGGACAATTCCGAAGGAAAAATTGGAAATTCTACAGTGAAGGCCACTGAGATGATTTTTTTTTAAAAAAAAAAATCAGTTTTACGGTTTTTAAATAATGGTTTTAAACATTCAAATATTATAATTTTAAATTTTAATTGTATACCACTTCTGAGCACTCTGTACCTAGAGGACCCTGGAAAGGATTGTCACAAGCCAGAACTGATTTGACAGCACATCATCATCAAACACCAGGCACAGTCAATCAAAATTATAAAAACATTGACTGGTATTATATAACAGATACAAGTTTTAACCAAAATCCAAGTATCTGTTAAATATTGGTGCGGTATGTATGCTCTTCCTAATACTGCCATTTTGTAGCTCTAATGGTGTTATTTCTGAGATCTGCAACTGCTTATTGTACTGTGTGAAATCTCTTGATATTGTTCCCAATATCAATATCCCATATGACTACGGGGACCACTGAAGTGTGTTTCATCCACAAGTGAGATGTTTCGATGGCCAGGTCTCTGTATTTTGTTAGTTTTTCCAATTCTTTATCTTCAACTCTGATATCTCCTGGAATTGCAATGTCAGCTTTTAAATATTTTTGTACTCTGCCTTGGGTCCTCACTAAGGGAGAAAAGCAGGAATATCAATCAATCAATCAATCAATCAATCAATCAATCTTACAGCAATCCTGTGTGGCTCAAATAAGACCGATACCCGTACTATGTATTTACAAGAAGTATGGTTCTACTAAATGTGAATTTTAACACTGATAACTAAACAAAAAGATAGAAGCATCTGAAACATGGATTTATCCCGAGATGTCTGCAGTTGGAAGGCTGCGCAATTGTAAATACTGAACAAGACAGTGGGCCAAGAATTTCACGGTGTGTGAACGATGACCAATGAAGGTGTTTGTTGTTGTTATGTGCTGTCAAGTCACCTCCAACTTATGGCGGCCCTATAAATGAGCAAGGTCATCTGTCCTCAACAGCTCTTGTAGACTCAAACCAGTGGCTTCCTTTAAAGAGTCAGTCCATCTCATATTTGGTCTTCCTCTTTTCCTGCTTTCAACCTTTCCCAGCCTTATTGCCCCCCCACCCCAAAAAATCTTTACTTCTCATGATGTGCCCAAAGTAGGACTGCCTCAGTTTCAACATTTTTGCCTCCAGAGATCGTTCAGGCTTGATTTGCTCAAGGACCCACTTGGTTCATCTTTCTGGCAGTCCAAGGTAGCCACAAAGCTTTCCTCCAGCATCAATAGTCCAGAAAGAGGGCGTACTAAAGCAAATGAATAAATGCCAAGAAATCATAAAATACAGAAAATGCAGAAAGCTAAAATCTCATGCAAGAAGAAACAAAAAAAAAGTATAGGAGAGTTAGAGCTGACATTTCAAGATAAATTAAATGGGAAAAGAAAAGAACATCAGGGACTTTCCTTCCAATTTTGCATTGTTCAACATTTCTGGTGTATGGAAATTGCACCTGTAAAGGAACAATTCTTCTTTAAATTGCCCTGCCTCCTTCTGTCACACACAGAGCACCTTGATTTGGGTGGGTGGGATCAGTTTTTCTTTCAAAACAGAAAGTACTCCCACCTTTCATCTGACGACACAGTGTCTTGAAAATCTGCATCATAAACAATTTACTTATATCATAGTGTTAGTGATACTGATAGGTGGTGCTGTTATATTCAGCCTCTTCAGCCGGTGAATTCAGAGCAAAATCTAATATAATGCTTGGGGTTTCCAGTAAAAAAAAACTCTTTAGCTAAAATTTAGAACTTCAGTGTTTGCTGACTATAAAATGTCGATGGACTTTGTTTGGGGTACTGTTTTAATGGACAAGATACCTTCTTGTAAAAGAATGGATAAGAGTCAAACAATGGCATTAAAAATAAAGAGAACGTTTATTTAATTTTCAAAAGATGTTGACCATTATTTCTATATGTTTGTTGGGAGTTAGATACCTGGCTGCAGAGCCTGAGGTTGGGAGTTTGATTCCCTGCTGTGCCTCCCAGAAGAGCCAGCCTGGGTAGCCCTGGGCAGGATGCCCCCAGAAGAAGAAAACCCCGAAAAGGGTCACTATGAGTCAGAATTGACTGGATGGTACACAATGATTATTATGAATTTGTTGCGTGGAATGTAATTTACAGTATGAAAGTTATTTGTATAACTACTTCTTGTGTGACATAAATGTGTTAACCATTTAAAAAATGACCACTTGCTTATCCATTATTAAATGTTGTTAACCCAATGATGTCAAAGGAAAGAGTTCCCTTTTTTTCACATGAAAAGGCTATGCTCCATCATGCTGTTTTTGAGTCTGCGTCTGCTGGCATGTTTGATGTGGGATGGCAGGCCTTTTAAATGGCCTCTCAGTTCCGCAGCCACCACTTTTAGAATTCTGTTGAATTCAGCTGGTTCCTGTATCAACAAATTGTGGACTAGCAGAAGTACGCTCTATCATGACGCAACGTCAGGTGTGATGTTGCAGAAGATGCTCTGTACCTGAGCTGTACGAAACTATCGGAAGGGATGGAAAGGGAGCCCCTACTCTCTACAAAGAACCACATGGCCACATAGACCACCAGTTTGGCATACTGGTTTGAGGGTTGGACGAAGATTCAAGAGATCTGGGTTCAAATCCCTACTCAGTCATGAAATCCACTGTGCGACCTTGGGCCAGTTTTATGATCACAGCCTGACCTAACGCTCAAAAGAGAAAGCAGAGAGGAGGAGAACCATGTATATCACCTTGAATTCATTAGTAGAAGGGTGGGTTATAGATATAACAAATTTAAGGACTAAATTAACTCTGTTGGTCCCATTATTAGAGTTAACCAGATCTGTCAACTTCAGTTTTTCTCCTTTTCTCAGTTTTTTCTTCTTAAAGTTTTTAATTCTATTTCCTCACCAGTTTGTGCCTAAAACAAAAAGTACATACAAATTTATACTCATTTTTTTCCCCTATGTGCCTTTCATCATTTTGTATGCATGCCTGGATAAATGTTCCACGTAGCCTTATATGCCACTTTGCCTTCCAGGCATATTCTTGAAAGCAGGTCTCCTTAATATATTTTTCTTTGTGTTTTCCCATTCATATAAGTGTTCTTGTGCCCATTTCTTCACAGTTTCCACTTTTATGTATGCAGTATTTGCCAACAGAGGCATTTTTGTACTTGCTTTGTTTTTCTTTGCACTGCAAAAATTCTGAAGGGTGAACCTTCAGGACTGTGCCTTCCCTCTGTATTTTCAGGAAGGACAGTCTTGGCAAATTCTTACCAAAATATATTTAGTTAGTTAGATAGATAGTTATTTAAAGCATCTACAGCCTGCTGTCTATTACAGGATCTCAGGGCAGGTGACAGAACCATTTTAAAACATAAGGCATGCAAAACAATTTGAAACCAATCACGGTAAAACACAACAGAAAAAAACGTTAAAACCATGGAATTAAAACCTGCACAAGCTGGGAGGAAGGCATTCCACTGCCCGGGCGCTACAGCCAAGAAAGTCCTTCCCCGGGTCTCCCCATAATGAACACAGGACGGCCTCCCCAGCAGGTCTTAGTCATCAGGAGGGTTTAGAGAGAGAGAGACACCTTCAAAAATGAATACTGCTGCTCCTCTGACTCATACTACTGCATTAGTAATGGCAACACATACAGCTTTAAATTAAATGCAAGAAACACCAATCTGTACAAGCACACGTGCCCAGAGTCACCCCAGAAGTATTACCAGGAGCACTGCATGACCGCAGAAGGCCAATATCGGGTTGCCTTTTCTGATGTGTAGCCGATTAAAAGGTATTGTTTTAACACAGAGGGCTTATATTAAAACCCTTCCACTGTGAATGCTCTTCTTTTCAAGGCAGCGATGTTTGTTGACGATTCCTGGCAGATTGCAAGCTAGTTTAAGTCATTTTTTAAGTGCAGCGTAATTTGCTGGTCAAACGTGACAAAGGGGCAAAGCCTGTGGTTGATTGCATCGGAACCCACAGTTTTTCTGCACGAGAAGCTGACATCAGTCTTATTTATATCATTCCAGTGGATGCTCGAAGCTCTTGGGAGAGAGGCCCCAAAACTTGGTGGGGTTTTTTTGGGGGGGGGTGTCTATGTAAAGAGGGTGGCCATTCATAACTAGAGGGGGAGCTTCAGGCAGATAGTGGGTTGCTGCTTGTTTATTTCTGGTTGGTTATATTTTACTTGCCTCCTTTCCTCCCACTAATTCAAGGTAAACTGAGCCAATGTGATTGGCCCATGGTCATCCAGGAGTTTCAAACTCAGGTTGTGAGCAGATTCCTCACTGCAGTACAGCAGTTTAACCACTGCTCCATAGGGCTCCATTATATAATATTCAAGATCTGGATTTCTTGTATCAAGCATAAACAGGTCAATATCAGATGTTAATATTAGTTTTTGATAGTTCAAGCCACCAATTCTGGGGCTTAATTTTGGCACCAAAATTCAAACCATAAAACGTGGAAGTTTTGAAATGTGGGGAAATCTTGATTCAGCTTGATTGGTGAGAACATTTGGCACCTGAGTCTTCCTTTTCCTTAAAAATTATTTTCCATGCATCATTAATTGCAAGGCGTACACACATTTTGCTCAATCATGGCTTGTGTTCTTTTTAGGTTATATCTTGATTTGTAAGCCGCCCCGAGTAGACTTTGTCTAGGGGGGCGGGGTAAAAATCCAATAAAGTAAAGTAAGTAAAGTTGATTTCTGTGTCAGAGTTGTCTCTCCTTTCTTTACAAAATAGGTCTCAGTGCAAAACCACTCCCCATAAATCACCAACACTACTATAGTGCAGAAAAGCCACGCACATACAATTATTAAAAATAGATGATAAATCTCGTGCCCCTAGATGTACGTCAGGCATCATCCACTCAGAAGAGGCTACAGTGCTTATAAGTTTCAATATTTATGTGGAAAAACAGACAAAATAATTCTTGCGGGTTTTAAGGGAAACTTTCAAAATGGCTAGTACAAAAGTCAAAAGGACTTATTTGTGAGGAATTAGTCAGGATTAACCCCCTCTGAGGTGTCTGCCATGTGTATGAATTTCATGCATTCTCATGAGAAAACAAGGAAAGTTACCATTCTCTTAAATTGCCCAGTGTGAATCAATGGGAGATGTAAAGAGTCAGGTTCCAGAATTTGGATCTGGATCTGAATTGGACTGGGTCAGGTCCAAATCAGTCCAAAACTGAATCCAACCTGAATCGGTATCTCAAGTGTCCCATGTTCCACTGCCCATCTATACAGAACACTTGTCGGATTTCATGAAGGAGCTCGCAGCCTCTTTGCCTGCATGCTCAGTCAGCCCCCGAAATAAACCTTTCCCATCTCTGGCAACCAGTGCCAGGGCACCAGCAACCATGGCTGGCCTTACCAGTAGGCATGGTTGGGTGGTCCCCTCAGGCAGAAGTTTTCTAGGCTGGCCATAACTGGTCAACAAATATTGCTTATGTAGTTTATTGTGATTCTATTTTTAACCACTAGGATGGAGGAGTGGATTTTATGAGGTTGTTTGTTCCAAGTATCACAGTTACTTTAACGAAGGTCCTGAAGTAATATCTCTCCTGACTTTTACGGGTGATACCTCAGCCACTCTACAAAAATATCTAACAAAATATCTGGGGCCAGCCATGCCGAGATAGTCTTTCATACTTTTAAACAGAAATTAGCAAAATTTCTTCATATCTTTAGCTTAAGGTGGTATATGTGGCTCTCCTCCAGCATACATTTTCCTCACAACAGCCCTGTGATGTAGATCAGGCTGAGAGACAGTGACAGGTCCAAGGGAACTCAGTGAATTTCATGACTGAGCATGGATATGAGCCTTGAAAAATGTCGTCAGTCCAACACTCTCACCTGGCCACTTTTACTGCACTGGCTACATGTGCTATAAAAGTGGGTGATTATTCTGTGGCATTTATTCTGTGATGGTTGCCAGCCTGGACCAAGAAAGGGCTCTCTCCTGAAACTCAGTGGAGCATAATAATGTGAAATCTAAGTATAAAGTTTGCTAAAAGATGTGCATCTACATAAATACCCATACAATGTACACACTAGCCATGTACTGTATAGGCCATATGCTCTTATGTTGAAAGAGGCTTGAGGTCCTTCATCCCTTAACATAACAGAATGCCAGCCTTTGTGTTTCCAGTTTTGCACTGCCAGTCAATTACAATAAATAATAATTGTGTGCTGTCAAGTCAATTCTGACTCATACTGCAGTTTGCCCAAGGCTACACAGGCTGGCTCTTCTCTCTGGAGGCACAGTGGGGAATCAAACTCCCAACCAGACCTAACCCACTGAGCTATCCAGCCAGCAATAAAGAATCCATTTCCATTAAAGAGAGGTTAATTTCCATTTGAGAGAACATTTATACCTGCAAAGTTCAATGAATGTTTTTTCTGATTTCCCTTTTTCTCCAAATAGGATATTAGCCATTCTTTCTGAAACTTTTGAAACACAGCGTCTCCATTCACAGACGCATTCTTGTTTGTTCACAATTCTCCTAATGATTCTACCCCCAAGGAGCTATCAGATATTTTACAAAAAAATATAAAAAGAAGTGTTGAGTCTTTTTTTTTTTTGACACCCCCTCCCCATCAACTCTCCCACCCCATCAGTCTAGAAAAGGGTTTAGCCCAACCCCAACCCAGAAAGAACATCATGACATGTGTGAAGAAGCTTTCGGGCAGGAAAAATATAAAACAACCCTCTCGAAGAATACAAATGTAGAAGAGACAATACCTTGATTTAGACCACTAAAAATCAAACATTCAGCGCAAGCTTTCGTAAATAAATTCACTTCCTCAGGCATAGTGCAAAAAAAAAAAATTATAAATAAGCCTGAGGAAGCGAATTTATTCACGAAAGCTTGCACTGAATGTTTGATTTTTAGTGGTCTAAATCAAGGTATCGCCTCTTCTACATTTGTATTGTGTAAGGACCTCACGGCGCCCTCTGTTGTTGTTGTTGTTGATGATGATGATGTTTTCAGCAATCTCTTTAAGAAGAGTATTTACTTCTCAAACCATTCAATCTCTCTTCTTTTACTTATTTAAAAAGTCTGCCTTTTAGCTTACTGTGTTAAAAGAAATACTCCTTCGCTTATGCCTTTGGTGTTCTCTACCAATGTTCGAGGCCGACGGAGTGACAACTCATTGGTACAGACTGGGAGTCTGCTGGAATGGGACCAAGGCTTTGGAATGGTCTCACCAGGAGCTACTCAGACAGCTGCTCTTATTTTGGAGAGAGTCCGCCCCCCCCGACTTCTTCTTACTTATATATATATTTTTTAACCTCCTCTGGCTTCCCTCTCCCCTTTGAGCCTCTGTACTTCATCCATTATTTAGGACTCTCTGACTGTAACAGCAACATTCGCCTTGTATACCTTGTGTGGGGTTTAAAATATAGATAAAAGCAGAAGGTCGGACTTGAAACAGAGATTCTGACAGTTGCTGTCGACTTTGTCTGCAAGCTACAAAATAGGGAGCTGTCCATGCCCAGCAATTCCATCTGAACTACTCCCCCCCCCCTCCCGCCTCAGCTCACCAAGTTTTTGCTGTCGCAAAATCTCTCAGTATTTGATGGGTTCATCTTTATTTTTCTAAAAAGTTTGGGGAGGGAGAAGAGAGGGTATGATTTCAGACTTGAATGATGAGATGCATGTTGTGTTTTCTGAAGCTTGGGGGAAGATGAAATTGGAAGGGGTTTGGGAGACGATGCTTGGTCTTGTTATGGAGTAATCTGTGTAGAATCAAGATTTGAGGCGCTGCCTCCCCCGCCCCCATGGATGGAGAAATACTTGAAAAGAAAGAGGGCGAGTGAAGAAAAAAAGTCCAAAATATAGGTGCAAAAGTTCCCAATCAGTAGAACATATCTGAGCAGAGGAAGAATATTCCTAGAGGTTCGTCGCCAATAAGAGTGACTTTACTCAACTGCTGTCTGATTTTGTTGTTTGTTTTCTCTGAGGAGAAGATCAAGGCCTTCTCCACTGTCCCTTGAAGTCAGTTTGAAACTGAAATAAGTGGTGCCGTAACACACCCACTGAAGACATCCCAGCCCACAGAGGGTTCAGGCCTGTTGAAGCAAGTGGAGATAATTTGGCAGTGATTGGGTTGATCACACAACACCATGAAACATTTAACAGAGAGTATTGAGATGTTACTGTCCACCATGTTTACCAGGCAACAGAAGCTGCTGGGATAAATCAAAGAGGAGCTGTTTTCACGGAAAGCACATTCCTTCAGGAGAATGGGTCGAGCTTTGATCCGAAAAATCCTCGCTGACAAAGATATTCCGTGCTGCTCAGATGTTGGTGCCTCCCTTGGCAAGGTTGGAAATTTTATTTTTTGGATTGTAACTCTCATAATCCTTCAGCCATGCTGTTTCAATTTGTTGTTGTTACATGTCATCAAGTCGCCTCTGATTTATGGTAATCCTATGATTGAGTGATCTCCTAAAGGTCCTGTCCTCGACAGCCCTGCTCAGCTTTTGTGAACTCAAGCCTGTGGCTTCCTTTAGGGAGTCAATCCATCTCGTATTTGGTCTTCCTCTTTTCCTGCTGCCTTCCATTTTCCCCAGCATTATTGTCTTTTCCAGAGAATCCTGTCTTCTTATGGTGTGCCCAAAGCAGGACAGCCTCCGTTTCAACATTTTTGCCTCCAGAGATAGTTCAGGCTTGATTTGATCTAGGACCCACTTGTACATCTTTTTGGCAGTCTAAGGTATTCTCAAAGCTCTCCTCCAGCAGCATATTTCAAACAAATGAATCAATATGTTTTCTGTTCACTTTCTTCACTGTCCAGCATTCACGCCTGTGCATGATGATTTGGAACACAAGAGTGTGAATGTTCATGGACTTGGTCTCCAGTGACATATCCTTATCTTTTCTAATTCCTTCATCGCTGCCCTCCTGAGTCTCAGTCTTCTTCTGATTTCTTGGCTGCAGTCTCTATTGAGATTGACAGCTGAACCAAGTTATACAAAATCTCTAACTATTTCAATTTCATTGCCAACATTAAAGTTGTGTAGTTCTTCTGTAGTCATGGCTTTCTTAATATTCAACTGCAGTCCTGCTTTGGAACTTTCTTTTTTCACTTTCATTAAAAGTTGTTTCAAGTCATTGCTGCTTTCTGCCAGGAGTTATGGTGTTATGGTGTTATCTGAATATCTTTAATAGATGGGGGGGGGGGGGGGAGGGAAATAGCAAATTGCAGAAGCTTGATTGGAATGGGGAAAGAAATAGAATAGGTTAGTTCTGGATCATTTAGAGCAGTGGTTCCCAACCTTAAGTAACCCAGATGTTCTTGAACTGCAAATCCCAGAAACCCCAGCCAGCACAGCTAGTGACGAAGGCTTCTGGGAGTGTTAGTCCAAGAACACCTGGGTTACCCAAGGTTGGAAACCACTCGTTAGAGAAATGGTTGAAGAGGACATAAATGAACAGGGTTCCAAATGGTTAAGAACACAATATTATGCTTATGTCCTCTTAAGTAAATAAGAAGAGCCAGACCACACCGAGTCAGACCAGAAATCACTGGCCTGCTAGCTAGGGGAATCTGGGATTTGTAGTCCAAAAGAGGAACTTGCACAAATTCTGAACTTGTCTGTATTTTTGTAAGTACTGATTTAAAAAAAAAAACCATCCTCAGGAGTGCTGGATTGGTTTGCACTGTCCACTTCCTGAAGATGAGGGCAATGCTAAGGAGGTAAGTGGGATCCAATGACATATGTGGATGTGCCAAAATGAGAATACACAATATGTCAACGGCAGGTGCCAGCGGTAACTCAGTCATGGCCAAACGTTGCCTGCGGTAGACTAGCTGTAACAAGAGAATCAGTATACTGGGAACAGGAGGGAGAGAAAGGGGGCAGGAGCAAGAGAACAAATGAATTTTCCAGTGTAACAGCAAGCGCCTTGTACAAAGGAGCAAATTTGTGTGCAAAAGCAAGAAAAGAAAAAAGGAGCTCGGCAGCAAGGTCACATCGTCTGCCTCCGGCGATATGGGGGATGACAAAAGTCGAGGCATGTAGCAAAATCAGCAGAAGACAAAACAGCCGTCCTGGGAGGATGAGTGGGGAGCAGGGTGGAGGTAACAGAGGGGAAAATGGAAATATGGAGACAACCTTATTGAAAGGAATCTCCCGAATGCCTCGGTATAGACAATGGCTTTCAAAACCTTCCCAATTCAAGCCACAGCGATCAGCAACAGCAACCACCGAACCAGTTATTGGGATCCTTCCCATGCAGCCATTGAGGCAGGCGATACCTTTTCGAGCGTGACTGAAATGAGTGTGTTGTAGTATTGGAACCTCACATTGTGCACCAACTCACTTCTTAGTGGCCGTATAGCCAAACCATACATTACAGACCACCCGTCACTAGAAAAAGGAATTCCTCAAGACTTGTAATAACCATATGCAAGACAGCAGCAGCTTTTGGCACACCCCACAGTTTGCAAAGTAGCTCACTTCATTTTAGGATTGGCCTCCTGGAACCTTAACATGGACATGATGTGCAGTTATGGTTGCTCAGCCAGGAAAGTCTGCCAAAGTCACGTCTCACTAATGGCTTTTAACTTTCTAACAATAAGATATCTATGATATATATATATTGGATCCTAATGAATCCAGCACAGAGTCTACAGTACTGGCATCTTACAGACTAATATGTTTTATTGGGCATCCATTTTTGTGGTCTGCAACTCACTTCTTGAGGTGATACTTAGTTGAGAACTCTGTGCCTAGGATCAACAAAGGGAAGAATAAAAATGCAAGAGGTAGAAATGTCAATTATTGTAACAGTGGCCATTAACGAAGAGTAATGGAGTGGTAATGCAGCCATCTAAGCATAGATAAGCAGATAGAATTATGTACTGTGATTTTTCTATACATCTTGTAAGAAGTATCAGATTTTACTTTACAAGAGCTAAACCCCAACAGCTCAGCCTAAGTTCCCCCATCTGCAGTAGGGGGTAATTATATTAATGGCTTTATAAGATTGTTTTAAAGGTTGAAAGATAATGTATCTTCTGAAGCGTAGTGTTAATCAATCGGTTGTAGCAAAAACAATTATGAGTGCTGTGGCACTTATCTTGTTGTTATGTTGACGTCAAGTTGCCTCCAACCCATGGCAACCCAATGAATGATTCCAAAAGTTGGAGTCAAAAAAGCAAGTTTTCCAAGCTCTTCTGCACAGTGTTTCAAAATATACTAGCCAATAGAGTTAGTCCTCTAAGTAACCAGATAAGTTCATTATCTATCTATCTATCTATCTATCTATTTATCACTGGCAATGCTGGGAGCTATAGTACAAAAAGTAACTTTTCAAGTCTGGCCTGCTGTAGGCAATGATGACTGCATCACAATAGTCTCAGCAAGGGATACATGATTCACCCCCTTGTTAATCCTTGAAAAGGGTCTATAATTCAAAGTGCTAGTTCTCACCGATAAGCTAGTCCCAAGCTCTCCCAAGGACTGCCATCTCCCTTGATGAGCCTGCTTGAATGTTAAGAACATCAGGAGAGACCTTTTTCTCAGTCCCACCACCTTCACAGGTGTATTGAGTAGGGACACGGGAGAGGGCCTTCTCTGTTGCTGCTCAAAGACTCTGGAACTCCCTCCCACTGGAAACCAGGCTGGCCCCATCTTTGCTGTCCTTCTGCAATCAGGTGAAGATCTTTCTCTTCAGGCAAGCTTTCCCTGAGTGAATGGCTGAGTGCGTGGGGTTTTAAAATGAATTGCTATGCCTTGCTGCTTTGAATATTTTTTTTATATTGCTTTTGTTTCCCATTTTTCAGAGTGGCATTTGTTTGACCCCTTTTAATATTTGTATACTCATTGTCTTTAACTTTAAACATTGTCTTCTAATGATCAAAGCCACCTTGGATCCTTTTTAAGCTGAAAGGTGGAGTAAAAATATTTTAAACAAACAAACAAATAATTACACTTTTTACAAGATGCCCATGTGCTCGTTTGCAGACTGCCAGTGTTTGCCCATGCTTCATGTAATCAAGAATATTCAAATTGCCTGCCTGCTGAATAAATGTAAAAATGAAAATAAACATAGCTGTTGAGAGTCTTCACCACCACCCCCCAGAGCTTTGGAGATCCCTGGCCTGTTGGCTAGGGGAATCGGAGATCTGTAGGTTTTTAAAAATAGGATTTCCCCAAGTTCTGTGCTCATCCATACTTTTATATGATTGGTCTACAACTATTGCCTTCTTCTTGTGACGTGCCCATCATTCCCCCATCCTGGGCCTTGACATTTTGGTCCCCTCAAGGTAGGAAAAGATGCTTTGCCATGAAGATGGAGTGCCCTCTATTGCAGGTGTTGGGAAGCTTTGGCCCTCCAGATGTTGACAAACTCCATCTTTTCATGTTTCACCATTAGCTGGACTCAGTAGAGCTGGATGAGAATTTGTGTTCTAGGCTGCTTGCCCCTTCTTCTGCCCAAGGTATGGTTTGTAGGGCTGCAGGAGGCAAAGAAAAGAGATGGAAAAAACAACGGAAGGGTGTCTACATTTGTTTTGGAAATACGTATGAGATTCAAACAGCGGGAAAGGTGGCATTCATGTCTTTAAGAAGCCTTTTAGAATGTATTTATTTAATTCACTCCCTATCCCTTCTCATAACAACTTAGGGCAGCTAACAATGCACATTAAAACAAGCAATTAAAAGCACAAATTGAATATTTAAAACAGCTGCAGCTCGTGGGATAAAGCAGGGGAGCATCTCACTCCAAAATGTTGTTGGCAAGAATTTCCCTCTCTTGTTACTGTCAAAAGCTACCTATGATGCAAAATTCCAAACAAAAAAAGAGGACAAATTGCATACATGTAAAATTACAAAAATCTGCCCAAGTGCCATAAAGGCAATACCAACAAGCAACAAAGAGAATTATACATCCTGCAGCTCTCCAAAAGTTTGTAAACATAATGATCATGAATTGACAACCCTACTGTCAACATCCAGAACAAAAATGAAACTAACTACCAGGAAATGAGTAAATACGCCTTGATCTCTGTTGGATCATGTCCTCTGTCTTTCTGCAGACATCATTCATAATCTATAGCAGCCTTTCCCCAACCTGCTCCCCTCTAGATTGTCTGGACTACAAACCCCACTGCGCATCCTGGTTGGAGTGATGGGAGCTGTAACCCATCACATTTGGAGAAGCTAATGGGCGAGAAGAAGCTGGCAGAGGGAATGTCTGCGATCCAAAGTCTCAGCCTGAGAAAACCTTGAATGAAATAAATGCCTGCCTATTGGTTGCAATTAAATCGAGAGGCAGTGATGGATCCTGGGAGGGAAAAGTGGCATCGTGGTCCAAGAGCTTTTAACTGGTGCCACTGGATGCATTTTCCATCCTCTCTAACTCAGCAATTAGAACCTTTTAAAAGAACAGCTCGTTCCCCAAGCTAACAAAGACAGTGCAGGCCTGCTCTTTAGCTGCCTATTAAATCATGCTAAAGGATATTGAAGCAGCAAAATCCTAAAAGCCTTTTCTTCACTTGTCCCAGACATGTAAAGCTTCAGCGTGCTCAGCAGCTGCTCCCAAATGTAGCACAAGATGATATGAACAAGCAGCAAGGGAAAAACATTTCTCTCCTCTGCTTTCGGAGTGGCTTTCCTCCAGCTTCCTCACCCAACCCAATTCCTCCTCCTCCTCTTCCTCCAGCCCAACTTCCCAGTCCCACCGCTGGCTAATGGGATTACGTATCAGAACATTAAAAGGGCCATAACGGATCAGAAGACAGTGGAGGGCTCTGAACTCACTGGAGCAAGGAATCTGCTCTGGGATTCACTCTGAACTTTAAAGAAGCAGTCCCAAGTTGCTGCACCCATTTGGGAGTGGAATGGCGTTCAGCACATTGGACAGCGCCTGGAAAGATCAGGCTAAAGGACAATGCAGAAACACTGCCCCACTGACATCAGAGCCACCAGCCTCCACTACTAAGGGGTTCTCAAGCTCGGTGTTTTGTTCCCACATTTTGTGGCCAACCAGGCCAATCACCAGGGTAGTGTCCAAGCAGGGAAGCACCCCTCCATACATGTTCCCTACAACCAATATTCAGAGGTGTAATGCCTCTGACCCTCCAGGTGATAGGTAGCTATCATGACTGGTAGACCATGATTGTCCTCTCCTCTATGCATCTGTCCCACCTCCTTGTAAAGTTGTCCAACTTATGGCCATCACTGCACTCTGACAGCAAATTCCACACTTTTGGAGCAAGGAAATGTTTCCGTTTACCTTTCCTGAAACCCTCACCATTTCACTCCTGTGCATCTCTAACCATTTTATTACTCAAATGTAAGGGTAGGTTACCCAATTCTCTACATGTTTTGTGTTGTTGTTGTTTTTTTGCACTATCCATGAAGGAGTTGTGCTGAGCCTGAGAAAGTGGGTTTTCTCCATGAAAGCTTGCAATTTATATGATTTTTATAGTGGTCCAATAAAAGGTATCAGCCACCCTTACATTTGTGTAATTTTGGGAACCACATAGATTTATCCTTGCATTTTCTTTAGCATATTCATAGTTTTATACAACTCTATCATGTTTCAGAGCTGGCTGGATGGCTCAGTGGTTTAGGTCTCTGACTGAGAAGCCAGAGGCTGGGAATTCCATTCCACACAGTGCCTCCAGGAAGAAGAGCCAGCCTGTGTAGCCCTGGGCAAGCCGCGCAGTCCCAGGATCCCGCCCCCCCCCCCCCCAGAAGAAGAAAATGGTCAATCACAACTGAGTATGCTCTACCTGGAAAACCTTGAAAAGAGTCACCTTATGTGAGAATTGACTTGATGACACATGGTTATTATTTTTATCATGTGATAGAATCACAGAACTGTAGAGTTAGAAGGGATACCAAGGGCCACTGAGTCTCCCCCAGCCAAAACTAGCAAATCCCCAGCTAAATCATCTCTAACAGGTAGCCATCTAACCTCTATTTAAATGCTCCCACCCTCCAAGATAGTCCTTTCCACCGTTGAATATCTCTTCCTGTCGAGAACCTCTTCCTCGTGTTTAAACGAAATCTCCTTTTATAATTTTTTGAACCTATTGCTTTGGGCTCTATTTTTATTATTTTATTTATTTAAAAGAGTTTTCACCCTGCCTTTCTCCTTAAAAAGGACCCAAGGTGGCTCACATCATTAAAAGATAGCATTTAAAGCTAAAAGCAGTAAGTAAACAAATACTAAACATGACCAAATAAATGCCACACTAAAAAAAAAGGTAAAGAAAATCAACACCAAAACACAGTCAAAACCAGTAAAGGACTACACAAACCATTAAAAAAAAACACCACTTAGGCAGTCAGTCATTAAGGGAAAGATTGCCTGAAGAGGACGGTCTTTGCCTGCTTGTGGAAGGACAACAAAGATGGGGCCAGCCTGGCCTCCAGTGGGAGAGAATTCCAAAGTCTGGAGCTCTAGAAAAGAAGCTTATTCCATTTTCCACAAGACAATATTTGAGGATGGCTGTCATATCATTCTGCTTCTCTTTTCTTTTTTTAAATCTAGTTGGCATAAGAATTATTTTAAAAGCTATATTTTAAGCTAACTTTCCTCAGAGATAAGTTTTCTACTCCCTGGAATAATTTGGCCTTCCCTTTCCCACGTTTTGCCCAGCTCCGTGACAGCCTCTTTCCGATGTGGTGGCCAGTATAGTCCAAAGCATTTCCAGTGGGTTTCCACAGTGGGAACATAAAGCACCAAGATAAAATCCCATGTCTTGGGGGCTTGATGTCTTGGCTTTTCTATCCTCATGTTCCAGCAGTGATCATAGAAAGCAATGTGGCCTCCTGATCCATAGCATGCACAGAAACTCTAGGGGGGGGGGGCTAAGTGCTGCCCCCCCCGGTGTTGTTGAATTGTAATTCCCATCAGCCCTAGTCAACACAGTCAAAATGGAGAACGCTGAGAGTTGTAATCTAACAACATTTGGGGGCCTGCACTTCGTCTGTCCTGATCTAAAACTAAGGAAACTGCTATAAGGTAAGAAGAAGAAATACAGAAAAACAGAGCGGGAGAAGATCTGGGTTTGGCACATGTGTAGCTACAGATATATGAGAATTTTGTTTCACATTGTTGTTTTTCACAGAACTTGCCACATTTCACAACAAGTTTGTTCCAGTTCATTTTTCAAATCAATATTTTGCAAATGTTGTAAATTCAAATGGAGCGAAAGCTGAACTGCCTTTCATAAATGCTCAGCAATTTATACATACCATACTTCAGCCATCATGTCTAGAGTTTCCACCTTCATTTCCAACTTTTGTTAAATTCTTCAAAACCAATCATTATCATCATCATGTGCCTTTGAGTCAATTTTTTTTTAAATTTATGGTGACTCTTTTCAGGGTTTTCCAGGTAGGGAATACACAGACGTGGTTGACCATTCCTTTCTTCTGGGGGCATCCTGGGACTGTGCAGCTTGCCCAAGGCCACCCAGGCTGGCTTTACTCACAAGAGGCACAGTGGGGAATCAAACTCCTAACCTTTCATTCCACAGCCAGGCGCCTAAACCACGGAGCCGTCCAATCAGCTCTTCAAAACCAAGATGAAACAAAATTCCCCTCCATCGCTATTGACCAAATTCAATTAGTAAAGTTATTTCCAGCACATGGAGGAGTATCCTGTGCCTTCCTCCCATGCAGAGCTTAAAGAAGAGATGACTTCCAAGATATATATATATTTTTAAAAAAAGCAACAGTGACACCCCATTTCAGCACTAGTCTGACGAAGGGTTCAAACCCAGACTTTTAAGATTAAAGCACGTAGAGCCATAGGTTTGGGTACTTTAATCTTACTTAGGTAGGCAAACCTGTCAGTTTCACTTTTTCCCAAATGCTAATTTTTTAAAAAAAAAATTAGTTCTTTCCATTAAATTTATGAAGAAAATACAAATTTAGAAAGTTCTATCAAAAAAAAAAAGGAAGAAAGGAAAAGAAGGAAAAGCAGACAAAATTCTTTCTCACCTCTCAGGCAGATTGTGGGTGGGCCAGCCTGTCATTTTTGCTTTCTCCCATGCTCCAGTTTTTACATCTTTTAGTAAGCACTAATTTCTTTAAAAAACTGAACTGAACTTAAACTTTATCCAGTCCTAAAAACCACCGTGATACGGCAATAAACTAAAGGTGCAGCACCACCTATTGAGCAAATACATGTTGTTACACCAGCCTTTTTTTTTTCACGTCACACTTATAATGCTTACATAATTAGACAGCCTCCAGCTTCCTATGGCTAAATTAGACTGCTTTCTTGTCTTTCAATGGCAAAAAATATATAAATGTGGGTGGCACTCTTTTTTAGATCTCTCCAGCTGCTTTTTTCTGGCAAAAGGAAGTAGCCAGCCTTCGGCAAGCTTTTTTAAACAGGTGGTCCAGTCTTTCGTTTCCTGACCTGAGTCTCTTAATATGCTGTTGATAAGAAATTAGACAAACAGATGAATTCAGATTGTGATAAATTGTTTCAACCTTGGATTATGAAAACTGAAAAATTAAGTGAAATCTATATTCAGTAAGTACTATAATAGTAATCATGTGCTATCAAGTCAATTCTGGCGACCCTTTTCAGGGTTTCCTAGGTAGGCAATACTCAGAAGTGGTCTCCCATTCCCTTCTTCTGGGGGCAACCTTGGGACTGTGCAGCTTGCCCAAGGCCACCCAGGCTGGCTCAACTTGCAGGAGGCACCGAATGGAATCAAACTCCCAACCTCTGGCTCCGCCGTCAGATGCCTAACTCACTGAGTATCCACCCAGCACTGTTTTAAGAATCTCTTGTTTCAATTTAGTCTCATTGTCCCAATGCTATTTGTAAAAAGTCGATTTGATCCATCCCATAGTGCTCCCAAACCTTGATTTCCAAGGAAGCAGTGGCAACCACCTTTGTCCGTATTTCCCCCCCCCCAACAGAGATGCATAATATTTGAAACATGTCCAGATGTTTCACCCTCTCAGTAAAAGCAGTAACAATGTCTTGTGGCTGCTTTAAGATAAGCACAATTTGTTTGGTATCAGTTTCTGTAGACTATAGGCCGCTTCTTCCCACACAGTCTTCTTGTGTAACCCCAAAGCCTACAAAGTTTTAGCTGACACATATTTGTGTGGATTGTAGCTGACTTCATCAGAGGCACCTTATACCCACGAACGTTTATGCCAAGTCGTAGTCTTTAAGGTGGCCAAAAACATATTGTTACAATATTTCTTATAAGTCCTTAGGATATAATCATTTTTCCAAGATTTGGGGATAAGATAAGAATAGAACACAGAAAGAACAACTATAGATTGTTGTCGTTATGTGACATCACATCGGCTCTGACTTATGGTAACCCCATGAATGAGCAATCTTCAATCTTGTCCTGAACAGCCCTGCTCAGCTCTTCTAAACTCAAGCCTGTGGTTTCCTTTAGGGAGTCAGTCCATCTCGTATTTGATCTTCCTTTTTTCCTGCTGCCTTCCACCTTTCCTAGCATTATTGTCTTTCCCAGAGAATCCTGCCTCCTCATGATGCAACCAAAGTAGGACAGCCTCAGTTTCAACATTTTTGCCTCCAGAAATAGTTTAGGTTTGGTTTGATCTAGGACCAACTTGTTCATCTTTCTGGCAGTCTAGGGTATCGGCAAAGCTCTCCTCCAGCACCACATTTCAAATGAATCTTTTTTTTTTCCTGTCAGCGTTTGCACCCATAAATGGGGATTAGGAATATAGGAGTGTTGATGATCTCGGTCTTCTTCTCCAGCATCCTTACACTTGATGATCTTTTCTAATAGATTACAGCTCATTCAATGTTTCATTTGATGAATCAAGTGAAGAAAAAGAATATGATAATGAAAAAAACCCTCTGTTTTCATTTTAGTGAAGAGAATTACAAATGTCATCTTAACTAAACACAAGGGAATATTTAACCTTTACCAGAGGCCAGTATGCTTCATGCAAGGTATTAGGCAACAGCTTTCACCAAAATCATTTTAAATTACAAAAGTTTAAATTTTCTCTTGAAAAAATCTGGTTAGCGCTAAGATGGAGCAATAGAACAGCAGAATTTCTGGCACACAAGAAATTTTGCCATTTCAAGCCGTGCAACACGAACTGTATCCCATCTATTACTGGTGCACTTACAAAAAATGGACCATCTCTGTGGTGGTCACAACTCCACATCGAGTTGCGACTGGCCCTTTCCCTCCTTGGCATTAGAAAACAACGCAAAGCGTGGCTGTTCACACAGGCCTTCCAGAGCCTTATCCCAGACTGATTTGGTTTTTGATCACCTATACTCTGTGAATTGTGTAATAACTGTCCATCTATATATATTAGAGGTGGGAGCTTTGTATTTGTATACAAATACAAAGACCGCCAGCACAGGTGGCCGACCCAAGTAGCACCCACCCCCAAGAACCTGCCAGATCACTTACCATGCGGCGCGCAGCACGCGTGGCTGTCATAATCTTCTGCGCCCCAATCACAGCAGTAGCCCGGCTACCACAGTCCTGCCTCCCTGTTCGCCCAGCCTCTAAAAGTACAGCATACACACACACACACACACACATACTTTTTGCATTAGTTATTTTATTCTTAGAGAATTGGTTTTGTGTGATGTTTCATTAGTTTATTACTGTAGTTTTATCATATGTTTACGTTATGTGGTTGTAAGCCGTCCGGAGTAGTGGCCTGGCCACTAGATGGGTGGGATAAATATAAATAAATTAATAAACAAATAAATAGATACCCATCCAAACGTGATCCGACCTTGCTCCAAACAGTTATCAACCGTGGCCTTCCCTCTTGTCCCGCATCCCAGAGTTATGTAGCCATTTCTACAGAGCTGCTGTCTTTTCCACTCTTATTCACAAGTGTTAGCTCTCTCATTTGTCTGCAGGATCTGTTGTGGCGATATTGATTTATTTTCCCCCACCTCTCTTTCCCTCTCCAATCTGTGTTTGCTTTTTGAATTATGCAGTGGCGCGGTTCTTCTCCCTCATAAGAAAGGGAGCGAATTTCGGTCGAGGATCAATTGGGTCCTGGCTGCCATAGTTTAGTCGGGAATCCCCAGAAGGGGTAAGAAAAAGAAAGAGAGAGGGGAGGCAGTGTAAGAAAACTAGGAGCGATCAATCCAGTCTCAGTTTTTTTTAAAAAAAAGAAAGAAAGAAAGAAAAGGGGGCGGAAGGGGGGGAGAATAAAAGGGACTATCATGCTCATCCAATGCTCCTCATATGCTTTTCAAATCTCTGCTTTGAATCAATAATGGGCTTTGACATTTTTGCCTCAGAAATGCAGACACTAGGCTCAATTCAAAGAAGACTGAAGTTCATAGAAGAAAATGATCTGATCATCAGCATTCTTTGGGGGAAGGGGCAGAAGGAATTTCTTTTCTCCTTTCCCCCCTTTTCTTTCCTTTTTTTCCTTTCTCTTATTTCCTCCTCTTCCCCCCCCCCCCCTTTTGCATACTCTGTCTTTAAAATGCATATTATTCCAGGCGTGGTTGGTTAGATCTTGGATGAGCGAAGATAAAAGAGGGTGCAAACAAAGCTTTTTTCCGCAGTTTTGTTCTGGCAATTACTTTGCCAATAATAATGATTTTTGAGCAGGAAAACTTTGATAGCTTATGCCGGTTGCAGGGGGGGGGGCAGGCGCAACTGGATGCAAATAAAGGAGGCACAAGGAGACCTTCTCTGCCTGAAGATGCTGCAGAAGCGGGACTGGTTCTGGGTTGGAAAAGGCCCTTTGACAATGTTTGCTGGGTCATGGAGGCCAACACTGCTCTTAGAAGTGGCTTCATTAGCAGAGGCAGGGCAGTTGTGTTAGTCAGCTGGACGGTGGGAACACCAGAAGGCTGCCACCATGAACGGAGAGGCCTCCCATGCTCTTACTGACCACCACCCTCTGAGGCCACCATGGAAGAAGCAACTAGGCCTGCTTGTTATTGTTGCTCACCCATCCTTTTGGTAGAACTTCAGGCAACACTGGGAAGCCTAGGTGCAGTTCCAGGTCCTCTGCATGGACAACAGAAGGCTGGAGAGCTGTTAACACGACCGGCAAGCACCGGGGAAGGGTTGGCTGTCAGCACACTGGGTGTGCAGTGCTGAGAAAGGTTTTCCCTGTCAGATTTGGGGAAAGAACAATAACAACCAGAACCATCTGAGATACAAGTAGTTCGGCGGACCTCAAAGCCAAGTACGTTCAGAGGGAAGAAATGAATCAACCACAGTCCTTCAGGCTGAGAAGCAAGTCACAAATGACTAACTACCGATAACTGGTAAGTTCTGTATGTGAGGCTGTACCTGTGTGTCTCAAACCAAGAAAAACAGACCAAGATTTGTGCTTAGATGGTCTCTGGGAAGTTGTTAGAATCTCTTGATCTCTGCTCACAAAGAATTCAGATGGAAGAACCATGCTGTTAGCTGGAGGGTATGGAGGTCCAGGCACTGGATTTTTTTTTCCCTGTTTGAAGGATAGAAGAGCTGGGATCATGGGAAGGCAGCAGTACAGACGTCCGGCTTGTCTTGACAGAGTCTGAGTCACCAAGGAGTCACAACAATGCTCTGGATCTCAGCCAAATCTTTTGTCAGGTGCAGAAATCTATAGATCCTTCTGCATACCTTGGAAAAGTAAAGCATCACCTAGAAAGGTCTGTGTTTTGCCCAGCCTGGAGCGTATCTGTGGCACCGCCAGTCCAGTTGCAAACACAGAGATGTGCAATGCTGCTCAACAAACAAATATGGCACAGGGAACCTTTGGAGACAACATCTACTTGTGAGATTTTTTAAAAAAAAGGTTTCTAGCCAGGTCATCTGCCAGAGGATTGTCTTCTACAGGTCCTGTAGCTGGTTGAAGACAGCTGCATGGTCTCCTCTTTAGCTTTGCTTCTGTGGATTAATCATACTGGGCTCTTTCCATTGTCCTTGTTTGATCTGGTTTCTAGAACATTTTCCAACCTGGTCATCTTTCCCTAGACCAGACCTGGGCAAAGTGCGGCCCGTGGGCCACATACGGCCCGCGAGCCGCTCCTGTCCGGCCTGCCGCCAGTTGCTTATCTTTAACATACCGCAAAAAAACCTCTTTAGTATTTGTGAAGATTAACAAGTTTAAAATAAAAACAATCATAACATCACTGTTTCATTTTATTTTTAAGTAAAGTTGGTTTGGCCCCCGAACACAGTTCAGATTTTTCATGTGGCCCCCTATAGAAATTAATTGCCCACCCCTGCTCTAGACAAACTCTTGTGGTCAAAATCTTTCTTGAAATGTAGCAATCTGAAGTGGACACTGAGGCAGCCTGAAATAGAATGGAACTCTTATTTCTCACGATCTGGACATGATGCTTTGGTTAAGGCAGCCTTACAATCGTATTCCACTTCTTAGCAAATCACATCACACATCTGCCTCCTGTTCAACTCATATCCCCTTGCTGGAGACTTTTTAGAATCCAATTTCAAACAATCCTAGTTCAACTTGAAACACCTATATCCTTTTTACACGGGGGTGCCAGGCTGCCAACTCAAATCAACCCTCATCCTGGATTTGTAAAGCCCCTCACTGCTGCCTGAAGAGGCACCATGGTATAGTGGGCAGAGTGCTAGATGACAATGTGGGAGTCCTGGGTTCAAATCCATGGTTTGTCATGGAAACTCACTAGGAGGTGGCAGTGGTAAACCAATTCACTGAGCACCTCACCTACCTTCCAAACGTTTGAGAATTAATGTAAGTCAGAAGCAACTCAATGGCACATAATAACAAAGAGATGTTTTTAACCACAACTCCAAGAACCTTCCAGTTAGTATGGCTACCGAGCTTGCTAGCCGAGGAATTCTGAATTATAGTCCCTTCCAAAGTCACTTCACCACACTCAGCTTGTGATCCTGTGCAGCCATTCCATTAATGCTCAGGAAAATGTCAACTGCAGCTTCTGAAACCCTCTGGTCCCTTTAGCCACTTTGGAGGCGACAAATCTGCAGTTCCAGTCTTGACTCTGGAACTCCTTCCCACTGGACGCTGACTCCATCTTTGCTGTCCTTCCTCAAGTAGGTGAAGACCTTGCTCTTTAGGCAGGCTGTCCTTTAGATAACTGGTTGACTACGGGAATTTTTTAAAAGAGATTATTGCATTCTGTTGTTTTACTTGTGTTTTCAATATTGCTCTTTTAAATTAAGTTTTTAGTATGACGTTTGCTTAATTCTTTTAAAATATTGCAGTTATTTATTATTTTAGCTTTTAACTTTGTTTCTTTTAATACTGTAAGCTGCCTTGGATCCTTTAGGAGAAAGGTGGCCTATAAATATTTTAAATAATTGAAAACCGCTAAACACAGTTGTGGAACTAGGATTCGCAACCAGTTCTTTTCTGATCCCCTGTAGCTTCAACCAGGGATCCATTCACAGACAGATGGATTAAGCCGATCCTGCGGACAGAACACGTTAAGAAATGTGGAAACCAGGTACATGTCCTTTTTAAAAAACTTTCCAAAATGACAGACGTGTCCAACAGCCGTTACTTGAGCAGTTGAGGATAACAAACACATTTGTAAATTCCGCACCAGCTTGTGGCTAATTTACAAACAGAAATAAACAGCAAAATGTGTCAGATAAATTATTCACCAGAAGAATCCAAGATGCTCTTTGGGGAGGAAATGGAAAAACAGCTTAAACCATCTTAAAAAGGGGGGGGAGGGGGCTGAGGATGTTAAGGGCATTTATTTTGGAGTATCGGAGAGGCTGCAGCTAAGAAGCAGCCTTGAGTCGGATATCAACTGGCTTTAAGGGCTTTTCCATTTCAGGGGTCCCGATCCATTGGCACAGTTCAGTTATTTGAGATCCTGGACTTAATGGTCCTACGGGAGCCTTTCCTTCAGTTGGATGCTGTACATTAGATTTCATTTAATTCTTTCTATACTCAGCCAGCCCCGCTGTGTTTTGGAGGACTTCTTACTCGTTCTGCTGAGTGGAATCCTGGATGTCTGCCCCCCCCTCCCCAGTTCTACCCAGATGGCACCACCGTCTCAGTCCAAAACAGAAGGGGCCAGACCTTTGGAACACAAACTTCCACTATGGTTGAGGCTGGTCTAGCTGCCTCCATCCTGGGTCGCCCCCTCCTTCGGTAGCTTAGTGTCCCATTGGCTCCAGTTCAGCACACTCTCAGGCGCACTCCATAGTGAGAAACACCTTTGCGGTAAGAAAGCCATTCCACTATTAGAAGCAACACAGAGAAAGGCTATGGTGCAGAGTTATTGCAAGAGATGGGGAGATGGGGGGGTGGGTGAACCTCCTGCCTTGAGGATTTTCAACTCCCCTCCTTTTTTCTGAATGTTCAGCTTGCATTAAAATAAAGCCCCATCTAGACTTTTTACCCTGAAAGCAGATAAAGTAGAAACGGTGGTGAATGTGCATAAAAAGCTCCCATGTTTGGGAATTACAGGAATACGATAAGCTTGTTCACCCAAGTGTGCCAATGAACTGCTCGTCACACTGAATACACAAAGACCGGGAGAGGACTCTAGGGCATGGCTCATAGGCATCCCCACATGGTTCTAGCCCTACCTGCTTTCAGGTTCAAATTCCAGAATAGGGCTAAAGTCTCATGCAGTTTTCCTTGCAGAGAGATCAAGCAAAGCTTCTGGGCAGTGGTCTACCCAATTAGTCAGCAAAGCAGTTAAATAATGTTACACGTTATGAGAAGATAACAATGGTCAAAATCCAGATGACCCAACTCCGCCATGTACTGCACCTGGTGACGTTTATCTTTGTTTTAATTTAATTTAAAACGTTCTTTGCACCCTCCCTTCAGGTTCTGAGGCTCCCTAGGGATTCCTTTTACTCCAAGGAAACCTTTGGGAGCCTCTGGATAGTGGGAGGGAGCCCACTGGAAAGTCGCTTACAACCAGGATTGACAGCCTTGTCTAGCAGGGCCAACATTCTGACTCAGTGGGGGATTCCTGCATTTGTATATTTGATTCAACGCTGGCATTTGGGACAGGAGCTACCATTGCACCTGAAGCCAGCCAGCTAGTGCAGTGGAGCTGGACAGGCTGCACGGTGACTGCTGTCTTCTTGACACTCTGCTGCCACTTTTGAGGGCCCGTTAATGAGAAAGGGGTGGACTATCTGGGGAACTTATAGCTATTCTCCTCTCTGTATCTCTATACATCTACTGTGTAGCCAAAAATGAATTTTTGCCAGGAATTCAAAACTCTGCAACATGTTTTGTCACTGAACACTGGACATAAAGGAGACAGTTCCTCTTGTTCAGTATAAAAGATGGGGGTGACTGCATAGAATAGGGTGTAATCTTTAAACAAGTTGCAGGTTTCCAACACATTCTTTTTGACATTTTTTAAAAAAACAGTTTGCCAAACGGGAAGTGTCCTTTTATCCCTCTGGAATCCTTCCTTTCTTTTCTCTAGGTGGTCCTCCGTAGGTCTGAAGGGGGTCTTCTCATCCCCAGAGGTTGCTCAACAGACTGTAAGGCCAGTGACCAACGGGCTGAAATCCTGTTGCTTAGCATCATAAGTCACAACCCCAGTAGGCTCATTTGAATCCGTGGAGCTTACAGAGGAGTTGACTACCCAATCTCCACTGATTCAATGGGCTTACTCAAGCTTCAGCTTACAACGCCAAGCAATAGGGTTTGAGCCACAGATAATCACTTTTCCTTGGTATAAGTTGCAGCTTGCACGCAGGTCAGATTGGAATCATCCCACTGGGGTCCCAAATGAAGAAGGCTCAGTGGTAGCCGTGACAATGGCCATTTAAAACTAGTTGTGGAAATTTATTGTTAGCTGTAGGTTTAAATTCTTGATGAGCCAGTGTCTCAGTCTGAAACCCCACGTGGATTCCTTCCTACCCTGCATGTTGCCTCTATCTCCATCGGATATGCCATTTGCTCGCTATTAGTTCTGGAGTGTCCCTAAGGAAGCTAGGCGAACATTAGTTCATTATTATTTGTTTTTAATCTCATCTCCATCACTGCTGTTTGGAGAGGGACGGGTTTTTTATGCTTTCCGATCACTGATCACGTCAGATCACAAGAATTGAGCATTCTGGGGATCTGCCTTCCATGGTTCTTCTGATCCACAGCCATAGGACACACGCTCCTCTGGAGGAAGATCAGGTTGAATTGACTGGGCAGAGCTATAGAGTCAGGGTGGCCCAGTGCTTTGGTTGTACTTCGGGCTGCGTAGCGACCAGGTTTAGACTGCACTGAGTCATGAAACTTTCTAGGTGATCTTTATTCTGTTTCAGAGTTTTGAATTTCTGGTAAAATTCCTTTTGTGACACAGCAGAAATATAGAGATTCACAGAGGAGAATAGCGTCAAGTTCCCCAGATAGTCCACTCCTTTTTCATTAACTGGCACTTAAAGTCTCAATATCTGACTCTGAGATATCTGTAAGAGAAAGAATAAAAGCGTTTCATTACAGTTGTGAACAGATCAACAGCAACCAACCAACCAAACAGACTTCGACAAACTAAAGAGAGGGAAGAAGAACACTCACCGGAGAGGCGGGACTCTCTTTCAATTCAGAGGTGGGAGGGAATAATTGGTTAGTGCTGGATAGATTGACAATCACCCCAGCCCAGAAAAAGTCCCTCTCAGTCACTCAAACCACAGGCAGCATGAGAGGTTGTAAAAATGCCAACAAGTTCAGTCTTTCATCCTCAGACTAGCCTACCTTTCAGGATGGCCGTGTGGCTAAAAGTAGGGAGGAAGGAAGCCATGCACCCTACCTTGAGCTCACTGAAGGAAAAACGGCCTGTTCGGTGTAAAAGATAAATCAATAACAAGCTAACATACCTGTTTTGTGCATTATGGTTTCATATTTGTAGTGTGCAAGAAGCCTGTGATGTAGGTGAGGCTGGAAACAGAGAGCTGGACAAGCCTTCTGAAAAAAACTGAAGGACTCTATTTCTGTCTATTTACTCTGGGGTGTACAGCTTGTTCTAGCCCTACTGGGCTGATAGCGGGCTCAATTTTGGGCCTTGAAAGGGGATTATTGGGGTCTTGTCCCTATTAGTCTCTGATTCTGTGGTGCTGAGGAAGAGAGAATCATTAATGTATTCTTGAAGGCTTTCACGGCCAGGATCCAATGGTTGTTGTAGGTTTTTCGGGCTGTTTGGCCATGTTCTGAAGGTTTTTCTTCCTAACGTTTCTTCCTAACGTGGACATGAAATTCTATTTCAAAACACAGAATTCTATTTCAAATTCTATTTGAAATTCTATTTCAAAACACAGAAGTACTGAACAACACCAGCAATCATTATGTTTGACTACACAGGGAAGCCATTGAAATCCACAAACACCGGCACAGCTTCAACAAAAAAGAAGAAAGTCTAAAACTCAACAAAGCCTGGCTCCCAGCACTGAAAAACACAGCCTGCAAAAGGTCAACGAACTCTACCCAGCCACAAGGACCGGGGATCATTGCACACAAAAGACTAGCTAACGACACCCATCAATCACAGTGACAGATCATCTCTCCCCCTTATCACAACAATACACCCATAACAAAAAACACGCTGATCACCATAATCACTCAGTCTCCTGAAAAGGACGAAAAGCTGATCCCACAGCTATAAATACTCAATTTTCCCACACACTACACCAGAACACAGAGTTCCAACTCCTGTCCTCTGAAGATGCCAGCCACAGAGACTGGTGAAACATTAGGAAGAAAAACTTTCAGAACACGGCCAGACAGCCCGAAAAACCTACAACAACCAGAGAATCATTACTTTAATTATGTATATACTGGTTAAATTTATATCCTACCATTCCACTAGAGAGATCAAGGTGTCATACATGCCTCTTGTTCTGCCTACTTTTTCCTCACAACTGTTAGAGTTTTATGAGATCCTCACATGCTGCCTGTAGTTTGTGTGATTGGGAGGGATTTTTCTGGGCTGGTGGGTTATCTATTTATCCAGCACTAACCATTGACTCCTTCCAGCTTTTGAAGGCCCCACCACTCTACTGAGCGTTTTCACCCCTCTCTTTAGTCTGTTGGGGGCAGTTATTTTGTTTGCTGTAAGATCTGTTCAGTTGGTTGCTAAGTATGTGTGTAGTCATGAAAGCAGTATACACAAGTCTGTAATTTCAAGCAAGTGTAAGTAAAGAATTTTTTGTTCTACTTTCTACTACAAATGCCCCAGAGTGAGCTATTGAGACTTTCAGTACCAGTTAATGAGAAAGGGGTGGACTCGGGGGACTTCTAACTGTCCTCCTCTGTGGCTCTCTATACTTCTACTGCATCACAAAATGAATTTTACCAGAAATTCAGAACTGCAACAACAACCACCTTGTGAAGTAGGTCAGGCTAAGAGAGTTTGACTGGCCCAAGGTCACCCGGTCAGTTTTTTGGCCCTGGGGACGTCACTAGAACTGTGATTTCCCAAGTCCTATTTGAATACTTTAGACACAACACCACACTGCTTTACCACACTGCCTAAGTCTACTCCAAGCTGCTTGCACTATCTTTTTTTGAGGAGCCCAACATAAACGAGAGCAGATGAACTCTGGATGATGAGGTGTCAAATATGTATATAGACTAGATGCAACCCATCAGCAACAGTGCCCCATGGGCCTTGTTGGAAAAATTTCACTGCAAGACCTCCAGAAATGTTTTTAAATGTAAGTAACCTTTTTGAGCCTATTCATACCTGACCTTAGGGAATGACTCGGCATTGGCTTTGGAAGAGAACAAGCCTATTCTGAGCCTACAAGCCTATTCTGAGCCTTCCTATGGCGTATTCATTATGATGCTTCAACATACGAGAAGTAGAAAGCTCCTAGAGAGAGACCTGGAGTGGGCCACCAGATTTGTTCTGTCTGCCCATCTGTCTCTCTCCCTGACACACACACACAAAGTAGGCAACTTCCTTTCCCATTGCACGTTTCCTATTCATCAGGACACTGGAGAAAGAGCTGTGTGCAGGATAGAGTGGCGGGTGGGAGGAGGGAAGGGAGAGAAGGGGAGGAAAAAAACCTGCTCTAAATTATTCATTGCCAATATCATTATGTGTCATAACAGTGTGTCTGTGATGGTGGGGCGGGGGGGGGGGGGGAAGCGTTTGCGTGGCAAGGCCGGAGAAGCTCATTGCAAGCTGCACAATGGCAGGGAGCTGATTAAATATTGATAGTCTCTAATTGGCTACAGGCTTTCAGGATGGTCAGGGCTTTGTTGGGATCATTTGTATTCTTGCTTTGGAAATGGGAAAGAGAGGAAGGGAAAAAGGCACATATAAAACACGTTGTTGTCCATGTCTCTCAGCCTCCTCTTCCCCTTCCTTTCCTTCTTCCTCTTCCTCCTCTCTCGCCTCCCTGGTCCTTGCTCTCCCTTGGTATGGATGAATGGGCAAGGTCTGTGCCTCGCTACGCTCCTGCGGATGCCCTACGAAGCTCGTGGACTGTTGGAAGAAGGGAGCCAGAAGAGTTTCCGGAAAAAGTCCTTGCCCGTGTTACACCATGAGTCACTTCCCTCAGTTCTTCCTTTAATTCCACCGTCACTGTCTCTTCTGTGACCACTGCCCAGGTAAAGACAGGCTAGAGAAAAAGGCTGTAGGGCAGGTGTAGACCATGTGCCTGCCCTGCAGATGGTCCCACGTTCAGCATGGGCAGGTGTGCTCAGCACCTTCTGGTCAGTGTATAGGACGCAGACCTAGATGGATAAATGTTTACTGAAAGGCTTTCAGAGTCTAGTTGTTTAGCTCCTTTTCTCACCTATTCATTCCCTTTCTTCTCAATATTTGCCCTTCGTGTATGGAAGCTGCCTGACACTTTGATGCCTGAGAATAAACAACAGTGCTTACTCCTTCTGGCTCCTACTTGTTGGAATTTTTACAACCTCACATGCTGCCTGTTGTTTGAGTGACTGGGAGGGACTTTTTTGGCCTGGGGTGACTGTCAATCTATGCAGCACTAACCAATTGCTCCCTCCCGCCTCTGAATTCAAAGAGAGCCCCTGTTCTCTGCTGAGTGTTCCTTTCTCTCTCTTTAGTCTGTTGAAAGCAGTGTTGTTAGTTTGCTGTTGATCTGTTCACAAGTGTAAGTAATGCAAAGTGTTTATTCTTTCTCCTGAAAATGTCTTAGAGTGAGTTATTAAGTGCCAGTTAATGAGAAAGGGGAGGAAATTTGGGGGAACCTGAAGCTATTTTCCTTTGTGAATCTCTCTACTTCTACTTAAGAGCAAAATAGAATTTTACCAGAAATCCAAAACTCTAGCACTAGTATCTGAGGCCACTGTTTTATTTCAGAGCAGGAGGCTTAAAAGCCAGTGAGACAGCCATCTTGCTCCGATTAATTGCAAGGCCAGCTCTTCGTATACTTGAATGGCATCCTGGCCAGTCTGAATGGAACGGAATATATATGCAACACAGAATGTGTATATATGTATATGTGAATGAATGTTTATATGTGTTTGCTTGGCTCAGAATATTGTTTTTGCATAGGACACGGTTCTAACCCATCAGAATGAGTCTGTAGTTAGCCAGGCTGCTATATAAGGCAGGTGTCAGTTAGAAGTCTGTTCGACAGGGACTTTAGGGGGCTGGCAGGGCTAAACATGTAATCATAGGGACTGACAGGGTCTCATATGACAATACATACCTCAGATAGGAATAATGATGTAACTGATTAAAATATGTATTAAGGCCAGTTAGGACTTACAAATATAAAAGTGTAAAATTCCTGGGTAACATATTGGCGGTCCTACAGGAGGAAAGCCCTCAGATAAAGGTGGTCAGGTTACATTTGGACTGTGACCCATATGTTACATACAGAACAGCGCTGTTTGCAAAAGCGGCCAGTAACATCCGCGCTAATTTCCTGAGAGCCATCGCGATCAATTGTGCGAGGGACTCCCAGTTATGAAGGGTCTCTTATTATTTTATATGTCTGTGATTTTATCATGATTTTACTTGATCATATTTGTATTTTAAACAATTGTGACGGCTTTTAGCCAATACAATAAACTTGAACTTGGAAGGTATAAAAGTGTAATGATAGGAAAGATAGTTATTTACCACAAAAAAAATACGTCTGTCATACCAAATGTCTAAGCACTATAAGTTATGTTATGTTTTATAGATGTTTATGAACAGTAAAAGTTATTTCATGTTTTAACCAAGGCACCAGTGATTATTTGAATACTACCGGCACACACACACACACATACAGGAGAACAACAAATTTTACTCTATGCAAAGAGTGGATTTTTTTAATCTAAATGTTTCCAGCTGCTATACACAAATTCTGCTACATTGTAGGTTATAATTTATTTATTATAAACAAAAGGCAACAGAATCACATGCCCAAATTGATATCCTGGTGTCACAAAGCCCATTAAAATCTGCTCCTTTCCTGCCCTCATTCCCAATGGCTAAGCAGTTCCCTCCCTATTTTTAGACCATCATGAGATCTTGGGGCATGAAATGCACCCCATGCAATGCTCTGCACCTCCCTTTCTATAATCGGAGCTTGTAAAAAGTTGCTTTTTTTGACTGTGCCTTCCAAAACCCTCCAGCCAGCATGGAAAGTAATGGATAATTAACAGATACATTGGTCCAGCAGCACCCGTGATCCATAGCACTGATGCTAAAGTTGTTATTTCTGTAAGATGCCAATGCTATACTTTGGATGCTGCTGCTGTGTGATCGAGGTGCAGGTCCTGGCAGGAATGTTTCCCATTTCCCGCAATTGATGCACTGCATTAATATGCATACCTTCTTTTGGAAAAGTTCATGATAAGAATGATTTCCCCCCCTTAAGATACCAGCTCTACTCAGACCACAGTGGCTGATTTCCTTTTAACTTTTATACAGGGGCTGCTCTGCCTGCCTCCAGATTCAGAAAGTCGTCCCGATTTGGTTGCTAGAACAGACAAGGGAAGGGTTACAAGTTCACAGCTCTGTGAAATGTCAGTGCAGAGGTTCAGCTAAATTGGTTCACTTCCAGCATCTCCAGTGGTTGGCAGACCATGGTGGTGAGAGAACAGGGGGAAACACATCCCTTTTTAATGTGTCTGGGGGCTCTACCATAAGACCCCAGCCTCTTGGAATTCTGTATGTTGCCCATGACGGAGTGAAGAAATAGAAAGGAAAAGCATTTATGAACCTCTTCTCTTTCTCTCCAAAATTTCATCTCAAACTCTGTATCAGAAGAAAGACTCTTTTGAGTTATGGTTACAGCATTGGAAGCAGAGCCCGAGAAAGATGGGTTTGGGACCACAACAGCTATAGTGTCCCAGCCCAAAGGACCATTCACTCCGATGGTCCCTTGAGCCCATTGTCCAATGGCCAAACTGGCTTAACAATTCTGGACGTTTTTGTCAAACAAGTAACTTTGTGTGATGATGGCTTTATGGGTCATCTAATATAACACCGTGCTTCTCTAGGCCTCATGCTGGCTGGGGGATTTGGTGAGTTTTTGTCCAAAAAGCAACTTTTCAGAGTATGGAATGATCTCCGAATTTTTCTACTCTGACCTCAGAGGTCAACTAAACTAATCTTCTGTGCCACCAGGATGTACGCTAGTTCCTGGAGTTTTATGGAGTTCCATAAAAGCAGCTTTTCAATCTCTGGGTATGGTTGAGATGAAATAAAATGATGACGGGGGACATCTAGGTGGTTGGTAAGGCTAATGGATCTTATTTGCCCATTCAAAACAAAACCCACCAAAAATACTTTGCATTAGAACAGAGAAGTCACAGCTCACAATAATATGTTATTGCTAAGGAAATCCCTCACAATTCCCCTGTGACTGGGTGGATTGTAGCTAAACCCAGAGAGAAGCCAAAGGAAGGTGGCAGATGATGTCATCATCCTGCTAATCAAAAAGTGCTTGTACTTTGAGCCAATAAGCCCTCGGTCCACTACTACAGCATGGGGGTGGAGCCTTTAGAATGCCAAACCCTCACTCTGCACACTTTAGCTGCATGACAGGAAGGCAGACATTCATGAATCCTGTGGACACCTTGCACCAGCATGCCCTCCATTTGACTTTGGTCCTGATGCCACTCACACTTCCTCCACCAGCCAGCCTGCACCACATGCTTAGCTGCCTACGGCTCTGCCCCAACAGAGAATTTTGCTACCTGGTGACCCATACAGACTGAGAACAAGAAGTACAAACACTATATTAACAAACAAACCAAGGACCAGTTTCTCATCCTGGAGTTTCCGGATTGCTGTTTGAAATAAGAGTTTGGAAAAATTAATTTCTCATGACAATACCCAGAATCCTCCAATCCATAGGTCCTCTGGCCTTGCTGACTAGGGCATTCAGAGTACTGCCACCCAAACAATATATTTTCTGAGCAGCGCTCTGTCTGTGGGCTCCAGAGACCATTGGTGCAGATGACGGTCAGCACTGGTTAGGACTCATCTAGAGTACTGTGTCCAGTTCTGAATATCACACCTTAAGAAGGATGCCAAGAAACTGGAATACATTCAGAGGAGGGCAACAAAGATTATCAGGGGACTGGAAAACAAGCCCTAAAAGGAAAGATTGAAAGAACTGGGCATGTTTAGCCTTTAGAAAAGAAGACTAAGGGGAGATTACCTTCTAACTGTTAGAGCAGTACAACAATGGAACCAATGATCTTGGGAGGTGGTAAGCGCTCCAACATTGGAGGCACTCAACAGAAAACTGGACAACCATCTTTCAGAACTGCTTTGATTTGTATTCCTTCATTGAGAAGGGGGTTGGACTCGATGGCCTTACAGGCCCCTTCCCACTTCTTTGTTCTAAGATTCCATTGGAGTCACGACTTCCACATCTTTCAAGAAATCCTTATAAAACAGGAGCCTGCAGGCCTCCCATCATCCCTTACTACTGGCTATGCAGGCTTGGTTGGGGCTGATGGAAGTTGTTTTGCAACAATGTTCAGAAGACTACAGGGTCCCCACCTTTCCTCCAAATTCCCCCGCTGTAAGAAATGGAGGTTATGCTGGGTTCCTTTCCCTCCCTAGTCATTATTTCTTCATATGTTTATTTAGAGAAAAAAATCCACTTCTCTCATCATTGCACTCCCTGCCCTGTGGTATGAAGAGGACTTCACTTGAAAGAGAATGCAAGTATCATGTCTCCAGTGGGATCCACCATATGAGGAATTTTTTTTATAAAAAACACACACACAAATGACAGATTGATTACCGACAAGGAGCTAAGCAAAGACCAAAAAGGAAAAAGGGGAGGGAGAGGAAGTAGGGTTCATTTGAAAGGGGAACAGCCCCTCTGAAAGGCTAAACTGGCTTAAAATATTCATTAAAGAGAATCTTTTCAATAGACAAAATGAGCCGGGTTGCTCCATTCCCCTCTTGTCTTCGCCTTGTGCATTCGCATGGAGTGTGGGCAGAATGTTCTCTTCGCCAACAAGTTCTGTCTGTACAGACTTTGTTTCACCCACCCCCCTTACTCTGATCACTTCCTGTACTCCTAAATAGATCCGTTAAATCCAGGGGATTGCTCCCAGGGGAACTGGACTGTCCAGAAGGATTGGGGTTGGTGTATCCCAGTCACTGCACATACAGATGTGCAGAAGATAATAGAGAATGATCTGTCCATCTACTGTGCCATGAACATGTGACATTGGTGCCCACAGGATACCCCCTTATTAACAAGGGTCTCACTGGTTACACCATGAGGAGGAGGGTAGAGACGTGGGAGGACTTAATGGGCAAAATTCTGTTGCTTGGCATAAAAAATCACATTAAAGTATTGAATCACATTGAATCATGGGGATTGGGTGAGTCAACTCTACCATACGTTTCATTGATTCAAATGGGCCTACTCTAACAGTGACTTACGATGCTAAAATAAATCAGAACTAAAGTAGGCCTATTTTAATCATAGAATTTATGGAGGAGTTGACTCCCTAAATCTTCATTGATTCAATGGCTCTACTCTGGTATGATTTACTAGGCCAAGCAACAGGATTTTGACCATTGAAATTAACAAGCTCAGGGCCAGCCCTACAAATGGACAGAGTGAGTCAGTCACCTCTGATTGCAGATGGTTCAGTCTGCAGTGGAAGCCCCCGGGCTGTTCTCCTTAATTCACCAGATGTTTTTCCCCACTGGAAGGCAGATCAGGGTATGCTTCGAGTTTGGTACAGAATATACCAAATCAAGTGCCATTCTCATCAAGATCCCATCAAGTGCCACTCTCATCAGTTTCTGTGTATGGAGGAGGTGTCATCTTGTCTTTCACTGCAGTCAGCAAAATGTCTTGGGATGGCCCCCATCTTCCTCTCTCTGGTTGATCTTAAAAAAAAAGCAGGTAGGGGAGCCAGCGTGGTGTCATGAATAGAGTGATGGGTTGGGAGTCAGGATGCCTGGGTTGGATCGGCTGCTTAACCATGGAAATGCACCGAGGGGTGACAGGGGTAAAAACCACTTCTTAAATATCTCATGTACCTTGGAAACACTGTTAGGGTCACTATATGTCCGATGTGACTTGATGGCTCACAACAGGAGAGGGAGGTGTAAAATGTCAGGAGAACAAACTCTCTGTGTGTTCTCCCCTCACTATTTTTGTATCTTTCAATCCTGATTCATCTTAACTCCAGTTCCATCAGGTGTTGCACCTGACAAATGATGGGGGGGGAGGAATGCTGCCCTCTCCTCCTGCCACCCTCTGCACCATGGCAGAATATGACCTCTTTGGACTGCATCTCCCAGAATTCCCCAGCTGCAGTGAAAGTTCCACACTTTGCATATTAATGTTTGAAAGTCTTCAGATGACACTGGTCTGTCCAGAGTTCCCATGTGCTATGAAAGCCTCATCCAGCCAGGCAAGGGGAGCCCATGGAGGGAGAGTAGACTTCTTCCTCTAGTCCTCCATCCTTTAGTACATGGCAGGTTGCATGGCCAGTCAACAGAGAAGGGATAAAGTGGGATGGGACTGATTGCCACCCTTCTCCTCTTCCTCCTCCTTCCTCTTCTATCAAAAGTTGGACATCTCCATCGCTCCTCTGATGATGGGTGGAGCAGGTCTAAACTATGATATTGTGTCACATCTAATCCAGTCACCCAGGACTGAGCCAGCTAACACCCTGCCTAGACCCTCCTCCGCATCTCTGCACCCTCCTGATGCCCAGGTGCCAGGGTCTCCACTGGTCTCACCCAGGGAGCTTGGGGTGAGGGCAGATGGCCTGCTAGGCATTTCACGATCATGTTATGCATATGATAGATGAAAGCACATATGTTCCTCCACCACTTCTCCTTGATGCCCTAAACCAATTGAAGTTAACCATTGAGATATTCCACCACACACACAGAGGAGAAAACAGACAGAACTTCATCCCATCTTCCCCCCTTTGATGGGCGGCAGTTTTGAGAGGAAAACTTTAATGAACACAATGGCTAGAGGGAAAATGCTAAGAAGTTTCCTCCAGGGTTGTATCATTCCTCTGGCTGCTTCCTGAGTTAGAGGAGGAGGAGAATCATCTTTGCAGGGAGGACCAAGAAGGAAAGCAAAGCTGAGGAGAGCAGATGTAAATGTCAAACTCAACCCCAAGTTTTGATTCAAGCCAAGCCAAGCAACGGTTTAGGTAGGAAAGTAGTACCATGGACAGCTCCAAGGAGATGTACCACATAAACCCAGTCCAGGCTCAAAGGGGGTGAACAACAACTTCAGCAATTTTGTGCATCTTATTGAAATGATGCATCTCACATTTCCCAAGACTCATTGTGAATTAACGTGTGCTTTGTGTCAGAAATTCATGAGGCTTGCTGTCTGTTTCATGCTCTTGAAATCAAAATGCCAGAGACACAGAAAACACATGCAGACACAAATGTGTTCAAAGAGGCATACCTTTAGAAGTGTGTGGAGAAAAGACACATACAGTATTGCCAACATTGCATACTCTTAATCCCCATGAGAGCAGAAAATACAAAGTCTTGTGGGCAGAAACAAAGTATGGGAGAGCCATGTAGGTTGGGTTCGGATCAAGGCCACAAGGCATGGGGTTTTTTAAATTCATGGACTACAGCCCCCAGAAATCGGCAGAAATCACCCCATGCTTTAGTTTTGTTTTTGTTTTTTTTGTTTTTTTTAAGGCAAAATACAGTCCTTTCAAAGGTCTGTAATCACATTTAGCTGAGAAATAATGGCTTCTCTTTGACATGATGAAGACAGAAGAGGTGGCTGGGCAGGGCTACATTCTATGGGAAGTGCAAGGTATAATGGGGTTGGTCGTTTCCTGAAAGGCACTTTCTATGGGGCATAACAGACAGGGAGATCATAGGATGGCCATTCTCAACAGGGGACCACATGGCCCCCTGGGGGGCCCTGGCACAGACTGGAAACAATTCTTCACACACCACCTTATAAGGTTCATTATATGACTTATACAATCCTGATTCAGCCTATATTTCTTCCATATTGTGTTTATGGCCAGGGCCGAGAGAGAGAGAGGCTGATCTAGAGAGCTTATTGAAAAACAGCCCTGACAATTGTTCTGTGTTTGGGTGAGAAGTAATTAACTGATGAAAAAGGAGTCAGGTTCTGGGATTTTCCCTGCTTGGTGTCTCTTTGTGAACAGTAGTAGTGAGCACAAGAGGATTTTCTGTAGACCATCTCGACTGCTGTCATTGGTGTTGTCAAAATTCAGGCTGTCCTTTGCTAGGTAAAGCTTGGCATCCTTTCTCCTTTTGGCAATTTCCTGGCATTTTGAATTGTGGATACAGAACCATGGTAATCCACATTTATAAACTGGAGGTTTTTGAAAAATTGAATTAGTGCTTAAAGGGCTGCACATTCTCCTTCTGGTGGCTACTGAGCTATCCTGGGAGTTTTCCTTGAAGATATGGTGAGATTTCATCCAGATCTGCACATCTATGGATTAATTCTGTGGGAAGAACCTGCAAATTTGCAAAAACTTGAAAAAGGGAGAAAGCGGACTAATAGTGTTCTCCATCCTAGCTTGAAAAATGCCACTTCTGACTGGATTACAATGCTCAGAATCAACCAGGCAGCCTTGCTGGGAGATTCTGGGAGATGTAGTTAAAAAAGCAACTTGGCATGGAAAAGAATGGAGGCAGGTGTCAGAAGACAGGGTCAGCAAAAATGGCCTATCTTACACACAAAGCGAGAATCCATTTCTTCATATCACTGAAAAATTTTCCAATGAAGGCCTTTTCTTTTATCAAAGAAGTTTTGTCCAAGCAGGTTGCACAGGCTTTTGAAATGCTACAGAACCCTGCAAAAGATGTGAGCAGAGGCAAAAGTGGATGAGTCATCCCCTAACAGAACTTGGAAATGTTACTTTTTTGAAGTACAGTCCCAAAATTATGTGAGGGAAGAGTACAGGTGACCACTGATCCTGCTAGGTGAAGCATTCACTGGGAGATGTAATTAGGTATGGGAGTTTTGGATTTTCTGGGACTGTGAATACCATCATCCTCCACTGTGGGAGTTTTACCTCTCTTGCAGGCACCTTAAAAATACCTAAATATGTCTCATGGGGGAGAACAGCCTCAACCGGAAGGCTTTTAGACTTCACTAGGCATTCTTGTTGTTAGGCGCTATGAATCGCCTCCGGCTTATAGTGACTCTATGAACGAGTGATCTCCAAAATGTCCTATCCTCAACTGGCCTGCTCAGCTCTTTTAAACTCAAGCCTATGGCTTCCTTTAGGGAGTCAGTCCATCTCTGGATGGCTTAGGTCTCTGGCTGTGGTTGGGAGTTCAAGTTGACAAGGGCTTGACTCAATAATCCATAGGGTCCTTTTCCAGCTCTACAATTCTAAGATCATTTATTTATTTATTTATTTATTTATTTACTTACTTACTTACTTACTTACTTACTTACTTACTTACTTACTTACCACCCCATTGTGTGGTGGGTAATTAAGTAAGTGCTTAATTTGGTGCCAGAGCACAATTCTGGGTGGTTTATCATCATCATCTCATATTTGGCCTTCCTCCTTTCCTGCTGTCTTCCACCTTTTCCAGCATTATTGCCTTTTCCAGAGAACCCTGCCTTCTCAGGACGGGCCCAAAGCTGGACAAACTCCCTTCCAGACAGTTCAGGCTCAATTTGCTATAGGACCCATTTGTGTGTCCTTCTGGCAGTTCAGGGTATCCGCAAAGCGCTCTACCCTATCCTAGGATAACTCCACCCAAACATCCAGTTCCTGCCTTCATGTTAGCTGGGACCTTTCTTTCTGAGAAGAAAACTTGGGCAGAACCAGTCCTGGCTAAGTCTCAAAGCCTTCCAACGGCAGCCTTTTTCCTCAGGCAAATCACATTTAAGTGTTTGTCAGGTGCCCCCAAGTGAGGTAGAATTCTCACAATGAACTATAGTATTTGTATCCCAGAAATTTTGAAAATCCTATCTCTAGTTGTAATCCAAAAACATAGCATTTCCATAGTCTTGAGGACAGGAAGTTTGTCTCTACAAATCTTGGCCTCCTGGGGCCAGAGTTAAAATGGAAGGTGTAAACCTACTGAGCATGTTCCGATTCTTCCCTCACATCATTCTAATTGTAGAAGGGTTGCAAGGCCCAAATAGGGATCGTGTTGTATCTTGTTCAGCCCTAAGTTAGCTTGTATGTGTTGGAGTTTTAGCAACCGTTGTATACTGTCTTTAAGAAGTTTTAGCTGGGAGGGACCCTTTCTGGACTGGGATGATGGTCAATCAATCCAGCAGTAAGCAATAGTTCCCTCCATGCCTCTGATTTTGAAGAGATCCACAACTCTCTACTTAAGAGTCTTTTCCTGCTCTTTTTCTGTCAGTGTTCAGTTAACACTATGTAGTGAGTCAGTATTTTGGTCAGTAGCTATATAGTCACTTGTGGTCAGTTTGCTATGTAGTCAGTTATGTAGTCAGTAAGCTCTGTTTGTGTAATCAGTCTATTTTTTTCCCCTACAATATGCTGTTTTTTATATATTCAGAACTGAGTAAATGGAACTTTTATTCTTTCTCTTACCAGGGTCTGAGAATGAATTAATGAAATTATAAGTGCCTGTGCAGAAGAACCAAGTCATAAGGGGTGGTCTACTTTGGGGAGACTTGACATTAATTCTGCTCTGTAGGATTCTGAAATGCTTTTTCTGCTGCATAGCTAGAGGTTTTACTAACCAAACATTTTCCTACTCTGCCAAAAGTATGTAATGGGGCTTTCTTTTCTTTTCTTCAATTTCCATCCAAAGTCCATCCCTTTTCATTGTACTATATGGCTGCTACTTTGTTTTCTAAATGATTTTTTCCCCTAAATGCATGAGAATCCAATTCCACCCCCTCTCCCAAAAGGGTTGCCAAGGGGCTGAAGTAGGGAATGGAAGAAATAAGGAGACGAGATAACGGGAAGGTCAAACTGGGGGGCAGACGTGAAGTCTTGTTTAATCTATGAGAGAGATGCTAACATACCTCCAGGTTTAGACCACTTGAGAGTCTTTAAAAGTCACTTTCCATGTTTCATAAAATATATATATAGTGCAACCCCCCCTTTGTAGTTCTAATAGCCACACGGCAGATGAATTGCCCTACCAGGTAGCTCATGATTCTATTAATTTATTTAACAAGATACAAAAGGGTCCTTTCATCTCGGTTACCTAATCCAGGAGCTGTTGGAGAGAAACCATTAAATAATCATGATAAACAAGAATTAAATAATAATAATAATAATGAACTTCCAGGCTGAAGGAGACATTTCCTCTACTGCCGTGGCCATCAGTTACAATTTCATCATCCTGGCAAAGAGAACTTTATTTCTGTAATAGGAGTAAGCCAGTTTTATGAAGCAGGAGATGGAACTGAGCCAAATTACTGAAGTTTCTTTTCTTTGGATAGTGCTGTTTGGTAGGAAAATGGACAGTTGTGGGGTGGGGGGGGGAGAGAAGAAAATCACAACAGAATTCTATATGGGTGATAATTCAAAACGAGGTCTTGCTGAGTTTATTTCAGCTAACTACTGCTTTGGAAGGCATAGCTACTCCCACACCCACCCAGCCCTGAAAAAAAATGATGCTCTCCTGATATTTCAGAGTTCAGCTTTCCTGAAGCCCAAATAGCACCATCAGTAATCAGGAACATGGGTCTTGTAGTCTAAAACATGGACAAATTTGAGGACTCAGTTTGGGGAAGTATAGCAAAAGCCTCTGGAGCTGTATTTTGGACATGTCTAAAATCTCAGTTCTGTCTTCAAGGGCAGCCCCCTGTAAAGGGTATTGCAGAAATCCAAACTTGACAGAGCTGAAGCACCAATGACTACAGCTAGGTCAGACCTCAAAAAATTAAATAAATAAATATATCAGCCAGTGCACACAAGTGGAATCTAGGATAAAACATACCTTGTTACATGAACAGACAGAAGTAACTGAGGATCCAGAGGAATTCTCAAAGATGAGTAGAGTTACATCACATATAAAAATAGAAGGAGGGAGCTCTAGAGAATCAAACTAGGTGATATGGAGAGCTCGTTATTGGAAATGGCAAATCCTCAAGTATGAAAAATGGTCTGACTGTCACCATCAGAGCTGCAAAAATGACAATATTAGGAACACAAATATTTAAAAAGAATTAAACAAGTAGTATATTAAAAATGGTAAATAAAATCAATGCTGCTGCTACTGCTGTTATTCAAAAATACCAGGCACAGTCAATCAAAATTGTAAAAACATTGACTGGTATTACATAATAGATACAGGTTTTAACAAAAAAAAAAAACCCTAAGTGTCTGTTAAATATCAACCTTATATGGATGTTCCTAATACTGACTTTTTTTGTAGCTCTGTTGATGTTATTTCTGGAATCTGCAACTGATTATCATTATCATCATCATCATCATCCACTCTCAAAGTCCTTCAGCAAGCATAGCCACTTGCGGTCAATTTTTTTCTTAACTTTTCCAACTTCTGTACTGACAATAGTGCTTCCTCTTTGCCGGAAATGGTGAAAATTTGATTTCAGTTTGTTTTCTCAATAAGAAGTTTGGAGATTAAAAGAAGAAGAAGAAGGAAAATCACCTTCATGATCATGGGGTCTTTCCTGTCAGGTTTGTTTGTTTATAGGAGAATCCAAAAACAGACAAGATTGAGACACAAAGCCCAGGACTTGGGATACTTTTATTCTTCCAAGCCTGAGTTTGACTTCTTATCCCTTTGAATCCTCGTGTATTCAACCACGGTAGCATAAGGGTGCCTTATCTTTAATACCGATAGGTCAGCCAGATATGACACGATTCTTTCCATGCTGATAGTAGTTAGACTTTCTGAATTTAAGCAGTGCAGACGAGGAGATAATTTTATTTCAGTTTATTTTTTTAAAATTATCAAAACAACCCCATTCTTGGAACAGCAAAAAATACTGAGCATAACAGACACTTTTTCTCTCCTGTAATGTTCTTTCTCTAACAGCTGTTTCCCCAAAAATAAGACAGGGTCTTATATTAATTTTTGCTCCAAAAAAACGCATTAGGGCTTATTTTCAGGGGATGTTTTATTTTTTTTCATGTACAACAATCTACATCTATTCAAAGATAGTCTTGTCCTCTTCTTCTGGTTGCTGCACAATGGTGGAGGGCAGGGTTTCACTTCACTGGGGCTTATTTTTGGGGTAGGGCTTATATGACGAGCATCCTGAAAAATCATACTAGGGCTTATTTTCAGGTTAGGTCTTATTTTCGGGGAAACAGGGTACTTGAGAATAAAATGGCACCCACCCACTGCCAGGAGTCTTAGAATCAAGATCATCCCTTTTGTGCCCTCTTAGAAGCCATAAAATGCCACACACACACACACCTTGACTACATGCAAGAAAGCTGGTCAAGGCTCATCCTTAGCAAAAACAAACACTTCCTGAACCACTGGGGAAAAAATAGTGGTTCCCCATCCGTGAGGGAAGCGACCGACCTGATGAGGCCATTGTGGAGCATGAATTAGGAACCAAATTGTCTTTAGTGAACTTTACCTTTCCTGATAATATTTTTTAATTTTTGACATGTTGAAAATTGCCTCCCACTGTTGGAACAGTAGGGGTTGAAATGTCTTCAGAAACGAATAAAGCAAGTTTTATGTGTGACTGGGAGGCGCAACTTTGGTAGACAGCCCCTTTCCCCCAAAATGTCGGGTTTTTACATTTAAAAAAGCCCCTGGAAATGATGAGACATTTATTTCATTTAAAGCAACACCAAACCCCAAAATTTAAGAGGCTGGATTTTTCTAAAGCAAGGCCCTGCACCTTTTCTGTAACGGACAATGGCTACTCCAGGAGTCCTTCCTGCGTGAAAGAGAAGAATTGGCTACAATAAAGGTGGTCTGTGGGTCTTGTAAAATCATAGGGCGATGTGTCCACTACCTATGATTTATAGAACCTGCACTAAAACACCAGCGGTTGCTCTGAAACCAATGCCATGGGACACTTGCCCTCACATCTGGGACGCCTACCAGGGATGGGGGCTCGAGTCACGGGACTCGCTGTCACGTTCAACTTAAGTCACACTGGTGACTCGACTTGGACTCAACTTGTTGTTTCTTTTTTCAATGACTCAGACTCCACTTGGGACCACCCTCTGCCTCCCTTTTTTTCTGGGGGGGAAAAGCTTGTTTTTAACAGGAACACAGACTTGGGACTTGAGACGTGGTACCAAAGACGTGGACTTGGGACTTGAACCCAAAGACTTAACCAACATCTCTGGTGCCTCCTGTATTTTGTGAGGCCTGTTTCTGGACATTCTGATGCTACAGCCCTTCAAAATGGGGACATTCAGGGGTGGATCTTTCAAACGCCTTGCATTTAGACAAGCCGTCATGATGCCAGCCTTCCTCCAAATTCTCCCGTTGCTCGGTTTGGTGTCTAATGCCGCTCAGGACCCTGCACACACTAGCCTAACCCGATGCATATTTAGGGCTCATTGGCACCCAATGGGTCCTCAAATCAATCCATCAATCTCCCTGCCTTCCTTTCTCTCTCTTTCTCTCTGCTTTTTTAATCCTCCGGTGAGCTGGCAGAATGGGAGGGAAAGAACAAAAAGCAAAAGCCAGGCGGAGAAACAGGATTTCCTTCCAATCTGCTCTTTAGCACCGTGGCAGAAATTCATTCTCATAATCGAGTTGACAGGTGTGCAAGGCTTTGCGAAGTTGGGGGGTTGGGGGGAGGCGCACGGGTGAGCGTGCAACCGGGGGAGTGCCGCCAACCTGCTTTCTTCCAGCGGGCGGGCCGTGTGCACCCGCCTCGGTGATTAGACATGACAGGCACACCTGCTGTCTCTGAAGCCCTGCAATTAAAGTGGCTTTGAGGTCCCAGGAAGTGACCGCATTAGAGAAGGCCCTCTCTGCCAGCTTCTTAGCATATTACCAGTGTCATTAGCGTATTGGCGGGTGGGAGGGCATGGCTGTGACCTGCAGCCCCCTTCCCACTCATTTGGGGATGCAAAGTGACTTTTAAAGAGAAGCTGCTTGCTTTTTCCCCTCCACTTAGAAGTGGTTGGACGTCTCTGGGGTTGGTGGGGGGGGGGGGGAGGAGAAACAAGAGCATCAGGATTCATTAGCAAGATGGAGAGAGGCTGAGAGAGGGAGAGCGAAAGACAGAGAAGTTGGTGTTCTTCATCCCTTCCTACTCCATGAGGAAAAAAAATATATGCTGGAGCAGGCTACTGGCCCAGCATCCTGTTTTTCCACACTGATCAAACTAGAAAGCTAGCCAAATGACATTTTTGGGATTACGGCTTCAATAATCCCTCTTCCCCCCCCCCCCCCCAGGCATGTCGGTTCTGGAATTCTGGAAGCCATAGTCTCAAAACATATCATTGGCGAGCTGGATACCTCTGAGAAACCTGAAAGCGTAAGATGAAGGAAGCGCTCTCCTGCTGTTGCCCACCAGCAATTGACATTTAAAGATGTTGTTGTTGTTCTCACGTGCCGTCAAGTTGTCTCCAATTTGTGGTGACCCTATGAAGGAGCAATGTCCAAGATCTCCTGTCCTTCTGAGCTCTTCTAAACTCAAACCTAAATGAAGCCAATACGTCTCATATTTGGTCTTCCTCTTTTAATGCCACCTTCCACCTTTTCCAGCATTATTGTCTTTCCCAGAAAAAGACAATCCTGCCTTCTCATGATGTGCCCAAAGTAAGACAGCCTCAGTTACAATGTTTTTGCCTCCAGAGATAGTTCAGGCTTGATTTGATCTAGCACCCACTGGTTTGTCTTTCTGGTAGTCCCGGGTATCCACAAAACTCTCCTCCAGCACCACATTCCAAACAAACCATTTTTTTCCCGTCAGCTTTTTTCACTGTCCAGCTTTCACACCCATACATGTTGACTGGAAATACAAGAGTGTGGACGATCTAGCCAGGTGGCCCTGGGCTGACCTGTCTTTATTGCAGTAGTGAACCCAGGGCTCATATAGTAGAAATGCTGGGATGTTTGGATAGGCAAGGATGATGACATCCTTTGCCACTCCTCTTAAGCTTCCCTATTCGCTCTGAAATTAGCTGTAATCATCATGGCAGTGAGCTGGTAGGGAGACTGATTGTTCTCAGCAACATTATGTTGTTGTGAGCTAACCTGGATGTTGTGCAAAGTATCCTAAAATCTCACAGTGCTGTAGTGCCTTGCAGCGTCAAGGTACCAGACTTTCTGGTTAGCTGGGACAAGGCATCATCTGCCACCACCCACCACCCCAGTATTTTGCAGTGGCTGAACTTGAATAGGATTTAGCCTTACAAAAACCCATTAGCTTTACAAAAGACCTGCTCCTACACACACAGACAGACAGACAGACAGACACAGAGAGAATCTTGTTCCTGCTCTGCTAGATCTACCTTCCAGGATTGCTATGAAGGCAGATTGGAGAGGAACAAACTGGAGCAAGTTCAGAGGAGGGCGACAAGGATGATCAGGGGACTGGAAACCAAGCCCTAGGAGGAAAGACTGAAAGAACTGGGCATGTTTAGCCTTGAGAAAAGAAGACAGAGGGGAGACAGGATAGTCCTTTCAAATACTTGAATCCTCTGTATCCTATACAGAGGAGGGGCAGGATCTGTTCTTGATCATCCCAGAGTGCAGGACACATAATATTATTCTGCTGAATATCAGAAAAAACTCCCGACTGATAGAGCAGTATGACAATGGAACCCATGACCTCAGGAGATGGTGAGAGCTTCAACGCTAGAGGCAGTCAAAAGAAAATGGGACCACTATCTTTCAGATCTGCTTTAATTTGGGTTCCTGTATTGAGCAGGGCGTTGGACTTGATGGCCTTGAAGGATAGAAATTTAAACTGATTCCAAACAAATAGCTAAATGGTTGTGTTTATGGGCACTGATAAAATTTATTTGTTTGTTTATGGACATTCGAGGAACACAGGGATCAAACGTATGGGTATGTTGCTGAAATTCAAGGCATTTCAAATATCCGCAGCCACATATCCCCCTGTTGAAGGCTTAATCTTTAAATTAAAATAGAAAATAGAATTAAAATTAAAAAAAATGAACAGAGTACGGAGAAAGACTCTCGCAGGAAAAGAATGCCTCTTGCTTACACATTGGCCATTTGTGACACAGGGCGCAATTGGACAATGATCAAGGATCACTTCAGATTGCACTGGAAAGGGTTGCTTCACTGGATCTCCCACAAAGCAATTCTTCTATGCACACAGGGATCTCTCCAGCCTAGCTTCAAAAACAGAGTAACCCTTTCACTGGACCTCAAAATTCCAGACTGGGCAGGGAGCAGGGTTGGGCTGGTTTGTGATCTCCTGTGCATCATACTGGAACGTGCAACAAGCGGTCTAAAACATGAGCTAAATCTCTACCTGATTGCACCCTCCCTCCAAGAAGTGGTGGACAAACTCTGCTCACCTTGAGTCAATATCACATTGGCAATTATGAGCTTTCTTTGTAAATGCTCAGCTCCTGATGAAGAAGAAGCTGCACCGATGACGTGGCATGCATTTTACCTTCTCATCGTGCCCCCGGGAGTTGTAGTTCCCAGCAGCAGCCATGGCACAGAGCCATGTGGGAATTCTTCCCCTCCTCCTCACGGAGATGCGAGAAAGGTTTTTGGTTTTCTGGCTGGCAGACAGCATGAAAATTTGGGCAGGAAATGACTGAGACAACTGATTCAGATAGAGGAGGAAAGTCACCCAATGAACATTGCTGGATCCGGTCAGCCAATCTGACAACTGAGTCCAACCAACAAGAGTTGCAGGAAAAATAAGCTCTCATTGGGAAAAGAAATTCAACACACATACTTGAACTGCTGGATAGCTCAGGGGTTTTAGCTATCGGGCTGTGGAACCATGCCTCCTTGACAGGGGCTGAACTCCATGAGCCATACAGTGTCTTCCAGCTCTGCAGTTCTAAGATGATGATGATGACAGCAGCCTCCTCACTTGTGTAAGAAGCCAACCCAGAAGCTTCAAGCACTAGCTGGCCCTGCTAACTTTATTAAAAAGGGAAAGCTTTCCATTTGGGGCAGATGTTAGGATTAGGCATCCTTCAGTCTCGAGAGACTATGGTAACGTGCTCTGTATGGAGGACTTGGAGAGTGTCCTCTCCAGAGCACGAAGCCTGGGTAAAATAATATGGAGGATAGGCTGTTACCCAAGCAGCAAATCCCCCCTCTACACGTCGCTGAAATAGTCCAATGGAAAGGCAAGTGCCAATACAACTGGTTTCAGCGACGTCGCAGGAGTTGCCAGAATGACACGAACTGCCTCCGGGACTCCGGCTCCGGATTTTGCCTCAAGGTTAACTCCTGAAGCCTTTTCCATCAGTGGATATAGCCACAAGGCAGTGGAGGTTTGAAATCGGAGTTTTCCTTCTCCTAGATGAGCTGCCTTCCAAGGCTGATGAGCCCCACCTACCCGGCCTGCTCCCTGATAGTGCAGAAGTATGGTCGAGTTGTCCTTTAGAGCAGTAGATTTTGAGCACCCTCCCCATGCCCAGGAGAATCCAGGGACTGTACCAAGGGAAACTTGTTCAGTAAAAACACCCTGTTCCTCAGCCAATAGAAACTTGTGGCTTCAAAAGAAGGCCATGAGAGAAGGTATATACATAATGCCTACACTTCTTTGTTTGAAGAACTGATATCCAACGAACAGCTTCCTGAGCTGCAACGTTAAAGCCACAACTCCAGTGCAGCCTGCATCTAACTTTTCATTTAACTTTGTACATGCCTGGCAAAATGCATCCACCACAAACCTTTGGGACCCTGTGTTCTTTGCATTAATAACAAGACACTGGTGGAAGCCTGATGAAGTGACCCTTATGAAAGCTGGCAGATTATTTGGTTTCTGTAGTGGTCTATAAAGGTATATTACCGACTCCTGCATTTGTATCCAGCAAAGGTATTATGGCTGAACTCCTGCTGTGCCATTCATTAAGCAAATGACATTAACTTTTGGAAATCAATTGCCGTAAGTTAAGAAACCTCCACTCAGGGTCTCAGTGGGACTCACTTTAGTTGGATTTGACAATTTTGTGCTATTTCCACACTTTCCAACTGTTCCTAAGTAAAATTAGTGTTCTCACACTTGCCCAGACTTCTGGAGAGGTGAAATATGCCTCACCTTAAGAATCTGAACACTGGAGGGCATTAAAAGGCATTATTTCAGAGAAACAACAGATTATATTTCTCATTCCTTGCCCTCTCCACAAAACCATCAGATTATTTCCCTTCCAAATATAAAGAAATGTGCACATTTGGGTGGTGGAATCTTATTTTTAAAAAAAACACAGAAATCATCATCATCATAGAACTGCAGAGCTGGAAGGGACTCTATGGATCATCAAGTCCAACCCCTCTCAATGAGGCATGGGAGGGGGGAGGGAATTGAACTTGCAACCTCATAAACGGCTGAGCTATCCAGCAGTTCATCATATTCTGCCCCGTGTGCCTTTGGGAGTAGAGAAGCTTTGGGGGTTTGATGTGCTTCTGCCAGGAGAAATTTCTATAGACCCTTTGACACCAGTGGGTCCCGAAGGGCTTACCTGACACTGACAGCAGCTCTAGTTAGCAGCTGCATCACCACTGCATTTGGCCAGACGGCTCTTGGCTCTCCTGTTCTATTTCCCCCCAAAGCTCTGCAGTGACACTGTATTAGGGGCATTGTGTGTGTGTGTGTGTGTGTGTGTGTGTGAGAGAGAGAGAGAGAGAGAGAGAGAGAGAGAGATTCTCGGGGAGAATCTTGGCCTCGAGCTGCCCAGAGACCAGTTCCATGTTTGAGGGGTTCAGCGGAAGGGCAGGGGGCTTGTGTAGAAGCCGCTGGAGTGGCTGAGATGCTGAGCAAAGACATTACATGCTGATGGCGGACCAGGATCAGCTGGGAATTGCACAGAATTGCAACTCTGCTTAAAACCTAGAATTCAAACTGAATTTTCTTCAATTGATGAAACCTCAGATGGGGCTCAGATGTAATATATATATATATATTACATCTCTCTGTGATGGAACTGTACCAAAGCAAGCAAAGTCTGGAAAATGATGGAGGGGGTGAACAGGTGATTAATCTTCTGATCAATTATTCTTGAAGCTTACTTAGTGATGGAGTCATTGCCAAGAACACTGGATTGTTTCAGAAATCTTAATATTCACACCAATGGATCTTTGGGAGCTACTGGGATCTGGAAAAACAGAGCTTTAAAGGAAGCGACGGGGCAACCAAAGCTTTGGCAAAATGAACAGAATACTGGTTTATTATTATTTATTTCATTTCATCCTCAACTTGCTCGCAGAACCAACATTCCAGACTGGATATTAGCAGGGAGGTGCTAATGCCCCATCCTCTGATCTGTGTTTCAATAAAAGATGCCTAGATCAAGGTCAGCCTACCTTTGTCCAGGTCTATGACAGTATTTGTATGTTATTAGGTCTTCTGTAAAGACTCCATTCTTCTCAATAGGAAAATGCAAACAATAAGGTCAGGTTTATAAACTGAATGATATGTTACAGAGTTTTGAATTTCTAATAAAATTCCTTTGCTATGCAGTAGAAGTACAGAGACTCACAGAGGAGAATACCTTCAAGTTCCCCATATACTCAATCTCTATCTTGTTAACGGGCATTAACTGGCACTTCCAGTTCCACAAAAGCTTACATTAAAATATAGCAGTTAGACTTTAAGTTGCCACAGCATCTTTTTATTTATTCATTTATTTATTTTGCTTTTGTTTTGTTTTATATTTCCTGTCAAAATGCTTGCGGAGGCTGACATGGCTACAACTTTGAAAACTATGTTTTTAATGTGTACTCTTTGTTGATTGTAATGGTTTTTCATGTACTTTGCCTTATTTTTTATGGTGTTATGGTTTTATTAAGATTCTACCTGAATACTAGCTTTGTCTGCACTTATTTCTTTTTAAAACTTTGTGAGCCTCCTTGGGAGCTGAGAGGTGGAATACAAAAGTAATCAATCCTCCCTTTCTCCACAGAAACAAAGGACAACGAATCCCATTCTTTGAGATGGCATCATTGTGAGACTAATCTCATAATGTGGAGGGGTCTTTGTGTCTGGTAGATCCAAGGCAGCCCCTAATCCACACTACATCCCAGCCCGATCCCTCTTGCTGTTGGTCCTCCGTGTGTACCAGGAGTCATTGGGGTGGAGAGGTCCTTCTGCAAAGGAAGTTCTTCCCTGCCAGAGGAGAGTTTATTCTGCTTTTCCTAACCCCTTTCATCTGGCCTTCAGACTGGATACAACTCATCCTCTTAGTTCTTAAACCAAAGGGACTTCAGTTGTCAGGATTATTTCATCCTATTGGTTTCAACAGAAACAAAACTAGAAAATACGCTTAGCATGTTTTTAGAAGAGGGACTCCCATAAGTGGTGTATATGTTTGCCGTAGCATATGATTTTCTTCCTCTTCCATTTAGCATGCTTCATTTTGTGATTTGTCACTGTAGGAGAAACATGGTCTCAGTTTGCAAATCTGATCACTGAGGTAGCAATTATCTCTGAGGAAATCCTGTTGTCACGGGAAAAGGGGTGAACTAGTAGTAATACCTCTTCCTTTGAACGTATAATCTAACTCTTAATGAGGATCCAAGCCAAATAATTCTATCTGTTCTCTCTAAAAGGATTATCATATAGTTTTTTCATTCATTGGAATTTCTTCTGACAAGGCCAACAAGTAGTAAAAGGGTGTGGGGTCATGACAAGGCTGTAGATCTTTAACCGAAATAGAAGTACAGCAAGAATGTGTTAAAAAGCCTTGTCTCGTGTATGGAATAAAAGGTTATTTGTGAAAAATATGGGGTTTTCAGCACACAGGAAGAAGGAGTTTTTCTACAAAAAAAGTGCTGATATGGGAAGAACACCCGAGAAGTCTCATAGTCCTACCCAAAGGGAAGTAAACTTTTGACATCTTTTTGTATTTGTCCAATCAAACAAACTAGTAAATATTTACATTCCTAAAGCACTGTTATGCTAGAGCAATGGTTCCCAACCTTGGGTCCCCAGATGTTCTTGGACTACAAATCCCAGAAATCCTGGCCAGAACAGCTGTTGGTGAAGCTTCTGGGAGTTTTAGTCCAAGAAAATCAGGGGATCCAAGGTTGGGAATCACTATGCTGGAGCAAGGTAAAGGGGGGGGGGGGGTTGAGGCATAGGGGCCCTGTTATTCTTTGCTGTCTATGTATCAGTGGCAGTTTCTCAGTCAGCAATACACAAGCAAAGAAAAATATTTTTTAATTTAAACAAAGTGATTCATCACACCAGTGATGATCTAGCAGACATTTAAAAAAATCTCTAAACATTCAGCGGAAACTCTTAATTGACAGCGGATGGGGCTACAAAGGGAGAAGCGTGACAAATGGCATTTTTCTTCCCCCCCACGCACTTCGACCAACTCTTTCTAGCCTCATCCAGCCCGCAATAAAACAGCCAGTCTCAACAGGCCCTTAGAGACCAATCCAGCAGGAAGAACAACTGTGGGGCGCAGTGGCTTGGCCAGGGGATATCCAGAGCAAAATAAGAGAGGAGTAGCAAAAAGCTTGACCCCTGTATATACACCATCCCTGTAACAGAAACCCTTGCCTGGAACACGCCCTGGATTTGGAGATCATCCATCTCACTATTAAGAAGGAAAGAGGGAAACTTGCCTTACCAGACTCATGACTTGAGGGTGAAGGGAAATGTTTCCAGTTTAGTTAATGTTGGAGTTGTTAAAGAATTTCCTTCTAGTTTAATAAAAACCTGTTTCAATATCATCTACTTTGTCGTCATTTCTGGAGCAGAATATGACAGAGAAGAACCCTCTTGACCTCTGGGGGTAATTGGGGCTCACACTCAGTCAGTACTCTGTTTTTAGGACCAGACAGTACAGTTGCTTTGGTCACAAATGAACTTACTGTTAATCAATTTATTTGACTTCCTCAAGTTCTAGTAGAAGAGAAGTAGGAGAAAGCCCTCTCTATTATCTATCATTTCTCTCCTTCTCTTTCTTTCCATGGTTTATAATTTTCAAATCTCTCTCAAAGATTTTCCAAATGCTGATAAGCAGTCTATCTACCTCAGTCCATCTTACCTAGTGCTCATCTATTGCCGTCATCATAAATCAGGGCAACACTACTGGTCCCATTTATTATACCAGTGGCGTACACATCCATTACACATCTAAAATAGTAAGGGGCTAGGAGGCCTCTGTCTTCAAAACATTGGGCGGAGCACAATGAATATCAGAATAAATGAACAAACTTCTCGGCGGGGTGAATTGATGGAAGGACAGGAAGAAAAGAAGGAATCAAGGACAAAGTTCTATTCCTGCTCAAGCATAGTGAAAAATGAAGGAGGAGGAAGTAGAAGAGGAAAGGGAGGAGGAGGAGGAAAAGAAAAAGGAGGGAGAAGGAGAAGGAGGAGAAGAAGAAAGAGGAGGAGGAGGAAGAAGAAAGAGAAAGAGGAAAGGAGAAAGAAGAAAGAAGCAAAAGATGAGGATGAAGAAGAAAGAGAAAGAGGAGGAGGAGAGGAGAGCAGGAAGAAGAAAAAGAATAAGAAGAGGGAAAGAATGAGGAGGAGGAAGAAGAAGATGAAGAAGGGAAGAGGAGGGAAAAGAATAGAAAGGAGGAGGAGGAGACAGCAAAGAGCAAGAAGAGAAGGTAGCGCTAGAAATCCAGTATACAAACCTGCAGGATGGGACTCATTCATATTTCACAGCCCGGTTATACAAGCAAAACAGCAACCAGAGCCATAGCGAAGCTGCCGTTTGTCATATCAAAAGGTGCTTCAGTGCTACCTGCCTGGGCTACCTGTCCCCTTGAAGTGTGCAGCTAGGGAGGATTTGGCCGAGTGGGGAGACTGGAGAGGAGGAGAAAGGTGTGTGTGTGTGCGTGCGTGCGCGCGCTCGCGCGCTCGCGCATGCATTCTCCCTCCATCCTGAAGCTTCCTTGCCGCAGCTGGAGACGGGCAAGCAAGTAATTAACCTCCCAGCCAATTCCCTGGAGGGGGCTGCCAGGCAGATCAAAGGACCCACACATCTTTGTCTGGAAACAGGCAGGCGAAGGAAGGAAGTGAGCCGATCGCCAAAGCCAAGGTAGGAGGAAGAAGGAGGGGAGAGGGAGGGGGGGGGAGAGAGCCTGTACCCTTTCCTCTTTCCCTCTCCCTTTCCCACTGTGTACCTAACTAATTGATTTTAAAAAGGGAAAAGAATTCTACCTTTCTCCCAGGACAGATCTTAAAAAGTAGGAGGCGAGGACAAAATCAATTTCCTCCTGTCTCTCCGGGCAGGAGTGAATCCACGCTGTCTGCCAAGCGAGTGGGTGCCTGGGGCTGTACATAGGCAGAATCAAGATGGACCTCCTGGAATGAGCGTCTCCAGAGCCCCAGTCTTTTCAGACAACAGTTTGCATCTCAAGACAGAAGAAGGGAAGGATAACATGAAGAGAGGATAACATGGAGCTGTAACGTCAGGATGAAGCGAGGCATCCTCGGCCTTCGCTCCTTTCAACCCTGTTTGTGTGAATCAGGGTACACAGACTTTGGGGAAGTTACTTTCCAGACTACGATTCCCATAAAGCATGGCTGCTAGCTATGTTGGCTGAGGATTCTGGGAACGGTCATCCCCCAAAAATTAACATTTTTAATTCGGCAAGCTGTGAACAGAGTAAGGATGGAGGAAACACTCTTTTCTTGCAGACTCGAATTCCAGGCACATTCTTGTCTCTCTCGCACAGGCTATGAGCTAACTGTCTAGTTTTCACGTATATAATTTGGGGACATCTGTTCTCTTGTGTGAATTTCGTTGTATGTGTATACTATGTATATACTTACAATGACAATAAATCTATTTGATTTGATTGGATTGGATTGGAGAAAACTTTCTGATGTGATGGTTGGTGCAGTCATAATTTAAAACTATATAAGAAATTAGAACACACGTACAGGAAGATTTTTTTTCTTTCTTTCCCTAACCCTTTGTTAACTATTGTCTGCTTCTCTGTCTGTTTGTTAGTTAAAGTTTCTGAATAAATGTATGTAACTACCCTGTGTCTGCTGCTTTTTCCAGGCGCCCACTGAGCTGATGAACTTTAGGGATTCTGACTAACTCTAATAAGGCACTCACCTGAATCATGATGATCCACAGAAGGCTACATCTTACAAATCCATAAGCTTGGTGGGTTTGTGTATGTAAAAAATGTGTTGTTTACTTGCCGACCTTTCCCGAAATCCAGGCTGCTTTTTGGCCCATTCTGTCCTTAAAAAACAACTTGCTGGCATTCAGCACCGCAGCAGCCCAGATGCAGAGAGAAAGCCATTTAAAAGGACATTAATGAAATAACTTTGACTTAATTAAAGTCAATTATTGTCTAACTCCGAGGCTCATATTATTGGTTTGGAAACCAGTGTAAAAGCAATTGGATTTCTCATCTCACCACCTGGCACTAAGTGAAGAGCCCTGTTAATACTTCAACATGAAATTGCTCTGTGAAACGTTAAAGGAGACGGGCCGGCTGCAATCCAATCAAAATGCTCTCTGTTATTGGCAGGTTTCATGATGAAGAAACTGGGATAGCAGCCACTTGGTACCATATTTTATTTATTTATTTAAAATATTTTTAATCCGCCTTTCTCCTTAAAAAGGAACCCAAGATGGCTTACAACACTTAAAAGACAGTATTTAAGATTAGGAACAATGAGTATACCAGCGACGTTGGCAAGTCTTTGGGTCCAAGTCCCAAGTCCAAGTCCAAGTCCCTATTAAAAACAAGTTTTTTTTTCCCTAGAAAAAAAGTGAGGGGTGCATAGGTTCCAAGTCGTGATTCAAATCTGATTCATTGAAAGAAAAACCAAGTCATGTCCAAGATGAATCACTGGTGCAACTTAAGTGTGACTTGACAGCAAGTCCAGTGACTCAAGTTCCCATCCCTGGCATATATATATATATATGAAATAACCAACACCAAAAATACATTCAAAGCAGTAAACAATTCATTTAAAAAACCCACTTAGGCAGCCAGTCACTCAGGGAACGCTTGCCTGAAGATAAAGGTCTTTGCCTGCTTTTGGAAGGACAGCAAAGATGGGGCCAGGCTGGCCTCCTGTGGGAGGGAGTTCCAAAGCCTGGGAGCAGCCACAGAGAAGGCCCTCTGCCGTGTCCCCACCAGATGCACCCGTGGAGGTGGTGGGACTGAGAGAAAGGCCTCTTTTGATGATAACAGTTGAGCAGGGTCATAGAGGTAAATGCAGTCCCTGAGACAGCTTGGTTCTGCTCCCCACAAAAATTTAGCACCATGGGATGGATGCTTATTGGACGTGTACGGAAACCTTTTAAGCACAGCATCTGTAAACGTCCAGGAGGGGCTGTTGTGTCTCACTGAGTGCATAACATTGTATACAAGCTAATGGAGAGACTGAGCCGACAAGGGTTCATAGTTCAAAGCAGGAGTGGGGAATTTTGGGCCTCTTGGCTTCTCCAGCTGGCTGTCAAGCTTCATCACTGGTTGGAGCTAACATAGAGCTAGTCTGAGCCCTTCCTTGTCAGGGAATTCCAGAACATGGGTATAGCTGCAGAGATGCCACCCAAAACAACTTACCAAAATCTGTAAATTTCTTGATAAACAGGATGGAAAATTTGTAACTAATACGTTGATTTTGGAATTAGCGGTAGAGAATAATGAATCTATCCTTACACCGGAACTAAGCATCCCCAACAGATAGCTATCTAAAACTCCAGAGAGAGAGAGAGAGTGTGTGTGTGTGTGTTTACCCAGGCAATGGGTTCTATCACTGAATGTTGAGTTTCTTCTACCGTTCAACCAAAATCTACCCTTCTGTAACTTAAGTGAATTAAACCCAACGTTGCTACATGAGACAGGCAAGAACAAGTCTTTGTCTTCTTGGTTAGGAATCCTTGCTTTGCAAATTACCTTGGAGGTACAGTTTAAGCTGTAAGGCAATTTATAAATAAACATTAAAAACATAGTGTGTATTCTAAACACTTTGTTCTTTTGCTCTGTTAGTGGATTTGCTATTTGTTACACTGGGCTTACCTTCTAGAACGGATGTTGCCAGCAGATACAAAGATTATCGGTGCAGATGTGTCTACAGAGAAGCAAACAAAGGAGAAAATCGACCTGGACACCAGGTGGATGAAAGTTCTGTTTGGGTTCTGCAATAAAACTTGAAAAATTCCTGTCAAGACTATCTCTTAAAAATGCCTTAAAATCCCTTTAAAATTAACTTTCGAAAGTAATTAGAAATAATTACTTGCTATACTAAAAATCTAATTTTTTGAAATATAATTTTGCCGTGATTGTTACCTCAAAATTAACTAGCAGCTATTGCATTACTAATAACTAGTTCTTTCCAAGGTCTGGGAGACTCAACTGAAGTGCAAAACTGCACACATTTATGAGCTCATGATTCAGTTAACCTGTCAGAGCATCTCTCTCAAAGAATTGCTACCCATGTTACCTGTTTCTCTCACGCCTTGATGCTACAGGTGTCTACATCAAAGGAGGCCTACAAGGTGTTCACTAGAAACTGGGCCTTCTTGGTTAGTGGCTCCATCTTTGTGGAATTCACTCTCATCAGAGATTTGCCAGGCCTCTTCCCTCCAGGCCTTACACTAGCTTTATGGCAGAGCTCTTTAAAGAAGTATTTAGTAATATTCTTCCCCCTACAGTTTTTGTGCAGATCCTTGTTTGTGTTACCTACTTCAGTTGTTGCCATATGGCTTTATTGTTGCTGTCTTTTACTATTTTTCTTGTTTCTATTCAAGTTTAATTTTACCATTCATTGGTTGGGACTTTTTAACTCTGTTGTGAACCGCCCAGGGCAGTGACTTTTCACTCAATGGGTGGTACAAAAACCAAATAAATACATTTAACCCATTCTACCAATGCTCTATTGAAACATCTGAGAAACGTGCTCGAACATGAGTACACGAATGACAGGAAAATGTACCAAAATGTCTACATTCACAAAATGTACATAGAAATATAAACAAATTTCTGTGGTATGGTGGGGTGGGGTGGGGTGGGGTGGGGTAAATGGTCTCGATCCACTGTTAGAATGAGCCTTGTAATGGAAAGCAGAGCTGCTCAGAAGGTTCACATTTTTGCTCATGCATGCATGCCAAGTTTCCAATTATATGAATCTGAAGTGTCCCATTCACTGGTTCTGACACCAGTTCAGAACAAGATGGCTGCCTGAAGTGCTACTGAAAATGATGTCCCTACCCACCCAAGTCAAACTATACAGTACCCTAATCCACAGCTTCCTAATGTTACTTTGGAACCGAACCTGTGAAAATTATTTTGAGCAAAAGTCATTCTTTGTTGTCATTTGTTGTCTTTAAACTCATTTACTGACATTAACCTGTGGTTTTGTTTTTAATGTAACATGTTACATGACTCCTTAGTAATGTGTAATTGACATGTTACTTTTAAATTGTTTCTTTAAACACAGAATTAAAAACACAAGAATAAATACCCCCAAATTTCCAAAAAGGCCCCCAAAACCCATGTCATGGCACAGGTAATATTACTCAAAATTTTAACGTTGTTGCTCCTATCACAGATAAATGAAGGACACTGGCTTTTGTTGACCAGAAAAATGAATAATACATTACTAGAACAAGTTGTTTCCAAGTGCTGTTTCACAGGGTTTTCTTTTCACACTTGTCTGTGTCACAATGAAGGTAAAGGTAAAGGTTCCCCTTGACATTTAGTCCAGTCGTGTCTGATTCTAGGGCGCGGTGCTCATCCCCGTTTCCAAGCCATAGAGCCAGCGTTTGTCCGAAGACAGTTTCCGTGGTCACGTGGCCAGCACAACTAGACACGGAACGCCATTACCTTCCCACTGAGGTGGTACCTATTTATCTACTTGCATTTTTACATGCTTTCGATCTGCTAGGTTGGCAGAAGCTGGGACAAGCGACAGGAGCTCACTCCGTGGCGTGGATTCGATCTTACGACTGCTGGTCTTCTGACCTTGCAGCACAGAGGTTTCTGCGGTTTAAACCCGCAGCAGCACCACGTCCCTGGCGTCACAATGAAACCCACTGGTAAATTAGGAGTATTCAGCAGATCTCAGGAAGAGCATCAGAAAGATCTGGAAGTGATCGTAGAAATTCACCACGCTGTAGTGGCTGCAGGTGTCCGTTCACTGGAAGATGAAGAGATCACTCATAAAATCAATACCCGATCTTCATGGGAGTGAGATTAACCTAAGAGAACAGGGACTGCATTTTTGCAGCTGGTTGGTTTGAGTAATCCATTATTAATGCCTGAGTAAGGCCAGATTCTGACCAGAGTGGGGACCTTGTTATCTGGGTGTATCACTTCAGGCAACCTGGGAGGTTTGCTGACTGCTACTCCATAGAAAAAGCATGGGTATTTTATTTATTTATTTATTTTCAAAATGAGAGCTTTGTTTACATGACACAGCAGGCACACTGACCTCGGGTCAGCAGAGTGGGCTGGCCCCTTGCGCATTGCCAAATAAACAGATGAAATTTGAGGAAAGGCGCACACTGATAATAAAAAAAAAATGATGGAAGACCAAAATTAGAGATGGGCACGAACTGAATGATAAATCAACAAAATCCACAAACCAGGCTGGTTCATGTTCTGGTTCGGGGATCCTGTTTTGCCAAAATGAAATGAAGGACCGAACTTGTTTCTGCTGGAAGAGAAGCCAGGTCACTGTCTCTACAGAGGGTGGTGGTGTAGGAAGAGGAGGAGATGGCAAGACCAGATAGGGAGGCAACAGGGGCAGTGGGAAGGAGGTGGGAAAGTAGCAGAGGGGGTGGAGGCACTAGGTTCCCCTCTCCCAGCACCAACTGAAAAAAATGAACCACGAACTGGTTCATTTTTCTGGGTTCGTGGGTAGCAATGAACCATCCTGATTCGTCCTTTTTCCGGTTTGTGCTCATCTCTAAACAAAATGCAATGATATCATAGCACTAGCACAGTTCTGCCATGAAAATGTTTTCACATTTTCAGAGTTAACTTTGTTCTGTTCAATATACGGTCCACCCTTCCTCATGGAAATTCCAAGCAGCCAATAATTCACATGAAAAACCCAGTTAAAACCACCGTTTACAAATATCTAAAATTGCCCTCTATAAACCTTGCAGATTAAACTATCTGCTAAACATGCAAGAGAAGGAAGATTTAGCACAAAGCCAAAATTGAAGGCACTTTTGCATCTGCAGTGCTGTGTGCTTGCACGTAACCTCTTGTGAAACTCCTTGCATAAAAGGCAGAACAAAGGTGTGATCTGCACAACTGTGCTAGTGAGGACGTTCACTCCACTAGCATCATGTTGGATTTAGGCCACACCTGGATAGCTCAGTGGTTTGGGTCTCTGGTTGGGGAGCCAGAGGTTGGGAGTTCAATTCCCCACTGGGCCTCCTTGATAGGGGTTGGACTTGATGATCCATAGGCTCCCTTCAAGCTCTGCAGTTTTAAGATTACTATTATTTCTAAAATTGCAGCTGTACGTATAAATGTACATGGTCATTCACGATGCAGATCTGTGACCTCTTTTGCTCTCATTTTTTTGGACGATGCATTTCTTCTTTTGGGGGACCAGGGCTTAAGTAGCCATCCTACTTTCATTCCTTCCATGCAACACTCTGGTTATAGGACGGGGTCCTGATAAATGCACCTTATTCCCCCCCCATATCAATATTACCTGTGTGTTCGCACATGCACACACACACACCACTCCCTTCCCCTCTCCCATTACCAGAACTTCTTAGCAAGCTAGAAGGTCATCTCCTGGCCTTGTAAATAAGGGGCTGCTAGCGGAGCAGTTTCTGATACCAAGCTTAAACTCCTTGGTTGACTCCGACGAGCCCACCGTGGCCCGAGGATCAGATGCTGTTGTCCCCTCATTCAGTTTCAAACCCAAACACTGCCTTGCAATGAGCTTGACCTTTGCACCACGAAAACCCCATTTGGGAATCATCTGTTCCTAACTCCATCAGTTGCTTCACACTAGACCAGCTCCTTTCTATTCCCACTGCAAGAAAACCGAGCTGTTTCCACCCCCCGCTTACCCCCCCATCTTAGACTTTTGTATACGGGATTTACCTCTGTTTGTTATTAGGAATAACAGAAAGAGAAAAGGTGTTGCTTTTCAAAGTATTTGATACCAACAGCTGCTACAGCCTGTTTCCCACATCCTGCCTCCCGGGCAATTCGGTGTGACTTGCTAGATTCAGTTAGCACTGTGATTCTCTTGTGATAGGTCTACATTGTATGGTTTGACGTAAAATGTGTATCTTTCCTTTCCATTACATTCATCACCCAGCCGGCTTATGTATCATTCCTAAAAACAATACAGAAAATCAAATGAATCTAAAGCCAAATGAACACAAGTGTCTCCAGCAAAGCAGACAAACTGTTGCCGTGTTTAGTGCTGCAGTAGAGTGTCTCCAGAGCATTATTTCGCAAAGTAGAAGAAACTGAGGCAGAGAAGGGAGGGATATGCTTTCCTAGCATGTAATTATTGCTGGGAAGAACATGAATATTTCCAACAATGACTGAGAAAGGATAATACATCCCTCGTTTACCTACTTCTCGGTGCTCACTCTCTAGCTATCATTGATTTGCAGAGAAGAGGTGGCTGTTATAGTTTTGCTACATGTAGTAGGGGTAGACCAAGTTTATCTAGAAAGCATGATGCCTTACTTACTAGCAACAGCACTACTTTTATCTGTCCTTTGCCCTTCCCCAGTACCTGACTGAATGCCATTTGATCTAGGAGTCTCAACTTCCAACACTATCTTGTTTCATTTTGGCCTCTCTCATTGTAGGGGTTTAAAGATAAGAAATGGTTTAACACTGCCATCTTCCGCACAGTAGCATGAGTGTCGCTGTTGTTGTTTGTGAAAGATCCTCCACCAGTGTCACCTTCTACTACTGCTGCCCTCCAGACGTTTCTCTACCCCAATCACCATTGGAACTACCCATTCTCTTCTGCTGATGTTACAATTAATCCTAGGCAAGGCTGTTTTGGAAATCACTCATTTCTAGGGTTGTTGATAGTCAGAGGTGACTTAATGACACATAAGAACAAATGCATGGCAAAAGCAACAATACTTGGCTTCGGAAAAACACAAGCAAACAAAACTTTTGAAGTATTGTGTTACTTTCAATATTTTGTGTAGTAAAATATTCAAAATACTGTTTTATTTACAAACTCTTTCAGGCTTTTTCTAGTGGGGTACAAATGTAGGAATTTTCTGAAGCCATAGCTTTGTTGGTCTGTTGTTTGTGGGGCAGACTAATAAGTTTTAAAGACCAAAAAAAAGTTTTATTTGCGTAAGCTTTCATGGAGTTCCATTGGAGGAAATGGGCTGCAGTTCGCTAACATTTACTCTAAATAAAACTAACAGTTTTTAAGGTGTCAGAAAAACCTGTTATTCTAAAGGTAAGAATAATAAATAACACATTTTATTGAGCTGTAGTGTGTTTAGCCCTTTTGAATCTGGACTTTTAAAACAGGTACTACAGTGCTTAGATTTTTTTTTTTTTAAGATCATTTTACCCAAAATATTGGGGACTAGAATCTTTTAATGTGCAATATCCTTCTCTATGAAAACCAGTTCTTACATTTGTGGCAGGTCTGTTTCTGTACCCCTGTGCCTTTTAGTTAACCCAGCAATTTAACCCAGAAGACCTTTCATGCAGGAACTCCGAGGGCACACGTCTTGTGATGCCAAAGCAGTTAACCCCTAGAAAGTGTGCAAAGACTTTTCTTCTTAAAACAAGAGCCCAGAAGACTCCTCTTCCCAGAAGCATTTAATGCTGGAGTATGTCTGTGTGTGTGTCTGTGTGTGTGTGTGTGTGTGTGTGTGAGTGAGTGAGTGCGTGCATGCGTGTGTATTTCTGTTGTGTTAACAGAGCATCTAATGTGACTAAATAGGACAACCTGCTCTCCCATCCCCATGAAAAATAAATGATGCGCTTTATTCCTTCTTGCAGTGCAGCTCCCCTGCCTTGCCGTGTTCCTGCCACAATGGGACAGCTGCTGTTCTTCTCCCACCCACCCACCCCAGGAGATCAAAGCAGGGTGCCATAGCTCAGAAAGGTGGGCCAGTCACTGCTCAGCAGAAGGGGCGACCTAAGTCCAAGTTCAATGGACACAGCCAACGGCTAGCCAATTGGTTGGTGGGTGGGTTGGATGGATGGATGGATGGATGGATGGACAGAATGACAGACAGACAGACAGGCGGACAGGTGGACAGACAGATAGACGGAAAGAAAGAAAGAAAGAAAGAAAGAAAGAAAGAAAGAAAGAAAGAAAGAAAGAAAGAAAGAAAGAAAGAAAGAAAGAAAGAAAGAAAAAGAAAGAAAGAAAGAAAGAAAGAAAGAAAGAAAGAAAGAAAGAGTCAACGACGGTAGAGCATATTGTTATTTATGGGAAAGGGCTCTACAACTGAGTATGTGCATGTATAGGGGTGGCTTGTGGATGTGGAATCTATGCGTAAAATGCGGCCAAGCAAGGCAGTTCACCCTTTTAAATATTAATCGTCCCTGCTTCTGCAATTTTGCCAATGCGTCTGGGCCCACCACTGTTGAATTTTTCATTAACACCACTCGCTTCCAACAGCATTTCACCCACTTTCCTCATTCTGGAGCCCTCCTCCTTATTCTCATCCCCTCCCCCCCCCCCCGGGCTCTTGGGTTTGCTGCCTGGTTCTCTTTTCTTGAGCCAGGTGAGATGGTCTGGGCTCCCCGGGTTTTCCTCTTCCCTGGCTAGGCGACGGATTCAGTCAGCCAAGGGGAAGCAAGGAAGGGGTTGCAAGAAGAGAAAAGGATGCTCACCAGGACTGGGAAATGAAGTGAGGGGGGAACCATGTCAACAAGTGACTTCCTGCATAATGCATGAGCGAGGTCAGGGTGGAAAGTGCTGACAGGATGCTGTGGGAGCGTCTCAGTCCGAGTGGCTTCGTTGCCTACTTTGTTCCTTGCAGCTACGGACCAAAGCACATGACAAACAGGGACTGGCCCTATCCTTTGCCAGAGCAAAGCGGTTGCCTCAAGCAAGAGACACTGAGAGGCCAGCAGCAGGAACCGCCCCCAGCCATTCCTTCTCAGCATTTGCTGCCTTCAAGTGTGGCGGTGGGCAGTTCTAGCTGCCCTGGGTCCTCCTGAGGTGGAAGACAAGGTGTGAATATTATAAATAAATAAACAAATTTCCAATGGCCACACCCTACTGGTCCTTCCTGTGGAACAGGAAGGCTGGGGAGGCAGATTCTTGCCTCAGGTAGCCAAATGTCTTGGGCCACTCCTCAGGGCAGCAGCCAGACAGACCAACCCAGTTTCTTAACAACCTGTTCTATAAAGCGAAACATGTGGCTGGGTAAAGAACAAGGTTGCGCTTTTTGTAAGACTTCAGTCGAGGAAACCAAAGTGAACAACAAAATAAAAATATAGCTGAAGGGATTTATAGCGCAGGTCCTACATTGCTCTAGCCAAGCTTGGAATGGCTCCTTGTTTTTGGACAACAGTTCCCAGCATTCCCAGGCAGCATGGCCTCCCTACACCCATGTGGGCTGGGTGTTTTGGAAGTGACAGTCCCAGAAAATGGAAACATTTCCAAGGTTTTGGTCTCGATTTGGAGAGTTGTCTTGCATAAAGATGATAGTATAAGACAGAGATTAGGTATACCCTGGTTCAATCATCAATCCAAATGGATCATGGCCATGCCCCCTACAGTAATGCAGTGGCATTGGATTTCCGGAGTGTAGGCGACAGACTTACTAGGAGATGGAAAATTGGAAACTTTTAGTCCTACATCTTAAGACAGCGTAAGTTCCCACAGTGAACCCACAGCGTTATTCATCCTAAGTACACAGTCTTGTTTGATGTTGAAAACAAAATGTCACCCAGAAGCCCCTATATCATCATCATCATCATCATCATCATCTGCTCTCAAGTCAATTCTGACTTATGGCAACCCTCTCTGGGGTTTTCCAGGTAGAGAATACTCAGAAGTGATTTCCCATTCTCTTCTTCTAGGGGTGCCCTGGGACTGTGCAGCTGGCCCAAGGCTACACAGGCTGGCTCTTCTACTGGGATGCACAGTGGGAAATCAAAATCCCAACCTCTGGCTCCCCGGCTAGTTATCTAAACCACTGAGCTATCCAGCCAACTATATTGTCAACACTGAAGATAATTTTACAGACAGGGTTGGTTGAAGATAGTCAGTGTAGTTCAATTGGCTAACTTTACCAATTTGGTTGGATGCTTTCCCAGTTTCCAGTGGTTTAAACTCTTCCAGTGTGGGTAAAGGATTTTTGGTGGGGCTGTAACCAGGGAATTTCTAGGAGTTGGATCATCTCAATGGGCCAGGGGCTTCCTTCTCTCTTTTTTTACAGTGCTTCCTGTAAGATCAGTGCATCTGGTGCAGAGGTAGAAAATATGTCCTTTTGGACTGCCAACTTCCATCATTCTTGCTGTTTGAAGGATACTGGGAGCTGTTATCCAAAGCTTTTCTAAGCTCTAATCAGGTGTCTTCGTCATCATCATCACCATCATTTTCAGGGTTTTCTTGGTACAGGGTACTCAGAAGTGGTTGAGCATTCCCTTCTTCTGGGGACACCTTAGGATTGTGCAGCTTGCCCAAGGTCACACAGGTTGGCTCTACTGGTAAGAGACACAGTCGGGAATTGAACTCTCAACCTCTGGCCAGCCAGATACCTAAACCACTGAGCTATACTAATCAGGTGTGATTAGAGATAGGACATACTTTTTTTAGACTGCAGCTCCCCGAGTCCCACAGTCAACATGGATGCTGGGAGATGTAATTTAAAAACAAACATCTCCCATCTCATGTTGCGATCATGGGATAAAATAACTCTTTCCATCTAAGGGCATGGTTACACATTAAAAAACTATTTTTGAATCCTGCTGATTGGGAGTGGCTTTCCAGGAATCTAAAGCAGAGATCCATCGTGTTTCCTACTCTTTTAGATCCTTATACCTGCATGCAGAGCATGAGCTTCACAGCTCATCTGTGGTGAGATGGTTCTGTGCCCGCACTCCATCTTGTTGAGGTTCTTATTCTTTTTACCACCGCTAACCAGTTGATGCTGTCTTGGTTCTGCATGTGTTTGCCCTTCTCCCTCACTGCACAGAAATCCCTATGTGTTTTTCTTTTCAAATAGGCTAAAGTATTCCTGTGTGTGTGTTTTGAGATTCTACAATTATCTTTGTGCGTCTTCTAAAATTTGCAGATTGGATTTATTTAGGTAGAATACCGTTCTTCTTTTCTATATCACAAAGCACCACAAAGGCTGAGAGAAGGTTGTGAAACACACACCCCAGAGGTGCCCGGGAACTTCGAATACTTAGATTAGTATGGAGCCTTTTTTCCTATACAACAGCAAAGAAAAATGGCTTACTCGTTACTTCTGTGTCTTGTTGTGATATTCAGGAGAAGTCGTATCTCTTTAAAATATCAAACGTGATAACTAGTCTTATTAATGGGAGGCACTTGCGTTCCCCCTTGCCTTATGAAAAATTCAGGAGGGTTGTCACCCATGTCTCAAATAGGCTGCATGCTGGTTGGCTTTATTTATTGCGCATTTTCATAAACATTGCATGAATTAAATGTGCCCACAGTATTAATGGGTTGCCAACACTCAGAGTTGATTTTAGACATTGCGCTGACAAAAGGAGAGGTAGGACAACTTGTTCCTTGGCCTCTGGAAGGTGCCACCTCCTTCCAGACTTAACAGTACGTTGACTTTGGAGAGCCATCAGAGGCGGCCAAAAATATTCTGCTGCCTGAGGCAAAGGGCAAGCTGGAGCGTTCTGCCCCGGCTGCATGTACAGAATGAACTAGGTTAGAAGTTGATTGTTATCTGAATGCAGGTGATCGGCAAGAGTCCTCCAAAGCAGCCAAGGACAGGAAACCCATTTAGTAGGTGCAGGACAGATAGCAAGAGTTCTCATTAGAGATGGGCATGAATAAAGTCATCCCCATCCTGGGAGAGTCGTCGCTACGCCCGCACAGGTGTTGTGCGGACATGGTGCCCACCTCCCCTGCATGCTCACCCATTCCTCAGGTGATGTGCGTTCCCCTCCCTGCCTCCCCAGTGTGACTGCCCACTCACCTTTTGCAGCCTGCTCTTCCGTCTTCCGCCTTCTCCCTCAGCTGATCACTCAGACGAGGCGACAGGCCAGGTATTCCTGCCTCTCTGCCTTTGTGTGGCCAGATGTGATGGAGAAAGCAGAAGATGGAAGAGCAAGCTGCAAAAGGTGAGTGGGCAGTTGCACTGGGGAGGCAGGGAGGGGAACGCACACCGCCTGAGGAATGGGTGAGCATGCAGAGGATGCAGGAGGGGGGAGGATGCTGTGCCTGCACAAAAACTGTGCCAGTACAACGACAACTTGCCCACATCACGGATGAATTAATTCATGCCCATCTCTAGGTCTCATTACATTTCCTCCTTCTCAAACCTTTAGGCTGTCTTGACAGGACAACACACTTAGACAAGGAATTTTCAAGCTATGCAAGATGCCTCAGAACAAGTATCGTTTCCCTTTAAGAAGCAAAAAACAGAATTCACACACACATAGTAAGCTGAGAAGAACCTGCTGGTTGCTTAAAAGACACAGACAACCCATCTGATGCTTCACATTTTTAAAAATCCAAAAAAACAAAGCAGTAGTTACCACAATTCTGCAAAATTTACACAGTAAATAAAAACACCCAGTTAAGAGCAGCAGAAAATATCTTGACCACTTACAGGAAAAAAAAAAGGGGGGGGGGAATTGCAAGTCTTTGTCTTCAAGGCTGAGTCAAGTAAGCATTTTTGTCCCTTTGTGGAATACAAAGCTCTGTCCTGCAACAAAAGGGGATGTCTTGGCATGTGGAGGATTCAAGACATGTTATTTGGTTTTTCAATTGGCAGATTGGGAAAGCTCGTGGACCAAATAAGGGGTTCACATCACTCCAAAATTCATGAAGAGATCCACTGCTTGCTTGCTTCTGTCATGAGATACCAGTGCTGACAAGAGTTCCGTGACCCATTGTTGAGTATTGACTAAGGAAAAGGAATAACCATTCCATAAATTGGTATTAAGTCTACTTCCTCAGGAGAACGTACTGTTTGATGGATGAGGAACACCATTCATGAATGGATAAAGTGAGAGGAAAAGAGGTACTGATTTTCTAAACTTATTTACAGAAGGCCTTAAAGCTCACTTCCGCGTGTGCAGTTCTGCTGGCAGCCATTCTAGAAGAGCAATCTGTTTATCTTTCTCAAATAAGGAGAAGAACAAACAGGAAATGACCCCAGAGGGAGAAGGAGAAAGGAAATAAACCTAAAAAACCCAAGCTGTCTGTAAACCTGAAAAGATAAGAGATTAAAAACACAGCTGGTCTATCCACCTGCCTGTTCTACTTTCCTGCCCTCCTCATTCAGATCACTTGTTACATTCATTGGTGGTCCATTTTCCATGAGGAAGAATGGCTGACGGGCTACAGTTACCATTCCCCACCACCTAAGCCATCTGAAGCAACTGCATCATTCTTCAAAATGTAGGCCAGCCCTTCTGGGGACAATCATATGGATGACTCATCCCATCACAGGGTCATAAAAACTTACTGTCTTTCAGGGAGGTGTAGGGATGGATTTTTTTTTTCTTCTTTTGCACATGATTCCACGCGGAAAGTAAGATCCCCTTTGATCCTTTCCCCCAATGGGTGTGCCTTCCTTGGGCTGCTGTGAAGGACGCGTTCAGGGCCGTAGAATGTAGAATTGCTGCATTCCTCCCGTAGGGTTTGTTTGTCCTGATTCAAGCTTCATCTATAGGACAGTCAGTATGGCAGAGAACTGGAATAGGCAAACTAGGGTCCTCCAGATGTTTGGGACCACAGCTACCTTAGGTCTTCCCTCCCCGGCATGCCCAGAGACTGGGGACTATGGACACTGCAGTGCAAAATATCCAGATGGCACCAGATTGTCTACACTGATACCCAAGTTCACACAGCTCCCTGGGTGACCTCAGATCAGGCCAACTGCTTTCTCTTAGCCGGAGTTGCCTCGTCGGGTTTTTGTGAGGCCAGATGAGCAGAGGCTCGGGCCCATTGCCTCATGGTCCCTGGAGGTAACGCAAGATATATATTTTTTTTAAAAAAAAGAAGAAGAAGAACAAAATGAAGACAATGGTGAATGGCAGGAAAATAATTAACAATATGCTCTACCCTCATTGACTTACTTACTTACTTTCTTTCTTATACTTTCTCTTTCTTTTTTGGGGGGACACTACAATCTCCTCTTCCTTTTTATTTGGGGGCAGGGTGTTAACCAAGGCTCAAGATGAAATATACAAGAGATGAAGCAACTTGCCCCAGGTGCGAAAATTGCTGGTTATGGCTCTGGTTTCCAGAATAGCCTCTTGAATTTTTTTTGGGGGGGGGGTGTTATGTCTGTTCAGGCTGACTGGATAGCTCAGTGGCTTAGGTCTCTGGCTGCAGAGCCAGAGGTTGGGATTTCGATTCCCCACTGGGCCTCCGGGGAGAAGAGCCAGCCTGTGTGCCCTTGGGCAAGCTGTACAGTCCCAGGGCAACCCAGAAGAAGAGAATGGTAAAGCATTTCTGTACCTTCTCTATCTAGAAAACCCTGGAAAGGGTTGAATTTGACATGATGGCACACAACTGTTATTTATGATTCTGCCTGTACAGACTTCTGGTTGTATCAGCTCTCTGTGGGACAAAATCTGAAGCCGTGAATGAAGCAAAATTTTGTATGCAAAAGGGTTCTGTGGGGATTGTTGGTTTATAATTTATGAGTTACATTCATATCCTTCTTTTTCTCCAATGAACTGAAAACTATGCTGTTCTTTCCCCTCCCAGTTTATCCCTCCCCACATCCCTGTGAGATTGGTCAGGCTGAGACTGGACTGAGGTCCCCCACTATGACTCAATGTTAGCCTGAAATTTGATTTTCCAGGAACTAGTTTGGTGCTCCATATTAGAGGCTTTGCAGCCTTGCATGCTGCCTTTAGTAGGTTTGGCTGGGAGGGACCTCTCTGGGCTAGGGTGACTGTCAATCTATCTAGCACTAACCAATCATTCCTTCCCTGCCTCGGAATTCAAGGAGAACCCCGCCTCTCTACTCTGTGTCTCATTCACTCTTTAGAGTCTATTGCAGTGAGCCTGTTGAGGCCCTTTGCTGAAAGCAATCATGTTTGTCAGTTTGCTGTTTGATCTGTTCAATGGGAAATAATGAAACCATTTATTCTTTCTCCTACTAATGTCTCAGAATGAATTTTTGGGATTGTAAGTGCCAGTTAATGAAAAAAGGGGTGGACTTCTCTGAGGAATCAATTCTGTTCTTTGAATCCCTGCACTTCTGCTGCACAGTGAAAAGAATGTAACCAAAAATTCAAAATTCTGCAACACTATTTCACCAGACTGGTTCTCAGAAATGAAGTGAGCAGCTATCTTTCTGTTGCTTCCACTGTAATAAATATCTGTTTGGCTTTGGAAAACTTTTATGTGACAATACAAAGTTAATCATGGAAGATAAACATTTGCAGGGGAAACCAACGTAAGGTGCAGTTTTTGAAAGCTTGGTTATGAAAAAGCAGCTTTCAGTGAATAGAAAAGGCTCCTCCGCTCTTCTGTTACAAAATGCTTCGGAACATTTCAACAGCTCGTTACTTCTTTTCCTTGTGCCTTCAACTTTTCCATGCACAGGAATGGAAAATGTGTAAGAAAAAGGAAATTGATGCCAAGAAGGTTATGACGCACATAGAATCTCTCCTTCGGGGGGGGGGGGGGGGCAGACTCCAGTCTTGTGAAATGTACTTTATTCGGGGCTTTTTACTTCTCACTAAAATCCTCAGATACTCTAACTAGAGCTGAGCACAAAATGCACGCACTTTGAATCAAAGAATTCTTCTGAGCACAGGGACTGATTTTGAGTACGGAAAATGAGCTAAATTCTTCCATAGAAAAATCCATTTCTGGTCTCGCGATCCCCGATTTCTTATTTTCAGCCACATCGTTTGAGGGGGAGGGACAGAAAAGCCATTTAATTACTAAATACAGTAGGTGAAAGTCAGAAACCTTTAAAAAATCATTCGAACCACCCAGCCATTGATCTATATTTTCCTACTTCTTCTCAAAGTCCCAATTCCATCTTATTTAAAACCAAGCTATACTAGCAGATGAGTCATATGGTGTAGCTTCTGCTGGACAATGCCATATTATTGTTGTTGATGATGATGACGATGATGATGATATGTGCCGTCAAGTAGTCTTCTACTTATGGTGACCCTATGAATGAGAGGTCTCCAAAATGTCCTGTCCTCAACAGCCCTGCTCAGCAACTGTAGAGTCAAGCCTGTGGCTTCCTTTAGGGAATCAGTCCATTTCATATTTGGTCTTCCTCTTTTCCTGCTCCCTTCCACCTTTCCCACCATGATTGTCTTTTTCAGAGAATCCTGCCTTCCCACGATGAGCTCAATGTAGGACAGCCTCAGATTCATCATTTTTGCAAAATTTCTCATAGCTTCTTAAAATGTACAGAAAGAGCTTGAGGATGTGCTTTGGTTTTAATTGAATATGGGAGAAAGGAAAACTGATGTATTTCCCCCCCCCCCCCCATCTTTACTCTGAAGTGGCTAAGTAGATAGTTCCATGAAAGCAGAGATGGCATGAACTCTAAAGCAATTTGAAAAGGTGTTTTTGGAATACTTTTTAAAATGCTTCTAAAGAACTAGACCCAAGGAATTCTCAAAAATGTCCAAATCAAGGAAGGCATGCTCTATTCAATTCATCTCTACTGGAGGGAAACAGCTGTTGCCCTGGAAACAGGGGCCCATATTGACTGGAGGGAAGGGGTGATATTCAAGGAGTTGTAGAAGTTATTGAACATTTTCAACCATCTGAATTTTCCTAAATAGAGGTAAATGAGGGACCACCCAGGCTGAGCTACCTTGGGATGCGATTAATAGCTTTACCTAAGAATACAGAGAAAGAGTGGGTGGCAAATATAGAGATGGGAATGAACCGAACCGCGAACCAGAAAAAACACAAACTGGGCAGGTTTGTGGTTCGATCTGTGGTTCAGTTCAGTGATCCTGTTTTGCCAAAACAAAATGAAGCACTGAACTTTTTCCCCCTGCCTCTTCCTCCTCCACCACCATCATCCTCAGAGACAGCAGGCATGAACCCAAAAACGAACCTCGAACCAGTTCATTTTAGGGGGGTTCATGATAGTCCATGATTCACAGTTTGTGGGTAGCTATGAACCACAAATCACCACAAACCACCAGTTTTCTGGTTCATGCCCATCTCTAGTGGCAAAGGAAGGAGATAAGATAAGAAAGAAAGAAAAAAAGATTGACTGAGATAGATCTCACACGGTGATCAGGTGGGTGTGGGCAAAGGGTCTTTCCCCAAATTATGAGGCAGGGAGGGACAAAAGGTATATTTCATCAAAGCTTAGAAATATTGCTCTTTTTTGGACTCTAACTCCCAGAACCACCAGCCAACATACTGGCTAAGGATTCTGGGGCTTGTCGTCCAACCAAGTAACTTTACCAAGACCTGCGCCAGAAGGCTTCACAGCAGCAGGAAGAAAATTACTTCCCTTTCATCCCTCCCTCCCTCCCTCAAGTAGGCCAATGAACTGAAGAGAGCTTGGCATGAGGCGGTGGGATCCAGGGGATCCCTGGATTCTTCTTCCTTTCCATCTGGCTGTTTTGGCGTCTGTTTGTTTGCTTATTTTTGGAGCAACGGGCAAAAACAGCATTTGCTGAGTCTGTTAACATGCTGCCCAGACGGCGCATTTGCATGGAAAATGAAACAGTTTGCCCCACCAAGAGAGTTGCTCTGAGGGCTGACAGTGCGCTGGAAACATCGTGTAAGTAATTTGTTCGACACTGGTAATAATAAGCTACACAGAGCAATAAGAACATAAATACAAGGCTGGGCTTTGTGTGAGCGCGTGTATGGCTTTTCTTGCGACTCTTCCCCCTTCTTTTTCTTCTACTACTTCTTCGTCTTTTTCTTTTTTTCCTTTTTTTTTTTAAAGGAACCTCAGAGGGGAAAGTAAAAGACATGAATGATTCATAGATGCAAGGAAAGAGAGAGAGAGAGAGAGATGGGGTGGAGAAAGACAGAGACGGGGAGAGAGAGAGAGATTAAGAGTGAGTAGAGCTTCAAAGCCGCGGTAGCCAATTTGAGGTCCAGAGCATTCCAGCGCTGGGCTAGCCCAGCAATTCACAGGGGAACTCCTGTCAAGCCACTGCCCCCTATCCTGCCCTGCATCTTTGCCTTCTCTTCTTTGGCCTCCTCTCCGGGCTCCAAATCAGGAGTTCAAAGTTCACTGTCATCTAATGATGTGAAAGACTCCCAGAGAACCTATGCGAATGGGTGTCTGTTTAGAAGTCTGGACTTTCCTTGGTGAATTAGCCCAGTTTTTTGTTGGTTTGTTGGTTTGTCTGTTTTAGTTGGGAGAGGAAGGAATCAGATGCAGGACTGGGAAGGGAAGACATAATTTGTTTATTTTTTAAAAAACACACCTCGTGGTGAAGCTTCTTTGATTCTGAATATTCAAAAAGCCCACCAGATTTAAATGTAATGGAGCTGGTAAAGTAACTTCCTTGATTCATATTCATGAGCTTTTAAAGCATTTTCATGTACAACACCCTGTGTGTGTGTGTGTCTTCTTTCTTCCCCACCCCGGATCCACATGAAATCATCAAAAAGTCACAATAAGGACAGGAATCTTCCCAAGTGAAGAAGAAGCCAACGGGACCAGCCCAACCACCGGGCAGCTTGAGGAAATTGCCTCAGGCAGCAGATGTTAGCAGGTGGCAGCAAAGTTTTAGAGGAGACCATTGAGAAGCATGCAGTGTGCTCTACCCTCCCTAAAACAGGCTGTTACCTTCAGGTATGGTGGAAGTTCTCCCATTGCTGGTGTTGAGGGAATATTAAACGTTCAGACCTGTTGGTACATGAAACCTTTAAGGGAGACAGCAGGCTCCAAGAGCAGCATGGTACACATTGCGCAGCCGTGAAAATAAAACCTATCCCTTATTGTCCAAAGGGGGAAGGGGGAACTGGCTTTTTTCCTTTATTACCCGGCTCCATTTGCAGGAACATGCCCCAGAAACAAAAGTATCCTCAAAAACCAAATTGAAGTGCCTTCAATTCTAGCCTATTTTCATTCTTTCTGACGGGTTAGTTATCGGTGAGAACTACAGCACTCAAACATACTGTACAACCTTAGATCCCCTCCCTGGGAGAAAGGCAGCCTAAAAATGATTTGTTGTTGTTGTTTAGTCGTTAAGTCGTGTCCGACTCTTTGTGACCCCATGGACCAGAGCACGCCAGGCCCTCCTGTCTTCCACTGCCTCCCGGAGTTTGGTCAAATTCATGTTGGTCGCTTCGATGACACTGTCCAGCCATCTTGTCCTCTGTCGTCCCCTTCTCCTCTTGCCCTCACACTTTCCCAACATCAGGGTCTTTTCCAGGGAGTCTTCTCTTCTCATGAGATGGCCAAAGGATTGGAGCCTCAGCTTCAGGATCTGTCCTTCCAGTGAGCACTCAGGGTTGATTTCCTTCAGAACAGATAGGTTTGTTCTCCTTGCAGTCCAGGGGACTCTCAAGAGTCTCCTCCAGCACCACAAATGAATGATACCAATAAATAAATACAATAAATAAACACAGTTTATAAAGCTGGATTCCGAAAAGTGAGAGGCACTCGAGGTCACATTGCAAATATCCGCTGGCTACTGGAAGGCACCAAGGGATTTCAAAAGAAGATCACTCTATGGTTTATAGACTACAGCTTTGACTAGTGTATCATGGGAAATGATGGGTAGTCCTGGAAGAAATGGGTGTGCCTCAGCAGATGGGGGTATTCGTATACGAATACGAATATAAATACCCCCGCACAGGTGGACATAATGAGGGTCCGGCCCCCTGGGGCCAGACTGTCCATTCACCTTCCGGTGCTGCCGCGGGCTCCGCGCTCCCTTCCTATTGCTCCGGAGCTCGCAGTCGATTAGCCACTCCTGGCAGGAGGCGGGACGACCAGCCTCGCTGCCAGGCCGAAGAGTGGCTCACTGACGGGGTGCTCCATTTTGAGAACAAAATTCTCAACCATGTGCCCTGGCCAAATTCAAAAGGTGCAACTGCACCTTCAATGGAACGGACTGTGTTGGATTGGCCTGCTGTGTGGCTGTTAAAGAGGAGGAACCCATCCCAAAGCAGAGAGGTGGCAATTCGAACTCAGCACTGAAACATTGTGAAATTACAGAGAATCAAATGCAAAGCACTCAATGCCCACTGCCTGGTTGGGCCAGTCTTTCTGTGTCGCTTTCTCCCCATCTCATTTGTCAACAACAACAATAGCCTTTATGCTCTTTCTGCCCCATTGAAATATAGGTGTCAGATTTTAAAAGGTACTTATAAGGGGGAGGGGAAGTGGCTGAAGAAATTCTCCCTCACTCCTGCTTCAGAATAACGTGTGAATACATCCTAATGCAAGAATTCTGCTGTGCTTTCTCCCAGACATCTGTAGCACAGCTTCTGCAACCACCAGCCTGCAGGAGAATCGGATATGGGCAGCATTCGGAAGCCTCTATGACCTATTTAATAAGTTAAAAATAAATCATTCTCCATTAATAATACATATTTAAGACTACGGTTAAGATGCTCCTGGGTGACTAAGTTGCAAAGTGTTTACCATGGATGCTGGTTGCAAAAATAAAAATAAAACATAAAAAAATAATTGCTATTGATGATATATTTGGGATGGGGGGGGGGGTGTCTCTTCCTTCCATCCGTCTCTCCTTACTCGCATGGTTATAGTCTCTGTAGAGAAACACCAGAGTTTCAAACTTTGAAGAGTTTAGATACAGAGTAGAATAATGTGCTAGTTTTGTTTGTTTATTTATTTAAAATATTTTTACCTTGGCTTTCTACTTAAGAAGAACCCAAGGCAGCTTATCATTATCATTGAAAGACAATATTTAAAGCTAAAACCAGTAAGTATGCAAATACTAAAAAAAATAATCAACAAATACCACACTAAAAGCAAAAGGAACACCAAAGACACATTCAAAGCAGTAAATGCACAGCCATCCATTAAATAAATAAATAAATAAAAACCCACTCAGGCAGCCAGTCACTGAGGGAAAGCTGGCCTGAAGAGAAAGGCTTTCACCTGCTTGCAGAAGGACAGCAAAGAGGGGGCCAGGCTGGCCTCCAAGTGGGAGGCTTTCTTGGTTGAGAAATCCCAGAGTCGGGCAGCCATTCTGGCCATAGCTATACTTGCTGGGACATTCCAGGCGTTGTCATTTTGTAGAATAATGTTTTCAAGATCTGGATAATATCAGTAATAAATCAGTGAGAATTGGTGGAGCAGCATGTCCAACGAGACACACACAGGAAGAGCCCAAAACAGAGATGCAAAGCAACGCAACTTTGGCCCACACGCCGTAACCCCTTTAACAGCCAATTCTAGCCAAGGTGGACCGATCACCTGATTTTTTGTAAGACATCTCCCCATGGGTTTATTCCTGCCATTTCAGTGCAAGAAATTATAATAGCGCTGGAGTGGTTGACGCTGTGCCGAGCGTCTCTCTGAGCCAATGGCGAAGTATCCGAGGCTCGTCTGGGCTGGAGTGTCTGGAAGCTTTCCTGAGTGTTTGAAGGGAGGCAGTGAACGCAAGACTGATGAGGATCCCAAGCTATTGATTTTGGGCTTTAGCCTCCCTGCCTCCTCTGACTCGTTAGCTCTGGATAAAGGCTAAAGTACAAGCTAATCTGACTCGATTTGAGATCAGAGATGGACACATTTAAATAAAGCCTCTGCTCTCACTCTCGCTCTCTGGCCTTAATGCACTGCTTAATGGGTCATCTGCATGGCTCGGGGGAAATCCAGGATGGAGGAGGAGGAGGAGGAGAGAGATGGCTATGTGAGCAGGAACCTTCGCCATTTTTCTAATGCAACAGTGGCCGTACATTTTCATTTTATTTGTATGAAAAGAGCATGCCACTGTAGGGCTGGGAAAAACAGAAACTTCAAGCAGCAACAGGACCTTCACTCACGCTTGACATTAGTGATGCTTCAGCCGTGCACTTAGTTACTCTTACAGTTTCCAGACTTCCTGTTCCTTTATTAGACTTGTTTTTTTTAGACATTCATGCCTCACTTTCCCACCAGGCAGCTTAAGACAGCCTATATCATTCTCCTTCCCCCAACTTTATCCTCACAAGAGTCCTTTCAGGTGGGCCAAGTTGAGAGAGAGAGAGAGAGTTTGGTCTTCCGGCCAAGGTCACCCACTCTTCACGGTTCTGGGGATCTCTTAAGACCCACGGCAACACTGTACCTACCGTGTTTCCCCGAAAATAAGACAGGGTCTTATATTAATTTTTGCTCCAAAAAACGCAGTAGGGCTTATTTTCAGGTGATGTTTTATTTTTTTCATGTACAACCATCTACACTTATTCAAATGCAGTCATGTCAACTTCTTCTGGTTGCTGCACAAGGGTGGAGGGCAGGGTTTCACTTCACTGGGACTTATTTTTGGGGTAGGGCTTCTATGACGAGCATCCTGAAAAATCATACTAGGGCTTATTTTCAGGTTAGGTCTTATTTTCGGGGGAAACTGGGTAGCTGTGCAATGGTGGTTCTCTCTCAAACCACTATCCATGATTCCAAAGGTAAGAGGTATTATTTCACTTGTTATAATCTAATTTAATGGCTAATCACACAGGCTTTTGAATAATTTCTTTTTCCTCTTTTTTTATATCAATATATTTGTATAATCATTTAGTATACATCCCGCTGGGCCCGTTCACATGGCTGTCAGTTCAATTGGTATATTTCTTGCTATTTGTACCAGTTCTGTAGGCTACACATACCATCCCAAATAAATTGATTCGTTTTCCATCCTGTTTCTGCTACCCTAAACTTTTCTTTTTTTAAAAAAAAGAGTAAGTAATATATTGCTACAGCAGCATATATGTGCCATTTTCCTGGCATTTTCAACTGTTAGTCCATGTGCCACATGGTGGAATACGTCACTAGACAGATGGAGGGCAGCATTAAAATGGACTTGAATTATTGTTGAAAAGCTAGAGGGGGGAATTAACTATAACCCCCACAACAGCAGGGATGACGGTTACAATGGGGAAGACATTGGCTAAGTGATACATCTGTAAACTGTTGTGGAGAGAAAAAAATATAAAAGAAAAAGCGATTTATCACTATACATTTTTTTAAAAAAATTAATAAAGAGTACATACAGTGGCCCTGGTGCTCAAAAACTCGCCCTGTTTGCAAAGTTAATAAATCAACAACAATATTCACATGTGTCGAAACGATCGAGATTGAATTGGTACAAGGATCGGATCATTTTTAAAAGGCCATGCCAGCAAGGTAGGAAAAAACCAATTGGCTGGCCAAATGAATCAATGTTACCTGTGCATCGTGTGAATGGAAATTTATAAAATGATTTAAGTAATGGTAGAATCAATCCAACTGGGGTTCTTTTGGTATGTGTGACTGTACCCTTACTTGCAGTATGTCAGACCTCTTGCTACTACGAACATTCTTCAACTCATTTTCCTGTAGCTTTCTGCCAACGTCTTGTCCAGATGGCACTCCTGGTTTTTTGGCAAGAAAACCAGAGGCTAGCTTGTTCCCTCACCATTTAAGCTACTCCCAGTCTCCTGCTATTATTTCAGAAAACTACAAAGCAGGCTGTGGTTTGGTTTAAATTGCAGGAACCAGTGCATGGTGACTGTGCATTTTATTAAATCCTCCACTTCCCGTCCTGGCCTTTGAATCTTTCTAGGCTGTATCTTTCACAGGCTACAGGCAGGATGTTAGGTGGTTAAAGGGTAGCCTAGGATAGAGGTTCCCAAATTTGGGGTCCCAGATTTTCCAGGACTACAACCCTCAAAGCCTAAGCTAACACAGCCAATGGTCAATTCTTCTGGAAATTGGAAACCCAAGAATATTTGGCTTTCCAAATTCAGAAACCACTGGCCTAGGGTATACTGAACGGCCATATCAAGTTAAAGCAAAACACTACACAAAAGTTCTACCATCTCTAGGAATCTTGTGGCGCAGTGGTTAAACTGCAGTACTGCACTCAAGACTCTGCTCACGACCTGAGTTCGATCCCAACAGTCTCAGGAACCAGCTCAAGGTTGACTCAGTCAACCATTCCATTCCTCCAAGGTCAGTAAATTAGGCACCCAGCTCGATGGGCAGGCAATGTGTAGCCTGTATAATGAAACTGTAAACCACCCAGAGAGTGCTTTAAGCGCCATGGGGTGGTATATAAGTAGCACACTTGGCTTGGCTTTCTACTGGTGATTTCTTTCATTGCATAAATCAAATCAAATTAAACTGTTTTAAAAAAACAACCAACCAGCCGAGCCCCTCCACAAAGATGCTGGCAGGTTTGTGTTTTTTTATTCATTGGCCAAAATATTAGAAAAGCTTGGAGACGTTACTCCAAGTAGCATGGTCAGATTCCTTCCCCTGTGGCTTCAGCCCTGCATCCAGATTATTGTCATGAGCACATAAAATCAATACCTCAGACCGGACACTGTGTGTGTAAATCGCCACCAGGAGTCTCCTGTGGAAATCTACCAGCAATCAAAGATACAGGTTGTCTGCTGTCGAATGAGTCAAGCCCACCTCTAGAGGATCCTTCCAGCTGCCAGGTCTGACTCATGTACATGCACATACACACACACCCCTCTGAGGTTTAATGGAAGAAAACATGTGCACTAACACTATGGGAACAACCCAGAATCTTGTGGCACCTTAAGGCTAACAGGTTTACTGTAGCGTAAGCACCCACAGCTTAGGTACTACTCCATCAATTTAGCTTTGATCAATTTAGCTACAGCTACATGCTTTCAAAAAAAAAGGTACTGTTCTGCATACAATTGTGAGACAGGTGGAAATTTCTTGGGGAAGATTTTTCTGAAAATTCTGCTAAGCCTGTTCTTTGTCAGGGCCTCTCTGAACAGTTAAGAGAATTTCTCTCCCAACTCAGAATATTTGGCAAAATAGCTTCCCCAGGTTTGATACTCAGGACTGGGTAAGAGATTCCAGGTGTAATTTGGGATCCAATTCTACTGTTCTTTAATTTCATTTCCATGCTTTAACAGAAACAACAGGGTTGACATGTCATCCTTCCACTTCACTTCTTTACGTCCACTGTTTTCTTCACCCGACAGAGTAAAAAAAACCCCAGCAAAACCACATTTGTTTCATTCAGTATCAGCTGAGAGGAATGTTTCTAGGAAAAGAAATTTCTGAGAAATATTGTTATCTGAACTGCTGGAAAATGGCCCACTCAGACTCATTGGTTTTGGTGCATCCCCACCACCTTCATGCAGTCCTTGGAATTGTATAATAGGACAATAGCCCTTTAAAGATTCAGACAGCTTCTCAGAGGCACAACAGCAGGTCCAGATTGGCCAGCATCCATGCAGTCTCACAAGGCTTCTGTAATTTGCTGAGACAAGGCACTCTTGGTGGCAAAAGGTTTTGGTCAACGCTTTCTGCAGGGTGCTGTCCAAGGTCCTTATCTCTCCTTCCATGACTGCTGTGACCTTGCCCTCCTTTCCTTGATGTACTTTGGTCCAGCCAGCAAGAGTTTACTGAATTAGGACAGGGAATCCCATTTTGCTCAGCTCTACCAATTTCTATTTGTGCACATACTCTATGTGTAAAGATTTTGCCTGCAACTACAGCTGGATCTCTCTATCCACGGGGAATTGGTTCCAAGCCCTCCCTTGTGGACACTGAAAAATGCAGCTCATAGTAATGCTATTTTAATAGTGAACGCTACACGTAGCATGGTCTCTGGCTCCCTCTCATGGCCAGTTCTCATAACTACATCTTTAGAAATACATATTACTAGGATTTTTCTTTTAATATTTTTAATATTATTTCATTGATGTAAGCCACCTTAGGTCCTTTTTAAATAAATAAAGGCAGGGTAAAAATAAATGAATAAATGAATGAATGAATGAATGAATGAATGAATGAATGAATAAATAAATAAATAAATAAATAAATAAATAAATAAATAAATAAATAAATAAATAAATAAATAAATATTTTTTCAGACTGTGAATAAGTGAATCAGCAGATACTGAACCTGCAGATACAGGGGTCCTACTACTTATTCACAGAAACCGTAGATAGACAGCCTAGTAGAAGAAAGCGAGAAGATGGGACCACCTGTTACATGCCCTGGTTCCCCACCTCCATGTACAGATGCCAGTGGTGCCTTTACAGATGCCAGTGGTGCCCTGTGTTATGTTTCTTCATTTCTGCAATAATTTCATTAACAGAACCTTCCTAGGTGGAGTCCTTGACCACCAGCTCTGAGAAGACACAGACAAACTACCACCCATTCTTTCTTGGCGTGTGTCACTTTGACTGAGATCCATCATCCATTCACCACATACCTCTGCTCCAAGCTTCAAGGAGATCTCCAGCAAGACCCTGAGGTACATTCCCCACCCATGTCATCACCTCTCCACATTTCACCCTTTGGAGAAAAAGTAGACTACCCAGGACCTTACAGACCTCTCGGATTCAAACCTCACTACCCCTAGTGTCATAGCCAGTGTAGATGATGGGAAATCAGGCAGGCCCCAAGTCTGTAAAAGCCTGCCCAGAATTCGGGATCTTTCGTGAAGGCTCTGTTGTATGTCACACCATCCCAAGAGGCTAGATTGGTGAACACACGAGACAAGGCTACCTCTGTCGTGGCCTCTTGACTTGAAACCTCTTTTCAAGGGAAATCTAGTGGTTTTGTCTTTGCCAGGTTTCCCGTGAGTAGCCAGAATTGTATTACAAGAAATATTTTTAATGTTTTTTAAATTAGATTTCTCCCCTGTGACTACACAGAAAACCCTTGATACTTGAACTAGTCAGACACATTGCTCAAAGGTGGCACAGTCTTCAGGTTGGCTCCTTTGGTCAGACATAGCCATTTATATCAGACCAAAGCTGACGTACCTTGTCACGATGGACTAGGATTCGGGAGACCTAGGTTCAAATCCCTGGTCAGCCATGGTAGCTCAATTGAATGGGAGACTGGTAAAGCCACTCCTTAAATATCAAGCTTACCTTGAAAGCCCCATTAGGGTTTCTATAAGTCAGTTCTGGCTAGGCGACATGTAACACATCTGTTATGCACCTCCAATTTAGATTTTTTTTAAAAAATTAGCTGTCAGCTTAGGTCCTTCAGAGCCAGAGGTTGGAAGTTCAATTCCTCATTGTACCTCCAGGGAGAAGAGCCAGCCTGGGTGGCCTTGGGCAAACTGCACCCTCCCAGGGTGCCCCAAGAAGAAGGGAAGGTTCAACCACTTCTGAGTATTCTCTACTTGGAAAACCCTGAAAAGGGTCACTACAAGTTGGAATAGACTTGACTGCCCATGACGACGATGATTTTAGGTGAAATATTTTAAAAAAAAAAAAAAAAACTTCTCAGATCCTCAAGGTGATCTTTTAAGAAAAGAAGTCTTTGTTTACCTCTTCGGCCTTTCCTATCAGCGAAGTCAAGATCCACAGTTCTCTCTGAAGGCCTCAATGCCTCCCCTTCATCATCTTCCTCCTCCTCCTCCTCCCTCCTTTTTTATTTGGTTCTTCCTCCTTCCCTCCCTCCGCCTCACCTGGCTAGTTCAATTATTTAATTTGTGCGTGCGCGCGAGCGTCCATGCATGTGCGCACTTCCCTCCAGTGCCGGGAGAGCCGAGTGTCTTAAATACAAATCATCCTCCAAATCATTCCACGCAGGACCTCAGCGCCCTCACTGGAGCGCCTGGGCTGCGGGATAATGAGCTCTGCTGAGAGTTTGCTCCGATCTCGCGCACGGCTGCGGAGGAGGGAATGGGAGAGGGAGAAAAGAACAGAGGAAAGGGGGTGGGTTTTTCTCTTTCTGGTTGTGGAAAAAGGGAAGAGAGAAACCTTTTCCTTCTTTCTTTCCTTGTTCCTCTTCCTAGCTACCTGACCAAGGGAGAGGGCACATGTTTGAAGGGAGCAACCTTCAACCACCTGGCCCAAACGAGTGACATGCGGAGGATTATCATCTGGTCCTCTGTGCAACAGAAGCTCTACTCAGTCATTGAAAAGTGTGTTGCTTCCACACCAGAGGATTCAAGTACTAACCCTCTCCGTTCCCAGTTCTGTCATTCTCTGCACCTGAAGGACAAGCAGCCAGAGGTGCAAGGCCTCTGCTCTCCCTGGAGGTCTGCCGTGTCAGCTAGAAGCCTGGATTCCCACCGTTCCATATGGAGGGTCTCCACAGATAGCAGACATGTCATCTTGGGGATCGCTTTGGAGATCTCTTCTTCAGACATGACATCTTTCAATGTAGAGGGTCTGGAAGCCATGGTAAAGAGGGCTGGGGCTAGAAGGTCCTTCTCCTCATATGTTGATATCAAATGCTTACAAATGACTGGACAGGGTTTTTGTGGGACGTCCATCAGAAAAGTCCTAGTAGATTGGATCACGTATTTAAGCATCCTGGTTCCCAACCAGATACCAATGGGATGCTGAGCAGCAAGAAGAGGAAGGGAAGGTCTCAACCAGAGGTGGACAAAACGCATCAGTGAGTTCTCAAAGCCTGGGGAATTAGAGATGGGGACGAATAAAAAAAATGGCGATACGTTTTGATCTGTTATTTGTCAAGGTTAACGAATCAACGAATACGAATATACGAATATTCTTCGATGAATCAATGTTTTGATCTGTCTGCACTTTAAACAACTATAACACTGGTCCCCAACAACCAAGAGACACCAGATTTGCAGGGAAGCCTCCTCAGACGCATTTGTACAACTCCTGAAAGATTAGTGAACATTGGATCACGAACTCCTGAGTTATATAGACACAAAGAGGACCCCCTCAGGAAAGCTCTCTCCAGGTATGTAGAGACTCCAGAATCACAACGGAGCTTCCTATGTCTTTCCCCAACATGCCTGCCAACTTTGGTGAAGATTGGATATCGGAACTCCGAGTTATTCACCCACAAATTGGGTCCCCCCAGGAGAGTTTACCACACGGCACAGAAGCCCATGGCATTGAGGGAGTTATATTTAGCCCCAGCAGAATGAGAGGTCCCTTTGGCAGAGGCATGCATGAGGCATTGAGTTTGTCTTCAGCTCAGCACAACATTACATTTGCCAGTGAAGTAGAGTTTGCCCTCAGGAGGACTGGAGGCAAGGAGGTATTTGGCAGCACAGCAGGCTTTTTGGCTCCGTCAGGCACTGAGGAAATTGGCAGCAGGAAAGCAGGCTTTTTTGGCCACATCGGGGCACTGAGGCAAAAGGCAGCAGAGCAGACTCTGGTCTTCTTCAGCAACATCAGATTTGCCTGCAAAGGAAAGGTTTTTGCCCCCAGGAGGTAACTGATGTTGCTTGCAACTTCCAACAGCACCAACAGCACCATCAGATGAACAGGGTTGGTGCTACTAACAGCGGTTAATCCACAGGGCCACGGGGCTGTCGGAAACAGATCAGCTCTGCAATCTGAAGCTGGGCGATGGGGCGACAAAGATGCTCATTTAGAACTGGAAAGCTGGGGATTGGTTGCAACTTGGCTGCTGAGACCGCCCGGATATGATAAGGATAGCCCTCGGAGGTTTGGGGGGGGGCTTAGACAGGCCGGCCCCCTTGGCACGGGTTGAAAACCAGACAAGCTCTGCCGTCTGATGCCGGGCGATGGGGCGATGGGATGACGCCTGGACAGGCTTTGGGTGGGGCTGAGACAGGCCCTCTTTGGCACGGGGGACACCCGGACACGGACAGGCTTTGGGTGGGGCAGAGCCTGGCCTAGGAGACTCACCTGTCCACCAACGTCTAACTAGACTTGCTGACAACCTTCAAAGAAAGAAAGATGCTCAGGTTGAAAACCAGACAAGCTCTGCCGTCTGAAGCCGGGCGATGGGGTGACGCCTGGACAGGCTTGGATGGGGCAGAGCCTGGCTTTGGGTGTGCCAACATGGCCAGACAGCCCTCTGTCTTGGCACATTATGGGCGTCACCCAACACTTTGCTCTTGTACATTTTAGTTGTACAAGAGCAACTATTTATTCATTTTTCTTACTGCTCAGTCTGGGTCTGCCAAGAGAGCTGGACGGCCCTCTTCGCTTGTTTGGGGGTGCCGGGACCGGCTCTGGGTGTGCCAGCCAAAAGGCTTAGATGGCCCTCTTGGCACGTTCGGGTGACGCGCAGACAGGCTTTGGGTGGGGCAGAGCCCGGCTGCGCTGCTACTACAGCGGTTAATCCGCGGGGCCGCTGGTGAGCTGAGCTAATTCGTTTGGGTAGTTTGTTCCAACTTCTGCCTACCTACTAAGTTGGCATGGGACTGAAAGCAGAGTGTGTTGCCCCATCAGGCACTGCGGTAGTGGGCAGCAGCAACGTAGAGTGTGTTGCCGCATCAAGCACTGAGGTAGTTCGCTCCAAAGTAGGCGTGAAAGCATGTCTTAATAGGCATCAGGCACTGAGGCAATTGGCAGCAAAGTAGGCTTTGCCCATTGGGTGTGTAGTGGAACAAATCTTCAACATCGATGAGCAAGAGGGTGGCGTTTGCCATCAAGGTGGCATATGAAACGCAAGCCTCCAGAAAGAATTAATTATTTAGTCAAGTGTGCTGTTTTTGACTACCAGGAAGGGCTCGGGTCGGCCCAGCCCTCTTGGCACGGGGAAGCCAGGAGGACAGCTTTGGAAAACCAGATGATCAGCTCTGCAGTCTGAAGCCGTGCGATGGTGTTGTTTGTTTTGTTATTGATGAAAAAAAGGGATGGTGGTGGTGGTTGGCACAAGATAAACTCTGCAGTCTCAAGCCGTGCGATGGGGCGATGCCTGGACAGGCTTTTGGGCCCCATCGGGGCACTGAGGTAAGTTGGCAGTAGCAAAGTAGAGGGTGTTGCCCCTGTTGGAACATCTCTCACACAAAACAACTACCTGTCTCACCCACTCCCCACAGCCCTTGAAATCAGGACACCCAAGGGAACTAGGAGAGCTAACACCAGCAGACGTGCTTTCTCGGTCATGGCACCTTGGAACAAACTTCCTACAGAGGTCTGTCGGGTATCATCTCTCGCTGTTTTTAGGAAATTAATAAAACCAGAAATATCTAAAGCTGCTTTTTATTAGTGCATTTAACCATTGACCTGAGATGCCCAAATTGGTTTGAAATTTGTCAATTCTATTTTAAGGCAGGCTTTTAGCCAGTGATGGGGTTTTATTGTATACTATAATTTTGTCCTGTTGATTTTAATGATGATGGTTGTATTGTGAACTGCCCAGAGAGTCTTTGCACTAATGGGGTAGCATACAAGTTGAAATAATAAATAAATAATATCACAAGAAGGCAAAATTCACTGGAAAAGACAAGAATGCTGGGAAAAGCTGAAAACAGCAGGAAAAGAGGAGGGCCAAATATGAGATGGACTGACTCCCTAAAGGAAGCCACAGGCTTGAGTTTGCAAGAGCTGAGCAGGGCTGTTGAGGACAAGACATTTTGGAGGTAACATTTTGGACTCACAGGCAACCTGATGTCCAGTGACGACAAGAACAAATGTATATACGAGAAGTCCCTTCTGACAGCTATATAGATGCTTCTTGTTTTAGTCACAAACACACCACACACACACTCGGATGAATCAGTGAGCGGGAAACAAAAGACTGCCCCTCTCTTGCTGCCGACTTCAAAGCTGCTGTCAGCAGGAGCCATCGAAACAGTTTAAGTACAAAATGAATTGTTTTAATATTTAATCAGTTTCTAATCGGCCCTGGAAACCCCACTGGAGCCATGGTTCAGTCAGAAGGCCATCCAAAGGTAGCACCCTGCACCTGCTTGGCCTGACAAAAAATAAAACCAAACAAAACAAAACAAAACTACCCAGCAAGAGCCACTTTTTGCGGTGGCCACCAGGGCCGTAACGTCCTGTCCAATCAAGACTGTAAAAAAAGAAGATAAGTAATCTCTGATTACTGCTAGCCCTCTTAATGCCAAAGTTAGAACAAGACCAGGAGGGGAACAGTTGGGTAGCTGGCTCTAGTCAACTTCACAACTCTTAGGCAGGGTTCCTCCTCCCCACACCACACACACACATACACACACCCCACACATCCGACGAGTTCCTTGCTCCCACCTCTCCAGTTTCCCTGCATCCTCTGGATTTAGCTGACCTCCTTTCCAGGCATGGAAAATAATGTTGGGGGGGGGGGGGTGCGATCCTCTTGATTAAAGCAATGTGTTTGTACTTGTTGCAAGAAAGGAACACAACTTGCCTCAAAAACGTGCACACATTGGGGATGCACAGGCTGTTTTCTGGGTACCCAGTGTGGTGTGGTGGATAGAGTCATGGACGAGGACTCAGGAGACCTGCCGTGGATGCTCGTTGGAAGGGAGAAGCGGTAAAACCACTTCTTGCATTCCTCACTTACCTTGAAAACCCTTACCTTAGGACAGCTGTAAGTCAGTTCTGACTTGATGGCACATAACAAGAACAGGTTGATGTTGGAGGACCAATGAGTTCAATCAGGAGGGCATTTGTCCCATGGTTTGGTCTGCTGCGGGGACCAGCTGGTTGGCTCTTTTTTCCAGTGATCACATGATGTAATAGCTGGAGTGAATTAAACCATCCCCAGAGTGATCGTACCCTTGCTATCAAGGGCTTCTACTTCCTTGGTGCTGGTAGGATCACTCCGTTTTGGATGATTTCCAGTGTGTGTGATCACTGGAAATGGACACAAGGCAAGACTTTTTGGCTGTCAAGGCTCCTTCCAGTTTGAATTTCCGACACTGTGAAGCGGCTTAATAAGCGAGCCGCTTCACGGCATTGGCAAATTGAACACTTTCCTCTGCTTCTCAGCAGAGTGGTAGAGGAAGTGAAGTGTCTTTTAAGACTCTGGTAGACTCACACTGCATCCCATAAAAATAAAGGGGGGGGGAAATTCCTTTGGTTTCTCTTAAAGGAATGGTTGAGAAACTGCCCACAGACAAATGATATTACAATCACTGGGTAAAATTTCACTTTCCCTGATGCTCTGCAGACCCCCACACATGCTATTTACTTTAGCACTGGTGATTGCACACCAGGGTGGGGGAAAAAATCAAGGACTTCTTTTTTTTAAAAAAAATGATTTAAATCATGACTTTTAAAAAATCATTTTTAAAATTTAAATCGCCAAAAAAATCTGATTTTTAAAATTTTTTAATCAATTTGATTTCAATCAAATCCACCCTGTCGCCCGTGCCAAAACGAGCTTTAAAAAGCATGACTAGAATAGACTTAAAACAAACAACCCCCGTGTGGGTGTTTTAAAAAGCCTGCTTCCCGGCCAGGAAAAAAAAAGTGCGCTTAGCTGTACATCGTGTGGTTAGAGATTTTTGATTCTCTTTCAAGTGTGCCAGACTCAATGCAAAAACAGGAGCATTACGATGCCTAGCCAAGCCCTCCGTTAGAATTGTAATCTAATTTACTTATACCTTTGTATAACTAAATTTAGGTTGAACCAAGCCTAACTAGTTATTCCAAGGCTCTGGCGTGACCCATACATATTGTTTGGCTGTCCTGTCCTTGAGCAATAAAATGCATTTTATCTGTTTACATGTATAGCAAAGACAAGCCACTCACTCTGACTTTGAAACCTCCCCTCCAATTTCTTTGCCTAAGGCAGCCTTTCACAACCTACTGAGCTCTGGATGCAAGGGATGAGAGCTCCCATTATCCACAGCCAACAAGGATAGTGGGAGTTGTAGTTCATGGAGAAGACCTGTGGGGGAGGGGGATGAGCTTGCATTAGGCCATACTAAGCCTGTTCTTTACAAGTGGCACCTGTCCCCATTCTCTTCTCTCTCTCTCTCTTCCTGATTTCAGCCGGGACCCCCATAATCTTCTTCCAGTTATCTGAGCAAAATGTGGGCTAGACTATACTATAGTGAGATATATTTGTCGGCAGAGGTGGTGGAACTCTCTTTACCGGGGAGGTTCCCGAACAGAGACCAGATGCCCATCTGTTCAGGGACGATGGCCCTTAAGATACCCTACAGCCGCCGCCACCCCCTCCTCCTCCTCCAGCCCTGGAGGGAGGAAACCCCTCGCCAGCCCCCCCCCCCGCCCCCCAAGCAAGGGATGCCTGGCTGCTATCGAGCTGGCAGCAAGAAGCATCCGGGCAGAGATGAATAGGCTGAACTCCGCAATTAATCAGGGCTTACATTTCCATTAGCCACCCAGAGAAATACCCCCGGCTGCCTTGCCCAGAAGCCGGCTTTACCTTGTGGCTTTCAAACGGCTGCCTGTCTTTGCTCTTTCGGTAATCTTCTGGATGTCATAAATAACTCCTTGCGCCCACATGGTGAACTGAGCCATGTGGGTTTATTTTTACAGCATCACTGATAGGAAACCGGGGGGGGGGGGGGAGGCGCAGGGAGGGGGGGGAGCGTTATTCGTAGAAAGGAAACTGTGGCCAGCAGCAAGCCCTGGCGGCGACCGGGCGAGGAAGATGGCTTTCCTACCAGCACCATCTACCGGCCATGGGGGCGGAGGACGGGCGTGGATTCATCCCCGTCTGTCTCCTCGTTGCCCCCCTCGCAGGTTCTCGGGCCGCTCCGCAGCAGCGCTTCGCCGGCAGAGACGCAAAGTGCAGGCAGCGCCAAGGAAGGGATGGCGCGCCCGTGCAGACGACGCGCAAGGGCACAGCGAGGCGCAATGTCCCTTGCCCAGGGCGCAGGGGCAAAACTCCGGGGAAGGGAATGCCACTGCAACAACAACAACAAACAACTGCATGCTGCCAAGTCATTTCTGAGGTTGTGTGCCTCTGCACCATAGAGTTGTAGCAGTTTAATAATAATTGCATGCCCTCAAGTCAATTTCAACTCAGAGCAACCCTTTCCAGGGTTTTCTAGGTAAGGAATACAGAGAAGTGCTTGACCCTTCCCTTCCTCTAGGGGCAACCTTGGGACTGGGCAGCTGGCCCAAGGCCACCCAGGCTGGCTCTTCGCCCAGAAGGCACAGAGGGGGAATTGAACTCCCAAGGTCTGGCTCCACAGCCAGATACTTAAACCACTCAGCTATCCTATGGTGTGTCTCCCTATGGACATTAAAATAACATATTTAGTGTGCGGGGGGGGGGGAGAGAAACACACCCTGCCAACAAAGAGTGGGGGGAGAGAAGCTACTGTCTAGGGCAACAGCTCTGAGTTTTTCAGAGCCACCATCAGGCTCTGTAGTCTAGAAAGGCCACTCGTCCCATCTCTGGACAGGGGGCAGTTCGTTGAAATCATGCTTCAACATGGGGGCTTATTTTTCCTGGCATGTCAATCAAAGTGGTCAAGGGGAGTAATATCAGAAAATATCCAACAAATTCTCAGAACTGCTATAATTTATTTCTACCGTCCTCTTGTTGTTGTTGTTGTTTAGTCGTTAAGTCGTGTCCGACTCTTCGTGACCCCATGGACCAGAGCATGCCAGGCCCTCCTGTCTTCCACTGCCTCCCGGAGTTGGGTCAAATTCATGTTGGTCGCTTCAGTGACCCTGTCCAACCATCTCGTCCTCTGTCGTCCCCTTCTCCTCTTGCCTTCACACTTTCCCAACATCAGGGTCTTTTCCAGGGAGTCTTCTCTTCTCATGAGATGGCCAAAGTATTGGAGCCTCAGCTTCAGGATCTGTCCTTCCAGTGAGCAGTGACCCTCCTCTTACTTACTATAATTATACCCATGTTTTTCTAGCCAAGTAGAAGTTCTCAAATGATCTATCTGTCCATCTCTCTCGCCATCCATTCACATAATCTGCAAACAAAAACAGAGGGGGAGGAAGGCATGGCCCTAATGAATATGTGGGAACAACAAGAACAACAACAATGTGCTGTCAGCTCAATTATGACATATAGCAACCCTTTTCATGATTTTCCAGGTAGACAATGCTCAGATTTCCCATTCCCTTCCTCTAGGGGCAACCTTGGACCTCTGCAGCTGGCCCAAGGCCACCCGGGCTGGCTCTACTCACAGGAGGCACAGTGGGGAATCGAACTCCCAGTCTCTGGCTCCGCAGTCAGAAACCTAAACCACTGAGCTATCCAGCCATCTTAAAATAATCTGGTAGCAGGAAGTGAGCATAAAGAGACAGGTAAACTCAGACTGGGAACCCTATGAGGAGAGACTGAAGGAGTGGGCATGTTTTGCTTGAATAAAAGGCATTTAAAAGGCACTAGGAAGGCCATCTTCAAATATCTGAAGAGCTGACACACAGATGATCTTGCACAGAAGATAGAACAAACTCGTCCTCTGTTTCTTTTGAAACCACACCAACAAGTTCAGATTATAAGAAATATAGGCGCAACTAAATGGTAAGGAGAGCTGCTGTTTTTCATAACTCTTTAAAGTTTAGATTTGGCTGATTTGAACTAGTTCCTTCCTGAACTTAAAACTGGTATATGGTTTTATGAAGTTGATATGGAAGTTCTCCTTTAAACGGTAACTAGCTGAGCTGCAGAATTCACTGCCACAAGATGGAGCTATGATGGTCCCTAAATTAATCATCATAATAATGTGCCATCAATTCAATTCTGACTGAGGGTGATACTTTTCAGAGTTTTCTAGGTACCGGGTACACAGAAGTGGTTTCCCATTCCCTTCTTCTGAGGGGACACCCTGGGACTGTGCAGCTGGCCCAAAGCCACACAGGCTGGCTCTACTTGCAGGAGGAACAGAGAGGAATCCAACTCCCAACCTGGTGGTCAGATTTAATCCCCTTTTAAATGAGATTTGACAGGTCTGGATGGCCTTCAGAGGTCTGGAAGCTGTACATCTATGTCGGTGGAACTTTGATGGCTACAACTGCTCCTGTAACACTCTCCAAATATTTTTAATATAAAAGTACCTTACATTTAAAAACAAAACAAAAAATTATTTTGCAAGCCATAATGGCCCAAAATCCTTTTTAAAACTGTTTTTCAAGGGGTGTGGGGGGCAGTCTCCTGAGGTTCTGAAGTAATCTCAAAACAGGAGAAAATTACCCTTCGGCTCTTTAGAGGCCACAAGTTTTTGAGGGGGGAAGATAAGACTTAACCCTGACATTTTGGCTTAAGCGACCTTTCCCAGCTTGGAACACAAGGTGCCCCTGTAAGATGCGAGTGTACAACACAGCATGTATATATATATGTGCTTATATGGGAAGGACTGGAATGTGATATTTGCCATAGTGAAGTATTCTGAACAATCAGAATCTGTCTGTCAAGGATGTTGACACGTTTTAGGGTCCAAGTCTCAAGTCTGAGTCTTTGGTACCGAGCCGAGTCCCTATTGAAAACAAGCTTTTTTTCCTCAGAAAAAAAAGGAAGGGGGTGCGTTCTGAGTTGTGAGTCGAATCCAAGTCATTGAACACACACACACACACCTGGAGTCCAGTCCAAGTTGAGTTATCAGTGCAACTGAAGTCCAACTTGAGTGCGAGTCCTTCAACTCGCGTCCCCAACCCTGAATAGGGTCAAATATGTGATCACGTTAGGTTTAGCTGTTAAATGAGTTAGTTGTCTGTTTGATTAACGATGTCTGTCAAGTTTAAGGATGATAGGCTAACATAACTAAGTCAAGTACCAAATGTCAAAGCACTGGGAGTTTAGTCTTTTCTACATGTGCTTTAAATAGTAACAAACACTAAGTGATCATTTTGTTTACTTTCAACTGCTGGCACACACACACACACACACACACACACACATACACACACACAAGGGAGAATACATTTTTTACTCTGCATGTGTTTTTTTATCAGGGTGCTTGAAATTGCTGTGGGCAAACTCTGTCAGTTACATTTTAGATATATTTTTAAACCAAACCAACACAATCCACATAGAAGAGGGTTTTCTTCCCTCATTTTTACCTATGTGCGTTGAGGAGAGCTAGTGGGGGAAAAGGCAATGGGAAGGTTCAAATCTTTCCTAACTATGTTCAGGGATCCTTTGGAGAGAGGGCAGCTGAAGCTTTTCCTGGATAAGTGCCCTGCTCCAAAGTGGAGGATGATGAGTGACCCCATAGTCCTAACTGTGATGGCCACATCAAACAGAGGTCAGGGCTCCTGTACCATAAATAATTGTGTGGAAGAGAATTTTAGTGCTGGTATTTATTCTTCTAGGGGGACGTGGTGGCGCTGCAGGTTAAACCGCAGAAGCCTCTGTGCTGCAAGGTCAGAAGACCAGCTGTCGTAAGATCGAATCCACGCAACGGAGTGAGCTCCCGTCGCTTGTCGCAGCTCCTGCCAACCTAGCAGTTCAAAAGCATGTAAATGCGAGTAGATAAATAGGTACCACCTCGGTGGGAAGGTAACGGCGTTCCGTGTCTAGTCGCACCGGCCACGTGACCACGGAAACTGTCTATGGAGAAACGCTGGCTCTATGGCTTGGAGACGGGGATGAGCACCACCCCCTAGAGTCAGACACGACTGGACTAAAGGTCAAGGGGAACCTTTACCTTATTTATTCTTCTACACATCTATCCAAGGCATAAGAGCCCTGCGTCCTTTCCCTGCTGCCATCCTAAACCCAAACAGTGAATCGCTTCACCTTGAGGAAGGCAGCGTAGAAATGCAACCAGTTGATCAATCAACCAGTTAACAAAATAAGGGGTATAGATGCCTGAATGGGCAAGGGTGGATGACCCCCTAGTGTGGAAGTGTCTCTTGACACTTATCATCATCATCATAATCTTAAAACTGCAGGCCTGGAAGCGACCCTATGGATCAAGGGGGCACCATGGGGAACTGAACTCCCCACCTCTGGCTCCACAGCCAGATACCTAAACCACTGAGCTATCCATTACCTGTGGAGATGGACTGTCCTTAAAAGCACATCAGTGCAACAGCAGAACAGTGATGGCTAACAGTTTCCTTGGGGATAGATCTCTGGAGGCACAGGCTTAAAATTCTTCAGTAGTAGGGAGAGGGTGTGGAAAGAAATGTATTTTCTTTGAGTTTTCTGTCACTCCTGCTCTGGGTCTCCAGGTGAGCAGGAGTGCAGGAGGAGAAATGTTGCTTTTGGGTGGAAATTGTCTTTAACCCTTGCCCCCCCCCCCCCGTTCCCAGTTGCCACCAGAGCTCACTGGCTCACCAGGGCAACCTGTGCCTTGTGAACCTCATCCTGGTTTGGTAGGTAGCGTGGGAAATCCACATTGCATGTGTCAGTCTCTCAGGAGGGTCTGCCCAAGGGAGCAAAGTTTTTGGCCTTGAAATCTAAAAGCAAGAGGAACCCTTACGTACCGGCAGTTGTTCTGTTGTGCTGCCCAGGGCAATGTGTGTTTCTACGAAATCTGAGGGCGACTCTGTAGAGGGTGGGTGAGCGTGTGTCGTCTCCCTGGACAAATAAATGCGCAAAAAGGATCGGGCTGGGGAGGAAACAAGGATCCTCTCTGTTCGGGGCTTGGGCAGAGCAACCTCACAACACATCCTCCATGTGCCAGAGTTAGGAAAACTGTTAGCAATTTGAATTAAGGAAAGGGGAAATGGAAAATAATGTAATGATGTTTCGGGTCACCAGTTGTCGGATTAACACTTCCTTGGCTTTTAAAACTGTGCGGATCCAATGATTGAAACGGAAATTAATGCATGGGCCCATCAAGAGAGGGGGCTGAGGCAGAGTTCCTTGCTGGTAGGATGGTTACAAAGCCATCTGTCTTTTTATCCATGACATGATGGATAGTGCAGGACTTTACTAAAGGCAAAGGTTCCCCTTGACCATTAAGTCCAGTCGTGTCCAACTCTAGGGGCCGGTGCTCGTCCCCGTTTGCAAGCCAAAGAGCCGGCGTTTGTCCGTAGACAGTTTCCATGGTCACATGGCCAGCATGACTAGACACGGAACGCCGTTACCTTCCCACCGAGGTGGTACCTATTTATCTACTCGCATTTTTACATGCTTTCGAACTGCTAGGTTGGCAGGAGCTGGGACAAGCAACGGGAGCTCACCCCATCATGCGGATTCGAATTGCTGACCTTATGATCGACAACCCAGTGGCTCGGCAAGCGTTATCACTTCTCACAATCTGGACAGCATGATTTTGGCATGTAATGTGTCAGAAGTGGGTATGGATGAAATGAAACAAAATTCTGGGGCATGATGGCTCTTGAGTGCAAAAAAAAAAAAATCCCAATGATTACTATTGAGACGTATTTTGGGGGAGAAACCTCATGCTAATCTTTGTAACATCCAGTGTTACAAACTTGAAAGATTGGTACGACCTGTTTTTTTTTGGAAAATATTCTTGTAGCATTGGTTCAACAATCAAAGCACGATAGTCCATCTCCTGAAGCTGAAATCCTTTGCTATTTGCAGAGAGGTTCAAGAAGAGTAATTGTTGCAGAGTTCCTTTTTGCTACACAGTAGAAATACAGAGACTCATAGAGGAGAATAGTTACAAATTCCCCAAACTTCGAATTAACTAGCACTTAAAGTCTCAGTAACTCACTCTGAGACATTTGTAGGAGGGAGAATAAAGAACATTTCTTTACTTAGAGTTATTTGAAGTTACAGACTTGTGTATGCTGCTTTCTTTACTGCACACATGGCTTAGCAACCAACAGATCAGCAGCAAACAAACCATTGCCTCCCACAGAATAAAGAGAGGGAGAGAAGCACTCAGCAGAGAGGTGGGGCTCTCTTTGACTTCAAAGGCTTGAAGGACTGATTGGTTAGTGCTGGATAGATAGACAAGCACCCTCATCCAGTAAAGTCCCTCCCAGTCAAACAAACTGCAGGCAGCATGTGAGCATGTAAAAACTCCAACAACTAGACGCCCTGCTTTGTTACCAGAAGGAGGACTGACTCTTGTGAACTGGCCAACCATCCATCCTTGCCAGCACATTCAGAGGCAAGGATGATGGAAGCTGGAATCTAACAACATCTGTGAGGACCACGGGCGCCTAGCCATGGTGGAGAGTGAACACAGAGGTGTCTAGAACAAACTTGCAGTGCCCTTGATCAAGCTGAGCAAGCTGAACGGATGAAAGTTGGTTAAAGTGGGATAGTTCTGATCTTTTTAATCCCCTGGCTAACATACTCACTCTAGATTAGGCATCCTTCAGTCTCGAGAGACTATGGTAACGTGCTCTGAATGGAGGACTTGGAACAGCGTCTAGTGTGGCTGAGAAGGCCAATTCGAGAGTGACAGTCCCTTCCACACTGAAGACAAATACAATCTGTCCCCTGTCCAGCTCCCTGATTTGGCTGGTTTCGGGACTGCCTCTTTGCCTCGGCCTGCTGGACAAGGGTCTCTTCAAATTGGGAGAGGCCATGCTGCACCACCTGCCTCCAGGCTGAACGCTCAGAGGTCAAGGTTTCCCATCTGTTGAGGTCCATTCCTAAGGCCTTCAGATCCCGCTTGCAGATCTCCTTGTATCGCAGCTGTGGTCTCCCTCTGGGGCGATTTCCCTGCACTAATTCTCCATACAGGAGATCTTTTGAAATCCGACCGTCAGCCATTCTCACAACACGCCCAAGCCAACGTAGACGTCGCTGTTTCAGTAATGTATACATGCTAAAAATTCCAGCTCGTTCCAGGACTACTCTATTTGGAACTTTGTCCTGCCAGGTGATACCAAAAATGTGTCGGAGAAAACGCATATGGAACGTGTTCAGCTTCCTCTCCTGACATGCACAAACGGTCCAGGACTCACTGCAGTACAGGAGTGTGCTCAGGACACAGGCTCTATATACCTGGATCTTGGTATATGCTGTCAACTTCTTATTAAGCCATACTCTCTTTGTGAGTCTAGAGAACATGGTAGCTGCTTTACCAATGCATTTATCCAGCTCGACATCTAGAGAGAGTGTGTCAGAGATTGTTGAGCCAAGGTACACAAAGTCATGAACAACCTTGAATTCTTTTGTGGAGACGGTAATAGAGGGAGGTGAGTCCACGCCCTGGCCCATGACTTGTGTTTTCTTCAGGCTGATTGTTAATCCAAAGTCTTGGCAGGCCTTGCTAAAACGATTCATGAGTTGTTGGAGGTCTTCAGCAGAATGGGCAACAACAGCTGCATCATCGGCGAAGAGGAAGTCCCGCATGCATTTCAGCTGGACTTTGGTCTTCGCTCTCAATCTAGAGAGATTAAAGAGTTTTCCATCTGATCTAGTCCAGAGATAGACACCTTCTGTTGCAGTTCCAAAGACGTGCTTCAGCATGACAGCAAAAAAGATCCCAAACAGGGTCGGCGTGAGGACACAGCCCTGTTTCACTCCGCTTCGGATGTCAAAGGGATCTGATGTTGAGCCATCAAAAACTACAGTGCCCTTCATTTCCTCATGGAAGGACCTGAGGATGTTAAGGAGTCAAGGTGGACATCCAATCTTGGGAAATATTTTAAAAAGGCCGTCCCTGCTAACCAAATCAAAGGCCTTTGTGAGATCTATGAAGCCCACAAAGAGTGGCTGTTGTTATTCCCTACATTTCTCCTGCAGCTGTCGGAGGGAGAATACCATGTCAGTGGTGGATCTATTAGCTCGAAATCCACACTGTGATTCTGGATAGACTCTGTCTGCAAGCACCTGGAGTCTCTTCAGCACAACCTGGGCAATCAGCTTCCCTACAACTGAGGGATGAGAGATGCCACGGTAGTTATTGCAGTCACCCCTGTCTCCTTTGTTCTCATACAATGTGACGATGTTTGCATCCTTCATGTCCTGTGGTACTCCACCTTCCCTCCAGCAAAGACAAAAGATTTCATACAGCTCGGTGGTGATGGTCTCTTTACAGCACTTCAGCACTTCAGCAGGTTAACAGATCATGGCGAGGTAGCACCTTACTGGCTGGGGACTGCCCAGCTTAAGGCGGGCGGTAGCTACCTAGTGAGGTGCAATGACCTCTCCCACCGTTGGAAGTAGCCCCTGGCATCATGCTCTATGCCAATCGAGCAAAGACTTCTAACCGGTAACTGCTACTTCCCGTGTTGTTTTGACGCTGTATGCGAAGCTGGAGTGTCCTCTCCAGAGCACGAAGCCTGGGTAAAATAATATGGAGGATAGGCTGTTACCCAAGCAGCAAATCCCCCCTCTCCCCATCGCTGAAATAGTCCAATGGAAAGGCAAGAGCCAATACAACTGGTTTCAGCGACGTCGCAGGAGTTGCCAGAACAACACAAACTGCCTCCGGGACTCCGGCTCCAGATTTTGCCTCGAGGTTAACTCCTGAAGCCTTCTCCATCAGTGGATATAGCCACAAGGCAGTGGAGGTTTGAAATCGGAGTTTTCCTTCTCCTAGATGGGCTGCCTTCCAAGGCTGACGAGCCCCACCTACCCGGCCTGCTCCCTGATAGTGCGGAGATTAGAACACAGGCCTCCAGCTGCCGGACCTTGTCTTCCAAGAGGACCACCCGCTGACACTTAGAGCATTTTTCCTGCCTCAGCTCCTCTTCAGGAAAAAGGATACTCACTTTATAGGCTAGTTTATTCAATCCAGCACCCATCAGAGGTGTTGCATTCCAACTCTCATTACCCCCAGCCAGATGGACTACAACTCCCATCATGACCAGCCACCTTTGGAGGCACTGGCTTGAAGAAAAATGGAATACCACAACAGTTGCCACTTGGGCTGCCGTGTCAGTGCACTCTTGCTAGCCAAGGTAGGGAAAGTTTCTCCTAGGGACTACAATTCCCAGAATCCCTCTCTCAGTCTAACACTGACTCAGGCATTTTGGAAGTTTTAGCCCAAAAAAGATAAGTTCTGCTTTCCACGTACAGACCTGACTGAAAGCAGTGAGACTTATTTCTGCATAGACATGCTTAGGAATAGGCAGTCAGAGGGAAGAACTGCAGGAGTGCCCAGACATGAAAGACGCTCGTCGTACTTTTCCTAAATTTAGCCGCTCCTAAATCTCTTCTATTGGGATCGCAGCGTGATCACCTTTGCTCTGTGCCTGGCCTCCCTTCCCTGTCTCACAACCAGGGCAGCTGACCAATATTTATTATTTACTGTCGGTCAAAAGTGGCGAGTGTAAGGGGCAACAGCAGGTTAATAAGATGGAAGCATCCCCCCAGGGAGGCTAATATTGTTGCATATTTCAGTGGGGGTGGGGACCCTGAACAAAGGCCTGGAGGAATGGAGTCAGCTTCTGTTTCTCCTCTCAGGAAATAATATGGTTCAGAATAGAGATGGGCACGAACTGCCAGTTCAGCGGTTCGTGCCGGTTCATTCTTGGACCAAACAGATGTTGGGCGCTTCAATGCCCTGCCTCCTCTGGCAGGCACCCACTCAGAGGCAGCACCCCGAGGAGGCGGGGCAGGGAAGCCAGGGCACTGCCTCTGGGTGGGACCCCGCTGGAGGAGGCGGGGCTAGGAAGTGCCGAACACCTGTTCGGCCAAAGAACAAACTGGCACGAATGACTGAACTGGTAGTCTGTGCCCACCTCTAATTCAGATTAAGCCCTGCATAAGAAGTGTTTTGTCCCAACACGTTTGTTTGTTTGTTTGTTTGTTTGTTTGTTTGTTTGTTTGTTTGTTTGTTTGTATGCTGACTTTCTCCTACCTAGAGGATTCAAGGCAGCTTATAGTATGAAAAGAAACAAAGTTAAAAACCAAATAATAAATTCCAGTATTAAGAAAGCATCAAATAAATGTCATATTAAAACTCAGAATAACAGCAAGATTAAAAACACAAGTAAAACACAGAATAAAATGATCTTTGAAAAAAAAAGCCTGCCTGAAGAGAAATGTCTTTGTCTATTTGCAGAAGGATAGCCAAGATGGGGCCAGCCTGGTCTCCTGTGGGAGGGAGTTCCAGAGTATCTGGGAACAGCCACAGAGAAGGCCCTCTTAAAACGTGTCTGTGTTTTAAAGCAGAGTTGGGCAACGTGCTGCCCTCCAGACTTTCCTTGGCATGGGTTATGCCCGCTAAAGTTGATGGGAATGGCAGTGTCGACGAACATTTGAAAGCTATACTTCATCCAAAGTAACGAAAGGGAATTATTTTAGATATTTTCAAGAAACAGGGAAGTATTTTTAAGAATATAACCAACCATTATCTCCCTTCACTGAATGGCAAGTAATTAATTTTGCTGCACGGGGGAGAGAGGAGATCAGCATAAGATAATCCGTGACCGTGGTCAGATTCTGATTAGAAACGCAGAGAGGAACACAGAATGTAGGGATAACACGATCTCCCTGCATGGCCCTGCATCCTTCCTCTGTGTAAGTGGCCACCATCATTTCCAAAATGGGAAGCATAAAATACTCTCAGGAAAGGATAGAAAACAGACGAATGCCCAGTAAAAATTCTCGGATGCACATAGACACAAACACCCTCCCCAGCAGAAATGTTTTATTAACACCCTGGCACAGCAGGAGGTGTATTTCAAGATTTTTTTTTCCACCAGTGATTAAAGGCACATGGCCTCCAGCATGCCCAGAAAGGCTTTTGCTTTGACTCTGCACATGTTAACAAACATCGGCAGGGAAAAAGGAGAAGGTTCGCTACAGAGAGGACCAAACCAAAGCCCTGGAGCTATTGGGCCCCAAACTTTGGAAAAGGATAGAAGTTCGCAGCTTGGGCAATGCGTTTGCTTCCTGTTTGGCCAAAAAGAGGGGGAACTGGTTTTTTAAAAACACCATCAGAGGTCCCATTATGGACAAGAAGGAGGGTTGAAAATGAAATCTATGGATTAGTATTGAATACTGTTTCTTCCATCAGGTATAAGGGAGGGCCCTGTAGAACCAAATGGGAGCCTCACAAGAAAAAACCTGATATACTTTCACTATAGCCCTGAACTAGGGTACTTTGGGGGCATGACTTGGGGGAGTGATTATGGCAGCTGCAGTCCAGAAGTACCTAGACAGTCAAAGCTACACACCTTGGTCAAGGCCAGTCTTTGCCACCTTGGTGCTTTTTCCAACCTTCTTGAATACAATGCCCAGCCGTTACTGTCTGGGCTGAATGGAGACCTGAGGGCTGGTAACCCGGCACACCTGGGAAGAGGTTGGGGAAACCATGTCTACGCGATGTTCTCCAGAACATTTCTTAGACATCATATGTTGGTAGTGGTAAAAAAATAAAAACGCCAAGCTGTCTGGATAGCTCAATGTTTTAGGTATCTGGTTGAGGAGCCAGAGGTTGGGAGTTCAGTTCCCTGCTGTGTTTCCAGGGAGAAGAGCCAGCCTGGGTGGCCTTGGGCCAGCTGCACAGTCCTAGGGCACCCCCCACAATAAGGGAATGGAACACCACTTTGGTGTATTCTCTACCTTGAAGACTCTGAAAAGGGTCACCAACTGACTTGAAGGAGCATGATTATTATTACTAAAAGAAATACAAGTTACATATTTCTATATTTTCAAGTAGAAACTAGTAGAAAAATCGGCAGTAGCTGAACATGCCCTGAAACAAGCTGGACATGAAATCCTATTTCAAAACACAGAAGTACTGGACAACACCAGCAATCATTATATTAGACTACACAGGGAAGCCATTGAAATCCACAAACACCAGCACAGCTTCAACAAAAAAGAAGAAAGTCTAAAACTCAACAAAGCCTGGCTCCCAGCACTGAAAAGTACAGCCTGCTAAAAGGTTAACGAACTCTACCCAGCCACAAGGACCAGTAATCACTGCACACGAAAGACTAGCTAACGACACCCATCAATCACAGTGACAGATCACAACAATACACCCATAACAAAAAACACGCTGATCACCATAATCACCCAATCTCCTGAAAAGGACAAAAAGCTGATCCCACAGCTACAAATACTCAACTATCCCACACACTACACAAGAACACAGATAGAGTTCTAGCTCCTGTCCTCTGAAGATGCCGGCCACAGAGACTGGAGAAACATTAGGAAAAAAAACCTCCAGAACACGGCCAAACAGCCCGAAAAACCTACAACAACCATCGGACCCCGGCTGTGAAAGCCTTCAAGAATACACAGAAATTAGGTGTGTTTGTAGGTTTCAATTTTCCTGCAACAGCCACACAGAGAATCTGTCTTTATATTTCCTGGGTAAATTATATAGGTGATCTTTAGCAGATGTCACATAATGAACAAGGGAAAATCACAATGCTCTGTATCTAAATGGGTTTGACTGTTTGGGGTGGGAAAGAATTTAATCCTCTTTTTAGTATTCTCACTAAATTACCTCTTTTCTAACTTCCATGACTCATTGGCCTACATACTATTGCTAGTCTTAGCTAGAGTATAACCATTGTATCAAGAGCATAACCATTGTTGAATGCTGAATTTATTGCAGAATTTTGTATTTCGGGTGAAATTCATTTTGCTACACAGTAGAAGATCATCTTCGAGTCTACCCTTTTTTCCTTAACAGACACTTACACTCTCAGTAATTCACTCGGAGACATTTCATCATCATCATCATCATGGCACAGTGGGAAATCGAATTCACAGCCAGATACCTAGGAAAAAGAATAAAAAACCTTTATTTACTTATAGTTTCTTGGAATTACAGACTTGTGCATACATACTTAGCAACTAACCAAACAGATCAACAGCAAACAAATAACTGTCACCAATCTGGGAAAGAGGGAAAGCGAACACTCAGCAAAAAGGCAGGGTTCTCTTTGAATTCAAAGACTGGAAAAAACAGCTGGTTAGTGCTGGATATACAGTCACCCCGGCCCAAAAATGTCCCTTTCAGTCACACATACTGAAGGTGGCATGTGAGGTTTCAAATAGAATTCCAGCAGAATTGACTGTTAGGTAAATCTCATTTATTTAGTAGGAATGCTCTCCTTGGGACTAATAGGATTTAGGCAATGCAGAATTTGCTCAGGAATTCTCACATATTAAGGACTTGCCGTACACTTTGCATAGCTAAAATCATGCATATAGGTTAGAAGTTCAAATAGTTAAAACTGCATACTGTTGAAAAATACATGCAAACATGCTTTGTTTATTTATTGTATTTCTCTCCTGCCTTTCCACTAAAAAAAGTGTTCAGGATAACAAACAATCCTCATTAAAAGCATGTTAAAAATACATTAAAATAGATCTTTAAAATGACCTTTATCCAGTGGGGGAAAGTATATACAGACATGCATACCTTAGGAAAAGTGCAAAAAATATGTACACACGGTGTGAAATGTATATAAATTTATAGAAAATTAAAGAAAATTAAAGTCTCAACCTGATCTAAATAAAGGATTGGTCAGGACCAGAGTTCAGGGAGCGTTCAGAGAAATGTAATGAAATTTCGCATCACTACTGATTATATCACTATGTCAGTGTTAGCACTGTAAAATGATACACTTACAGTTTAAAGCTCAGCTTCGAAAAGAAGCAGGATCTAAATTTCCGCTTTGACAAGAGGCAGCTCAGACAAAGCAGCTGTAGCAACAATCATGCATAATTAAGGGAAGCTCTGATATTTATTTCTCTTGTGGCGGTGGCATCAAATAAGGAAATCCAGGTGACTGTGTGATTTCATGAAGCCAATCCAGAGCGAGGGTAATGCTTTGCACTCTCACTCGGAATTGGTATAATGATGACATCACATAGGCAAACCTTCTTGGTCAGTGTCATGAAGCCAAATCAGAGTCACAGCTGTGCTTGTTCCTATCACCCAATTTTGCACAGCAGAAAGTGAAAAATAGTACCACGCGGTGGTATCTGGCATGACTGCTACCACTGCCAAAATTGCTTTCTAGAATGATTTAACCCCTGCTCATAGCTGCTACTCCCGCAATAACTCTCTAAAAAAGGGGGAACTTTAAAGATCATTAACAAACTATGTGGGTCTACAGATCCTGCACAGAATGGTGTTGAAAATAATATAAGGGCAAGAACCACTGTATCATTGCAGAAACTTTACAAAGCAACACTGGAGTTTGATGGGCATGAACACAAAAATGTCCCCAAGTTGCCAATGTTCTGTGTGTCCATGGCATTAAATATGGATTATTTGGAGCACCCTGTGTCGGCCAACCTGGCTGCAAAAGAAATATCTCCATTCACCCGGAGGCCAGAAGAATCTGGAAAGTCCCTGTGCTGGGAGAGCCTCCTTTAAACTCTCTGCATTTCGGGGCAGGAGGTTAATTAGGAAGCCAGGTAATAAGGAGTCATTAAGTCAGCCTGCACAATGCTGTTAACATAACAAGGGCAAAGGAAGAAGGTTAGAGCTTATTTGCACCGTGCCTTCAATTAACCTCTCCATGTTGTCGGGATGCTCAAAACCCTGGAGATGGGTTTTGCTGGTGCCTCCTGAAGTTTGCTAATTAGAAGGACATGGAAATCTTGGGGAAAACAGGGGCCTTCTTTGAAACACTTTGCTACAACTCCCGGGCTTTCAGCATTTCTCCATCAGGATATTAGTCAACAACATGGCTAATACACGCTGTGTTGCAGCGTTAATTTTTGAAGCACATTCATGACGGGAATACCTATAAGCCACACCCACCCACGGAAAGAGAGTCCAAAGAAATGTAGACAGTGGCGTTGATCCTTCTCAACAAATCAGTTCTGGTGGTTTTCATCTTCACTGGAAACATGTATTTTAGGAGGCTAATGGATCTGGTTGGATAGCTCCGTGGTTTAGGGATCTGGCTGCAGAGGCAGAGGTTGGGAGTTCAATTCCTCATTGTGCCTCCCAGAAGAGCCAGCCTGGGTCGCCTTGGGCAAGCTGCACAGTCCCAGGTCGCCCCCCGAAGGAGGGAATGGGAAACTGCTTCTGTGTATTCGCTGCCTTGAAAACCCTGGAAAAGGTCGCCATAAGGCAGAATTGACTTGATGGCACCCAGTACTTATATAATGGCTCTAAAATTACCCACTCAGGTATGTCTTCCCAAATTACTTTGTATTATAATGGGGAGAGTGCTCCTCACCCCTTTCTCTCTCAACCACACACCAAATGTTGAAGAATGCAGCGAAGCACAGAGGGGAAGTCTGGGAGGGATAACGGCAAGAATAAGAACTCCTGACACTTGACTCTGTGAGTTTGGTTCCACTACACCACTGATGATACAGTAGGACCCCCATATCCCTGGGTGATCGGTTCCAAGCCTCTACCCTAAGGATGCTGAAAAACATGGATTTATAGTGAACATTATTTTAGCATGGTCTCTGGCTCCCTCTAGTGGCCAGTTCTGATAATGACATTGTGAAAATATATTTATCTAGTGAACACATGGTCTATGGCTCCCTGTAGTGGCCAGTTCTGGTACCTTCACCTTTAGAAATATACTGTATATTTCTGGGATTTTTAATATTTTCAGACTGTGGATAAGTGAATCAGCAGACACCGATCCCACAGATGCAGGGGTTGTACTGTATTCTGCAGGATCCACTGTTGCTTAATATCCTGCGCATGGGTTTCCCAAAAGGACTGCAAACAGGGTGCTCTCAGGATTATGGATGAGACAGGTCTTTGGCATGATCCAGCAGGATTCTTCTTGTGTTTTTATGACACTTCTTCTTCTACTTCAAATCTCTCCTGGAAACTAACTTATGGCCCAAACGAGACAATGCAGCACACCTTTAGAATCGATGCTCCATTGAGGGGCAAAAAACATCTCTTCATACTAGTGTGAACATGAGTCCTATTGCAAAGTGCCTTGATTTTTGTATGTGTGGTTTTTAGGGGTCACCATGAGGTAAACATGACCCCAGTTGAGTGTTTTGCCTCCAATTCCGCTTTTCTATGATAATTCATTGGTGCCATTGGTTTTTTATGCTTTCTTACATTATTGCTATTTGTGTTATGTTTTAGTGCTTCCTGTTTGTGGAATCTTGATTTTAACCTTTTGCAAACCACCCCGAATAGTGCTTTGGCACTAACGGGGCAGTGTATAAATTAAACAAACAAACACAGGCTTTGCTTAAAAGTCTGATAGTTTAGACATGGAACTTTGGAAAAAGTGGGATTCGATCTTACGACTGCTGGTCTTCCGACCTTGCAGCACAGAGGCTTCTGCGGGTTAACCCGCAGCGCCACCACATCCCTGTAAGGCCCAGCTAGAGTAGACCATGAAAACCAATGGAACATTTGTTATTTGCGATGGGCAATCCCCATTCATTTCAATGGGTTTATTCTAGTTGGGACTGATATTGTTTTTTGCCCTATATTATCTCTGTCTGACTCCTCAGTGGCACTTTTGTTTCAGTGAGTGATTATTAAGCAAATGAATCTAACCGGTTAATTGATTAAACATTTCCACATCCTTTTCTCAGTGCTATTTCAGGAGGAGAAGGCCTTAGCTCCAGCATTTTGTTGGAGTGAATGTGATGACACCAGAAAAGGTCCTACAGAAAAACACAGTCCCCAAACCCCACCAATTTATAGTCCGTACTGTAATGCTTCTCTGACTTGAGGAGGGGGTGGGGATGTCTCTGGCATGACCCCTTCCCACCCTCAGGTCCACTCCTATCTGGATTTTTCTAAAAAAAAAAAAAAAGCTCTCTGAATAGGACTACTCAGAGATGCTCAACAGCTCCTCAGTCACATGTTCAGCTTGTGACTCATCAACCATCATTGGACACGCTGGAATCCACAGAGAGCACTCTGTCTTAGGTAAATAAGGCTTCCATTCACCAGCTCGACATGAAGCCAGTCACCCCTAATGTGCATGACCAACTTTTGCCCACAAACCATTCTTGATTTATAAGACCTATATATATTTTCTTTCTCCCCCCAAAAATGAACCTTCCTATTCTTCCAGTTTCTCTCTGGCATCACAAAGTGGTGGTGGGGACCCCTCTCTGGGCCTCAACCTTCGAGCCTCATCATTTGACTCACCACAGGGCAATGTACGTTGGCTTCTTCCCAGTTGCTGTGTGTTTTAGGCAACTGTTGACCTCTCAGTGAGGGCTAGCTGCTATTCAAAGCCCATGGACGCTGGAGTGGAACAGGTCCAAGGTGTGGCGGAGAGAAGTGGGTGCAGAACTCTTTGGCAAGGATCTGGAATCTGCCCACGGCCATTTCCAAAAACGTGGAAGCATGAAATGCATATTTCCAGCTGAAAGTCCCACCATTTTTGTAGGAAAATTTTGCAGGAAAGGGGTTGCATGGCCTAGAGGTGGCCCTCCATGGTCTAGAGGAGAGTCTACAGCCCCTGCTTCTTCAATTGCCTATTTCTGCCTTAGTGTGTGGTTTTTATCCAATTGGTCTCTCACAATCAAGAACCTGGCTGTGTTTTCCCAATTACAGGGTCAAAAACTGTTGGGTTTTTTTCTCTCCTTTTTTTCCCTTTTTCATGTTCTACATTTCTTACAGCTGTGATGCCAAGGAGAGTTTTCCTCCGGCTAGAACACAGATCTTCTTTTTCATGGCCTCTGACTCACTTTCTCTTCTCCACCCAAAGTCACAAACTACACCAAAGAATTTTGTGTGAAAATGCTTGGTGTGTAGGCATGACCAGAAGGGAGGAAAGGGGGAAGAGAACGGTCAACACCTGCTTCTATAGCCTCCCAGCTAGCACGGCATGATGTACCAGGCACATTCGGTTTGGTTTTGTACTGTGCTATTTGTTTGCGGCTGCTCTTTGACCGTAATTAATTCAATTTCAATTTCATGGTGCACAGTAGATTCTGTGGAAATAAAAAGGGGGGCAGGATGCCAAAAAGTTTGAGAACCTCTATCGTAGAGCTTTGAACACTTGACACAAGGAAAAATCCAGTGGGCCTGACATCAGATGTTGCAGGCGGCTGCTCAAGGATCCAGCCAGCCAACTGTTCCTTTCCTTTCCTTGCAATCACAAAGTCCAGAAGTCCTGAATGTTGATCCAGATAACAGAAAATCATAGTGCATTTGGCAAGTACAGTAGGACTGTGGTATCCAAGGGAGACTGGTCCCAAGCCTCTCTCCCTGCAGATGCCAAAAAAACGCAGAAATATTGAACATTACACGTGGTTCTCTCTTTGGCTCTCTCTAGTGGCCAGTTCTGTTAAATACACCCTGCAAATATATATAAATATGTATTTCTGAGATTTTTTTATTTAGTATTTTGAGCCAGCAGATAAATGAATCAGTGGATACTGATCCCACAGATGTGGGGGGGAGTCCTACTGTATACCATATTTTTCCATGTATAAAATGACACTTTTCCCTAAAATAATTAGAGGAAAAATTGAGGATCGTTTTATACACAGAAGGCAGCAGCAGGAGGCGGAGGCAGAGGAGCAGCCGTGCTGGGCCGCCCCTCGCGGCTGCCCATTGACTGCTCCTCTGCCTCCGGCAAGGGACAAAATTAAGGGGTCATTGTATACATTGGGGGGTTGTATACATGGAAAAATACGGTACCTAGTAAGAATACAATTGCACAACAACTTCCTTTCCAGTTTCTGTGTTAAGGTTCTGCTACTCATCTCTTCCCTAATCTTCTGTCCCAGCCTCCATGTTCACTGAGCTTTCTCTGTTGTCACTAGGCTATGTCAGAGCTCCCCCTTCCTTCCTTCCTTCCTTCCTTCCTTCCTCCCTCCAAAACTTTTTTTACCCCACTTTTCTCCTTAAAAAGGACCCAAGGTGGCTTGCATCACTAAAAAGACAATATTGAACGCTAAAAACAGTAAGTATAAAATACTACAAAGGGTCAAACCGATACCATACTAAAAAATGGTAAACAAAAGCAACACCAAAAATACATTCAAAGCAGTAAGGCACAACAATTCATTAAAAAAAAAAAAACCATCGGCAGGCAGTCCCTGAGGGGAAGCTTGCCTGAAGAGAAAGGTCTTTGCCTGCTCGTGGAAGGAGAGCAATGATGGGGCCCAGCCTGGCTTCCTGTGGGAGGGAGTTCCAAAGCAACACAGAAGGCTCCTTTAGGGTTTACTTTTTCTAAAGACATTTTGTACGATCCTTGGAATATCTCAGAGACTGATGGTAGTTTCCTCTTAACCCTGTCGTGCTGACACCCCCCTCTTTTTTGTGGCTCAGTTTGTCACCATTTCTATCCACACACACTATCAGAGCCTGCTGTATAATAAGAGGAAGTTTTATCTAGTCTCTGTAGTGATGGGTCCCTTTAGATCAGTGGTGCCCAACCTTGGGTCCCCAGATGTTCTTGGACTACAACTCCCAGAAATCCTGGCCAGCACAGCTAGTGGTGAAGGCTTCTGGGAGTTTTAGTCCAAGAACCTCTGAGGACCCAAGATTGGGAACCACTGTATTACATATACTGTAGTGCCACATAAGATGGTGAGAAAGGCAGAGCATCTTAGAAGTTTGGTCACAAAGAGACAAGCACAGAGCTCTTTACAACTTTAAGTTTAAAGTATTAGTGGAAAGGTGACATCCTATGCGGGCAGCGTCAGCCTGGAGCTAAAATGCAGGCCCGTATTGTCACTTGGTTGATCTTGTCTTTTATGGATGATCATGGGACTTCAGATCATTCTGGTGCTGGCGCAGTGAGCCGCTAATCCACAACTGGAAAACACAACAATTTGCCTCAAGCAATTCAAGAACAAAGACCGTCTCTAGGAAGGCCATGATATCATCCTTAATTCAGCAGCTGCAGGGAAACCAATCGGCCATCTTGGATGGGGTTATTTGTTTGTTTGTTTAGTTATTTATTTAAAGCAGCCGTTTTAAATGGGGGCCACCTGTGAAGGGGGCCACAGACTGGAAACAGTTCTTCACACACCACTTTATATGGTTAGTTCTGCAACTTGTACAATCCTGATTAAGCCTATATTTCTTTCATGCGGCCGTGGCCAAAAACAAAGGTTGAGAATGGCTGATTTAAAGAATACTGAGCTCCTAAGATTGGAAGAAGGATGGAAAAGAACGTCATTTGGCAGTCTTGACAAAAGGAGTTCTTGGGTACCTTTTGAGGCGAAGAAATGCACCTCGCATCAAGAAATTGCCTCTTTTCGGGTAACACGCTATCCTTTGAGAATCTGGACCTTTGGAAGCGTGTCCAAAAGAAATAAAGTGTGCACAAGCAATACACACGTTTGAAAATGCAAGCAGATAAAAGATACACACTTTTAAAAATCTGTACTCTCTTTAGTCAAGGGGGGGAATAATAAAAATTAGCCAAAATGTGCAAATAAATGCAGGCATTGGAAGAATCCCATTAGCGTACAACATTAGGAAGCCACTCTTGTTTGGGACAAACATTCGCCACAATTCATTTCTTGATCCTCCGATTCAACATTACACAAAACACGCAGAGAGAGACACACATCCTAACAGTTGCTTGCCCAACAGACCTAGCCTTCTGCCAGCATGAAAATATCAGATACCGCCTCACACTGTCCTCTTGTTCTAAGAGATAGTCCTGTCACCCATTGTCCCAGTAAAATCTTCAGTAGAAAGGATGGGATGCATTATTGACAAATATCGAAGCAGCTCAACTCTAGAATGGCTTGGGTCAAAGCTATCTTGAGGATCACGTCTCCCTTTATGAGTAGGGTGCTAAAATCATCAGGAGGGGCCTTTCTCTCAACCCCACCACCCTCACAGGGGTGTTTGGTGGGGACAGAGGAGCGGGCCTTCTCTGTGGCTGCTCCCAGACTTTGGAACTCCCTCCCACTGGAGGCCAGGCAGGCCCCATCTTTGCTGTCATTCCGGAAGCAGGCAAAGACCTTTTTAAGGAGAAAGGCGGGCTAAAAATATTTTAAATAAATAAACAAAACCAGAGGTGGTGAACCTTAGCACTTAAGATGCTTTAGACCCTGAGTCCAGAATCCCCAGCCTGCATTGTTAATGATGAAGAGCTGCCGGGTTATAGCTCAGTGATTTAGAGGTTGGGAGTTCGATTCCCCACTGAGCCTCCTTGACAGGGGCTGGACTTGATGATCCAGAGGGTGCCTTCCCGCTCTGCAGTTCTAAGATGATAATGTGTGAGAGAGAGAGACAGACAGACAGACAGGATGGGAGTCCTGGTAAATCTCACAATCTATTAACACAAATGGAGGCAAAACAAGGTGGAATAAATGCTGCATCCGAAACCCAATAAGTAACAAGGACAGGAGGAGGTGCATATTGGATCTGGAGAAGTGCAGTGAAATCAATACAGAGATTTCTTCTTCTCTACCTGGGAACCAGGCTATGCAGAGCCCCAACAAGGGAAGAATTATGGCCAAGACAGAGCCGGAAGTCGGTGGCACCTTGGCTGGCTGGAAATTCAACCATTTGGGGTGGCAGTTCCCAACAAGATATGTACAGCACAAGGTGAGACTTAAGGGCTTGGAAACAATTGCTTAAACAGTTGCTGTGCCTCTTATATCAACATGTCCAAGAATGATTTTAAAATTCCATCCCCAAGAACAGCCCTGGATTGATCATTAAGCAAAATAAGGACATGCTTAGGGCATCAACGAAGTAAGGGGGTACCACAGAGTTATTTTCAGGGCTGGATTTACCCTGGACCATGGTGCAAATGGTGCACCCTTCCTTAACAAGCCACATCCATCCATCTCTCCCCCTCGGCTCTCGTCTTCTTTCTCTCTCTCAAGAGTTCCAAGAAAACGACCTCCCTGCCTAAAGCAATTGAGTATGAGCCAGTAAAAACTAAACAGGATAAAGACTCACCTAACAAGAAAATTCATGTTTTGAGTGAAATGATCAATCATCATTGCTTGCTGTGTGTTTTTTTTTAAATTTTTACTTCTGTATTTTGGGAGGTTGGGTGGGGATAAGGATAAAAAAAGCTGCTGGTCTTTTATACCCATGGTCTTTGCACTACGTGTGCAAGCCAAAGAAATAACAGCCACTGTTAAAAACACCCCAAAAGAGGTTTTAAGCTCTTGCTTACATTTTTCAGTTTATAAATTCTGACAAAATCTGTAGATTAATCAAAGCATGAAAGCGCAAGATTTGGCTGGTAATTTGATTGTATGTATGATTTTGTGTCCAATTATGTGGTTCTTTTTTGCCACACGCTATATGATTACTGTAAATTACCACGTTTTCACACATATAAGGTACACGTTACATGGGTTTTTTCAAGCCATGGGTCCTGCCGTGCCTTATATTTGTTGGGGGCACCATAATCTCTTCCATGTTTAGGGCCTCTAAAGGTCTCAATTTATTTATTTATTTATTTATTTATTTATTTATTTGACTTGTATGCCGCCCGCACTCTGCACTCAGCCCTGCCCAAGAAAACAGAGAATTTTCAAGCTGGCATTTCCAAACGGATTCCCATTCAATCACAAGTTTCTCCTGAGATCAAATAAGAGCATATTTTATGATATTTTAAAATACTCTGCCCTTCTATAAACTGCCTGGAAGTCAGTAGTGCTTTGTAAGCTAATAACGTTGAGGCACCAGAGTTTGCTTGTGATCAGACACAGAACTAAGAGCTGCTTTGTATGCTTGGTGTGAAGCTGTTCAAATTTGTAAGAACCGCATGTGATCCTACACACTGTGCCTTGGCCTCTGTCCCTTTCTCCTTAGCCCCTCTGTGTGTGAATTCTGTATCTTTGCTTTGCAAAAATATTCAGTCTCACGTAAGCTTCTCCTTGGCCAAAACTCTGTTGCTCAGTGCAGTAAATCACACACTCGAATAGGCCCGTTGAATCAATGAGGTTTTGATGAGTGTGAATCAGTGGCATTTTCTGTCTCTACCAATGGGTCTCACTGCTGAGTAGATGTGCATAGGATTGCATTGGAAAACGAGCAGATATACACTGCCGAAATTCCTGCAATGATTTCTTGAATGATAGCTAATCGTTTAATTTACATGGCACTGCCTGGGAGAGAAGTTGAGTGCCTCTGTACCACATAGTTGTAGCAGTTTAATAATAACTGCATGCCGCCAGGTCAATTTCGACTTATGGTGATCCTTTCTAGGTTTTTTTAGGTAAGGAATAAACAGAAGTCGATTACCCTTCCCTTCTTCTGGGGGGCACCCTGGGACTGTGCAGATTGCCCAAGGATACACAGGCTGGCTCTACTCCAAAGGAGTAGAGTTTGATCCATGACTTTCATGGTCGTGGATTGAATCTATAGCATCCTATAGTCTGATGGGGAACTTAGAATTCTCTGCCAGAGAGCCCTAATGTTGCAGTTCAAGATTAATGGAGCTCTCTAACAGAGAATTATAAGTACCTCAACAAACAGTGAACACTAGGATTCTATAGGACGCTGCATAACAATGAAGGTGGTAGCAGATTCCCGGAATTGTGCAGTGGAGGACCTTGCAAAAAAAAAAACCCTTCGAAATGAGGCAAAGCAAGGATATTTCTATGTTAGCAAAGCAGATACAGGTTGGTTCAAGAAGTCCCAGGCATGGTCAAGACAGTTAAGGTGCCCTTCCAGGTCCTTGAAGTTTGCCTGGGTGTTGGGGTGTGTGTGTGTGTAAAAATGTTGGAATCTGAACAAAAAAAGAGAGAGAGATTGACAGCTGAAGTGCCAAGAAGAGACAAAACCTCTCCTCGAAACTCCAGTTGCTGAACTCTAGAGAGGACTCAGACAGATTTCACAAGACTTTGTATATTCTCCAGCTACCTGACCAAGCATCCATTACATGTCCAGGCATGGGAACAGGAGAGTGATACGTTGCCTCTTATTTATTTGTTTGTTTGTTTGCCATTCTTCTAGGCAGTTTACAAGCGAAGAACATAAAACAGAAGCCCCTGCCCCAAACCCCATCCATCCAAAGATAATCTGAAATAACCCCCTAAAGAAACACCCCCATGGCGACGATGATCGGAAAACAGAATAAAGGTGCAACATGGATTTTTTTAAAAAAAAAAATTATAAAGGGAGGATATCCTGAAAAACCTCTCTAAAAAGTTGAGTTTTGATTAGCTTTTAGAATGCTGGGAGGGAAGGGGCCGGGCGCCCCTCCACGGGTAACGCATTCCAAAAAGTGGTGGCCACTACTGAGAAGGGCCAGTTCCTGTCATAGATTTCCAGGCCTCCTTCGGGGTGGCCTCCCACGGACTGGCTGCATTCTGTTATTTTCTCGCCTTTCCTCCTAGGTAGCTGCACTGAGTCTTTATCAGACTTAGGTGTGTATGCGTGCATGAGTGGGTGACAGAAATACCTGACTCTCTTGTGTAGGCTTTGACTGCATAGGTCAAAGTTAATCGGGGACGATTTTTCTCCCTGCCTCCTGTTTTCTACTTTCTTTTCATGCCTGCTGCCCGCCTTTATTTGCTGAACCATTTTCTTGCTATGGGTGCCAGTGTATGTTTCAGGATGAAGGGATGCCAAACACATTGCACTGTGGTATGGGATAGGCAGTGAAGGGAAACAGAGATGGGCACGAACTGCCAAACCAGCGGTTCATGCCGGTTCATCCTTTGGCTGAGCAAGGGTTCGGCACTTCCCAGCCCTGCCTCCTCTGGCAGGCACCCACCCAGAGGATGTGGGACGAGGAAGCCAGGCTGTTGCCTCTGAGTGGGTGCCCACTGGAGGAGGCGGGGCTGGGAAGCTCCAAACATCTCCTTGGCTAAAGAACGAACCACACAAACTATTAGTTTGGCAGTTCACGCACATCTCTAAGTGGGAACACTAAGGCCAGTGAAGCTACTGACTGGGGACACTAAAAGGCATATTTCACTTCCTCAAAGCTATATTCCCTGATCAGGGAAGGAAGGAAGGGAGGGAGGGAGGGAGGGAGGGGCTGGCTAGCTGATAGGAGTTTTGCCTATAAATTGTTGGTCCACCACATACCCAAAGATGATAGTGCTATGTAATGTCCCTTTGCAAAGGACACATACGCACGCACACGCACCCTACAAGCAAGTTCAGAACCCTGAGAACAAATGATTTCAGACCACCTCTAAATCAGCTCAAGTCCTAATATGTATGGCAAATATTTGGATATAAATCGGATCTGACAGTAGTCCCATACCCTAGAATCTAATCGATCTGCTCCAGCCTTCAGTCTACAGAGGTTGGTCCTTGCTTGATAACTTGCCACCGATGCTTGTCCTGTGTCTTGCCATGTGTGGCGATGCGCCTGAAAAATCCAGTTCTCAGACGGTTTGGTGACTCTTGCAACGGTCACATACAGCCTCTTTCCTGCTCCACTGTTTACTTTCTGCCTTCATGCCTCATCAGCAATGAATCATTTCTAGTAGAAGCAGAAGGCAGACCAAATGCCATTGGTTTCACATAACATCTCCTGCGCCTTCAGTGTCTTTATGTTCTGTCTTTAGGTCTAGCTCTCCATTCATCAGCTCTTGCATGGTTCTTAGTTCATTTCACTCAGATCCAAGTTCTCATTCATCCGTGCTTTGAGTGGGCCTCTGGTTTAGGCTGGTTTATTCCTTCCAGAATTAGTCATGGGACAGTTCAGAATCACACCATGAAGGATTTTCCTTTGTGCTTTGCCCTGAGGACAGGATCCAGAAACCCCCTGCATGCCGAGGGCATCATATGAAAACTTTTTAGCATGTACAGCCAGAATCGATTGTCTCTCCTCGCGCATGGATTCACATGAGCCAAGAAGAACCCTCCGCCTATATATGAACATTGAAGCAACATTATTAGGACACAGAAGAGTAGAAAAGGGAGGGGGGAGGAACACAGCCACATGGAGAAATAAAATACATCAGCTGTTCAGCTCAAATTGTTTCTATTATGTAAAGGCTGCGGTAGACAATACCAGTTTAATGAAAATTGACAACGCTTCATTATTTATCAGAAGAGAAAAACACATATGCCAACTGGGCTAACTCAACCTGCTACCCTCGTGACATCTTAGAAAACAAGTTGTATTCCCCAGAGCCATGCCAATTGGAGATAATAAGGGTTCTGGTATGAAGGAGAATTTATTGGGAAAAGCAAATGTGCTGTGGGCATACAATTTAGAAAGTACTTTTTAAATTTATGGTATAAAGAAAGAAAGCGCCAACATCTGAAAGGATTGAACAAAAATCCTTAACCTGAGGTGGAATTTAATCCACAAAAGCTACCACTGAAATAAAATTGTTAGTCTTTCTTTCTTTCTTTCTTTCTTTCTTTCTTTCTTTCTTTCTCCATTTCTTTTGCTAGCAAATCCCTAAATAAGTTCTCTTTAGTAGCAGTTGCCTGGTGGTGAGACACTTCCCTCTTTTCTAAAAAGAAAAATAAAGTTTTTATTGCAGATTGAAAAATAGTGAATATGATATTATAAGTTGTACTGTCTCCTGCCCAGTATTGGGGCAGCATGCAAAACCACCTCAGATAGGGTTTCCGTGCATTCCAGACCGGTTGAAGTCTCTGAACTTGCCTTCATAAAATACATTTTATGTATTCAAAATATTTTTATCCCCACCTTTCTCCTTTAAAAGGACCCAAGGCAGCTCACATCGTTGAAAGACAATATTTAAAGCTAAAACAGTAAGTATACAAATACTAAAAAGGATCAACAAATACCACACTAAAATCAAAAGTAACACCAAAAACACATTCAAAGCAGTAAACGCACAACCATCCATTAAAACACCCCACTCAGGCAGCCAGTCACTGAGGAAAAGCTGGCCTGAAGAGAAAGGTCTTGGCCCGCTTGCAGAAGGACAGCAAAGATGGGGCCAGCCTGGCCTCCAGTGGGAGGGAGTTCCAGAGTCTCTGGGAGCAGGGTACAGTGAGACGTGAAGCAACAACAACCCACTCCCAACCTGTCTGGCCATTGAGGGGGACTGAGTTCCTGGCACTAGCACCAAACCCCCCCCCGCCCCCGCCCCCGGTTAGTTCTGGTGTTACTGGTCCTCCATGTAGTTGCACAGGGGTTGGCCAATTCAGTGTCCATGGCTGATGTGGCTTAATCCCATGTCCCATAGGGACAGCTACGGGGGGCCCTGTTCACCTCTAGGAATGTAGTCTTCCTTTTAAAAAAAACAAACACACAACTTTTTTGGGGGTGGGGGCAATGTTGTGAGTTTCATAGGTTCATAGAATCATAGAATAATGGAGTTGGAAGGGGCCTCTAAGGCCATCAAGTCCAACCCCCTGCTCAATACAAGAATCCAGGAGATCTGACAGATGGCTGCCCAATTTTCTCTTGAATGCCGCCAGAGTTGGAGCACTCACCACCTCCCGAGGTCTTTGGCTCCATTGTTGTACTGCTCTGTTAAGAGATTTTTCCTAATATTCAGCCTAAATCTGGCTTTCTGTAGCTTGAGCCCATTATTATGCGTCCTGCATTCTGGGATGATTGAGAACAGATCCTGCCCCTCCTCTGTATCTTTCAAATATTTGAAAATGCCTATCCTATCTCCCCTTAGTCTTCTTTTCTCAAGGCTAAACATGCCCAGTTCTTTCAGTCTTTCCTCACAGGGCTTGGTTTCCACTCCCCTGATCATCCTTGTTGCCCTCCTCTGAACTTGTTCCAGTTTGTTGGCATCCTTTTTAAAGTGTGGTGTCCAGAACTGGACACAGTACTCTAGATGAGACCTAACCAGTGCCGAATAGAGTGGGACTAGTACCTTGTGGGATTTGGAGACTATACCTCTGTTAATGCATCCTAAACTAGCATTTGCCTTTTTTGCAGCCACATCACACTGTTGGCTCATATTCAGCTTGTGATCAACAATTCCAAAATCCTTCTCACTTGTAGTATTGCTGAGCCAAGTATTCCCCATCTCGTAACTGTTCATTTTGGGTTATTTTCCCCCCAAGGTGTGGAACTTTGCACTTATCCCTGTTAAATTTCATTCTGTTGTTTTCAGCCCAGTACTCAAGACAATCAAAATCTTTTTGAATTTGGTTCCTCTCTTCTAAAGTATTCACTATTCCACCCAATTTTGTGTCATCTGCAAATCTGATAAATATTCCCAGCACTCCAGAGATAGCCTTGAATCGAATGGCTTTAAGAAACTTTCATATCCTCAGCCATCACCTCTACTGGCTTAAAATTGGCATTGACTGGTTTATTGCTCCTCCTATGGAAGCAAGTCCTCCCAAAAAAGGTGATGATCCAGGATGGGCATGAACCACCAAACTGGTGGTTTTTGCCAGTCCATTTTTCAGCCAAACAGGTGTTCAGCACCTCCAAGCCCCACCTACTCTGATGGGCGCCCCACCTTCCCTTTCCTGCCTCCTCCGATTGCTGCCTATGATGGGGCACCTGCTGGAGGAGGCGGGGTTGGGAAGTGCCAGACACCTGTTTGGCTGAAAAATGAGCCAACATGAGCTGCCAGTTCAGCAATTCGTGCCCATCTCTAGTGGTGATTGCTGCTGGTGTGGAACAATTGTTAGCCATATTGGAACAACATTGCCATAACCAGAGGTCTACCAACAGAACAAGCCTCTGACAAAGATTTGTGGCAGTCCTCAAAGTGAAAAACCAGTTTTCAAAGCTCTTCCAAATTATGATTTAATGTGTTCTAACAAACAAACAAATAAGACCTCAAAACATCGGTGAACTTATTAGAAAGCCACAGGAGTTGGCACACTGAACCATGAAACATTTATGAATTCTTCAATTAGAAAATGTTCCATGGTCACATCTGAAAAACCAGACATGGCAAACAGGAGCCAAAGGGTATTTCTGAATCTTTACCCAGTTTGTTTACTTCTAAGAACTTTCCTCACTTTCTGCCATCAGAGTGGTATCATTTGCATATCTGAGGTTGTTGATATTTCTTCCGGCAATCTTGATTCCGGCTTGGGATTCATCCAGTCCTGCCTTTCGCATGATGTATTCTGCATATAAGTTAAATAAGCAGGGAGACAATATACAGCCTTGTCGTACTCCTTTCCCAATTTTGAACCAATCAGTTGTTCCATATCCAGTTCTAACTGTTGCTTCCTGTCCCACATATAGATTTCTCAGGAGATAGATAAGGTGATCAGGCACTCCCATTTCTTTAAGAACTTGCCATAGTTTGCTGTGGTCCACACAGTCAAAGGCTTTTGCATAGTCAATGAAGCAGAAGTAGATGTTTTTCTGGAACTCTCTGGCTTTCTCCATAATCCAGCGCATGTTAGCAATTTGGTCTCTAGTTCCTCTGCCCCTTCGAAATCCAACTTGTACTTCTGGGAGTTCTCGGTCCACATACTGCTGAAGCCTACCTTGTAGGATTTTGAGCATAACCTTGCTAGCGTGTGAAATGAGTGCAATTGTATGGTAGTTGGAGCATTCTTTGGTGCTGCCCTTCTTTGGGATTGGGATGTAGACTGATCTTTTCCAATCCTCTGGCCACTGCTGAGTTTTCCAAACTTGCTGGCCTATTGAGTGTAGCACCTTAACAGCGTTAAGGCCTTGTTGTTAGCCATGCTTTCTAAGGCCCACTTGACTTCACTCTCCAGGATGTCTGGCTCAAGGTCAGCAACCACACTATCTGGGTCGTCCAGGACATCCAGATCTTTCTGGTATAATTCCTCTGTGTATTCTTGCCACCTCTTCTTGATGTCTTCTGCTTCTGTGAGGTCCCTACCATTTTTGTCCTTTATCATGTCCATCTTTGCACAAAATGTTCCTTTAATATCTCCAGTTTTCTTGAACAGATCTCTGGTTTTTCCCTTTCTATTCTTTTCCTCTATTTCTTTGCACTGTTCATTTAAGAAGGCCCTCTTGTCTCTCCTTGCTATTCTTTGGAAGTCTGCATTCAATTTTCTGTAACTTTCCCTATCTCCCTTGCATTTTGTTTCTCTTCTCTTCTCTGCTATTTGTAAGGCCTCGTTGGACAGCCACTTTGCTTTCTTGCATTTCCTTTTCTTTGGGATGGTTTTTGTTGCTGCCTCCTGTACAATGTTACGAGCCTCCATCCATAGTTCTTCAGGCACTCTGCCCACCAAATCTAGTTCCTTAAATCTGTTCTTCACTTCCACTGTGTATTCATAAGGGATTTGGTTTAGATTACACCTGACTAGCCCAGTGGTTTTTCCTACTTTCTTCAGTTTAAGCTTGAGTTTTGCTATAAGAAGCTGATGATCAGAGCCACAATCAGCTCCAGGCCTTGTTTTTGCTGACTGTCTAGAGCTTCTCCATCTTTGGCTGCAGAGAACATAATCAATCTGATTTTGGTATTGCCCATCTGGTGATGTCCATGTGTAGAGTCGCCTCTTGTGTTGTTGGAAAAGAGTGTTTGTGATGACCAGCTTGTTCTCTTGACAAAACTCTATTAGCCTTTGCCCTGCCTCGTTTTGAACTCCAAGGCCAAACTTACCTGTTGTTCCTTTTATCTCTTGACTCCCTACTTTAGCATTCCAGTCCCCTATAATGACAAGAACATCTTTCTTTGGTGTCAGTTCTAGAAGGTGTTGTAAGTCTTCATAGAATTGGTCAATTTGAGCCTCTTCAGCATCGGTGGTTGGTGCATAAACTTGGATGACTGTGATGTTGAAAGGTCTGCCTTGGATTCGTACTGAAATCATTCTATCATTTTTTGAGATTGTATCCCAGTACAGCTTTTCCCACTCTTTTGTTGACTATGAGGGCTACTCCATTTCTTCTGCGGGATTCTTGCCCACAGTAGTAGATATGATAATCGTCTGAATTGAATTCGCCCATTCCCGTCCATTTTAGTTTACTGATGCCCAGGATGTCAATGTTTATTCTTGCCATCTCCTGTTTGAACACATCCAGCTTACCAAGGTTCATAGATCTTACATTCCAGGTTCCTATGCAGTATTTTTCTTTGCAGCATCGGACTTTCCTTTCACTTCCAGGCACGTCCGCAGCTGAGCGTACTTTCGGCTTTGGCCCAACCACTTCATTAGCTCTGGAGCTACTCGTACTTGTCCTCCGCCCTTGCTCAGTAGCATGTGGGACGCCTTCCAACCTGAGGGGCTCATCTTCCAGCGTCATATCTTTTAGCCTTTTGTTTCTGTCCATGGAGTTCTCTTGGCAAAGATACTGGAGTGGCTTGCCAGTTCCTGCTCCAGGTGGATCGCGTTTAGTCAGAACTCTCCATTATGGCCTGTCCATCTTGGGTGTCCCTGCACGGCATAGCCCATAGCTTCTCTGAATTACTCAAGCTCCTTCACCAAGACAAGGCAGCAATCCGTGAAGGGGTTTGCTTGAACAACAACTACAGTGCTTTAAATACCAGGTTCTTTCCACCCTGAATATGAAGATGTTGGTGGATTTGAGAAATGCTTGTGGAAAAAAGAACAGAAGCAAAGTTCTCGCTCATCCCCAACTGGCAGCTTCAGGGCCTATCAATATTGTATGGTAAGATGCTGGAGACCCCTCATCCTCAAGAAATATGATAGCTATGCAGGCAGAGTTGTAGTAGAACATAGAGGGCAATGCAGGTTTGTGTTATGATGATCCAGATTGTCAAGTGGGTTAGGAAGATGACATGTAAGCTAACCACCATCAGCCTATGTCCAGGATTCTGTCATTATCTGCCCACCTCAAAGCGGTATGCAGCACCTTTTCAAAAAGCAGGGGTAGATATTCTGTCCAAATAAGGGTGGGTAAGAAAATATCATCAAGTGTGAGGATGTGCCCCTGGAGACCAAGATCATTCACACTCTTGTATTTCCGATCACCCTGTATGGGTGGGTGTGAAAGCGAGATAGGAAAGAAAGCTGACCGGAGAAAAAGTTGATTCATTTGGAATGTGGTGCTGGAGGAGAGCTTTGAGAATACCCAGGACTGCCAGAAAGACAAACAAGTGGGTCCTAGATAAGATCAAGCCTGAATTATCTCTGGAGACAGAAATGTTGAAAGTGAGCTTGTCTTACTTTGGGCCCATCATGAGTGCGTAGGATTCTCTGGAAAAGACAATAACGCTGAGAAAGGTGGAAGGCAGCAGGAAAAGAGGAAGACCAAATACAAGATGGACTGACTTCCTAAAGGAAGCCACAGGGTTGAGTTTGCAAGAGCTGAGCAGGGTTCTTGAGGACAGGGACATTTTTGAGATCACTTATTCATGGGGTCACCATAAGTCAAGGGTGACTTGACAGCACACAAAAACAACAAGAAATTAACTCTGAGTTTCCTGTATGGATTTAGCCAGTCCGTATGTCCTGACCCTAAATGCAGAATTAAGCCTGATATGCAACTGGAAATCTGTCAATGTCCAAGCTTGTGGCACGTTCTCTGAAATAAATGTGTTTCAGGATGCACACACATTTGAAAACTGCTCATGATCCTAAAGCCACAAGAGAAGGCAAGATTCTCTAGAAAAGACAATCATGGTGGGAAAGGTGGAAGGAAAAGAGGAAGACCACATACGAGATGGATTGTCTCCCTAAAGGAAGCCACAGGCTTGAATTTACAAGAGCTGAGCAGGGCAGTTAAAAACAGGACATTTCAGAGAATTCTACTTCATAAGTCGGAGGCAACATGACAGCCATTTAGAGCAATTATTGTGTTCACATGGAAGCACCAGGTGGTTTCAGAGCCAGAAACTGCAGTGCATCTCAGAGCGACCCTATTTAACCTGTTCTTCTCACTCTGCTCCCATGCTCCTGTTTCCTCTCCTGTCTTCCCCTTTGGGATGGAGTGGGAGAAAGATGGGTTTTTTAAATATATATTTATTGGGAAGTGGCATAACACTTTAGTTGATTGGGAAGCATCAGTAAATCTTCACGTGAGATGAGATACCCACCATGGCTGCTTTGGTTCAGTCCTGGCAATTAATTGCACATGGCCGAAATGGAACTCAAAACGAGCGATCCAACCCCCACTGCTGATGATCTGGAAAAGTGCAGGTACCCTTGGAAAAGGGTCAGGCCGGTTCACCACTGCCTGTACGTCACGGAGTCATCATACGATTGATGGAATCTGACCATGCCACATGCAGTCCAAAACATGAGACCGCTGCATCCTTAGGCAGGCTCGGGCCCTAAGCTATGGCCAGCCGCAGAGGCTACATAGCCACCGTCTGCTATTCTAACAGGTTTTTTGCCCCTACATTTTTTAATTCTTGAGAGACTCCCCATCATCGTCTGATGCCCTCAATTGGAAAAATTACTTTCCTGGATGACTCTCAGCATCCCCAGCCAGCATAAGCGCCGCCTGGCTCCATGGAGATTCTGGAGCTGCGGTCCACAAAAGTAGCATCCCTTAATTCTGATCTCAAAAACAGTGGGAAATGTTTGTGGGAGTCATACATCTTATTTTGGATTTTTTTCTTTTTCTTTTAAAGCTCAGCACTGGTTAAAATGTTCCCAATAAGAGGCCATTCAGCCACAAGAGAATCAGGCCAACAACCTCATGATGCAGTTTATGCTCTGGGAGTCGCTTCCTACACTTGAGCCCTCACGGTCTCCCTCCTGCATCTCCTTTCTGCCCGAAGCACACGACTTGTTTACAATTGCCTTCTCCCACATGATCGCATTCCCATGTCCATCCTTTTTCCTTGCCTGCATGTCTTCTCTTGAGTCACGCCCATTGGCTGCCATGTCCGAAGCCAGAGGCGGGACAGGCCCATGAGCCCCTTTATAAGACTCACTTACTCACTCATGTTTAGAAACATTCCAGCCAAAAAGAGTCAGGGTCATGCACGACAGTGGCATCAGATCCTCCGTTGCGCCAGTGAAGGGACACAACTGGATCTAAATTCCTTTGACATCCCAAGGCACACAGCTCACTGTGCAACAGAAACAACCGGATGGGAAGGGACGTTTGCTGTGAGTGAGACCAACACAGAGAACACACCTCTTCATGAAGACCGGAAATTTGGGAAGGTAAGGAAAAGCTCTGACACAAGGTTTTCCGAGTACTGTACTCCGAACAGAATATAATAAATTCAAATATGTGGCTAAATCCATTAACACCTTTATTATCATGGATGGACTTTGATTTTTCCATTTGAACAAAACCATGTATTTCTGGTTTCCAGCATATGGCTTACATATAATGCATGATCCTGCGTGGAGTCAGAGATGGAAAAAGCTCCTTTTTTTTAAGACCCAGGAACTCTCTGCCACAGAAGAGAGGAGTTGGCTTATGGAAAGTGCATATTTTTTGTTTCTGGGGATCCCTCTTTCTTCCATGTGCCACAGGCTGGACCACTCATTAGCATCCTCCTGCCTTTTGCCTGGCACCTAAGGTGGGCTCGGCAGCGGTTGGCTCTCTGTCTCTTCACTAGGGGAAAAACTGGCATAGAAATAAAATAAAATAAAATGACAAACAGTAGAGACTAGGGAAATCTGCTTAATTTGCACATGCCTAGGTCAACATGTGAGTGTATTGAGAACCATGTTTGGAGGAGAAAGGAAAAGAGCTTATTTGATGCACAGACTGTTAAGATAAGTCAGAAAATGGAAAATAGAACAGAGCATAGATTTAGCATGGGGGTACAGATGGAAAGTGGGCTGGTTGGAAGAGAAAGATTAAAGAGGTGAAGAGCAGAGAAGATTTGCTGAGTGGGAATGGATTTAAGAGATGACTTAGTCACAAACTAAGCGTTCCACCTGTGATTGGTCCTGGCTGGTAACTATGGCCAATGATTCCCATTGAAGAATTTGAACCACGGATGGGAAAAGTTCCTTTCTGAGACTCCAACTTAGCCCAGCCAACACAGCCATTGGGCAGGTGAGTTGTAGAGAGTGGGAAATTGTAATCCCAAAAGGTAGCTTCCCCCATCTGAGGTTGAACATCCATGCTTCTATCCAGTGCTATCATTACATGAAGACCACAGTGAGAAGGCATATGTTTTAGAGGAGGTAAATGCAAGTAAAATGTTTCATATTGACAGATTATTTTTTTCATATGGAGTCTGGATATGTATGTTTGGGTGTGTGAGATAGAGATCATCATCATCATCATCATCTTAGAAACTCAGAGCTGGAAGAGACCCTATGGATCTACCATTGCAGAAATGACTGTAATCATTCAACCATTTTTTTTTCATTTTTAAATCTCTTTTATCATGCCCACTCCTAAGGCTGAAATCATTATGAAAGTCAATAAAGGAGTTTAGATTGGTCTTCTGCAGAGGAAGGACTCAATGAACTTCATGAAGTCTGGTCTGATAATTTTTGCATTATTTTATTGATTATGGTTATGGTTACGGTTACTACCAGTAAAACCAACACTGCTACCACTGCTACTATCAAGGTTATTTCTTTCTTTATTTGTATCAAGAATGTGGCACAATTTAAAATTATGGACATATATACAATATAGATAAACTTAAAAACAAATTAAAATGTTAAGCTAATTAGACTAATTTTGACCAGAAGCAGGCTACTTCAATAGTATTATCTCAGCCATTTTCTAGATCTTGTTTCGTACATGTGGTGGGGCATAAACTGCATGCCCATAAGTGCTTCAGGGATTGAATTTCTCCACAGTCACAGAAAATATGTCCTGTATCCAAGTAGCTCCATTTTACTTGCAGAAGAACATGCCTAGATAAGCTTGCCTATTTCCATGCCAGCTTCACATTTATTCAATTATACAAACCTCCTGTCCAGTGTCTGCATCAGTTTTGATTTTTTAAAAAAAAACATGAAAATTCACATATATATAGGATTTCTATACTGCCCGATTAGTGGAGAACAGCCATGTACATATCTGTGAAGATACTGTCATCCAGGTGAGGTTATCTGGAAGTTGAGTCCTGGCAACTGGACTTCTTTCTTATTAGGTTGAAACGCTTCACTACTCATCCAAGTAGCTTCTTCAGTCTGAGGAGAGTTGGTAGGAGCATCAACGACCCATGACAATGGGTGGAGAAGGACTTCAGAAGTGGGATCATCCCTCACCCCCAGCCCTTTGTCCTTCTAAGGAGCCTATTCAGACCAGGGGAAAGTGAAACCAACGTGGAGGATAGATCAGGGCTCTTCTATCAACTCTCCTCAGACTGAAGAAGCTACGTACTTGGATGAGGAGCGAAACGTTTCAACCTAACAAGAAAGAAGTCCAGTTGCCATGACTCAACTTCCAGATTCTCGAAGGTAATTTTAAAGAGTTCTGCCTTTGCAAGTTCTCTAAATACTCAGAGGGAGGGGGCCTGGCACACCTCTAATGGAAGTTTATTCCATCGGGACTGGGCCACCACTGAGAAGATCCGATTCCTCCTTGAGACCTTTCTCACCTCTCTTGGCAGCAAAGGCCTGGGAGGAACGAGTGAAATGGGCAATTGTTCTTTGGAGGAGATATTCCGACAGGTATCGAAGTCCCAAACGATTCAAGGTCAAGTAGGTCAAGATCAACCCCTTGAATTGGGCATCTTCCAGGACAACTCTATTTAACGAGCATTACAGTAATCTATTCTTGAGATTTTAGAGGTATCTCCTTGATATACCTAGTGTTGTATGGAATGTCTCCCTGTATATATTTTGTGTGTAATTTTTCGGCTCTTACATATAAACCATGCTGGCTAGGAGTGATTCTGGAAACTGTAGACCAAAAAAAGAGTAACTTTTCCAAGCTCTTCTCCTTCCCCACCCCCAAATGTGTGGATTTAACATTGCTTCCCCCCAATTTTGTTTCTTTCTCTTTCTCTTCTGATTCCTCTTATTGTGTCTTTTTTTAAAGAGTCTTTATTTTTGAGGGGGCACATCCGTTCTTTTCCAGGACAGTTTAATTAATGGGTTAGTTAATTAGAATATTATTAGAATCTTGTTGTTCTTGAACTGTATAACTGAGCAGAAGTAATGTTTAAGCTTCTTGGTGCTTCTTCTTTTTGCCCGTGATTAAGGCACACCTATAAAACATCTTATATATGTTCTCCTTGAAATTTACCGATTTTGTGAGCTTTATGTTATTTTTCCATATTTGCAACCATTGATCAATATCAATATTATGTCCTATATTTTGTGCCCATCTAATCATACATTCTTTTACCATCTCATCTTGCATTTTAGTTTCAAGCAAATAATCATACATTTTCTTAATTACTTTATCATTTGAGCCCAGCAGAAGTTTATCGAATATTGTTTGTTCTGTGTAAAAGCCCTCTATTTTATCTTTTCTATACCTAGATTCCACTTCTGCTCTGGACCACCAGTCTAGATATATGTTTTGTGTTTCTAACTCTTCTTTGGACCTTAACTTTTAATAGATCTTGATAACTTAAAAGTTTCGCTTCTGTCATGAGATTAGGTTGTGTAAAGGCCTCTATGGGTGATACCCAGCCTGGTGTTTTTTGGTAAATCTGCTGGATGATCTTTTTCCAAGTCCCTAGTAGGGCTCTTCTTATCATATGCGAGTTGAAACTTTTCTGCTCTTTATCTTTTTTGCACCATAGAAAAGCATGCTAACCTAACTGTAAATCATGTCCTTCCAACTTGAGTAGTCTATCATTATCTAAAGTTATCCATTCCTTTATCCAGACTAATACACAGGCTCTATAATACAATACCCAATCTGGGAGACCAAAACCTGCTCTTTGTTTGGCATCTTGCATTGCTTTGATTTTAATTCTTGGTTTTTTACCTTGCCACACAAATCTCATGATTATCTTGTTAAGTTCTTGAAAAAATGACTGTTTTAATATTATGGGAATTGTCTGAAATAAAAATAAAATTTTAGGTAGAACATTTTCATTTTGATGGTTGCTGTTCTTCCCATCAACGATAGCTGTAATTTGTCCCATCTCGCCAAGCTATTCTGTATCTCTTTAATCAACTTCATATAATTGTCTTTGAATAATGTACTAGTTTTCTTTGTGATTTGGATCCCTAAGTATCTGACTCTCTTCTCTTCTTGAAAGTTAGTCCTTTCTATTAATTTCTGTCGTTCTTGATCTCTCATATTTTTAACAAGTATTTTTGTTTTCTTTTGGTTTATTTTCATTCCTGCCATATCACCAAAATTCATCAGCATCTCCATCAGGTCTTCAATTGAGTCCATTGGATCCTCCAATATAATAACTAGATCATCTGTAAAAGCTTGGAACTTAAAAGTATGACCTCTTACTTTCAGTCCTTTTATTTTCTTTTTATCTCTAATTTGCTCAGTTAATATTTCTAGAGTAAGAATGAATAGTAATGGAGAGAGTGGGCACCCCGTCTTGTACCTTTCTGTATTTGTATTTCTTTCGTCAGCTCTCCATTGATTCTAGCTTTTGCCTTTTGCTGGGTATAGATTGCTTTAATTAATTTCAAAAATCTTTCTCCAACTTGTAGCACTTCCAGTTGGTGTAGCATAAAATTCCAATTCAGATTATCAAAAGCTTTCTCTGCATCCAAGAATATCATAGCCGTTTGCTTTTCCGGGTGTGCTTCATAGTATTCCAAAGTATTTAAGATTATCCTTACATTATTTTTCATCTGCCTTTTTGAAAGGAAGCCCGATTGGTCTTGATGTATTGTCTGTATTAAGATTCTTTTCAATCTAGTTGCCAACATGGTTGCATATATTTTGTAATCCACGTTTAGTAATGAGATTGGTCTGTAATTTTTGATTTCTTTACCCTCCGTGTTTTCCTTATGTATGAGAGAGATTATCGCTTCGGACCACGTTGGTGGCAATTCTCCCTTTTCTTCTACAAATTCCAAGAGTTTCTTATATGGTTTAAGCAATACATTTTCTAATTCTTTGTAATTTTCCTCCAGTAGGTGTCCTTATAATCCACCGTATGTTCCTTCCATTAATCCATAAATCCAATCAACAACTCCAGTCCTGGTTTTCCCAGTTCCACAGTCCACCCTCGGCAACAATAACTTTCTCCCCTTGTGTGTGTACTTTCAATGTGCTTTTTAAGGAAGAGCAAATGTGTGCCCCATCTAATTCAATATGTGCTCCAGACATGTTGGATTAAATAGCATTAGGTTGGATTAGATCTGGAAATTCACTTCACTTGGCAACCGTACTGAATCTTGCCATTCCAATTTGATCTGGACCTCAAACAAGTTGGTTCAAATTAAGCCACTTCAGTTCAGAATCTGGGATTTGTCTGAATCCGATGTATAGCCCTACTTAAGATCACCTCTCCATCATCATCTTGGGAGGGTAAACATATCCAGCCTTTTCAGCTGCTGGTGACAGGGCTCGCTTTCCAGAGCCATCACCATCTCTGTGGCACTCTGCTGTTTGTTTTCCATCTGGTTGATCTTTTTCTTACACGGTGGCACCCAGAACTGTCAAAAAATATATATCATTCTTCTGGCAGGGAAAACCATTGAATGAGACCAGAGAATATGGTGTTGGCTTTGCGGTTAGAAATACTCTGCTAAGATCCATTGTTCCACCTACTGCGGGGAGTGAAAGAATCCTGTCTCTGCAGCTCCACTCATCAGCGGGACTGGTCACCCTCATTAGTGCATATGCACCAACACTGTCGTCCACAACAGAAGTCAAAGACAAATTCTATGACGATCTGGCAGCTACTATCAAAAAAATCCCCGAGAGAGAGACGCTGTTCATTCTCGGAGACTGTAACACTAGAGTTGGTGCTGATCACAGTTCTTGGCCCACTTGTCTAGGCTGTTTTGACATTGGAAAGATGAACAAAAATGGCCAACGCTTGCTGGAGTTTTGCTGTCATTATGGTCTTTGTGTCAGCAACACATGCTTTAATACGAAGCTTCAACACAGAGTCTCTTGGAGACATCCAAGATCGAAGCATTGGCATCAGCTCGATTTGATCCTCACTAGACACTCTAGCCTTCCTTGTATTACGAACACACACAGTTATCAGGGTGCTGATTGCGATACTGATCACTCCCTGGTGTGTAGCAGAGTAAAACTGTGAATGAAGAGATTGTATCATACGAAAAAGGAAGGAAGACCACGTATTGACATCAGCAAGACTCATGATCAGAGAAAAGTGGAGGAATTTGCCCAAGCGCTTGAGGAAACTCTTCCAGGCCCCGCTGATGCAAATGCACCTGAACAATGGGAACATTTCAAGAATGCTGTTTATAACACTGCCTTGTCCACATTTGGCAAGAAGACCAAAAAGATGGCAGACTGGTTTGAAGCCCATTTGGAGGAGTTGATGCCAGCCATTGAGAAAAAGAGGAGAGCTCTAGCAGCATACAAAGCCTGTCCTAGTGAGTACAACTTGCAGGTTCTTCGAGTTGCTCGTAGCAAAGTCCAACAGGCTGCCAGGAGATGTTCTAATATTTATTGGCTTCAGCTCTGCTCTCAGATACAGAAAGCAGCGGACACAGGTAACATTAAGGGAATGTATGATGGTATCAAGCAGGCTTTAGGTCCAATACAGAAGAAATCTACTCCTTTGAAGACCGAGCACAGCAGATGGAACGCTGGGTGCAGCACTACTCTCAGCTATATTCTAGAGAGAATGTAGTAACTGAAGAGGCATTAAATAACATCGAGTGCCTGCCTGTCTTGGAAGAGTTGGACAGTGAACCAACTTTAGCAGAAATAAAAGCAGCCTTGGATTCCCTCACCTCCAGCAAGGCACCTGGGAAGGATAACATCCCTGCTGAAGTGCTGAAGTGCTGTAAAGAGATCATCACCACCGAGCTGTATGAAGTCTTTCGTCTTTGCTGGAGCGAAGGTGGAGTACCACAGGACATGAAGGATGCAAACATCGTCACATTGTATATGAACAAAGGAGACGGGCAACTGCAATAACTACCGTGGCATCTCTCTTCTCAGCATTGTAGGGAAGCTGCTTGCCCAGGTTGTGCTGAAGAGACTCCAGGTGCTTGCAGACAGAGTCTATCCAGAATCACAGTGTGGATTTCGAGCTAAGAGATCCACCGTTGACATGGTATTTTCCCTCAGACAGTTGCAGGAGAAATGTAGGGAACAACGACAGCCACTCTTTGTGGCCTTCATAGATCTTACAAAGGCCTTTGATTTGGTTAGCAGGGATGGCTTTTTAAAAATACTTCCCAAGATTGGATGTCCACCTCAACTCCTTAACATCATCAGGTCCTTTCATGAGGAAATGAAGGGCACTGTAGTTTTTGATAGCTCAACATCAGATCCCTTTGACATTTGAAGCGGAGTAAAACAAGGCTGTGTCCTCACGCCGACCCTGTTTGGGATCTTTTTTGCTGTCATGCTGAAGCACGCCCTTGGAACTGCAACAGAAGGTGTCTATCTCCGAACTAGATCAGATGGAAAGCTCTTTAATCTCTCTAGATTGAGAGTGAAGACCAAAGTCCAGCTGAAATGCATGCGGGACTTCCTCTTCTCCGATGATGCAGCTGTTGTTACCCATTCTGCTGAAAAGCTCCAACAACTTATGAATCGTTTTAGTAAGGCCTGCCAAGATTTTTGACTAACAATCAGCCTGAAGAAAACAGAAGTCATGGGCCAGTGTGGACTCACCTCCCTCTATTACCATCTCCACACAAGAATTGGAGGTTGTTCATGACTTTGTGTACCTTGGCTCAACGATCTCTGACACACACTCTCTAGATGTCGAGCTGGATAAATGCATTGGCAAAGCAGCCACCATGTTCTCTAGACTCACAAAGAGAGTATGGCTTAATAAGAAGCTGACAGCATATACCAAGATCCAGGTCTATAGAGCCTGTGTCCTGAGCACACTCCTGTACTGCAGTGAGTCCTGGACCCTTTGTGCATGGCACGAGAGGAAGCTGAACACGTTCCATATGCGTTGGCTCCAACGCATTTTTTGGTATCACCTGGCAGGACAAAGTTCCAAATAGAGTAGTCCTAGAACGAGCTGGAATTTTTAGCATGTATACATTACTGAAACAGCGATGTCTACGTTGGCTTGGGCGTGTTGTGAGAATGGCTGATGGTCGGATTCCAAAAGACCTCCTATATGGAGAATTAGTACAGGGAACGCGCCCCAGAGGGAGACCACAGCTGTGATACAAGGATATCTGCAAGCGGGATCTGAAGGCCTTAGGAATGGATCTCAACAGATGGGAAACTCTGACATCTGAGCATTCAGCCTGGAGGCAGGCGGTGCAACATGGCCTCTCCCAATATGAAGAGACACTTGTTCAGCAGGCCGAGGCAAAGAGGCAGTCCCAAAACCAGCCAAACCAGGGAGCTGGACAGGGGACAGATTGTATTTATCTGCAGTGTGGAAGGGATTGTCACTCCCGAATTGGCCTTCTCAGCCACACTAGATGCTGTTCCAAGACCTCTATCCAGAGCACGTTACCATAGTCTCTCGAGACTGAAGGATGCCTACTGTACTGGCACCCAGAACTGGTCATAACAATCCAGAAAGATGAAGGAGAAAGGTTCTCTGCTTCCGAATCAGATGGTGCCTCTTTGCCAGCTTCCTGCTGTGTTTGTTCTGGCCATCTGTCAACCACAATCTGGAGACATCCTGTTTTAGATTCCCTCTCCCAGCTCCCTTCTGAAAGCTGCAGTGCCCCAAAATAACGATCAAGTCTCAGGGAGTTCACACAGAGATTAACTGTGCTGAAATTCCAGCCTTACCATGAGGCAGAGTCAAGCAGCTTACCTCAGGACAGATACGGATATTATATATCAGTCATAGCTGGAACTGGAAGCACAAAAATATATGAATTAGGGATGTACACCACAGATGGACAGATTCCAAGTTCTGAAGTGAATTGTCCTGATTCCAACCAATTTGTATGAGGTCTGATGGTGGTGATGAAGATTTAGTTTTGGGGCAAAGCAAACTAAGTTTATAAATATGTTTCAAATTGAACTGGATGGAGCACAAATTGTTTCAGCCTCTTCTCTCCCCCCCCCCCCCCCCGGCTTTGTTTCCTTCTGTTTCTTTCCTTCTGTCTTTTTAAAGGCAGGCAGAAAGACAGCACATTTAGAAGATCCTGCTACATGAATCCGTGAAGCTGGGGGTTTACAATTTGGTAGAGTCACCTCGCTTCTTTCGGGTCTGTAAATGTCACCAAATTTCATGTCCATCAGTGTGAAAACCAAAACAATTACTGCCATACTACTTTTTCTGGGAAGTCAGTGAGAGGATTACAAATAGATGCTAATCTGGGCCAGAGACCTAAACCCCTGAGCTATCCAGCATGATGATGATGATGATTTTCTTCTCCTATTTTTCAACGGCTGTTTTTGCCATCAGGCAGCAAAAGAGCACAGCAACCTATCAGCGATTGAATTTGTTATTATTTTGTTCGTACTGTCACAGATGGGGACTGTTCATTCCCATGCATCAGAGTAACTCAGCTGGCTTTGAGTATTATACATTTTGATTAAGGTGAGTGGGAGGCGCACCATTCGCTATCTGACATCAAACCACCAAATGTCTTGAACCAGCCCTTGGACCATGCTCTCACTCACTCGCTGTCTTGTGTCATTTAACCCAGATTTCTCCTCCCTTTGTCATGTAGGTCACTTCCTGTCTGGAAATCTCTTGAGCACTGTGACCAGAATCCACCACCCCATATTAACTCTGGCTGGCCCTTGACCTTTGTTTCCTAATGGGCAGTCTTCTCCCTCATCTTGTGCGGGTCTCTTGCCTGACCAACCTGCTGATCCTGGGTGTTTCCAGTCAGACGGTCCACAGCTTCAGAGACAGCACTGTCCCTTTTGAGGTTCTGGACCAGGAGAAAGCCTACAGCCTTATCCAGCCGGGCATCTTCTTGGGCTCCAGAGCTCAGGCCAACCAGTCAGGAGACCTCCTCAGAGATGTCATCACACCAGCCCCTCAGCCCTCAGTCATGTGCTCAAAGCCAACAGAGATCCGGCACGCCTTCAAGTACATCAACACTTTTGTGTCTTGCACTATCTTCATGGTGGGCATCATCGGCAACTCTACCCTCTTGAGGATCATCTACAAAAACAAGTGCATGAGGAATGGGCCAAATGTCCTCATTGCCAGCCTGGCTCTCGGGGACCTTCTTTACATCCTGATCGCCTTGCCCATCAATGTATATAAGGTAAGCGGCTTGCCTAAGGAGGGGTGGGGGGGAGAGAAACAGAGCTCCCCCTGCTGCTTGGGTGAGGTTATGGCACTGCCTGGATGCCTCCTCTTCGGAACCAAGGGCCAGAATCCTACCAAGCTTCCATGGAGCAAGAAATCCTGCTCATATATGGGCTTGCACACACATTGCTACTGCAAGTGTTCTTGGAGATGGCTGCTCATGTGGCAGCAACACCTGTGCAAGCAGCACCATTCCACATTATTACACTGCTGGAACTTTCCACTCCAGAGGTTCTTTGTGGGATACTAGCCAGGTTCTTTATAGAAAGTGTCTCGAAATTAGTTGGTTGCCAATACTGTAATATTGGCAGCTGTAATTCAAGAAAACAGTTCTTCTAAGCTCTGCTAATACAGCCCATGCTTTATGCACCCCAAACTTTCAAACTCTTTCCTTTTCAATTTAGCTTGGCTTGCGGATTGATCTTCAAGATTTAAGCATCAGATCCTTCTGAAATGCGATAGCTGAAACCTAAAGGATTGCTCCACTCATGACTCACCAAGCTTTCAGCTCTCTATCACATCTACTTTGGCCCTCAGTTTTACCAAAGTGGAAGGCTCATTCAAGAAAGCTCACTGTTAATTTCCAAGTTGTTTTTGTTGTTGTTATGTGCGCTCAAGTCACCTCCGACTTATGGTGACCTTATGGATGAGTGATCTCCAAAATGTCCTGTTCTCAGCTGTCCTGCTCAGATCTTGTAATCTCAAGCCTGTGGGTTCTATGATGGAGTCAGTTCATCTCGTATTTGGTCTTCCTCTTTTCCTGCTGCCTTCCATCATTCCCAGATGTTATCATCAAAACGTCCAAGCACAGGCCTCCATTTTTTAAATTCTGCTGTTGCTGTGCTGGTATTGGTGTTTTTTGCGCTGAATTGCAACAGAGGAGACAATAGCGCTTCTGTTATACAGTGCAAACAGCCAGAGGTTAGTCAGATGTCAGAAAGGCAGTAAAATCTAGCCGCCTTCTGTGCTCAGCTAGGAGTTCTGGCAGAGCTAAACACCCTTGTGGAACATTTCTGTCTCGTGGGCCCCTTCCAAGATTTCAGGTTGTTTTTGGATCTTAGCCTGGGCAACTCCTGATTTAAAATGAGTCAGGGAGCACCTTGGCTGGGAGTCAAAACAGTTGCAAACTCCTAAGAGGGTAGCATACCAACTGGGGCTGCCTTAGCTGTAGGGTGAACATCTAGATGAATTTATGGGTTTCGGTGGGCTTGGCGGCTTTTGAGGTTGCCAATTTCTCATTTCCCAGGGCTTAAAAAAAGTTGTTTTGAACGTCCATCTCCCATCATCCCCAATCCTAGTGGTGCCTATGAGAACTGTAGTTGTAGGGGTTTTTTTTTGCAGTCCAAAAAGAGAGAGTCCAGCTTCTGTCCCAGACAGCAAGTTCGTTTCCAACTGTCTTCGCATTAGTTTGCAAACCAGGCAAAATGTATGCAAAGAAATTCCACGGGAACCTTTGTATACCCGTTTGTGCATTTATGCACGTGGTCCCTAAAATAAAATATGTTTGCAGACAGATGACCTCACTTGCACATTTTCTGCAAGTTTTCTTGTAAATGAATGCATTTTGTATGTATTTACATACATACCTCTAATATACGCATTTGAAGGGTATTTTTAGTTTTAATGCTTTTGAATGTATTCTCGAGAATACGTTCGAGAATACATTGTATTTTTAAAGTTCCGAAAGAGAGAGAGAGAGAGAGAGAGAGAATCTCAGCATTCCAGAAGCTGCATGTTGTGGTGCACAAATACATCTCAGTTCATACAGGAATTCAACAGATAGAAATCTTGTTAAATGTGGATCTCATAATTTTTCCTAGCATCCCTTCTTAGCATTGATACAGGAGGCCAAAATTCTTCTGCCACCTGCTGTCTGGAATGGGCATTGAAGTGGTGACACTAATTTTCTCCCCGACTGGGACTTCTTAGCAAATCCCTTGCTCTATGTTGAGAGAGAGAAAGAGAGAGTCGTAGTAGACAGAGTGATGAACTATGATCCAGGAAACCTTGGTTCAAATTCCTGCTTAGCTATGGAAACTCGTGTGTGTGTGTGTTTGTGTGTGTGTGTGAGAGAGAGACAATGGTAAAACCACTCCTTAAATATCTCACATACCTTGAATACCTTATTGGAATGCCTATACCTCAGATGAAATTTGACGGCACATAACAACAACACAGTGAAAGTAGGAACAGGAAGCGCCACACACACAATTATTTATCTTTAAAGGGAAGAACATGAGATTGTCAGCCTTCCTCAAATAACTCCCACAGTCCTGACCATTCACCATGCTGGGTCTGGAGTTCGAACCTCAAAGATGGAGAGAGTACCACCTTGGAGAATGCTGGGCCATGGGATCTTTGACCTGTAGGCTGCTTTCCCCTAAGGGAAACAGAAACATTTCGTAATACAGAATAGAAAACAGTAATATATACGCCATACAGCAAAACCCCATAAGAATGTCTCAATAGTTTCATTTCAAAACCAGAGTTAGGAAAAACTAAGCTAGTGCCCTGTTGCCCATTTGCAGAGCAGAAGGGAAATCACATAAATGTCCCCACCCCACCCCGATGTTGGCAGGGTCCCCATTCTGTGACTGATCTCATGACCAGTGGAAGAATGGACATGCAAAAAGGATCTGGCTGGAATGGGATGGCAGCTTAACATGATTTCCCTTCCACTCTGTTTTTAGGAAACAGGGTGAATGCAGGGAAACAGAGGGTGCAACTCGATGGCTGAATATTGCTGGTCTGGATTGGTCTTGATTGTGCTTAACAGAGTTGCTTCAAGGTGATCCTTGCATCCACATGCAGGAATTGACCACACAGCACCTCAAGTATCCCTGTTTAGCATGATCAAGATCTTCTTTTCTTTTAAAGGGAAAGATTTCTCAAGATAGTTAAGTGGCTGGTTGGCTGGCTGGCCCTTTCTTGAAGCCGCTTGATGATCTTGAGAAATGGAAAGCTTCCTTTCCACCTGCCTTTGGAAGGGAAAGGAAAGGAATTTTTGCATTTCTTTTTAAGTGTTGCAAACATACCAGCGATACTTTGAAATGATTTTTTAAAGCCTGGTCAAAGCGTGGCTGATGCTGTATGTCAGTTAGTAACAGTTTAAATGAAATGGAAAGCTTCGTCTTCCTTCCTGTCCAAAGGCAAAAGCTACAAAGCTGGGTTAGCCTTTGCAATTAATCTTTAACTGCACAATCAAACTGCCAGATCTTAGTATCTGATGTAAAAAACAAAACAAAACACCAAACACTGTGCAAACTGGAGAAGTTGTTATATAACACAAAGAGGAAAGACTGTTCTGGATATTTATAGAATATTCTGATTGTTACACACTTCAGCTCCTCTTAATGGTGCATTAACCCAGTTTTAATGCTTTTGAAAAATGCATGTAATCCAATTATTTTAGCATGAACCAAAATAAAACTGTCCAGCCTGATCCAAAGTAAACCAGTCTAATAATTAGACTTCCAACAGAGCTGACTAAGTAGCATAATTTAAATGTTTGGTGGAGGGTGAGTTTTTTCCTGAACTCAGCAAATCACTGTCAACCACACATGAAGACTTTTGGTAAATGTAACTAGATGTTTTTAAAACTGGGATTCTTTGCTTACATAATGCTTTGTTCCTAAAGTTTATTCAGCTAAGATTTAGAAACTGTTTTCTGTTTTTCATTGATGAATGAAAACTGGACATGTCCTGAATGCAACTTGTAGATATTTTGTGTAAGTGCCCGGAAGGTGGAACACTGACCGTATGTACAAGCAGCAGGAAGATTAATTTTTCAGGAAAGGGGACTCCATATATGCAGAATGGCATAATGGTTAGAACAACGTTCACAAACCCAATGCTCCCAGATGTGTGAGACTACGTCCCCCACCTTCTGCAGCTTGTTGACTAGGTTTAAAGAAAGTAGGATATTGCGTTGGATGATGACTACGGAAACAAAAGTTCAAATCTATGCTCAGTCACTGATTTTACTGAATAACTCTGAGCCAGAGAAAACCATGGCATTATCCTGGAGTTTCTGATGGAAGACTGGGGCATAGGGATATGTGAGGAACTTTTGATCCCCCTCAAATTCACCCCAAACTGATGTACAGCGACCTTATGAAGTAACGACCTACAAAAGGTCTTGTCATTAACAGCCCTGATCTGTGCTCAAAAACTAACACTGTGGCTCCTTGTTCGACTCAATCCATCTCATGTTCACTTTTCCTCTTTTCCTACTGCCTCCAGCCTTTCCTAGCTTTATTGACTCTTGACTTCTTGTGATATATCCAAAGCACAATAGCCTCGGAGTAGTCATTTTAACTTTTAGTGAGAGTTCAGATGTACTAAATCTTAGAAAACAAGGATTGTTGACACGTTGAAAATAAACCTTGTAGGATGGTTGACTAACAAAACTCTGCAGAAATACCATGGAGTGATGTTTCTTGAACCAGAATTAGCCAACGAGTGAAACCATGGTAACTGGATCTCAGCTCCTTTTCAACAGTCCGCTCTATTGAAAAAGTTGCCACACGTGTGACTTTTAGATTTTATGAAACTGTATTTGGACATTTGTCGTTAAAGACACATGGGCAAAAAAATCAAAATGATATTCACCCTTCTTGCAAAACTTGCTTCCATTTTGGAAACTATTCCACCACCTCACAATAATAAATGCAATCGGTACTTAGTTAAACGGTTAGAAACAGCATCTGGCTTAAAACACTCATCATAAGGATTCAGTGCCTACAGTGTTCCACATCTGCCCATGATTCTTGGTTCACAGTTACACAAGCTGGAAATCAGCCTGTTGAAACATCTGGGCTAGAGTTTCCCTCTTGCACTAGCAGTGTTAAAGAGGAAACGCACATCGGAAACACTGTTTCATGTGCGGTTTTGCTCACACCAGATACTGGATCAAATGTTCGGTACTCCTCATCATGAAATAAGGAGGCTGAATTATCCAATTTTCCTGTGACTACTTTGTCTACTAACCCAACCCCACCACATGCTTCCCATATGAGGCTCCCTGGGTTTTAAGGTCCCATAAGAAGCTTCTCTCTTGGCCTCACAGCTCTTATAGGCACACTTGGTGCGGACATGACGGAGGGCCTTTTCAGTGGCAGCTCCCTCCCATGGGAGAGGTCTTTCTTTCTGGGCAGACTTTCAATAGGTAAGTCATAGCTTAGGAAGGATTTTCATGGAGGGATCGTATCCTTTATCTTTGAAACGTTTTAAAATTATTTTAAAGGAGTTTTGCTCTCTTTTTTTAAAGCTCATTATGTTAATTTTTAAAATATTGTAAATGTTGTATTTTTAACTTTTTTAGTAGTTGATCTTTAAATTCTTTGCAAGCTGTGCTGTGTAAGAGTTCTCTGTTGGGAAAGGGGCAAGGTACACATTAAACAAACAAATAATGTAAATAAATAAACAATTTGAATTTCGTCAAGATGTAAAATTTCAGGAGAACTCCCCTGAAAATGTATGCATTCTCCCTTGTTGGGAGAAATGTGGCATAATAATAATAATAATAATAATAATAATAATAATAATAATAATAATAATAATAATAATAACAACAACAACAACAACAACCACCACCACCACCACCACCACCACCACCACCACCACCACCACGCCCTTAACTCCTTCACTCTCCCTGTTACAATCTGGGGAGCCAGAGACCATGCTGTGTATATCGTTTTCCTAGAGAAATATATTTCCATGTTGTCATTACCAGAACTGACCATTAGCGGGAGCCAGAGACCATGCTATGTATTGTGTTCTCTATAATCCACTTTTTCAGTATCCGTGGGGGCGGGGCTTGGAACCGATACCCCGCGGATACAGGGGCCCTGATGTCTATATCTTCTGAAGCTGGAATGGCTCTTTGAGCAGCTACTGTATCAGGATTTAAAAAAACAAAACAAAACACTCTTAACTCTTTGGCAATCTTAAAAACAATAAAACGCACAACATGCAAGGAAAAAAAAGGATGCAGGGAAGCAAGAAAACTCAGCCAGAGATTTTTAATATTGAAAGGAGAAGCAAAGGATAATTGTCCTTCGTCGTGAGTTTCTCCATGAGATGGTCTGCTAACACTATGTTTCCCCTCCTCAGCTCCTGGCAGAGGATTGGCCTTTTGGCGTCCAGGTCTGCAAACTTGTGCCCTTTGTTCAAAAAGCCTCCGTGGGCATCACCGTTCTCAGCCTCTGTGCTCTCAGTATAGACAGGTAATCTTCGACCTTTATTGCCTGAATAACGAAGTTTGCTGATAAGCTGACAATCCCACTCCTGTCCTGATGGCCGCCATCTTTTAGTGTTTGTTTAACACTTAAAAAGCAAAAAAAAGGAAAGCATGGTGCTTATAGATACTGCCCCGTAGTGCTTAAAGCACTCTCTGGGTGGTTTGCAAGTTAATTATGCAGGTTGCACATTGCCCCCAACCCAGTGAGCTGGGTACTCAGTTTACCAACCTCAGAAAGATGGAAGACTGAGTCAACTTTGAGCTGGCTACCTGAGCCCATCAGGATGGAACTCAGGTTGTGAGCAGAGTCTTGACCGCAGTACTGCAGTTTTAACCACTGTGCCACAAATCGTAACCCATAAACAAAGTTATGCTGAAGGAAGCAGTTGTACTGGGGGTGGCTCCTGCCCAGATATGCGTAAAAATGAACCATGCTTTGTACACTTCATAGGAAGATGTCCAATAGCTAAGGATGACACCTGACCCCACCCTCTGACCTTTGCTGCTCCTCCTGACATGTGGCCTTCCAAACAAGCCCTTTTTCGAACTGGGAATTGACCCTGTGTATTAAAATAGCGACCAGCTCTGAAAGAAAGAAGGCTGTTAAAGGTTTTGAAAGTGTCTGGAAATACATGTAGTCATTAGACACCCTCTCAGGATGTGCATTGAAGCTGGAACAAATCTGCTCTCCAAAATGGATGTAAAACTGGTTGCCTGGTGGATGGCCTGGCCAAAGAGGAATCCCATGATGGGAACCACTGCGCACACTTTTTTCCCCAAAAAAGGATTCTTGCCAGGGTAATAGGGAAAACACAGTCCCAACCCTCAGGCTTGTAATTTGAATGCAAGAAAGAAACAAACAAGGTACACGGGGTGTTGTGGGAGGAAGAAAAAGGAAAACACGGTCCTTATCATGGGTAATTATAACTGAGAACATTCTGTGACAGTGCCGGAATCGTACGAGGAAAATAGCAATTTAAATTCTTACCAGAACATTAGTTCGGGAGACTTGTTTGAGAATCGCCCCTTTCTTCAAAATGCCTTGCAGCTTGGTAAGAAAGTTGTAGCACAAAAAAGGTCCTTCTGTCCCACAATGCGCCGGCTAACAAAACCACAGTCCTGCCATCCATGTGCATAGCGGGCAGGGTCCTCCACCACTGGCACCCTTCTGGTGTCTTCTCCCTCGGTAGCATGGGCCTTTCCAGGCACGAGCGGTTTCATATCTTGTGTCTATCCCTCTTGCGGCGTTCCTGGCAGGTACCGAGCGGTGGCATCTTGGAGCCGCATCCAAGGGATTGGAATCCCCATGTGGAAGGCGGTCGAGGTGACCCTCATCTGGGCGGTGGCCATCATCCTCGCCATCCCTGAAGCCGTGGCCTTTGACCTGGTGAAGCTGAATTACCGTGAACAGATGCTTTGGGTCTGCATGTTGGCTCCTGAGCAACCATACGGCTTCATGATGGTGCGTTCTCACCTGGGTAGAATAGGGTAAGAGTAGGGTTGATCAACCAAGAGTAGAGATGGGCATGAACTGCCGAACTCGTGGTTTGTGTACTTCGTCCAAACAGGGGTTCGGCGCTTCCCATCCCTGCCTCCTCTGGCGGGCGCCCACTCAGAGGCAATGCCCCGGCTTCCCTTCCACACCTCCTCTGGGCGCTACCTCTGAGTGGGCACTCATCAAAGGAGGCAGGGATGGGAAGCAACAAAAAACCTGTTCAGATGAAGGACAAGCCAGTTCAGCAGTTCATGCTCGTTTCTAGCCAACAGCCTTGAGAGCCGCTGGAAATCAGAACAATGCTCTCTAGAAGCAACTTTTGGTTGCACCCTGGACGCAGAACCTATTTCAATGAAGAACAAAAATTGAACAAGATTGAGAGAGGAACAGAGGAAGAGAAGGAAAAGTGGCCTCCTATGAAGTTCCAGGGGAAAGGGCCGGGCCTTTGGAAGAAAAAAAGGCCCCATGGGTAGAGTGAGGATATGATATCAATAGGGACCACATCTCTTCCAAAATCCCCAGAACCAAGTTCCCTACTAAGATGGTTGGTTTATGATAACTTCCTGTATGCTAGAAAATGTCCATCATCTTTCACATGACTGGTGTTTGCTGCTTTTATTCCTGGAAGGGGCCAGGAAAGAGAGTCTGGAAGACAAACCTGTGAAGTAGAAAGATTTACCCCTTGTCCTTTTCTGCTTCCATAGAAGCTGGGAGGTCAGCTGAGCCGCCCATACATCACTACACCCATAAAAATGTTGCTAGACCAGTGGTTTCAATTGCTTGAATTCTTGACCATTGCTTACGTTGACTGGAGCTTCTGAAACGAAAGCCTAAAAGATCTAGAGGACTAAAGGGTGAGGATTGTCCTCAATCGTACTAATGGCTCACCTGGTTCATCCTCTTTGTGATGCTGAGAAGGGTCAAGAGAGGTTGAGACGACTGCCATAGAAATGTTGTTAGACTGATGGTTCAGTTTCTGGGATTCTTGACCACTGGATGGTGGAGCACCAGATAGGTGGTGGAATCTTTCAGACCGAGGCCTTTAGCCCTGGTTGGCTCAGAGCGAAAGGAGCAGCGACCATATTGTACAGCTCATGTTCCTCCCCAGAGAAGCCTACCCACCCTCTGTCTTGCTCCAGGAACAAAACAGGAGGTGGATGGCCACCGTGAGAGAAGAAAGGAACTCCCAGGGCAGAAAGAAGTGGTAGGAGCACTTCTTCAGACAGTGAGAAAGCTTGGGTCACCCCTCTCCTTGGGGGAAGATGTAAGCAATCAATACAAATGGAACTGTCCTCTCTCACACGCACACACCTCCCTAAAAGGCAAGGCCAGCTGTTCTTACTCCCTTTCTTTCTGTCCCCAGTTCTACAAGGATGTGAAGGACTGGTGGCTCTTCGGCTTCTACTTCTGCTTGCCTCTGGCCTGCACAGGTGTCTTCTATTCCCTCATGTCCTGCGAGATGCTCAGCAAGCGGAATGGCATGAGGATAGCGCTCAACGACCACATGAAGCGGGTGAGGCCCACTGGCTAGCAAGCCATCTTTCTTCCTTGGCTAATTATTGAGGAACCAACATCATAGAATCATGGAGTGGGAATGGGCTTCTAAGGCCATCGAGTCCAACCCCCCCCCCCCCCCGCTCAAGGCAGGAATCCAAATCAAAGCAGAACTGACAGGTGGTGGTCCAATTTTCTCTTCAATGCCTCCAGTGTTGGAGCGCTCACCACCTCTCGATGTTATTGGTTCCATTATTGTGCTGCTCTAACAGTTAAGAAGTTTTTCCTGATATTCAGCCAAAATCTGGCTTCCTGTAACTTGAGCCCATTATTACGTGTCCTGCACTCTGGGATGATCGAGATCAGATCCTGCCCCTCTTCGTATGACTACCTTTCACATATTTGAAAAGTGCTATCCAATCTCCCCTCTTGTCTTCTTTTCTCAAGACTAAATATGCCCAGTTCTTTCAGTCTTTCCTCATGGGCCTTGGTTACTAATCCCCTAGAACTGGTGTCTCTTTCAAGGTGGATCAGACTTTTGCTCTGTCTAGCCCACTGCTGTCTACTCTGACCAGAGCTTGGGAAAGTTACTTTTTTGAACCAGCTCCCCAGATCTCCAAGCCAGTCTGAAAAGCCAGAGACTTTTCTGCTCAGCAGAACCTCAGACCTAAACCTTTTGGTGCTATGAAGGTTTAGACAAATTACACATAAAAGGAACACGGAAAATCACCTGCAGATTGTGACTTTTCTGTAAGGCACTTTGTTTCTCCACTCACTGGAGTGGTCTTTCATCCTGTATTTGTGGGTCCGGCAGAATTAGGGATTCCATGAGCATTGGCCTTAAATAATTCTGTCATCTACCATAGTCCAAAATGTGCCCGCAATATTGTATGATTTATTCTTGTTCCGATTCGAATTTTCATTGCAGGTCGTTCCAGGACAGCAAAGAAGGGGAGACATGAAATAGCAGGAATGAGGGGAATGGAGGGGAGGTAGGGAAGGTAGGCTGACCTCTCTGATACATGACTGACTCACAAGCTGAAGTCATTGAATTACCCAACAGCTACTCCCTTTCATGTGACTTATCAGGTCAACAATGAGCAATCCAGTTGATACCAATGGATTTATTCTAGCTGGGATGAACAATTGGATCTCTAGCATGGTGTTCTCCTTTTCCTGCCCCTTCATTCATTAACCTCGTTGGATGGACTTGTGTGTTCCAGCGCCGCGAAGTGGCCAAAACAGTGTTCTGCCTGGTGGTGATCTTTGCCCTCTGTTGGCTACCTCTACATCTGAGCAGGATCCTCAAGAAGACCATCTACAACCCAAAGGATGCTGACAGATGTGAGCTGCTTAGGTGAGATCTCTTGGAGAATTTGGTTAATTCCTTTTTATAGATAGCAAAACATCAGGTACAAACAACAACTGCTCAGAGAACACTGAAGTCTATTAAGAAAATAGCTTAAGTCTCGCAGTGACTAGCGCTTCATAGGTTAAAAATCACTCTGGGATACAGGGGTTCTGCATGCACAAGACTGCAGCATAAGTTTCCTTTAGGTAGTGCTGGTTTACTGCCTGGTGACTACCACTTGCAGTAAGACGACGTCAGTCCCTTTTAGGGTCAATCTGAATCCTTTCCAGGGCACCTCACCTTCCTCACTTATTCCTTCTAGCCTTTACGTTCAAATGCCCGGCGGAATGACGCTGCAGTCCTGGCCAGGGCCTTGAACCCCAACTATCTTCTGGGCTCACGTGGCTCTGTCGAGGCCATTTGGAGAAATGAAACCATTGGTTCTTGAAGTTAGAGAGAGAGAGAGAGAGAGAGAGGATAGCAGCAGGAGAATAGAAAAGGAGGCAGAATGGCCTTTTCTCTCCTCTGCCACCCATCACAATTGCCCCTTTCCACTCCTAAAACCCAGCTCTGTATTTTGGGCCACTCCATTCCAATTTAATATTCCCGCTTTCTCTTTTCATCCCCCAGCTTCCTTCTGGTCATGGACTACTTTGGCATTAACATGGCCTCGCTCAACTCCTGCATTAACCCTGTGGCTCTCTACTTTGTCAGCCAGAAATTTAAGAACTGCTTTCAGGTAAGAGAGGAATTTGGGGTCCATCTTGGCATACCCATGGATCCAATTTCTCCCTGGGGTGGGGGCCTTGACACAGAATTATCCTCATTCTATGACTGCACCAAAGACCAGATGCCCTGAATCTCTCTCCCTCTCTCTCTTTCTTGTCCCCTTTTGGTTTCTTTCCCACAGTCTTGTCTTTGCTGCTGGTGCCAAACGCCCACCCTTGGCATGGTGCCAACCGATGATAAAGGCTCCCTTGGAAAGTGGAAAGCCAAAGGGCAGGGCCTGGGCCTGGACCGGAGCAGCTCCCACCTGAGTAACAAGTACAGTTCGTCTTAGAAATGTGGATAAACCCCCAACGGAAGCTTCACCCAAGATGACCCTCAACCTCATCAGGTTTCCGGTGGCTTTTCTGGAGCTTCATCTCAATCGCTCTGCTTTCTGTGCCTTCCCCTCCTGGGAATCTCCTCTCTTCGGGGGCAACTTTATAAAGACTGCCAGCTCACCAGCTATTCCTTCTCCTCTTCCTGATCCTTTAATGTTACCCTGGAGGGTAATTCCCCCCCCCGCCCCCGCCCCATTTCCTCTAAGCAGCTGAGCATTTCAGAAGACCTGCTTGTGAACAGACCAAATCTCCCTCAAGAACCACCTAGGGTGGTTGTTATCTTTGATTCTAGCCCTCCTCAGACCTCCATCGTGGGGAGCATCGTCTCCTTTTTCTTCCGCAGAGATCAAGAGCACCTGCGCTAAAGCAAGAGTGGGAAACTGTTTTGGTTCAAATCCAGTTGTGAAGAAGTTCTCAGAGGACATGTTATTATAGTGGGGAGGGACAACAAGCCAAAGAGTGGAGTCCATAAAAAGTGAGCATATTGTAGCTGAAATTATTTCATGTCTTGCCCTCCGGGATGATTGAGAACACTTCCTGCCCCTCCTCTCTAGGACAGCCTTTCAAGAATTTGAAAAGGGCTATCAAAGCACCCGTCGGTCTTCTGAAAATGAGGTCCTTGATTTGCCTCAGAGGGCAAACGCTGTCACCAGAGATGCTCTGAGGCTCTCCACAAGTGCCATGAATTTTTTAAAAAATTATTTAAACCCCAGCAGATAAACAGGGAATAAGATTCATGAAATGAAGGCACAATATAAAAGGAAAATCGACAGATTTCTGACAAAATACAATGCAATGATGAGATGAAAAATGCAAAGTAGAACAACCTGTATAATTTGGCAAAACCAGCCAGTTAGCCCTTTATAAAACACTACATTTGCCCCCTAATTTTCCATCAACCCTCTGGTTGTAGCTGGGCAATGATATAGTTATGGTGTTCCGGGGTAGATGGCTGGAAAAAGCCAAGAGCATAGGTGAAAAAACCTTTGCCACTTCTAATGCTGTGGCCTGCAGCTCCCACAGGCCTTTCTTGTTGACCACACAGGCTGGGGATTCTGGGAGTTGTAGTCTAACACATCTGGAGTGTGAAAGGATCTCCACCTTTGGCATAGAGGGCTGGATTAGAGTTACCTAGGAGGATTTGGTACAGCTCCAGGGCCAGATGTTCCCCCAGCCTGGTAGAATAATTTGGAAGCCAGGAGATATGTGTAGAGGGAGCAGAAAAGAGAGAGGAGGAGAATGCTTAAAAGGAAGCAAAATACAATGAAGAGACAGCCCTGGGCCCATCTACCGTCCTCTCGTTGTCCCAGAAGGCGTTGGTAGATGTCCTCTGAGACTTGGTCCACCTCCTTGTCTGGAGGTCTCCAGTGGAAAACTGAATAGATTTGATCTGTGGACCCCACGGGCACAGCATCAAGGGTGGTTTTTGGACTTCTCTGTTAATTCCCCATTTCCTGGCTTTTCCTATTGCTTAATCTGCTAGAGAGTTCTGGAGAACCTGACACCACGCACACTTTGGGGTAGTGGTAGTGATGGTGGCCTTCTGGTTAATGCTGATAAAAGTATTGACCCCTACGAGAAAGGAAATGAATTGAGCCATGCAGGATGTGTCCCTTATTCTCTGCTGTCGAAAACCAGGTGTGCCGATTTCTAGCAGAGCTGTGTAATTCGTGGAGGGAGTGAGGATGAGGTAGAGCAGCAGCAAGGAAGAGGCAGAAGGCACATCCGGGGTTGACCAAGCTCTTTTCTTCTCTGCTTCGGCCAGCATCACACACCTATTCTGGTGCTTCCTACGTTTTCTACCGGCACAGGGTTACACCTTTCTGCTCTTGCATGAAGAGGCAAGATGGGGGTCAGGTTCTATACCCCAACACGTCAAAATCTACCGTTTGAAACAAGAGAGTTAGTGTCATGTTTTTCAGAAGCATCGATGGACCTTCAAATAAATTATCAGCTGAAATTACATCACCTTAGAAATGTACAGCAGAAGAAAAAGGATCCAACCATCCATAGAAGGTAGCTCCATCAACAGCTGTAACTGAAAACAGCAAAATTAAGCCTCAAAATTGAGAAACAGTATTCCACTGACTGTAAAATATTGTGAGGAAAATAGGATCGAAATCTACTAGTTTCTCCTTCTCTTGCCTTTGAATTCTTTAAAAGCTCTTTCCTTCAAATCTATGAATTTATTATTTACAGGCACCCTTTCCGCTATGTTGTTACTTAGTCAGTAGCCTATTGCTAGGCTTAACTGGAGAACAGGCCCAATCCAATCAGCTCCTGAATGGTAAGTCAGTGTTCATGTACAGAGATGGGCATGAACTGCTGGCTTGGCAGTTTGTTTACTGGCCCCACGGGTGTTCCACGGTTCAGTGCCCTGCTCCCTCCAGCAGGTGCCCACTTAGAGGCAGTGCCCGGTGGGTGGGCACCTGCCAGAGGGGGCAGGGCATCAAACCATGGAACACCTGTGGGGGTGGTCAACGAACCAGCACAAACCACCGATTCGCGCCCATCTCTACTCATGTAAATCCCAGAGTCAATGAGTCTCTTCTGATTTGAATTATGAGGAGGGGGTGAGTCTGATGGAGCTTTTTATGTTCAGGGCCCCATCTGTGCTGCCATTTCATGGAAGTCGAGGAAAATATGGAATGTGGAAATAGAGCACGGGATTTAAGTTCCTGAGAACCACAGTTGCTTTACTTCTTTTTTTTTTTAACAAAAGGAAATTGCTCGTTTGCATCACAGCAAATCTTCACCCAAAAGCAGTGAAAGCAATTCTGACGAAATATGAGATTTTTAAGGGGTACCTGAATGAAATGTAAAGGACTTGGGAGTTCCAGCCCCTTCGGTAGCTCAGCCTTCTTGTATCCCCAGCAGTCTCTCTCTCTCACCCTCCTCCCCACATGCTGTTTGTGTGTCATTGTTCATGGCAACCTGGCATACTAGAGTTTCCAACAACAGGTCATGAACTACAGTGAGAATGGAGGCACCAAGCACAACGTGTGCAGGTCCAACATAAGGAGGAGGTGTTTCATAAACAGCTTTTATAAAACCAACCAACCAATCCTGAGGCAGCCTTCCCTCATAGGGTGGATTCTCGATACATTGGACTACCACTCCCATTACCCCAGGGTAAGAATAGTGATTGCTTTTTGACAGGAGATAACCTCAGGAGATGGCTGAGGAGCCTCTTTTTTCTCTAGAAACATCTGAGCAGAAGATCACATGGCCATCTGCCAGGTGATGACGTTTACGCTTCCCCAGAACATGGGGCTTTCTAGATTTTGGAGACTCCAGCTCCTATCAGTCACAGCCTGATTACGGCTGATGGAGTTTGCAGTCCCAGAGGGCAGGAACAAGGACACAACCCTTTTCCTTCTTCTCACACAATACAAGGGAAGGCAAGATTAACCAGCTAATCTGCCTGCTAGACCAAAGTGCCTGACATCACGATCTCCAGTGGGCTACAGCCACCAAGAGGGGTATTCATACCATTGATATCCTATCCCTTGGACATTCTTCCGGCACCATGGACTTCTGCCCATTTTCTCCGACAGCCTGCCTGCCTTTTTCCCCCTGGACCTCTGTGCTAGAATATTTCGCTAGTGACCCATCAAATCTCCTTGATTTACTTTGGCTTTTGCCAACATGTTATTTCTTCTCTCTTGCATGTATGAAATGTATATATTGTAAGGTAAAAGTTCCCCTTGACATTTAGTTCAGTCGTGTCCGACTCTAGGGGGCGGTGCTCATCCCCGTTTCCAAGCTGTAGAGCCAGCGTTTGTCCGAAGAGTTTCCATGGTCACATGGCCAGCGCGACTAGACATGGAACGCCGTTGCCTTCCTACCGAGGTGGTACCTATTTATCTACTCGCATTTTTACATGCTTTCGAACTGCTAGGTTGGCAGGAGAAAAATCCTGCTGCCCCGTGTGAGGTATATATTGTAGAGCGCACCAATGAAGCTTAGACTTCCAACCCCTCTGGAGAGCCAGTAAAACCATGAAACCATGCCTTCAAGATGACGGTTACAATCCTGGAGCCACTAACCAAGGAAGACTCCCCCAGGAGCTCCAATGAGATTCGCTTCTGAATGAATAAACATGTGTAGAATTGTGATATCAGTCAACTCTAAGTCTCTGATAGGCAACGGAGGATTGTGCTCGTTTCTCACTAGGCCAGCTAGAAGAAATACTGTGCCCTCCAGAGAGGTTGACTACAACCTCCATCACCTCTGTGCCACCATGGGCCGTGCTGGCTGGGGCGACAGGCATTGTGACCCAACCACCTGGAAAGCACTGTGTTGCCATAGGCTCGTCTCCAGGATGGCAACAAAGCATTTCTCACTCTGGACAGCGAACCAATGAGTTGAGCACCAACCCTTCCTAAATGTGACCAAATCTCCAGCTTGTTGACACTGCCACAATTGCGTCTCCTGTCTGAAGTCCTATTTCTGAATGTTTTATAAAGGATTTGTAATCAAGTGAATTTGTGATTCAGTATGTCTTTCTTGTAGGGTGCGTAGCTCTTTTAGATAAGGATTAAACGTTGTTTGATGGTGTCACCATCTTCTTTCTGAGTAATGGTGCAAGCCAAAGCTTGGAAAAGTGCTTTTCTAGATTAAAACTCTCAAGCTTCCTGTTCAGAAAGAAAGCTCCCAGTTTGCACCAGGGCAGGAAGAGGAAGTTTGGGCACAGCTAAGGCCTAGCTGAGTTACAAAGGTTTCTAGCCGATGTCTTTTTTTTGCCCCCAGGTGAGCCACATTTAGTTGTCTGTAAGGCATACGAAAGTCAGATAGAACTCCTGGAATGGGGAAGTATGGGATTCATAGTCTAAAAACTTCTTTTTAAAATCCCATCCTTAGACTGTTACTACACTGAGCAAAGGGTTGGACTAGTTATGTAACACTAGTTACCTATGTCCAACCAAATTGCACCTAAGCTATAGGTATTGCAAGCCACAGATGGGCGACCCAAAGATGCTGGACTGCATGTGCTCAGCCTGTCCATAGGTCATTCTCAAGACTGATTTCAAAAACCCTCTGCAAATAACTGGTTCCACTCTCCACCAGAGTAATCTGTTCCTTACCTAGTAAGAGACCTCGGGGTGACAGAGTATGTAGAGTGGAGCAGGCCTGCCTACTCTTGGCTCTGCCCCTCCATGCCAACCTCAGCCCTGTCTGTGACTTCCAGATAGCCCCCCAACAAGGTTAACCCCCACGGAAAGATCCTCCTTGGCTCTCCACCCAGATGCACGCAGGGGGCTGGAGGATTCACCATGTAGTTCGGCCCATGGGCTCTTCCTTCACCTTCCACTGGGTCACCTAGGCTGCCTCCTCCTTCTCTCCATTACTGGTATACGTTAAGGCACAGAAGAAACCAGAGGGAAGGATTTAAGAAACCCTGAGGATCATTTCCTTCCCGACACAACAACATCCAAAGCAAGCAAATCCTGTCGTCAACACATCCCTGGGACAATATCTGTCAATCAGCAGGGGAGAAAACTGTTGTGTAAAAAAAGTGACATTCAAAGCTTGGCCCTTCTCTCAGTGTGAATAAAACATGTATGAAAGGTATGGAGCTCTTATTAATAGCAAAGTGAAGTTATGGAGGGGTGATCTTGGGAATCTACTAAATACTTAATACTTCTACTTGATTTGCTGGTCTCACGTGAGTCTCCAGAGAACACAGATATTGTACAGACAATCACCTGGGTTCCAGAGGCTAATAAATAAGGGACAGACTACGCTGTATAGTGCTCTGCATATGTGCCAATGGAGATAGGATTTGTTTTGATTTTATGGACTAAAAATCTCACAATTCTCCATTCCTGGGAGCTCTACCTACCTTACAGACATCTTTTAAACACCTAAGAGAGAGAAAAATCGAAATTTTCATGCATGTAGGCTGAGCTAGGCCCAGCTCTGCCCAAACTACCCACTCAGAAAGAAAGCTCCCAGCTAGCACTGGGGCAGGAACAGGAAGCTTGAGTGGAGCTAGGCCTAACCTGGATTTTCTGTGCGCAAACATATTCATTGTTACCTGGGTTACAGCTCTTCCTTTAAGATATGGGCAGGTAAAATGAAGCCCAGGGTCTACATGTGCCTCTTTCAAGACCCTTTTTCCAACCCCCAGCTGCTCCCAACTGGGGAAAAAAACCATACATATCAAGAAGTCATTTTCCACTCCTTAAAGCCTCCAATGGGAGTGGCGGTTATGCAACAAGAGACTCAAGGTGGCTCACAGTGCTTAAAAATAAAAATAAAAACACAATACACTATACATTAACAATTAAGCTATAACAGTACTATTAACTGAATTAAAAACATTTAACACTTTAAAAACAAACCTATTAAGCAAAAAACGCCAAGAATTCAGAGACTCAGTTATGGTCATTAAAAGCCCCACTGTGGACCATACTATTTTAGGGACGACAACCTTTCTGTTCTGGTTCACAATGGTTTACACGGACTCTTAGCCAGTCTCCCAGGTGGGTGTCTTTCCTCTCTCTTACCTGGAGATGCCAAGTATTGAACGTGGATCCTTATGCACCTAAAACAGGTGCAAAGCAGAGAAGCGATTTGTAGGGCCTTGTGCGTCGCTTTTTATGGCAAGTTGCAACTGTCAGAAAGCTACACTCCTGTCCCATCCATGTCCACTTTTAACACAACGCAGTTTTGAAAGACAGACTGCCCTGTTATAAGCACTAAACTGCCACCATGTTTTGGATTTCTTAAACATCATGCTTTGCACTTATTAAATATCTTGGATTTTGTTGTTTAGTCATTTAGTCATGTCCGACTCTTCGTGACCCCATGGACCAGAGCACGCCAGGCCCTCCTGTCTTCCACTGCCTCCCGGAGTTTGGTCAAATTCATGTTGGTCGCTTCGATGACACTGTCCAACCATCTCGTCCTCTGTCGTCCCCTTCTCCTCTTGCCTTCACACTTTCCCAACATCAGAGTCTTTTCCAGGGAGTCTTCTCTTCTCATGAGGTGGCCAAAGTATTGGAGCCTCAGCTTCAGGATCTGTCCTTCCAGTGAGCACTCAGGATTGATTTCCTTTAGGATAGTGCTCCATTAATATCATCTCTGGCGTAAGAAAATAAAAATCAAAACATTTCAAGCCTGGTTTGCAAACACACTTATTTTACAGTTAAATGGAGAAAGTATATTTTTAGACCATCAAACAGCAATTCTCAGCACTCCCGGGGGGGTGAGGGGGAATCATTCTGAAATGCACTGAGAAGGAACACAGAATGAGGATTCAGTCATCCGGCGTTTATTAGAAAAGTCCCACAAAATCTGTTAAAAATAATAATAATAATAATAAAACCTTTCCCCAAAAGTCACATTCCAAAACCAGCCATGTGATCTGAACAGGGATGTCCATCGTGTTGGTGCCCTGAGGGTTACTCCATATTCACACCCTCCAGGCCCTTGTAGTCTTCTATACTGGCCTACAACAGAATAAAGAAAGAGCCTGCGTGAGGGATTCCGTGGTCACAGAACTGGGAAGTTAAAAGGACACTCAAAGATCATTTTGTCCAGCCCACACAACTACAGCATCCTTCAGAGGAGACGGCTCACGCTTTCCCCATTTTCAGTCGGCAAGCCTGATTTTTTTAAAAACAGACCAATCAACCACATCCTACCCATACTACACTTAAACCCTCCAAAGTTTTCCAGTGCTTATTTTCCATTCATACAACAGCCAATAACAGCGAAACTAACAACTTATTAACAATTCCTCATTTTCATCTACAAATAAAGTCGTCCTTAGTTCCTTTTGCCCCCACCATATTTTAGTGGTCCAATATACAACTGAATTCTGATTTTTTATTGCACTGTTAAAAAATGTATTTGAACATGCAGCCAAAAACCGTGTCCTTGCCATGTCCACTGAATTATTCTCTTCCTCTCTGTTATAGCAACAGAGAACAAGCAGCCCTTCAAAGATTTCCAACCAGGTATCTTTTTTCCCCTTCGATCTTCTCCAGGCAAAAGAACTCCTCTCCTTATATGAATCATTCCTAACCCCAAGGGAGAAGGTACAAACAGACTCACCTCAAAGGTGCTCAGCACATGTTGGCACACGTCCATAAGTTCCTCCAACCCTTTCTGGAAGGTCTCAACAGCAGGGACACCACCTAAACGGAAGAGAAATATTTCTGGGTCAAGCAGAACTATGAGGATTCAAAACCTTCTCGCCCATCAACACTTTCCCCTATGCCCAAGTGATGCATGATCAAGGACTATCAGAGAAAGAGAGAGAGATGTCGGCAAGAACTCCTCAGAATTCCTCCTTCCCCCACAATAATACATGTTGTATCATTATCTCCTTTTTTTCTTGTAAATGAGCACCTTGGAAAACTCACTAGTCTACCAAACAATTTTAATTACGCTAGAAAGGGGTGAGTAGCTTGTAGATCATGGTGGAGAGGGCTTTCCTTTCTCTGCAGCTGGCACAAAAATCAAATAGGACAGAAAGATCCATACCTCCTCCATCATCCTGCTCACTCACTTCATGGAATTCTCAGTCACTTATAGCGACTGGGTGTGTTAAATACAGGGCTGCAGTATCTGCCCAGCACTTTCAAATATTCAAATAGAAGGGAATTCTAGGTATAGAATACACTTCTGAGTATTCTCTACCTAGAAAACCCTGGAAAAGGTCGTCATGAGTCAGAATTAACTTGACAGCACACAATTATTATATTTCAAATATTCAAAGCACTTTGCATGCATTATGTAGCAGCAATTGTTATAACAATCCTGTTCATGTAAGTCAGCATTATCACTGCCCGCACTGCAGGTGGGAAAGGGAGAAGAAGTGAGGCTGAGAGAGAGAGAGAGGCTTGCCTAAGGTCACTTAATTTACAACAGAGGAGGTATTTATCCTGGAAATGCCCTGATCCAAAGCTCAGCCCCTTAACTGCTACATTTGGTGAAAAGAATCCTTGCTTTAAGATAGAAGGCAACCATCCCCATCTGCTAATGGGACAGAGATAACTCTGAAACTACAGAACCCGCCCCTCTCCATCTTAAATCTCAGTCGGGACAATGCCTCTTGCAAAAAGAAAGAGCCAGCAGGCCCACTCTGTGGACCCTCCAGGACCCAAGATGGATACATCACCTTTCGTCTGGACACGGAAGTTGATTTTGCTTTCAGAAGGATGGGTGATGCTGTAACCACAGAATTCCACTTCAGGACTGCAGAGAAACAAGAAAAAAAGGATCACAGCGGTGGAGAGAAGGACCTCCAAGGATACCTATACTCGTTATGCTCGCTTAATGCTCCCCTAACATCCATGCCTCTATTTTACGGGATCCTGGGATTCTTAGTTTGAGGCAGGACTTAGAATTTTTCATCATCCATCTAGCCGCCTAGAGTGGTCGCAAGACCAGATAGGCGGGGTATAAATGAAATAAATAATAATAATAATAATAGAAGGTCCAAGGATTCCTCAGCCTGGAGACAAAGTAATATCAAATGGGTATTCCTGTGTGCCGTGTAGATAGATTCTTGAAGAAAACACTGTCAGGAGGATGTGCTCACGGGAGCTTTGAAGTCCTCTATAGATTTTGAACCCCTTCTATGAAATCAAGAGAAGGCCCCTTCTTTGTTTCATGACAAATGGGGATATGAAATCAGCGAGAACCATTTTGCTGAATTCTGGCCTGCTTTTGTCTTAAAAAGAAAGGAAATTCTAACTCTAGGTCAGGACTAATAGCCTGTTGCAAAAAAGCTTATGCAAGTCCTCCCAGCTGACTCTGGGCGGGCTCTATGTTGCACGCCTGTTCTCACAGGGGTTGCAAGGTTGGTCACAGCACAGATCAGGGACTGCACTTACTCTTTCATGATCATATACCGCAGGGAGTTGCCGAGGGTGTGATCCTCATTATGGAGCACAAACGTGACACAGCTCTTATCTGACCCTTCAGCTCTCACCTGTTGGGAGAGCAAGGAGGCAGGAGGTAACAGAAATAAAAGATAACATCAGCGACCGGAAGAGCTTAAAGGAGAAATGCTTATTTCAGTTCCAGAAACTACAGTGCATTGAGTACTAAACCTGAGCCTAAACCTAAGGTCTGCAAACAATTACTGTTTTTGGATTATGACTCCCAGAATCCCACATGGGTGCATGTTAACTAAAGAATTCCAGAAGCCATACTGCATCCGATTAAATTCCCATGCTCCAGCCTGCGTTCCCACTGGTGAGGTTCAGGCTACCGTCCCCAGGAAGGAGTCTGTTGTACCTGCAGCTATTTCTTCCTCTTGGGGGGGGGGGGGGGTATGTGGCTACGGAAGCCCCTGAACCAGGCTTGGGCAAATCTGTATTTCTGCAGATGTTCTTGTTTGGCTCCCGATTCTCAGAAGCCTTCGCTGGTGAAGGTCAAGGAAGGGGAGAGACGTAAACTGAGTGGATGACCTCCTGCCACTCAACATTATTCTACTCAGTGTGTTAATTATTTCATTCCCTCTCCAAAATCTCCCCAGATTGGTGTATACAAAATTCCTGAGTCCAAACTGACTGATCCCCGTTGTCAGGAGGGTGGGAGAGAAGCGAGAGCTGAGAGACCATTTAGCGACGGACGTCTAAGCAGAAAAGGCAGCAGGCATTATGCAGCCATTATCTCCACCAGAACCTGGAGCTGCTTTTCAGAGGGATTGCGCTACCACGGAGGATACTAATAGGACTGATCCATAAAAGGCAGGGTGGATTTTAGAAATCAACGAGTTCTTAAATATCAAATGGGTTTAAATCACTCGATTTTTAAAAAGCTTTATCGGTTGGACTTCAGCCTGCCCTTGAAGGCACAAAGCAGGAGCCCCGGCGAAAGAGAGGAAGGGGAGGCTCACCACCTGCAGCACCCGCGGCTTCTTCCTCTCCTCCTCCTCATCGCCCATCCTTCCAGCCGGCAGGCACGCTGGCCGCCAAGAACGCCGGGAGCCAAAACCCCGGGAGTGACCCTGCCAGGCACCCGTAGGCGCCTCTCGCAAAGCCTTATGGGAGCCGTAGTCTTTCGCGTCGCCCTTCAGAAACCGGGCGTCCCGAGACTTCCAGGAAGCCCAAACCGAGCCGGTGTGAAGCAAGCAGCGGGGTAACGGCCTACTCAGTGCAGTGACGGCGGCTTCCCCTCGCCTAAGGAAGAGGAAGAAACGTTCGGCGGTCTCGAGGGTGCCAGAAAGGTCAGGCTGAGCCGCCCTATTTCCCCCCTACACCAGCCTTCCACCCGAACTTCCGGTTGGTAGTTCAACGTAAGACTCCAATTCCCAAAGGGCAGCGCGGGAGGTTCTTCCTGTTTCTCTCTCTCTTTCCTCGCGGCTTGTCGTCCTCCTTCGGTCGCCTTCGTGACGGGACTCCAATTCCCGAAGGCCTTTGCGGCCGCCTGCGAAACCTCACGCGCTGTTTGCTTCTCCTGTGAGCGACGCGGCTGAGGGAGGGAGGGGAGCCAGGCAGGAGACGCGGGGTTCGTCCGGGCCGGGGCCCCGCCAGCCAGGTAGGTGGGCGAGTCTCTGGGAGCGGGCGGTGGGTCTGAAGCGCTGGTTTCCATGACAGCGTCAGCTGGGGCGGGGTGTGTGTGTGGGAGGGGGAGTTAGGCTTTCTCCTCACCTTTGCCCACTTCAAGGGCGGGCTGGCTGGCTGTTGCCCCTGAGGTAACCGTGGGGTGGGGTCGTCTTCTGAAGGGAACAACGGCCCCCGGGCAAGGCCTCATCTCCCTCCTTGGCAACGGCCCCTGGCAGAGAGGGAGGGAACCCTCACGGAGCCCTTCTCTCTCTCTTCCCCCCCCCCCCGGCCACTCGGGGGGGGGTGTCGAGAAGGGGCTCGCTATTGGCCTCATCATCTCGAACCTGCAGAGCTGGAAGGGACCCTATGGATCCTGGACTCCAGCCCCTGTCAAGGAGGCCCGGGGGGGGGGGGCGGGCGGGGGGGGGAACCGAACTGCCCACCAGAGACCTCAACCGCTGAGCTACCCCTAACCCAGCATTTCTTCCCCTCCTCCTTTCCCAGAGGATGCTTTCCTCATTGTCTTGGCCATCAAAGCAGAACTCTTACACCGACCTGGATGGGGCTTTCCAGGTAACAGGTTTTTAAGGAGTGGTTTGAGCAGTTCCACCAGCCCTGGAAGTTTTTATGGCTGAATAAGGATTTGAACCCAGGTCTCTTGTGCCCTTGTCGTTGTTCTGTTTCATCAAGTTGCCTCTGACTCATAGCCACCCTATGGAGAAACGATCTCCAAGATGCTCTGCCTTCAGAAGCCCTGCTCAGCTCTTGCAGACTCCAGGCTGTGGCTTTTTTAAGGGAGTCAATGCATCTCGTATTGGGTCTTCCTCTTTTCCTGCTGCTTTCTGCCTTTCCCAGCATGATGGTCTTTTCCAGCGAATCCTGCCTTCTCAGGATGGGCCCAAAGTAGGACAGCCTCAGTTTGCACAACTTTGCCTCCAGAAATAGGTCAGACTTTATTTGCTCTAGCACCCACTTGCTCAGCTGGCAAAGCTCTCCTCCAGCACCATGTTTGAAAGGAATCCTTCTCTGCCCTCCCCCTTCATCTTTCTTCACGGTCCAGTTTTCACACCCATACAGGGTGATCAAGAATACAAGAATATGGATCATCTTGGTGTCCAGTGACACATCCTTACACTTGATGATCTTCTCTATTTCCTTCATCACTGCCCTTCCTAGTCTCAGTCTTTTGATTTTTTGGCTGCAGTCTCCTGGGCCCTAGCCCATAACTTTACCCACTCCACCATAGTGTGTTTCCCTCCTTTTTTCTGATTGCACAGTAGACAGAAACATGTTCAGTAGGTCAGGGTGTTTGGTTCTCCCTCGGGGTGGTGGTGATTTAGACAGTGCCTGTCTTGATGCCCCTTTAGTCTGACAAGGGCTGTAACAGGTCCTTCCTTGCCTCTCTTTTTCCCCACCTCACCCCCAGCGAGCTTGTAGTAGTTGACATGAGACAATCGTCGGGGTGTGGCAAAAGCAGAGACTTCTCAGGCTAAGAAGTGTGGAGGAAGGTGAAAGCAAAGGAAGGCTAAACAGAGAGAATGTGTAAATATCCATTTACTTTCATCTGTGCTCTGCCCTTTGATCAAATGATCCAAAGAGTAAGAGATAATCGTACGTTTTTACATCTGGTACTTTACAACCCTAAGAATCTTCTTGTCTCCACTTCATGGTATTGGGGAATCACTAACAAGGAGAGAGAAATCTCTGCCCCAGAAAGTTTGCAGTCTAGAGGGGTTTGAGCGGGGATAAAGTTAGTGAAAGGATAGATAGGAAGAATACACGTCCAGTCGGTGCACGTGAGCAAGAAATCCGTGAAAGCTCATGCCAAATAAAGCTTGTGCTGTTGTGTCCAGTCTAGTTATATGTAACCTAAGGCTCACCTGCACTAGAGGATGTTGATTAAAAGATTGTACTGAAGGCTTTATACAAAAAGGATTTGAAGGGAGCGTGAGTGAGTGGAAGATACAAAAAAAGGAAGTACTTCCCTGAGAGGACACTGATTGTGGAGAGTGGCCGGTGCAGTCCAACACATCTGGTAGGGGAGATAATTAGGGAATTCTCACTTGAACACGTTTCATCAACTGAATGTCTCCTTGTTGCAAGGCTATATAGTTGTCCAGAAGGGAATGTGGTCAAAATGTGCTGTGTAAAATTAGTTTTACATGAGGTAGTAAGTCCAGCTGAAATTTCAGGGCAAGGTTGTGAAATCCAATACAAAAGATACAACAGGAGTGGGGAAAAGCCTGTCATGCGTTCTCTAGTTTTTGAGGTGCCTGTTTGAAACTAGTTCATTCTAGTGCTCTGGAGGCCTTGGAGCAACAGGAAAACATGGATGTGGTGTTCATACAATTTCTTTTTTTTTGGTGGGAGGGGGAGTAATTGACATCATTTTAATTGACATCATTCAAATTTGCGGTTTTGCAGTTCGTGTAGGTAGTACCCACAGGTTTGCACTTGTGCAGCTAAACAGCACATTGGATCACAGTTGTCCTACTACACTGTGGAAATAACTTTTTTATCCATGTTGAATTAATATTAAATAAGTAGATTTTCTGGGGGGGGGGGGGAGGCAATAATTGAAACAAGCAATGTCAGCCAGAGTAATAATAAATAAGCTTTTCAGGGAAAAAAGAAATAACGGTACTAGTGGACTCATGGGATGTGGTGACGCTGTGGGTTAAACCGCAGTCTCTGGGCTGCAAGGTCGAAAGATCAGCAGTTCGAATCCACGCAACGGAGTGAGCTACCGTCGCTTGTCCCAGCTCCTGCCAACCTAGCAGTTCGAAAGCATGCAAATGCAAGTAGATAAATAGGTACCACCTCGGTGGGAAGGTAACGGCGTTCCGTGTCTAGTCGTGCTGGCCACGTGACCACGGAAACTGTCTACGGACAAAATGCTGGCTCCATGGCTTGGAAACAGGGATGAGCACCGCCCCCTAGAGTCGGACACGACTGAACTAAATGTCAAGGGGAACCTTTACCTTTACCTTAGCGGACTCATATTTAACATTTTCCTTTTAATGAACTGTGATGATAGAATTGCAATTAATTTTTCTTTCTTATGGGGCTTTAGGCAGGGAGCAGGGCTTTGTACAAATTACTGTAGCATGCAACATGCATAATAGTAAAAAAGAGATAGCTCCATTGAGCAACTGTGGCTTTTGCTTATTCTATATGTAAGCCAGAGAAGACTTTCCAGATAAGTCCTTTGAACCATGAGACTAGAAGCCAACATTGTGACTTCTGGGCACACTTGAACATCAAAAGCTTTCCATTCAAATATTAGAGAGTTGGAAGGGAAAATTAAAGCTAATATTGTGCACATCTGTAACTAACACAACAGAAGGTGCACCATGTAAAGAGTAGGGGTGTGCCATTCGTTTTTGGTTTTTTGGACTTCCCAGTCCAAGAATTCTCCAAACATTCCCCAGGCAAAATTCTGGAAGTTCTTGCCCACACCTATGAATGTCTGCATTTCACTCATCTTCAAGGCTGTCTCAGGGCTATTTCCTGAACAAAAAGGAAACTGTCCCAGTGCCTCCTCGGAGGCCTAGGTCTTTATGGGAGGTATAATGTTGCTGCCCTTTAGAGTCTAAACAGGATACCCCCTGAGAATTACACCTTCCACAAAGACCTAGGTCTCCCAGGAAGCACTGGGGTAGTTTCCTTTTATACAGGAAATAGCCCTAAGACAGTCTGGAAGATAGGGTCCAGTGAAATTTTGGTCTTTTTAGGTGTGTGCCTGTGGGCAAGACTCCTAGAACTTTGCTTGGGGAACTCTTGGAGAATTCTGGGATCTGGAGTCCCAAAAAAAACCAAGTGGCTTGCCCCCAAAGAAGAGTAGTGGGGTAGTAGTTTTTTTTTTCTTTTTCAGCACCAAATTCCAAAAAGATCTTTGCAGATTTCTAGTCTTGTTTCAGGTTAATCAGCCAGTACATTTCATCCCATTTGAATCAACCATTTTTTGTTGCTAGATAAAGAATGAGCATTCAGTCAGGATGTCAAGTAGGCTGACAGTAGCATAACTGAAGGCTGATATATAAATCAAGTGTTTGACTTTCTGTGGTGTATCTCTAGCACGAGCTGCAAAGTCACACATTCACTTTCAGTGAAGAATCTTGGTTCATATTCATCCAAGCTCTTCCTTGTGGAAATTCTGAAGAACAAGATGAGGGCATGCATTTGGAAACAATGTGGAGGGTAGTTGAGATGAGCAGTTTAATTTCATCAGCCTCTGTAGATAAGTAGGAAGGAAATGCACAATGCTTACACAATATGTCACTAATCAGCAAGGGGGAATAGACTGCAGAGAAATTTCAAGGTTTCTAAAGAAGGTGACAGCCTGATCTAATCTAAGTATGAATAAGCTTAGTTGCTAGCTACTTGGAGTTTTCTATGGGACGTTAGCTGCACTTTAAGTCACTCTCTTTTCCCACTTCTCAATACTGAGTGAAGGGACTTACTTTTCCTGGACACTGATCTAAGAATCTTTACAGAAGGCCAACTTAGATATATTAACTCTCAGGAGCCAAGGTTCATTGAGAAACTTTGTTTCCTGCTTAGGTAGTAATGAGATTTTCAAATAATGTAGTAGCCAAAGGGACAGACTGTATGGATATTTATTTGGGGAAAAATGTAGATCCTTCACTCAGGTCTATGACTGGCTTGTCATTTTAGCTTTGCTTGCACTGTCACATGTTTAGCCTTCTAAGCATCTTGAGTGATCAGGTGATGCATTAGAGTAAATCATGTGCTATGTCTCTGTCCTAGAAATGGTCTGGTAGTTTGTTTGCGTCATGCAGAGACTGTGTCTTGTTAGATATGCTGCAGTGTTGCTGCTTCACTTTCATTCTTGCCACTGGAGGCAAAATAGTACATTAGCTGCACACGGTGCTAGTTTAGAGATGTATATGTAGTAAGCTTATACTGCATTAGAAGCAGTACTTTGTGGATTGTAGCTAGCAGCTACTTGATCCCAGAAATTAGACTTGTAAGGAGGGATCTGACTAAAAGGCAGGGTAAATTAAGCCCTAGACATGTAAATCAAACATCCTTATTTAGTTAAGGTGTGCTAATGTTGTAGTTACCTGAAAGTGGGAGAGGAGTTGTACCTGTGCCTTACTGTTAACACACATAACTTTAGACATCTACACCATTAAGCTTGTGGAGAAAGAAGATGCAACAAGAGGTACTTTAAGAGCATAATCAAGGCAGAAAGAGTGTAGGCTGGAGATCTGTTTCCATGATGGCCATGCTACCACACTACCACTTCATTTTTCCTGTACTAGCAGACAAAGCCGAGCTTATGAAATAGTAGCCCAATCCAGGTTGTCCAGTTACAGAATATGTAAAATATCAAAGGAAGTCAGAACGCGTCTGCTGAAGTTACTCCAGATTAGGGAGGGAACGTGCTTCATTGAGCTAGTGAGATATAGTGGATGGGGTGACAGACTAGGACTTTAGAGGTTTGGGTTCAACTGCTTAGCTGTGGAAACTCACTGGAGGCAGTATCTGTAAAATCACTCCTTATGTATCTCACATATATTGAAAACCCTAGTCGGTTGCAACTTGATAGCACTTAACAACATAAAGATCGTTCAATGGGAAAACACATGTTTTGCATGCAGAATGCTCAATAAGGATCAGATGGAAAGAAAAGTCTCTATTGGATAGCAATGCACAGAGTAGATTAAGTTTATTCTACTTCCCTTGTGGGAAACAGGAACTCTTGTTTGATACTGATAGAAATATATTGATAACCCATAGCTGTGTAGGCCTTCCATGTGGAGCATGGCAACAGTTACCTGTGAATGGACTTATTAAAACACCAGGACAGGAGTTTGGTTGTATAGCTTGCAATAGAATAAGAACTGGCCACAAATCTGTGACCCCTTGAATCACCTGAAGTAGGTAGATGAGCTTTTGCTAAGAATGCTAAAGAGCTTTAGTTACATTCCATAATGACTGCTGTGAAGGTCAGTAGTATCAAATCAGATAAAGTTGATTTCCTTTCACTGGCACTTGGCTCCTTGGATGAAGCTGGCTCCAAATGTCTTCCCATCTTCTCCCGCCTTCAGGGCATTTTGCCTTCTGTTTCTCCATTCCTTTTGTCCCGTAAAAGATCATTATTCAGGAATGTTCAGCTCTTTGGATGTCTTGTAATCGGGATAGCAGGAAGCTGAGCTGAGGGGGAGGAAAAATGAGCCATTGCATGTTGCTTATCTAAAATGTGAACTTTTGCCAGTTATTGTGTAAAATGTTTTTGCATGTGAAAAGGGGCAAGCAGCATTTATGGAACCGTGGTATGGTTCTCTTATGACACACACAAATGGTTATGGGACAGTGGCAGAGGTGTGGTTTGTGTGCCATAGTCTGATGGTTGAATCCTTTATTTCTGTGTCTCTTGTCCTTGCAGCCGCTCCACAGCCATGGCTATCCTGTTTGCAGTGGTAGCCAGGGGCTCCACAATTCTGGCCAAACATGCATGGTGTGGAGGGAACTTCCTGGAAGTGACAGAGCAGATCTTAGCCAAGATACCATCTGAGAACAACAAACTTACTTATTCACATGGAAAGTGAGTACTGCTGGGGAGAAATGGGATGGTAGGGTGCAGATCTGTTGCTTGCAGATGAGGAAACTAAATGAAAGCAGTCCTGTGGTATGAGGTGGTAAAAAGGGATGGGATGTTTGAAGTGATATGCAGATGAGGTCTGAATGACTTCCACTTGCTTCTTACTTGCTTTGCTCATGATGCCCACCTAAAACAACAGGCTAGACCAGGCCTTTCTTCATCAGAATGAGACTGTAGTAGTTGAGGAAAGATGTAAGGAAGGATGCACTTCCTGAGGATAGTTTAGCAATGGAACAAGGCACCAGGGTTCTTTTAAACTTGCATGTTATTGAGACCATTCCCCATAAATCATTAGGCCCAGAAGCCATTAAGCAAGGAGAGATCAAAATGAATGCTTTCAGTTGGGAATGGATAAAAGCTTGCATTTTAGTAAGTAATTTCAAATACATAAGTGAATATATACTGCCCACACATTTTTCACAAGACAGTAGGTGGCTGGAATTGGCTTCAGCCCATTAGCATCTCACAGGTTTTACTGGTTTGCAGGGTATCTGTTTGCTAATTAAGACCACTGAAGTAAATAGTAAAGGCCAGCCAAATCTGAGTGGTTGTGAAGCCAATGAGTTTCCGAATGGAAGGCATTAATTTCTTAAAGAGAGTAGGTATGATAACATACTTCTCTAAGACAAGGGTGGATGATACTTTTATTAGACCAATAGTATGTCACAAACTGAAGCTGCCTTTCAACTCCTACAGGAGTCTTATTCAAGCTGGACGTTGCAGAGATGCAAGTGGTGCAGAAGAAACATAAAAGTTCCAAAATTTATGCCCAGAGGTACAGGTCAGGTTCCTTTGTTTAAAACAAGTTACAGACAAGGAGGATGCTGAGTCAGCTCAGGAGTGGCAGGTTCTTCACACTGTGCAAAATGAAAAAAAATGTCATGATTTGAACCTGTTCTTGACGGAATTGTTCCTGTACAATTACGTCACCATCCCACTGTCTCATGTAAGAACTGGAGGTCTAATGAAACTTGGTTCCTAGCAGAACAGTGATTTCTTTATGGAAGAACAGACTGGAAATGTGTGCTTGATGCATCACAAAGGCTTTTTAGCACAGTACAGCCTGGAGGCTATTGGGTCAAATCACTGCCTCTATTGTCTTTAAAATACTGTACTGGTGTCCTGTCTTCCTCTAGTTACCTGTTCCACTACATCTGCCAGGACCGGATTATATACCTGTGCATCACTGATGATGTAAGTATGTAGGACAATCCTGTGATATGGCTTTCATAAGTACTTGTGCTATTTATCGGTGGCTGCTCCAAAGAGAGTGACGTTGGGAATATGCTGCCTGTCACCAATATGTAGAGCCGGATCTAGGCCCTATGTTTAAGGTTTTTCAAGTATCCATACTTCTTATTTATTGCATTTATTATTGCATCTTGTTTTTTTCTCCAGGACCCTCAGGGCATCACACATTGCTCTCCACCTCCCCAGTTTTTTCCTCACAATGATTCTGAGAAATGGTAAAGGCAGAGTGATTAGCCCAGATCACATGGTAACTTTCCTATCTGAGTGGGGTCTTGAACCTAGAGTTCCCAAATCCTAATCCAGAGCTCTAAGGGCTATAATACTTCGGCTATATTTAAAAGTTATTTCTGCTCTTTGTTGGTGCACCCAGCTCTCCCTCCTTCACTCTATATAGCTGTTCCCCCTAAAAACTTTGGGATTTGTGTGTGTTCTAAGGTACATAATTTCCAGGAAAGTAGCTGTATTTCTGTTTTGCCAAATAATAACAGAGTGTTTTAAACAGTTTAATGTGGCGTAAGTTTTTGTGGGCATTAGTCCGCTTTATGAGAAGGGCAGAGTAAGGTTTCAGTTGGCAGGCATCTCTATAAAAACAGGAGGAGGAGTGTTACTCCTTGGTGTAAACTTGTTCCCTGTGTTTGTGTCAAAAATCTATCTGCCTGACATATCTGAAAAAGCAGGCAAAAGTCTGCAAGAGTTTGTGCCAAAGAACGCTTGTTACTCTTTCAAGTTCTGTAGGACTCGGTTGTTTTAGGGCGTTTGATGTGACTGCTGAGAGGATTTAACGTTTTGTTTTGCTGTGCTGTGCTGTCAGTGGTTTTAATATATTCTTGGCAGTTTCAGTGTGGCAGAACTCAGAGGTATCATATTGAGGATTTCTGTTCATTATCTCCTGTAGCTGGCATCCCCAGGAGGTGCCTGCTGTATGTTCAACGGTGTGGATAACAGAGGGGTTTCCATAGTTTCTCAAGACTGAAGGATGCCTAATCTAATAGGTGGATAACAGAGGGGTTTCCCTGGGTGTGATTACTGGACTATCTGTTTAATGGTTTGTTTACAGAGATATTATTCATCATTCACAAGGAACATTCTGGGTTTCTTATTTCGTTAGACAAATGGTTGGTTTTTTTGTTTTATTTGTTTTGCCCCATTTGGTTTATACTTTCCAGCAGAAAACCTGCAGCTGCTCTGAGGCAGGTGGCAAGAAATGGCCAGTGTAATCGCCAAATTGAATGATCTGTCACCAGAACTGTAAATTGATTGCAAATTGAAATGGCATTTGCAGTGTGACCCTCTATATTTGGGTATCTGGAGTGGATTACGGGGTAGGGTAGCAATAGCTGGCCTGGCTTCTCATAGCACAAGACTTCATTTGCTGGATCATGGGACAAGTCCACTGTCACATTTCCAGCAATAGCCAACCAGCAGGTGTCTGTCCTCAGCACAGATCCTCTTAGATACATTGCCTGGAGGCTCTGTTTTAGCTTTCACGACTGATAGCTGTTATGCATTTATCTGAAATGAATGTATTGTTTTGAAGATTTATAATGTTATTTATTACTTAATAGGACTTTGAACGTTCCAGAGCTTTCACGTTCCTGAATGAAATCAAGAAGCGATTTCAAACCACCTACGGTTCTCGTGCACAAACAGCCCTACCGTATGCTATGAATAGTGAGTTTTCCAGTGTCCTGGCTGCGCAGCTGGTGAGTTCCAGAGCTGAGTGCTGCATGTAGTTTCAGAGACCTTATCCACACTACTTTGGACTAGTAATGGGGTTTCAGTTTTTTCAAACCCCAAAAGTTTGCTTCCTAGTTTCTATTTGAGGGGTTAAAATATCAACTGAATTCAGAAGTAATCTGTGTGTTGCTAAGTGAGGGCACGTCCAGACGGGGGAAATTGGAGCAGTCTGGTTCACACTTAAAAGGTTCTTATATTTCGTGCGATCTATTTTATCTCTCTTGAGCAATCCTTCTGTTCACACTGATTGATGTTTCTTCTCCCATGAGAAGGGTCCAGACAGGTTTTTGGATCACTCTAATTTGTCCCCCTTTTGATGACGTCCCCCTTCCCTGCCTTTTCCCATGGCCATCATTTAGCAGGCTTAGGCAACTTTCCATTTTGAATTAAGTGACACAGTGCAACAGCAAATGGTACACATAATACTGCCACTGTATCTCATTTATCTAGAATAGTGCTGCAGCAATAGGAAAATACACTTTTTTTTTTAAATGGTAGAGTAGATGAAAATAGAGGGGGCAGGTTCTCCATTGTCCCTCTCAATACCACAACCCACCAAATCACAGGGTCATCATCTTAGATAGCATCACCCACAGCTCTTTTGTGGTGCAGATTAATCAGCATGGGCTACAGAATGGACTAATTAGGAGTACTCCAAATCGTGCAAAAAACTGTAGCCCCATTGCTGTGCCAGAAAGGACAGAACAGCTTTAAAATGGGCAGGCTGGATCGCTCTAAGTCAAAACATGTGTGGATGCCATAAACCAAACAGCACCAAAAGCAATAGTGAGCTATTCTGCCAGTGCAGACATGCCCCAAGATTCTTGCACTGACTATATCCTTTCAAGCAACTTATATAACAAGTCAATAAACCAAGAAATACTAAGCCAACAAAATTTGCAAAACCAGCACTTAATCAAAACTAGCACTAAAAGGAACCAAGAAGACTAAAATAAGAACAGCCCTGTGCACTGAATACATTAAACACTATTGGGAAAGGAAATGTGTAGTGATGATAAAGTACTGGAAGTGATTGAGCTCACAAGATGGTCTTGGAAAGTACGCAGATTCATACTGGGTAGGGTGTGATGTTTTCAGTGTTGTGGTCTGAGCCCTTTCTGGTAATTACAATTAATATTTTAAAGTCTGCTGAAGAACAGACTATCTCCCAGTACCGTCTGAAAGTAACAGTCCCCAAACGTGGCACATAGAAAACTGTCTGCAGCATTGTTTTTGCATTTCCTGAAATTTTGAAGCAGTCTTCAAGGGCAGCCCTACATAGAACGTGCTTACATTAATGCGATCTAGCTGAAATATAGGGTACATTGACTAGACTGTACTCTTTAGGTATGAGCACAACCAGAACGCCATCCAAGGCTGAGATAAAGCCCTCCTGGCTTCAGCAATCAGTTAGAGATCTCCCACATGGCAAACTTTATAATTTGAGGGTAGTGTAACCGCAATTAAATATAGGGCAGCTCCCTGTCATTTGGATATTTGACTTCCTGCCCAAGAGCACTTCTCACCTGGAGAAGTGCAACAGACCGATTTTTCTCTTTGTTGCTAATTCTGAGCAAATTTGGATTAGTTTGTCCAGGCACGCACAGCATTTTCTTCCAAAGGTGAGGCAGGAGTTAGTGCAGACTTACACAGGTTTCAACATTACTTAGTGGCTATCAGAGCCTTATGATAACAGCTGGGGATTCAAAGGGCGGGGCCAACATAAATAACATTGCTTTGTTAGCTTCTTGGGTGTTCAATGAGAAGGATGTCTGCTCCTCCGGTTCCTTTAGATTATTAAGGACCACAGGATTAAATCAAACTGATGTTTGTCCTGCTCAGTTCTTCTCTAGGCACAGGATTTTGGTCATCCTAAATGGGTGGTAAAAAGTAGATTTTGTCGGAGAATGTCTACAGGCTTCCTCTAAAACAGGTTTCAAAGCATTATGTAGAATTGTGATTGTTGCCTTAAGCACTTGGCCCAAGGTACCTTGACTCCCGAATGTTTGAGAGTGTTCTGTGGATATCCAGAATCTGTCGCTGTTTAATAATGTGTCAGTGGATTTCCTCACCTGGCCTCTCATTAATATCAATGAAATTGAAATGCTTCATGCACACTTGAAAATGGGAAAATTGAGAATTTGTTAAATCAGAAATGATACTTGGACTTCTTGGCACCTGTAATTAAAGTATTATTTACAGCAGTTGATAAAATAGGTTAAACTCCAGAAGTTTGGAGACATGCTGTGGTCTTTCTAAAAATGTAGCCAGAACGCCCCACATAAATATAAACCTGACCATTTGCTTTTCACTATTCGGGTAAGGGAAAATAGGAGAAACAGGCCTATGGAAATTGAGCGTGGCAGGAGAAGCATATGTTGATAAGGGAGAAGTTGAATAAATAAACATATTGGTTCATAGTGCTGGTTATGAGTTATTATGACTTGGGTCCAACCAAGCCAAAAGGCTGTAATCTCTCCCACAAGCCTTACTGAGCATTGAGATCTACTGAAGAAAGCTTTCTCACCGTCTTCAGTTGCCCGTTTGGTGGGGCCTTGAGACAGGATCTTCCAGGCTCTGGAGCTCTTTGCCAAAAGAGACCAGGTTTGGCCCTCCGTGCTGTCCTTCCACCTGCAGGCCTTTTTATTTTGGCAGAACTTCAGCAATTAACAATCTTGAACCATAAGGTTTTAGCTGATGTACTGATTTTCTCTCTTTTCCCCCCAAGGTAAACTAGTATTAGTGTTTTAAGCAAGAGATGTTGAGGTGTTTTGATTCTAACTAGCACAGGGATACTAAATTTTATTTTAATATTTGTAACTTTATCATATATTAATTTTCTGTTTTTCAACTGTATTGTAAACTGCCTTTGGATCCCACCTTTGGGGAGAAAGGCAGGATAATAAATAAAGTAAGTACATAGTAGAGCAAAGTGGCAGAAAAGCAACTGGTTCATATCAGGAAAGCATAGAGGGAGTGAAGTGGCTCATATCAACTTAAAAGTTAGCAGGTATATGTGAATCTCATTACAGTACACTCTTGTGCTCCTCTATGTTCACGCTGTGCTTATTTTAATTTAAAATAATTTTAGTACATTTTTATGTTTATTTTAAATTTTAAATTGCTAATTTCAGATCTAGGGGGTTTAAATTGACGATAAAGGGGAAGTAGGGAGGTGTGAGGGTTTCTCAGAAACCTACAGGGTGGCACAATGTTAAAATGTTAGGGAGATAGTCTGTCCTAGATTATCCCCCTAGGGCAGGTTTGATGTACTTTCCTCTTTACTAATGGGAAGCAGGCTTACAGGCATTGCATGTCAAGAAATACTTTGTCCCGGTGGCTTAGGAAAACCCACTTACATGTGTATTTTGGCAGGTGCTTTTTATAGCAAGCCCAAAACTAAAGTCATTTCTCCATCGATGAAAGTAGAAGATATGTTTTCTTTCTTCTGAAAGCAGCCTTCCGATTCTAAATTGTCATAAACCTGTATAGTTTTACTTATATGGTTCCAATTTTATATACTGTATCTTCTCTGTAAAGACCTATGACCAAAATAAACATAGTTTTCTTTCTGGCACACAAACTTCAGAATTATGGGCCAAATAAATTCCAGTCAGTTTGTAGAGCAGGCATGGGGTGCTTCAGCCCTCCAAATGGTTTAACCTACAACTCTCACCAGTGTTAGCTAGCAGAGCTAATGGTAAAAAAAACTATGAGAACTGGAGCACAAAACATCTGGAGAGGCAAAGTTTCCCCAGCCTTGTGAAAAAGAGACAGATATGAGTACCAGGAGGAGCAAGTAGGTAAGTTGGTACAGTATGGAGGGAAGAGGAGAATTATTCAGAAAGCAGAAATCGCTGAAGTGAGATTGGAAAAAAATCTGTGTACAGTTCCCAGTGCTGGGCACAGACTCTTTGTAGGGTGACTTTCATAGATTTTTGTAGAAATATTTTTGTGCTTCATTAGATTAAAGAAGCATTACGTACTCCTCTATCTTCTTTTCCTCCTGCCCTGCAGAAATACCATTCTGAGAATAAAGGGCCTGACCAGGTGGCAGAGACGCAGGCCCAGGTGGATGAACTCAAAGGGATCATGGTCCGTAACATAGGTACTGTATTGGCCAAGGTGCAGTGAGCCTCTGTAGCTCTTGTATGCATGAGAATGACTGCCTGAGGAGGATCCAACTGGGTCTGAGAGGAGGGTCTTTATTTTCTACACCAGCACAAATGCATTTCTGCCTGGACTTCATGGTGGGGCAGGAGCAGTGGGGGGGAAATAGCTCTTTTGTGGGCCTGTGTCATTGTGTTTGGCTTATGTGCCAGAAGGTTGGATGGAACAAAATTAAACCACTGGTTCTGTTTTATACTCTGCCTTCTCCTGGATTAGTGTGGAGACTCTCCCCAAGCTACTGGCCTTTCTATGCATATCTAAACAGCTCATGCTCTGCTAAATCATGCATCTTGTTAAACTCAGGAGACACCTGCCCCAGAGATCTCATGGGTGCTGTACATATTGCCAACTTGTTTTGTCGATAGCAGCAGCGGAATTGCTTTCCCACTTATTTTCACTGACTCTCTCTTCATCCCAGACCTTGTGGCCCAAAGAGGAGAGAAGCTGGAGTTGCTGATAGACAAAACTGAAAATCTTGTGGATTCGGTAAGTTTTGTAAGTGGGGCAAGGAAACAGTTCATAGTGCTGGTTCTGAGTTATCATGACTTGGGTCCAGCCAAGCCAAAAGACTGTAATCCCTCCTACAAGCCTTACTGAGCATTGAGATCTGAAGAAAGCTTTTTCACAGTCCCACAGTCTTCAGTTGCCCGTTTGGCTGAATTCACTAGGGAATATCTTAACATATATATAGAACTGAAAGGGAAGAGCTTCAAGCCCTCAAGTATTTGCCATATCTTCATCTTCATTATGTGTTTTGAAAGAAATAACAGGGTGATGTGCAAATTAGGTGATGCCTTTTCTTGGTGTAGCCAGTCTTTGAAACTTGGGATGCATTTTTTTCACGTCACATGGAACATCTTCCAACCTTCTGTGTCATCTTTGTTCAGAACAACAAAATATGTTTCTTTGTTAAATCAATTCACCGTTGAATCTTTTCTAGATGAAGAGGCCTGTAGGCCAAGTGTAAATGAGAAATACAAACATAAAACTGATCCAAAGTAATGAAATGGATGTATCTTGAGCATCTTTAGAGGTCTCAGAAGGCCCCCAACAGAGATGAATGAAGCATATCTTCAGATCTCATTGTTTTCTGTCCAGCTTGTCCTGTCCAGCATCCCTCCAGGTGCTGTGATATTCTTCATCTTCTGAAAACAAGATTGGGGCAGTTGGTAGTGGTGCACTCTGGGAAATCCAGAATATTACATATGCAGGTCATGGTCTTCAGTAAAAGGCCAATGTAGGTTACTTGATACCAGTTCTCCTGTGTTCTTCCCGTAGTCTGTCACTTTCAAAACAACCAGCAGGAACCTAGCTAGAGCGATGTGCATGAAGAACCTCAAGCTCACCATTATAATTGCCATAGTATCAATTGTAAGTTGCTGTATTCATCTGGCCTGCAAGGGGCTGGGGGGGGGGGGCGGCAGCTCTACACATATGGTTTCATCTAGGGGGGGGGGGATGTCCATAACTACTCAGCAAGGTTGAGTTTTGGGGCCATACAGGATCTCTTTCTGTCTAGGAGGCCAAGGCACCCATGAAGTCTCCTTGAGTTTTATTCTATTCTGCTGCCATTCTCTATACTGGAAACATTATAACTGGGAGGAATAGCCTTGTACAATTTTGAATGTTCTGGGTACGCTTAAGCTCCCAGTGCCTGGAACGTTTTGGCTAGCAATGACACTGATGACGTATCACCTGTTCAGGTTAAACAACTATCCCAAAAGCAAGAGGGGGAATTTGGAGCAGTCTTTGTTGAAAAATACAGTGGTACTGTATGTTCTAAAGCAGGGGTCCCCAACCCCTGGTCCGCAGACTGGTACCGGTCCGTGGCCTTCCCAGGACCAGGCTGTGGAGACAAATCTCCTCCTCCCCCCCCACATGCACAGACGCACGCACGGCCCCTCCCACACACACACAGACACCCCGCCCGCCCGCCCACTAAACCAGTTCGTGGAGGCAAAAAGGTTGGGGGCCACTGCTCTAAAGAATACATTGCATTTTCGTCATAGTCACAAACAGGGAAGTCACTGAAATGACTAAATGTCTTCTCTACACAGGTCATAATTTACATCATTGTGTCAGCAGCTTGTGGGGGGCTTTCGTGGCCAGGTTGTGTACACAAGTAGCTGTCAGAACCAGTCGACCACACACCTGCAAGAAGAACCCTCATAAAACAAACTCTGACTTCCTTACTCTTCATCCTTCCAGGACACTTAAGTGTTTTTGCCTTATCACCCCAAAATGTATTGGGTGGCATCCCGAACTACAACCTCCAGGCAGCCGAGTTACTTTTAAAAAACTTACTTGAAGGTAGTTTTGTCTTTTAACTGTCGAGCTGTCCAAGAAAGGAAGGCACTGATAGTGGGAGGGTCTAAACATATTTCTGTATTATCATGCTTTGCACTTTACTGTCCCGATGCCCTGCTGGAGAGGGTGGGGAGAGCTGGCAGTACGTCCTTCAGCCCTTGGATATGGACTGTTGAAAGCCCTTGGGTTCCTGTTTGTGTGTCCTGGCCCAGATACACATGACCAGCTCTCCCCATAATTTATTTTCCAGCAGTGCCTTTCCTAAACTCATGTCCTTGGTAAGATCCTCCTGTGGTTCTCTTGTAGAGCATCTTGGTGAGCTCTGCTTTGTGACTTGGGTGACTGGCAATTATGTAATGTTTCGATGTTCTCCTAATGTTTCTGCTCATTGTAGTTTGTTTGTTTTGAGAGTCTTTTCCTCTTGCCTGGTCTGGAATGGTTTTCACCCTGTAATAGCTGCTCTGCTCTGCCAACACCGGCAGAGGGAGCAAGGGAGACCTAACCAGCTGCTCTAGTAGCACACCCTTGCATTGAGCCAGAGCCATGGCACAGTACACAAGATTGGCAGTTGTCCAGCTGATTCTGAATATGGTGCAGTTATGGTTCCTAATCTGCAAGGCATAACATTAGACATAAGGGTGGATAAAACACTGGGGGAATCTTAAGCTGGTGATTTTGGGAGGTGTGTGGGGGGGGGGGGAGTATTTAAGGCTCACTTAAAATATGAAATACACAGGAAGCTGTCCCTAAAATAGTTAGGTTCTACCATTCATTGCATGCACACCTCCATAATAGTGGTTCTGAAATACAGGTTGACACGAGACAGTGCCTTCCAAAAAGTTGTGCATGCTGCAGTAACTGTAAGTGCTTTTTGGCAGCACTTGTCTGGAGACTTAGGTTTTATTTAAAGGGGTTGTTGCCTCAGGTGGCAGTGTACAAGAAGAGACTGAATTTTCCATGTAACTTTCAGGGATGCCCCTGTGAGGATTACAGTGTGAGCTGGCTTCTTAAATGTATGATCTTTTTGTTTTGGAAGAAGAGGTTAAGGCTTTGTCTTGGACTGCAAGAGAGTGAGCAAATTTTATGGGAAAGGTGCTAGCCACAATGCAGCTGTCTGACACACACAGTCGCCTCCTGAGTTTATGTAAAGTGCTTCTAAAGTACTTATAGGAAGGCACTTGGTCTCCCCCATGCTGCTCTTTCACTGTGTAGTTCTTTTGCCACTAATTCCTGCAGCCCCAGCAGGTTATTTGCAACAGGTAGACCAAGGCGGGCCCTTTTGTACACCCTGCTCTCTCCCTCCACGACGCAGCAGAGTTTGGAACCTCCTGGGGTTCAGGTTGCCAAGGTCTGATTCAGGCTGTTGCTCAAAAGGGCTCTTCTCTCATGTTTTCTCCCCTCTGATCAAACATCTTCCCAGGCACAAGTCTATGTTTAATTGTGCATGTTTTAGGACCTCTTAGTAAATGTTGGATTTTCTATTGTTTTGATTGCCCTTATGTAAACATAAAAGAAATTGCTTCCTGTTTTAAAAATGCACTGATGCATAACTGTAAAATAAAGTTAATCTGTTTGAATAAAGTTATTGTAATTATTGTAATTCCATGTATTACGGATTTTGGTATAAGCCATCGGGTGATGATAGTTAAGGTAATCTGTGCTGAGCTATCCCACTGTTGTGTGTCCGTGTTCTACAAAGGGGCTCACTTCCACTTCACACAATGGACTAAATCCATAAACTCAGAAGTCCACTCCTCTGACTCCATACTCTTCCTTCAAACCAATTTAGCTTTTAAAAAGCTTAATCCTTCCATGTTCGGATGGAAAAAGTGAAAGGCAGTTTTTCTTAAGTGAATGTCCAGTGCCCTTTGTACTTTCCCAGAAACTGGAGTATAATCACAAGCTCCAGTTGTTTGGGGCGCTGTTGTTGTTTAAGCAAAGGGAGGCTGTTCATTCATGATTGTATTAGCTTTTATTTCCACCCACTATAGGATGACGTTGATTTTAAAGATTGCCTCTTACCCTATTAAGTCCATCCCAGTGAAATTCTAAGTTCCAGTAGAAACAACAGCTTACTGTAATCACAGCAGTCACCTCACTTTTAATTGCAAGCAATGAGGTTATATAAATTTTTGTAATTGTTTGGAGTCAGTAGCTTACTATAACAAAAGACCTATGACTTCACCTGTAAACTTGCATGAAGTCCTCTACCGGAAGAACTAGTTGTACTTATTAGTTGGGACAATCATTTACATTCTTTGTCTAAAGGAAAATACTTATCCCAGTAGCCAAGAAAAAATGTACGTGTCAAATTGCACTGGGTATTTATTTGTTCAGCATCTTGTTACGTGACTTTTGTAATGGATAAGTTTTAATTTATACATTACTGAAACAGCGACGTCTACGTTGGCTTGGGCGTGTCGTGAGAATGGCTGATGGTCGGATTCCAAAAGATCTCCTGTATGGAGAATTAGTGCAGGGAAATCGCCCCAGAGGGAGACCACAGCTGCGATACAAGGAGATCTGCAAGCAGGATCTGAAGGCCTTAGGAATGGACCTCAACAGATGGGAAACCTTGACATCTGAGCGTTCAGCCTGGAGGCAGGTGGTGCATCATGGCCTCTCCCAATTTGAAGAGGCCCTTGTCCAGCAGGCCGAGGCAAAGAGGCAGTCGCGAAACCAGCCAAATCAGGGAGCTGGACAGGGGACAGATTGTACTTGTCTTCAGTGTGGAAGGGATTGTCACTCTCGAATTGGCCTTCTCAGCCACACTAGACGCTGTTCCAAGTCCTCCATACAGAGCACGTTACCATCGTCTCTCGAGACTGAAGGATGCCTAATCTAAAGCTTTAATTTAGCTCAATACATTCTTCATTGCCAATCCTCCCTGAGCTACAGCTTTGGCGTTTGCTCTGTTGCTCCGACAAAACTGCACTGTTTTGTTTTTATACTGTACAACTGCTGTTTTCAAATAAATTAGCTCCATTACAAATATAGCATATACAAGATTCCTACTCATCACACACACTGAAGGAGCTTCATGTATGAGAACACTTAATGTGTCTTTATGTCCTGAGGTATAGATGTTCCCCCACCCACCCCATCTCTTCAAAGGAACCTACACTGCCTTAATCAAGGTTGAAAGTCAGTAGAAAGGAATCACATTCTTATTCTGGCAGAACCAAAGGCAACCTAAGAAAACAGGGTTTGCACCGACCGTCCTTTGTGAGCACAAAGTATAGGCAGCTTTACACCTATGTCTGTGTAAGCTATGTCCCACAATATATTCTATGGATGGCTCTACCTTAGCTATCCCTAATATTCTCGATATTGCCCACACCTGGGTGAAAATTATGGGATAAATTAATTGTACTGTGGTGCCTCTGACACAAAGGAAGAAAGTGGAAAGGGAAAACTGCTTAATCATTTAAGGACACAATCCCACCTTGTGTAAAGAAACCAGCAGGAAACAACTTTTCTACTGAAGACAGCAAGGTAATACTAGCCCCTTCACATTTATTAACTACATTATCAAGTCATGTTAGTAGTAGGAAATACAGTTGGCAAACCCATCCTTATTTTCAGTTATGATTGTTTCTGCATTCTGCAAGCTCCTGCAACCACTGATTTAGTTTAAAAACCATGTTCCTTCATTGAAAGAGAATAGAAAACACTTGTACAAAATCAGAAAGAATTTTAGTATCTGTGATTAGATGAAGACTTGTGAGATAAATATTTCAACTGCATGTTCAGTTGCAGAAGTGGTACCACTACCTACATCAATAACAGAACTTACCCAGCTAAAGAAGACAAGGGAGAAGAAATAGGTACAATGTGACTTCACTGCAACCAAGACAACAGGAGGAGGGTCTTGGAAGTGGTCCTGCTGCTTATGAGTTTAAGACACTCCCCTGTGATAGGTGATATAAATCTCAAGTGTACTGTCAATCATTAAAAAAGCTGTTTCAACTCTACAATAACAAAAGTAGTGAAGATACACTTCCTCAGGACAAATAAAAAATCCTGGTTTTCCTACAAAACTTAGGGTACTCCAGGTGATAATTGTAAACAGTCATTTCTAATTTACTTCTCTAGACCCTTTTGCAGAACAAGACAGCCATTGAATCAAAAGTTGTTCAGTGCCACAGGTACTCTCTCCCTGGTTCTTTCCCCCTTAGTGTGGGCACCAAGAGTAAATATTCAAGTGTGGACATCAGGCAGCCCTCTGTACGGCAGGTATGAAAGTTTCTATCAACAAGGCTCAGCAGCAAGAACGTTACAGCAGGAACAAAAAGGAAGTCAATTTCCACCATCAAGTCTAGGCAAAAGGCAAGAGGTGGCATGAATTCAATTATCCGACTTGGTCAGGTCTGGTGCTGATGGAGAGAAGCGGAATTTTGAGAACCTCCTCCAGCCCAGCCAGCTGGGCTATTGTCCAGTTCCACCAAGAGATCACTGTTTATCAACATCTTCAGATTGGCTCAGTAACACCCATCCTTCCAAGAGTCATCAACAGAAACAACATTGGCCTTTGGAAATCTGTTGGAACATCAGATTGAATACTTCAGACAAAGTTACATGATGCTCTAGTACACATGTGTCAAACTCAAGGCCCATGGGCCAAATCCGGCCTGCTGGGCTGTTTCATGTGGCCCTCGCAGTGTTTCCTGCTACTGTGCAGTATACAATACGCAGGCTCTTACTTGGTCACCCATAACGCTCTGCGAGAATGCTGGGAATCGGCCCAGCGGGACTTCTAATCCCAGCATTCCAAGCAGCGAAGAGTCAGAAATTGCAGTAATAATCAAATGAGGAAGATTATATTTAATACGATAAAGAGTAGATACATTTATATAGTCTTACAGATACAACCAGCCCTTTGAGGGCAACCATAATGCTGATGCAGCCCAAGATGAAATTGAGTTTGACACCTCTGCTCTAGTAGAATAAAAATCAAAACACATGACCAGCATTTATGTAATTCATCAGTTTGTAGATTGCAACAAGTTAAATGTTCTGCTGTGTTAAAAAAAATAAAACATGCAAGACAACCCCTGTCCCAGATCTGCTGAGTGACTCTAACATTTATTTTCTAAAGAAGTGCAAGAAGAACACAGACAATAATTATAGATGTATTCTGATGCACGTCCACAGTTTGAGAAGTTGTAACCATCATTATGTTCCCAAGAGATGGACACAACTAGATATAGCAAGGATGGCTAGCACACTGCCTTTTTTTCCCCCTTCACCCACAAAAGACACATCAGGAATGAAACAGCTCTCTTCAGTGGTTCCCAAACTTGGGTCCCCAGATGTTCTTGGACCACAGCTCCCAGAGGTCTTCACCACTAGCTGTGCTGGCCAGGTTTTCTGGGAGCTGTAGTCCAAGATCATCTGGGGATCCAAGGTTGGGAACCACTGCTCTAGGTCAATCAACAATGAAAGTTGGTCTTTAGCCTTGTGTGTGAGAGAGATTGTTTCAGAAAGGTCACTTTGAAACGTACAACCTGCAGGATCTCATATTAAAACTGATGCACTAAAGTCACAAGAAGAGATAATCACAAACCTAAAAACACATGTGAAGGAGGAAGCTCCGTGGCTATCTTTCAGAAGTTCTCATATATTGGAGATCATTGTGACTGAACACTAGGATTTTCACTGTCACTTGCACCAATACTGAACCACAGAGTTTAAAATAATATGATTCTTCTGGTATAAAATAATATGATTCTACTGTGTCTCATACATGTAAATTAACATTTGCCCTCTGGAACCACACACTGCCTGTTGAGAAAACTATAAATAGCATTTCATCCAATATTTGTTTAGCATCAACAAACTACAGTACCTAATTGACAACTGTGTAAGATGGAAGCTGCAGGCCGAAAACTTCTAGAGAATCTTAACTGACCCACCTTTGTAGTTAACAGAACCAGTTTCTTAACTCCCATTTATATTCTTAGTCCTTTTATATATTTCAGGGTTCTAAAACTGACCACTTGTAAGGAACTTCCAATGGACTCCAACAGAACCTTATTTATCCTTGTGTCAAAGATGGCATTCTGAGAGATGTCTAATATTTCTGATCTATGCTTGTGGAAGTCCACACATTGTGGATGGTTTTGGGTCAGGCTCTTATAACTAGATCTTAAAGGCACAAACCCAAACAATTCTCTTTCCTTGTCATATTCAAGCTTTTAGCTCTTACCTCTTAGCTGGCTGAGTCAGCTTACTCTTCAGAGAGGGTGTTCCCCCAAGTGACGTTCTACCTTTAGGCAGGGAATTTTTTGCCCCTACAGTCATACTATTGCTTCTGGTTGCGGAACTGCTGCTCCCTGCAGAATACGGGGGCAGTGTAGAAGATGGCAGTTTTCGGACTCTCCCAGCAGGACTGGCATAACCAGGAGCTCTAACCGGCTGTCGTGATGTTAGAAGAGAGTTTGCACAGGACCCTGCTTTCATTGGCTGTCGGACTGTTAAGGGGGGCTGTCCGGTGCTAGAGGAATAGCGTAGCTTACTTGGAGTCAAACCTTGGAAGTGGAACAGAAGAGAAGGCACAAGTGAGCCAACAGTAGGATTTTATTTACAAAATACATTCCTTGCCTTTCTGATGCGAGTGAGATGTTCCTAAACAAGATAAGGTATAAGGCACACCAAAATTGTGCATAGTATATTTCCTTATGGTGAAACAGTTCCTCTAACACTGAAACAGCATATAAATTTAAGAGTAAAATGTTAGACTACAGCACAATAAAAAACCAGACAAATAAAACAAATTAAAAACAACAGGAAAACAGTCATTAATGGTGCCTTCTGCAAATATCCACCAGAAAAGATCAATGTAGCCCTGATATCAGACCATAAAGGAGCTAAATGAACCCGTTTCAGGAAGTAACATCATAGTCTGGATGTCATGACTGAAAAAGCTCTTTTTTTTCATTCCACTAGTTATACATCTATCAGCAAGGGAACAAACATAAATGCCCCAGAGGCAGAGTAGAGTTTTCAGTTTGATCAGATGAGAAAGAGGTTCTTAGAGTGCCGAAGTCCAGAGCTAGCACCTTGAATTGAATCCCAAATGAAAATGGGTAGCCAATGTGGCTGGTAAAGAACTGGCATCATATGATCCATCTACTGCTTCCAGGCAAAACTTTGGTCATTGCATTCTGAAACCACTGAAGTTTCTGAAATGTCTTCAAGGGCAGCCCTATATAGAGTACACTGTAATAATCCAACCTAATAATGACTAGGAGATTAATGGCCAATGCTGTGCTCAATTTCTTCAGGAATAGACATAGCAGGTTGGCCAGATGAGGCTGATAAAGGGTACTCCAGTATATCTCAGAGCAAAAATTAATCCACACTTTGAATTTGCTGCTTCAGCGAAATTGCAACTCCACTCAAATCCAGGCGTATGCCTCTTTAAATCAGAATGCTCAACCAACAGTCTCTGCATCATCCGTTATTTTAGGTGGCACATTAAAAAAACAAAACAAAAAGCAGCCAACTTACCGGCTGATGGCTGATGGATTCTAGAAAGTCGACTACTGGGAACCTGCAGATCTGATTCCAAACTACGGCTATTTCTTACTGATTCCAAGGAGCGCAGACTCGTTCTGGCCAGGTTAGGCATACTATGCCGCAGCTCCTCTGCAAAGGAAACCCAACAGGTTCTGTATATCGCTCATCTGATATAGTCTCAGAACTGACAAGGTTCAGGAATAGTATCACATACCTTCATTCCCAGAATATTTTGACCTCTCTTGCATGGGACTTTGCATTGTTCTCCGTGGGGGTCGGATACGGGTACTTGTTACTCTGCTATAATCTGTGCTGGTGGATGGGGATTGGCAGCGTGGGGAGCTGAGTGGGGATGGTGAATATCTGTGACTGCTGTGATAGGAAAAGGAACAGTCATCATCCTCATCCTCCAAACTGTATGTGTCAAAGTCCTGGTCACTGTAGGTGCCTCTGCGTAAGGAATGCAAAGAAGCACTGGAACTGCGGCGGGAAACAGAGGCTGAGCTGGAGGCACAGTCCTGACGAAGACCTGAAGTATTACAAACCACAAAGCACAATCATTGCTCAGGCATGCTCTTTGCTCTGAGCACCTCAGGTGATATCTTCACATGATACAAACCAAACCTGGTTACTAAACACAGATTTCTTCTTATCATAATCAAGATGGAAGCAAACAGTGTAATTAGTAGTCTACACAATCAGGGTGGAGGGTAATTATCCTATGTTTAATAATCCTAGCAGATACACTGCAAGCCAACAGTGTTCACATGACTATACAAATGGCAAAGGGTGTTGGAAACAAGATGCATGTATCATCTGTCATGAATTACCTGAACTATCTTCTGTTTGGACAATACTGTTAAGAAGGAACCACTTAAAATACCACTTGTTTCCTTTTGCCTATTCTTCTCCAAGATCTCTTCAGATGATAATTTTAATCAGACATCAAATGCCACATGAGACATGCTTAAGTCATTTTCCCCAAAGCTTCTTCTGTCCCCAAATCAGCTTGCATGTGACCATCAGTTAAAATGAACTTAAAGCATTTGCACTAGAAGTGGCTTCAAAAAGTTCACCAGCAGATTATCCCAATCTACAACTGACAAAGCAATAGTAATTACTTAGAATAGTTGTGTTGATTTAGACAGAGGACCAAAACAAAATCCACAGGTAGGCAACATTTTTTTCCAAATATAAATTCAGAAAATATGTAAGCTTTTAAGTTCTCAAAATTGATTTTAAAAATTGGGAGGCAAAAAAAAGCATAAAAGTCTAAGAATGTTGCTTACTGTTTTAAGCCATGGAGATCTACAATTAAACTCAGATGGAGAGTAAGGGGCTTGGTAAGTAGTAGTAATGTTGTATGTAAAGCCTTATCAGCTCAAATAGTGACACCAACATAACTTCTTCATGAAAACCGCACCATTATCTAGTCTAGAAAGTAGTATATTTATACTCGCATACTATTTACAATGAGATAAAAAGGAACAAATAGAGCACACATTTATAGTGCTCTAGTTGGCAGCTGAAGCAACTTCTTATACAAAAGGATGTGGTCTTAACATGGAGAAGGAAATAATACATACTTTCTTCCTGTAGGCGGGCCATAACCTGCACATCAGTCAAGTCTTGAAGTTTATAGCCCATTGAGATGGAGTCATCTGAGGTACTGAGTTCGCTATCAACGGAAGACTGGGAGCTCAATGCTGAATACATGCTCAAATAACCTTTAGAGAGGGGCACAGGAGAGAAAAATACCAATGTGGGGATTACAAATTATTTCAAACATTCTTTTATAAGCAGCATCACAGCCTTGTTTGACTCCAATGTGCATTTGCTTATGAAGCATCCATGTTCACCATTATGATTAACTAGCAATGATTTCACAACAAATGAGCTCCTTTCTGTGATCAGATTACAAAGGAGGTGGACTACTGCCCCCCCCCCCCACAAAAAAGCAGGAGAAGGACACCTCTACTTATGTGATCAGCAGTTTGTGTTTAAAACAGACTCCATCTTGGGACACACTCCTACAGGGCTACCCGAAGAACATAAACAATGGGCACTGCTCCAGGCACAACTCACACGCATCTAACATCCCTTACTGTGACAAGCAGTTCTTCTGGGGGAGGGGACTAGGGCTGTGCTTCTACCGCTCTCAGCAATTACCTTCATACCTCACTACCCAAATATAAGGGGGGGGGGGGGACAAAACAAAACTGCACATTGTATTGTCAATTGAAAAACAGGAACAGTACAGGATTAGTTTGTGAGTCGAAATTAGACCTATTAATTCTGCTAAACTAAGGTACTGATTTTTTTTCAATTTGAGTGAAATGTTTTCATATAAGTTAAATAAATAGATAAATAAATACAGAATGTGTTTTCCTTATGAAACAGAGGATGCAACAGAGGCTTCAAGGAAAGTATACATGCTGATATTTAAGTGGCTCTACCAGATCAAGTCCTCATATTTCAAAAACCCATGTGTTGAATCAATCGAAATTTCTCTTATTTTGCTGGAACTAAGTTTGAACTTATTCAAATGGGAAAACAATAGGTTGGGATTTGCTATGAAATTGCTGAGTGACTTGTGGCAGACTGGCAAGAGTGTTTGATTCTCAGCTGGTTAAACAACAAAATGACTTCTAAACTATTTTGCTGATTAGAAGAAAGCCTGAGGTAACCAGAAGTGTTTTTTCATATGGAAGAAATGTGAGATCCATCAAGTTCTTGTACCCAACTCACATTCCAAATTCTGCTTTCTGTATTTTTAAATATCAGGAAACTTCTTTTGCACCACACTTCAGTCACTTACAGGGACGTGGTGGCGCTGCGGGTTAAACCGCAGAACCCTCTGTGCTGCAAGGTCAGAAGACCAGCAGTCGTAAGATCGAATCCACGTGACGGAGTGAGCTACCGTCGCTTGTCCCAGCTCCTGCCAACCTAGCTGTTCGAAAGCATGTAAATGCGAGTAGATAAATAGGTACCACCACGGTGGGAAGGTCACAGCGTTCCATGTCTAGTCGCGCTGGCCACGTGACCGCGGAAACTGTCTACGGACAAACGCTGACTCTACGGCTTGGAGATGGGGATGAGCACCGCGCCCTAGAGTCGGACATGACTGGACTAAATGTCAAGGGGAACCTTTACCTTTACCTCAGTAAAAACTCTTTTCTGACTAGAGAGTTCTAGCAAACAATAGAGTAGACCTTCCAAGCCAGAAGTCTGCCCAGCTGTCCTCTTTTCAAATTCAAACATAAACTGTTGCAAGACACCATTTTCAACTATAAAATAGATAACTGACCATACAAAGAAAATACAGAATAAAACAACAAAGAGAGACAGAGATATACAAGCTTCAGCCCACCAAACTCCACTACAAATAAATTACTAGTCTTCACAAATGTTTGCTTTTTGAATCATTTTCAAAATCCCCAACACATATTGTGGGTCATTTAGGTCTAAAATGAAAGCTAATAATTATAATCTTTTTTTCCAAGTTCCCAGGTTTGAGTGCTCATGGGAGATTCTTTCTTGTTACCAACAATCAGGGGAGTGACTATTTGCTAAGTCCTGAAACACCTTCAAGGAACTAGAGCTTACTAACCAACCCAGACGTCAAATTAACTATACAGCAGGATACAAGTATGTATAAGCACATAGTGTACACCTGGTGTACTCTGAGCATTGCCTCTTAGCACCTATCCAGCCCAGATTATCACAAGGGACATTTGGGAGCAGAGAAGCTTGAGATCATGTCCTCCATTTCAACTCTCTGACCTCCACTTCCTTCTGCATTTGCCTTAGACTGATATTCTCAGGACCTGCTTATCAGTCCCACTTTCCTGACTCTCCGAGGAGCAGATGTATGGTTGCTCCTCTCCCAAGTACTTTCTTAGGCATGTGCCTGTCTGGTTAGAATGAGGGCTTAAATGTAACTTTCCTAATAAAGGTTAGATGTTTGTTTTAACTGCTTCTACCAGATTTATTGCAGAACTAACAGTCCATGTGTCTATGCACCGAGAGAAACCTTAACAGTCTTTCCCCCCCTCTCATCTTGTAAACATTCACAACAGACATTGCAATCAAATCTAACCTGCCTTAACTTCTCACAGATGTAGAACAAAGATTAGCCGGTGTGCTTGTTCCGGAAAATAAAGGTAAGTAACCGAGGCAATACAGGGGCAAATGAGACAAGATGCCAACTGTGTAATCAGCAATCAGCTTTTTAAAAGAACAATTAAAGCACAAGTAGGATCAGGACCCTGCTTTGGGGATAGAGGGGCTTTAGCCCTTTGCTCCAGCTCACATCCCTTTGCATACCAAGGACCCACTCTTTATATTTTATATGGAGGGGGTGGAATCCCAGTATCAGGCCCTTAAACGGAGAAGATATTAATGCAACTTCTAATGTCTACTTTCACCCACAGAATCCAACTAGACAGCAGCAACTTTTCTTTTATACTTCAAATGCCTGCACACTAACCATGTAGACCAAGCCAAATCTAAGCAGAAATCTATTATCACACTGTGCACTGATCAGTTGACAGGGAGTGTGCACATCCACATCTGTGTATCCTTATCTTCCCAAGTTCACAATATTACACTAGAATTTTAAAACCATGGATGTGAAGAGTTCTCTTTTTCTTCCTTAAATTAATTACTCTCTCTAGTCATTTCAATCAGAAGAATGAGGAGCGCTTCCTGTTCCGCAAACAATTAACCTCCAAAGGATTCAGTTAAAGAGTGAAACCAAGCTGTGCAAGAGGAAGCAAAGTGCTAACGCTCTGAAACACAGGTGTGGCAAGCAAGCAAACAGCACCATTAAAAACTGTAGAACAGTTTTGTTAGGAGTCCTTACTTTCCATATACACACAGACACCACTGGCAGTTTCCTCACCAACATGGTTTTAGGGACTTCAGCAGCTTCAACAACAAAATAAGAGCTTTTCTTAAGAATGCATCTCCAGCTAACTCATGACCTTGGAAGCTATTTATCAGATGTTCTCCAAGTAGTAAATATTATTAAAAAGCAGTTTGTATGTGTACTATAACATTTTAGATTTCTACATCGCCTTTTAAACAAAATAAAATATTGAAGCAAGAAGCAGTTAAAAACTATAACCATCTGTTGCCTTTATATGGTTCAGGGAAAGAAGAAGATGGTAAATGGGGAGCTAACCTCACTTCACACATGCACGTTTTAACTGTGAGTCTCAACACAAAGCATGATGTGGCAAAGCAACACAGGAGAAGGCACCAAAAGGACTTTGTCTTCTAATGAAATGTTCTGTGAATGATTTTTTTCCCCTGAAGATTTTTTTCCCTTTTAGAATTTCCCAGAGTTGGCCAAAACCACTCCCCAAGCAAAAACACGTAGGTAATCACATTAAGACTGAAGACACCAAATGAGCTTTCCCTCAGCCCCTCATGAATCTCCCATTGCTTGTCCTCTTAAAGTGTCCCCACTGCCATGCCATACCTGAGCTGCCACAAGTTAGTAGCGGTTTGTTAGTTGATTTGTAGTGCCCGGGCGAGTTTAGTGCATTGCTACAGGACCCTGTGTCTGTGTTCAAGTTATGCACGTTTGGAGATGCCAGTGGACTGCAATACAGGGATTTCCACCTACTGGCTAAAGGAAAATACAAGAAAGCCATGAAACATTACCACATTGAATACAGATGCTGAAGGGAGGAGGCAGAGCAAGTCAATCCACCTATAGCTGACAGTTAAAAATATCCAAAATTAGAATATATTCAGATAGTTCTCAGTTGTCTAGTTGTGGTTCTCTCCCTAGTTTAGTACTTCATTTCACAAGTATCAGGCTAGCAATGGATTGCTGTTGCCTGTTCTAACAATGCTCCCGATGCTTCATCAAACAGCTTTTGAACTTTTCTCCCCTTGAGCCCTCAAGCTTCTACAAGCTTCTGCTGGGTTCAAGAGCTCATCTGTCTTTCCTCTTTTAGTTTTCTAATAAAGATATTACCCATCCTTGGTTTTGGGTCTCCCAAGGGTATTCTCCATGGATCTTGTGGGGAGTGGGGAAAACTCTGGTCCCCTTCACAATGATTCATAAATGTACAGTGGTGCCTCGCTAGACGATGTTAATCCGTTCCACGAGGATCGCTGTCTAGCGAAAACATCGTCTAGCGAAGCACGTTTTCCCATTGGAATGCACTGAAATCGCTTCAATGCGTTCCAAGGGAAAACGCAGTCGTCTTGCGAAATTTCCCATAGGGAAACCTCGTCTAGCGAGTGAGGGTCCCCATAGGAATGCACTGACAGCTGCACCGACAGCTTTTGACCACTAGTCAGCGCACTCCTATGGGGAAACCTCATCGTCTAGCGAAATTCCCCATAGGGAAACATCGTTTTGCGAAGCGCAGTAGTGCTCGCAAAAAGGCATCGTCTAGCGATTTCCTCGTCCTGCGAGGCAATCGTCTAGCGAGGCACCACTGTACTTTCTATGCAAATGTGTTATATAGCTTTGGAAGATATTCCACTAATGACAGAACTATAAAAACCCATAAATACTGCACAGGTGCTTGGGAAACATGAAAAACCTAAGATTTCACATTATTAACCATTGCTGAGATTTAAGATACATTAATACTGCAAGTTTGAAAAGGAGTGGCCATTATTCACACAGTGAACAATCAAGCCTTATTCTGAACCATCTTGTTCTTGAAATCCCTCTACAGTACACAATGGACATTTGAATTCTGTGAAAACTAAGTGAATGTCTTCTAGAGAAACCGACTCAGCTATAAAACAAGAAGCAAAAGAAACAAAACAAAACTATATAAAATATTTCTATCCTTTTGATTTTACCCACACTACTAATTCTAGGGTCCACCAATACAGGTTAGTGTAACAGCTCAAGATACAGTTATTGCAATGTTCCGCTAATGCATATTAAAAGCCATTTTGAAAATAGTTAAGATTAACATTTGGCCACCACACAGCAGGGAATTACACAGTCTTTCTGCCTCCCTGAGCACTCTGATTTGATGCCAAGTGACAAAACTAGGCTTTGGAGAGATGTGCCTCTCGCTCCACTCTACTAGCTACCAGAGCCTTGACTGAATTCTACAGCTCACTGCATTTAGGATAACCACAATCACTGTGCCTTGGTGGAAGAGCAGAACTGTAGAAAAAGTTAAAGGGAAACCTGCCCAAAGTTTAAAATGGAGGGGAGGGGAATGGAAACTGTGTGTGTGTGTGTGTTCGTGTGTATGAGAGAGAGAGAGAGAGAGCTAGACACAGCTGGAGTTCTCAGAATTACAAAAAGACATTTATAGTTTAAAGAACAAGCCATGCAGCTACGTTTTATGTACACATGTATCATATGAGGTGTGTTCATTGCCCCTGTTTAAAACAATTATATAAAATGAAGAAATAAAATATGAAAAACTATTTAGAAAAAGAAGAATTCTTTTATTGTTTGAAGGGAGCATTTCAAAAAGATTCATATTTCATGTGAGATTGCTAAAGATGTTTCCATAGTATCATTGTGAAGACAAAAGTCATGCTCCTATTATGACACCTTGGCCCAAGAATCAATTATAAACCATTTTAGCTACAGTGAGCTTAAGAAGATTACCTCTGTGGCACCCTGCCCAGCCATTACTGGCAATGCAATTTGTCTTAGACTCCAGCAAGAAAATGTAAAGAGCAAAGCCAAAGATCATGACATCAAGTTTGTTTGACTAATTGCATTGTGTAACAGGCTTCAAATACAGAAGGACTGAACTGTTTTGAGTATCTTCTTCCATATCACATACCTAGAAATTCCTGTAACAAACTAAATGAAGAAATTTTAGTTTTCTCCTTTCTTGGTGAACACTTAAGAGACATAATGTTGCAGAATCCTGGCAAAGAAAATCAGCTCACCTACCTTGGTCAAGTCTGCTAATAAGCGTTCGGCAAGCTGCCTCTGTCTCAGGGCTTGGGTGGTCCAACACCTGTCTACACCACTTCAAGGGAGATTCCTTTTCATTTGTTGATGACTTTCGTGGAGAGACATACAACCTCAAGAAAAAGGATGGAAGGTTTAATATGCCAGTTTGCGAAATAAAATACAGTTCAACCCTATCTACCTTTACAGACTAAGTAAACTATTTAAGTCCAACTACTAGTCTCAATTAGAAGGAACCCACAAAACTAATGAGCCTTATTTAAGTGCTGCCTTACTAAAGTCCCACCGATTCAATGAGTCTAACTCCAGCTGGAACTAAATGTTCAACTTGAACTCTGGGTATGTGTGTATGTATACAAAAACACACACCAAAAAAGCACAATAATTATTACACTGTATGTAAAGCAAATGGACCTACTACATTTCAGTTCAGAAATGCAGTACTATACTATTAACATAACAAATTTTGCAAATGGGGATGCATGATTGCATTCAGCAGACGACAGTGCTAAAGTAAAGGAAGTGGTCTAGCAATTGCTTTGCTGCCTTAAGCAACTTGAGGGTAGAGCAGATAAGCCATGTAGATAATACCTGAAATATATATCTCAGCAAAACACTAAAATAAAGTACTTAAAGATTACACAAATTAAACATTATCTATCATACATTTCTATTACAGTTAGAGAAAATACAAATCTACCATCAAAAGGAAGGAAATGAAAAAGAAGCATAAGAATTTCCAAATTTCGGTATTCACTTCTCCAAATATGGGCTAGTCAAATGAAAAGAGAAAAATACTTTGTCCCAAATTCTGTTCCTTCATGTAGTAAATCATACACTACAGCAGGCCCATTTTATCAATGGTGATTTAGTGAGTCAACTCCTCCATAAACTCCATTGATTCAAATAGACCTATTCTAACTGCAACTTATTTCAGCATAGTAAGCCACAATTACAGTAGGCACATTTGAATCAATGGAACTACAGAGGAGCCAATTCAATCCCTATTGATTCAATAAGCCTACTCTAGTGCAATTTAGTATTCTAAGCAACAGGATTTTTGTCAACGTGTATTACCTTAAGATTTTTTAAAAAAACACAAAACCAAAACACACACGTTAAAAACTAAGGTAGTCCTTTATTTTATTTCAAACAGGAAAATAATACTTTCATTATTTACTGAAACACTGCAAAATTTTACAATGTTATATTTTAAAGATGATTACTACTCTTTGTATACTAATATATGTATATATAATTGTTTAGTCCAGTTAACTGATATTCAAGAAACACATCCAGTCAGACAGGATACTATCACAGTACCATATGTCAGCTCCTGGCTTTGCCTTCAAGCCTAATTTCAATGCAGAAATTAACTCTCAGTCTCAGTTTCTAATCAGTACGTATGTTTAACTCTCACTTGTTCATTAACACCAGGATGAATTAAAAAATCAATAACTGTTTTAAATCAAATTGATTTAAAACATGAATTAAATTTTTTAAAATTGAATTTTTAATTTAAAAAATAAAAAATTATTTTTAACTTAAATCGTCAAAAAAATCCAATTTTTAAATTTAAATAGAGATTTAAATCAATTTGATTAAAGTCAGATCCACCCTGATGCATACACAGACACACATAAACATCAACACAGACCAGGAATGTTTGCTTGTGACGAACATGAACTGTTAAGAACAACACACTCTAGCATGTAAGTTTCACACAAGCATTTACCAGAAACTGCTAGATGATGTGATATCCTTTCAACAGAAAAAGTCACAACTGAAAAATGAAGATGTATCATAAACTAGTAGATAAGTAATATTGGCACACAACCAGTAGCTACGACTATTATGTTGAATCACTTGCATAGAAGTAATCACATACATCTTTAAGTAAGCTACTTCTCTTAAGATGAAAAAGTTTTTTACAAAATATATGCAGGCCAGTATCCTGTTCAATATTTATGCATGTGTGGAATTCCCACTGTAGAATCTCTCTCAATAATCTGACAAGGTGTCAGTTGTGCATGACCAGACACACAACTAGCGCTACAACAAATTGTCGTGGCAGCTTTTGCTATTTGAGTTCCGTACAGCACTCCAAATATCTCTTCCACACAAAATTATAAATCCTAATGTCTGGACAGCTAATATAATCAATTCAGGAAAAACAAAATAAAAACAGAGGTTCACAGAGTCAGCCCCCTTTCTCTTACCTGACTTCAACCAAAAACAGTTATTTAAATAAAACAACAACTCATAACTGAATGTCACAAGAACTAGCAGCTTAAGAATATCTCATATATTATTTTATTATGTAAGTCAGTACTTACACTAACACTTATGCATTAAATACTTCATCTGTAACAGCAAGAACCTTGACAATAGCTCTCCATGAAATCTGGCAAACCCTTATGTGTAATGTGATCCTCATCCTCTGAACAGGATGTAGGCTCTTCATGCTTAGAAGATGAACACTTCTCCTTAATGTCTCCTCATTATGTCTGTCTTCTGAATGACTCAGAGACGAATCCAGTCCAACTCCTCCCTCACAATTAAATGCATGACCAATGTCCTACCTATACCCCATCACACTATTATGTTCACCTTTCCATCTCTAGAACTAGTTCCAATGACAGCCCAAAGATCAATGTCTAAGAAAAGTTCTTCCATGGAAGAATTTGCTTTAACCTCTTGGGAAAAGCAATTCCTAACATAACTCCAATAAAAACTAAAAGTCAGTCCTCTCTATAAATTAAGGCTGGCATCCTAATGAATTTCCAGAGGATTCAAAGTCCATCCAGTGCCGTAACAGAAGACTGTACTGCTTATGCAAGAGATACTCCTATAAAAACTGAGGGTGGATTTTCTTCATGGAGATCACCATTAACACAACAGCAACACTCAAGTGGCATGATTCCACATCACTATGCTAGTAGGACCTTCAGAAGAAACTGAAAAGGATACTGGCCTGGGGCTGTATCTAATGCCCTCTTAACATGAATCCTTTTGATTTACCCACTGAATCCAAAATTTCATGGTACATACCAGCTGTCCTCTTCATCACTGCCATGCTCAAGCTCCAATAGTTCCACTTCATCAAAAGCTGTCTCTTCCTCATCTGTTCTCTCTTCACTCATTTTCAGCAGTGGGTCAATATCCGCAGTGGCAAAGTCTTTCATTAGCACCGTGTTGCCATAATCCCAACTGGAAAAGTCACTGGTGTTAGCATCGTTGTTCTCCATTTCTGTGCTGCCCACAAACTCTGTGTTGGAAGGATGTTTCTCAGAACCACTTCCACAGCTGTGCTGCACCGTGGTTTCTATATCCTTTTTCAAGAATTCACTGCTTTCTTCTGCTTCTGACCTCATTTTACTCAGTGCACAGTGCAGGTCTGCCACTATCTGCAATTCCTGCTTATCCATCAGTGTGTTGATGCTATTATTCATTTCCATCCCATTGAGCCTGGAATTGCAATTATCCACTCCAGCGCCAGCTTGGCTCAGCATTTTTGCCTCTGGCAGATTTCGAAGACTTCTAGTTCTCAACTGCTGATTCTGGAGCTCAAGCCTCCTCACAAGTTCCTGCAGTTTGCGGACCTCTTCCAGCTCAGGGCCCACCGGATCAGCCATTGGTTCTGCATCTGGACCCATCACTGAGTTCTCTGGTAAACCACGGCTGAGTTCAGTTCCAAGACTGTGATCTGACTGAATTATAGGGACACTCCCAGGAACAACCATCTTCATGGAATCGCTGAGGAGGTTTGCTAGAGAAAAGTTTAAAGATGTATGTTAAATACAGGGAACACCCTGAAGCTGAATATACCAGCTCTCCTAAAAATTGGATCCTTCAATCATACAGAAAGGCCACCTGAAGGTAATTTATCTGCCAGCCTTTCTTAACCTGGACACAGTGACATGAATTACATGTTCACAGTATAAACAGTACCCATAAGCACAGCTAAGAGAACACAAGTAGTCCATATCCCTCTAACAAGTATGTGCAAAGTAAGTGGTGTTCTGTAATCTTCCTCACTCTGTGGGGACCTGTCCACATGGAATTAGTTTCAGGAAGTCAGCTTTAGTTCCCTGAGGTCAATTTGGAAAAGATAAAACTTAATTCAAATATTTCTTACCTAACAAGAACCACAGACTACTTTTGCCTAAGTATCTTTCAGATAAAGGATTCAGAGGCAACAACAACTGAACTATCTCTCAAACATAATTTAAAGGGCTTCTTCTAGCAAGCACATTTCTCATGCACACTTCTGGTCGGTGACAACATAATTTTATGAAATAATTAGTTCTGTCCCAAATATAAAGGGTCACTATCTGTCTTGTTAAAGAGCTAAAACATCAACAAACCAGATATACATGGTACAATAACTGAAACATTACCATTTTAATTGGATAATTCTCTCATATGTAACTGACTGCTTAGATACATATGTTCACTTGCTCTATTTCCTTCACACACACAAAAGGGGAAAAAATCACTTATTGAAGCTAGGAAAACTGGAGTGTGAATTGTCAGTTTCAGGCCATGAAAAATACAGGGTATGTTATTACCTTCCTATCTGTTCACTTTAGAATTGCAGGACATTCCAGTGTTTCTTCAGGATTTGGTAAGAGGGAATCTACAACAAAATGAATCAAAGATCACTAGCAGGCTTGTTTCTAGAAACATATGAACAGCAAAACATGGGCTTCAACTTACACAGTATTTTATGTTTTTCGAAAAATATACACACATAACTTCTTGACTGATCTGAAGCTGCGTTCTCATCTATAAGCAGACTACCGTGTTTCCCCGAAAATAAGACAGGGTCTTATATAAATTTTTGCTCCAAAAAACGCATTAGGGCTTATTTTCAGGGGATGTTTTATTTTTTTTCATGTACAACAATCTACATTTATTCAAATACAGTCATGTCATCTTCTTCTGGTTGCTGCACAATGGTGGAGGGCAGGGCTTCACTTCACCGGGGCTTATTTTTGGGGTAGGGCTTATATTATAAGCATCCTGAAAAATCATACTAGGGCTTATTTTCAGGTTAGGTCTTATTTTCAGGGAAACAGGGTAGTTATGTTGACACAGGGAAGGGTGTGTACATAACTTCTGTCAATTGACTTTAAACAAAGTACACAAGCCTACAGACCCACATAAAAACATAAGAGTGATGCCAACAAGCATGCACTCAATCTTTAATTACAGTCATCCCAATTACAGATGTTGAGCACCAAAAATGCAGGAATGAGGAAACACAAAGTGACCACACAAGCTTCTATTTTCCCCATCATCATCATTCTAAATGGACCTTGCACTAGTAAGGCTGCTATTAATTTAGAACAAGTTTTCACATGTTTTTCTGCTCAGACTTACAAGTCTTGAACCAATGCGTGTTTCTAAAAGTATTAGGAAGCCAACAGATATTCCCAAACATGTTAGTGAGTTCCTAAAACTACACAAATACTCAATGTTATTTCAAATTAAGTTCTTCATGAGAAGAAAGAAGAAAGTCTGCCTCTTATTCTAAATTTGAAACTACTACACTGGAATTGAATTTACTGTAAAATAAGCAGCATTACAAGCAAAACCAGGCAATTTTGGTTCAGAAAGCGAAACAGGAGATTGCAGAACACCTACAGTTGAATGCTGATACACACTTATCAATATCCTTATTATTAAAGACATTCTAATCTAGTACCTAGTCACTAAGGCATTATCGTCAGAAGAGATTTCACTTAGCGCCTGAAAGCTGTAAGACAGAAATACTCCACACAGAATCACACCCATAGTGAATGCAAGACAATATCAAGGGCTCTAGAGAAGATGACCTTTATTTTTGTTTTTCAGCAAAATGTTGAAAAATATATTTTTACACCCCTCGCTAGACAGAGATGAAGCTCCTATTCTTACCCATCTTTCAAGAAGAAAAAAAACTGTTTTCTTCCCCTGAAAGAAAGTATTACTGGAAGCTCATCAAGCCACTTATTAAGAAACTCAGTGTTCTCACATAACTTTGAATCTTTTCCTCTGTTTTTTGTCTTGAGACAAAACCAGACACAGCCTGATGACCATGCAATATATTAAGGAACATCAAACGGGGAGGTTTACTGTTCATCTACTTTTTTTCAACTGAATGTCCGAGACTTGACAAAATAAAGATCCTATTGAAGCATCACAATTTGCTCCCGCTCCTATCTCTACTCCTATTTCAACCGGACGACTTCAACCGAGCAAAGCACTCCCAACCACTTCTATACCAGGACCAGTTCCAGCACCCCGGGGGGTTATTCTTAGAAGAATCGTTATCTTACCAGCCCATTTGCCAAGAAGCAGCAAAACAGCAACCGCAGGAGCAGGAGCCTGGTCACGACCGGTGAACTCACAAATCCATGGAGTTGTTTCATGAGGCTCAAGAAGAATCAACACAGACAGCAACCTCCTTAAGTAAAATATATATATATAATTTTTAAAATGACATTTTATTCCAGGAAGCAGGATCGGGGACAAACAACCCAAGTAGTTCAGGTCTAAGTTAGCCTCCATTTCTTGAGATGGGGAGGTCGGGACTTTGCCCACTGCCCATCCCAGGGTTTAAGAAAGACATTGGGGGGGGCAACCATCACCCCCAGAGGACACACCTGCAAGCAGTGAAATGGGGGGGGGGGGGGTGTCGGGTCTTCTCAGGCGAAAAAGGGCAGGTAAAGGGTGGGAAGATGAAGAGACACCCACCCACCCCCCAAGGATGCCTCTTCCTCCTCCCTTCAGAGCAATGAAAAGGATGGCCTTCTGAGGAGAAAGGGGGGCCACTGAGGCACAAACACACACACACACACACACACACACACACATCAAAAGGAGAGAGGCTCCAACGGCGAGATAAAGAGAAAGAGGGCTCCTCTGAGAGGAAAAATAAACATACAAGCAGAGGTCGCCAAGCCAAGCCGAGGGAGGTTTTTCTGTCGCCGGGCTTTCTCCTCCGAAGGCAAAGGAGGCGCGGACCCGAGAGGGAAGGGTGGCTGCTAAGCGACGGGAAGGCTCTCCCCCCCCCCCCACATACACACACACACACACCCCGAGCCTGGCCGCGGGGCCTCCTCCCCTGGTCCACGGCGGGGAGAAGCCCGCTTCTTCCTCTTGTCCCCCCCCCCCCACAAGTGAGGGGATGGGAGGGGGGCCCGAGGAGGAGGAGGAGAGGCTTAAGGCCTCCCAAGACAGGGAGAAGGTGGGGAAGGCGTCTCGGGGGGGCCCCCGCAGAGAAGATATAGAGGAGAGAGAGAGAAGGGCAAGTGACGCCCGCGCCCCCCTCCCCGGCCACGCTGGTCAGCTTAAAAGGAGGGATCGGGGCCGCGACCGTTCTGAGGGAAGCTCGCCCGCCCCCCCTCACCCCCCCCCCACTCGCACCCCCAGAGCGCCCGCGCGCGCCCTCCGCTTCCCGCGCGCTCTGTTCTACCTGGCCGGCAGGCTCCCGCTGCAGCGACGAGGGACGGCGGCGGCTTTTTGTGTGTGTGTGTGTGTGTGAGAGAGAGAGAGAGAGAGAGGTGGGATTGCGAGCGCGCGCGCCTCAGCTCCCATTGGCGGCCGCGGCGGCCTCATTTGCATATGGAACGAAAAACCGTTTCTTTTCACCTTTCCTCCCCCCCCCCCCTCCGACACCTCCTGCCCGAACCGAACGAGGGCGACTCGAAAGGGGGGAAAAAAAGAGGGCGGGGTCCACCTCGGGCTAAGCCCCGCCCTTTTCTCTCCCCCCTCCCTCCTCCTCTGTTTTAAACGTCCGAAGGGCGGGCTTCGGGTTGGGGCGCTCGCTCGCTCGCGCTCGCCCTGTCTTGTGGTGCGCTTGCGCAGTGGCTGTGGGACGGAATAAAAGTGAGGCGGCGGCGGCAGTGCGGGAGCGCGAGAGTGGGTGAAGTTTGTTCCCGGTGGGCATGCATGTGGTGTATGCCTATGACACCATGCAAATGACATGGAAATGACATGCAAATCGACCTCCCTCTGGGGCGAAAAGATAAAAGGATGGCTAGGATCGACTGTTCTTCCTTTTGCAACCTTTCTTCCCCAGGTTCTCTGTAGTAGCAAGCGACCCTATGAGTGAGTGGCCTCCAAAATGCCCTGTTCAATTCTTGCACACTCAAGACCGTGGTTTCCATGAATGAGTCAGTCCATCTCATGTTTGGTCCTCCTCTTTTCCTGCTGCCTTCAGCTTTCCAAAGCCGTGCCTCCCTGCTTTCCAGGCAGGTCAGAATAGCGACCTTTACAGTACCAAAAGTCGATGAAGACCGATAAAACGGAGGAGAGAAGGGTGTAAAATACACATTCAGTGGACTTGCTTTCTGTCAGCTGCTCCTGAATATTGTCCTGCTTTTGGCAGTGCAAAATAGCTTCAAGTGAGCCAGAGCAGGTGCAGCATTCACTATCTCAAGGCAGGTCCAAAGTCGAAATGCATTCGAAAGGACCTTGCAGGTGGATCCAAGGGTAGATAGAATTAAAAGCTTGTGCAAAGGCACTTGTTCCAGCACTGTGTGGACGCGTGAAAGCTGAACGCTTTTGAGCACAGTTGCCAACTACTTGTGAAACTGGTCTCTTTGTGAGGAGTGTTCTCTGTTGTTCTTATATGCTATCAAGTTGCCTTTGATTTCTGGCAACCCTACAAACAAGTGATCTCCAGAAGGTTCTGTCTTCAGCAGTCCTGCTCAACTCTTGTCAACTGATGTCTGTGGCTTTCTTTATGGAGTTAGTCCATCTCATATTTGGTCTTCTACTGCCTTCAGCTTTTCCTATCATTATTGTCTTTTCCAGTGACTCATGATGTGCCCAAAGCATGACAGCCTCAGTTTTGTAATTTTTGCTTCTAGAGATAGTTCAGGCTTGATTTGATGTAGGACCCACTTGTTTGTCTTTCTGGCAGTCCAGGGTATCTGCAAAGCTTTCCTCCAGCACCACATTTCAAATGAATCATTGCGTTTCCTGTTGGATTTCATCACTGTCCTGTTTTCATATCTGTACATGGTGACCAGGAATACAGTATGTGGACAGCCTTGGTCTCTGGTGATACATCCTTACACCTGATGATTTCCTCCTGTTCCTTCATTGCTGCCCTTTGAAGTCTGTTTTCTTCTGCTTTCTTGGCTGCAGTCTCCATCTGTAGAATATGCGTGCAGAATATATGGCTTTCCAGATGTTGTTGGATTGCAACTCTCACCATTAGTTCTGCTAGCCAGGGTTGGTAAGGTTTGCAGTGTAACAACATCTGGAAAGCCATAGGTTTAACAATCATTGTTGTAGTTGTTGACAGATCATCCAGACGGTGACTAGAGGAAGAAGGAACGAAGGCAGGAGCATGCTAAGAGCTCAGATGTTACTGACCAAATTGGATGATTTCATCGACATTGTTATTGTTACGTGTTGTCAAGTTGCCCCCGACTCATGGCAATCCTATGAATGAGTGATCTCCAAAAAGTAGCATCAACTGCCCTGCTCAGCTTTTGCAGATTCAAGCCTGTAGTTCCTTTAGGGAGTCAATCCATCTCGTATTTTGTCTTCCTCTTCTCCTGCTGCCTTCCACCTTTTCCAGCATTATTGTCTTTTCCAGAGAATCCTCCCTTCACATGATGTGCCCAAAGTAGCAGGAATGGGGGCTCGGGTTGTGGGACTTGCTGTCAAGTCAGACTTAAGTCATACCAGTAACTCAACTTGGACTTGAGTGGGGTTTTTTTTCCCCCAATGGACTCTACTTGCAAGTTGGAACCCACCCACCCGTTCCTTTTTTTGGGGAGCTTGTTTTTAATAAGGACTCAGACTTGGGGCTTTGGACTCGGGACTTGGTACCCAAGACTCAGAATCGGTCTTGCAACTTGGTCTCAAAGACTTGCCAGCCTCCCTGCAAAGTAGCTTCAGATTCAGCATTTTTGCCTCCAGAGATAGTCCAGGCTTGATTTGATCTAGGTCCCACTTGCTCATTTTTCTGGCAATCCAGAATATTAAGACACTCTCCAAGTAGCCCTGGGTGGCTGAGTCTATGCATTTCCAGGAGACATTAAGTAGTATCATGCTGGGGACATTATTGGAAATTTTTGCGGATACCCTGGACGGCCAGAAAAACAAACAAGTGGGTCCTAGATCAAATTAAGCCTGAACTACTCTGGAGGCATGCATGTTGAAACCAAGGCTGTCCTATTTGGGACCCATGATGGGAAGGCAGGATTCGCTGGAAAAGACAATCATGCTAGGAAAGGTGGAAGGCAGCAAGAGAAGAGGAAGACCAAATATGAGATGGACTGACTTCCTAAAGGAAACCACAGGCTTGAGTTTGCAAGAGCTGAGCAGGGCTGTCGAGGACAGGGCATTTTGGAGATCACTCATTCATAGAGGCGCCATAAGTCGGAGGCAACTTGACAAAACACAACAACAACCAACAACCAATTACCCACGGCCCCATCAGATGTCAACTGTGGACCCTACTAGGAAATTGGGGGCTGATGGTCCCGGGTGTTGATGTTATCCTTAGTGTGTCAAGCTTTGCGTTCACTATACATTTCCATCCGTGTAGCACAAACTCCCTTTAATTTTTTTAATTTTTTTATTTTTTGGCACTTCAGGATCTCCCAGAAGCAGAACAACAACCAAAAAAAATCATTGTGTGTTTTATTTTTCTTAAGTGTGTTTTGCAGTAAATTATATATATTTTTAAGAAATAAAAACACAAACACTTTGGAAATATCTCATTTTGGATGTTTCTACAAAGCCAAACGGGTGCATGTTATTGTTGCACAGTGCCTGTGCGTGTATTTCTTCTTTGTTTTGCTTCTTAGTCTCTCCAGTGAAGTATGGCTTTCCAATCCAAATTTGATTTGAAGGGAAAGGACCATGAAGAGTGCACCCAGGAGCTTTGAAGTTGCTCGGCTGGATAGATCAGTGGTTTAGGTTGGGAGTTCAATTCCCCACTGTGCCTCTCTGATAGAGGCTGGACTTGATGATCTATAGCATGGGTTCTTGACTTGTGGTCCGCAGACACCCCCCCCGGGGGGGGGCTGTAACATCCTCACAGGGGGTCCGTGAAGGCTTGAAGAAATGTTATGATCTTTTGCAGTTAAAAAAGAAAGAATGAATGAAAGGAAGAAAGAAAGAAAGAAGAAAGAGAGAACAAAATCTTAATGTCCCTTGCTTGCTTGCTTGTATGAAACTTGGCTTTTCTAGCCTACCGCCTCCATAAAAAACAATCAAAAGTAAAAACTGGTTATGAAAATAACTGTTTGATAGCAAGTAACTGTTGGCTATTTTTGCACACGGTGAGAACATACAAGTGAAAGATGCAGAGTGGCTGAGAGACAGCACGTGACATTTCTTGCTACTGCGTAGACAGTAAGAAGTTGTGGGAAGAGGCAGTCGGAGTCAGTCAGTGTCAGTGTGAGTGAGTGTTCAGGCGGACTTCATGATCGTGTTTCTTCTTCGATTTCTGCTAATAAAACCGTTTGATTATAGTCGGGTAAAGTGACTTTTTGATATTACCGCAGTGAATTTTGTAGCAATACATTTTGGCTGAGCCTCAGAAAGGATCGCTGAATTTGAAATGTAAAAGAACCGATGCTGTTGATGAGGCTGCATCCTGTTCAAAGCGAAATGAAGCTTCTTCCAGTCATCTTAAAAAGTTTAAAAGGAATATCTGTCGATGAGACCCTTCATGAGAAACTTTAAATAAATATTTGATGCACTTTCGGGTTTTAAATCTTGAGTTAAATCTTGGTGGTCCGCAGCAACAAAAGATATTTAAAGGGGGTTCGTGGTAAATAAAAGGTTAAGAACCCCTGATCTATAGGGTCCCTTTCAGCTCTGCAGTTCTAAGATGATGATGATCCATCGTTAGCACCTGTGCAAGACTGGCAACCGCCAAACAACCCACTCGGCCGATCTTCCCACGTGAGTGAGTTTCACTGCAATTCTTAAACTGTAAAAATTATTTCCAATTTTGCATCCATACATATAAATTAGCACATGCAGTTTCACACAAACCAGTGCCTTTGTTCGTCCTCTCTTTTAGTGATGTGTCATTGACAACCCGGTTTCTGGTGTATCCTAGCAAGAATTCTCTGTGTCTCACATCGGATAAAGCAGCAGACGGTTGCCTGCGAGGCTTCTTTTGAGCCGTTTTCTTCCCAGGAGTGTCTTAATTATTCTGTAAAGCACAATTTCAAACTCCAGGAGGCAGTGGAAGACAGGAGGGCCTGGCGTGCTCTGGTCCATGGGGTCACGAAGAGCCGGACACGACTTAGTGACTAAACAACAACAACAAAGCACAATATGCATAAGTTGCATAGCACAGGAATATCCTGGGAATTCACTTCCCTGTAACTCAGGGGTGGGGGGGGATTTACACAACCCGCTAGAGCTGGGATATTCAGCCTGTATTTTTCCTCCGGGCAGCATCAGCCACCAAAGCTACCCAGACCCTCTCCTGTCCTGTTGTGTGTGTGAATCCTTCTGTTTATTTTATTCTTTTGGCATGACTCAAAGAACAGAGGACATCAAAGAACAGAAAACTAGTCTCCTGGTTTGATGAATTCTGACAGGCCAGTAGCTTTTAATTTCAGACCTACGTAGAAGAGACCTTTATCTTAGCATGCAACATGAAAGCCACCTTTAAACGTCCACTGAGGTGTCCATTTCCAAGGAAGGGAGCTGTAGTTCGGTGGAATAGTATATGCTTTGCATTCAGAAGGGCCCAAGTTCAATTCCTTGCACCTCCAGGGAGGGCTTGGTGAGACATGATGGCAACAGTTGTTCACCGCTACACAGAAAGGTGACGTTTCCCCCCACCTGTTCTACTGTGTCAACCCCATCCACTTAGCTTCGTGACCACCATTCTAAAATGGCATCTTTCTACTTGTCCTTAGTAGTCGGAGAGCGGGCTGGATAGCTCAGGGGTTTAGGTATTTGGCTACCGAGTCAGAGGTTGAGAGGTCAATTCCCCTCGGTGCCTCCTGTGAGTAGAGCCAGCCTGGGTGGCCTTGGGCAAGCTGCACAGTCCCAACGTTGCCCCTAGAGGAAGGGAAGGGTAAAGCACTTTTGAGTATTCTCTACCTGGAAAACCCTGAAAAGGGCTGCTATAAGTCAGATATGAATGGACAGCTCACAGTTATTAGAGCTGGCTCCATAATTCAGTGGTTTAGGTCTCTGACTGGGGAGCCAGTGGTTGGGAGTTCGATTCCCCATTCTGCCTCCTACGAATAGAGCCAACCTGTGTGGACTTGGGCCAGCTGCACAGTCCTAGGACACCCCCAGAAGAAGGGAATTGTGTATTCTCTACCTGGAAAACCCTAAAAGAGAGTAGCCATAAGTCAGAATTGACTTGACGGCACATGATTATTATTAGTAGTAGTGGTCAGAACAGTGACAAAGGCACCCTTTGGGTGAGAGAACTGATCATCTACTCTGTGCCTCAGTGTGCCAACTCTAAAATTCTATGAATGGCACATGTACCTTTTTAACCTCTTTTACTCCTGGGCACTAGGAAATCCACTCCATGGATCACTGAATCAAGAACTCAAGCAAACGTTCTGCATGTAACTTTTATTAGGATCGAGTGCAGAGGTTAAGGGTTTGTTCACAGAAAATCGAAGATCAGCAATCAGCCAAAAGGATGCAGGCACACAACCACCCGCTCACATGCGTCTATGAAAGCTCCCTTCCCCAAGCAGTTTACAATGACCTTGAAATTCACCTAGCTTCTGAAATGCCACCTGTTGCTCCATAAAATTAGGTCTCTAATATTACCGGAGAGGTGAAAGCCTGTGTAAAGGAAGTCAGCCTAGAAAGTAAATATTGACAAAGGATTAGCAAAAGACCTTGCTGAAAGCAGCCAGACCAGCTATTTTATCACATGAGAGTTAATCTACAATCATTCCACACTAAGAATGAGTAATTGTAGTGGGGTGGGAGGGTGGGGGAAGGGTGATGTTTCTAACTAAAGGCATTTTTAAAAGGCTCCCCTACCAGAAGACCATAAAGAAGGCTGACGTCCAAGAATTGATGCTTTTGAATTGTGGTGCTGGAGGAGACTCTTGAGAGTCCCCTGGACTGCAAAGAGAACAAACCTATCCATTCTGAAGGAAATCAACCTGAGTGTTCATTGGATGGACAGATCCTGAAGCTGAGGCTCCAATACTTTGGCCATCTCATGAGAAGAGAAGACTCCCCGGAAAAGACCCTGATGTTGGGAAAGTGTGAAGGCAATAAGAGAAGGGGACGACAGGGGACGAGGTGGTTGGACAGGGTCACCGAAGTGACCAACATGAATTTGACCAAACTCCGGGAAAACAGTGGAAGACAGGAGGGCCTGGCGTGCTCTGGTCCATGGGGTCACGAAGAGTCCGGCACGACTTAATGACTAAACAACAACAAAACCAGAAGAAGTCAAAACATTTTTTACCACTGCCTTGAAACTAGGCATGAATGCTTACTTTCATAGACGTTTTCACCTTGGCTTGCTTTTTAGTAATCATCTAAATCTCATTCCTCTTCCCAAGAACTCTGCAAGAATTCGGTGATGATGACCTGAACCCCAAATCAATCATCAACAACGAAAACGCCATCATGTGATTGATTGCCCTGTCCCATCACTGCAGTTGTTAATTTTGTAACGGGGTGAGGTTCGTCCAGACAACGTCCCAGAGTGAGCTTGTAATGTGTGAACTGGGTGAAGGGGGAAACCTCACTCCATAATTTTGAAAGTAAGGACCTTACTGGTCAGACTAGGGGCTTCTTGTGTATATTCCATTTGTAACTCATGTTTTTCTATCACTCCAGGGTTCCCCCCCCCCCTTACCAGTGTTTCTCAGATCTGCCGCTCTTTGACCTGGAATGGTGACTGTGGGTGGTGGGAATTACAGTCTCATATCTTAATGTTGAGCTCGCTGAATAGCTTAGTGAGTTAGGTCTCTGGCTGCAGAGCCAGAGGTTGGGAGTTCGATTCCCCACTGTGCCTCCCAGGAGAAGAGCCAGCCTGTGTAGCCTTGGGCAAGCTGCACAGTCCCAGGGCACACACACACCCCACCCCCCCAGAGAAGGGGATGAGAAACCACTATCTACATGGAATACCTTGGAAAGGGTCGCCGTAAGTCAGAATTGACTTGACGGCACATGATTGTTATTATTATCTGAATGCTGAAGTCTGGCAAAAGATCCTAGATGTATCTTTCTTAGTGGGGGTGGCTGAGGTTTCCTTAATGATTTGACACACGCCATTTGATGCCATTTGGATGGGCAATTGTGATCTAGAACTGAGCTTGCCAGGAAAGGGTTAAGGGGTTCCCTGCCACTACCACAACTGCTCTGATCAACTTGGGTGTCACCTCCAGCCTCATCCTTGTATTGCAGCATTCGAGAAGACCTATTTGGGGACAAACAAAACTACTCTGGTATAGACCATGCTAGTGTCTCTTTATGGAGTAAAGGTGCTATCAGCACCGGTAAATAATTAGGTTTAGCAGTGCTTGGAGAGCTTAGCTTTTTTTAGACGGCAGCTTCCAGAAAACACGCAACCATCAAGTCCAGAGACCAAGCTGCTTCAGGAAATGGGGATCTGTATCCTTTTTTTTTTTTTTTTAAAGGAACTTATCCAAGTTCTACATTTTGGACTCTGAATTTACTTTTTGGACTACATTGCCCAGAATCCCTAGACACCATGCCAACCGGGGACTGTGGAATTCATTGTCCAAAATGCAATTTTTCCAAGGTGTGCTGGCCGCCATGATCTTGTGCTCCTTTGCTTTCATCAGTAACCAGGACGATTTCGCTTATTTATTCTGGGGAACATAGTCAACAGAATGAGCACCAGGGGTGGTTTATCGGGGGGGGGGGGGAGGTTTGCAACAATTGAAGCTATCCAGAAGCAAGGAGATGGGCAACGCAAGGTCAAGTCATGTACAGACATAAGGAAGCTATAAGCAGAGACTGCTTAACTGAACCCCTTCTGGGGTACGAAGAGTTTGCATTAGAGAAACAGTGGCAGAAGAGAAGTAACTGGAGACAGATCACATTATTTGCTGCGTCAGAAGGCACTGGGATCATCCCTGGTCACATGGCTGTTGACAAGCTTCCTTTTGGTCATCCTAGAAGATAATTGGAGAGATAATGGGTGGGGTGGGCAACCTCCAGAGGTCCAGGGATACGCACACCCCACACCCCAAAAAACCAAGGTGTTGCAAAAAAAAATCCTCTGGTGCCCCCTAGTGGCCATATATATATATATATATATATATATATATATATTAAAAAATAAGAGTTTGGTGTGGACAAGAGTACTTGGCCCTTAAAATACAGCAAAATTGCTTCTAGCCCCCACCCCCCCCAGAGGGCACAAAGGAATTTCTGAGTCATTTCTCTCCCTCAAACGGCTACATTTTGGGTGGGGTAGAAGGGGCTAGGGGCTTCTTATTTGCAACTTATAGACCACAGGTTCCATACCCGTGTTCTGTACCAACCTTCACTTAGACGGGTGGCTCCTCTTCAAATCAGTTAGACTACAGCTCCTACCATCCCCAGTCAGCATAGCCAGGTTCCTTGGGGAGGATGAGAGCTGCCGTCCCATACGTCTGGATCGTACCGTCCTGGGATGAATCTACAATTTCCCCCGGTGAATCCCTCTTCCCTGCCTCCTTCCCCTGCTCCTCCACTCCCTTTCAATTTCCATGTAAAAATGGCCCACTCACCTAGAAGAGCTTTTCATAGCATTTATCGCAGTGGACGATGTCCGATGAATGAAGATTTTAATTCAAGAGGTCTCCCATCGGCTTGTGGCAGATTCCACACTGTGGACAGGGGAAAAAAAGTGGCAAGTTTCAGCGCACGGGGGCATATAGGAAGCCACGGCAATCTGGGTCAGCGCCGTTCTCCTGGAATTTCTGCATGCAAAGCACAGGTTACACCACTGAGCTTCCTCCCTCCTCCACACACTTAGGTTGCAACCTGGGATGTATGATACACTTGGAAATTCAAGTGCTCCTCACAACTAGGGTTGCCAGATACATGGGTACCAAAAGGAGGACATAGAAAGACAAAAAAGAGGACAGAGGAGGACGTATTAAATGTTTCATTTGAATCGTTCTGGATTAAACCCATAATCAATACAATTTTATTACAATAGCTGCCAATAAATGTCTCTTAGTGAACCGACCAAGAAACATGTTAAAAAATAAAAATAAATTCTACCTCTCCCCCTCCCATCCAAAATTATAACATAAAATATACAAAAGCCTGACATTTTAAAGGTTTTTATCTTTGCCTGCCTGACGGAGGACATTAGGCTAAAAAGGAGGACATGTCCTCCTTTTGCCTGATGTCTGGCAACCCTACTCACAACAGTCCCCATAGCTAACTCCTTCCCCCCCCCCCCCCCGGAAAGTCCAAAAACTGCAGGCAGCTACAGCACTTCATATTAGTCAATCAAAAGCAGGTCTCTTGTGAAGTTAATGGCTCTTGCTGGCCCATTCAGCACTACAGTGAAGCGTGCTGGTTATATACTGCCCCGTAGGGCTTAAAGCACTCTCTGAGTAGTTTACAATTTAAATATGCAGGCAACACATTGACCCCCCCCCCCCACCCTGTGAGCTAGGTACTCAATTTACTGATCTCAGGAGAATGGAAGGTTGAGTCGACCTCAAGCCAACTACCTCAGCTTGTCAGGATCGAACTCAGGTCATGAGTAGAGCCTTGACTGCAGTACTGCAGTTTAACCCCCTGCCATTCAACCCCTATCCTCAAATGCTTTACATTGCATCAGGGGTAGGTTGCAACATTATATTGTTCTTCGGGAAATTCATTTCTTTCTCAGCTGCTCCGAGGACTGCAGTTAAGCTCATAGACAGCAGGAAAGCCTGAGTCTGGAGGATCCTGGATCCTACACCACTGGGTGAAAAGCACAAAAGGGAAGGTTTGCTCACCTGTCTGTGTTGGACAGACAACCATGCTTCCAGACTCAAGCTTCATATTTTGGGATGCTAGAAGCATTTTCAGGGAGCACAATTTGGGGGCAGGAGGAACACAGTGGAGTTGAAACGAGAGTCTCTTACCACACATGTATCATGGCTAATCCCCTTGTCACAAAGATATGTTCCTAGTATAATTCTGTAATTGCATTTTTTAAAAATATTACAATATGGCCCATTCTAGGGCATTTCTGCAATGCCATCTCTGCGCTCCCTCTTATTTAATATAACAATCAAGCTTTACGAAAAAGACTGCACAACGGTTGCTGTTTATCCTGCAATTCGGCTTTCTTTATTTGTGTTGCCCTAGCGAAGGAGCAGTAGGGTGAATTTGCACTCATGTCCTCTTTATGGGTTTCCCGGATGCCTCTCAGGGTCCAACGAGGGAAGAGAACGCTGTGCTAAATCAACCGTCTGTAGACCCACTCCTATGCGGAAGGGCTCCCCTCTCATTCCCTCCCAACTTTTCCTTGCTTTATAATTGCCTTACCCGGAAACAATACTCATGGCAGCAGATTCGGAGGTTGTCAATGGTTATCTTAGCACAGTTGCGGATTTCACGGCCACAGTAAGTGCAGAGGTCTTCCGGGGTCCTGCAGCGAAGGAGAAGGGAGTCGTGGTGAGCCCAAGGGGAGCAAACAAGTTCTCCATCATGTTTCCACCTACAAATACCCCTTCTGTTTCAACATGGCCATGCCTCCTTGTGGAAGAGACAGAAAATGGTGGTTGGAAACCTGGCCCCCTGAGCACTCCAGAGACATCCAGAACAGAAAAGTCAATTGAAACAAGAACGTTATGAAATAAATTCCTCAGTGCAGCTGCAAACGTCTGCTAACAAGATCGACTTTGTTCTTCCTTTAAAACAGCCTTGATAATGGAGATAATGACATATTACATCTTATGAGCCAGATAGTGGAATAAATGTGCTACTTTGCCCCAAAGGATGAGAGGTCATTCCTGTGGAATAATTATTGCTTACATGTCATTTTATTATTACAGCAGGACCCCCGTATCTGTTCCAAGCTCCTCTGCAGATACTGGAAAATGCAGATGATAGGAAATGCTATTTTAATAGTGAATGCTATACATAGCCTCTGGCTCACTCTAGTGGCCAGTTCTGATAACTTCATCTTTAGAAATATATATTTCTAGGGTTTTTCTTTTAATGTTTTTAATATTTTCAGACTGTGGGTAAGTGAATCAGTGGATACTGATCCCAAGGATAAGCGGGTCCAACTGCATTTGTCTCGTTTGGAAGGCTTCTCTGAAAGACGTTTAACCCGGAACAGCTCTACAGAATGACAAATGTTCATACCTTTTGGGGGGGCTGCTATTCAGATAGCTGGCACTGCTCTGGCTTAATTTCTCAAGTTCAGACAAATCAACCAGGCTGCGACTAGAGGTAGAAGGGGGAAAAAGCAAGACTGTTAAAAGGAGCATGGTAAGAGCTCAGATGTTACTTAACAAATTGGAAGGGCCATGACTGACTTCAATCTACATTGTTGTTATGGGCCAACAAGTCACCTCCGACTCATGGCGACCCTATGAATGGGTGATCTCCGAAACATCCTGTCCTCAACAGCCTGAAGTGGATGCCATTTGCAAAAACTGGATGAAAAGGTAGAAAGGTAGAAACAACCAGAGAAAAACCAGAGAAAGAAGGCCTGTTGGATCCTCTGAGCCATTCTTCAGGTCTGGGTGGGGAACATTTGACTCTCCAGCATGACCAGTCATGGCATGGGATCATGACAGCTGTGACACAAAACATCTGGAAGACCAAACTGTTCTACCCCTTCCTTTCCTCCTATACCCCTGACTTCTCTTCTTCATGACATCAAAGCATTTGAGGAGCCTTCATGTCCCCTCTCCCAAGTTGGGGGGGGGACGGGGGCAAAGGACCACCGCAGAAGAGACTCAGAAACAAAATCTCGCCCATGGATTAATCAAGACTGCCATGAGTTTAGAACCGTCATGAATTTATGTACAACAGAGATCATCACCCAACCCTCTGCACTGCATTGCCTTACCTGTTGTAACGCGGCGAGGAGGATAATTCGGTGCTGTTGACGGACTCCTTCACAAAGAGGAGGCCTTTGCTATAGATCAGCAGGAAAGAATAAGAGAGAATCTGGCATGAGATGAGACGGAGAGCAGAGAGCTGGCTTAAAAGCCGGACTGGCCAGGCTTTTGACCCTATGTTCTGGATGGGGCAACGGAAAGTGGCATAGCGCTAGACATGCACATCTATAAAGCCATCCCCTCACAGTTGGACAGAACCCCTTTACCCTTCATATAGATGCTACAGTTTGGAAAAGTTACATTCTTGGACTACAACTCCCAGGCACTTGCAGCCAGCCTGGGATCCTATGAGTTGTGTAATCCCAAAGGCTGATTGTTCTGCCCCATGCACAAATGCTTTCCATTCCAGCTCCCAGCAGCCATTGGCATGGCTGGTGGGGGGATTCTGGGCACTGTTGGCCAAAAAAGTAACTTTTCAGTGCCCCAACGGGCTAACTTAGTATCTCCTTGACCCTCATCCACCTCATAGGTTCGTTGTGAGCCTAGAACTGAGGAAGGGAAACATGCCTGCTGCCCTGGACTCCCGAGAATAAAATATGAAGGCTAACTTCTAATAACCATACGATGGCTGAGACAGCAGTTGCATTTATTCGTGTGCAGGGTGATGACATGTGCCTTGAAAGTTACAGCAATGAGAAAGAGCCCTCCCCCGTCTTCTGCCTCCTTGAGGTAGGGGGTTTATCTGAGTCATAGCAGGGGGGCAAGGGTTCCCTCCAATGCCTCGCAAGAGGGAGGGAATGTGGTGAAAGAGCAGAGTTTGGGGTTTTTTTGGACTAGACCTCCCAGACAGCTTGGCCTATAGACATGCTGGCTGGGGGATTCCTGAAAAAGGAACTTTTCCAAGATCTGGGACAGAGACCATGTGTTAAAGATCAGAGATTCCAACTGGCCGTGATTCTTGTTCCCCTCTTTGTATAACAACCTTCAGTGTCCCAGGTAAATTGTGCGGACTCCTATGAGTGTGCCAGTTCAGACTGCAGCCCAGATGCTCCCTTGCATAACAAACTGCCAGCATATAGAAAAGTAGCACATCAGGGAGAAGATGAAGCCCTTGCCTCTCACATGCAGCTTTAACTTGGGTTGATTGTCCCGTTTCTGTGTCATCATTTATTCTCTTTTCTGTTTGGTTCAAAGCCGTTGGGTGAAGAGATTGGTTTATCTGTACTGATCAATCCCAAGCTGGATGGGTTTGAAATCCTTATCTGGTGTTTATCTATTGTGTCATTCTGATGGTCTACACTCAGTACACTACGTTTATTCATGGTCCTTTGATGTGATGGGAGCTGCCTGTTTTTTTTGCTTTGGGCAAATAAACAAATGTATGAATTAACTCTAACACCACCTGCAGGGGTCCCAAAATGCCTTCAGGTCAGACAGTATCTTTTCAGAATAAGCCACATCACAAAGGAATGCACGGGGCTGGCCAAATCATTGGGCAGAGTGAAGCAATGGCCTGAGTTAGCAGATGCTGGGGAGAAGTAGTGGCAGCTTTCTAGCCATCCTTCTTGAGCCCTGCCTGGTCATTCTCATCTTTGGGAGAACCAAGCTATGTATGTCACATGACCTGGCCTTCCTCTTTTCAACTATCCTTGGTTATTCGGAGGACAGGGCGGGATATAAATTAAGCGAGCTGTGAGTTAGGTCTTCAGAGAGCAAGAGCCATCAACATCCCAAACATTGGTAAGTACTCTTTTTGGCAGGTCTGTGAAGCCTTGAACTAGATTGGAAATTTGCTGCATAAAACATATTTGTAAATTTATTTGTGGTCATTTGATGTGATGAGAGCTGCTCGCTTTTTTTCTCCCCCTTTGGGCAAATAAGCAAATGTTTGAATGAAAATTTCTGACTGGCTGGATAGCGCAGTGAATGATGTGTCTGGCGGCCGCGGAGCCAGAGGTTGGGCATTCAATTCCTCACTGTTTCTCCTGGGAGAAGAGCCAGCCTGGGTGGCCTTGGGCCAGCTGCACAGTCCCAGGGCAACCCCAGAAGAAACAAATATAAACCATTTCTGAGTACGCTCTACCTAGAAAACCCCGCAAAAGGTCACCATAAGTCAGAATCGACTCGACAGCAGGCAATGGTATATTATTTCATGAATTTCACATCACCAGCTATCACCAGGATAGAAACAGCATGTCACATCCTGTATTGTTCCAACAATAGATTGTCCCGTCAGAGAAGGAGCTTATGCCAGCCTGCGACAGTTTTCCTTTGCAGGAGAACAGCCGTGGCTTTCATTGTTTTCCATTCCTGCCTGCCATTTTCAGTGTAGGGAGGCTAAAAATCCCCCAGGGTATCTGGGTCATAGTAGCCCCACTGCCACAGGGAAGGAGCACTGGCCATCTGTACACCACCGGGCTTCAAAAGGAACCATATCGAACTGGATTGAAGGGGCTCACAGCATGTAGGAGCATCTGCATGTTCCCTTTTGCCATACTGGCTCAGGTCGCATCCATCTATACAATAAACCTTCAAAAGTGCCAGTGTTTTTCTGTTTTCATCAAGACTTAAAGAACAGTCCAAAGCTGCCAGTTTGCATACACATCTAAAATATGTACAGTTTAGAACTTTTGGAGTTCTTAATCCAGCTATGACGAATAATTCTTCTCGCTGAGAATCCTTGCCTCCACTGTGAGAGTGAGAAACAGATATCCCCCCCTCCCCATCAAGGTTTCAACACTTAGCAGACCGTGCCTCTGGGTCTTCTCCCTTTGTGAGGCTGAGCGCACGCACATCAAGCGCAGAAGGACAGGTGGCTTCATCAATGAGTTACGAACAAGCCACCCAATGCTTCTGCTGTTTTTTTTAATCTATGCAAAAAGGTAGTGGCTTTGTGGAAAAATCAACTTCACAAATGCATACAACCTTACTGAAAGAAATGGGAATCCCCTTTTTGGCAAAGAGAAATGTTTGTGATATTTTTCATTACTTTGTGCAAGGATGAGACAAGCCAAAATTCACCTCCCTAATTCAAAGGTTGAAAAATATACTGTTTGACACACTCACCCACAAGAATCTCCCTGCCAACATGGACAGTGATGTAGCTGGCTTGGACCTTAATAAAGCTGCACAGTTGCAGAGTGCAGAAGGGAATGGTAAACCACTTCTGAATGCTCTATATCTTGGTACCCCTGAAAAGGGTCATCATGAGTCAGAATTGACTTGATGTCACATGATGATGATGATGATGAATGGTCTCACCCACACTTGGCTTCAGATTAGATCAAAAGAGTAATAACTCTTCTAAACTCTGAATGAATTATGTTCCCAACTAATATTATTAAACATATCACTACCTTTTGAGATCTGGATCACAGGTGTCCTTATAGAATGGCATCCTGTGGCTTCTTGGGGAGCCAGACATTGGGCCATCTCTGAATGGATAGTAAGCCCGACTAAGGAAAAAACGAAACAAAAAACAAAACAGATAACAGCCAGAAGGTCAACAAGAGAGCAAGAAGGACAGATGAGACAACATCCTTAAAATACAGGTGCAGGAATCTTCAATGATACATGTAAACTAGCAGAGCTCATTTTGAGTATTTCAAAGACGTGATGGACCTCCCCACATACGGCAAAATCCTTGTTGTATCGATACGCCCACATAAACTGGCTCTGGGCAATGGAATTAATCAGTTTAAGTCTCGGGTCCTTTTTTTTTTTAAAGGAGAGAGGTGGGGTAAAAATCAATCAATCAATCAATCAATCAATCAATCAATCAATCAATCAATCAATCCTATCTCCCTCCCCACTCCTTTCAAATTCCCTAAGTAGAGATGGGCGCAAACTGGAAAACCAGAGGTTCATGATGGTTTGTGAGTTTGTGGCTAACCATGAACCACAAGTTACCACAAAGCCCCAGATCAATGAACTGGTTTGTGGTTTGTTTTCCTGGTTCACGCCTTGGGGGCACCCTACCTGCTCCCGCCGCCTCTGCCACCACCGTGGGCGCATGCTTAGAGGCAATGGCGGGCTCCTGGCAGGGAAGACGGGTCCACTGCCTCCAAGGACAACACCCACCATGGCAGTGGCAGCAGCGGCAGGGCAGACGGAAGGATGCGGGAGTGGGAAGGGGGTGGGCAGACATCCCCTTTTGCCGAAGCAAGCGAAACGCCAATGAGAAAAAAAGTTCGGAGTTTCATTTTGCTTTGGCAAAACGGGATCCCCGAACCGAATTGTGAAACGAACCAGCCCAGTTCATTGGTTTTTTTTTGTTTTGTTTGTGGTTCATTTCATGCCCATCTGTATCCCTAAGCTCTCTTACTTTGCTGCAGGGAAGCCTTTGGGAGCTTCGCACAAGGGCAGGGACCCCTTTAATAGTGAAAAATCATTGCTCGGTCACTGTCCCAACCCACAATACAGTTGGACCCGATTCAACAGAGTTCCTTTGGAACAGTCACGTAACACGTCACCAAACCAAGAGGGAACCCACCACTGAAAAATAGAACATAGATTTGTAGAATTCTTGCATGTACTAATGTATATAGATTGATCTGAATCTAGACATCACTGCTATCATTTAAACACAAGTACTACCTATCTTATCACAGTGAGTCAAGACTGCCCAGATGACCTGGGTGGCTGTTTGACTCTCTGCCCAAGTCCTGAATGAGTTAACACCAAGACCTCTCCACTCCCTTCTCATGGTTGTTTACCTTTAAATAAGATCTAGACTTGATAGCCCTTCAAACAGAGGACTGTAATACAACTCACCCTGTTCTGAAGAAATTTCTTTGTTGAGGCTGGAAATACGGCACGTGTAAAAACATTGAAATGAATATTTGCTTGGCCTATAGCACGTGAAATGATATAGATAACAATGTCTTAAAATACCCACAAGATGGCACTCTGCTTACCTAGCAAAGCCCGGTCCATGAGACGCTTGCAACAAGCAGCCTGCTAGACCAACCAGTTTAAAGGTGTAGGAAAAACCAAGAGATTGATATGGACCTAGTCTGGTTCCCTGTTCTCATACGAGTTTGCTGTATTCCTCTTCAAGGAAACAAGTCAGAATATAAACAACAAGGTGTTTCCTTAGGAGGTTGTAAGGGAAGCAAAAGCAATGTGTTTTTCCTTAGAAAATTAAAGTAAAGGTTAGTAGTTTGCTCTACCAGCAGACCTCAGAGGTTGACAGTTGAAGAGATTAAAAAATAAATAAGTCAGAGAGATGTAAAAAAACAACAACCAAAAAGACAGTTTAGGCAAGGAGCAAAGGATGAGAAGAGAGAACCTGTTGGTTGGGAATGAGGGTGGTAAAGATTTTTATAAGAATATAGAAATATATGTGATGAGATCATGTTACTGCTGATGCTTTAGCAATTAAGACACTGAAATGGATGTGACTTAATTGAGAGATTTTAAGGTTAGTTATCCTACTTTTATGATGCTTTGTTAAGTGCTTAATGCTTCATTTTGAAATATATATTTTTTAAAATGGGTCACTGTACCTTCCAAAACTGGACGCCCGATTGCTGTGGCGTGATGGTTGCCTACGGCTTCTCTCCAATGTGTTGGTGTCATACCGTTGGTTGTACAGAAAGGAAGTGGTGCCGAAATCAGTTTGTGATGACCTGGTGGTATTGTTAGCTTGGTGGCCCAGACGGGACAGTGTTGCACTATGACCACTCTCCATCACACTGGAGTTGGAAACTGGGTTGTCCAGATAGCTTAGTGTCCTAAGACTGGTCTTTGACATGCCATAAGTAAACCCTCTGGAGAGTATAAAAGAAATCCTCATTGTCATCAGGCAGTAAGATCTCTCAGAGGATAATTGTGATGGCTCTTTGGCTCCATGAATGTGGAGGATTTTTGTTTAACCCGTGATACAGGAAACAAAATTCCAAAGCATCACATTCACACTGAAGAAAAAGGGATCAGATAGTGTCCAAAACTGAAGTGATAATGAGGTTCTTTGCGAAGCTTAGCATGTATCAAAAAGCAACAGTAGATAAGAGGATAGAGAATATTCTCCAGGTGTAAAGCAGATGACTGAGAAGAAGACTCACAGCATCTGGCTAGGCTTGGAGAAATAAGACCCAATAGTTTGTGAAGGTACAAACTGTTGTCATACAAAGGAAGAATAAGAACTCAAAGGCTGATGTTCTGAGTACACCTACTTGGGAATAAATTCAGTAGAAACCAATGCGTCTTGCATCCAAGTAAATTGTGTTTAGGATTAAAATAGATAGATAATAAAGGAAGAAGTCCATAACTCATTAAAGGGAAGAGGAAACGTTTAGAAAGGAAGGATGCAACACTCAAAATGATCCCAATCCAGCTATTAAGTTCTATTTAAAAAGAAATGGAATAAGGGAGCCACAATGACCTCAACGCCTGTTGTTTTCAATGGCGCCATCACAATGACTTTTAGGTGGATTGGAGGCCATGTAGAGAAAGGAAGTATATAAAGCACCCTAAGAGGAACAAGAACAGCCAAAATAGCCAAACAGATCACCTTTCATGAAACATGTTCAATAAAAAAGTGTCTATCAGAGTCCGAGTCCTACTCAAAGGAATGTTTGGCTATTTGGAATTAATTCAGGTATATCCAAAGTAAGCATTTACTCATGGATGCTGAAGTCAAGAAAATGTAAGAGCCCCTGGCATCCATTTTGAAGAACTGAGGGGAGAGGATGAAGCCACAAGAAACCGGAGAAGAGCAGGCAATTCATCAAAGACGTGATATAACGAGTCCTAACCAGGTCCTTATACACGGCATAGTCCAATCAGCTACCCAAACGCAGGTGGCTTTTCTTTCAGAATGAGTGGAGAAAAAACTGGCAAATTAACAGGACACATCTCAGAAAGTAATTATTCAGGATACCTATTGTCCATCTGAAAAGAAACGATGTTCCTAAGATATGTTGAACATTCTTATTTACCTCCCATGTCAAAGGCTTGCCTATCGCAATAACGAGAGACACAAACTAAAAAGGCCTGCAGGCAATAGAGAGAGTAGGCATATAGTTCATAAGTTACTAAAAATAAAGCAATAACATATTAAGATAAAGCTAGGAATAATAATAATAAAAAAACTTAAAGCATTAGTCACATTGCTGAGAACAGAAGGGATGCAGAGAATCTCTCTCTCACACACAAAACTATATACTGAAATATCTTTTTAAAAGTATTTTCAAATATATTTTTTAAAGCATTGAAGTGTAGCTATTTTTTATGATATGGGTCCACACAGGCAACTAGCAGGGGCCGATACTGTCCCCCATTTTCCTTGCCACTTTAAAATGCCAAAAAATGTATGGGGAGTCATAATAAACTTGAAAAAGGAGGGAAACAACAGTTTAAAAACATGTACGACGGGAGACTCAGGGAATCAACTTCTTGAATGTGGAGAAATCATAATTGATAAATAATATATTGTGTGGTTTTTCTTTTTAGTTTAGATAGTTTAGCAGCTAGGTATGCAGTCCAAATGCACTTGGCGTGAACCCCTTTGAAGACAGGTGGCCTTAACCATCTAAGGGGCCGCACACACCCCCACCACTACTGTTACGCCAGTGAAAAAACATTCCGTTTTTGCCTTTAAAACAGCCACTTATTAAAAGATGGCATGCTGGGAGCATGCACCTTGTTTGGGAGGGCTTTCAAACAAGGTGCAGACTCTTCCCATGCTTGGTTTTAATGCAGGATGAGGCTGGTTTGTGGATTTTGGGGGGATTTCATTTTTTGGTTTTGGTTTTGCTAGTGGTGGTTAGCACCCTGAAAGGAGGCTAAAACAGCCAGAAGGCAGCGCACGTATCAGACAGGGCACACGTTGCCCAGTCTTCGTCGAGAAGAACAACTCATAAAATCCTTCCCTTTTTTGGATTGCCACTTCCAGAATCCCATTGCCAGCACGCACCTTTCCCCACCACTGCTCTACTCTTGAGGGCATCCTGTGATACCAATGTGTCTCTCAAGCTTACCAATCTTACCCAGGCCTACTCACAAGGAAACCCCACTAGGGACTCATCTTCGTGGGCTGCAACTTGGAACCTGAAACCACGAAAGGCCGCTCACCCCAGCGTCTTACCTTGCAGGGTCTGAATCTGACCCAGGCTCTCCTCGTTGGCTTTCTGGAGTGGCAACGCCACTCTCGGTGGAGAGAGAGCTGGACCTGCCAAGGAAAGGAAGGGGATGCAGGCTATTCGAAGCAAGGCACATCTGTGCCAGTCGTCTGTTTTCTAAATGCCCTGGTGGGTTGGTCCAAGGCATTCTGCGGCTTGAGGCAAAGGATGAGACGTCATCCCCACTTCTCAGGCTTAAGCCAACCAAGCACTGAGCCTTGCTTCAATCCTGGAAAGGAGGCAGCCTTCTCTCCCAAACAAAAGGGTAGCAGGCTCATTCACTGGGAAGTCAAGGCAAGCTGTGTCCCTCTCCCAAATACCCCAATGCCGCTGACACTGAAACATTCAGAAGGCCACCTCTGCTGTCTCCCAGCATCTGACACCCCAAGGGGATGCTTCGCTCTGCCTAACGGTCAGACTGGCCAAAGTTCAATGACTGAATTTTGAGTGGGGAGAGGACAGGCATCAGCAGATGCTACAGGAGCCCTGGCCAGTCCTTTCAAATGGGCCTGGGACTATGAATCCCATAATCCGCAGCAGGAAAGGGATTCAAGAAAAATGGCTCATTCGCCCCTGTGCTAGAAAGCTCTCCAAGGCAAAACATGCACTGCTTCAGAAGGATGCCCCGTCCAAGAAAGAATGGCGCTTGAATCAGTTGGAGTTTCTTGCAACCTCGCAGACTGCCCTCTAGCTTGTTTGACTGGGAGGGATTGTCAATCAACCAGGATTAACCAATAGTTCTATCTCATGTGTCAGAATTCAAAGAGAGTCCCACCTCTCTGCTGAGAGAGTTCTTTTTCCTCAGAGTGTTTGTTAATGTCCACTGATGGTGGTTGGTAGAAAATGTCTGTTAAAGTATATCGAAGCAGAGTTGTTAAAAGCAGTCATGTTGTTAATTAGTTTGCAGTTGATATATTCATATTTGTAAGTAAAATGAAACAGTTTTATTCTTTCTACTAATAATTAGAGATGGGTATGAACTACTGGTTCGGTGGTTCGTGCCCATTTATCCTTTGGACGAATAGGTGTTCAGTACTTCCCAGGCCCACTTCCTGTAACAGGTGCCCACTCAGAGGCGGCACCCAGAGGAGGGAAGCCAGGTGCTGCCTCCAAGTGGGTGCCCACCGGAGGAAATGGGGCTGGGAAACATTGAACACTGTTTGTCCGAACAAACTGGTATGAACTGCCAAATCAGGCAGTTCACACCCAGCTCTACTAATGATGTCTCAGAGTGAATCACTGAGACTGTACATTCCAGTTAATGAGAGAGGGTGGATTATCTGGGAACTAGTAACTATTATTCTCTGAGAATTCCTCCACTTCCACTGCACAACTGAGGAAAGTGATTCACAAAATTTCAAAACTCTGCAACAGAATCTACCGCTCACCTGGCAGTATCCAAGTCTGATTCATCCCTTCTGGTAGTTCTCAGGGGTTCGTTTTGAGTCCCCGTGGTACTAACACTGCTTTCGCTGGACCACGAGCCAGACCTGGCCAAAGGAAGACAGAAATACGGGCAAATCTGATGCATTTCAGCCTTGTCTTCCTCAGGCTGGTGCCCTTCAGAAGGGTTGTACTACAACGACTATCATCCCCACCCAACCAGCCAGATACTGGGAACCGTAGTTCAACACCTCTGAAGGCACCAAATCAGGGAAGGCTGTTTGTGTTCAGGATGAAAAGAAGCTAGCTGGGGGCACTCCCAAGTGGAAGGATCCAGCCTGCAACACGTCCGTATTCCAGTTCTTCTTACTTTGCCAGGTAAGCCTCTACTTTTTTGTATTCATTGTCACTCGGACCCTCGCATGCTGCTTCTTGCGTGGTCTTCCTTTCAAAACCAGAGAGAGTCCTGGAAGAGGAGAAGAGACCAATGCCAGTCCTGGGTTATAAGCATCCTAGATGTATTCCTACTCATGAAACAGCTTGTCAATTCCTGCACCCCACTCCCAAATCCCTTTTCAGTCCAGCTGTTCATTATCACTGCAGGGGGTAGACATTGAAGCAGAGTGCTAATTAACTCACAGGAAAACAGTTGTGTATTGCAAGATCAGCAAGGCTGACAACATAGACTCAAGGCAACTTAGCTGGCAAATCTTCCATCGCTCTCACAAAGGGTCAGATCTCATGTTATTAATCTTAAAATATTATCCTTCCAAGCAAGTAAACCTTCCAGTGCTACTGGGCCTGGGACATGGAACATGCAAACAGTGGACTAATGAGAAAACAAAATCATAATAATTTGCCAATTGCCAATCGAGGCAACCGTTAGACAGCTAGGAGAATGTCATCAGTTCCTACAAGATCAAATGGCTCTTCATTTATCAGCTATCAATGCCATTCCTGGACAGCTAGCCATCAGGCGCAGCATCTTCTGGCACTCTCTTATCTCCAAGAGGATGATGTCTTTGCATGAAATGAGGCTCTTTTCATAAGACGCCTAAAATGTGTTCCAGACCTTCTGGAAGCCAGGATGACGATGGGTGAAAGACCGATTCCAAACCCACCCACCCCCATCTCTTCCATACCTTTTTGAGTCAAGGTTCTCATCGTTATCAAGGTGGGCGGGCATATTGTCTCTCGCTCCTGGGAGAGCATCTTGGTTGTCCCTGGTGAAAGAGTGAGCCCTGTCAGAAACAAAGTTCATTGTTAGATGAAGAAGCCTTTGTCCTTCTAGCACTTCACTCCCACTTTGCACCTACAAACCGGTGAGGCTCTTTGTGGATTTAAATCTCTGTCCAAGCATCTCAAAAACTTTACCTACTTTCATGTGGCTGGACTGTATTTCTCTAGGCCTACCATCTGGAGAAACTTAATCAACAGCTTTGCGACCAGAAGCACCTTGTCCATCTTTTCTTCCATCGCTACCAAACAATGAACCTGTGTGCTTTAATTAAAGTTAGATACAGTTCCAGGTAACTTCTGGATTTTATATTATGACAATTTGGGGGCTGTATTGCTGGAGGCTTTTTTACAGTCTCTGACTGAGCCTCACAACAGGGCCAGCCCTGACAGCCAGGTGCGTGGTAGAGCACCACTTTTCTTTTAAATTTGTTGCTGCTGTTTTCATCCAAGCTCCTTCCCACACACAGTCCTAACAAAATATGACCAGTGTAGACTTTGTGATTTTAACATCCAGCCTGTTCTTCTCCACCACTCCGGTCCAAGTTTGTTTAATATACAGTAGGGACCCCCGTATCTGCAGGATCAGCACCCACTAATTCACTTATCCACACTGAAAATATTAAAACTAGTAAAAGAAAAATCCTAGAAATATATATTTCTGAAGGTGAAGTTTTCAGAACTGGCCACTAGAGGGAGGCAAATACCATGCAATGTATAGTGTTCGCTATAATCCACATTTTTCAGCATCCACGGGGGGGGGGGGGGGCAGAACTTGGAACCATCTGGAGGACATAAAAGCTTTCTCGCTCCCTGTGACCTTGTGGTTGGTCCCTAATCATAAAGGTGTTACTTGTTTGTGAACCAGGGATAAAACTGCTACCTTTGCTTTTTTGGACATTCACGCATAATTCTTACTTTGTTGTGTCTGATTCATGTTCAGAGAACTCTGTGACTTGAGAACCTGGGCTCTGGTATTTGAATTCTCCGGGGCCACTTTCCACTTTGTGATCCAAGACAGGTCTGTCAAGAAAAAACAAGTTCTTCTCATCAGGCATTGGATCAGTTATGGTTTTGTACTTTAACCTCCCAGAATCCCCTAGTCAGCATGACCATTGGGAGATTCTGTGAGATGTGGTCCAAGATGCTTACATCACTGAACTCTAGAAGGAGAACTATTATTTAACACATTTCTCAAGTGTTACTTTTCTAAAAACATTTTTCAGGAAAAAAAAAGTTGGGGTACATATGTCTCATGTAACTGAGATAATTAGAATTGGGCTGCAACTACACTGTCCCTTTTGGGTAGGACTGGTGCGGTCTAAATCAGGTCACCTTTGGTCAGAGGGTGATATGCCATCTGATGCAATCCTCAATCCAAATGGCATACCGACCTCAAGAAACCCTATTTAGCCTGGCTCCCTCCGCTGTCCATTTCTGGTATCCTGAAGTGGCTTAATAAACAAGCCACTTCAGGATATTGGCAAATTGAACACTTCCCCTTCTCTTCCGTGGAGAGGCAGAGGAAGTGTTGTTGTTGTTGTTTTTGCCTCTGATGAACTTTTTTTTTAAAAAAAAAAATATTTGCCATGTGTGTAGTGCCAATCGAGAGACTACCTCCTGCCTGCATAATTAAAGAGGATAGCATCATTTGTAGGTTGTGAAGAAAAGCAGGTTAGCTAAAGGAGACACACAGCTGTGCCCTCGGATGCCAATATCTTGCCACTCCTCCCCACTTCTCTGTATCGGCCATCTAAGGTAGATGGTTCACCCTGCCCAATAGTTGGACTAGCCCTAAAGTTGTGCCGTCATGATCTCAAAAACCCCAAGCTGGTGTTCTCCTTCTATGGCTAGACCCACACAGACCACTTCTTTGAAAACAGCATTTCCTATCATCTTTTACCTTCGGGAGCCAAACTCTGTGTCTTGAAGGGATTTCCCCACCTTGGGCCGATGATGCGTCTCTACTGTGGAGTCAGCAACCTTGTTTTGATCATGGGAAGTGGACCTGCTGCTGGAGGGAAAGCAACGAGTCCCTTGTGAGGAAGTCTGGCCAGCTGGACGGACAACAGGGCAAGCTAGCTCCTCAATGTGGCATTCCTTCTCTGGACATAAAGCAGAAACTATGACTTCAATATTACCCTGTTTCCCTGAAGATAAGACCTAACCTGAAAATAAGCCCTAGTATGATTTTTCAGGATGCTCATAATATAAGCCCTACCCCAAAAATAAGCCCCGGTGAAGTGTAAGCCTGCCCTCCACCCTTGTGCAGCAACCAGAAGATGACAGGACTGTATTTGAATAAATGTAGATCATTACACATGAAAAAGATAAAACATCCCCTGAAAATAAGCCCTAATGTGTTTTTTTGGAGCAAAAATTAATATAAGACCCTGTCTTATTTTCGGGGAAACACGGTAGGTCAGATTATTTTAGTCCCCTCCCGACTGTTCTGGGAATTACTTGACTAATGAAGTGGAGATCTGGCGATCTCAAAAAGTTTTATGCATTTTTGTGTCCTTTGGCTGGTCTAGCTAAGATGTTTCCCTACGATGGGTTAATCATCCATGGGTTAATTTCATTTGCACTGCCAGACACATGGCTCCATCCTTACTTCTTTGAGTTTCCTTCTGGGGAGATGACAATGCAGGGAACGTCAGATGCCTGACTGTCCATTCCACCTTTCGGCTTTCCTGCTTCCCAGCTGTGCATGGAAACAAAAAAAATTGGTTAATACGAAAACAACCAATTCTGGCTGGCTTTTCGCAACCAGCTTTCTATTATTTCGGGGTCAAGAAACTTTACAATCCCAAGTCTTCACACATGACGAATGGAATAATCTGTTCATTTCACCGTCATGAAGTTTCTTATTTTCCAGGTTTGGATCAGTTTGTGAATTCAGCAACACAAAGGTACACATGAGTATTTGTACACCTTTTCACACACATTTCTCCAAACAGATTTGTTTTTCTTCACACATTTCCTAGCATGTGCACCATACATAAGCATTTCCTCTAACATAATGGCCTAGATGCAGTTCTTAATCCCAAATTGAATAGTCCAATAGAATAACGATCAATTGCATCTATAGGAATGCAGTGAGTCAACACTTATTTACTTCTTCTGGGGGTGTCCTGGGACTTTGCAGCTTGCCCAAGGCTACACAGGCTGGCTCTTTTCCCAGGAGGCTCAGTGTGGAATCAAACTCCCAACCTGGGGCTCTGCAGCCAGATACCTAAACCCCTGAGCTATCCAGCTGCTCTACTTTTCCGTAACATATACATTTTTGTGTACACTTTTCCTTAGTACACATACTTCCATTCATGCCTTTGGAACCAGATCAAAAGCTCCAAAAACTGCTGATTTCACCACATAAGTATGGCCCAGGTCATGTATCACTTTGCGAGGGGTTAATTGGACAAATCAGTATACCTATTTGGGCAAGATCAATTTCTCCTCCACCCTAGAGCAGCAGGGAAGTGTGGTGTTGGAAGCAGTATTATCCTTGGACATTTACCTGTCATCAGAAAAAAGGATTCTTCGTGTTTCAGTACTTGTCGTGGCATGGGAGTTTCTATCATGCTTCTCACTAAGTAATGAAAGTGAAAGAAATTATTATGTATTTAATGTTTTCTCCTCGCATTTCTCTTTAAAAAGCCCCAAGGTATTGCTCAGTTTTATCATATTCTCTGCAATATCTCTATTTACTATCTCGGTGTTTTACAGTTAGCATAGGAGCAGCAGTCGTGTTTAATACTATAATTACAAAATTTAATGAGAAATAGCAAATTACGTTTGCTGATGTATGTTACTCTCAATGACACTGCTGCAATGTTTATGTCCTTGAAACGTCCTTTGAATGATAAGATACAATAAATGTCCTTATTGGGTTTCTAACATGGCGGGATTGAGGTCCTTTGACATTAGGATTGGCGAGAGGTGAAATGCCACGGACTGAGAACCCGTGTTCTTGAGTTCATTGTGCGCTGCTCTACCTGGCCATTGGGGAACCCAACTGGTTGAGCGTAGATGAGCTCTCCTCATAGGGCTGGGAGGCTTGGCTCCTGCTGCTGGTGGTGTCAACGCTGTAAAAGAGGGATAAAGAAAAGAGCAAGATTTCTTAGCAACAGGAGCCAGACAGAGCTTAGAAGGGTTACTTTTCTGTCTTCCAAATCCCAGAATCGATCCAGCTTCTGCAACCTGGCTGAGGAATTCTGGTGGCGGGTGTGAAAAAAATATGAACTTTTTCCAGTCTCTGCTTTCCAAAGATTGCAAAAGCATCTAGATTTCCTTCCACCTCTCGCCCGCTTCCCCCTGCTGCCACAGCTCCACAGTGTAAGTAAGTTGGTATGTACCCCTTCAAGCTAGTTGGTTGACCTCAAGAAAAGACTATATCATCAAAAGCATTTTTTTAAAAAGTTTCCTGGTTGTTCTCTTTCCATGAAAGAACTGGGGCTCATCTTCCTGCCCTTTGCCTGAGGTAGCAAAACATCTCGAGACGGCCCTGGGGAGACAGTACAGCCACCTGCAGACTATGGGGAGTTAGAACAGAAGTGAGATATTGCCTTCAAGGCATCTAATTGGCCACTATGGGAAAGCAAATCCATGAACAGAGAGATACTTAAAAAGGAGCTGACATCACTTTAGCTGTCATGGCTCAATCCCATAGAATTTGGGGGTTGTAGTTTATTTATTTATTTATCTTTACCCCACCTTTCTCCTTGAAGGTTTGCTGAGGTGCTTTGAATTCTCTGCTAGAGAGCTCTTGTGCATCTCCCTGAACTTCAGCAGAAAATTCCATCTATCCCAGAAAACTACAGATCCCAAGATTCCACAAGACAGAGCCATGACAGTTAAAGGGGTATCAAACAGCTATAACTATACAGCGCTGATATATTTGACCCCAGCATTAAGGTCCTTATGGTCTAACAAGGTAGCATCCATTGCTATATTTAATGATGACACGCCCTCCTAAGTTTTGTACAGTGTGGACTCAACCTGATCAAGCATCCATTTTTCTAATGGAAAATTGGGTATAGGGTGGTGGCAGTGTTGTAATGGAACCAGGTCTCATAGGGCTGGCACACTGGGATTTTTAAAAAAATATTAGCAGGAACAGTGAACATAATTTACCATCCCTGCCCTGTTCCTCTCTCTGAGCTTAGTCACAATCTTCCTAGGAATGGAAATATAGAATTTCCCAGGAACAGCCTCTTGTGAGCTTTGGAAATGGGCAGGGTATGAAAACCAAGGAACTCGGCCCCCTTAGATTTTCTGGTCCACCCCCAGGTGGAAAAAAAAGCAGTGTGACTTCCAGGACCAACCACCAAAGCACTTCCCCAATTCAGGGTTTCCATCATGACCTCCACCATATATTTACTGTTATATTCATTTGGACCCCCATAGGGTTTTCTAGGTAGAAAGTGCTCAAAAGAGGTGTACCAGTCTCTCCATCTAGCAGTTGTCTGGGACTGTGCAGCTTGGCCAAGGCGACGCAGGTAACAAGACATACGTATAACATGCTCTGGTTGACCTTGGCCGGTCCCTCTCCCAGGAAGTGCAATGGGATTTGAACTCCTGATCCCTGACTCCATAGCCAGTCTTCAGTTCACTGTACTATATTAGCTGCGTTTCCATAATATGGAGGGGACAAGGAAATACAGTTTGCACTAACCTGGCACTGAAAGCCGCACCTGCCGTTTTTGATTCATTCCATGCTGATGCCCCCGTGGTTCTCTTTTCTCCATTAGTGTTGCTGGCAAGCAAATACCATTTCATAGTTAGTCTGTGGCACTGTTACCCTGCAGTTTCCTGCATTCTTTCCCATAGACTATGCTGGTTAAGACAGATAAAGCTGCATGGCTTGTTTTATGCTTTGCTTCCAACTCCTTTTCATTTTTATAACATATTTATTAAATTGTGAGCTTGTAGGCAGAGACCATAATCATTATCATCACCATCATCGAAAGGGACCCTCTGGATCATCAAATCCAGCCCCTATCAAGGAGGCACAGTGGGGAATCAAACTCCCAACCTCAGGCTCTGCAGCCAGAGACCTAAACCATTGACCTAATCCAGGAAAGTTATTTTTAGGGCTAAAGTAGCAAATATGGCCACTGACTGGGGGAATTCTTGGACAGGTAAGCGAAAAAAAACTTTTCCAAAGCCCACACCAAAGGGTGTTGACTTCACTCTCCAAGTTCTATTTTTTTAAAAAAAAATTCTACAGGGCTTAGAAAATGTCGGATGCTTCAAAAATAAGCAATAAAATGTTTTGGTGTGTTACATTGACTAAGAATAGATCCTGTCAATATCCAAAGCATAGCTTATACTGGTGTTGCCCTGCTCAAATATTAAGATTAGCAGAGGAAATCATCTGATCTCTGGGCATCATGGAAACCCATTAAACTGAGAGATTTAGGGATGAGATTTCTCAGTGGTAACCCTACAATGTGTGTTTGAAAGTCCTCACTCAAGGAGATCTGCAAACCACATTACAACAGACTTTTCATCATCATCATCATCATCATCTTAGACCTGCAGAGCTGGAAGGGACCCTGATCACTGAGTCCAGCCCCTCTCAAGGAGGTACCATGGGGGAATCGAACTCCCAACCTCTGGCTCCGCAGCCAGAGGCCTAAACCACTGAGCTATTCAAAGGTTCACTGAGCTATCCACAAGACAAAACAGAAGACACCGTTGTTCAGGTCTGTACGAGTGCTGTCGTATGTGGTGCTTAGCTTTCACTGCTGTTGTGTATATTAAGATTGTAATTGTAAATTCATGTTTTGTAATCTTGAGCAGCTTAAAAATTCTAATATTTTCGACTACAGCTCCCAGAATCCCCAAACCAGCCTAGCTCATGGACTCTACTAACTTGTCCAAAGTCTGATTTGTACAATGGTACATTCATATTTTTAAAAGTTGAAGCCGTGTTAGTCTGTGCAAGCTGTTCAACAGGAAACACAAAACAAACAAAAAACAACAAGAACAAAAATGTTGTGGCACCTTAAAGACAAACTGCCCTATTTCAATGTAAGCTTTTGTGGAACATGTCCACTTCATCAGACACTAGAGTTAGAATAGAGAGACTATATGGCAAAACTTCCATGCAAGTCTCTAAGATGAAAGGACACTGCTGTTTGGTTGCATTTCATATTTTTGTTATCTTTAAGTCATCCTTGTGAAACCTGGGTGTCCTGAAAAACAGATAAAAGATATTTGAAACAAACAAACAACCTCTTCCCATGACTGTGGAACCATGCGGAGGCAGGCACCGTCTGACTTCTAGAACGTGGACCCATGTCGTCCTCTTCAACAATCCTTTTAAGGATGAGGAAAAAAGCCACATGTCAGTGACAAGTCCTTCTTTTCACTCATTGTACAATTAAGATGGATGCTATCCTTTGGCTCTATACAGATCTCCTATTTCTCTTCATTTGATCTTTTCTGGCTATCGGAATCAGCTGCCTGAGGTAACTGCCATGTTCTGCCTCACAGTGGGCCCAACCCTACGTCCATCACGACAAGCTGATAACAGCGCGGGTGAACGAACATACATCAAGGCACAGGAATATATAACATAAAACCCAGTTTATCAGAATGAACACAACTGTGGAAGTGGCAGCAAAACTTGACAAAATTACTTTTCCAGGCTATCATTCCCAAAACCTCTCAGTCTGGGAGATTCTGGAGATGTCGTGAAAATATAAGTTCCGAGCTCTGAAGTTACTCAGGAGTAAGTTCCAATGAATTATGTGGTCGTTATCTCAGACTGCTTACAAAATGTGTCTGTGTGTGTGTGATCATATATATCACATATGTATATGGTCCTAATAAGGTGATCATATACACACACACACACACACACACACACACACATATTCACATAAATAAATATCTCCAAGCTTTTGAATTGGGATGCACAGACTTCAGATGGAAATGCAATCATCTTAGAAAGAAGTATCATATGAAGCACTAGCTTAAAGAAGGCTCCCGTTAAAGAAATCAAAACAAATGGCCAGAACAGATATTCCCTATACTAATGTTAAACAGACATGAATGTTCTCAGCCTCATGATCACCTTATGAGGGCCAGAACTACCTATTTTAATGTCTGAGGTACAGCAGCGAAAGGCAACCGCTTCCTCTGTCATGGTTGACCAAATTATTTTGACACTTGAAGAAGGAAGTCCCACGATCTCATTCAGGGCAACAACAATAACAATCATGGTCAATGGAACGACAATTTGTTGCCTAAGGTAACTGTCTCACTCTACCCAATGGTAGAGACGGCCCTGGACTTCATTTGCTTGCCATGGTAAGGTAAAGGTAAAGGTTCCCCTTGACAATTTGTCCCGTCATGTCCGACTCTAGGGGGCAGTGCTCATCTCCGTTTCCAACCCATAGAGCTAGCGTTTGTCCGAAGACAATCTTCCGTGGTCACGTGGCCAGCGCGACTAGACACGGAACGCCGTTACCTTCCCACCGTGGTGGTACCTATTTATCTACTCGCATTTTGCATTTTGCATGCTTTCGAACCGCTAGGTTGGTGGGAGCTGGGACAAGCGACGGGGGCTCACTCCAACGCGTGGATTCGATCTTACGACTCTCAGAAAAAGTTCTGAAATACAAGTTCTTGACTCCTCTCCTTCTACTGTGGCATTGTTTACAAATAATAAGAATACCTCAGTGGTCCCCATCGTCATCGGGGCTTTGGGAACAATATCAAGAAATTTCACACAGTATTATAAGCAGTTGCAGATTCCAGAAATAGCATTATCAGAGCTACAAAAACCAGCAATATTGGGAACAGCATATATACTGTGTCAATATTTGACAGATAGTTAGATATTTGGTTAAAACTTGTATCGGTTACATAATACCAGTCAATGTTTTTATAATTCTGATTGACTGTGCCTGGTGTTTCTTAATAATAATAATATCTTAGAATCGCAGTGCTGGAAGGGACCCCATGGGTCCTTGAGTCAGCCCCTGGCAAGGAGGCCCAGTGGGGAATTGAACTCCTAGCCTAAATCACTGAGCTGTCCAGCAGTTCATAAATTTTAAGAAAGCATTATCCTTATTGTCCTCGCAAAATTATAATTTTAAGCTATTTTACAAAGAAATAATGACATGTTTTCATTATAAGTTTAAACTATTTTTGAAAGTGGTTTCAATTTGGGTTAATAGTCAACTTCCCTACATACATACATACATACATACATACATACATACATACATACATACATACATACATACATACATACATACATACATACATAGATGGATGGATGGATGGATGGATGGATGGATGGATGGATGGATGGATGGATGGATGGATGGATAGATAGATAGATAAATAAGACACATAAGCATTGATTTCTGAGGTACTGGAATTTATGGGGCTCTTTACTCACCTCTTGGCTACAAAAGGTAATGCTTCTTGTGAGGCAATCCTACAGAAGACACACAAAAAATTCCACAAACATGACAAACTTAGTATTTCCAGAAGACTTTTATGCACCAAACTGTGACTGCAAGTCGAAGAGAGAAATATAATTGCCAGCCTGAATCCAAAACACCCATTCTCCATTCCCTGCTCCCTTGTTGCCACAAAACATTTAATTATATTTTCCCCTCCTCGTTTTTTATATAGCCGATGTTAAGAGTGAACTCTTGTTTGCTGCTATTATGTAATGTAAGTATGCCTGCGTGATTTTAAAGAGAAATGCAGAGTGGTTCGTTACACTGGCCTAAATGAAAAGGCATAAATTAGAGCAGTGATTTGCTCTTAGTTAACAGCAGATGCGAGGAGCAACTGGTTAACTAGCATATAAGGCAAAACAAAAGAAAACTAAAAAATAATAAAGACAAAAATGTTGTGGCATCTTAAAGACTAACTGGTTAACTATCAGCAAGTTGGAACTTCAGTTTATACTACAGTATTGGTTTGATGCCGGCATAACTGACCAGTAAGGTCCTGGCTTCTCTCTTCAGCTTATTATAGTAAATAAAAAACTAATTAATGAAGCGATGCATTTTTATTGATGCATACTAATTCTGTTTTTAACCTGCTTTCGGTCTTTTCAGTGCATTTTGAAATTTGATTTTATCACTGTTAACGACATGAATACGTCAAGAACTTCATAGCAGTATGGTAGTATAATGATGATTACAGTAGGACCCCCCATATCTGCAGGGGATAAATTCCAAGCCCCCTGTATATGCTGAAAAATGCAGATTAATGCTATTATAACAGTGAACACTATACATAACATGGTCTTTGACTTCTTCTAGTGGTCAGTTCTGGTAATGACATCATAGAAATGTATTTCCCTGGTGATGCTATACTTCAGTGGTCCCCAACCTTTTCCAAACCGCAGACCGGTTGGGGGGGTGGGGTTCATGGGTGGGTGGGGCTTGCTCACGGGTGGGCGGGGTGCTCATGGATGGGCGGGGGCACTCGCAAGGGTGGGCGGGGCACCCATGTGTGCGGGTGGGTGGGCCATGTATGCGGGCGGGTGGGCCGTGCAGGTGGGTGGGCATGCAGGGGGGAGTGCATGCTGGGGGGGGGGACGGGAGATCTGTCTCTGCGGCCTGGCCTTCCAAGGTCACGGACCAGCACCAGGCCGCAGACCGGGGGTTGGGGACCCCTGCTATACATAACATGGGCTCTGCCTCCCTCTAGTGGCCTGTTCTAGTAACTTCAGGGTTAGAAATATATATTTGGCAGATTTTTCTTTTTATATTTTTAATATTTTCAAACCGTGAATAAGTGAATCAGCGGATACTGACCCTGCAGATAAGGGGGTCCTACTGTATTAATCATTTATTGTTATAATGATAGTGTGCATATCTGTGTGTGCATTAAAACAATAAATAAGTTTAGCATTTGGGGGGACAATGCAATAAAACAGGACATTTGACCACCCTATACTAGGACATGAATCCAATAATTTATCCAATAAATTACGGCAACTCTTTCTAGATTTTCTAGGTATAGGGTATACTCAGAAGTATATACTCAAGTTCCCTCATTTGGGGGTGCTTTGGGGCTGTGCAAATTGCCCAAGGTTACACAGGCTGGCTCTTCTCCTAGGACAGAGAGTGGGGAGTTGAACTCCCAACCTCCGGCTCCACAGCCAGGCACCCACTCGCCAAGCTATATTACTGGACCCAGCGTAATGCTGGTACTGACTGGTTTTACAATGGGCCTTCTTGGCACCACGAAACAGGTGTTCTTGTCCCCCTTATTAATCTCCCCCCCCTCCAAATTCACCCGTTGCTTTTCTTTGCAGCCGAAAGCACATAGGAACGTTCTCTGCTGGCAGTTCGCCTGAGGATGCTACTTGCTGCTTCAGTCCTAGAAAGAACAGAGAGGATAAATTGCAAGATGGAAGCTGGGCCTTCTGCCTCTAAGAATGCCAGTTCCTAGACCTGTAGGGGCAGTCAAAGAATATACACAGACCATGGTCCATTCTCACTTAGATGGCAGTCCAGAACTTGGAAAAGTCACAATGTACTAAAGCTGCCATATTTGCTACTAGACAGAGACCAACAGGTAAACCCTACTCAGAGGTGCCACAAAGGCAAGAGATTTTACAACCTCACATGCTGCCCCTGGTTTGAATGACTGGGAGGGACTTCTCCGGGCTGGAGTGACTCTCAATCTATCCAGCACTAACCAATCATTGCTTCTTGCCTCCAAACTCAAAGAGAGCCCCACATCTCTGCTGAGTGTTTCTTTCCCTCTCATTAGTCTGCTGAAGGCAGTAGTTTGTTTGTTTTGCTGTTGATTTGTTAAAAACTGTAAGTAACTCAACATTTTTATTCATTCTCCTACTAATGTCTCAGAGTGAGTTACTGGGACTTTAAGTGCCAGTGAATGAGAAAGGGGTGGACCATCTGGGGATTTGAAACTATTTTTCTCTGTGAGTCTCAGTTCTTCTACTGCATAGCCAAAAAAAAAAAAAAAAAAAAGAGAGAGGGTGGATTTTAACCAGAAATTCAAAACTCTGCAACAAGATTTGGAAGCAGCAAGTCAGAATGAGTGGGAAGTCCCTAAAGGGAGCAAGGTTAGCTGTCCAGCTTGGATGTAAGTGAATGTGCCTTGTATTCCATGAGGGTGACATGGGACCAAAGGGTGAAGAGGGGAGAAAGAACTCCATCTTATGCCATCTTGAGCTCTTTGGAAGAAAAATAGGATAGAAATCTAACAAACCAACAAAGTCTGGAAACTAATTAACAGGAGCAGTGCCCATACTCAGATGTGCTGAGCTGCGTTAGCCATGGTGAAATACCTCTTTTTTTGTTCATCTGGGGAAACGGATGGCTCCACCTCTCCTGGATCTGATAGCTCCCGCTTGATGTTATAAGGAGCTCTGAAAGACAGGCAAGAAAGGATAAATTTTGATTGGTCTGATCTGTGGATCGTAATAAAAATTTGATTTGATAAATTTTGTTGTTGTTCTTGTTATTAACAGCCAGTTGGTCAACCAGTCATTGAAAGGATAGCCTGCCTGAAGAGAAAGGTCTTCTTCTGCTTGTGGAAGCACAGCAAAGATGGCACCAGCCCTTGAAATACAACATCCTTTCCATTTGGGAAGATGGGGGCTGGATCCCACCAAGTGTGGGGGGAGGGCCACCATTTGGGCCCCTGATGGAGACTGAGCCAAAGACTTGAGGGTCTCAATGCTATACTCACAGTTTCTTGTACTCGTCGGTGGTCATCTTGTAGCCTTGAGAAAAGCGGGGTAGGCTTGCACTCTTGGCACTGAAAACAGAATGCAATTAGAGATCATCAGGGGCTTGAAGTGATGAATGGGATCAGAATAAGGAAGGCTGAGCTTCTGCTGTCCAAAGCATGGGAGGGCTGCATTTTGGACTATGCCAAGAATATTTCAGCCTCTTCCCATTCATGTCTTCCAAATATTCCGTTTTCATTTATTGAAAAACATGTTTGTGGCTTTCTCAGTCAATACAAGGCAATGGCTGAAATTCTGTTGCTTAGTGTAGTAAATGGCCCAAGGACAGGCCCATTGAATCAGTGGGGATTGAATGAGCCACCTGTTTTTTAAGTTCCATTGATTCAAACGTTCCTACTCTAGTTGTGCTGAAATAAGGTCCGACACCAAACTAACTTGGTGTTGGAATAGGTCGCTTTGAATCAATGGAATTTGCAGAGGAGTTGGTTCACCAAACCCCCCACTGATTCAATGGGCCTACTCTAGTGTGATTTCCAACACTAAGCAACAGATTTCAGCCAATATTTTGACGTTGTGCAATTATTTCCCATTTTTAGACTGTATATTTTTGGTGATCATGGGATGGTGTTTTAGATTTGTAAATATTCCATGGCAAAAGCAAAGTCACATACCCTTTCCAGGTGTGAAGGAACAATCAGACAAACCTTTTCGGTGATCCATTGGACATTGTGTTTGAAGGAGAAGCCTTATCAACGGTCTTCATAAAAACTCCCCTAAGAGGAAGGAGGAAAGACATTATTCTCCTGGATCACATTTTATGGAATGGTAGAATTCAATCAATGGGAACTGCAACCAAAAATTGCAGTGTGGAATGCTCCTGTTTAGTGCCCTTGTGTAGCAGTGCCTTGCTCCACTGTTGTACTACACAGTTTCCTGCCCCTTCCTTGCCAACACTCAGCCGGAGTTTCACCATGGCCAAGAATAATGATGTAGGGATCCTGTTTAGAAACACCCCCCCCACCTTAAAAACGCATTGCTGAAGACTTCAGGATCTCCCCGAGCCGAAGTCTAATACCTCTTCGTTGTGCATGGTTCAAGCTGTTCTGACCAGCCATTGGAAACATTGCCTTTTGGGATTACAACTCCCAGAATCCACCAGCCCACATGACCATTGCCTTGCCGGCTGATGGGTTGGGAGCTATAGTCCCAAAGTTGGGAGCTATAGTTCCAAGCACTGTTCTCAACTACCTTGAGCAACAGCACCCATTGGCTGAAAGTCTGGAATAGGACAGGATTCGAGGAACAGTCTGTCTCTTACTTTACTGTCTGGCCTTTCTTTACTCACCTGATGAGATATCCAGAAGGTGCTGCGGTTGTGGGAGACCTAGATGGAGAACAGAGATACGTTATTTCCCAAAGAAAAAAGAAATAACCACACATGTAATTGAATACATAGTGCTTTCTTCGTTATTGAAGTCTGAAATATCGAGATCAATTCAAAAAGGAAGGCCCTCGTTGTGCACAGCCAACCCTCAAAAGAGAGTCCAAAATGCTGACATGCCTATATTAGCACAACAGTTGTAGAAGTTTCTATCTTCACAAGAAGCAAAGCAAAGAAAAAACAGAGCAAGAGAAGAACTGCTATGTTTGTAAAGCTTCTCTTTGAGATGGGCTTGTCATCTCTACAGTTAGGACCGTACTAAACACTACAAATAATCCATATGGCTGATTGTAGAGGAGACGCTTTTCATACCAGCCTTACTTTGCAAATTAGGTAGCTCTATTTTTCAATTTGCTATCAGGAGGAAAGCACAGGCTTTGCCTGCAAGCATGATTACTCAGTCATAAAGGTCTTGCTGAGTCACACTTTGTAATAATATGCTATCTGGAATATATAATTTTCACCTTTAGGTGCTATACTTACCTCCATAAAACTTTAATTTACCCTTGGACATTCTACAGAGAATCACTATATAAGCCCATAACACAAAGAGAAATTCACACATTGCAACACATAATGCTAGAGATCAGAGAAAGCCTGTGGTGTTGCTGTTCAAATCAAGTGCTGTGTTATTTTGCAATAAAAGAGAGACACTAACTTTTTGGAAGGACTTTTCAGTGCTGGAGGAGACTGTGGTTCCCTTTGGGAGGACTGTTCTGTAGAGATCATTCTGGCAGGAGAGGAGAAAGAGTCGATCAAAGTTCAGCATCACAGCAGCAGAAGAAAACATGGCCAGTTCATAGAGTGCTATCACACTGGGCTAAGGCAAACGATCTAGATCTAGGCCAGTGATTCTGAAATGTTGGTCTTCCAGATGTTTTAGATTTCACTTCCCAGATTGCCAAGTCAACATGGTAAATGGTTATGGGTCCTTGGAGTTGAAGCCCAAAACATCCAGAGGTCCAGAGTCATACATAACTATTCTGGACCTTGAAGGACCCCACATGCTTTGATCTCTCTCTCTCTCTCTCTCTCTTTGTCATCAAGCTATGCTAGCCCCAGATGTTTTAGACCACAACTCCCATCATGCTTCACCATTAGTCATCTCAGCTGAAGTGGATAAAAATTAAGGTCCCAAACATCTGGAGGGCACAGGTTACAGAAGGCTGAGCTGTGCCTTATCTGAGAGCATCTGTTTTCTCTAGCTTTACTATTCCATTGGCAAATATTCCCATCTGGAGATAGTCTTTCTCTCCATGCTGGAAAAGTTACTTTGGGATTACGACTCTGAGAATCTCCCTACTGGCCACATTAGATGGGCAATTTTAGGAGTTGTAGTCCAGAAAAGTGCCTTTTTATTTATTTATTTATTGCATTTATACCCCGCCCATCTAGTCAATTGACTACTCTTTTTTCTACTTTTGGTCTCTGTACGTAGGCTTCTTTCTTCATGGAGGATGAAAGGTGGTCATTATGTGGAACAGAAGGAAACGAGGACAAAGCAGAACCCGATTGTTTCTGCCTTGTGCTCCTAGAAATCTTCTAGAAAATCCTGCACAGACTCGACATCAGTTTTGTCATTGACTTCTCTCCAATATGCCAAATATAGACCTGAAAGCCCCACTATACACAACCATAATCCCCAATGGCTTTATCCCATCAGGTTCCACAGGAAGCAAGATGTGTGTCAGGATCAACCAAGCATTTAGCAGAATGTGTATTCCCTAGGATGAACTCATTTTCCATCCCAGAAGAGGATTTGTTTCTTCAGAGATACCTGTTTCAGTCATGAGACACACAAATTAAGCTTGTGTTTACCTTTCAATGTCCAATCAAAAAGCAAAGCACACTAAATTCAAAGTACATAAGTGAAGAAGAAAAAATAAGCTGTTATAATAAAATATGTCTTTTCACCACCAGAGGGAGCAGCTTTTCTAAAAATGGACTAAACATTCCGGTTTGACCCAGCAACATTTCCTCACAGGCACCTGTGATTAGGTGACAAAGTTCTTTGTGAGACAGGAGATCTCCCAGCGGTAGCCCTGGTCCTTTGCGGTGAACGTCTAAAACAAAAGGACATGGTAGAAGGGAAGAGCAAAAAGAGCATATGATTGTGTTGAAGAGCAAATACGCTGTTGATGAGAAAGTTCCGTTTTATAGAAACAAACATTAAAGCCTAAGTCCAGTTGGCAATCCCAACTAGAGTAGATCCATTGAAATGCTGAGTCTACACACATGTAAATCTTAGACCTTCAAGAAATCTGCTTTAATTGGGAGTTCCAGCTGGGTTCCGATCAGTAAAAACAGAAATAAATAAATCTGTCTCCTTTTGGTTTTCTTATGAAAGAGCATCAAAGGGGCTTTGGAAACCAAGAAGATACTAGACGCTCAGGTAACGTTTACTTGAAAGCATTTATAATTCTCAACAACCCAGATCCTGTTGCTTAGTGTTGTATGTCATACTAGAGGAGGCCCACTGAATCAATGGGGATTTGGTGAGTCAATTCCACCATAAGTTCCACTGATTCAAATGGACCATCTCTGTGACTTTAAATGACCCTTAGAATGGGCCCATTTGGATCAATGGAACTTAGAGAGGAGTCGACTTTCTAAATCCCTGTTGATTTAATGGACCTACTCTAGTGCAATTGATTATACTAAGCAACCAGGCCAATAACTATTCGAGTAGACTAAAAGTTGTGGCAACTTCTGTCAAACTTGTAAAGCTTCAGCCATGGCCCTGTTGGAAGAATCATGGTGTGGATGGACTCCCCCTGAAATTCTGAGGTGAGGCTATGGGGCCATGCTTTGAGCATGAGCTGCCCAGTGTGAACTGCCTATCTGCTGCCTACGGGTCACCTTAGCTTGAGTACAGAGAGACTTGTGACCCAGAGGTTATCTATCCACCACTGGGCCTTCAAAGGAAGGGAACCCACAAAGAGGGATCTCTGTACTCACAGCATGCCGTGGTTCTGTTCATCCTCCGAGTCAGACCTCTTCTGCTGGATCCAGCTCTTATCCCCTTTCAGTGTTGTTCGCACTTTCATCTGGGTGATGATCTTTTTCCGATCTTCCTCGCTAGGTAAGATGACACCATCTAATGAATGTACAACAAATATGATGGGTCAAAGGGTGCAGAAAGAGGTCTTGGAAAGCTTGAGTCAAAGTCACAGCTCTGTTATGAACCCATTATATTGACACATGTGTAACATTGAGGGGTTTAGAACCTGAGAGGGGATCTAGAAGGCTAATCCCACCACTGCCACATACCGTGTTTCCCCAAAAATAAGACAGCGTCTTATATTAATTTTTGCTCCAAAAAACGTATTAGGGCTTATTTTCAGGGGATGTTTTATTTTTGTCATGTACAACCATCTACATTTATTCAAATACAGGCAGTCCTGTCCTCTTCTTCTGGTTGCTGTACAAGGGTGGAGGGCGGGGTTTCACTCAACTGGGGCTTATTTTTGGAGTAGGGCTTATATTACGAGCATCCTGAAAAATCATACTAGAGCTTATTTTCAGGTTAGGTCTTATTTTAGGGGAAACAGGGTACTCTCGGCGAGAGGGAAATGATTAAAATGATTTCATTTATTTATTTAAAATATGGTTGGATGCCTCACTTCACGATGCAGGAGGGCATCATTTTTTTTTAGCGGTGCTAGAACTGGGCCTTGTATTGTACTGGTTTTCTAGATGAAGCCTACTTAGAAGTGCTTTACCCTTCCCTTCCTCTAGGGGCGCTGTGGGACTGTGCCGCTGGCCCAAGGCCACCCAGGCTGGCTCCACCCTCAGGAAGCACAGTGGGGGGAATCGAATTCCCAACCTTTGGCTCCACAGCCAGATGCCTTATTTGCTCATAATTAATGTGATTCCCAAGCTCCCTCTCCATTTCTTTACAAATAAAACCAATATGACAAAGACAACCTAAGCCTCCACCATATGTAGGACTCATACTGAATCTATAGCAGTGGTTCCTAACTATGGGTAACCTGGGTGTTCTTGGACTGCAACTCCCAGGAGCCTTCCCCATTAACTATGCTGGTCAGGGTTTCAGGGAGTTGTAGTTGAAGAACAAGGTTAGGAACCACTGCTCTATAGGAATCCACACCACCTCCCGTCTTCTGTTTCGTTGCCCCACCTTTTTGTCAAGTCTTGCTAGCCAACATGGCAGCCGAAATCTCATTAGCTGTCCAAATGGCACACTTGCTTTTTCCAGTGTAGACTGCGTGTCATTGGTGATCCATGCTAAGTACCCCTGCTTCCCTTCCGAGGGCATGTTCAAAGCAACACACGCTCCTTCTTTCTCCTTCTCTTCCCTTGTTTGGGTTGGGTCAGGAAATCCCCATTTACCTTTTGCAGCACTGAGGGATAACATGGTTCCCGCTTGTTATCTTGTGTCTCGGTTCCAAGATTTTTGTTCTAGTAGATGTAACTGGAAAGAAAGGAATTAAAACATTGGAAAAGTTACTCTTGGAGCCAACAGCTCCCTTGACTCTTTCCCTTGACTTTACTGTTGCTGGTTTCGGTTGTAATTGTTTCGGGTGATAATTTGCTTTTAACAGATGCTTTCTCATTCTGAAGTGCTTTGAGAAATATCATGGTTGCAAAACAGGAGACAGAAATGATGAAGAATGATGTGGTTTCACGAGATTTCTAACTTATGGCAACCCTTTTCAGGGTTTTCCAGGTCGGGAATACTCAAAAGTAGTTTATCATTCCCTTCTTCTGTTACATGCAATAATAACTGCATGCCATTAAGTTGATTTCGACTTATAGTGACCCTTTCCAGAGTTTTCTAGGTACAGAATCCACAGAAGTGGTTGCCCAATCCTTTCTTCTGGGGAGACGCCCTGTGACTGTGTAGCTTGCCCAAAGCTACACAGGCTGGCCTTTCTCCCAGGAGCGACAGTGGGGAATTGAACTCCCAACCTCTGGCTCTGCAGCCAGATACTTAACTCACTGATCTATCCAGCCATATGAGAGTTAGATAAATAGATGGAAAGATGGAAAGAAATAAAGACTGACAGAACTGGACTATTCTTTATATCCCATTGGCCACTTGAGCACTCCTTCTACAAACCTATCCCTTCAAGGTTACAATCTAGTAAACAAGTCCATAAATAGAACCTGGCAGAACTGAGAATTTTTTTTTTAAAAAAAATCATTTCCCCACAGCTCTTGATCAGTTCCCATAGGAACCTGCGTGTGCAGTTAGATAAGGCTGAACTGGAAACCATGAAGTTGCCAAAGGGGACGAGATACGCCATTTGGATATGTGGATCGTGCCAAATAGCATATTGATGTCCCCACCCACCCTCCCACCCTCAAGCAATCCTATTTAGACTACACCAGTCCACACCACACCCTGCAGTCACACCCTGAGCTATGAAGCTGTGTGAAAGTATGTGTTTTCATAAATAGATGTCTTTCACTGCTTAAAGGAACTCTGTTTCCAATATCATGTTAACTGTGAGCCCATGGAAGCTACAATTTAAGGCCTTGGGTTATGAAATCCTCTAAAGCAGCGGTCCCCAACCTTTTTGGGGCCACGGACCGGCTGGGGGGAGTGAGCTCCATGCGTGAGCGTGACACGCCCCCTGCGAGCGCGACACGCCCCCCACGCGAGCACGACACCCCCCCACGCGAACGCGACATGCCCCCGGCATGCGTGTGTGGGGGGGTGGAGATCCATATCCGCAGCCCAGTTCCGGTAAGCCCATGGACCGGCACCGGGCCGCGGATCGGGGGTTGATGACCCCTGCTCTAAAGGCTTCCTTTAAAAACTCCTCAATTTCACATTTGTCACAACAGAATCCTGCAGGTAAAGAAAGCTACCGGACCCTTTGAACGTCCCATAGCTTAGGGAGTCAGCTTGTCTTCATTCAGTCCCATGTGTCGGGCAGCTTTTTCTCCTGTCTCATGAGGGGTCCTCCACACAATGGTGTTGCCTCCAGGCCTTGTAGGGTTGTTCTGGATCATTCTGGGCTTTTCTGTTGCAGGTTTGAGTAGATCATGCCAGTGTTTGCTTCCATAAAGGAGGATGGACTTTGTTGAGGGATGAACTGGGATGCGCTGGGTCATCCTGGTCCTGCCTGACCACCGACATCCACAATTGCTTCTTGACCTCTCACTCCCAACACAGGTTGCCCTTTAGTGGACCTTCATCATCCCACCCCCTGCCTGCTTCACTCTGTCCTCCCTCCCTTTCTTGTTTTACCTGTCCACAGGGTGTGGCCAGGTGTAGACAAACCAGCAAAATAGTGCTCATAAGGAAATATCATCAAATGACACATATCTCCAAATGCATGGATCGTCATGGGAAAATACCATACTAAAGGTCGACAGGAGTAGATCTTGCAGTTGAACAAAGCAGAGCAGAAATATATCACCACCGGAGGCGGGAATATTAACACACACACCCCAGAAGGCAAAACTTTTATCATCTTTCTGTCCTTCTTTCTTACAGTCCAGGGTATCGACAAAGCTCTTCTCCAGCATCACATTTCAAATGATTATTATCATCATCATCTTAGAAGTGCAAACCTAGAAGGGAACCTATGGATCATCAAGTCCAGACCCTGTTAAGGAGGCATAATGGGGGAATCGAACTCCCAACCTCTGGCTCTGCAGCCAAATACCTAAACCACTGAGCTATCCAGCACTTTATATCCAGCTTATCCAAAGAATGATCTCCTCCTGTATGAAAGAGCCTGGTAAAGCCTTCATTTTTCAGATCATATTATGTCGAGTTGGTTCATCTCTCGTAAACTGGCTCCATTGAATCTTTTCCCAACTTGGATGCACTTCTGAGGGCCAATGGTCTGACCTCATCTGGTTTATGAAGGGTCTCCTTTCCTTCACTGTCCCTCTAAAGTTTCTTCTTCTATTCCTAACATGCATATTCCTATCTCTGATGAGAACTGGGAGGGACATGCCCATTGAGGCGCCTGAGACCCCTGCCATTTGACGGGTGGTCTGAACTTCAAAATTCTTGGTTTGGGGATTCTGAGGGGGGCAGAACTTGTAATCGGGCCTTCAAGATGACATGTCTATTGTACAGTCCAAGCAACATCTGCCCATACTTCAGAGGGAAGTGCCAGCAGGGCCAGAGAACCTTGAGTTCTGCCTCTTTCCCCCCTGCAGAAACAAAAACGAACAAACAGACCAAATCATTGGGACGCGGGGTGAATCCCCGTAAAAACCGCCCAGTGAGGACTGCGCATGCACAGGGAGTGCCCTGGGAAAACTGGGAGGAAACCAAACACGTGGTTGGATGGGAAGAGGAATGAAATGGCTGAAAAGGGAGCCCAGCAGAAGATACAGAGATGTAAAAAAAAAAGAGCAGCATGAACCACTTGATTGTCTGGACAGGTCACTTCCTCATCCAAACAAAGGAACTATTTATAAAGAGTCATCCATCGGAACTGACAGAAAAATCCCAAGTTCAAATATAAACGGGCGTACGCAACCCACATATGCCCTTCGATCCTTCCAACACCAAGAGGAAATGGAAAAACGGCAACAGAAAAGCCAGAGGAAGACTGAAGGGGCTCCATTGTGCGTGGAACGCCGACTGACAGAGGACGGGAGGGGGAAATGCCGACATTTTCTTGCCAGGTTGCACATGCGCACCTGAGCACTGGTCTTTATGTAGCCAGGATGGTATCACCCAAGGATAAGAGGGAGTTCTGCCAAAATACAAAACATCTAGAGGTACAGGAGGAACCGATGGGGAAGAAGAGAAGGGACTCCAAGACAGTACAGTATGTTGGAGTTAGAGATGGGCATGAATTAAAAAACAAATCACCAAATCCATAAAAAAAAAATCACTAATTCGTCAATTCGTATTCATACGAATCAATGCCCCCAAAGAATCAACAAATTGTTAGCAATTTTTGATTCGTCAATTTGTTTGGCTATAAAACGCCCCCCCAAGGCACCTAGAGACATCAAATTCATAGGCAAATATTCAAATATGGTGTCTCCAGGTGCTTTGGGGGCTGTTTTATAGGGTTTTAAAGAGAAAAAAATTGACAAATCGATTCATCAATTGATCAGAAAAAAACATAAATTCGTAATTCATGATTCATCGACCTTGATTGATGAATCAAAACAAGTCACAATTTTTCTGATTCTTGCCCATCTCTAGTTAGAGTTTTTACATCCTTGCATGATGCCTTTAGCAAGTGTGGCAGGTAGGAATCTTTCTGGAATAGGATGACTGTCAATGTATGCAGCAATAACCAATCATTCTTTCCCTGCCTCTGACTTCAAAGCGAGCCCCACCTCTCTGCTTTTGAGCCCTTTACCCCTCTCTTTTGTCTTTTGCAGTCAATGAGTCTCTTGCAGTCTGTTGCTGAGAGCAGTCATGTTTGTTAGCTTGCTGTAATCTGTTCACTGTAAGTAAAAGAAACATTTTTATTCTTTCTATGACAAATGTCTCAGAGTGAATTATTGAGACTGTAAGTGCCAGTTAATGAGAAAAGGGGTGGTCTATACTGGAGAGGCAGTGGAAGACAGGAGGGCCTGGCGTGCTCTGGTCCATGGGGTCACGAAGAGTCGGACACGACTTAACAACTAAACAACAAAATTACTGGAGAACTTGAAGCTTTTCTGCTCTGTGAATCCCTGCACTTCTACTGTACAACTAGAAGAATTTTATCCAGAATTCTGCAACACAGTGAGGCCATGGCACGCTCAATCAGTGCATCATCCTGGCTGGCAATCAGCAGGCGATTAAAAAAAATTGCAAGAGTGGGTGAGTTAGAATCCAGTATTTCAGCATTTTGTTGCAGGTCCTACGTCTAACCGTTACAACCCCAGTTCAGCAAGTGTGTGTCCTCTGCAGGAAGTGATTCATCATGACAACGATGTGTACGGTGCTGTGTCCTAAACAAGCAGTTAACGAGCAGCAGGCACTCAGGGTTACTAGCTTGCTTCTGCCCCCTGTCCTTTCTCTCCCACAGGCCCGCAGAAGAGCAACCCTCTGGTTCGGAGGCTGAGAACTGCCTATTAGCAAGGGCAAATGCTTACATAAACAGATACTATAAACCATCATCACGTCAGCCTCTTTTCTCACTTCGACTTGGAATCGCGCCTTCCCAGACACTCCGGCTGCACTGGAATTTCTGGCTTTGCAAATTCGTGCAGAACTGGGCATGTCGGAGGCACTTCCTAGGAATGGCTTTGGGGAGTAACAAGCTTCCCTTCCCAGCCTTCACTTTTTTTTTTCCACACATGAGTCACAAAAGCAGTTTAAATCCAGCCCTGTCCCCTTTCCACAGTTTTTTTTTTCCTAAAACACTGCTGGCACAGGAGACCCTTTTTTCAGAAATAAGGTAGAACTGATGGGAAGTCTTTGAGCTGCATCACGTTGGATGGCTATTAAGACTTGAAAGACCCAGGTTCAAATAATTGCTCAGGGTTGTTTCCTTTCTAAGTAAATGGGTGTGAAACATTATCTATCTATCTATCTATCTATCTATCTATCTATCTATCTATCTATCTATCTATCTATCTATCTATCTATCTATCTATCTATCTATCTATCTATCTATCTATCTATCTATCTATCTATCTATCTATCTATCTATCTATCTATCTTTTACCCCACCTTTCTCTTTTAAAAAGGACCTAAGATGGCTTTAATAAGCCAACGTAGACATCGCTGTTTCAGTAATGTATGCATGCTAACAATTCCAGCTCGTTCTAGGACTACTCTATTTGGAACTTTGTCCTGCCAGGTGATACCAAAAATGCGTTGGAGACAATGTATATGGAACATGTTCAGCTTCCTCTCCTGCCGTGCACAAAGGGTCCAGGACTCACTGCAGTACAGGAGTGTGCTCAGGACACAGGCGCTATAGACCTCTTGGTCTATGCCGTCAGCTTCTTATTAAGCCATACACTCTTTGTAAGTCTAGAGAACATGGTAGCTGCTTTGCCAATGCATTTATCCAGCTCGACATCTAGAGAGAGGGTGTCAGAGATCGTTGAGCCAAGGTACACAAAGTCATGAACAACCTCCAATTCTTGTGTGGAGATAGTAATAGAGGGAGGTGAGTCCACGCCCTTTTCTTCAGGCTGATTGTTAATCCAAAATCTTGGCAGGCCTTGCTAAAACGATTCACAAGTTGTTGGAGGTCTTCGGCAGAATGGGCAACAACAGCTGCATCATCGGAGAAGAGGAAGTCCCGCATGCATTTCAGCTGGACTTTGGTCTTCGCTCTCAATCTAAAGAGATTAAAGAGCTTTCCATCTGATCTAGTCCGGAGATAGACACCTTCTGTTCCAGTTCCAAAGGCGTGCTTCAGCATGACAGCAAAAAAGATCCCAAACAGGGTCGGCGCGAGGACACAGCCCTGTTTCACTCTGCTTCGGATGTCAAAGGGATCTGATGTTGAGCCATCAAAAACTACAATGCCCTTCATTTCCTCATGAAAGGACCTGATGATGTTAAGGAACCGAGGTGGGCATCCAACCTTGGGAAGTATTTTTAAAAAGCCGTCCCTGCTAACCAAATTAAAGGCCTTTGTAAGATCTATGAAGGCCACAAAGAGTGGCTGTCGTTGTTCCCTACATTCCTCCTGCAACTGTCTGGGGGAAAATACCATGTCAACGGTGGATCTATTAGCTCGAAATCCACACTGTGATTCTGGATAGACTCTGTCTGCGAGCACCTGGAGCCTCTTCAGCACAACACGGGCAAGCAGCTTCCCTACAATGCTGAGAAGAGAGATGCCACGGTAGTTATTGCAGTCGCCCCTGTCTCCTTTGTTCTTGTACAATGTGACGATGTTTGCATCCTTCATGTCTTGTGGTACTCCACCTTCCCTCCATCAAAGACAAAAGACTTCATACAGCTCAGTGGTGATGGTCTCTTTACAGCACTTCAGCAGGGATGTTATCCTTCCCAGGTGCCTTGCCGGAGGCGAGGGAATCCAAGGCCGCTTTTATTTCTGCTAAAGTTGGTTCGCTGTCCAACTCTAGGCAGGCACTCGATGTTATTTAATGCCTCTTCGGTTACTACATTCTCTCTGGAATATAGCTCAGAGTAGTGCTGCATCCAGCGTTCCATCTGCTGTGCTCAGTCCTGGATGATCACGCCTGTAGCAGTCTTCAAAGGAGCAGATTTCTTCTGTATTGGACCTAAAGCCTGCTTGATGCCATCATACATTCCCTTGATGTTACCTGTGTCCGCTGCCATCTGTATCTGAGAGCAGAGCTGAAGCCAATAATCATTGGAACATCTCCTGGCAGCCTGTTGGACTTTGCTATGAGAAGTCGAAGAGCCTGCAAGTTGTACTCACTAGAACAGGCTTTCTATGCTGCTAGAGCTCTCCTCTTATCCTCAATGGCTGGCATCAACTCCTCCAAATGGGCTTCAAACCAGTCTGCCGTCTTTTTGGTCTTCTTGCCAAATGTGGACAAGGCGGTGTTATAAACAGCATTCTTGAAATGTTCCCATCATTCAGGTGCATTTGCATCAGCCGGGCCTGGAAGAGTTTCCTCAAGCGCTTGAGCAGATTCCTCCAGTTTTCTCTGATCGCGAGTCTTGCTGATGTCAATACGTGGTCTTCCTTCCTTTTTTGTATGATATAACTGGGACAAGGTAGCCAACCAATGTGTCACTGGAGACCAAGACCAAGATTATATCCATAGTGTCATGTTTCCAATCACCATTTATGGGTGTGAAAGCTGGGCAGTAAAGAAAGCTGAGAGGATAAACATTGTTGTGTTTAAAATATGGTGCTGGATACCCTGGACTGCCAGGAAGACATACAAGTGGGTCCTCGAGCAAATCAAGCCTGAACAATCTCTAGAGGTCAAAATGTTGAAACTGAAACTGTTCTACTTTGGGCATATCCTGAGAAGGCAGGATACTTTGAAAATGTCAGGATCTGGGTGGTGGCAGGGCTTCCCCTGCACCACCGCCCTGGCAGCTGCGGGATCGGGGCCAGCTTGGTCCCAGGAAAAGCCCAGCATTTGCAGGATCAAGCCCTGCTGGGGCAGCAGCTGCCGGGGCTCTCATGAGGTCCACCTGGGAGTCCTGAGGGAAGGCCTACTTAAGGGAGGACTCTCCCTCCCAGAAGCTGTCTGAGCAACATACATTTTTGGTTGGGCTATGGTGTTCTTGTTCTCCTGTGTTCTTGAGTTCCTGCTCTGAACTCCAGTATTCCTGACCCTGCTCCGGCTCAGTGCTCCCACTCTTGCAGCCTGGTTCCAGCCCCGGTGGTCCAGTTTCCGCTCCTATCCTGGCTAGTTGGTCCGTGTGTGAGTTTGGGCTTGGCCCTCTGTGCTGTTGGCTGGGTTCTGGTGCCCTTGACCCCGCTGTTGAAGGCAACCGTGCACAACCTGGACCCTGACAGGAAAAGACAATAACACTGGGAAAGATGGAAGGCAGCAGGAAAAGAGGAAGACCAAGTATGAGATGGATTGGCTCCCTAAAGGAAGCCACAAGCCTGAGTTTGCAAGAGCTGAGCAGGACTATCAAGGACAGGACATTTTGGAGATCCCTCATTCATAGGGTCACCATAAGTCGAGGGTGTTATGTTATGTAACAGCAACAAAGCAAGTTGACACAGAACTCTATGGGGTAGGACCAAGATGCCAAGCAATGGGTTGGCAGAAGCTGGACAAGACATTCCCTACTTCAGCTTGCAGTAGGAGGCTTTCTAACCCTTCACCAGATGACAAAGGTAAACCTTTTCACCAGGCTTAGATCTTGACGTTGCTAAAGCTGCACCATCCACACACAGGAGGCAAGTAACCCTCCTTGGTGCAACAAGTAATTGGTGTCCATCGAGGAACCCTGAGGTTTTCAGAATTACCCAAAACATGGGTGGGAGGCAGTGGTAGGTAGACCCAGGGTTCCCTGGGTTAAAGCCCTTGGACTTTCTGAGCATCAGGGTCTGTGACGTCATGTGTCCCCCTCCTTAGGTTGCCTCCTGATCCCTCTGAGCTCAGCTGCAATTGTCACAGTAGCTGGGAAAGAAGGTTTAACTCCCAGGAACGGTGTAGTGTAATTAACTGTCCCTGATGTCATGCAAAATATTTGAGAGTAATTTGGTTTTGAATGGGCAGTGAAAGGGTCTGCATTTTTGTGACAATTCCTAGCACGTTGCTTTGTGTCGGCTTGTAGTCTGATTGCCTATATCAGGCTGAAGGAGCAACGGCCAGTCTGTCCTAGGTGACACTGATCATGACTTCTTCAGGGGTGTGGCAAGTAAACCAGAACGTTCCCTTCCGGTAAGCATCTTTCTCCTTTCCAACGAAGAAATTTTGAATTGCTTCTCTCTCTTTTCCCCCCACCCCCTTGCCTTGTCAAATTTAGCGCTGTATCACATTTCAACATTTTTTAAAAGGGAGGAAGTCATTGTAATTCCTGCTTTTCTGCTTCTTGTAGTCTATGCCCCATTGTTCCCACCCTTCATACGGTGCAGGGGAGAGAGGCAAACATATAATCAGGCATAAAGTATAAATGGGTTTCAAACAGCGAATTTCCCTTCCAGGACTGTCAGGAATCCTAGAAATAGCTCAAAACAGCCTAAAGTAGTAGAACTGACCTTGTTGCTCACCATTGGAGAGGAATCCTGTTTCTTTTTTGTTTCTCCCAAAATTATTGGGTCAGTGAAATGTTATCTCTATTTTTTTCCCCTTCATCTGCTGAATCAGAGTGACTCCCTCCTTACACTGGGGCTCCGAAGCCTGCAGGGAACACACAGACTACACACTGATCTCAGCACCCCATCTAGAACTGGCCTCCATCCCCATAGGTAACTCTCACAGCCGTACGAAGAGACCTGCACAGCCAGCAGCCAAACCTTGCTGACAGCTTACAAAACTGAAAGAGAGGGAAAGTTGTGTGTATATCGCTTACGGGAGAAGAAGGTATATACTGTATAGAAATCTGCAAACATGCACGGTGTATCGGGAGATTCTAAAATCACTGTATAACAAATATATATTTCTGGATGTATCACTTGTAACAAAAAAGAAACTCAAGTTGGAACGAATACAATACCCTTAAATCCAGGATGGGGAAACGGCAGGACTCCAACTCCCATTATCCCCAGCCAGTAGGCCCAGTGGTTGAGGATGATGGAACTTGTTGCCTGCAGCCAAGTCCTACTCTCCCTTTTATGTGACTGTGTGAAAGGGGAATGACTGAAGGAAGGTAATGAGTTTATGTTAGAGATAAGGTGGGTGTGTCTCCTGTTAATCAGAGGGCAGTCCTCTGCTGGCAAGTATCCACTACTTCAGGAGTTAGAATCTGTGGCCTTCCATATCTTATCATGGAAAAACAAAAGTAAAATAGAAAACGAAGAAGACAAACATGTTGCGGACCTTAAAGACTAACTGTTATATTTTAATGTGAGTGTTCGTGGACGAGTCCACTTTCTCAGACATAAGAGTGGGACTACATGGCCAAGATTTATACATTTATGCATGGCCTCAAATCAGAGACTGTATTTAGACACAAGTGGCTGACCTGGCAATGACTTTTAAAACCCCTATTGATATTAAGTTCCCCTCCCAGGAAGCATTTTTCTGTAAACAATGACAATGATTGGTGGCGAAATTAATCCCAGGCTATACATAACTAGTAGGAACAATGTGGTAAAGACTAGTATCTCTAATCACCAATGAGACTTGGGAGGTGGCACTGATATATAGTAAAAAAAATATAGCTGGGAATTTCAGCAGATACAAAATAATAGTTTACATTTTATAATGATCTAAGAAACCTTGGCTTATATTGAGTCCGATGGGATGGGTTCTAAACATGTGTGTATATATATATATATATATATTATCTCAGCTGCCTCTCTGGATTCTTTTAATTTTTCTTCTCCAGAATGGCAACTTTCAAGGCTTGTGCAGAGTATCCAGGTAAATTAAAATGATTTGAAACAGGTTTCTGTGTCTTGCCCTTCCTAATGTCCGGATTGTGTCCATTAATTCTTTTGTGCAGAAACTGACTTGTTTGTCCTATGTAAAGTGTAGAGGGGCATTGTTGGCAAAAGAGAGCATAGATAACATTGGCAGAGGGGCAGGTAAAGGTACCCTTGATCTTGTTTGTGACATTGTTAGGTCCTGTATTCGTATTGCCAGAATAAATGTTGAGACAGAACTGGCATCTATCCATATCTTGTTCAGTGACTGCTCCCATCACCATTGTCCCAGCTGCTGGGAGCAGTTGGAATCTCAAAACTATATCTAGATACTATTTAGACCTGATGTTCCCAGAGATATTTCAATTTATTTATAAATTTATCTAAAATAATATTTCTCTTTCAGTTAATTAACTTCACTTTAAATTCATTAAACGTTTTATAATTATCAGTTGACCGATTAACTTCTAAAATCTCAGAGCAGTTTTTAATAAAAACAGATGCAATAAAACAAAGTGGTAAAAATAGTGAAACTATAAGTCAATATACAAATTCAAGAATCTGGAACTCATGAACAAACTGGTGTTACTGAAAACATGAGCAATCAGGAAACTCTGCAAAATTAACAGATAACTGCAATGTTGAAAGCCAGCAAAATAAATCAGATAAATTTGCAGGTTCAATATGAATTCCTGCATCACCACCAACCACCTGAGGTTATGTCTTAGCATCTTCTAGAAATGTTCCCCCTATTCAAATAAAATCCTTATTTCATGCATATTGTACTCAACGGATCAGTGCATTTCTTCCAACTGGCAAAAATAGGTCTCTTGAATGCCTAAGGCACTTTAAAAGTGATCTAGACACGCATTCTTAAGGATTTCCTTCATTATAACCAGCTCTGTCATTCTCCACCCAGTTTCTTCCTTCCTAAAGCCTTTTGGATGGAGATTTTCTGATCCGCCAAACAGGAAATTATGTCTCGTGCCAGCCTAGAGAATAGACATATTGAACGGATTGATTTTTGTTCTTTTGTAACCCCCTTTAGATAGTTATTACAGAACGATTATGCAGAGCACAAGAAATCCCATTGCCAAGGACCAACCCAAGATAAACCAGCAGGCTCTAGACATCTAGCAGGCTAGAAAGAAGTGGTTCAAAAAAATAATAATCCTGTTATCCTAATTTGTTCAAAATTTCACTGTTGATTTTAAAATGAGTTCTTTTAATCGCCATATAATGGCAACATTATTCTGAACAACAATCAATGTTGAGAAATGTTACTTTGTTACTGTTGAGAAATGTTACTTTGTTACTGTAACTAACAAATCCCCAAATCTGACTTTAATCTGTTACTGGTAATTTTAGTAAATTATTTTTTTAAAAAAATTAAATCTTTAACTGTTTGATAGATTAATCATGGAATACATCTCAAGCTTCTTTAGCAATTTAATATTCGTGAATTTATTTTCTAACTGGCACCATCACTAATGATCCCAGACAGATATATCTTGGCGGTTGTCTGTTCTTTGCATGAAAATCCTGCAAGCCTAAATCAAGGAGATTATGTCTGCACTGCTTAATTAACAGATTTTAATTTCCCAGGGTGTACCATTTCATTTTGTTGGGGGGGGGGGCATCAGGCCAACATTAAATGGATGTGGCTCTCACTTTCATTTGGATTAAAAGATCACTGGGGTCAGAGTGGGGGCAATGATGCCCAAGCTGTTGCAAAGTTTTGAATTTTTGGTTAAATTCCTCTAGCTGGTATACAAAACAATGGCAGGTGGACGAAAGTGGAGCTGGAAGCCTTGATCAGAGAGCACTGCTCATTGGGAGCCCGAACAGGCAAATAGTTAAAAAAAGACTAAATAAGATCTAGTACTTTATCATAGGCCCAACCTGTTGATACCACTGATGTAAGGATGATTATAAAGGGGTTCACATCTGCTAAAGTTGGCTTGTTTGGGTGTTTGGTTTTGTTTACAGTTCTGCTTCAGAGAGAGATCCTACATGCACACAGAAAGGGCTTTCCCGCTCAGAATCTCGCTTTTCATCTGAGCAACAAGAGATGATGGTGAGGGCTGCACGCTCTCTTCATCACATGTCTCAGTGGATTTTTTGAATAAGGCTTGGGCGTAGCTTCTATATGCCAAAAAAGGTGGTCCCCACCACCTCTATAGGACTAGTTTCAGCACTGGTTGGTGCCCATTGTAGTTGAAGGAGTGAAAGGCACAGCAGCCAATGAGGGTGGTGGTGGAGTATTCACACATGTGTGTACATGCACAGAAGCGTTCGCATTCACACAGAAACACACACAGAGGCAGACAGGTAAACATCCACACACACAGTGGCCACTTGCCTCTGATAAAGAGGCAAGCAGGAACCGAGTGGCCGGGAGGCACAGCCTGAGCCTTAGGTCGGGCAGTAACAACCACAACTTTGTCTAATGGACAAACCGCCAGTGGCTAGGTTTAGGGAATCTGGACTGTTGTGTTTACTGCAAGACAATTTTAAAGGAAGCCATGAGGGGAAAACACAACGCCAAAACACGACCCAAGTAGAAGATGTTATTATATCTGCTGTTGGTTTTATGTATCCTATACTTCCAACGGGTGAAAAACAGAGTATTTCAGAACACGGCAGCATATAAATAGTCACTGGGATTTCATCTCACCCAACACGGGGCATTTTGTCCCTTTTCTCTGCCGTTTTAAAGGAAATATTCTAGAACAGAAGCTTAACTCGTCTTCCCAAAAGGTCAAAATTACTCACTTCAGAAACTGTTGTATGTTTTCCCACACTGTGTTACAACGTCACGTTGGTAGATTAAAAATAATTAAAGTAATAAAGCAGCAAGCGGTGGGAACTGCAGAGGCATTTTGCTTGCTTCATCAGCAGGACAAGAATGGTTTGGGCCCATTCGAACTGAGAAGGGCTTGAAGGGCACAGAGCTTAGGTGGTCCAGAGTATCAGGATAAAAGGAGACTTGGAAATCCAGATTTGGAAATCTATCCATCCACTCCATCTTTCAACAAATACACTCTGCCCAAAAATCTCATTAGGGCTTAACTCTGGGGTAGGTGAAATCGCATAAGCTGAGGTAGCAGGATGGAGCTAATTAACAAGGTGCTGGTAGAGCGTCTGGTCACAAGCCAGTTGGACAGCCAGCACCTGCAAGCTGCAGTTTGCAGGTAATTAATCCCAGGTTAGAATCCGATCCGGAGTAAAATCTTGATAGGATTCTACACAGGGAACCTCTAGCCTTCCTGAAGTGGGTGTACTCCAGCACCCAGCAGCTCAAGGCAACACAGTTGATAATGAGAGATGATGGGAATTGTAGTCCTGTGACACTGGAAGAGCTGTGGATTCTGCACCCTGCTTTAGCAGTTCTATGGGAAGGAGAAATTGCTGTTACTGACACATTTGATGTGCCTGACCCCTCAACTGGCAAGTGTAATTAGAGTTGTTACCTAATTAATTCCTAATGATTATTCACATTTTCCTCTGCCTAGGAAGGAAGGAGGCCCTGTAGCTGAGTCCATGCAACAGGTTACGGGGGGAAGAAGAGGCAACTTGACGGTATATGTAGGTATTCTTTATTTATTTCTCTTATATTTCAGCCCCAACACTTTCTGGGGAATGCTCTACGTCAATTAAACAATTAAAACAAACTGCCATCAATAGCAGATGTTGAAAAGGAAAAAAAAAAATAGCCCCAAACTAAGAATTATAACAGCCTGCTAATGCGCTGGTAAATAAATATTTAAAGGGGCTTAAGGAATTTTAAAGAGGACGAGACAAAAAAGGTTGGATATTGAAAATGTGGGTACAACATGGATGCAGCTCCCCACTGTGCTTCTCCAGTGCCATGAACACCACTCCACACACACCAGTGGCTGCTTATACCCATCATATTAGGTGGCTAATATGCAACACAATGAAAAAGAAAGCTCTTCAGGGAAGTAGGAAGTGACAAGCAGAAGGTCTATGACCCTGATGTCAAGCTCCCATAATATAAAATCTTGGAAAAATTTATTTATTTAGACTACCACTCCCAGAATTCCCCAAGGATCCCTCTGTTGGGGGAGGAGTTATATTGGAGTTTTTACAACCTCTATTTTTACTCCAAATAGAGTAGTCCTAGAACGAGCTGGAATTTTTAGCATGTATACATTACTGAAACAGCGACGTCTACGTTGGCTCGGGCATGTTGTGAGAATGGCTGATGGTCGGATTCCAAAAGATCTCCTGTATGGAGAATTAGTGCAGGGAAATTGCCCCAGAGGGAGACCACAGCTGCGATACAAGGATATCTGCAAGCGGGATCTGAAGGCCTTAGGAATGGACCTCAACAGAGGGGAAACCTTGACCTCTGAGCGTTCAGCCTGGAGGCAGGCGTTGCATCACAGCCTCTCCCAATTTGAAGAGACCCTTGTCCAGCAGACCGAGGCAAAGAGGCAGTCACGGAAGCAGCAAAATCAGGGAGCTGGACAGGGGACAGATTGTATTTGTCTTCAGTGTGGAAGGGATGGTCACTCTCAAATTGGCCTTCTCAGCCACACTAGACGCTGTTCCAAGTCCTCCATACAGAGCACGTTACCATAGTCTTTCGAGACTGAAGGATGCCTAATACTAATAATACAACCTCGTATGCTGCCTCTAGCAGGTGTAGGGCTGGAAAGAACCTTTCTTGGCTGGGGAGACTGCCAAGGTATCCAACACTAACCAATTGTTCCCTCCTGCCTCAGAATTCAAAGAGAGCCCTGCATCTCTGAGCCCCCCCCCTCAAGAGTTTGCTTAAGCCTCTTGTTGAAAGCAAATGTGTTTGTCAGTTTGCTGTTTGATTTGTTCAGTTGTAAGTAATGACACCTTCTATTCTTCCTCTTACAAATGTCTCAGAGTGAGTTACTGAGACTGTAAGTGCCACTTCATGAGAAAAGGAGTGGACTCATCTGGAGAACCTGAAGCTATTCTGCTCTGTGAACCACTGCATTTCTGTGCAGCTAGAGGAATTTAACCCACATTCCAAACTCTGCAACAAGTTATGGTCCAAAAAGTTACTTTTCCATGATCTTCACTGAGGAACTGGCTGGTTCATCCTTGAAACCCCTTCCCAGAATAGAGAGGATTCAGGAGAGCAAGTAATCCATAATCTCTAGGCTGTAGGTAGTCACTGTCTGCCCTTCCTCCCCTTCCTAGATCAAGGAAAGAAGCCAGCTGGACCAGCTCAAGACTGAAGCCACGTCCACAGAAGGAGTAAAACAGGCATTCAGTGACGGGCTTGAGAGAGAGCACAGCTTCAGGCAGGTGGGCCCCCATCCTCTGACCCCATCTAACCTGCCAGATTGCTCCTGGGGGTTCCCCACCCCCACCACAGGGGTGCAAGGGGCCCAGATCTGAACCCCAGCACCTGCAGTTAAAAACCTGAATCGTGTCTCAATGAGCCAATGGGATTGATCTTATTGTTATTGTCAGGGATGTTGGCAAGTCTTTCGGTCCGAGTCCCGAGTTCGAGTTTGTCTTTGCTATGAAGTCCCAAGATTTTTTTCCCCAGAAAAAAAGGGAGGGGTGGGTGGGTTCGGAGTTGAACGTCAAGTCCAAGTCATTGAGTAAAAAAACCTGAGTCGAGTCGCCGATGTGACTTAAGCCCAACTCGACAACAAGTCCCGCAACTCGAGTGCCCATCCCTGGTTATTGTTGTTATGACTATACATCATAATAAGATATCCAAAACTAAAATCCAATATCAAATCATACGGTATTTACCATCAGTACAAAGCAGACTGAAACTCGAATTGCAGTTAAGTGTAAGTTTCTAATCCAATTACTGCAGTGATTTAATCATCTGTTTTCTTATTAAACAAGCCACCGCACAAAATTTTGCAACCTTAGCTGTAATTTCACTTGATGAATCAGAGGGGAGAAAAGTGATGGACAACATTCGGATAATGTTTTAAAATTGGGGAAACAAGTAGATTGCACGAGTCTTTATAAAATGTGCAATACAGCAGGATAGGTTCAGCAGTTTCCACCATACCAGATTAGCAAGAGCAAAAATGTTGATCGTAGGGGATATGTGAGTATCTTCCCTCTAGAATAGCTGAAGGCAATGGGATTAGGGTGGGGATGAGTGTGAGACACATTTTAAAACGTAAAATAAATAAATAGATGAAAGATCTCTGCGTGTAAAAGGTATGACCCATTTCGTGCTAGGCCATAATTTATACCTATATCTCACCCAATCAATTAGAGATTTTAAAAGCCTCCATTCAGCATAAGTAGAAGAGATGATTTAACAGCAATATTGCTACCCACAACTGAGCACTGCATCTGGATAACAACAACAGATGGATAGAAGAATCTGCTATTAGGAGAGGTTGGTAGAGAAGCACTAGGGAAAGCTTGAAGCTGTGAAGAGCAGAGGCTAGAATTGCTTATTACAGGTGAAATCACACATTAGAAGACAAAAAGCCTATTACAATGTTTTCCCTCCAGTCACACATTTCCTTCAAAGCTCCATGTCTGAGCAATCTGATGTCCACATGATTTCTGTTTTTACCTCTTGATGATACATGCCAGCAAGCAAATTTGCAACATGCAGAGCCAGGCAACTTTGTGCCAGGGTAAATAGATGTCTTTTCCCTATAAAGGGAGCTTTGCTTCTAATAATGTATTAAATCTACCATACAGTTTGAGCCTGAGAGGCAAGTACACAGAGTCCATAATTTACTGGCAGTAGCTAGGCCTGGCTCTCAGAAACCCCACTTCTGACACCACAGTTTCTCTGTCACTACTGACAGAGGAGGAACAGCAAACATGGGGATTGTTGGTGTGTATGCATGCAGGCTTTTATCTCTGCATAGATACATGCAGGAACATAGACGGTGAAAGGTGGCATAAATCTCCAAATTCTTGAATAATAACAAGGAAGGAAGGAAGGAAGGAAGGAAGGAAGGAAGGAAGGAAGGAAGGAAGGAAGGAAGGAAGGATAAATATGAGATGGACAGATTCCCTAAAGGAAGCCACAGGCTTGAGTTTGCAAGAGCTGAGCTGTTGAGGACAAGACATTTTGGAGATCACTCATTCATAGGGTCGCCATAGGTCAGAGGCAACTTGACAACAACAAAGACCAGTGAGGATCACGTTTAGATCCCAGCTCAGTGGTGCAGTTACTGGGTGACCTCAGGCCTGTCACACATTCCCTGTTTGTCTCTCAGCAAAACCTACCTCACAGGGATGCTGCTAGCATAAAATAGATATTTGCACTGGGCAGAACCCGCATGCGTCTCATCCGATGCTCCTTGGAGAGCCAGATAAGGCAATAAATAAAAGCAATGAAGCATTTTGTAATATGTACAAAAGTAAATGCAAGGGGGAGGCATCCCAGTGGCTACTGGGAGAAAGAGGAAAGCTGGATTGGGTGATGGGGAACCCGCAGCCTCCCAGAACCTACTGGACTAGATTTATTTCCCTGGTGCCTAACCATTAGTCATGCTGGCTGGGGCCAGTGGGATTTGAAGCCCATCAACAGTTGGAGGGCCACAGTTTCACTCTTGTGATAAAACCTCTGCCTGATCCAGCAGGGATGTTTCTTATGCTCCTGCGAACATCAATTAAAGTTGTGCCTGTGGCACAACAGTTAAACAGTAGACTAGATTTTCTCTAAGCTATGACAGGGATAGCTCTGTAGTTTAGGTGTTGAGCCAGAGGTTGGGAGTTCGATTCCCCACTTGTGCCTCCTGGACGTAGAGCCAGCCTGGGTGGCCTTGGGCCAGCTGCACAGTCCCAAGGTTGCCCCTAGAGGAAGGGAAGAGTAAAGCACTTTTGAATATTCTCTACCTGGAAAGCCCTGAAAAGAGTCGCCATAAGTCAGAATTGACTTGATGGCACATGATTATTATATTATTATTAGCTCTTGGGATAGCTCAATAAGTTGAGTACCCAGGAGTTGGGAGTTCAATTCCCCACTGTGCCTCCCAAGAGAAAGGTTAACCTATGTAGCTCTGGGCAAGCTGCACAGTCCCAAGGTTGCCCCTAGAGGAAGGGAATGGGAAATCACCTCTGAGTATTTTCTACCTGGAAAACCCTGAAAAGGGTCACCCTATGTCAGAATTGAACTGAAAGCACATGATGATGATTATACGACAGGGAAAACTTCCAAAAGGCAAAGCATCTACTGGCTTAAGAAGGCCCTAATAATCTATTTACTAATGCAAGGTGCAAAATAAGATACATACTTTATTGAATAACTCTTCGGACTATTCCAAGCACAAAAGAACCCCCCCCCCCCAAAAAAAAAACAATTACATATTGACTCGTGGCTCAGAGAACAGAGGAAATCGGAGAACTATTTGCAGAATTGAAAACATGTGCAAACTTCCAAGCAGTGGAATTTAACAGGTGCAACTAGTCTGAGCATGGAGCAGGCATTGCTGCACCATGTAGGTTTTAAAGGTAAGAGGGAGAGGGGGTGAGAGATGGAGAGACAGGTGGAAATCACACGAGGCAGCCCTAACGCTGCTGAATAAACAGGGATTGAAATGAAGCTGGCTAAGTGCTCAAAGCCCTGGGCTTAGATCAAATCACTCACAAAGGCACATTTGGAGCCTCACAGCATTCTGCTGATCTTTTTTTTTTCCTCATTAAAATAAAAAAGTGAATTGCAACTTCTGGAAGACTTCGGACTTTTAAAATGGATCGCAGCCTCTTCCCTCAACACCACTCAATAGGCCAAAATATCTGTTTTTTAAAATTAAAAATGGGCTTCTAACGACCTCTAGTTTCTACAGGGGAGTGTAGGTGAGCATTTTTGGCACTCTGAGTAGGCCCCAGAGATTTAGGGGACGACAACTGGCTCCCAGACCCATCCAATGTTATTAAGATGGGCAAATCTGCCAGTTTCATTTCTCTCCCCCCCCCCCAACATGAAACTGAGGCTGTCCTATTATGAGCACATGATGAGAAGGCAGGATTGTCTGGAAAAGACAATAATGGTGGGCAAAATAGAAGGTAGCAGGAAAAGAGGCAGGCCATATACGAGATGGACTGACTCCCTAAAGGAAGCCACATGCTTGCGTTTGCAAGAGTTGAGAACAGGACCTTTTGGAGATCACTCATTCATCGGGTCACCATGAGTTGCAGGTGACTTGATGGCACATATAGAAACAACAACAATGATGTCCCAGGCATAAAGAACTGTGTGGATAATTCTGATTAAAACTTAAATTAAATTCTTAGCATACTAATCTAAACACACCTGAGCTTCTTGGATGGATAAGAGATACCAACATAAGCTGTAAAACGCACCAGCATTAAGACCAGTTACATGGAACTATTCAGTGGCTTTGTGAAAACGGCAGTTAGCTCAAACCACCCTCGGCATACCCTTCCTTTTCCGCCTTAAAATTCTCTGTACTACGGAATTCTTCTGTATATCACCCCAGCATCTCCCAGTGAATCCTTATCCACCCCTGTACTAAAAAAAAAAAAAAGTCACATTCCACAGAGATAAGCTATAGTGTCACTGGTTTGAATCCTACCTCTCTTTTCCAGAGCGTGTCTACTTCACATAACTGTTGTAAATACATTGCTGAGATTTTATAACTATGTATATGGGAGACTTAGACTGTATTTTTTAAAAAATCACGGATTAATTCTTGACTGCAGGAATGTGGGAGTTGTAGTCAAAAAAGGCAACTCTTCTAAGATTTGCCCATGACCGTATGATCCAACCGTCACCTTTATTCACCCATGACTGTGGTCCCGCTTGATTTTATTTTATTTTATTAAATTTTTGGCCCCATCAACACAACAGCACCAGCGAATATCATCATCAAGAGTAGTCAGTTGACTAGATGGGCAGGGGGAAAATTTAATAAATAAATAAATAAAATAAAATAAATTATTATTGTTTGGAGCTGTTGTCCGTTCTTATCATTGTGAACCACTGATTTCCCTAGACATTTAAAGTGTTCCCTCTATGTCGTTGCAAAATTAGCAGACTTTCTTGCTATGGACCACAACTTCCAGAACCCTTGAGTCAGCATCGCCTACAACGTTCAGAGGCGACCTCTTTTGCCTGCTTTAGGAAGCTGTTGCAAATATATTACTGAAATTTGCAGCAGCCTTCTAAAGCAAGGAAAAGAGGTCGCCTCTGAACCTCGTAGACGGTGCTGACGAAAGGATTCTGGAAGTTGTGGTCCATAGAAAGGAACTCTGCCAAGGTCCACCCATTCAGACCCGAACCTGTACTTCAGAGCCAGATCAAGCTTTTCAGGTCCACGTCTAGGGATGTAGCTTTACCAGAAGTCCTTGTTATGGGTTGTGGGAAAGGGTGTCTCGCGGTTCTCTCCCATCCCAGAGAAAGCCCTTTGTTTCCCAAGAAGGAAGGAGAATGCAAGCCGCTCAAGGCAGCTGTGCTCTCCTCTGTGAAAGCCCAACGGTGGTGGTACTCACTTCTTGTCTCTCGGCCCCTCAGCAGAAGCGGCCCCTTTCCCCAAAGACCTCCAGGGGCATTTAAACAGGACCCTCAGCGGTGGCTGGCGCGGGCACTTGCTTCTCCCCTCGTCCTGGGCTTTCAGCAGCAACCAGCGTGTGGGCAAGGCAGAGGCATTCTTCCCAGCCTGGCTTGTCAACGAAGGCCCTGCCTTGTTCTGGGCAGGAGCCAGCAATGTGGGTGGGTGTTTTTGCCCTTCAGGGGATCAAACAGGTTTCTCCATCCGCAGAAGAGAGAGGAAAAGAGAGAAAGAGAGAGAGGCACTCCCCCCCTTCCACCCCCACCCCCTCTTCTTCACTTCAACCAGGAGGTGCCTCTCCCTGGGCACATTCTTCACATTCCCTACCCGGTGTCACTCAAGCCCTCCTAGATTGACAAGGGAGGGTCAGAAACTGAGTCACCGCAGTTTTGCTTCCACCAGAGCCCAGATGGGTGCCAGGCAGGTGTGGTGGGCGAAGAAACAGAAACCAGTCACCAGCAGCAGCAGTGCATGCCATTGGATTTGCTCCATCTCATGCCCCTTATTGCCCATGCACTGGGCAATTCTCATCACCCACCCCCTTCAAATGGACAGGAACCCCCCTAACACCAGATCTTTGTGTGTTTCTTCTACACACACACACCCAAATTAAGCCTTTCTCCCTGGATAGCTACCTTCCCAGGGTGGTCCTTAGGGTGAGAGAGAACTCTATCACCTTATTCTACCTAGCTGAATCCGCTGTATAACTTCGGTTCAAAGTTGTCCGGTTTGCAAGCAACTCCAAACAGGCATGGCTTAAGGGGTTGGGGCCTGTTTTCCATCTTGCCCCAGCCTGGTTTTCAACATTTCATAAAGAAATTCTTAGCAGCTTTTCTTACATCTTTGAGTTTCTTTCTTCCTTCTTTGTATGGAATCTAATATTTGTTTTGGATAAACTTTTTCTTTGTTTTGGAATTTGGAGACCGACTGATGGTTAATAAACGGGATACAGACAGAAGCCTCCTTAGTGCGACAAACATTATAATTATTGGATCCCCTTCTGGGAGCTGCTGAACCTCTGGGGTGGCACATTTCATGGGCTGAGTGTGCATCAAGGCAGGCTAATCTGTTTCTGACAGCTTTTTATATAAGAACCTTGAAGTATAATTGACTGCCCTTTTGTTTCTTATTAACAGTCTCCTACCAAGCAGCAGCTAGAGGGCTTTGCTTACTTCTTGTTCCCAAACAGGGCGAATGATGCCGACAGTCAAGAAGCTGGGTGTGGAAGTCAAAACATCTACCTGATGAAAGGAAATCAAACTGGTTTTTCCATAAGTCTCTTGGCTGAGCCTCCCTCTTGTTTCAACTGCAAGTGGCAAGAAGAATGTATTTTTCTTGCGAAGGGCAAGGGTGATACTAAATTTGAGATCTTTCTGGGAAACCAGGAGAGCATCTGTTGTTCATTCCATCAGAGCCCCTTGCTTTTGCATCACCAACCACCTTTTACCATGGGTTTCTAAACTTGTCTTGACATTGCACTGTTAAAGAGTTTGGCTATCCAGATGTTGTTGTTTTTTTGTCAAGGAGTGAGTCTTAAAAATTCTCTGCACAGACAAGCAGGTACTAGAAACTTTCTCTCACAAGGTTCTACACACTTAATGGAACTGCAAATCCCAGGATGGTGCCATAACAATTAAAGTAGAATCAAACCATCATAATTGTATAATGGTGTAGGTAGCACTTATCTCCAGAACACTACATCGGCATGTAATCCCTCACCTTTGATAGCTATGGTTAAAGGGGGTCTGGAGAGCTATTGTTCTAGAGCAGTGGTTCTCAACCTTGGGCCCCCAGACGTTCTTGGACTAAAACTCCCAGAAGCCTTCAACATTAGCTGTGCTGGTCAGGATTTCTAGGAGCTGTAGTCCAAGAACATCTGGGGACCCAACATGGGGAATGACTGTTCTAGAGCTTTTAATAGTACCGCCTTTTAAAATATTTCCATACTTATTGTTTTTAGCTTTTAAATATTGTCTTTTGATGATGTAAGCCACAGTGGGTCCTTTTGAAGAAGAAAGGTGGGGCAAAAATACTTTAAATAAATAAATAAATGCCATAAAATATGCAGAAACAGGACATAAGAAGGATGGGTGGTTCTTACTTACACAGAAGGCTCTCGTTCTTGAGAAGCGATTTCTTTGTTCCCATGGCCACAGAAGCTGCTGTAACACTGGCAAGTTTACAAACTTCTAAAACGTTGTCAGGCCATTTCTTAAAATCGGCCAGCCGTATGCCAGCATCATTGAACCGTAGTCTCTGGTCCACTTTAACACATGCTTTGATCAATTCCCTACATTTTTATCTTATCTCAGACATTGCACTGTCTAACCATCCCAGTTGCCCAATGCAGAAGGCATTTTACTAGTCTTTGTTTTCAAACAATGCCTGAGGGAATATTTTGCAAAATTCCTGTGGAGCAGTACCTCTGCCCTCCTGGCTGGGGCAAATGCAAGACCTTAAACATTATATCCTGCAGACACAGAGTGGATCTTAAGACTCGCATGTACTAGAACTCTCTAGCCATCAATAAGAGGAAGGATACTGGCCCAAATTAATGATAACATAATGGTTTCAGAAATGGAATACTGTATATTAACTACTGCTGGCAGATTGTTTCTTTATGTTAGTTATCAAGTGACCATTTTCACCATGTTTTCTTTTAAAACCAGGAAGAGCATTATTTCTGCTAGACCTAGTAGTCGTTTGGCTAAACTGTAGTATCAAGCTGAGCTTCAATTTTTGCTTCTTCAGACTTGAATGATGCTTATGCTGATAGGTTTTTAAGGAAACCTGATTGACATTATTCAGACTTTCTTTTATAGTCCCTAACTGCTTGTGCTGCATCACACCTTGGTCCAGGACACCCCCCTGAAGTATGGCAAAGAATCTTGAAGATGTTATCGGACTACAAATCCCAGATTTTTAAGGCTGGAGCCATGGCAATTACAATGATATTGAACAGGTATGACTATGTAATGTAGATACAGTACATTATATATCAGGGATAGGCAGAAGTTAGGTATAATAAGAATTATGGCCTGTCAAGTCAATTGTGACTTATGAGAACCCTTTCCAGGGTTTCCTAGGTATTTGCTACTGAGAAGGGTCCACCATTCTCTTCTTCTGGAGGTGCTCAGCGACTGTGCAGCTTGCCCATGGCTACACAGGCTGGCTCTTCTCTTAGGAGGCACAGTGGGGAATTGAACTCCCAACCTCTGGCTCTGTAGCCAGCTACCTACCTCATCACAGGGATCACTTAATAGAACTTTTTTTTTTATGAGCAAAGGTTTCTGGTTTCATAAATTAATGCTGAATTAGGGTTGCCACCTCCTTTTTTCTGAGAGGCTTCTCACCTTTAAAACAAATACCGCAGCATAGCCCTCTCCATATTGAGAAATTAGATGGTGAAAATGAAGAAGAAACCAGATTCCATTCGATTGGGAAGAATTATCAAAATCTGAAAGAAAGAAAAAAACCCATTAAAGCAAAGAAGGGAGAAAACTTGGCATTTCCTCCCATCCCATTTAGCTGAACTGGGACAAAGGAAGTCTAAGCCCAAATCTCGTCTAAGTCATGAAACACATCGGCCACTCTCTGTGTGCCTGACCTACCTCAGTGGGTTGTAACAAATCTAAACTGTGGAGAAAAAAAGATCTATATACGGTAGACTAAACTCACTGGAGAAAAGGTGGAATATAAACCTAACTCATAAATAAATATAAAGGCATATATACATTTAAATTTCTTGTGAATGTGGTGGGATTGAGAGAAAGGTCTCCCTTGATGATCTTAACAGCCGAGCCGCCTCATAAATGGAGATGCAGTCCCTGAGAAAGCTTGGACCCCAGTCGTTGAGCGCTTTGTAGGTAAAAACCAGCACTTTGAATTCTGCCTGGAAACGGATCGGCAGCCCGTGGAGCTGCTGTAACAGGATATATATACATGTTTATACATTTAAAATATATATGTTCAAAGACAGGCTTCCCTGGGGACTCGCCCATAACTCTCACAACACACCTTGCATTTTTCAAGGGGCGGAGGATTGTAGCCATTACATTGTTTTGGACCAATTCCCACCAACATGGAGGAACTACACATTCTTTTGCAGCCAAAAGAGTAAAAAACAAGAACAACAAACCAGCTTCATCTTTGCCCGGTCTGCACCCGAGCTTGGCAGTAGCTTTTTTTTTTTGGAAAAGACGGAAGGGAATCCCTTACATGACAAAGGTTTACATCACGCGGTTCCTCCGGTATGTCCTGCTGACCTCTCCCTTCCATCTCTCATGCCCTGCTTTCAACCAAGCGTGCAACCTCTGACTTTTGTTGCGATGAACTGTTTTGCCATTTAGAACTACTGGGAGGAAGCGAGAAAACACAATAGAAAAGGATTAAGAGCTAGCGAACTGTTCCAGAGTTGTTATTGAGACAGACACAGATACAAACAGGTCTTTAACCTGTTAATTGTTTTCTACCAATTTTTCATTTTCTTTTTCCGGGATGCAGATATTTTTGCAAATATCCCTAGGATCAGGAACTTCAGATTCCAGTCCATTATCTCTTCCTACAGGTAACCACGTTCATTCATGTGTTTGTTCCTCGGAATCCAGATTATCAGCCTCAAACAGTTGTTGCTTCTCATTTACATTGAGCGCTTGAACATCATTGATATGAGACTAGCTGTAGTGGGTGAAATCCTGTTGCTTAGCGTAGCAAGTCACACTAGAGTAGGCCCAATGAATGAGGGGGGATTTGGTGAGTCAACTCCTCCATAAGTTCCATTGATTCACATGGTCCTACTCTAGTGTTGACTTACTTTGGCTAATTTGAATCAATTGAGCTCACAAAAGAGTTGGTTCACCAAATCCCCATGGATTTCATAGACTTCCTCTAGGGCAATTTACTCTGCTACACAACAGGAGTTGGGCTCAGATTTCTTGCTTAGAACCCTGGCATGGCCCTCAGTAAGTTGTTGCCTTCAGACTATTGGGAACATACCTTGTTGTTCTTACTCACACATGCTCCATGTTGCTTGTGGCTCACAGAGGCCCATTTAGTATGGGTGCAGGCTATCAGAAGGCCTTGGGAGCCAAGTCAAAAGCAGCCATTTTCCCACGTACCAAGATAAAGTATGTGCTATAACCTTTACATATATATATATATATATATTGGTCTTTTCCCTTTCTAACAACATAGTAAAATATTTTTTAAAAAACCCCACAAAATCCTACAGTAGTCATAGCAGGTGTGACTCGATATATTGTTGCAGTTTTTGCAACTTCGCATGCTGCCTTTAGTAAGTTTGGCTGGGAGGGACCTCTCTGGGCTGAGGTGACTGTCAATCTATCTGGCACCAACCAATCATTCCTTCCCTGCCTCTGAATTCAAAGAGAGCCCTGCATCTCTTCTCAGTACTTTCCCCCTCTCTAGAGTCTGTTGAAGTCTGCTGCTGAAAGCAGTCATGTTTGTCAGTTTGCTGTTTCATTTGTTCAATTGTAACGAAACCTTTTATTCTCTAGCTTATAAATGTCTCAGAGTGAGCGATTACTGTAAGTACAGTACCTGTAAATGCCAGTTAATGAGGAAAGAGGTGGACTAAACTGGAGAACCTGAGGTTATTCTGTGAATCTGCTGCACAGCTAGATGAATTTAACCAAAAACACAAAACTCGGCAACAGATATTTCGTTGCCTGAGACAAAGTAGCAAAGATTGCCTGCCGCTATCACAGAGCCGAGTATCCAAGGCCAGTCAATTTATTTTGTCCAGTGGTCCCAGAGGCAACCCTCATATTCCTTGGCTATAGAACAGAACCATAACCCTTTCAATAACTAGCAATTTGCTACTGTTCCACAATACAGTACCTCAGATCAGCTGCTGCAGGAAGCCACTTCCTCCTGTCTATGGTTAGGGTGTGGAAATAGGTGAGAAAAACCAGTTCTGTTTCAGATTGCTCCGCTGAAGATCATGAAACCTTTGTCTTTCTAAACAGCTGAGAGAAACAACCAAGGGCGCGGCAGGGTCAGACATGGATTAAGAAGGCCTGACAGCTTTGCCGGTTTTAGCCACAGAATTTGATGACGGAGGGAGTCATGGCAAAGAACAGGCGTTGCCCCCTGGGCGTAATCCTCACCCCACACGAGTCTGGGAGTCACACCTTGCCAGGAGGTGAGTATTCAATTTCAACACACTTGAGCAAGGAAGGACAGCGGGGAGCAGGTTCCGCAGAGTGTAGGAAGTTTCACAGCTAGGAAGTTAAGGTTTTGAGTTGTCTTTTTTTTTTTTAAAGAAAGGCTAGTTTCTTCTAATTTTTTCTAAATTTTATTTTTAATGTACAACCCCCCCCCAAAAGGTAATATACACAAACCCAAAAACAACACAACCTATACAATCACAAAAACAGCACCCCTCTCCACCTGGACCATTTGGAGATAATTACATCATTTTTCCCCATTTATGAAGCCCCTTTCGCCTTCCAAAACTGCACTGAATCTTGGATAGGTATGCAACCCCTCCCCTTTATTAATCCATAATCAATAAAGACTCCCCTGAGTCTTTGGCCATCTCATGAGAAGAGAAGACTCCCTGGAAAAGACCCTGATGTTGGGAAAGTGTGAAGGCAAGAGGATAAGGGGACGACAGAGGACGAGATGGCTGGACAGTGTCACCGAAGCGACCAACATGAATTTGACCAAACTCCGGGAGGCAGTGGAAGACAGGAGGGCCTGGCGTGCTCTGGTCCATGGGGTCACGAAGAGTCGGACACGACTTAACGACTAAACAACAACAATAGATCTCTGGGTAGATGGTTGCTTTTACACAGGTTCCATAAAAAGCCTAGACAGCATCTTAAAAAGCAGAGACATCACCTTGCCGACAAAGGTCCGCATAGTCAAAGCTATGATTTTCCCAGTAGTGATGTATGGAAGTGAGAGCTGGACCATAAAGAAGGCTGACCGCCGAAGAATTAATGCTTTTGAATTGTGGTGCTGGAGGAGGCTCTTGAGAGTCCCCTGGACTGCAAAGAGAACAAACCTATCCATTTTGAAGGAAATCAACCCTGAGTGCTCACTGGAAGGACAGATTCTGAAGCGGAGGCTCCAATACTTTGGCCATCTCATGAGAAGAGAAGACTCCCTGGAAAAGACCCTGATGTTGGGAAAGTGTGAAGGCAAGAGGAGAAGGGGACGACAGAGGACGAGATGGTTGGACAGGGTCACTGAAGCGACCAACATGAATTTGACCAAACTCCGGGAGGCAGTGGAAGACAGGAGGGCCTGGCGTGCTCTGGTCCATGGGGTCACGAAGAGTCGGACACGACTAAACAACAACAACAACAAAGACTCCCCAAATATCCCTGAAAATACTCTTATTTATCAACCCCCTTTTAATGTTGATATCACATTAGCTGAATTCCATACATCTTTCTACCAATCATTTAGTGGAACAATCACGCTTTACTTTCCAATTCTTTGCTATCATTAATCTTGCCACTGTTAATAAATTTGGAATTCATTCTTTCACGGTCCAATCCCATTGTTCCCTATCAGGAAGCAATGTTTTGTTTTTAATGTGTTTGTAATCTTGCTCCTATTATGAGTTCAATATATTTGTTTAATGCTTTTTAAAAAATATTGTAGCAATTTATTATTTGGTTTTTTACTTTGTTTCTTTTAATACTATAAGCTGCTTGGATCCTCTGTGCTTTGGAGTTTAGGAAGTGGGATGGAAAGACATAGAAATAACAGCTAATAAGCATGCTTGCGCATGCACACATGCGTGCACACCCCTTCTCTTGTCTTTCCACTAATCCTGAGTGGTCTGCGAGCCATTTCAGGTGCTTAGACTCAACCTCCCATGCACTCATTTTCTCTCCAAAGCATAGAGGGGTGGAAAAGGAGGGGAAGAGAGAGATTGAAGTTCGCCACATCATTGTGGTCGGGCTGTCATCATCATGGATCCCTGGATTCCTGTCTGATCCAGGAACAGACGGAGTGTGTGTGTGTTTTGGGGTCAGGGGATCCACCATAACCTGCCCCATAGCAAGGCAAGGTGGGTTTCTTGTTTAAGGTAACGGAGTCTTACCGAGACTGGGAGCAGGAAATCACCACCTCTGAATTCAGTGGAATTTAATTCCTTGTAGCTTCTAGCTTCCAGTTGGATAAGAGAATTTAATCATTACAGGGACTCTGAAAACACAGCAACAACTGCATCTTTTTAAAACCAGTGAAAAGCTGCTCATAGGGTGGGTTCAGGGTTTTTCTGTCACATTTGTGTGTCTGTGTGGGCAGAGAGACAGACAGTCCTTCCTCTCTTTAGATGGCAGATTTTAGGTGTCCAGGAATGGCAGGAAACTGTAAAATTCTTAATATATTTTTTTAATTGCAATATTATTTCTCTCGGTAGAAGTATACAGAATTATGGCTGATGTGCACCATCTAGAGGCAGAACTTGATGAAGCATCAAAAAAGTTGCTGACAATGTTTAATAATTGTGTGCCATCGAGTCAATACCATCTTATGGTAATCCTTTCCAGAGTTTTCTTGGTAGTAATTATACAACAGTGGTTTACTATTCCCTTCTCTGGGGGGCATCCTGGGACTGTGCAGCTTGCCCATGGCTACGCAGGCTGGCTCTTCTCCCTGGAGGCACAGCGAGGAATTGAACTCCCAACCTCTGGCTCTGCAGCCAGACACCTAAAGCAGCTTATAATAATCATGTGCCTTCAAGTCAATTCTGACTTACGGTGACCCCTTTCTGAGTTTTCCAGGTAGAGAATACTCAGAAGTGACTTGGCATTCCCTAAATTACTGAGCTATTCAGCTAGCTTGATTATTATTACTAAGGGACTTTTCATGCAAAAATTAAGACATGTTTTTTCTTTGAAGTATATCAGTAATATGCATAGAGGACTTACATTATAACTGTCCAAGTCCTAGAAGGCACTGTATGGAACCAAGTTCTGGGGCACAGTTCAGAAAACTGCTTTCCTGGAGCTTACTCCTTAGTAGACATGCCCAAAACTGGGCTGTGCTTTACATGTGTGATCCGAAAGTGGAGAGGAATTACCTCCAGTCTACAACTGGTTCCACCCACTTTGCTTTGGTCTCCTCCTGCGGCTTCCACCTCAGCCCTAGCTGGAATATGGCTCTCCAGATCATTCCCAAACTGGAATTTGCCACCCTCGGGGGCCAAAACACACCCTCGATTCTTGCTCTCTACAGCAGTTTACATGTCTGTCGGCATTTGAAATGGACCACAGGATAGTCATGTCCACAGTGAGCTGAGCCAAGGATTTGGGGGGAAAGGAATACACGAGAGATAAAATTTTGCAAACAGGAAGGCTTTCTTTTCCCCATTGTATTCTTTATTTGTACGAAGCATCTCCTGCTTTTACAGAAGAATTCCGAGGTATCGTTTAACATGTAGTATTAGTTTGGACAATATTACGACGTATCCTAAGAGTGCGTCTACATTACCCGCCTGTATCAGTTTGATACCACTCTGTTATGGCTTCCTTCTAAAGAATCCTGGGATTTTTCATCTGGGGAGATCTTCAGAATTCTCTCCTTGAATGAGAGCAGTTTGAAATGGCATCAAACAGCTACAACCATGGAGTGCAAAAACACTCTCTAGCTCCCAGATTTGGGAAACTGAGATACACATCCATCATTCTGAAGCTGCTCAACCTATAAAACAGTAGGTACTTTTTGGCCTTCAACCTCCTGCTGCCTTTAGTAGGTTTGGCTGGGAGGGATTTTTCTGGATTGTGATGATGGTCAATCTATCCAGCACTAACCAATAGTTCCCTCCCGCCTCTGAATTCAAGGAGAGCCCCACCTCTCTGCTGAGTTCTCTTTTCCCTTCTTTAGTCTGTTGGAAGCAGTTCTTAGCTTGCTGTTGATCTCTTCACAATTGTAAGTAATGAAATGTTTTTAATTTTTCTTCTACAAATGTCTCAGAGTGAGTTATTGAGATTTTAAGTATGTGCTAATGAGAAAGCAGTAGACTATCTGGAAAACATGTAGCTATTCTCCCATGTGAGTCTCTGTGCTTCTATTGTGTAGCGCAAAGGAATTTTACCCAGAAATTCATAACTCAGTAACAGAGGATAAGAGCAATTTCTGCTTTCTAAAGAACAGCCCTATGAAGTGGTTTTGTTAGAAACAGTAAAGAGAGTCTCAAAAGCAGGAGTGGGCAAAGGAAGACTATTTGGGCACTGCTGGAGTGCAGCTGCCCAAATTACTGAAACAGCGACGTCTACGTTGGCTCGGGCATGTTGTGAGAATGGCTGACGGTCGGATTCCAAAAGATCTCCTGTATGGAGAATTAGTGCAGGGAAATCGCCCCAGAGGGAGACCACAGCTGCGATACAAGGAGATCTGCAAGCGGGATCTGAAGGCCTTAGGAATGGACCTCAACAGATGGGAAACCTTGACATCTGAGCGTTCAGCCTGGAGGCAGGCGGTGCATCTGGGCCTCTCCCATTTTGAAGAGACACTTGTCCAGCAGGCCGAGGCAAAGAGGCAGTCCCGAAACCAGCGAAATCAGGGAGCTGGACAGGGGACAGACTGTATTTGTATTCAGTGTGGAAGGGACTGTCACTCTCGAATTGGCCTCCTCAGCCACACGAGACGCTGTTCCAAGACCTCCATAGAGAGCACGTTACCATAGTCTCTTGAGACTGAAGAATGCCTACTGGACTGCAGCTGCCAGGATTCCTTACCATTGGCTGTCCTGACAAGGACATGATCAGGAATCCTTTGTTTTGTACCCTTGCCAAAATCTCACTATACCAGAGCCCCAGACAATTGTTCTGGGCTTCCCTATCTTTGCCCAATTAAAGGACAATCTCTTTCAGAAGCCATGAGATAGCTTAAGATGCCAGAACAAATTCAAGGGCAGAGAAAGAAAGCCTTTGGGTGGTTCCAAAAAGGAGAGATTCTGCAGCCGGCACCAGTGAGTGTGGCTCAGTTATGAAACACAAATTATCAACATTAACACCTGCCTGCTACTGCAAGCTTTGGGGAAGTTCACAGTGACCAAAATCTGTGTTTTTAGGTTAAGGTTACCGCTTGCAGGTCTTGGAACCAGCACTGCTAAATGACATTACAGGAAGGTGTTGCTGTGTAAAAAGACTTCTACACGGGTATTAAGTGGCAAAAACAGATCTATTTAACAATCACATCCTGACGCATGTTTATGCATTTCAGGAAAGCAGACGGCAGCTTACAGGTGGGTATTTCCAGAAACAGGGAGCTCAGTTTCACAGTATTACTCAAGAATTTCATTAGGAATGAAAGATGAAGATGAATTTTAGGAAGGCTGCACCACAGCGGTAGGTCACTCCAGCACTTCCTCCTGCTCCAGTCCAAAAGACCCAGACATCCTTGGAGTAACCGAGATCAGAGCAGAGTGGAGGTGCATCACTGGCATTCAAAGTCTTGGAAAGAGTCAGGCCTTCCAAAAAAAAAAAAAAAAAATCAAAAGCTGAGCAAATTTGCTTTACATACTTTGCTGCACTTGGAAAATGGAAGAGTGTGAAAGGCCTGATCAGAGAAGGAATGCTGAAGTTGCCTGATCTGAACTATTTATTGGATAGCTCTGGGGTTTAGGTCTCTGGCTGCAGAGCCAGAGGTTGGGAGTTCGATTCCCCCTCGGTGCCTCCTAGACAAGGGCTGGACTCGACAATCCATTGAGTCCCTTCCAGCTCTGCAGTTCCAAGATTATTATTATTATTATTAAAAGAACTGCTTAAGACTTCTTTCATCCAAGGCAAAGACCATTCCAGTGATGCTTCTTATAACACGTTAGCCACAAACAGCTGTTACATCAGAGCAATCCCAGACCATGGCTGGAGAGGCCAGAGTGAAGGGTGATACACTGGATAGCTAGTTCCCGGCGTAGATTCTACATGCTCTTTTGGGTTCCCCAACAGCTATGCTGTCCGGCGGAGGTGGGGGTAGCTCTCAACCGTCTTTTCAATGGCTTCACTGAGGCTGACCGGGGGCTTGTAGCCCATAAGCTTCTTGGCTCGCTCGCAGCTGTAGTAGTGGAATGTCCCAGCCAGGGCCACTCGCATGGGGGTGAAGGTAGGGTTGATGGTGATGAAGGGCCTCAGCAGCATCAGAACCAAGGATAAGAAGAGGGCCAGGTAGTAGGCCAGCCAGTAAGGGATGCGGTATTTGGGAGCCTCATAGTCCAAGCCTATCAGGATGCGAGACATGAACGCCCAGAAGGGGATCGGCTCATCGTTTGTGATGTGAAGTGCCTGTGAGATTTTTTTTAAAATGAAGCAGACAAAAATAATCAAGGTAAAGCTGTGACAATGGAAAAGGGTTTTAGGAACAGCACTGTTTGCTACTGGCACTAAAATCTGTAGAACAGTAGGAAATATGGGGCCCTGCAGAATTCAGAGCCTGGACGAGTTGCTTTTTTGAAATACAACTCCCAGAATCCCAGAGCCAGCGAGGATGGCTGTCGGATTCTAGCAGTTCTGCCATGAAAAATTAATTTTTTCATGTTTGGCCAGAAGCAGCTGATGAATGCAACTCCCATCATCCCTAACCATCAATAAGGGGGAGCATGGGCATTGCGGTTCAACAGCTATGGGGCCACAAGTTTCTCCTCTCTACTGAAACAGATTGGTAAACTTGGAGGAACACTGGAGGTACTGTGATTTTAAAAAACTGATGAAAAAATTCTGGATCTGAAACACAAGCCCCCTTCAAGCTCTTCCTTTGGCAGCATACTAAAAACTGGCTATCTGCCAAGCCTTCAGGGCCTTGGTGAGGTAACGGCTTGGTTTCTGTACCATCAGATTGCTGGATTCATTTTCTCCAAGTTGCTGCTTGTACATTATCCTGTATCAGCAAATCTTCAGGTAAATTAGAAAGGGTTTCAGTACGTACATAAACCTGTCCTCTCCTCTCCTCTCCGTTCACGTTGCTAAAAGCGGCCACACGGAGGGAGGCCAAAAAAGTGACAACGAGGAATCGGGCCTTTTCAGTGGTGGCCCCTAATTTGTGGAGTAAGTTACCAACTGAGATATGCCAGGCTCCTTCCCCTCCTTAAGTTCGTGAACCTGGCGAAAACAGAATTATGCAAAGCCACCTTCAACGACCAATCCTGCAACTTCCAAACCACCCAGAGTAGTGCTTGCACTAAGGGTGTGGTGTAGAAGTGAAGTGAAGTAGGCAGTGCACATAAGATGAGAGGGGTAGCTTTTCTTCCCTAAATACCTTTAATACGACAGAAAAAAAGGCAGCCTCACCTTCCCACACAAGGGAGAATCTCTCTGAAGTTGCTCTGCAGCCAGGATGTGTCCATGGACCACATTCTCCACATATGTAAAATCCACCAAGTTTTTCCCATCGCTGCCCGGAGACAAGGAAAAGAATTGAAGTTTAACATTTCACAAAAAGCCGAGGGTCCTCAACAGCTGAGTCAAAACAGATCACCCCTGGCCAAGTGCCAAACAGTGCTTAGAAAAACATATATTTTTTGGACCATCACTCCCAAGAACACCCACTTGGCACGGCTCTAGGCCCAAGCAGTACATTAAAAAGGACTGACAGCCGCGCACCAGCTCTGTTTCATGAGATCCCTGTTAAAATCCAGACACTGGGACAAAAGCCGGACTCGCTCAAACCGCCCAATACTTGGGTTGGTTTTCCGCTTCAATTCCCAGAAGATTCCAGTAGCAAAGACATTGGGTCAAGGGATTTTGGGAGCCTCAGACTGTGGACGAAGGGGAAACAAAGAGTCTGCAACTTGGACAATATAATTCTGCCCAACCGGCGAGGTGGCCTACCCAATGATGAACTTCATTTTGCCATTCTTGGCCGCCTGGACGAGAATGGGTACCAGCTGGGGGTCTCGTGGCCCAAATATGCCATGTGGACGGATGGCAACAGTGAGGAAATGGCCCTCTGGATTGTTGGCGCTCAGCACCTCCTGAAAGGGACACAGAGCGGTGAGTCCATGCAACATTAGGAGAGAACAGTGTTAAAAAGAAAAAGAACATATAGCCTTTAGACAAATTGCCTGCATCAAGCCTGCTCAGATTTTTCTTTCCAAGTAGCTACACACAGTGTTGAGATTTTAGAAGAGGATAGTACGAGGGAACTGGGACTTTGGAAGCCCGAGTCTGAATTTCTACCCACCTGACAGAGTGCGAAAATGCGGAATGTTGTGGATACTAGATGGCGTAGCTTCACCAGAGGTTAAGGCAAGCCAAGAAGAATTTGAGCAGACAGACAGCTTTTGCAATATAAACTTCTATTCAATTAATATTGCAGTATATACATACAGCATAGTCCATTTGTTCAGTCCTTGGTCAAACACAGTTTAGCAATTAGTCAGTCCGTTTCCTTGGTCAATAAATCAGAGTTCCGTGGTCAGTTCAATGCCATAAATCCATCCAGCAGCGTTACTCCTTGTTTCTCCTTTCGTCCCACAAGATTGAGTATGCTGGAACTGTCAGCTTTATCTCGCCATTCAGCCAATCAGTGATTAGCTTCCGCAGGTAGCTCCGTCTGCATTTTGTTTCCACAGCTGTTCTAATTCAGCCTACTAGCTGGTTCCTATCTCAGCTGTACATCTTAAATCATTAGTTCTACAGACTTTTCTCTACTGTTTTCATCCTTATAAATACTTACAATCATGTACAAACTGGATTAACATTTCTACAGGTCTTAACAAATACCTGACACCACCTATACCATTTGCTGGATCAGCTCTCAACCTAATCTCAAGGACTGCGTCTCCCTTTCGGGGAGGCTTCAGATCATCAGGGGAGGCTTTTCTCTCAGTCCTGCTACCTTCACAGGTGCGCTTGGTGGGGACACGGGAGAGGGCCTTCTCTGTGGCTGCTCCCAGACTGTGGAACTCCCTCCCACTGGAGGCCAGGCTGGCCCCGTCTTGGCTGTCCTTCCGCAAGCAGGCCAAGACCTCCCTCTTCAGGAAGGTTTTTCCTTAATGACTGGCTGTCTGACACGGATTTTTTTTAAATGAATCGTTGGGTCTTGTTGCTTATAGTATTGATTTTATTTACCATTTTTAATATATTTGTTTAATTCCTTTAAAATATTTGTATACTTACTGTTTTTTAGCTTTTAAATATTGTCTTTTTCATGACGTAAGCTGCCTTGGGTCCTTTTTAAGGAGAAAGGTGGGGTAAAAATATTTTAAATAAACAATCCATTTTACAGGACTGTTAGATAGACAAAAACGGGGGCACAGCTTCTCTTCTCTAAGAGCATTTTTCATGCATTTCAAAGGGAGCACAGAAATAAATTCTATGTTTTGCCTACCCCTGGTGCACTGAGAGGGCCAGAAACTGCCTTTTCTGTCTCTGATGCAGTCCCCTCTGTGATTTATTATCCAGATTTGGAACAGAGCTTGTCAGCCAATAACCTGAGCTTAAAAAAAATGTCTTGCTGAGCAACTGCAGCTCACCCAGAGATCTGCTAGATAGCTTAGGGGGCTAGGTCTCTGGCTGCGGAGCCAGAGGTTGGGAGTTTGATTCCCCACTGGGCCTCCTTGACAGGAGCTGTACTCGATTATCCATAGGGTCCCTTCCAGCTGTGCAGTTCTAAGATGATGATGATGATCCGCTGGTGGATTTCATTTGACCTAGTGCTGCCCATCCCTGCCTGTGGCACGATAGTAGACATGGGAGGCCAACCAGACCTTTTCCTGCAGAATCTTGGTTTCCGTATAGTAGTCAATGGGTTTCTTGGCATACGGCAGGTCCTCAGAACCATCCTTGATGTCCGTGCCCTCAAAGACGACGCTGGCACTGCTGGTTAACACCAGTTTCTAGTATAAGATCAAGAAGGAAGAAAAAGAGGTGCTTTGTCAGAAGACATAGGCCATTTGGTGGTGGCAAGAGCCACTGGGGTGTAGCCGTGTGGGTGCTGGGAAGTCATCCAGGCAATGCTGGGCAGCGAAACTCACCATCTCCTGGGTAGTCCTGTTACAGCAGCTCCGTTGGCTGCCACTCTGTTTCCAGGAACCATTCAAAGGGCTGGCTTTAATCTATAAAACCCTAAATGACTTGGATCCAAGCTATCTCAAGGAGAACGTCTATGAGCCTGCCTGGGTGTTAAGATCATCAGGAGAGGCCTTTCTCTGGGTCCCACCACCTTCCCAGGTGCATTTGGTGGGGACACAGGAGAGGGCCTTCTCTGTGGCTGCTCCCAAACTTTGGAACTCCCTCCCACTGGAGGCCAGGCTGGCCCCATCTTTGCTTTCCTTCTGCAAGCAGGCAAAGACCTTTCTCTTCAGGTGAGCCTTCCCTCAGTGACCGGCTGCCTGAGTGAGTTTTTTAAATGGATTACTTTGCCTTATTGCTTTGAATGTGCTTTTGATGTTGCTTTTGTTTACCGTTTTTTTGTGTGGCATTTGTTTGATCTTTTTTAGTCTTTCTATACTTCCTGTTTTTAGATTTAAGTGTCGCCTTTTAACGATGTCAACCACTTTGGCTCCTTTTTAAAGAGAAAGGCAGGGTAAACATACTTTAAATAAATTTAAAAAAAAAAACAAAATAATGCAGCCAAAAGTGAGGCACACGAGGAATTATTGTCCTACAACATCTGGAGAGCCATATTTCCCCCATTCCCAAGTTAGCATTTTGAATGTAGGAGGTTCATAGGAGATGCAGGCTCAAGTCCGCACTCGTCCTTGAAACTCACTTGATTGGCCTTGGGTCAGTCATCTTCTCTCAGACCGACCTACTTCTATTGTAACAATAAATCAGGAGGAGAACCCTATTTGCTGTCTTGAACTTACAGGGAGGAGAAACTAGATATAACTTTAAAATAATCAGGGGAAATGCAAGAAGCCAGAGTCCACCCAGGCCAGAATGCTGCTCTGCCATGTATTCAGGATGATGATACTGGGAAGTCTAGGTGCAAATACCAAAAGCTACAGCTCTCTCTGCTGCTTCTCCCCAGCCCATCAAGTAAGTGGTACTCAAAGGAGACTGCTTCCAGCAAGGGGAGCATCACTTTATAGCCATTACTAGAACCTGGAAAACTTTTCTCATTACAATCTCTTATCATGCCTCGTCCCCCATTCTTAATAATGATTTTCACATGCTCTGGATGTCATGGCTAATAAACACTGAAGGACATCTCATTCTGCTCCATGAATCTGCCAGCAGCAGCGTCTGATCTCTTGCAATCTGCTCGGCCCATCTAGACCTGCCCTTACCTGGACGCCAGCTTCTTTACAAGCCTCAATGACCACTTTCATCCCCAAGTAGTTCACTTCATAAAACAGTTCCCGGTTGTTGCTGGATGGCGCTGGGGAGGCGCAGTGAAACACAACCGTTACCCCTTCCAAAGCGGGGAGCAGATCCTGGGCGAGAAGGGGAGGCAAAAGAAGGTGAAGGTCAGAAGAAGGCTCTCTGGGGAGGAATCGCCAGAGTTGCAATGGGCTCCAAGGACCTAGGCCTGGGCTGCTCAGTTAAAAGGAGGCACATCACACCACAATGGGGAAAATTTCTTTTTTCGGCCACAACTCCCAGAATATCAGTGCCGGCCTGGGGAATTCACTTAGCCATGAACTTTTAAAAAGCTTGACTTCTCACATCTCTAGTTGAGACACAACCTCAAAAGGTGATTTTAAAAAAGAGGCTACAGTAACATCTTATTAATTATAACTATGATCACTACTACCATTAATTGTTGTTATCTGCCATCCAGTTGCCTCCAACTTATGGTGACCCTATGAAGAAGGAGGCTCCAAAATGTTCTGTCTTCAGCAGCTCAGCTCTTGCAAACTAAAGCCTGTGGTTCCTTTAGGGAGTCAGTCCATCTCATCTTTGGTCTTCCTCTTTTCCTGCTGCCTTCTATCTTTCCCAGCATTATTGTCTTTCCCAGAGAATCCTGCCTTCTCGTGATGTGCCCAAAGTAGGACAACCTCAGTTTCAACATTTTTGCCTCCAGAGATAGTTCAGGCTTGATTTGATCTAGGACCTATTTGTTTGTCTTTCTAGCAGGGTGTCAATATATAATAATGGTAGTCCAGGATAGTATTACCATTAATAATACTATGGATAAGAGAATAGAGATATGATGATCTTTGGAATTATTCAATACTTTAAAGAAAATCATGTGAAATCTGGGTCCCCTCTTTTGAAGAATTCATACATGAATGCACTTCTTAAACTAGTTTTGTGCTTTCACGTTGTCTAAAATAGTTTGGTTCGTACCTCCTTATTGCAGAGATCACCGAGGAAAAACTGGACCTTGTTATTATCAAAGCCTTTGCGGATGTCAAACACGTTGACTGTGTAACCTTTTCCCACGAGGTGCTCCACCATGTGCTGACCCAGAAACCCCGAGCCACCTATGACAGCGCACTTCTTACTAGCCTGTTAAAAAGAGCAACAACAAGAAACGGTAGATACAAATACAGAACGTTTCTTAGCAGCACACCACTGAATAAATATGTCTTTGCATTCACACAGGGCTTTTGCAGGAAAGCAGGACTTGGAAAACATTCATTTTCTGGAATACAATTCCCAGAATCCTCCAACAAGCCCAGCCACTAGCGGGTAGGTACAAATGTTAGCCAAAACAAAAACAAACAAAAAAAAAGTGGAACTTTTCCTGGCTCTCAGTAAGAGGAAAGGGTTATGAAAGAATTCATTCCATCAAGAGCCACAACTGAGGGTGTGATCAGATGGTAAGAAAGGATCACTTTGATCAGAGTGGAAAGGGCTGAGTTGCTGGGAACGACCTCCCTTAAAATGATCTTTCCGTCCGTGCAGGAATCCTCCCAGCCTGGCTCCAAAAAAGAGGAGCCATGCCACTGGACCGGAAAAGTCCACCTTGAGCACAGAGTAGGGTCAGACCAGTTCACGATTATCCTGCGCTTTGTGTGACCACAGGAAAATAGCTCACAGTGGACGGTGCCACATGTGGTCCAAAACAGAGTGATTTCTCGGTCAGATGACATTCTAAGTGGCAAATCTGATAGTGATGGTATTCCATCACACACACACACACACACCACTACAAACTATTCCAATAGTTTAGTACAGTTTGAGTCCATATGCAGAAAACAGTGTTCAGACCTTGATGGAAAAGCAGGCTTCACAACAGGTCCTCTATGTCGAAAGGAATTTAGAGGTATCATAAGATACAGCAGGATGCCCCATAGATGCGGGGGATCGGTTCCAAACCCCACCACAGAGGCTAAAGAAGTATTATAAGAGCAAACACTATACATAGCTTGGTCTTTGGCTCCCTTTAGCAGCCAGTAGAGATGGGGGTATTCGTATATGAATACGACTATCCCTGTGCAGCTGGAGTTAACGGGGACCTGCCCCCTGGGGCCGGACCGTCCAGCGGTGGCAGCCTTGCTCATCCTTCCAACCACTCCCAAAGCTCCTCTCTCTTCCTGCGCGGCGAGCGACTCAGCAGCCCTGCAGGGAGACTTATCCTCCCTCCCCTTGCCTGGACGGTCCAGTCCCAGGGGGCGGATCCCCGTTAACTCCAGCTGCACAGGGATATTCGTATTCATATACGAATACCCCCATCTCTAGTGGCCAGTTCTGTTAAATCAACTGTTAGAAATGTAATATTTCTGGGATTTTTCTTTTAATATTTTCAGACCATGGCTAAGTGAATAAGCAGATACTGATCCCACGGATAAGGGGGTCCTACTGTATGTCAAAACACCGACTATTGACTCTGTCTGGATAGGGGACATTAAGCTCTCCAGATGTTTCTGAATGACTAGTCCCATCATCTTTCACAGGGGCCATGCTGGGTCAGATTTTGGGGAGCCGAACGCCACAACACTTGGAGGGCAGAACATTCCCAATCCTTGACTGTTTCTAGGCCACAGATGTCCATCAGCTCCAGCACTGATTTACACTGAGATCAATTAGTAGATCCTGGGACAATCTGGTAGACTGTTGGACTAGTTTCGACAACCAAAAAAAGCCCCCTTCCCACTGAAAGTAAAGAAAAGATAGCTGGAAGAAATAAACTAGCTTACCGGCCTCAGTCGTGTGGCCATATCGGCGCAATATTAGCTGTATCACAACCTCTTCTTCTTAAGGGAATACAATGGTTCTCACTCTTTTTATCCCTAGGTTTAAAATACATACTTGAAGCAAGCAAACATTTCAAAAAACAACAACAACCCAACCCTTTAATATGCATTATGCATTACTATTCATTTCATTTGTACTTTCAACTATAATGAGTCCAAGTAGAACACATCATTCTTTTCCCCTTCACTTCACAATAACTCTTACAGAGTTAGCTCCAGCATGGCTGGCCAAGAGCACTCAGAAATTTCACGGCTCAGGAAGGTCTAGTATAGAGACGGGCACAAAACGAACCACGAATCAAACACCCCAATGAACTGGGTTGGTTCGTGTTTCGTTTTGCCCAAACAAACTGAAATGCTAAATTTTCCCTTTGCCGTTTCATTTGCTTTGTCAAAAGGGGATCCCCCCCCGCCAGCACAAACCAGAAAAACAAACAGCAAACTGGTTTGTTTTTTACGGAGGGTTGTGGTGGTTTGTGGTTTAGCCACAAACCACCATTTTTCCAGTTTGTGCCCATCTCTAGTCTAGTACCTTGATTTCTCAACTACCAGCCCAACTCTCTAATCACAACACTGCACTGGCTTTCAAGCATGACTGCCAACTGTGGCCAGTCTGTGTTGGAGTTTTTTACAACCTCGCAAGCTGCCTTCTAGCAGTAATTGTCAGTCTGTCTGAATTAACCAATAGTTCTCTCCTACGTTCTAAATTCAAAGAGAGCCCACCTCTCTTATGAGATATCTTTTTTCTCAGAAAGTCTGTTAATGTCTGTTGATGGTGGTTGGTAGAAAATGTCTGTTAAAGTACACTGAAGCAGAATTGTTAAAAGCAGTCATGTTAACTTTTTGCTATATTCACGTTTGTAAGTAAATGAAAAAAAATTCTTTATACTATTAATATCTCAGAGTAAGTTTTTGAGAGTATAAGTGCCAATTAATGAGAGAAGGGTGGACTTTTTGGGAACTTGATGCTGTTTTACTCTGTGAGTCCCTGTAATTCCTCTGCACAGTTGAGGAAAGTTAACCATAACATTCTGCTCCTCTCCTCTTATCTTAACAAAAGTTTCACATTCAGTAGTGAAGTATTAAATACACATGGCAGATCACTAGCAAAAAGGTGCTGGGTGAGAAGGAGCCACAGTGACCAGTTCAGCAGTCAACCTCCCTGATAGCTTCTTTTAATGAGAAAAATCTACTACTACAGATTTTTGTCATCTTTTCACAAATCAAGATCCTGCACCATAGGTATCGCACTTCAATCAGTCCACAGGCCTCTGCCAGTAGCCCTAATATAATTTCACTAAGGTAACAAAGCAAAGCACAACCTTACCTTAATAAGTAATAATTAGTACCTGTAATCACTTATTCCACCAACGTGGAAAAAGGAAAAAGAAAAAAAAGTTACCACCGACTCCCTTGAGAAGAACTCAGTTTCTTTCCCTAACTAGAATCATCCTATTATTCCGACAAGGAAATTATAGGAACTTTATAAGAACCTGAGAGGGAGCTTTCCCCTGTTCCTCTTCCCTCCGCATCCCCCTTTCCTTTTCTGCTGCACTCCTTCATGCTCGTAAGCCTGCAAGAAAGCTTACATTTGTCATTTATCAACGTGCAAGCTTTCTCAGGGCCCTTCCTAGCTGGAGAGCAAGGCAAGAAAGTGGAAATAAGGAGCAAACAACTCAAAATAAACACCCAAAACGAAACTACGTACTTTTTCACACGACGCAGCGTCGGGAGCCTGCGGAACTCACGTCCTGAAAGGCGCGGGCTCCTGGCTGTTCCGCCAATGCAACGCCTCCTCCCCCCGACGCCACCGCCTTGCTCTTCCCGCCGCGCCACACAACGCCTCCTGCCTTCCAGAGGACACGAACAGGTTTCCCACGAGGGTTGCTCTGCAACCACGCCCACCTCTGCTCCCCTCCAATCAGTGCCCAGCATACCTGCCGGCTCCTCCCTCTTGTCGGCTCCGCCTCCCATCCGCCCCTAGGCCGAGAATCGGCCGAGCGCCGGACTCCTCGCCTATTGGTTCTTCCGTCCTTGCCTTTGGAACCAATCCGAAGGAAGACCCGCCTACAACAGCTGTCCCTCTCTCTCTCCCCCCCCTCCACCCCTGTATCGTTTATTTCCAGCCAATCGCCGCCCAATGCGGCTCTCTCTCTCGCGCGCGCGCATGCCCGACGCAGCGTCCAATCCCGAGGGCGCTTGCTTGCGGGCCCGGCGCGTGCGGAGAGGAGCCAATGGGGAGGCCTAATACTGAGGGACGGTGCTGCTGCTGTGGTGACGGTTGAGCTCGGGCGCTTTGAACTCCGTCCCCGCTTTCGGTGGCACCTTGAGGGAGTCAGAGCGGGTTCCGACGACGGGCGGCCCCGCCTTGGGATGGTTAGTGGAGTTAACGGCCCCGGGCGAGGAAGATGGGGCGGTTCCTCAGGGCTCCGCCCCCTTTGCGGCTGGAGCCTTTTTTTGTATGCTAATTTATGCAAATCGTCGCCAAGGTTGCCTTGCGAATCGTTGTCCACAGGGTGATCCAGGGCGGGTTGGGATTGGCCGAGCCAGACCGCGCGTGCGGGTTGACCACGCCCCTCATTTGCATGTGTCAGTCGTTCCCTTTGAGCCTTGCTCTCCCGGATTGGCTTCCCCCTGATTAATTTCGTGGAGTTCAGGATGTACATTTTTTTTTTTTTTTTTTTTGCTGTCCTCTTTTGGGAGGGCAGGGAGAGATCCCGTCATGACTCGGATGCTTTTCTCTACAAGCAGGACATTTTAGAGGTCCCTGCATGTAGAAAAGTAGCACTAAAGTAAAATAAAGAGGGAGCAGCACGTGAAAGGCATAGCGTGTTTTCTTGTTTTGCATTCCTTGAAATGCTTGCACAGAACTTCAAAGGCTGCAACTCTCAACTTGCATGTAGAAAAGGAGAGAGATGGAGGGCAGTCCATCTCTCACCTGCCAGTTTTCTCAAGGCAGGGAATTGGCTCCCCTCAGGAAGGAAGAGCATTCAACTTTTTGAGCCATTGGTTCTTAACCTTGGGTCCCCAAGTATTCTGGAACTAAAACTCCCAGAAGCCTTCACCAACAGCTGTGCTGGCCAGGATTTCTGGGAGTTGACCTCCAAGAACATCTGGGGACCCAAGGTTGGGAGCCACTGTTTTAAGCCAATGGATGCACTCAAAATAAAACTGCATGGATACTGATTTACAACTACAGTGCCTTCTAGGACAGAGTTTGACTGGGGAAAAACCCCTGGAAAATGTTCTTCAGGTTCTGGATAACAGCCAAACTGCTTGGGGCCAGGCTGAAGGTGCATTGACATGACCCCTTGTAAACCACAATAGACTATTTTATGTTGCTGTGAGTGAGTACTTTGGAACGGGGGGGGGGGGGTTATTTGGCAATACAAAGTTTTATAAATTGCATTATCCAGTGAGTACCAGTTAAATCATAAATTTAATACTGTAAATTCTCTCTCTTTTTTTTTTTTTTAACTTCTAACCTTTCTTGAGTGGAATGCAAATCTGAACTACATTTCCTTGATCCTTTTTAGTATTTCTTTTTAGTTTTAAATATTGACTTTTAATGATGTAAGCTGTCTTGGGTATATTTAAGGAGAAAGGCAGGGTAAAATATTTTAAATAAATACACGCTATACATGTGGAATAAGTAGATCTGTTTATTGGCTGTGTAAATCAAGCTCAATGTATTAAATGTAGGGCAATGGGAGGGAAAATAATTCAACATTTTAGGGTAATGCCACATCACTAGTTCTATCTCTGGTGTTTGCAGTAGGCTTTTGTGCTTAATTTGCATTGTTTGCCTTAGATTGTTGTGCCTAATTTGCATTGATGGTTGAGGAGGTCTTTGGATCTTTTGCAGAATAAGATTCAGTCTCCAAAGTGCAACATTCTTTTCTACAAACTAAGGTTTCTAGAAGTAGGGCTCTGATTACTCACTGTGGTTCCCTGTGCCAAAGATCTATTTTGGAATGAAGATTTGTCATCTTGAGAAATTTAGTACCTGTTCTCTCCACCTTTTAATTTTTTTCCTAGGTCTTAGACCTTGGCTACAAGGTTCTGGAGCAGTGTTTCCAAACTGAGATCAGCGTCTCCTGTGAATAGCATTTTATAACATCGTTGTCTCCTCTTTTCCTGATTTATGGTTTAAGGCCTCCAACTATAAGAAGCCAGCATTGGGGGCTCCAGCTCAGAGGAAGAAGGCTGCCCCCAAAACGGAACTCACTGAAGAGCAGAAGCAGGAGATCCGAGAGGCCTTTGATTTGTTTGATACTGACGGGACTGGGAATATTGATGTGAAAGAACTGAAGGTAAATTGGCATGTGGGACTGAAATATGTCTGAGGCTGCAGTGCATTACACACGTCCCTGCGACTAAGCCCCAGTGAATTCATTGGGGCTTACCTCTTGTGTAGATGGCTGAAGTCCTGTTCCTTAGTCACACATGCAAAACGCAAACTGCATAACATTCAGTTTCTTCTCAGTGACTTTTTTAACACTGGCTTAGCGCACGCTTGATAATCCGAACCAGGACTCCTGAATTGCCAGCTCTGTTTGCTTTCTATGTGTGTAACTAAGCAGTGGGATTTTGGCCAATATGTATAGAATTGCACTTGTAGGTTGCTTAGCAGTCGAGCTGGAAGGAATAAAGCAGTAGGGCCAGAGATGGGCAGTAGATGGCCCTTGTAACCCCTGCTGTACAGTCCCCCACACCACAGTACAGTCTTTTGCCACAGTCAGCACTGAAGTCAAGAGTGTTTTTTGCTTCTGTTAACAATGAAAAGGGAAAGGTGTGTGCGGGAAAAGGTAATTTTTTGACATTATAGTTTCCAGAATACTTCAGTCAGCATGGCCAAAGTGGGATTGAAATGGTCGGGTCCATACTCCCATATCAGACTGTCAATTGTTATTGCTCAATTACAGCAGACCGTAAAAAGTGCTAAAGAGAAAACATGAAATAGATCATTGGTGCCAAAACTTAAGGCCAGTGGCTCTACGGCAGCAGTGTCTTTGTTTATACGCAATCCAGGAAGGGAAATTTCAGTGGGGCCCTCCTACCTGTTGTCTTGATCTGAGTGCATCTCAGAGTTTGCAGATGAGAAACATAACTAATCCTCCATCTCGGGTGCAATCACATTGCTTCTTTTTCTGTGTGCTAAGAGATTGACAGTTCAGGTGTTTGCCCAGTTCATTGTCCTGCTGAGATATTAGCCTGTTTTTGCTTTTTGCAGGTTGCCATGAGAGCACTAGGATTTGAACCCAAGAAAGATGAGATCAAGAAAATGATCTTAGACATCGATAAGGAAGGAACTGGAAAGATCACCTACAGTGACTTCTTAGCAGTGATGACCCAGAAAATGGTAGGTCAGCATGCACAGCTGCCTCAGAACCTTGGCTTTTTGCTAAATTTTAAAGGGACTAAGACTTCCTTGCTAGAATCTTTACACCAGAGTGTGCAGAAGATGTAACTTCATACACAATTGTGTCTTCTTGTAAGTCCAGACGATAGTTACACTTTGGTGCCTTTGGCAGGGGGATTCTTATTTTTTTCAGTTGTTTTTGCAGCTAACAGGAAAGCATTGCAGGTTAGAGAGGCATTGTAGCATAGTGGTGATAGCCAGTATAGTATAGTGGTTAGAACAGCCATTTTCAACCTTGGGTCCTCAGATGTTCTGGGACTAAAGCTCCCAGAAGCCTTCACCACTATCTGTGCTGTCCAGGATTTCTGGGAATTGTAGCCCAAGAACATCTGGGGACCCAAGGTTGAGAACCACGGGATTAGGGGGTTGGGCTGGGATTTGGAAAATCTAGCTTGAAGTTTCTGCTGAGCCATGGTCACTCTTTCTCAGCCTGACATATTTCACAGGATGATTATGAGGATGGAATGGGAAAGAAGAGAGTCATATACACCGTATCGAGGCCACTAGAGGAAAAATTGTATATATATGTAACAAACAATAACGAACATTTTTCCTTCAGAGTCTATCTTGAGATGACCTTGGCTCCCTAGTTTTCTGATAGCCCTCTTCTGTCCAACCAGATAGGGCAAATGCTGCTGTAAAGATTTTCTCTCTGTTTTGCTTAATAAAATTCTGCACATGGAATGGACTCTGCTGGAGCAGCACAGGGTTTAAAAAGCTAGAAAGCTGGTAGTCTTTAAATTGAATTTCATTGAATTTCTGCTTGTGACATAAGGGCAGAAATGTTCCCATTTCAGCAACCAGTTCTTTTCATCCTCGATTGCAGATTGTTTGGATTCTCAATGAAGGGAGAGCTTACATTTTCTTCTTCTTTTTCTTTGGCAAGGCTGAAAAAGATTCAAAAGAAGAAATTCTCAAAGCCTTCAAACTGTTTGATGATGACGAAACGGGCAAAATCTCTTTCAAAAACCTCAAGCGTGTGGCCAAAGAATTAGGGGAGAATCTTACAGACGAGGAGCTGCAGGTTTGGAACGTGTAGTCATTTGCATGCCGGGCACGAGCCACTGGTTAAAAGTGTTCCATTTAGGGATTTACCAAGCACACTGTGTTTGAGAATGGATGGATTCTACTCTACCAGTACTATTGCCTGTGAAGTGGAAGACAATGTCATGGCAAAATTTTACCTCCCTGTTCAGGCACAGAAAACTACTGATTGCCCATTGTCAGCTGGGAGTAGTAGAGGTAAATCTGTCCTTTTAGAAACATTACTCTTATTATTATTTTACCACAGTTCCCAGAATATCCAAAGACCATGTTGGCTGGGCTAATCTTGGGCATTCAGCAACAAAAGTAACATTCCCCATCTTCTAAGTCATTTTCATGCTCTGTTTTGGGTTTCCCAGGAGCATTTTATCTGGTTGGCCATTGTGGAAATAGGATATTGGACTAGAGAGGCCTCTGCTTGATCCAGCAGGGCTTTTTTCCACATTTGAAAATGGTTGGGTACTTTCAATACTTTGGATGCTGTTTTCAAGAGATAGTGAGAACGACTGTAGGCAAGCTCCTGAATTATTTTCCTGACGAGTGCTTTTCTTACCTCTTCAGTTGAGTAGTTAGGATGCTTTCCATGCAAAGATGCATTGTGTGGGAGAGGGCAGACATTTTAAAAACAGTCAGAGTAAGGGTTTAGAGTAGGAAGACCCAGGTTCAAAATACGACTCAGGTACAATGTGCACTGTCTGGTTCCAAGGCAGGTGCTCACTTTTAGCATACACTATCTTAGACGTCTGGTGTGAGAATTAAATTTGGGGTAGGGAGGATCATATAAACCACACTTGGTTCTGTGGAGGAAAGTTGAGCTAGGAAGCTGTAACTGCCACACTATTCTACATATTCCCCCAGAAAATCAATGCACTTGTGACATCTGTCCTGCAGCTTCTTAAGTCCCTGCAAATAAAATTCTTCTGACTGCTGGTGTAACCACTCATTTGTAGCATTCGTTGCCTCCAGAACACTCCCAAATCGTTGTCCCTTTAGGTGTTTTTTGAGTTTGGGGAACAGATAATAGTCAGAAGGAGCCAGGTCGGGAGAATAGGGTGGATGGGGCATCACTTGAAAGCCTAAGGACGTCAGTTTTGCCATTGTTTCACCTGCAGTGTGTGATGAGGCGTTGTCATGCAACAGGATGACACCTTTGGAGAGCTTTCCTCGACGGTTTTCCTTGATGTTTTGCCTCAACTTCGTCAATAAAGCACAGTAATATTTTGCATTGATGGTTGAACCCTGTTGGAGGTAGTCCACCAGCAGAACTCCCTTCTTATCCCAAAAAGCTGTTGCCATTTGCTTCTGCACTGACCTTTGCACTCAGAACGTCTTTGGCCTGGGGGAACCACTGTGCCTCCATTCCTTAGACTGTTCCTTTGTCTCAGGATCATAACAGTAGATCCATGTCTCATCACCAGTTACCAGTTTGCCCAGGAAATCTGACTCATTTCTTGCAAAATGTTCCAAAACAGCCACCGATGACTCCACATGTTTCCTCTTTTGTTCGGTTGTCAAAAGTTTGGAGATCCACTTTGCTGCCAGCTTTCTCATTTCCAAGTCGTTGTGGATAATGGCACCAACTCTCTCACGTGATATTCTCAGATATATAGCAATACTTTTGGCTGATATTCGGCGGTCCTCCATGATCATGTCATGGATGGCTTTCACATTTGCAGGCACAGAGACAGAAACAGGCCTTCCACTGGGTTTCTCACTTTCAACACCGAAATGGCCAGTTTAAAAATTGACAACCCAGCGTTTAACTGTTGCATATGAAGGGCCACTGTCACCCATAGTTTGTGACATTTCATCATGAATCTGCTTTGCACCTTTCCCTTGGAGAAAACAGGAACTTGATTATGGTCCTATGCTCTTCCACATTGAACTTTTCTGGAGGTGCCGCCATGTTCGCTTTGTACCGGAAAATGAAAGTTAAGTTAAAATCATAGGTAGTTGATTTTTGCACCGTTGAATATAGACAAATTGGCCAATACACCCTGCAATTTATAACTTCCTAGCTCAATTTTTTCTGGGAAAGGCTCAATACTTATCAGCACCCCCTCGTAATCAAGGACTGTGTTAGGACAGCAGAGTGCTTGTGGGCTTTGTAGCTGGTGATGAAGAAGATGTAATTGAACTCTTGTAACAACATCAGTGAGTTATTCAAGCGAATGTTCTCAGCCAGATAGCTCAACAGTTTCATCTTGGGGGGGGGGGAGCAATGTATGTTGTTGCTTTTTGCTTGGCACCATATTTCTCTGATCTTTTACTGAAACAACTGAAATGATGCCAAACATTTGCTATCCGTTTTGATGAAGCTTTGAATAAGGTGGTTCAAAAGGGACAGATGGATTTAGTGGTTTGTTTTTGGGATGATTACTGTCATGAAGTTTCCACATGGTGTCTAACTAGTGTTTTTCTTCAGACTGCTACTGCTGAAGACCTTCTTTGGAAGTTTCAAGAAGGCATGTCTTGTTGTAAGTTTTTTGGGCTGTTTGGCTATGTTCTGGAGGTTTTTCTTCCTAAGCCCGAAAAACCTACAACAACCATCGGATCCCAGCCATGAAAGCCTTCGAGAATACAAGGCATGTCTTCTTTATCAGTTGCAAAATTATTATAGGTATCTATGACTGGGCCAAATGTAATAAATCACCTTTTTCAGAGAAAACTAAAAGAAGAAATTAAACCAATGTTGACTGTAAAGGAGAAGGAAAAGAACTAATTGACTTTGCAACTTGTACCCTTCATGTTGTACATGAGTCTTTTAAAACAGTATTGCAAGTAATGAAATGGGACCTGAATTCAGTCTTGCGCAACATGTATTATCCGTTCAAAGATTCCCCAGCTAGGAGGGCATCATACACTGCTATGACTGGAAGCACACTATTTCCCCTGAAGTTTTGCTCCACTAGGTGGTTGGAGAATGTTAAGTGCCTTTATAGAGCTATGACTGTTTTTGACAACATCAAGAAGTATGTGGAAGAAGCAAAATTCCCCCACAGTAAACCTGCAATTTGTATAAAAGCTTCAATGCAAGATCCACTCATGAAGTGCAAAATGGCTTTCATGAAAACGATTGCTGGAGATTGTGAGCCACTTCTATGAAGGTTTCAAAACCAAAAAACATTGGCACCTTTTTTGTATGAAGAACTTTGCAAACTAATCAAGAAGCTAATGAGTTGTTGCGTAAAATTGGAAAAGCTGCAAAACATGTCTTCTAGTTCCCAGTAGTTAACAATTGACATGAAATTGTCTGAGAACTTGCTTTACAGAAGCAAGGTTGACATTGGCTTTGCAGCAAAGAAGCTGTTGAAAGAAACTAAACTGAGTGAATGTCAAGTGGCTGAGTTTTGCTTAGAGTGTTGAAACATGGTAGTAGCTGTTGTTGAAAAGTTGATTGAGAGAAGTCCTTTGAAGTTCAAGATGGTGTGTGGCCTATCAGTATTAGATCCTACTATCATTTTTATATAAGCCAAATCTTGGAATTGCCAGAATAGGGGCTGTTCTTGAAGCTCTGCGTGCAGCAAATCATGACACAGTAGCGGAAAAATCAAAGCAACAATACACTACTTTCACCACAGCGGCCCACAATATAGTTCAAGGCTCAATTTCAAGGATATGTTGCAGAACAAAATGATGAAGGCGGACTGGATACGTTTTACAGTGGTATTTTGATGACCAACAAAAGTTTCTCAGACCTGTGGACTGTTGTCAGAATGTGTTTTATCCTGTCTCATGGTAGTGCTTCTGTTGAAAGCGGATTTTCAGTTAATAAGTCAATGTTAATTGAGAACTTGCATGAAAAAACAGATTTACGATGCTGTCTTGAACTGTGGAGGACTTGCATCTGTTGTAGTTGATATGAATCTGTTGCAGTCAGTCAGGCATTCTCATGCACGCTACACAGAGCACTTGGAGGCTTAAACACCTTAAGCAACAAGAAGAAATTCAGGAGAAAGAAGAAACTTGAGGGACAAATTAAACATCTTGAAAATGCTAAAAAAAACAGACTGAGAGAAGAAGCCAAAATGGAAAAGGAAACAATTGATGAGAAACTAAAAGAGTTACAAAATAAAAAGAGAAAACTAGAAGTGATAGTTTTAAATCTTAAATCTTTATTCTTTAAAAGCAGATTACTTGTATTCTTATTTCTAACTTGATTATTACTGCAATTTCAGAACTACAAGTTTTGTAATGTGGCTTCAGAGAAACCATTTTAGATAGAACGTTTATATGATTTTTTAGCATACCTTTAAAACAATAACAAAAATGTTATGTCATTTGTTAGCATTCAGAGTTTACTTGAATTGAAGTTTGTATCTTGGTGTAATTTTTGGTGCAATTGCAAAATAGATGTTGCTGCAGTTAATGTTGAAAGAAGCTGGTATGAAATCTCTCACTTTGACAAATATTTGTGCAGTTCAGGCTTGTGTAGTTGTAGAGTGGAACATTTCATTAAGACTTGCATTAATGCAACACGACCTACTCATTTTTTAACTTGTGGTTATATTTGAATGGTGGTCAGGGAAATTGCCAAATGTAGGTTAGGGAAGAAAGGCAGGGAAATTAAAAATAACATTTCAGTGGCAACCCTGCACTAGTTTAATTGTGATGTGTCAGGTTAAAATAGCAGAGACAGGGCCACTGGAAACAGCAAAACTTCCTGATCAAAAGGTAACTGATTAACCCAACAGGAAGCATACAGTAGAAGTAAATGCAAGGATAGCGATTTTTTTGTCTCAATATATTTTTCATTACACATCCCTCGATCTCTTACTATTGGCTGGGCTGGCTGGTGGTTCCAACTGTTGAACTGCAAAACATCTGGAGAGCCAGCACTTTTCAAGTCCTGCACAGATTGCATTATAGACAAAGCAAACTCCAGTTTTCTACCAGGATTGTCATTGAACCTATTTGTGAATAGGCTGGAATTGTATGCCTCATTCATGTGGCAAAGTTGTGAGTAGCCCATTATTCAAATCCCATCCTACTTGTGAAAAGCTCCAGAAAGAGGGTGGATGGACATTAGGACAAAATGGGACACAAGTAGAGGAAGGGTACATTCAGTCCTTCTTGGAGACTGTCTGGAAGGAAAGGATGTGTTTTCCTTTGCTTCTATACCTGCTACTTTAGTTCATGGTGGCTTCCCTGTGATTTGTTTTCCTGATGCAGGAAATGATTGATGAAGCGGACCGGGATGGTGATGGTGAAGTCAACGAGCAGGAGTTCTTGAGGATCATGAAGAAGACCAGTCTGTACTGAGATGCTTTCTGTGTCATATAGGAGGATCTTTTGGTTGGGTCTCATAAAGCCAACCAAAATTGTAAGTTTGGCCTCCGTGGTGTTCATGTGGGAAGAGGTGAGCAGCAGCCCACATCTTGCTGACTTTCTAAGCAGTCCTTCACAGTCAGCCTTTTTCTCCCTTCCCCCAAATATGTGTTTACTCTCATACCACCAACCTCCCATATCTTGTATAAACAACTGTAATGTGAGTCCTCCTGGGTTAAGCTGTCTTTTGATGAAGGTTTCGTAGCAGCACCTAGGACTTATGCAAGAAAGGGGTTTTGTAGTGGTGGTGAAGGTGGGTTTTTGGTCATGGACAATTTAGATATTTTGAGAAATAAGTTTCTCTTTAAACTGCTCTTTGTATTGTTATGGCACTTAGTACTTGCCGAAGTGAAAGGATGCCAAAGATTGGCTTCTGCCTTGATCAAGAATTGATCATTCTGTTGAGCAAGTGCCCTGGTTGTGCATGTTGAGGTTGAAATGCAGTGCCAGCAGTATCTGAGCCTTCATTTAAAAGAACAGTGCACTTACTTGCCTTGACATCAGGTGTGGCCAAAGTGTGGCCCTCCAGATAATTGTTGGACTACAAATCCCAGCATTCTTCATCATTGGTTATACTGGTGTGGGCTGATAGCAGTTACACTCCAGCAACATCTGGAGGGCTGCACGTTGCCGATCCCTGCTTTACACTATTTTCCAAAAGCACTGAATGTAAATTTCGTCTGTCGTCAAGGCTTGAACTGGCTGCAGGAAGCCTGTAAAAAGTTATTCGGAATGCTTATGACCTGTATTCTTAATGATTTAACTATATAGAGGGCATTAAACATTTCACTGCAATGAAGTTGTCTGTGTCTTTCATTTCTCTGGCAGATTTACGTTGGGATGGAAAATGGGATATTTTGCAAGGACATGTTTGGCACTAGCCTGCAATACGTAGCATTAGTTTGGTCCAACACTGTTATTGCCAAAACAAGGTACTTGTTTTGGCATTGCTGGGACAAACTACAGTTATGAAGGGGGTCAGGGAAAAGGAGAGGGGCACAGAGGAAGTTGAAGTAGAGATTTTCTTTCCGTTATGGCATTAGAGGTCCTTGGAAGGACTTAGCCACTGGAGGACGCTTCTTGGCCTCCCACTTGCAGAGCTTGGAGAAGCCATTTTTGGACTAAACCTTCCAAGATCTCCCATTTTACAAGGTCAGTGAGAGTGCTGGCTGCAGGATTCTGGGAATTGTACTCCCCTAAAGTAACTTTTCCAAGCTCTGCCCAGTTGCCTTTATGTTATGTGCCTTAGAGTTGGAACAGACTTATGGCAACCTTAATAGGACTTTCAAGGTAAGTGAGATATTTAAGGAGTGGTTTTACCTGTCCCCCTGGTGAGTTTCCATGGCAGAGTGAGGATTTGAAACCAGATCTCTTGAGTCCTAGTCTGTCATTTTATACACTACACCACCCTGGATGCCTACTTGCCTATCTCAAATCAAAGGAGCTGTGTTGAATCTGACTGTGATGGAAACATGCAGCAGGGCATTTGAGCAGACATCTTTGATATCTTCTGAAATACTAGCTGACCAAATCTTGACAGTCCTTCCATTGACACAGTAACTCGAGTGTGTGCCACAGATCCTTGAAGACAAGAAGGCAGATGTGGGTATCTCACAACTGTGTATGATCAAAAAGAGTTTCCATAACAGTGGAAGTAAGCCTCATCTCTTGACCATCTGCCAGCATCCTGTCAGTACTGAAGCCCTGAGCAGCATCTTCTCTTTCCTATGACATGTCACATCTCCTCCAATAATAATGGGAAGATCTTGTGAAGTAACAGAAAGACTCCATATCTTCTGGATGGTTTGTTTGAAAATATCCAGAACAGGTAGCAGGGTTATCTTGGAGGGATCAGAGCTAACTAGAGCTTGGCCATACTTAAGCTGTTGACCTCACCACAGAGCAGGGGTTTATCTTTCCCATCAAAATGTTTCCTCTTACTGTATTTATACCTCTGTGTGTCTGTTTACACAACAGAAAAGATCTACTTGAATTTTCTGGTCAGGAACACTCATAAGATGCAGCATGTTACTTCAGCATGAGATAATTTTGCTTGTGGTCTTACTAACAGGTTTTATTTGGCATAAGCTTTCATGGATGGCAGCTTGCTGTTCATAGAACCTTGTGTTAACTACAACAATCATTTTTCAAGTGCTCCAGGAGGTGTTCCTAGTTTTACTGTAGCAGACCACAGGCAAAGATGTGTATCTGCCCAGGATTAATTCTGAACCTAACAAATCATCTATTCGTTCATGGATTTTTTAAAAAAACTACCATATTCTTTATACATTCTTGGTCAAACTTTCTCAGATCCTCTAATACATTTAGAATCCATTTTCTTGCATCCGGGTCATGTCCTATGGGATATGTAAGGTGTTTTAATGAGATGTGTCAGGATAGTAACAAAAAAAAAAGGGAGGGAAGACCATCTTGGTGAGTAATTATTAGTCTGGCTTTGACCTTTTGCCAGCTGGTACTCAGAAATGAGAAGGGGAGTGTCTCTTTGTTGCAACAGTGATCAGAGGCTTGTAAGATGGAGATGACAACAGTGGCAGGCATGTGATTTAAACCTATGCAAGCAGGAACATAAATCTCAGGATTCGAGATGAGCACTCTTGTTGATTCAATTGACTGGTGTCTGTTAACCAAGAATGTCAAGGTTCAAATGTTCATTTGCACCAGAAAACTGCAAATTGTGCATATGCACACACGTTGTTGCTACATGCCGGCAGGTTGCCTCCAACCTAAGGCAGCCCTATGAATGAGCAATCTCCAACACAACCTGTCCTTGGCAACCCTGCTCAGCTCTTGTGAACATGGTGGCTTCCTTTAGGGAGTCAATCCATTTTATGTTTGTGTGTTCTGCACTAACAAGTTGGAACCGTGTTCTCCAGAGTCCTAGTAGATCACTCTATCCACTACACCACAGTGGAGATCGTTTTGTATTTGGTCTTCAGAGCAGAGTTTCTCGTAATGGAGTCTACACATTCTCATGTGGACCTGGGAGTTCTATAGAAATCTGTTCCCTGCCCTGGCAAAATTATATGGAAGCTGACGGCTGGGTGAGTTTCCTAGAGCCTGTTCAGGAGTGAGAGCTCCTTCTGTAGATCAGCAGAAAGGAAGCTGAAGCGGAATTCAGCTGCTGATCCGTAGAGTTACAACTGGAGCGGGCCAAGTGGAACAGGAGCTTGTCTTGCTTATTGCCTTGTATACAAACGAGACATGTATAAAAACATGTAAGTGATTGTAAAATTCCTCTTCAGGCATGCAGCTTTCCAAGCAAATTTACAACATGCTGAAATCACACAGTATCAAATCATAATTCAACATAACAAAAGACAGTCCCAGCATTTTAAAATCAGATAAACCCGTCTGTTGAAGGAGGCATCCTAAAAAAATCCAGTGCTAATTAAGGGTTTCCCTGGGAAGCAAATCGCAGAAACGGGCTGCATGGCAGAAAGACTCCTGCCTTGTTGCATCCCCTGCTTCATCTGAGATGGTAAAGATTCAGTGGAATTGTCTGGTGGGAAAGAGTAGCTTTAGCTTAGTGGTAGAGGCCACAGGGTTTCAGGCAAAGAAGCCTCTTAAAAGCATGCAGTTCTCCAGATCCAGAATGAGAGAAGTGCTGATAGGTGCCCTCATAAGGAGCAGGTTTCCAAATACTCCTCCACGGGTATGACTTTTTCAACCCCACCATATTTTTGTTAAAAGGACAGGAATGCATTCCTGTAAGTCATGGAACAGTGATAAATAAGCATATTTTCGAATAAGACCTCCAATAGTTTACCCTTATTTCTCTTTCCTAGTCTGTTTCAAACTATGCCACTAGAGGGTACCAGATTATTCCTTATGGAGAGAGAAAGCTCTCTTAAGGCTGCAATCGGAAGGCCTGTATATATGACTGCACCGTGAAATGCACTTTTTTTTTTGTCTTAGTCTGTTTCCTTGCCGAACCATGGCAGATATTAATGCTGTAAAGTCTAAATTCAAGTGTTTGTCGACAGAGCCAAACATTTTGAAGAGCCTTTGTTAAAAATGAAAAAGGATCTTGAAAGCTGTCAGTAATGAACAGTGGCCCTTGACCCAGGATCTTCTGTATTACGTCTGGGGGTATTCTTGAAGTTACTGGATTTTTCAATTATACATACATTAGAGGAAAAGAAAAAGAAGCAACTCCCCTTCACAAAAAAGGAGAGAAAGGAAGAATAGTTTTATATAGGCAAAGGTGTCAGATAAGGGTGCATTTATCTCCTCTATTCAGTCTGTATGAAGAACATATCACATGGAAAACCAGACTAAATTGAGAGGATGGAGGAGTGGAAGTTGCTGTTGTATTCATTTATGGCAGCTTTGGGTCCTTTTAAGGAGAAAGGCAGGGCAAAAATATTTTAAATAAACAAATATATGCTTGGTTTGTTTTTTTAAGATCTTATTTGTGATTTATTTCTCGTTACATTACTTTGGCCGTAAACCACCCAATAGACAAGTGTAATAAATAAATATTATTATAAATATTTATAAATATTAATATTTATTTATTTATAAACGACTCTTAGGCTAGATATACAAATTTTCATGAACTGAGTCTTTGGAATGGATGTCCATGCATACCTTAAAGAATTGAGATGTTCTGAAAGTTGGATGGTGTGACTTTACCCTTCCGAGTCTTTTGGTGGCAGTAAGGCCTCGTGCAACCTAACTGCACTAACCACCAATGAGCTTCCAAACTTCAGAAGCATGCTTTAAAAGTACAGATAAAAACTTCTCAACTGTTACAGCAGTACAACAATGGAACCAATTACCTTGGGACATGGTGAGTGCTCTGCAGGAGGCATTCAAAGGAAAATTGGACAACCATCTGTCAGATCTGCTTTGATTTGGATTAAACCAAAATAGGAATGTAAGGCACAACAACTTGATTTCGACACACAGAGACCAGAATCTTGGTGATTTTGCACAGCATATGTGGGTGATCACACGCCATGCTGCCATCCATCTGTTTCATTCCTCTGCTTCTTTGGGTTAGAGATGCAGTCATGTGAACTTACACACTCACATCACATGATGGACAGCAGGTGAAGAGGGAAGAACCTGCCTTTTAGTTCTGCTTATGTACATGGTTTTTCCCACTTGGATTATATTCCAAGAATTTACAGTTGGTTTAGCATATTGTCAGCCCTCTATCATCAATATTTTCAAATATGGAGTATATTTACTACTCTCTTGAAAAATATAGAGCATTGTGTTCCTTAACGAAGGTTAAAAAATTAATAACAAATCCAAACTCAAAAGAATTTGGATCAATCCCTTCCTAGTTTTGTACTCAAATGGGGATGAGATGCAGGAATGGTAATTAATTCAGTTAATTACTGTGTGACAATATTGTAAGACGTATAATAATCTCAATGAATCCAAAGCAGAATATTCATAGATTTATGAATAGATGATACTTGACTCCATATTTAAAGAAGATTTATGATCTCAGAGGATAGAGGTTGGAGATGTCAAACCTTGGATGTGGGTATGTATGTTCTGAAGTATATAATTTTTGGTAACCGGTTTTGAGAACTGTAAAAGGAGATAACAGGATATAAAACAGATTTTTCTTCTGAAGTCACATTTGTAGGTTATATTAAAAGTATTGTCCATCTGGAAGACCTAGTAGTAGCTATCTTTTTATTAATAGTTCCAAGACAAATTATAGGTGGTAATCTTCCCATTTTCCTACTGTCTCACTTGATATCAACAGGCAAGGACTGTAATATTTAACTAAACTAACAGACTGGACAGAATCCTGGACACTTAATAGAATTGTAGAAAAATTGAGCTTGTTAATTAATCATTGGAACATGAATTTGCACAATGTCATACACATTTGTGTATTCTTTTTTCTTATACGTATAATGAATTCTTGGTGGTGTGTGTGTGTATCTGTTGAAATGAGTAGTATCAAAGAAAGAAAGAAATGGGAAGGGAGATTCTGAAGTTTCTGTAAAACTCCCATTGTTTCTATCTTGCAATTTTGGTGAATTATACAACATATTTCTTCCATAACAGTATCTTGTGAAAGTAATTAAACTTGATACACCTTTTGCAGCTATTTTCCCCTACCATTGATCAAGACATTGACATTGAAAATAAGGCAGCAATCATATCCACCTTTTCCTGGAGTAAGTCCCATTGAAATTGATGGAGCTTGCTTCTGAGCCCAAGTGCATAGGACTGAACTGAAACTCTTGAAGAGATTGTGAAACCTCTTTACCCTTTTTAACCTTCACATATTTTACTTCACTTAGCAGCCTTGCGTGTTGTTTGACTGAATGGTGTGTGTGTTCTAATCTTTGAAGTATTTAGATCTTTTGAATTATTTTGGGAAGTTTTCTTGACTGCTTTATCTCCCATTTCATTTCCTTTAATACCCTCACAAGCTGAGATCTATACAAAAATGTCATTGTTGCCTTGACATATTACCATATTAGGGACATCAATAATTTCCCAAGCCAGGCCCTCTCTGGTGATTGAAATTTCCAGTATGATATCAATGGCACTTAAAAGATCTGGAAAAGTGACAGATTGTAAAGGTTGCACTTTAGCAATCTAATTCAGTGCCATCAGAACGTCAAATAACTCAGCACCATAACCTGATAAGTAATCTAGCAGCCTGGCTGCCTTTACAGAAATTTACACAGATAGGTAGTTGACTCTTTCCAAATCACAGGAAGTCACACATATATACATGTGTGTACAACATTTCATGATATTTATACTGAATGTTGACTCACATCCATGAATGATTCACTCACGGAGCAGGATGAGTTGGGAATCAATTGGTGTAGACCAGTGGTTCCCAATCTTGGGTCTCCAGATGTTCTTGGACTACAACTCCCAGAAATCTTGGCCAGCACAGCTAGTGGTGAAGATTTCTGGGAGTTTTAGTCCAAGAACATCTGGGGACCCAAGGTTGGGAGCCATTGGTCTAGACCTTTTCACAATGGGATGGACCACTCCAAACTGCAATGATGGAAGTCACTTTTCCCCATATTCCCATTATATAACCAAAGCGCTCCATTCAAGTACAAATCTACCCACTGCTTCTTAATTCTCCCTATTAAGACCGGCTAGAACCTTTGTCTCCTGTGTTAAAGTGTTTGGGTTTCTTAAAAACTGAAGTATAGAGTCTTGTGGTTATGGTCAACCACTACAGTTCTGTGGCCCAGTGGAATCAGAAGGACAGGTGCAAAACGCAGGGTGGGCGAAGAAATTTATTCAGAATTTAACAAAAATACAGAGAAACAGGCAGGGACAGAACAAAAATGAGGGTTAGAATCAAAAATAAATAAATAGATGCCAGTACATGTGCTTACGAGTTCTTTTATCTCATCACATCATGACTGCCCTCAACCATCACATCAGAAAGGTCTTCTCCAACAAGAAAATAGATGAACCCCAAGTTACAAATGTGAAACAAAACACGTAGGACATTGAATGGGGGAGGAAGAGATGAAAAGGCATGTGGGGTGTTGGTTATAGTTATGTAACAGTCATAGAAACCCTTGCATGCATTCTTTAGACTTTTCCTGGCTGATTAGAGCTAAAGGAGTTCAACTCTCTTATCTTAACAAAGAAAGAAAATCGACTCTGGCAGATACCTCAGAGGGGGCCCCACAGCGTCATCCTGGGTTTAACTTTGCTTAAACTAAAATAAAACAAGAGGATCTAAGGATGTAAAATTAAAAAATGGTTATACAAAGTTGTAACAATGAGGAGAGACAAAACTGGCCATAACCTAGCATAGAGGACATTGCAAGCTGGCTTCCTCCATCCTGACACCAGGAATATTAATCACCTACTCAACCCATTGCAAAACTTTGCCACCTCTTTCCACTGTAGGGCCAGGCTGTGTCACTGCAGATCAAAGATGGTGGCCAACGCATTTTCATAGCCCAGCTATGTGTATGTAATGCAGGGGTATGGCGTGCTAGGGAAACAGACCCCTGTGACAGGCCCTTTTATGGGCCAAATGATGTCAGAAACCATGACCCAGAACGTGGAAGTAACGAGTTACAAGTTACTTTTCTCTCTGTAATGGGGAGTGCGGATTCAGGAGGGCCTAAGGACGATATGATCACAAAGATGCTGTAAGAAGTTAATTTCCTTTAAAGGGCATTTCAGAGAAATTTTGAAAGCAAATTTTCAAGTTTCCCGCAATTTTTTAATTGTTCCTAAGGGGTCTCTGTAAAAGCAAGGATTTAATCTTGTTTGAACCTTATAATGAGTAGAGGCCATAGTTTTCTTTTCAAACGCAACAATAAAGAGAATTAATTGCTTTTAAAAAAAAAACTTAGAAGAAAAAAGACTGTGTGGTCTTCGTTAAAAGTAATGAGGACAAATCATCCTACCTTGTATGAAGGGAAAGCTGATACTTATCCTTGCTGTTTCCAGCTCAAAAAGTTATTTTAACTGAGATCGTGACACTGGGGCATCTAGTCAGGATGATTGTTCTGTTTTGACGCCTTCCCTTTCGAACTCTGCAGTGTCCAGCCTGATGAAAGACTCGGAAAGCTCACGTGTGCTTAGTGTTTTAGTGGTCCAAAAAACATATTTCCCACTTTTGTTTTTGGAATTACTTGTGTTGGGTTTGACCCATAAAGCCCTAAGTGGCTTAGGTCCAAGGTATCTCAAGAACCACATCTCTCCATATGAGCCTGCTTGAGTGTTCAGACCATTAGGTCTTTCTCTCAACCCCACCACCCTCACAGGCACGTTTGGTGGGGACACCGGAGAGGGTCCTCTCTGTGGCTGCTCCCAGACTTTGGAACTCCCTCCCACTGGAGGCCAGCCTGGCCCCATCTTTGCGGTCCTTCCGCAAGCAGATAAAGACCTTTCTGACTGGCTACTTGAGTGGGAAGTTTCATGGATGGTTGTGGCTGAATGATGTGTGTGTTCTAAGCTTTGACGTATTTAGATATTTTGAATTATTTGGGGAATTTGCTTTGAATGCGTTTTTGGTGTTGCTTTTATTGACTTTTAGTGCAGTATCTGTTTGACCCATTTCAGTATTTGTATACTTACTGTTTTTAGCTTTCAATATTGTCTTTTAATGATGTAAGCCACCTTGGTCAGTCTTAAGGAGAAAGGCAGTGTAAAATATTTACAGCAAACAAATAAGCAAACAAATAAAGGCAACTGAATGGACAGTTAGTGAGAGCAAAGCAAGTAACCATTATCACCAGGATATTTTATTTTATTTACAAAAACGGGAAATGAAGGGTAATTCAGTGAGATCAAGTGAGGCCAAGGAAAACCGATAGGTGACAATTTTCACAAGGAATGGCAAAAGTCATCAAAAAAAAAAAAAGGAGGTACACTTTTTTGACATTTGATAAAATATTGGTGGAAAAACCCATGCAAAGTCTCAGCTTAGCTCTCATAATAATTACATTTGTAGGTTTTGGTAGTCTCCAGAACGGGTTGAAAGCCCTTTTTTTTCATTTTTCAATTTCCAAAAGAAAATAGGATCATATTCTGATTTAGGTTCTTATGATCTGTTGGCCCCCAACTTCATTGCTGTGTAAGATGATGGAGGGAGATGATTTATTGTTAGCTGTCATTCTTTCTGGAGAAGAACAATCTTCTTCCTCCATATTAAAGTGGCTTTCAGGCAAATCGATCAACCATAGATCACGCCGTAAGACTGTCTGCTGATGTTAATAAAGCATTCTGTAATAAGGACTTTTTATGTGTTGTATTTATAGACAGTGAAAAACTCTAACATACTTTAGTTTTAACTGATAGCTGCTGAAAATAAAGCTTGATGTAGTTAGGTCACTGTGATTCGGAATTTTACAGCACTGACAGTATTATACTTTCATTAGGAAGGGGAATATATAGCGAAACGTAGAAGTTCTACAGAGATTATGCATTGCTAATAGGAAACTGAATATACAGCATGCACAGAAATTAAAAGACCATTGCAGCGATGGGTACTTTCTTTCATATTATAGTATAACGGAGGAATTGGGCATGACGTTTATGAGGACTAGCCAAAATGCCACAGGATCGTTCAAGGTTACGTGTGCCCTAGAGGTGTCCACCAAGCTAAGTGATATGCGGTGGCATTCAGATTAAGAGGAGATTTCTCTCCACTTCGTTTGTTTTGGTTTTGGCCACTTTCTTTTACGAGCTGGGGAGGGGCACCTTGTCCCAAACTTTTTGGGGTGAGATGCCAGTCCTGCCTCAGCTCCACCAGAAGCTGCCAATGTGCTGAATTTGATGGACAGAAGGGTTCTGGGTAAATTGAAAGTTTGCACATTTTTTGTGAAATTTGGCCAGCCTTAATAAAGTGATTCCAATAAAGGTCAAACTACACATTACAGAAATATTCCAAATATATATATATAAAACACATGTTCCTTTAGCAAATGGCAGCCATGGGAGAGGCCTAGAATTGAGAACATGGCACACAGGAAGAGAGAGTTAGCCTTTTCCTTCTATCACATTATTCCCCTTCCAAAGCTGATGTTTGTAGTGAGACCGAAGCTTGCATATGTCTCCAATGAGATCTTTCCTCACAATGCAAATAGCAGCAGGAGGAGGGTTCCTATAGGAGTGGAGCATATGTGGTCCTCTCTACATACAGCATGATCTCAGTTCTCTTATGGCCACTGACATCTTGCAGAATCATTCTGGGGGTTGTAATACGAAGGAAGGAAGGAAGGAAGGAAGGAAGGAAGGAAGGAAGGAAGGAAGGAAGGAAGGAAGGAAGGAAGGAAGGAAGGAAGGAAGGAGCTGATGATGGATAAGAGGAAGGAAGGAAGGAAGGAAGGAAGGAAGGAAGGAAGGAAGGAAGGAAGGAAGGAAGGAAGGAGCTGATGATGGATAAGAGGAAGGAAGGAAGGAAGGAAGGAAGGAAGGAAGGAAGGAAGGAAGGAAGGAAGGAAGGAAGGAAGGAAGGAAGGAAGGAAGGAAGGAAGGAAGGAAGGAAGGAAGGAAGGAAGGAAGGAAGGAAGGAAGGAAGGAAGGAAGGAAGGAAGGAAGGAAGGAAGGAAGGAAGGAAGGAAGGAAGGAAGGAAGGAAGAAGTAGCATTCAGTTTGTCTTTCAGATAAACCATCTGAGGTTGCATAATTAATGGTCTGATTCAGTATAAACTAGCTTTTTAGTACAATTTAATTTTTGCTTGCATGCAGCTGGATATGTGAACTGTATCTATTAAAATCTTTGGAGGAAGAATAATGTGACAGAAAAGTTAAATCTTTCTTCCTGCATGCCATGTTCTTAATTCCATTTTGTAAAGGAACATGTCACACACATGCACACGCACACACGCATAATAAGGGTATTCCAATAAGGGCCAAGCTACACATTACAGAAATATTATATATAACAGGGAGCGAAATTCCCACTGTCCGCTGATCACATTCCACACCCTTCCCTATTAGGATGGTTGACAAATGCACAAAGTGAGCACACAACTCAGTTGTCACACACCTCACTTCTGCTCTGCATTCTCTACATAGAGAAAGCAGAAGAAAAATCAAAACCAGCTCCTTCGTCGAAGTTGTTAGGATCCCATTAAGTCTGGAAGTATGGCTGTTTCAGGACTTGGAAAGTTATTTATTTATTTTATTTAAAATATTTTTTTTACCATGCCTTTCTCCTAAAAGGACCCAAAGTGGCTTACATTATTAAAAATAAGAATACAACAAGCTGAAAGGGTAAAGGATTATAATATATTTTTGAACAAAATAAACAAGTATAATATTACAAACGCATAGGTAAATAATAATAATTGCATGCCATCAAGTTGATTCCAACTTAGGGTGACTCTTTCCGGTGTTTTCTAGGAAGAGAATGCTCAGAAATGGTTCACTATAGCCTTCTTCTGGGGTGATGCCCTGGGACTGTGCAGATTGCCCAAGGTAAGGGATGCCTAGGGATAACTTGCGTGGCCTCCAGTGGGAGGGAGTTCCAAAGTCTGGGGGCAGTGACAAAGAAGGCTCTCGCCTGCATCCCCACCAAATGCATCTGTGAAGGTGGTGGGGCCAAGAGAAAGGCCTCCCTGATGATCTTCATACGTGGGCAAGCTCATAAAGGGAGATACGTATTTTGAGATAGCTTGGCCCCAAGCCGTTCAGGGCTTTATAGGCTAAATGAGCATCCTAATGAGCAGTTAAGACAGTTCACCCAGTGTCTCCTCCACTACAGTGAGAAATAGAGATGGACACAAACTGGCAAAGCAGTGGTTTGTGATGGTTTGTCGTTCGTGGCGATTCACAAACAAGGAACCATGAAGTTTCACGAATTTTCTGACAAAACGAACTATTTCATGGTTTGTGCAGTTGGGGAATTCCAGGAGCAGCAGAACAGCCCCCCCCCCCACGTGTTTGAGGTGCCAAACTTGCAGCAAAGCTTCAGCTGACTCTCCTCCCCACCCCTTCCGAGTTTGGCAAACATTGGGTTTGGGACATCCAAGTAATAGGCTCCTAAAAAGGTCCCCCCCCCCCCGGAAAGTGCTCTTCAGCCCTTTCTTTTGAGTGATGCTTTTTCTCCTCTGTGAGTGGCTGATTAATGCAGAAGCCACTATCCAGCAACTTAGACCTGGGAAGTTCTTCCAGTTGGAATGCTGGCCTGCCATAAGAAAGAGCATACAGACCATAGTGAGCGACGACAGGCATGGGAATCCTGTCGCTCTCCAAACGATGCTGAATGCTAGCCAGCACAGCCCATGGGGATGGCTGATGGGTATTGCAGTCCATTGATATACGAGGTTCAGTACCTTCCCCCATTATTGAACTGGATGGAAAAGTGGTTTGATTTGATACACAGCAGTGCTTTCTGTTCCTTGAATGGATCTTGGAGCATACTGGGAAGAACAACTTTCAAGTTCGCAGAAGAGGAGTACAGAGTATTGTTACAACAACCAGGCCGTTCTGCGAGCTTTCGTTCATGGTCTAGAATTAGCTGCATATTTTGGCAATGTTTTACGGCTTTAATATAACAACCACCAGATCTTTATTAGATTTATCACTCCAAAAAGCTTTATTGAGGTTTTGATTTTCTCTTATCTTAATGCAATAAAGCCACTTAGCACTGCCTTATCAAGTGCAACTAATTAACAACAAAACTGATATTGTTCGCCATAATCATTCTGTGGTCAGCTATATGAATGCTGAATTGGCTTTTCCAACTCTCACTTTAAGTACCATATAGATTTTCTCCCTTCAGTAATATTGTACACTTATACAAGTTAATAATGCATGTGCGTTTGACTGGAAAATTACCTCTTCCTGAAGAACCATCAAACCTGTCTATTGACATTTTATAAAAATTAAAAGTAGCAGATCCTTCTCAACTGAATGACAAGCTTGTCGAACCCTGTTCCTTTACAGTATGTGAAATGATGGAATGGGTATACATATAAAATCATTTTTCTTTCTTTTGACCTTTATACCCCATTTCCTGCAATAATCCACGTTCAAGGTGGCTTATACATCAAACAAATTAAAAAGAGCCTTAAAACAGTGATAAAAACAAATAAGGTAGCCTAAACCATGTGGCCTCGAAAATTGGTCTGTTTTTGAAACCACTGAATATCAGCTTCTTCAGATTTTTATTTTATTCTGCCTGTAGTATAATATGTGGCAGAGTTCTGAATTTCTGATAAATTTCCTTTTGCTACACAGTAGAAGTACAGAGAGCCACAGAGGGGAATAGCTACAAGTTCCCCCAAACTCACCCCTTTCTCATTAACTGGCACTTAAAGTCTCAATAACTCACTCTGAGACATTTGTAGGAGAAGATATAAATTTATTTACTTACAGTTGCTGGAAATTACAGACTTAAACTACTGTATTTTTCTGTGTATAAAATGACATTTTTTCCTAAAATAATTAGAGGAAAAATTGAGGGTCGTTTTATACACGGAAGGCAGCAGCAGGAGACGGAGACGGAGGAGCAGCCACCCATTGACTGTTCCTTCCGCTGTCCGGTCGCCCCCTCCAGCACCACTGCCGGGGCTTACCTCCAGCTCACGTCGCCGCCTTTTCCCCTGCCCGAAGGAGACGATCGCTGGAGGAGGTGCCCGGCGGCGACAGCAGTCAATGGGCAGCAGCGAGAGGCGGCCGAGCGCGGCTGCTCCTTTGCCTCAGTCTCCGCCTCCTGCTGCTGCTGCCTCCGCTGCTGGTCGCGGGCTCAGCAGCAGCAACCGGAGGCGGAGACTGAGGCGGAGGAGCAGCCGCGCTCAGCCGTCTCTCACGGCTGCCCATCGACTGCTCCTCCGCCTCCGGCAAGGGTAAAAATTAGGGGGTTGTCTTATACATTGGGGGGTCTTATACACAGAATAATACGGCATATGCTGCTTTTTTTTTTACTGCACACATCTTTAGTAACCAACTGAACAAATCAACATCAAACAAACAACTGCCACCAACAAACTAAAAAGAGAGAAAAGAACACTCAGAAGAGAAGAGAGATTCTCTTTGACTTCGAAGTCTGGAAGGAACTATTGGTTAGTACTAGAGAGATATACAATCACTCCAGCCCAGAAAAGTCCCTCACAGTCCCTCAAACTATAGATAGCATGTAAGGTTGTAAACAGAACTCCAGCAAAACAGACGTGTCATTTACTTGGGAAGTAACCCCTGCTGAACTCAAGGGAAGTTACGTCTGAGTAGACATGTAGAGGGTTGCTCCATAAATGTTTCCTAGCAGCTCTTGCTACTCAGAAAACCTAACATCACAATCCTGCAGGAAGGTCACCTTGTAAGACAATGGTATTCTTGGCACTGATTCTATCCTACGATTATGGTGATATAAACTACTACCATCTCTACTTAAAACTGAAGTACAATGATTTCTACGTTCAAAAGCAGACCATCCATTGTATGTCACTGGTGTCACTTTTGAAAGCCCAGTAAAATAGACCTATTGTCAGAAGAAACCACTGTCAGTTAAGCAGAGAATAGCTTCGCCTCAAATGTTCCAAGGAGAAAGGCTTCTCCAAGTGCATCAGGATAGTGGGTTTCTTTTTTCTTAACCATTTCCTACTAATGCAACCTGTGCCTCTGTCATCAGTTCTTAGGGCTTCTCCTTCCCTTCTACTGACGGCAACTGCTTGTAAGCCCTAAGGTGTGTTTAGGGCTAGACCTATAACTTAGCAAGGGAGGTGCTCACAGGGTGCAGGAGGGTTTTTGGTGGCCCCCTCACTTCCAAAAGTCAACTTTGCAGGGATACCAAAGGGGTTCATGGGCCTTGGGACACTGTGACATTTGGGGCCCTGGTGCTACCCACTGTGGGATTTAACATGTCAGCTTACGTACAAAGCTGGGGTCACTTCCAAGAAAAATTGCACACATGGACTATGTAGGAGATAAGCTTCGTTTTTTTTTTTTTCTTGCATGGGGGTAAGGCAATGGTTCCCAACCTTGAGTCGGCTGATGTTCTTGGGCTGCGGCTCCCAGAAGCCTTTACCACTAGCTGTGATGGCCAGGATTTCTGGGAGTTGTAGTCCAAGAACATCTGGGGACCCATGCTTGGGAAGCACAGGGGTAAGGCAATGGGGATCAGGTTGTGCTTCCTCCAAGTATCTCTTTCAAATTACAGATTTCCTCTGGCCGATCTTCCTCGTCCCCTCACCGTGGCATGCTTTATTTAAAGTTGTGGTGGTGGTGGTGCAGATTTCTTTCTTTTCTTTTTTTAAAATATTTTTAAAACAGAAAAAAAGAGGGGGGGCAAGAAAAAGAAAATGTAACTAAACAAAACCACCTTAATAACCCAACATCACATAAACAATACAATAATGCATAATGTGCTGCTCTCCTCCACCAGGACCATCGGAAGACATGACTAGAAATGGGCATGAACCACTGGTTTGGCAGTTTGTGTCAGTTCATCCTTTGGGTGAACAGATGTTCAATGGTTCCCAATCCAGCTGCTAAAGGGCATTTTCCTGGAGGGACACATTTGGTGGGTATATAACATGGATGTCTGAACCCCAATCTTCACCAAACTTGGAGGAATTGTAGAGGAGAGTCAGTAGAATCTTCTCTGTCATTTTGGTGTCTCTAGGTGTCTGGGGGGAACTTTCGTGGGGGGGGGGCTCCTTGCGGGTGTATAACTTGGACATCCGAAACCCAATCTTCACCTACTCTCTACAAGCAGGACTTGTAGAGGAGAGTCAGAGGAAGCTTCCCTGCAAATTTGGTGTGTCTAAGTCCTTGGGGGGCATTTTATAGGGTTTTAAAGTCAAAAACAAATTAACAAATTGATTCATTGGTCAGAAAAAAATTGTAAATTTCGTAATTCATGATCGTCAACCTCGATGAATCACGAATTGAAACGAATCACAATTTTTCTGATCTGTGCAATATACATTCATGTAGTTTTTATATATATTCCAAGTATATTTTACATTTTTGGCTCTTATTTACTTAACTGCTTGCCTGCTAAATAAACCTTTTAAAGAAGAAAAGAATCCATTTTTGGACTTTTAAGTCAAAATACTGGAGGGTATCCAGAAGAGCGAAATTAACTTAATATAAACAAGGTAAAATATCTTAGGAGACCACAATCAGATTCCTTGTCAAGTGTGTAAAAGACACACGTCTATAAGTCTCTGATAGGGAATCTGTAGATCAGGAGACCTATGGAGGACATTCGGATATTGCTTGTGGATTCTGACAAGCTCCACCTCCTCTGGCAGGTGCCCAATCAGAGGCAGCGCCTGGAGGAGGCAGGGCAAGGAAGCCAGGGCACTGTCTCCGAGTGGTGGTGCCTGCTGGAGGAGGCGGGGCATTGGTGCGCCGAACAGCTGCTCAGTCAATCAATGAACTGACATGAACCGGCAGTTCATGCCCATCTCTGCTCTGGATAGAACTGATTTATATTTGTTGCGGTTTTCAACCGTTTTGAATAAACCCTCTTGGTCTTTGCTAACAGACACAGAAATTAATGCTGGATGAATCAGGTTGTCCCACTACATCCTGCCCACATGTTTGAATGGTCCCTTGACATCTACTTTCTTTTCTGCCCTACCCATTTAACCCTCTTCCCCTCATTTCACCCACCCATCATGAGTCCATAATATCATTTTTTCACTGTGGCACCAAACCTTCCAGTCTCTATTTATCTCCCTGTTTTGATTCATCACAATAGTCCTCTTTAAGTTTGTGTGTGTGTGTGTTTTGTCTTCTTGTTTTTGCATTTTGTGCTTTTTCACCCTTTTGTTGTTGTTATGTACCATCATGTTAGAACCAACTTACGGACACCTTAATAGGGCTTTCAAGGTAAGTTAGATAGTTAAGGAGTGGTTTTACCAGTTCCTCTCCCCCTGTGAGTTTCCATGGCTGAGTGAGGATTCAAACTCTGGTCTCCAGAGTCGTAGTCTGTCCCTCTGTCTGCTACACCACATTGGAGGTCCACTTGCCTGGTGGAAAAGTGAAAATGCACCTTAGTAACACAACTGGTTAGGCAAGAACCGAGAAAAGGCAGAAGACGGGGGAGCGCTGATATTCCGAGTACTTGCATGACCTGGAACAGGGAAGTTCATGATTGATTACCAGATCCTCTGGAAAATCTGAAGAAAGGGGATGGAAGAAGGAACTGGGAGAACAGTTGTTGTGTGGAAACAATACACATGGGAGTGGTGCTGAACTGCAGAGATGTAAAGAGGTCATCAGTGTAACCACACACCCCAAAATATACCACGGGTAAGTGATGGTGTAGGAAACCCTAAATATTCTATTTGTTCCAGTTTGACACTGTTGGTACTGGTTTCAGCCATGGGTCATGTGGATGGTGGGAAAAGTCAATAAAACAATAGTTTATTTTGGTGCAAAATAAAAAATTGAAACAAATGCTCCTTGTAGATGAACTCTATGTTTAGGGAATGTGGTGACTTCTGGGGTTATTGTGCTGCTTTTTTTCTCCAGTAAAATGTTTCTGTGAAAGAAGGAGATAGAAAAGACATTGTATTTTGAGAAATGCATCAATCTGAGGCAGGGTTGAGTGGTTTAATTAGAGACAAGATGCAATCAAATGGATCTCCTGTCTTAAGTCAGCCCATGCTTGTACGGATAGAAGCTTAGCTTCCCGTGAACATGAATTTGGCAGCGGTGAGGAGGAGTAACTGAGTATTGAGGACATTACCAGATGTGAAATATTAATCGTCTACTGCAGTTTTGAAGCTCAAAGTAACATCCTCAACCTTGTATAAGTCGCAGACACCCTACTTTTAGTATGTTAACCTTTGAATGAGACTCTTTTAAAATTTTAGAAAGCATGTCCTAATCCTGTCAAGTCATTCACCAATTTGGGTCATTCCAACAGTTTAACAACCTAGAGGATATAATGAAACCAAAAAGAATTTAAATAGGGCATCGGCATTCAAGGCAGCAAAGATTATATTCAAAGAGTCCTGCTGACCGAGAGTAGAAAATGAATTAGCTATGATATTGTGGATATTCTTGCCATTATCAGCATCATTACATCGTCATGATGGTTACTGCATTTTACAAAAATCTCCTGTGACAGGTCCCTGCTCCACGGCATTTACTGTCTAAAGTAGATACTGGGAAACAACTAAAAATGGGGAGGGGAAAAGTGTGTGTGTGTGTGTGTGTGTGTGTGTGTGTGAATCCTATGGACCATCAAGCCCAGCACCTCCCAAGGAGACACAGTGGAAAAATCAAACTCCCAACCTCAAACTACTGAGATATTTAGATACATAATCTCAGAACTGCACAGCTGGAAGGGACCCTCTGGATCATCAAGTCCAGCCCCTGTCAAGGAGGCACCCGCGGGGGAATCGAACTCCCAACCTCTGGCTCCGCAGCCAAAGACCTAAACCGCTGAGCCATCCAGCAGTTCTCAGCAAAGAATATGGAATTACGCCCAATTAGAAATGCTTTTGCTTAGTTTAAATAAGAAGGAGGCTAAAGGGTAAAACAGGGCTGATGTTTTAGGAAGAAATATGTCCTTTGGTTCACCTTTGGGAGGCTGTTATATTTTTATAGCTCCTGTGGAACTCCTCAAGGAAGGCACAAACTTAAGGTCAGAGCATCTGACAAGCTTTAATGTTTTGCATCAATTCTCAGCCATTGTACTTTTGGGGAGAAAATAAAAAAGTTCTGTCTTGCCGAAACACATAAAGGTCAGGATGTAAAAGAAGACACATTTCCCCAAAGAGGTAGAAAGGTCAGTATGGTGTGTGTGTGTGTGTGTGTGTGTGTATGTGTGTGTGAGTCCAACTCCCCTTTTAACGCATCAGGAATGATGTGGCTATGCAAAGATGCTACCGATTTAGGATACAGCAAGAATCATGCTCCACAAGGATGATAAACAAAATAAAAAGATGCCAAAGGCAAAATCATCACCTCAATTCCTAGCACTATAAAAGGAAAAATGGGTAGGTTGAAAAATGCATAAGCTGTAGAACAAATGAAAAAAATAGAGGCAGGAATTCTCACCTCAATGCTGCAGTAAAACTTTTCCAGTGTTGGCTTTAGTAGGCTTGGGTGGGTGCAATCTGAGGTGTGTTCAATGCTGTCGCTGGTCTTTAGGACCTACTCTAATGTTAGTTTATCTAGAGCAGACCTGTTGAAGTAAATTGGGCTTAAGTTAGTTGTGCCTAGCGAGTCCCCATTGTTTCAATGGGACAACTCTAGATGGAAAGAATATAGGATTTAGCCCACTGTTTTTTAAAGCTGGGGATTTGATCACGGGCTGGAAGACTAAGACCTCAGGGTGCAGTGGTTAAATTGCAGAACTGCAGCTTAGACTCTGCTCACAACCTGAGTTCCGTCCTGATGGGTCCAGGTAGCAGGCTCAAGGTTGACTCAGCCTTCCGTCCATCTGAGGGCAGTAAACTGAGTACCCAGCTCGTTGTAGGGGGCAATGTGTAGCTTGCATAATTAAATTGTAAACCTCACAGAGAGAGCTTTAAGTGTTGTTGGGGGGGGGGGGGTATATAAGCAGCACACTTTGCTTTGGAATCTATGATCCAGACCTTCTACTGCATTCCCACCATGCTCCTCCTTTCTGATATTAAGGGAGAATTTTGTTCATGGAGCAGGGAGGGTGGATCGGTGATTGGATTCTCTCCAGTATTCGAACTCTGTCCCTTGACCTCAGAGAGAGATTTTCCCTATGGCCCTGGAATACTGTCTCAAGAAAGATGAGATTGCATTGATAATATTTATTTAACATTTATTGTTGCTGTTCTTTATGGTAATTCCATCCAACCATTTTGCTCTTACTTGTAAACTGGCTTGGAAAGATTTGCATGCTGAAAAGTAGAACGGTAATAGCTGTCATAAATGAATACGTACATTTTAAACAAAGAATTAGGGTTGATATTTAAAATATTGACAGGCTGCTACATCCCACCCTAAGCATTTATGTAGGACAGCCTCGTTTTAGATGGATCTGCTGGACATCTGGGGCTAAATCCAAATGTTAATAAAGTAGACTCATTCAGTTGATGGAACTTAACAATTCTCATTCATTCAGTGTGTCTGCTCTAATTGGGACTAATAATTGGATTTATCCCCTGGTGTGTGAAGGTATGAATGTTTAGATCAAATATAGTACCTTATTAGATTATTCGGTAGCAATTCAGTCCAGGTTTCCTCCCTTTTGGCACCTCCAAGGGGAAGGGGAGATATCCCCTTGCCTGCTTGCGGTGACTGAAAAATGGAAGTTGATGCCATTAATGCTAAAGCCATCATGGTTTTTAAAGATGAACTTCAGCTGAGCTAATTCTATTAAACTGCCAGATGCCAATGAGTAATATTGCACAATTAATCATTTTGTCAGTTTAGCTTTCAGAGGAAAACGAGTATACATCTGAATATACGCAAAGCTGTTGTTGAAGGACCAGCACATTTTTCATATAAATGCTAAGGGTATTTATCCCAATCATACTTGCTACATCTTGTATTGTTTTGTTTTATTTATTTATTTCAATCTATTTTATAAATTCATGAGTCATTTTTCAACCTTCTCAGTCTGACTAATAGAAAATGCCATTTCTAGTATACAAAAGTGACTTAACACGTTTGCGAAGGAGCGCCAACGTTTTTACCATTGTGTCGGTGTAATGAATCTTTGTTTGAAATTTAAAAATCCTGACATTTATTTCATCGAGGCGGATGAAAAACATGTTAAATAGAAATAGGTAGCTGAAAGAATTAAGATTTAGAGCATGTTTCACAAGAAGTAAAACTCTTTGTTGCATTACTTTAAAGTATGTGTTTCTTTGCAACGTTTTTGGGATAATTGATTAGAACGATTAGAGAAAGGCTAGAAATATGCATAAAATATTGTTATGCAAGACAACTAGTATCCAAAATATACACTGCTTAATACAGATTTAAAAACACAACCGTAGGGGGATGGGCAGAAACACCCGAGCTCACTTTATTCCTGACCACAACGATCAGGACTGACGTAAGAGACCCTTCAAACCAATCCTTACTCAAGTCCTTGACAGTTTTTGTGTATCTCTGGTTCTCCATGAAGGCCTCATTCCTCCTAAAGAGGAAATGAAAATGGCAAGGCCAGGTTATAAATTCAAGGCAGAAGGGCCTATGGTCAAGGCACTAGGAACTGCAGAGCTGGGCGCTCTGTTTTATTTTTAATTTTTTCCCCTTCTTTTTTTTTCCAGCTCCCAGGAAATAGTCCCCATTGGCTTCAAAAGGCAACCACTGGAAGGGAGTGAGTGGTGGACTTTAAAAGGGTAATGGATATGCGCCTCTTTCATTCCTTCTTAAAAGGGCAATGCAAGTAGCCTACTGTTCTCTGTGCTGTTTCTATCTGTTCTTTCTGCCCTCACCCTTTCTGTCCCTGGGATCTGAAATATGTGGAGCTGTAGCCACAAGACTTTGATGATGTAATCAATGACTTTGCACCTGGAGAGGCAAGGCAGTCTTTTTTCTAAGGTGAAGAGCAAAAGGGCACCTGTAGACACCTGTTTCATGCAGAGATGCTTTGCACAAATCACAGAGATCTTGAGGGAGGAAGAAAAGAGCTTCTTGTTTCACTCTCATACTGGAGATGAGGAGTCTTGGAAAAGTTGAAAATTCCTTGTTCAGGTTTCTTGTCACATCAGGACAACCTAACTTGGCAATAATATATATTGCATATACTTCACATACCTAGTCCCCAGTGGGTTGAGGGAAGTCCACTGTGACCATTGACTCCAAATGTTTCCCACCCATGGGGCAGGGAACTGTTTTTGACCTCAATAAATGTGGTTGACCTTTGGTGAAATTGTCTTTCCTCAAGACAAGCAAAAATGCACTAACACTTTCTTGAGAAAGTCAGCCTTTCTCGTCAAAGTTTGTAGCTGACAGTGCACCAGTATCTGTCAAGTCCGGTTGCATCAAAGCACCAGGTGATGAAAAAGTAATGAAATGTGACTGATAGAAGTTGGGGAAACGGTTACATATTTCGAGGTGGTATGTCAGCATTTCTGCTGGAGTCTGTTAGGAACGTGTGCTTTTCGGCAAGAAACTTTAGAAATCAAAGGCCCTGCAACAAGCTACGGGCCAGTCCTACTTAACACTAAAGGCTTTCCCCTCCCCCTTTCTCTCTCTCAATAAAAAGCATTGTCTGTTCATCGTGGTGGATACAACTGTGAGGCACTTTGGTGAATTGTCTGGGATTTTCTTTCCCAAGATGTGTAGCTCCTCTGTTTGGAATGGTTGATTTACATTCCATACCTGGAGCATTTGGTGAAGGGAATTGTTGCTTACATTTACGTTAAAGGTGGAAAGTTACTTTCAAAAAGGTAATTAGTTACTGTGACAGTTCCAAGGCAAAATATGTGGTTAGTGTTACAGTCTGATTATTTTTAAAGCAGCTCTTTACTTTCCTACTTCTCTCTAAAGCGTCTCTCCCCAATATCATCAGCCCAACCCACTGGATCCTCACGTGCTATGTTCCTCCGGGTAGCCACCCAGGTGTTCTTGGACTACAACTCCCAGAAATCCTGGCCAGCATAGCTAGTATTGAAGGCTTCTGGAAGTTTTAATTCAAGAACATCTGGGGAACCACATTTGGGAGCCACTGTCTAGAGTCTTTGGGGACTTCTTATCTAAAAAAATAACTTTTCCAAACTCTGCTCCAGACATCAACATGTTGAGCTGCTACTCTCATGAGCTCAGTGGGAGGGTGGTGATTGGAGTCCTATTCTAGTGGTATCTGAAGGCCCACCCCGCAAGTAAACAGGCACCACTTAAAAATCATTTTGTCCGTGTTTCAATAGAGTGGTTCACAGCTGACTTTGAGGCATGGGATCTATACATAACCAGCACAGGCTGAAGCTGCTGTGAAGGCAATGTGGGCAAGATTTTTCTACCTCCCTAAAAAGATGAGGGGTGGGCAACTGTGGCCCTCCAGATAATAATAATCTTGGCATTGCAGAGCTGAAAGAGACCCTATGGATCATCAAACCCACCCCCTGTCAAGCAGGCACAGAGGGGGGAATCAAACTCTCAACCTCTGTCTCTGCAGCCACAGATCCAAACCACTGAGCTACCCGGCAGTTTGGTGTTTTCCCACCTCAGCGTCTATCATCTCTCATCATTGGCTATCCTATCTACTGTTGCAGGAAGTTGTAAGTGATAAACCTCTGGAGGGATGCAGATGTTGGAGGCATACAGGGTCATCCCAAGTCCACATGGTCATGCAAGAAGGCTGCATTTGGTGAATTTCAGAACCTGAGCTGAGCTGTTCATTAGGGATGGGCATGAAGCATTTCGTGCCGGGTCATCTTAAGTTGTTGTTGCAGCTTTCCTCCCCCCCACCAGCTCCACCACTCACCAACTGGCATGTGCTGCTCATTCCCTCCCCATCCCGCAATCTTCCAGTCCTGGCAGGGGCATGGACTTCCTTGCTCTGCCTCCTCCAGCAGCTGCCCACTCAGATGAGGAGGCGGGGCAGGGATTCCTGCATCACTGCCCGTAAGTGGGCAGCTGCTGGAGGAGGTGGAGGAGGCAAGTCTGTGCTCCTGCCAGGACTGGAAGATCACACGACAGGGAGGGAACGAGCAGAGCGCACCGGCTGGTGAGTGAGGGATCTTGCTGGGGAAGCGAATGTGCTGCACTTATGGTACCACGCCAATGACTTAAGATGACCTGGCACAAAGTCCTTCGTGCCCATCTCTACTGTCCATGCAGTGTGAAGGATGAGACCCATTAAACCTCATTGCCACCCACTTCCTTCCTCCGCAGATGAAAGACAGCCAACTCCTGGTCCCAAGCATATTGACAAGGAAGGTTGTTTGTGTTTATCTGCCCGGTCAAGGACAATTTACAGTTCAGTTAGTCTATTGGAAGGACATGTTGATCCAAGCTTGCTCCTGTTATGGCTTCAGGTAGAGGGTGATAGATCTAGCCATCACTGTGATAAAGTGCAGTCTATAGCCTGGCAATGCTCAATATAAACAAAACACGGGTAGATCTATTGGGTCGAGCTATTTAACAACTAACAGAGGTACGTAGACACAGGCATCCATGGAGGGAGACTTGAGGCCTTGGAAACCCCAAAGCCACATCTGGCTTTTTCATTCATTATTGGGGAGGGTCTTTGAGGGTCTTACCACCTTGCTCCCAAGTAAGATCACACAAAACATTCCACTGACTTCAACAGACATAAACGGGTGACGAGTGTAACCCTTGGAAGCAAGTAGGGCTCCAAGAGTTGCAGAGATGGAAAAAGAAGCCCTAGCCCTGCAAGATCATCATCATCACCATCATGGTCTTAAATACATATACTGTATTTCTGCCCATTAACTTGTTTTTCCCTCCTATGGTAGGATTTTTCAGAGATGATAGATCCGTGGGGTTTAGATATCTGGCTGTAGAGCCAGAGTTTGAGAGTTTTATTCCCCACTGTGGCTCCCAGAAGACCCAGCCCATGTGGCCTTGGGCCAGCTGCACAATCCATGATACCTCTGGAAGAAGGAAATGGTAAGCCACTTCTGAGTACTGTCTACCTGGAAAAACCTGAAAAGGGTCTCCATAAGTAAAAATTGACTTGGTAGCTTCTCCTCCTCCTCCTCCTCCTCCTCCTCCTTCTTTAAAAAATACCACGCACAGCCAATCAAAATTATAAAAACATTGACTGGTCTTATATAACAGATATTGATTTTATTATTATTATTATTATTATTATTATTATTATTATTATTATTATTATTATTATTATTATTATTATTATTATTATTATTATTATCCTCTACAGTCAGATCCGAGGCCATACTCAACAAGCAAAGCACACTAAATGCAAGATACAGAGGTGAAGAAAGGAACGCTCAAGGCCAAACATGGTTTCTTTCATTGCTGCTAAAAAAGTGTCCGGCATATCATGTAATCTGCACCTGAATGTTAAAAGAGGTCTTTGAAACCATCCAACCCAGATATGAGCATAAAGCAGAAAAACGCTTGGGGTAATCAAGAATCAATTTCCACATGGATGGACTGTGGCCTCCATTCTGTTCAGGTAATGCAAAACAAATTCCAGGACTCAGAACTCCTTAATTCCAGCTGCATGGTTTTTGTTTTGTTTTTGTTTTTGTTTTGTTTTTTGGTCAGGCTGTGGTTGGTGGATCTTGGAATCAGAACAAAATGCAAAACAGAGCATGCAAACATGAAGTCTTGCCATTGCCTTTGAGAAAGTTTGGGTGCAGAATTGGAAACCTGCACTCCTGACTTGTGTTTGCAGCCTGCATTTTGGAACTCGCTTTTAAGAAGCAGACCCGGCACGGACATCAGCCATGACTTTTGGAATTGTCATGCTTTCTTCTGCACTATCTGCAAAATCAGAGGATCAGAAGTAAATCTGAAGAAGACGGAGACTCAGAAGGGCAGCAATGAAGGAACTAGAAAAGATCATCCCGTGTAAGAATATGTCACTGGAGACCACAACCAAGATCATCCACACTGTGGTATTTCCAGTCACCATGTATGGGTGTGAAAGCTGGACAGTATATATATAAAAAAAGCTGGATAATAAAAGAAAGTTGAAAATCAAAGGGGGAGAATCAATTTGTTTGAAATTGATGCTGGAAGAGAGCTTTGCAGATACCCTGGATAGCCAGAGAGATGAACAAGCGGGGTCTAGATCAATTCAAGCCAGAACTTTCACAAAAGCGATTGAGGCTTTCATACTTTGGGCATATCATGAGAAGGTGAGGTAGCAGGAAAAGAGGAAGACCAAATATGAGATGAATTGACTCCCCAAAGGAAGCCACAGGCTTGAATTTACAAGAGCTATGCTGAGCTGCTTTAGGACAGGAGATTTTGGAGACTGCTTGTTCATAGGGTTGCCATACGTTGGGATGATTTGACAGCACATAACAACAACAACATGCACAAAATATTGGTGTCTAGCCTGATGAAGACTATCATAGGTTGAAAGCTAGCAGTTTTTAGTGGTCTAATAAAGGTATATTCTGGGTCTACTTTTATACAATGTGAGGAACACCCAGGTTTGTTGGTTTGCTTTTTCTGCCTACTTTTGATAATCCAGTTCCCAGTTTCACAATGATTTGTCTTCTAAGGAGTAAGGTCCAGAAAGATTTGGATTACAGCTTGCAAACGTTACTCTTTAAGATTACAAGTCCCAGAATTCTCCCACCAGCCTGGGAATTTTGTCAGGGGATTTGGGGTTTTTTAGTGAAAAAAGGAAGCTGTCCAGGCTCAGATCTGAACGGGAATGATTACTGGCAGAACAAAACGATGGCATCCAATTCACCATTTACTTCAACTCCCCAAACTCAGAGAGAGCAGCATTTTTAAACACAAGCATTAGCTGATAATTCTCTGTCATCAACCCTGCCTGTTCATACTGTACGTATATGCTTTGGTGAAATGTCTATATGCACTTCAGCCAGGAAGAGATCCCATTTTGTCCCTCCCCTCAGTGTCCATTAGAGGGCAGCAAATGACATCAAACCAACTCGGCTCCCATCATCCTGTAAACCTTTGGGGCTCTAACCCGTTAGAACATAACCACACCGGTCATGTGCAGAAAACAAAGTTGAATGAAGGTTATTTTAATTAAAGAAATTGGCAAAGCTAGCACAATTCCATCCACTTCCCTACGTCCACCCCCCCCCAACACTCTCCATTTCTTAAATGCTTTTAAAAATTCAAGGCAGCCTTTCTGAAGCAAAATCAAATTTCCCACCCCCATGTATATAAAACGCAAACCTTTGGTGCATTATTGTTCAGCCACAGTTCAAGGAGATGATGTATGGATTAACGTCGAGAAAAGAGGTGAATTAATATGATAACCCCTCCCTCATCTAGAAAATGTATAATATAACTCGATTGTATAGAAACTAAGTCCATCAGCACCAGGCTTGGTGTCCAGAAAAAAAGGGGAATCAAGGAAATCAAGAGAAACTCATATAATGGGACAGAAGGAAAGAGGGGTTATATCCTATTATGGGCGTCAAAGTAGTTTGGGAGAGACAAATAACGAATAATCTGTGTTTGCCTATTTCTCCCCTTGTTACATGGCCTATAATTAGAAGCTGGAATATGTTAGTGTTCCAGAAATGCGATTCCGGCAGACCTTTGTGACAGAAGAATCATATCTTACAATGCCGTCCATGGTCTTGATGACCAACCACAAAAGAAAGCCAGCTAATTTGCAAAGCAAAGTGTCTGAGGCGTGAACCACTCCTGCTGTGACAATCCCACATCTAGCTTGGCCCTTTGTGAACTGTTCATTTGTGTGGGGTCATTTGTGACTGGCCTGCTCTTGGATGCACATCTTAATGGTCTGAGGGGCTTTAAGAGTATCTAAGAAGCTGAGAGCAGTAGCGTCAGGAGTCTAGGATCTGTTATGAGTGTAGACTTCTAACAGGATCACCCAAGCTTCCTTAGATGCTTCTTTCCTCTTCAGGAACTGGCAGCAACAACAATTGTTTATTGCAGGCATGTGTGTCAGGCAGCCTAACAGACTTTCCTGCACTTGGATTTTGTAAGATGGTCTTGGTAGAAATCAAATAAATTATATAGTTGGAATAAGAAGTTTCTATTATTTTCTGCAAAACTAAGACTAAGGCAGATCGTACAAACCACTAAATGTTGAGATCAAAAATTAAGGTAAAGCAGAAGAAGAACTCTAAAGCAATCACAATGCCAAAGTATAATTTGAATAATATTCTTGAAGTCTCTAAAGACTCTGTAGACAACCGATTTGCATCGCTAAACTCAGTTGAGCGCAAATGGGAAGAACTGTGCATCAAAACCACAGATAATATCAGGTAAGAATACAAGATTATTCCTATAGTCGGAAGAAAAATAAGCCTGCATGGGATGACTAAGGAAACCTCCAATGACAGACAAGAAGCAAAAGTAAATGGTGATTGGAATGGGATCTGCATCTAAATGCAAGCTTGCAATGAACAACACTAAAAAAGAGAAAAAAGAGATCCAAGAGATCCATAAGATCCAAGAAATCAATGAGAAATTTAAACCAAGATTTGGGATACTGCTCAACAGGGGAATATATTATCTAATCAGGATAAAATAAATTGAAAATGGAGACAGTGTACAAAAGAAACATAAGGACAGCAGTTTTCCTTCAAAGAAGAACCCTTCGATGAAGAATTTCAGAAAGCAAAGTGAAAGCTGCAGTCAATACGACTGGAAGAAATAAATCACTATTTCCCATTCACAAGGGTGTCAGACAAGGGCGCCTTTTATTTTCCTAGCTGTTTAAACGACATGCAATCATAGCATATGAAAAGCAGGATTAGATTCAAATGAAGAAGAAGTGAAAATGGTGAGGAAACATCAGAATTTAAGATGTACAAGTGACAGCAACGAAGATACTAGAAAAGATCCTGAAGTATCTTGATATGTCGTTGGACACCAAGAGTGAGATTATCCATATGATACTATGAATGACAATGAATGGATGTGAAAGGGGGGAAAACGGATTCATTTGAAATGTGGTGTTGAAAGAGAGCTTTATGGACACCATGGGCCACAAAAAAAACAACAACAACTAAGTGTGTTTTAAATCAAATGAAACTTGAACTCTGGAAGCTAAAATGACGAAATTTAGACAACCCCACTTTGGACATTAAGGGAAGACTCACAAGAAGAGACAATAATGCTAGGAGTCAGGAAAAGAGGAAGACCTAACATGAGATGGATTGGCTCAGTAGAGGAAACCACAGCTTTTAGTTTGCAGGAGTTGAGCAGGGCTGTTAATGGCAGGGCATTTGAAAGGGGTCACCATAAATCAGAATCAACTTGATGGCACATAACAACAACAATATATTTGGATTCAAACATGTCATGCTTTAGTCCAAATAAAAATGGTACATCTGGAGAAGACTTCAAAGATCAGCTAGTTCATTTGCCAGTCCTGACAGCTAGTTGTCCAAACTTCTGGATGACTTTAATGTTGGTGGAAAATTTCAGTCATGAAAGACTTCCTACTCTCATCCCGTGGCTCCCATGGCTTATTGACAAGGAAAGGGATTAGATGAGAACTATGGGAACCTTAGGACAAAAGTAGGAAATGTTTAATTACCAAATATTGTACCCACTGGTGATGTCATCACTCTTACATGGGTGTTAAGGTACAGCACAGGATTTCACCCGGTATTTGCAAACGAAGGATCACCAAGTTTTCATTAAAGCCTCTTCAGCCACCAGCAAATTGGATCAGTGTCTACACATTGTACTGTGGAACAAATGGTATGGAACATTGACCTCAGGGGCTAAGAAGTTCCTGCAGTCAAAAGTTCTCCCTCATGCCTTCTCTTCATGTGTACTTTTGTTTGTTTCATGGCTTGTTTAAACAGAGGAAGGCCTGCCTTTGGCAGAAAAAAAATCTGCTGATGCCTACAGCTGGCCTTGAGAGTTTGGAAGGATTTATGTTCATCATTCTTAAGTAGTAATCAGTTTTCTTACAACTGTTCCCTCCGATTTCCAAGATTATTTAGTGTCAGCAGCCTTCCATTCTCATGATTTGCTTTCCTTAGTAAAACCTGGGCTAGAAATAAATTACTCAATAACCAATACAGCCTGAATATTTTAGCAGTGCTCCTTCAGCCGTTTGTTTGCTTTGAACTGTAATTTTTCCTTGTTAGTAGCCCACACAGCATGGCTGCTTAACAAACTGTTTATTGAGAAGTCTTTCTACCTTTCACACAGACCCCAGGAATAAGGGTGCTCTTTTTAAAAGCAAGGACATGGAACATTGCTCTTTATGAAACGGCCATATTGAAATGATCAAACGCCATTTGAGGATGTCGGAGGGCGGCTCCTGAGGGCACCATCAACCCCTGGCGGACACGCAACTGTCTATGACAACAGCACTTTGCAGAGGAGAGAATGTGGTGGAGGTTTTGCCCCAAGAGATTACAAAATAGGGACAGAGAGAGACAGGCTGCAAGGTCACAAGGTGTGGTCTGGACTTCTTATCCGCAACATTTAGGACTGTGTGGCAAGTCAATGAGCTGCCGTTGATCCAGGCACCATTCCAGTAAGCTCAGAATATGAAGTCCTTGTGCCTGAGTTTTGTAATTTCCTCACCCACTTCTCTTTTCATGCCATGCCTTTTTTTATATAACAAACTTGAGGGCAGGGGCCAAGTTGTAGGTTTTTTTTAAATGAATAAATATATATTTTTTTAAATAAATATTACAATTCATTTGTAAACCACTCAGAGTGTCTTTCAGTTTTGTACAGGGATGGATGGATGGATGGATGGATGGATGGAGGAGGGGAGGATTTTCAAGTGGGAGCGAGAGTTATTTCCTGCAGCTCATTAGTCATGATGCATCTGTTCATGTGTCACACCATGTGGGTGTCGTGTGAGGATGCAGGCGCCTCTCAAGGAAGCTTCTCGGAGATGGACCTTCTCTGAACCTTCTCCGATACAGAAGACCTTCTTCAAGGAAGAAACTAATTTTTCTCCCCAAGTGCAAGACAAAATCTTAAATTGGCGAGGCAAGCTTCGGGAAATTTTTACTAAGTTGCTAAGCAAGCAAGCAGGCTGCTCGTTGTACCAAGAAAAGTGTGTTCTACAAGCCTGTCATGCAATTAAAGATGAGATATCTACCTGATGTGAGGGGGAGAGAAGAAGTACAGAAGGACTGCAGTTTCCACAGAAGTTCAGTTCCAAATCCACCAATGGATGTTGAAAACCAAAGAAATATCGAACACCACATCTTGCATGGTCTCTGGCTCCTCTAGAAGCAATTCTGATAAATACACTCTGGAAATACATATGAAACTAGTATTTCTGAGGTATTTTATTTAGTAATTTCAGCCAGCGGATAAGTGAATCAGCGGATGGGGGGTGTTTCCTACTGTAGTGACAAACAACCCTAATGCAGCTCCACCCTGTGCGTATCCTAGCTAAACAGAACACACACAGATTCAAACTGACTTTTTAAAGGCAAAATCCAAAGAAAGAAAACAAAGCAAAGGAATGCCTGACGAAGCGGACGTGTCTACAAAAGCTTACATTAAAATATGATAGTCTTTAATGTGCCACATATTTTTGTCTCCTTTTTATTGTTGTTGTTATTTAGTTTCTTTGGATTTTGCCTGATCTGCTTGCACAGACTAAGACAGCTACCTCTCCTAAAATTACATTTTTAAGTACGCACGCCCTTTCCTTTTTTCTTTAAAAAAACAACAACTGCCAAAATGCTGTTTTTCCTGCAACCTAATCTCTGGGTAGTGGAGGAAGTTTTTGTTGCCATGATTGTCAGACGATGGAGGAGGGGATGTGCCGTGACCTTGATCATTGACTGCAAACCATTCAGGGATCTAGCAGTAAGCCCTGTTCTATCTTCTTTCTAGATTTCAGCCATTGGCATCCCTGTTGGAATGGATCAAGGTGAGAACGCCACGGTATTCCATGTTGTACTCTGCTACTGTTTAAGCACTGCTTTCTTATCTTTAATTTCTGCCGTTGGCTTTTCTTTCCTAGACGGAGAATTTTTATAGTGACTATTATATACGTGGTCATGGAATTTCCCCTACAGTAAAAGCACGACCATGCTGTGAACAAATCACTGTATGAAATACATACATATTTCTACACAGCAATAATGAACATCTGGTGACAAAATGTTTTTTAAAACAGGGAAAAAATAAGCATGGAAGTTGAGGTGGAGGAGGCAGTAAAAACTTTTTTTATTTTTATTTTGCTTGTTACTATTTGCAACTTTGAAATAGTTTCCTCTCCTATCAATACTTTCTGGAGAAACTTTTTAAATCGTAACCTTTTTTTTAATGAGGAGAAAGGAAATACACACAGAAAGATACACGAAAACTAAACAACGAAATACTGGCTGTATTAATTCTGAGGCTTAATGAAACCTTTTATGCATCTGAACGACATAATTAAAAATCTTCTTTGAACTGTGAGTGAATGATTTAATCATAATGCTCATTAGGCTAAAACGGGTCTTCCGTTTGATTGTATCAAGATGGAACAGAAAATTCTTAGACCTTTTAGAGATTATTTGCGTTGCCATTAAGTAAGCATGGAAACCTATTTATGAACAGGCAGTTTTTCCTTTATTCTTATGAATGTAATTGATTCTGAAGATTAGATCTTTGTTTCTCTTTATTTATTTATTTATTTATTTATTTATTTATTTATTTATTTATTTATTTATTTATTTATTAAATTTATACCCCGCCCATCTAGACCGAAGTCTACTCTGGGCGGCTAACCATTAAAAAAATGGAATAAAAACAATATAGTAAAATAAGAAACAACAATAATAATATAGTTCAAGATGGGGGGGGGGAATAAAAATATTCAAGTGATGAAAGGAGGGAAAGGCTGCCTAAAGAGCCAGGTCTTAAATTTGCTCTTAAAAACACCCAGCGAGGGAGCCAGACAGATCTCCGGGGGCAGTCTATTCCAAAGGCAAGGGGCCACTGCCGAGAAGGCCCGGTTTCTTGTTCTTTCTCTCCGAGCCTCCCTCGGCGTTAGGCCCCTCAGCCGCTCTTCCTGGCTAGAACGAGTGGTTCGGGTAGATTTTATCTGATTTTGGGTTTGATTTGTTTCCTCCAAAAAAGACTTCTGGTGAAGCAAATGGTTCTTCCATCATAGAATCATAGAATCACTGAGTTGGAAGGGGCCTATAAGGCCATCAAGTCCAATCCCCTGCTCAAGGCTGGAATCCAAGTCAAAGCAGATCTGAAAGATGGTTGTCTAGTTTTCTGTTGAGTGCCTCCAACATTGGAGCGCTTACCACCTCCCAAGGTCATTGGTTCCACTGTTGTACTGCTCTAACAGTTAGGAGGTTTTTCCTGATATTCAGCCTAAATCTGAATTCCTGTAGCTTTAGCCCATTTTTACATGTCCTGCACTCTGGGATGATCAAGAACAGATCTTGCCCCTCCTCTGTATGACTACCTTTCATGTATTTGAAAAGTGCTATCATATCTCCTCTCAGTCTTCTTTTCTCAAGGCTAAACATGACCAGTTCTTTCAATCTTTCCTCACGGGGCTCAGTTTCCAGTCCCCTGATCATCCTTGTTGCCCTCCACTGAACTTGCTCCAGTTTGTTGGCAGCCTTCTTAAAGTACTGGGCACAATATTGTACATGAGGCCTAACCAGTGCTGAATAGAGGGGTACTAATACCTCACCAATCTAGGTTCTTTTAACTCTTCGCAACCAAAATGACACATTTATAAATCAATGCAATGAGAGAGAACCAGTCCATTTCCTATTAGGATAATATGATAGTTTTACCTTTGAAGTAGAAAAGTGATGTATCAAATGGATAAATTAGACTGTTAAATATGGCAGAATCCGTACATTGGGATTGGTTCATGTGGTAAGTTTTATTTTGGTTAAAAATGTGATCAGGATTGTATACCAGTGAGGCCATGAGCAAGGGCAAGTGGAACTGGAGCTCAAAAGCTTGAAGAGGTGGGACTTCCTGCTAAGTGGCCACCATGATGCCATCTTACACCCAGACTTCCCTCTGAGCTTAGCTGCAATTTTTGCACTAGCTGTGAGGTGGGGAATGGATCTTCCCTACAACAATGTGTTCTGAGCTATCTGTGTTTTAAATCCTAATATTTGTGGGTAGCTCAGTTTTGGTTAAATCCTGGTTGCTATAGGAAGAACACAGTGTTCTTGAGAAATATCTGAACCACAGCATAGAAAAGTTACTTTTTTGTTAAAAACATGAATACTGCCCAGGAATTCTGAAAGCTGTAGTCCACCAAAAAGAGAGAGAAACTTTTCTAAACTCTTCTTTGAAATACTGATTTGTGGAGAGATCTTGAAACCAGGTTGAGGTCCACAGGTTGCTCATCCGTGAACCAAAGAGCCCAGTTCTGAAGTAAAAGTATACCATGATTTAGCATCACATTTCTGGCTTGGGGGAGCCTCTTCCTCCACCACAGGAATCAGGGTGAAAAGGGGCTTGCACACCTCAGCCTCCCCTTCCAAACTACCAGAGTTCTCATTGTATGTCTGCTGACAAGGCGCTTATGAGAAAAGGCTGTATGCCTCATTGCTACCATTTACCCCTTTAACACTTAGAAGTTAGAACTGTTAGCAGGTAAACCCAAGACAGCCTCAGAATCAACACAGAAAATAAATTGCAGAAGGATTTTTATGTCTGAGCTCTCTGTTACATTTTCTCTCTACCCCAAACCCCAGCTTTGCGGTAGCTTTAATTTTTTCCAGTTCATTTCACCTGCTAATGAGTAGTGATGACACACAGAGAGAGGAGAAAACATTCACGGACATCACAAAGAGAATCTGTCTTCTTGTTTGGGAATGGCAGAAAGACTTCATATTTTAACAAAGCAACAACTCAACAACAAAGATACACATGACTCGTTAGGTAATGAACAATCGATTATTTGTTTGTTTTCTATACCCACATTCCATTTTTCTACTATTGTAATGAAGACAATAGCTTTGGTTCTCTTCCAGTCTACTTTATGTTATCAGCAACCCTATGAGGAAGGCCAGGTTCCATGGGAGGGAAGAGCGCAGGATCTCTAAATAATTTAATGGCTCGGTGGGGAGATCAACTTCACATCCCCAATTTAACACCATAACACCTTAGTTTTCATATGAAATCCATGGCAGATCCTACTTTGCTGCTAGTATGGAAAATCCTTCAATAGCTTGACCAAGAACCACTGGATAGCTCAGTGATTTAAATCTCTGGCTGTGGATCCAGAGGTTGGGAATTTGATTCCCCCACTGGGCCTCCTTGACCAAGGCTGGACTTCATGATCCATAGGGTCCCTTCCAGCTCTGCAGTCCAATTAGTATATTAGAAAAACATTACAATAATAATTTTTTTTAGAATTGTTAAATCCTCAAAGCTCAAGATATATTGCTGGAAAATTTGTCATTGACTGACTGGTAGGCATGGCTTGTGGACTAAGTGGAGGGAGCACCCTAAAAATCCCAGGGGCTATCCCCCTGCTCCAATTGCAAACTTTCTACACTTTCTAGCCAGGTTGTTGTTCTTGTTGTTTTAATCGCAAGCACGGTGAATGGATCTCACTGTTTTGGATGGAGGCAAGAGAAATAGAAGAGGGTAACATGAGCCAACTCAAAAGCAGCCAGGAGTGTAATTCCAGCTCCCCCCAGTTCACTTGTTTTTAACCCAGTGGTTCTCGACTTTTGGTCCATTGGATCTTTTGAACCTGTTTTCAGCATGCCTTACCATAGACCATTCTAGTTGATAATTCTTGGAGTGGATGTTTAGAACATCTAAGAGTAGGATCAAAGCAACTGAGGGTGTGGTTACACTGACAATAACAACTGCTTTTGAATTGGGTTTTGTGTAATTAAAATCAGTTTGAAAAATCCCATCGACATGATGTACAGAAAAGCCCACTCTTTTTTTGGCCACAAAGCAAGGGTTTGGTTTTTTTTTGTTTTTTTTTTGAAGAGGCTGGCAGGGTTTGTTTGTTTTTTAAATTTAAGATGCTCGCAAAATCAGTTTTTTATTCATCACTTTGGCCAATGTGAATGCCTTCGTCGTATTAAATACTGCCTTTTTGGATAGTTCTGGGTTTCTGAAGTAATGCCACTATGTCACTTAAAGTGTATTTTTTAAAAAAAAGAGAGAGAGAGAGAGAGAGAGAGAGAAATGCACGCATCCCAAAGGATACCTGAAAAACAAAGAAATACTGCACAATATTGAAAACAAATGAGAAAGAGAAGATGCGCCAGGATCAGATACAAATCAACAGTGTAGCCACACCCTGAGTTTTTGTGTTGATGGCAGTTTATCGGGCCATAAGTGAAGGGAGAGGAAGAAAGCTATTTTGAAGGCCTTACCTTCATTCAGTCAATGATCAGAATTTATCATAAGGTATTTGTCCTGAATGACAAGGCTTTTAAAAAAACTGTTCACCTGAAAATCTCCACACGTTTTTGTTTGATTTTTATTCCAACCAACACTATTTTGCAACTTTTTAAAGATGCTGCATTTTTTCCCTGTGGTTTTTTTAAAAAAATGTATTTTCATAAATACATGTCTTTTGTATTCCTTTTGACAACTCTGAAAAAAAAAATCAGAGAAGTGTAAACTTCAGAAGGGTAACTGAACTTCAATTTGAATTTTGGCTCAAAAATACAAAACCAGGTAAGTTCACAATAAGATGAGAATTGAATTCGTGTTCCCGACATGCGAAGAGAAGGGTGGTTAAATATCTTCAACTCTGCTTCCACTACGGATAGGAGTCAAATGACAATTGATATTTGTTCTCTCACACTCTTTCTCTCTAATGCCTTTTTAGCAGTCTCTTAAAAATGTGTCTTACAAATTTTGCCCTTTCCCCCACTGAATTAAAATTGATTTGTTATCCTGTTCCTAATGGAGCTTGAAATTAACACAACTCTCTTTATTTACTCCCTTGTTTGTGCACCAAATGTTATTGGTTAAAAAAATATATAAAACAAAGCACCATCACATCACCGTACAAAAGAACACATGACCTCTCCCGTCTGTAGACAATTGTCTGCTGCTGCTTTGTGAGCAGTCTGTGTTGCTTTATTTGTAATCTGAGAGAAACACAATCAGTTCAAAGGTGACAAATGGCCCGTAGTCTTGCTGAGTTCAGAATCTCCTCGCCTAAAAACGGAACTTAGACCCAGAATCAGAATTGTTGCAGTTATTGGGCTCTGAATTTGGGGGAACCACAACCCTGAGTGCTCACTGGAAGGACAGATCCTGAAGCTGAGGCTCCAATACTTTGGCCATCTCAGGAGAAGAGAAGACTCCCTGGAAAAGACCCTGATGTTGGGAAAGTGTGAAGGCAAGAGGAGAAGGGGACGACAGAGGATAAGATGGATGGACAGTGTCATCGAAGCTACCAACATGAATTTGACCCAACTCCGGGAGGCAGTGGAAGACAGGAGGGCCTGGCGTGCTCTGGTCCATGGGGTCACGAAGAGTTGGACACGACTTAACGACTAAACAACAAACAGCCCCCAAATATTCCACAGTATCCCTAATGCCCTGGACACACAGAGAGAAAGATTCCTTAACAAAATACATTTTGCTCTGTAAATGGCCAAAATCCTGTTGCTTAGCACAGTAAATCACACTAGGAGAGGCTCATTGAATCAGTGGAGATTTGAGTCAATTCCTCTGTAAATTCCAATGGATAGCATAGTGTAGTAAATCACAGAGTAGGCCCATTTGAATCAATGGAACTCAGGGAGGAGCTGACTCACTAAATCCTCATTGGTTCAAAGGGTCTACTGTAGTGTGATTTACTAGGCTAAGCAACAGGATTTTGTCTCCTGCTTCTCTTCAGATCCTTGCTTTAGGGAAGCATCTCTGCCTTTGTGATCTCAGTAGCAGTTGCATCAGTGCCTTCATCTCAAACCTATCTACATGGCTAGCAACCTACACACTTGGTTTCTAACGAAAGGGACAAAGTGCTTCTTGAATTGGAATCATAGAATAATTGAGTGGGAAGGGTCCTATAAGGTCATCAAGTTCAACCTCCTGCTCAATGCAGGAACACAAATCAAAGTAGATCTGGCAGATGTTTGTCCAATTTTCTCTTAAATGTCTTCAATGTCAGAGCGTTCACCATATCTGGAGGTAATTGGTTCCATTGTCGTACTGCTCTAACAGTTAAGAAGTTTTTGCTGATATTTCACCTAAATCTGGCTTCCTGTAGCTCGAGTCCACTATTATGTGTCCTGCACTCTGGAACGATTGGGAACAGATCCTGCCCTTCCTTTGTATAAGTATGGAAACAAAGATCTTGTGCCTGGGACGGGCAATCTTTACAGTTTCAGAGGCTAAATTTCACCTCCAGAACTCAGGCCTTGCTGTTTCGCTTGCTACTGAAATTGGGTGACATGGTGATGGGGAAGAAAACCACAGCCATATACCCCATTCACGTGTGCGATGTATGCCCTGCACATACATTATCTGCAAACAAACTGCATGTGCATTGACTCTGCATACATGAGGAGGACCTTTGCAAAATGATAATGCCACCTTTCCTTCAAAGAGCTCTCCACCTGGAGGAAAGATGAGTGGAGGATGCGGCAGACTATTTTTGGAGCTGGGAGAAGAGAAGATTCAGAGGTGATATGATGATCATCGTCAACCACCTTAAGGGCTATCACATGGAAGAAGACGGTGCAAAGTGTGTTGGTTTCTGCTGCATTAGAGGGTAGCTTCTGAATCAGTGGATTCAAATGACAATAGCCCCCCCCCCATCTGTGGGATCAGTATCCGCTGATTCATTTATCCGCTGCCTGAAAACAGTAAATAAAAAACCCCAGAAATACCTATTTATATGTATTTCCAGGGTGTATTTACCAGAACTGGCCACTTGAGAGAGCCAGAGACCATGCTATGTATAGCGTTCAATACTTCCATGGTTTTCAGCATCTGCAGTGGGAGCTTCGAATTGATCCCCCATGGAAACCATGGCTCTATTGTACAGGAAAGAAGATTCCAACTAAATATTAGGAAGCCTTTTCTGACAATAAGAGTGCTCCAACAGTGGAATGGATTACCTTGATGGGGTGTTATATACACAGCACAGTTTTTGCTTTTGATGGGGTAGTAGATTCTCCTTTATTGGAGGTATTTAAAATGGAGGTTGGAGGAGATGAAATCCTAGTGGATGTAGGAACCCATCTTCTCCAAACCACTAGGAATGGCGATCACTCTGGCTGTGGATGACTTTTTAACCTAGTATGATACCTAAATGCATTTGATAAATACATTCCTCTGTTTTGCTGATGTAAAGACTGGGGTGCTGCGTCATGTTTCTCTGCTGCCAGCCTACAAAGAAGCTGGTGGCCTCATTCAAAGCAATTGGCAGAGTTGAGGTGGGAGCCAAGGCAGGCTTGCATTTGGATCATCTGTGGACTGACACCTTTGCCATCTTCCCTCACACATGGAATCTAAAACATCATTTTGCTTTGTTGGCCATCTGGCTCCATGGACCACGAGCATCTCAGCTGGCCAAATTTTAAACTGCTATTTACTTTAGCTCCAAGTTTGATACCATCTTGACCTGACAAAGACATCTGGAAAATTTGAAAGCTCACCTTGTTTATAAGCTTTTAAAAATAATAATTGTGTGCCGTCAAGTCAATTCTGACTCGTGGCGACCCTTCTCTGGGTTCTCTAAGTAGAGGGTACTCAGAAGTGGTTTCCCATTCACTTCTTCTCATGGAATCCTGGGACTGTGTGGCATGCCCAAGGCTACACAGGCTGGCTTTTCTGGGTGGCACAGTGGGGGACTGAACTCCCAACCTTTGGCTCTGCAGCCAGATACCTAAGTCATTGAGCTATCTAGCCAGCTTGTAACCTTTTAGCGATCTAATAAAGATATTGCTCAAAGCCAGAATTTCATTTGATTTATTATGATAGCATTCCTATTACCCGAAAGATGGAAGAGACATAGTTGTGAGCTTTCTGTACCAAAATAAATTGGCTAGTAGCCTATCGTATACGATATTGTATACAGTCGGACTGCTCTATCTGCAGGGGATTGATTCCAAGCCCACTGCAGATACCAAAAGCCATGGATAATAGTGAACCCTATACATAGCATGGTCTCTGGCTTCCTCTAGTGGCCAGTTCTGGTAATTACATTGTAGAAATACACATTTCTGAGTTTTTTCATTTAATATTTTTAAAATTTTCAAACCATGGAGAAGTTAAACTGTGGATACTGTTCCCGTGGAAACGGAGGTCCTAATGTCCTTTGACTGAAGAAAGAAGCATCATCTGCTGCTGGGCAAAATATCAAGCCAGCGCTGCGTGGGAGTAAACGCCTCTGGGCTCAAGAGGATTCGATTTGTGCACACCAACAAAAGACAATGTTTCACATCTCAGTTTCCCTACCATTCACATTGTATACCTGGAAGAAAATGGCGCGTGTAATTTGTCCGCTGGTGTTGGCGCAAAGCACGATATTCTTCGCATTGTGCAAATGACTCCGTTTTTGCAAAACTTCAATGAAATGTTGGGGGTGATGATAATATTTCTGCCAACAGAAATCAGCCTGAATGATTTCATGACTAAACCGAACTGCAAAGAGTCTTTTTCATCCCCAGTTGTGTGAACACAATTATTTTAAGCCTCCTTTGGCATTTTTGGCTCGTGTATCTGAACTCTTCTGACGCCACAGATACTTTTATGGTGTTACCTCCCAGCTTTGCCCACAGACAGGAGCTGTGATTACGATGAAGGGGCTTAATTTTTCCAGTTAAGAGCTCGGTTTTATATGAGCTGTTCCCATCAACTAACGCTTTAAGAACACGGGAATGCCGGCTCCCAGTCTTACGGCATGTACATCTGTGCTTTATTTATTCCCATGAAATGTTTTATTATCTAAAATGTAAGCACACTTTGAAAACTAATTCAATTTAGTATTAATTTTGAAATTGCACCGTTTGGTTTACAAAAGAACTGAAATGGGTTTGAGTTCCTTCGGTGTGTTTATTTTAAGCTAGTAAAATCAGCAGCTGCCAAAAAGGGGTGAGGGGGCGGGAAAGGGTGGGGGAGATGGGATTTTGTGCAGCTGTCTGTTCAATCAACAAAACCATTGTAATTGTTGAAATGCACTATTTATGGCCCTTATTCAATGCAATAACATTAGTGTGAGAAATGTAACTGCATTCAGCAATGCAGAGAGATGGCTTTCGCTACATAGTGGGTTGGCGGGATTGAGGACCTGTTGAAGAATGTGGGAAGCGGACTTATACTTCTTATTGAAGGGCCTTCTTTCCCGGTCTTGTCACTCTGACTAGCATTCTAGTAGCGCTCTAGGACCATGCAGCTTGCCCAAGGCTACTCAGGCTGGCTCTTTCTTGCTTTGGAGGCACAGTGGGGAATTGAACTCACAACCTCTGGCTCCCCAGCCAAGTACCAAGCTCACTAAGTTATCCAGCCCACCCAATGTGGGCCTTAATGAGGTCCAAGTGCTCTCCAAAGTTGTTCCACTTATTTTGGGAGGCTCTCTGGGCAACATCCTCTTAGTGGCCTATCCTCCCAGAGTTCAGCCCCTTTCAGAATGAAAGAACAGCCATGTTGAATTAGATCAAAGGCCTATCTGTTCCAACATTCTGTTCACACAGTTGCCCGTTAGAAGCTCACCAGGAGAACATGAGTGCAACTGCAGCGTTTTAGTGAAGGACATGAATACCTTACTGGTGTTGCTGGAGCTCATTGGTTTGTAGGGTGGGCAGATGAAAAAGAGAGGAAGGATTCTGTACCTCTAGTAATTGTGTAGAAGAGTAAATATCAACAAGTGTCAGGGTGGATCTACTGTGAAACTAATGAAGCTTAAGTTTCAGGGCCCCTAATCCCAGAGGGAACCCAGAAGCAACTTTAGCTCACCTTTTTAAAAAATTCGTGGGGATTTGTCATGGAACAACCCCATTGAAAAAGGTAACAGGGGCTTCCCAGACCTCGTTAATAGTTTTGAAAGGAACCCCATAATAGTTTAAGCTTCACAGCCCCAAAACTATAGGTCTGCCACCAATAGGCATACCTTGTTTTGAAAAAAATTATTCTCAGACAAAACTATTAAAGACAGGATCTGTTCTCGATCATCCCAGAGTGCAGGACACATAATAATGGGCTCAAGCTACAGGAAGCCAGATTTAGGCTGAATATCAGGAAAAACTTCTTAACTGTTAGAGCAGTACGACAATTGAAACAATGACCTCAGGAGGCAGTGAGTGCTCTGAAGCTGGAGAAAATTGGACAACCGTCGGTCAGATCTGCTTTGATTTGGATTTCTGCATTGAGCAGGGAGTTTGACTCAATGGCCTTACAGGCTTCTTCCCACTCCATGATTCTGTGGTTCTCTGAAATGAGCCCCTTTCTCTTTTTCATGTAACCACTCTGTTTACTTGCCCCCTCCCTCTCTCCCTGGACCTAACTCATACTGAATCCCAGAGAGAGGGGGGTATACAGGAGTCTCTGGAGATCAGAAGTGTCCCCCTCCACTGAAGTGTGGGACTTAGCAAATACTCAACAATACTTGCTAAGGTGACCTCTGGATCTGGTCTTGGTGGGCCAAGTAATGGAGCTTTCTCCACTTCAAGTATCTATTTCGCTTTTTCTTGGCTTCTTTTTATGCCTCAGTGAACCAGATTCCGAAAATAGATTACTTTTGGTGGGACAAGAATATATTGAAAATATACAGTCAGGGGCTTGAAATCTCAGCATTAGAGTCAATTATGAAAAGTATGTGGACACACGTGAATGGGCAGCTGAGGGATATAAGAGAGAAATGCTGTATATTTGACTAAAAGGTTGCTCTGATTAGAAAGTACAGTGGATTATGGGATGTCTCTTTGTTAGCCAAAAGAAAGACCACCACAAACCGGCTCCAGTCTTCTCATGAAAGCCAGGAGTGATAGCTTTTATTTATTTTTATTTTCTTAGTCTGTCCTTGTATTTCGAGATGTGATTTTAATCTAAAACTCGCTGGGCCATAATAAACTATTTTAAACCAGAGGATTAAGCTGAAATCCCTGTCTTTAACAACTTTCCCAACCGGTTGTATTGTTGAGCCCATATGAAAATATCCTTCACACAATCGTTGAGAGAATCTAACCAAGGAAATTGAGTCATGTTGTAAATGTAAAAAAAGAGAGAGAAGAAGTACTATAGACAAGACTCTTCCTTGGTTATGCTACATGCATTGTTGTGTAGCAGGTGTGCCGATGTGGTGAACATGGGAGGTCCAGATAGTGTCTCCACAGGATCATGAAACTTTTCAGGTGGCCTTGGGACAGCTACTCTGTTCAGAATATCCTGTCTCAGAGGGCTTTGAGAGTTTCCAAGTCTCATGGGGCCGGCTGACGTTTTATGGAATTACTGTTCCTAGTTCTCCAGCCTGTGGATTGAGTGCCTCAGGGTCTCCAAACAGGGAGACACTTCACAGGGCAAGCCGTGTATGAGTGTGCATTATGTCAAGATCATCAGGGCATGCCTTTCCCTCGGTCATGTTTGGTGGGGACATGGGACGGGGCCTTCTCGGTGGCTGCTCCCAGACTCTGGAACTCCCTCCCACTGGAGGCCAGGCTGGCCCCATCTTTGCTGTCCTTTTGCAAGTGGCCAAATACCTTTATTTCTCTTCAGATATGCCTTCCCTTAGTGACTGTCTGCCAGGGATGGGTTTTTTAATGGAATGTTGTGCCTTGTTGCTTTAAATCCTCTTTGGTGTGGATTTTGTTTACCATTTTTAGTGTGGTATTTGTTTTATTCTTTTCAATATTTGTATACTTGCAGTTTTTTTCGCTTTTAACTGTTGCCTTTTAATGATGTAAGCTGCCTTGGGTCCTTTTTAAGGAGAAGACAGGGTAAAAATATTTTAAAACAAACTAATAAAATTTCTCTTCAGGCAGGCTTTTCCTTCGTAACTGACTGCCTAGTGCACAACAAACAGGATGGTTTATATTTTGTTTCTTCTAAATCCATTTTTAATCATGCATTTACCTTAACGTTTTTAATATACTGTTATCCGCCCTTCTTTATATTTGAATACCTTACTGTTGTCAGCTTTTAATGTTGTGATTTGAATGATATAAGCCACCTTGGGTCCTTTTTTTTAAGGAGAAAGGCAGGGTAAAAATATTTTAAATAAATAAATAAAAATAGGTGCTATCAAGCCAGAACCAATTTATACCTTTCAAGGTAAGCAAGATATTTAAGGAGTGTTTTTACCAGTTCCACCACACACACAGTGAGTTTCCATGGCTGAGTGGGGATTCGAACCCGGGTTTCCTGCATCCTAGTCCATCACTCTATCCACTACACTACACTGAGCACTGCTGAGAAATAATGATGATGTGTGGTGGCTTTAATGTCTGGGTGTCCTTCTCTTCATTCCCAACTAGTGCCAGGGATCAAGGGCACTGTGCAAAGATTCTTGTGTCTGTGTGGCACACACAGTACTTCTGTTGAAGTTTTTTTTTTCCAACTTTACATGCTCCTTGTGGTTTGAGCGTGTGTGTGTGTGGGGGGGGCCTTTTCTGGGCTGGGTGGACTGTCAATCTATTCAGCACTAATCAATCCTTCCCTCCCACCTCTGGGAGTCCTGCTTTTTTCCCCTCTGTCTGTTGGAAGCACAGTCTGTCTGTTTGCTGTTGATCTGTTCACAACTGTAAATAATGAAAGTTTTTTATTCCTTCTCCTACAAATGTCTCAGAGTGAGTTACTGAGACCTTAAGTGCCAGTTAATGAGAAAGGGGTGGACTATCTGGGGAACTTGAAGCTATTCTCCTCTGTGGATCTCTGTACATCTACTGTGTAGCAAAAGGGAATTCTACCAGAAATTCAAAAGTCTGCAACAATTTCAGAGGTACTCTATCTTGTACACACACACACACAAACACATTTCCAATTGTTACACAAGCACTACCCCCCTTTGACATCACAAGGGCTCGCATCCTGGTCTAAAACGTGGCCACAAAATAGAGTGGGAAGTTGCTGACCAGGCAGTCCTAACTGTTGTGAGGGTAAAATACAGGGAAATATCTCTCGAGCTCTTTAGATGAAAGACAGGATATAACAAACATTACCACTTAACTAAAAATAACCAAAGAATTATACCTATAATATTTGCTTAACCGTCAACGTTCTGGAAGAGAAACATGGCTGCTACTAGGAAGGTCACACACAGAGGCCCACACAAACCCAGAGGGTCACTATCACCCAGTGGTCCTTTAGGGTGAGAGGAGAGGTGCAACACCTTAGATGCAGGATACCCCAGCCGTCCCACTCCAGCCTGAGTCCTAATTGGAGGCAGAAAGCCTCTCTGTATGCATGCATGCATGCATGCATGCATGCTTGCCTGCCTGCCTGTACGTGTGTCTCCGTGAGCGTGCCTTCATGCATGTGTAACCTCCATCTTCTCTTGCCACTCGCTTGGCTCACCACTGGCCACGGTGCTTCCTGCCCACGCACTTGTCACTGATATCACCAGTAAGCTGTTGTTCAATGTTTCACCAGACAACCCTTTGGCCCCCTCAACCACAGAGGCATAACCAGCCATTCTGGCACCTGGGCCTTCGCGGTCCTGTCAGTTAAGCTCATGTCCCATGACACTGGTCTAAGCAAGAGAAGATAGAGGAATGAGGAGGAGCGCTTGGGTGAGATCGCCTGATGGGCCCTCCTGGGTTAATGGGGAGTTCCCCCGTTGAATGGTTCTTTCTCCTCAGGGAGGAGCAGCTGGAGGTGGTCTACATGTTCAGGGTAAACTGTCCATGCCCTTCTAGAAGCTATTACAGGTGGGTTTGTCTACTTCCAGCACCAGATCTGTTGTGCCCCCCCCCCCCACTATCAGCACCCTAGGTCACAGCCCCTGCTTGCCTAGCACTAGTTACGACTCTGTCCTTCACCTATAACAAACTTGCTTGAGGTTTGAAATGCAGGGCTGGCAGTAGCTCATCCCACAACCTGGCAAAGGCCACTGTTCCCTTTTCTACCTATAGGAATGGCTTATGAAAAGGACATTACAGTAGGATCCACGGGATAAGTATCCATGCTGGTTTCAGTTGTCCGCTGCTTGAAAATATTAAATTAAAAAAATCCAGAAATACACATTTCCAAGGCATATTACCAGAACTGGCCAGTAGATGGCATCAGAGACTATGCTATGCATGGAGCTTTTATATCTGCAGTTTTCGGCATCCAGGAGGAGTGCTTGGAACCAATCCCTCACGAGTATTTATGTTTAGCTGGAGCTCCACACATGTAAATATGGAACAGAATATTGGCTCCTATTCAATTTGATGGAACTATGTATAATTTATATGCAATTCCACATTCTCAACAACATGATAAGAACTGAATCTTATGCTAAGAAAAGTTCTTGATTTAAAAAAGAGTGAGAGAGAATTTGTGGTATTAGAATAAGAAATGTATACTTGCCTCTCTTTCAAACACAACAATCTATTAAACCTCACGATGCTCCTCGAAAAAGATTATCATTTTGACATTTCCTAATGTTGTTCTGCAGTAATAACATTTTATTATTATTTTTATTTTTATGTGTGCCATCACCATTTCCCCAATTCTCTTACCTGTAAATGAAATAATTGTAGTTTTATGCTTTCTCAGCAAAAAGAAAAGAAAAGAGAGAGCAGACCCCCAAAGCCTAGATTAATTTCGTACTGAATCCTGAAAGTTCATTCTCTTTTGACATCAGTCATCATTTTTCTTTTTATTGCAAAATTATATTTAAAAATTGCATTGTTTCCGAATAGCGATGTATAAAACACGGTCAGACAATTTCACGTAATTATTGCAGGTTGGCCAGGGAAATAAATAAAGCTTGTGAAATTATCTGGGTTCACGGAGGTGCTGAGTTATAAAAAGGGAAGGCACACTGTGTTATGCGGGAACAATGAAGCAGAGCTAAGAAAAAATTCTTTTTTTGGAGAACAATTCCAGAGTGTTGCCATGACAAAGACAATGGAAGTGATCAGACGGGCATTTGTCCCATGGTTTAATCCAGGTTGTGGACAGGTGGGTGTGCTCCTTTTTCTGGCAACCGCAAGTCACAAGTGCCATCACAAACCAGCCTGCCACGATCACTGCTTACCCACATATTTTCAGTCCTTGTCAGGGGCTACTATGTGGGTTCACTTCTGATTTGTGTGATCATTGGGACTGAACCAAAGCAGATGGCTTAAGTTGTCCCTTTGCTTAAGCCTCCTAAAAATCTTGAGAAATTTCCATTCCTCTGCCCTTATCTGTAAATTGAATAATTGTACTTTTCATGTTTTCTCGGGGGGGGGAGGGGAGGAGGGAAAGGATTAATCAAAGTCGAGATTAATTTTGTACTAAATCTGAAAGTTCATTCACTTTTGACATCAGTGAAGAAAACAATCCTTTCAAAGCATTGCTGACACATTAGCAACAATTAAAAAGAAATGCAAAACTTCATTTTCCTTACCCTCCAAAGGCGAGTGGAAAGAAAGCTTTCCATTTCTCAAGCTGGTTAAGCGGCTTCATTAAAGGGAATAGCAAGCCAGCTGATGAAAGATCTTGAGAAATCTTTCCCTTTAAAGGGAAAGAAGATCTTGATCATGCTAAGCAGGGTTCCTTGAGGTGAGATGTGGTCAATCCTCTCATATGGATGTAAGAATTGCCTCAAATGATATACCACACCTTGAAGCGACCCTGTTTAGCATATTCAAGACCTATCCAGGCTTGGATAATTTGGCTGTCTAGTCACACCCTCTGCATCTTCAGCAGTGACAGTTTGAAAAAGAGAAACTGCAATTATCTGGGAAAGTTTTCTCCGTGATCTGGAACTCTGAAAAATTGAGTGGCATTGGAGGTGTAGATGCTTTCAGACTCTAGTTGATAGGGTGGACGAGGAGGAGGTAGTAAAGCTGGTTTGCTCCCTCTCTTTGTGCATTCAGGTTTACTGTATTGTGAACACCTGAAAACCCCTGGCTTTGCACGACCAAAGATCTGAGTGACTTCATACAATGGAATATTTCTTGGCTTGGTAATACTTCTTCAGTATTCCACCTCCACTTGCACATGTCTCTGGAGCCTGTTTATTTAAAATGGACTGATTCCCTGTCTACCTAATCAGAAATTGTACAATTAATATAAAACAATGGCAAAAATATGTAACATATTGGTAGACAGGCTGTGATCTGAGCGGTCATCCTGTCAAGTTAATGGCTGGATAAGGCACACAATCCTGTCCAAATAAAGTACAGCTCTTTCTCAGATTCCTAAAGATGGAACTGATAAATCTCTCACTGTTTTCATATGATGTGCAGGATTTTCCTAAATTTTTACAAAGTGTTTGCATACCTAGAGTTGAAAGCACCTGGATTTTTCTTTTATTGGATTCTGGGAACTTCTCTTTTCTAAACATCCCATCGTTGCAGTGGCACTTCTGGCTGGCTGTGCTCCTTGAAGAACTCAAAGGCTGCCTTGGAGGACTTCTGGGGCTTTTTCTTTTTCCCTTACCTGCGAAAACAGGATTTTGTCCGTTTATAAGAACCGGAGTTTTTCTGCAAAAGCTGGAGCTTGTTTGCATAGTCAAACATTTATATCCTATCCTATATAAAAATATTGTAGGTTCGGGCACAGGCAACAGAACCATGTAAAAAAAGTATGCTGCAGTTCTGCAGAGCTTGGAAAAAAATATTTTTTGGGGGTGAGATGTTCTAGGGCTGAAATCCAGTTGCTCATCTCAGCTAGTCATAGAATCATTGAGTTGGAAGGGGCCTATAAGGTCATGGAGTCCAACCCCCCCGCTCAAGGCAGGAATCCACATCCAAGCAGATCTGACAGATGGTTGTCCAATTTTCTTTTGAATGCCTCCAGTGTTACAGCGCTCACCACCTCCCAAGATCATTGGTTCCATTGTCGTACTGCTCTAACAGTTAAGATGTTTTTCCTGATATTCAGCTGAAATCTGGCTTCCTGTAACTTAAGATCATTAGCATGTCTTCTGCACTCTGGGATGATTGAGAACAGATCCTGTCCCTCCTCTATATGACTACCTTTCAAGCATTTGAAAAGTGAGATCGTATCTCCTTATCTTCATAACATAGAGCCGTTGAGTTAACTGCTCAATGGTAAAACCAATACTTCTGTAAATCCCATCAGTTCATTGGATCTACTTTAACTGGGAGTAGAAATTGGATTTAGGTCTGGGAGTGGTAGTACAGAAAATGTGTTGTTGTTTTTTGGACTACAGCTGTCAGAAACCCACAGCCAGAATCCTGGGATTCCCCCCCCCCCCCCCCATCTCCGTGTAAAGGTCATCTCTTCAAGTTCTGATACCTCACTTTTGTGTGTGGGTTGTGCTACATAAGGACAGGAAGATCCACCCCACCCTTAAACTTTGGAAACAGACGGGATGATCTACTTTTTGCTCAGCCTTTTAGAACTGAGCCTTACGTGCCATGTCTTCCTGTTTCAATGTCCTTATTATTTTAAGCTTTGATACCCAGTCATTTTTTCCTTCCTTCAAAATAAAAAGAAAGAAAATGAATTTGACATTTGAGTCACCAGTGCATGGAAATGCTTGAGCGATTCAGTAAAAGTTTATTAAATTGGTCTGGTGAATATGTGAAGACACAACACAAAAAAAGAGAAAAGAATACAGACTTTAGAGCTCTGTCCCAGTAGGACGATTAGCTACCCACACAAGTAGCGAGATGACTTAAGAATGTTAGCCTTACCACCCACCCACCAAATGTTCAGGTTTTTTAAATTCTGTTTGCTAATCTGGCATATCATGATAGGCAAGCTATACGTAGAAGCTCCCTACGTTTGGCTGATCTGAAGCTGGTTTTCCAATGTTTGAAAGTAGCCCCCTAAATATAGTGCAGGGCATTATTGATCTAGTCTGAAGAGGTACACTGATACCATCACCGTTTCTGGGATTGTGTTTGGGGGGGCTATTGTGTGTGTTTAGTTTGGAGTAAGTAATTTTCTTACTTTCTGTCCATAGGGCACTGAGAGTGGCTTTGTACTGAAAAAAACAGGACAGAAATATTTTGACTACCTCAGAAATCCTTGCAGGTGCAGGTTGTACATCCTGGAATAAGCCAACCTCATCTGATTTCAGAAGCTGAGCAGAGTCAGATCTGGTTAAATGTGGATGGGAGATCACAAGAGGATGCTGCCATCTCCAGAGAAAACCAGGAGAAAACCCTGCGTGAATCCCCAGAGAGCTACTACCGAAGAGGGCTCACAATATTGCACTAGGTGTAAGAAGAGACACCAGCTTGACCAGCTTTAGCAATGGGATTGGACAAATGGTATGATGGTGGGGCTGTTAATTGCTATATGTGCTATCCTGTGTCAGAGGGAGTCTTGTGTCAGTGTGTCAGCTGTTGGAATCCATGAGCAGTAAGCTACTGTTGAGGTACTGTCTTGCTTGCAGGTTTCCCATATATCTAAATAATAATAATGATAACAACCATCAGCATTATCATCGTCATCATCTTGGAGCTGCAGAGCTGGAAGGGATCCTATGGATCATCAAGTCCAGCCCCTGTCAAGGAGGCCCAGTGGGGAATCGAACTCCCAACCTTTGGCTCCGCAGCCAGAGACCTAAACCCATTGAGCTTGGCCATCACATGAACAGAATTCTGGACTAGATTGACTTCTTGTCTGCTACAGCACCACTCTTACGTTCCTATGTACTCAAGGTGGAAACACTGGATTACAGCCAATAATTATTCAGATATTTTCCGCAGTGCCCCCACTACCCCTGTGGGTTCTGTGAGAAGAAATCACTTTCCAAAATGTGTTGTCAGAAAACCGCCCTTAATGCAACAAAAATGTTTCAGAGCTGCGCTTGGCATCGTTCGAGATGTGTTGATCTCCGTTGGCTCCTTCTTTACAATCTGTTTACAAAAGGAAGGGAGAGGAACACTGCAGAAAGGTTGATGTTTTGATAGGTGTCTTTTGCAATGGTCATCTTTTGCAGAGAAGTGTCTTGAGAAGAAACCACTTATTGAGCATTTTGATTTAGAAAAGAATCAAGGGGGGAAATTAAATAAATTTACCCCGGCAATGACGTTGTCTTTCTGTGCTTCATGCAAGATTTTTGTGCAAGATATGGAAATGTGTGCATGTTTTGGGGTTGTTGTTTTTTACGCACACATCCCTCTTTGATGGGGTGACCAAGACAGAATGTAGTAGCTGGGTAGATTTCAGATGAGCATTAGAAGAGACCCCTTAATGATAAAGTTCTATGTGACAGGCACCTCACAGACACCTAAATGTGGCTGACGTGGGAGAAAGGCCTCAGCTAGAAGGACCTCAGGCTAAGCTAGGCCTAGCTCCATGTACGTGCTCAGAAAAAAAGCTCCCAGTTACCACTGGGGCAGAAATAGGAAGCTTCAGTGGAGCTAGGCCTGGCTCAGCCTCAATGTTTTCTAGTTGAGAACTGGAGAATTATAGGATTTGTAGTCCAAGAAATCAGAAAATCCCAACACTATGAGCGATCACAGTGCCATTATTACACCAATTATTTAGTGTGTGTACCAAGCTGAAAGCTACATCATGTTGATTGAGAGATCTTAGCAACAGCACCATGTGTACTAATACATGCCTCATTTCTCTGACGGCTAGTCCTAAAGTAGCTCCCAAAGTACTACCACGCACGAGAGAGGGGTGTCATTAGAGAAACCCCGAGGTTTCCAGAAGTACAACAACAACAACACTTAGAGGACTCTTCTCCCTCAAGGCGGGCAGGGAGGAACTTCCAGAAAGCAGCCTACTGTACACAAAATGATGACCAATTATGTAATGAAGCTAGAAACAGAATAGTGGGAAATTTAACAAAATTACAAGGCTGATGAATAGAAACACTTAACCTGCAAGATCTCACTGGTGTTCACACTTGTTTTAATAAATTTTTGGGTTGTACTGATCATAGATTTGGTCTTGCAGAAGCTATGCTGGTATATCGCTTGGTTTCGTAATGCAGCCATCAACTGTGCACATAAGAACATAAGAGCCCTGCTGGATCAGGCCAAGGGCCCATCTAGTCCAGCTTCCTGTCTCTCATGGTGGCCCCCCGCCTCTGGGAGCACACGAGACCACGAGAGACCTGTCTCCTGATCCTCCTCCCCTGCATCTGGCATTTTCAGATACCTTCCTTTGAAGCCTGGAGATTATACATCCCCATCATGGCTTGTCACCTGCGATGGACTTTTCCTCCAGGAATCTGTCCCATCCCCTTTTAAAGGCATCTAGACCAGAGGCCATCACCACATCCTGTGGCAAGGAGTTCCACAGACTAACAACACGCTGGGTAAAGAACTTTTTTCTTTATTTTTTCTACATAATGGATGGGGTAATTGGGGAGAAACCACAAAAGCAGAGACACACAACACATACTTTGGGCCCTGGTAACAGAACACAACATATGTGCACAAGCTCACTGTGTACATTCTAAACTAGGCCAGTCCTGGGCCAGTAGTTCCCAGTCTTCTTCACTATTGGCTGTGCTGTCCAGTCTTGATGGGAACTGTTGCCCAACAATGGGAGAGATGGACTTTGTCCATCCCGAGGTAAAAGCTTTGTCCTGTTCTATATTAAATATGTCCTCACCACCACCACCACCCCAGAAATGACAGAAGTCTGAATTCCAGTGCTAAGTCATATGGAACCCAGAAGGAGAGACAAATATACACATGAAATCTCTGTCTTGACTGACTGCCACAGAAGTCATGAGAACCAAAATATTCAGTGTAAGTATTTTGCAGGAATCAAAACAAGCTTTTGTGCACATACACGCTCTTCCTATAAATGCTGCATTGAAACTGGTACCTGGTGGAAAGGAAAGCTCAACCCCTCTAAAGAACAGCAGAGCCTCTGGAAAAAAAAGGGGTATATGTCGGGCAGGCAGTATAGAATGATTGTATTATCAAGGAGGAAGACGTTTTGAAGATCATCTAGTCCAACCTCTGCTCAATCCAAGATGTACAATGCTGGATGGGTTTACTCTGCTTCATGGACTTCCTCCATTCAGGCTCTGCGATGGGAAGTCATGGGAAGCAGTGGCCACCACCTCCCAAAGCAGTCCATGCATCAACGTTTGGCATCTAAACAATGTCATGGAAAGAGTTGTATCTCCCACTGCACAGTCTCTGAGGCTTCCTGTTGCAGATGTTGCTTATATGGCAAATCATGTTCCTACACATTGATGGAGCAATAAACAACTCTGGAATATAAACTGGGGCAATGCATTTTTCACCCAGATAAATTAGGCAATCACCTAGGATTGGCTTCTAGGGGGCAGATGGAGACGTCCACTGTTTTGCATGGGTAGTCCAGTGATTTAAGTATCTGGCTGTGGAGCTAGAGGTTGGGAGTTTGATTCCCCCACTGGGCCTCCTTGATAGGGACTGGGCTCGATGATCCATAGGGTCCCTTCCAGCTCTGCAGTTCTAAGATCATTATTAATTATTATTCCTGTTGCACACCAAGTGCAGCTACACTACATCGTCGGAGCAGCCTGAAGCCACTTCCATTGTTATGGTTCTGTCCTTGGGATTTTGTAGTTTGGTGAGGTCCTCGGGATTATTCTCAGAAAACTCTAGCGCACAGTCCCCTGAACTACTGCAGATAATTTTCAGTACCTCCCCAAACAAACTATAAATCCCGACATTCCATTGGATGAAGCCACGCTAGCTGAAGTGGCACCACGAAGTGATATCAGAGTGCTCTAATTATGGAATGCAGATAGCGTCACAGGACCAAAGTTGACTTTATTGATTTATATCCAGTGGTTAGATACAGTGCACTGTTGTTTTGTTAGATGCAGAACTGTTACCATGACACTTCCACATTTCCTATTATCATAGGGCATTGCTTTGGCTGCCTGTCAGGTCAAGGACATAGTTCAAAATCCTTGTCCTGATATTTAAAGCCTTACATTCTTCCTGTCCTAACTATTTAGCAGAACTGGTGTCATGCCATATTCCTCTTAAGAGGACTCAGTCTGCAGATTCTGGACTTTTGTCGGTCCCTTGGGCTAAGGTGGCAAATTCCAGGCTTCAGACATTTTCCCCCTTGGCTCCAAAGCTGTGCAATTCATTTCCCCCGGCACCTTCATATGGAACCAGAGTTGGACAATTTTAGAGGAGGTCTGGAAACCTATCAGTTCAACTTGGAGCCATAAGTGTTGGGAGAAATCAGTGACCCGGGTATTTGATTTGAACCTTTCAGCTGGTTTTTAGCAGTTGGTTAATTTTTTTTAAAATCATTGCTTATTTGGAGAGAGAGAGAGAGAGAGAGATAGGTAAAAAGGGAGTTTTTAAATGTTGTGTGGTATGTTTGTACATTATTAATTTTATTGAAATGTACTCTGGTGTAGAGTGCAATATAAATTATTACAGAAGGATCCACGTATCTGCAGCAGATAAGTTCCAAGGCCCCTGCAGATGCTGGCTAACGCCTAGTGTCAGTGGACCTACCAATACTTACTAAACTTGGACATCATATCTATCTATCTATCTATCTATTTATTTATTTATTTACTATATTTATATCCCGCCCATCTGATTAATTGACCACTCTGGGCGGCTAACAACATTAAAGTAAAACAATTTAAATATAACATCAATATATAACATCAATAATCAATTGTTCAAAATGGAAAGAAAAAAGAAAAAACATAAATCAAATAGTGGCTGGAGGGAAGGCCTGCTTAGTACCATCAGATGATGGTACTAATATCATAGCAGAGATGATATCTCTGCTAAGTACCATCAGATGACAGCCTTGCCTACATTGAGTGGCTCAATAGAGGTGTTACAACTAGCATACCCACCTGAATCCTGCCTATGAATTATTTCTGAGTGACATGTCTGTGTTAATACTACAGTAAAAGCAGAAAGCTGGCTGGGTAGCTCAGTGGTTTAGGTATCTGGCTATTGGGAGGTTGGGAGTTTGATTCCCCTTTGTGCCTCCAGGGAGAAAAGCCAGCCTGTGTGACCTTGGACCAGCTACACAGTCCCAGGATCCCCCCCCCCCTCCCAGAAGAAGAGAATGGTACTTATTCTCTACCTGGAAAACCCTGAAAAGGGTTACCATAAGTCAGAATTGACTTAATGACACAGGATAATTATTATTATTATTAAAAGTAGAAAAGTTACTGAATCATATCGTGTTCTCTAAGAGAAGCAATGGGAGCCCAGGGTTTTCATGTGCCCTCATGCTGTTCCTGGAGAGCATTATGTGTTGATATATTGTGAATGGGTATATATTACCCATTTTTATGGTGTTTAAAAGCATAATTGGAGAACAAGAAATGTTTACTGCATCTTTGAAGATCTTATATATAATTATTCCAGTATTTTATTCAGATAGCAGTGACTGGAAGCTTTTTAAATTCTTTTTGTCCTTGACTATTCCTGGCCAGATTCTACTCTGGAAATTATATTTATATCTAGTGCTCAAATTGCTGATTCTGGGAGATTCATGGCCCTCTGTACTTGCTGCTTCGCAATATTTTGGCTTCCTGTATATTAGAACTTAAATATACTTACTCATCAGGTTAATATTTTGTGGCGATCCAGTAAACAGCTTGTCTGAGCTTTTGATACTCAGATCTCGTTTATCTAAGTCCACAGAGAGTATTATAAGAGTTTTCCGTTCAATCAGTTTTCCTCCCTTAATCCTGGTCAGATTGCTGTGATGTCACAGAATCTCTGCAAGTGACTTCTAAAGCCATGATAGCTTAGAAAGAATGCATTTCTTCTCAGTACTACATGTACCAAGGTATGTGGCAGGCAGACAAAATAAGACCCTTGGTTCTGTCTCTTCCAGGTAGGACTCAGAAAGATACCACCTGAAACTAGAGAGAGCAGAAGTCAGCTAGATGGAATAAAACTCTTATCTGCTCTAAGGCAGCTATTTTTTTTGCAAATGTACAGCTCAGAATAGCTACATGATTGATGGCATAGCTCAGTGAGTTGGAGAGTTTAGCAGCAGAGCGAGGGGTCAGGAGTTCAAATCCCCACTCTTGCAGAGGATTCAGGTAAGGTTGCTTGGATTGTTATGTGTTCAGCCACATGTATTTGTCTTGGGCAAGCTGCATGGTAGCCACCGAGCACCACCAGAGAGATACACTGCTCAACCACGTCTAGAAAACCCTATTATAAGATGGAATAAACTTGATGGGACATCATTACTGTTAATTATTTGCACTCTGACTGTGACTTGGATAGCATGTGAAGAGCAGAAGGATCTCCCTCAGATAATGCAACCAAAAGGCAGGTTAACAAGGAAGTAACCACTGAGAAATTCAATTTGAGCAGGCAAGTAATCTCCATTTCACTATCAAGCCCTAAAACTTTCCCATAGACTTCCAAAGTGTGATTTCAAAAGACAAATAAATGCATTGCAGAAGTTTATTTTCAAATTCTTTCAACATAAATCTCTAGGCATTTCCTTCATGTTTGTGTTCAGCCCAAAGCTTTCTTTTACTTTAGTTTTCCTTTCAAAGTTTCAAACCCAAGTCTGTAGGGATTTTATTTTTAATTCTAGGCATCTAGATTTTGTTGTTTGTTAGTGTTTGTGAAAGACTAACAGGAAAGAGAAATGCTGGCATCAAATTAAAAGACAAGGGCCTCATTCATTTGGCTAGTAAATTAATGATCTTCAAAGGTTTCATGAACAGCAGATTTCTTATCAGTAAACTGAAGTTCTTGATTGGAAGCCAGATAAATTTCTCAACTGGGAGTACATTTCTGCTTTCTTTTCTCCTTTTAAATTTTGTTGCTTAGAGTTCTCTTTGAGAGTTGGAGTCCATTTTTGGCTCTCACAATTTCCTTCCTTCCTTCTAGAACTAGATCTTATTTTCAAGGTATTATCTAATACACTGAAGTGAAATGTGACACTTTTATTAGACCACTAAACAAAATCAATCAATTAATGCAAGCTTTCATGGATTAAAAATGAGCTGCCTCTATCTCAGCACTGAATGGAAATGTCCAACCACATGGTACCTGAGGTGAAGCATTAAACCACACCCCCAATGCCTGCTTATAACCAGCTTTAAACTCACCTTCAAAGGATAACTTTGGGTAAACTTCTGCTGCAAATTTTTGGGACATTCATAAATCCTTTTTCTGCACTGCTCACAAGTTACTGGTGCATGCCTGAACAAGGGAGATTTAATCCATGAAAGCTTGCATTAATGGTTTGATTTTTTAAGGAATGGTTTAATAAAGGTGTTGCATTCTTCTACATTCGTATGGTATAATGACCACATGGCTTCTTTGTTTTGCTTTTAAATTTGAAATGGATTCCTGTTAAATTAGTTAGGTATAGAGATGGGCACAAACGGACAGTTCAGCAGTTCATGTCAGTTCATCCTTCGGATGAGCAGGTGTTCAGCAATTCCCAACCCCACCTCCTCTGGCAGGCACCCACTCAGAGGCAGCGTCTGGGGGAGGCAGAGCAGGGAAGCCTTTGAGTGGCCACTCACTGGAAGAGGCAGGGCTTGGAACTGCCAAACACCTGTTCGTTGAAAGGATGAACTGGCACGAACCACCGAACTTGGTGGTTCATACCCATCTCTAATCATGTACTAAAAGATAAAGTCTAACTTCTTGTAAATACACACACAGTTTGAGAATAATAAATAAAAATAATAACCTCAGAACTGCAGAGCCAGCCCCTGTCAGAGAGGCACAGTGGAGAACTGAATTCCCAACCTCTGACTCCATAGTCAGATGCCTAAACCACTGAGCTATCCAGCATGCTTATCTCTCTGCTAGTAACAGAGCTTAGAGTTATGAGTCACAAGTAACAGTTACTTAATGTGTTCATTTTTTGGGTAACGAGGGTATGACAAAGTTACATTTAGAACATAACCATCAGGACTGAAGTTATTCCATGAGGCATGGTTAACCAGGAAGTTCAATTTACAATTATTTTATTGATCCATTGATAATAAAAACACATGCACAGAGACAACAAGACCCAATCAATCATTGACTGCATAATGGAATATTCCATAGCCTGTATCTCTTTGAGCATCTTATGCCTAGAATTAATTCTAATATTTAAAAATCAGTGAGGTTGTGCTGGTGGAATGGATTTCCTAAGCATCATTATATTATTTGTTAGCTCTCCCTGTTGTGATGCAAATTAATCTGGTTCGGTCTTAAGGTGTCAAGAAACTGAAAAAAATAGGGAGATGGTGGTTTCCATTGCCCTTTGAAATACAGGTTATTCCTTTGTTCCTGAGAGAGCAAGCCAGGAGAGAGGGGAGACACTGCTAATTGGGAGGTTTTGCCATCTGTGGCTTATCTTTGTGAGAAGGAATTTCCAAGGCCATAACTCACTCCTGATATGAGCTAATTAATAAAACTGGTTTCAATTGAAGAGAAGAAAGAGGGAGAGAGTGAAGTTACTTTGGAGAAGTTATTATCTTCTTCAAGAAGGTTCGGGGTGAAGGGTCTAGAAAGTGGAATGATGGGTATGAAAATGGAAAGAGAGTTTGCTTAGTTTAACCTGGTCTCTTTAAGAAGAATGCTATGCTCACCTGCTGTCTTGGTACTTGATTTGTACTCTGTACAAGCTCTGGAACTGTACTCACATTCTGCTTGAACGTGAGTATTAGCTTAGGATAGTTAGCTTTCTTATTTTCTTTTGGGAACTAACCTGGGAATTGTCTGTGCCTCAAGATCTTTCTGAATGCTTATTTGCACCACAGCTTTTTGGACTGCTTTTGGAACTTTTGAAACTATCATATGCAACTGTTTGGAACTTTATTCTTTTTCACTTCTTTTTGCAGATTCTTCAATAAAATAATACAATTTTACAACAGTTAGGTAATTTTTCAGAAAAAGAAGGGTTTTGCTGCTAAAGAAGGGTATTTTGGTATTCCTATCTGGCAGGGATGGTGTACAAACTAAAACACTTAACTTTGTGAATTTTTGGTAACTCCCTGGAGCAGTGAGAAATCAGAGTGACTCAAGGTGTTCCCAGCCATCAGCACATCTGGCCATCCTGGAATTCACACACACCAGAAATATTTGGGCAGCATGGCTGAGTGATTTGTTTAGGCCTTTCCGGCCAGGCCATAATCTCAACAGGAGATAATTAAGTCCCATCAAGTTAACAAAAGATCTGTCCTAGTAGAAATAAATATTGCTAAAAGCGACTTGTTGCTACAGAGAAATTTAACAACCTCATTAAAAAAAAACACATTCTTTGTAGGGACCTGGTTATGAAAGGACATGATTTTCATTCTCTGAACTGAAATATTTATTGAGGAAGTTATTATATCTTTAGTTATGTTTAATAATAATAATAATCTGCCAGCAAGTCAATTCTGACTTATGGCTACCTTTTCCAGGGTTTTCTAGGCAGAGAACATTCAGAAGTGGTTTCCCATTCCCTTCTTCTGGGGCCACCTTGGGATTGTGCAGCTTGCCCAAGGCCACCCAGGCTGGCTCTTCTCCCTGGAGGCATAGTGGGGAATTGAACCCCCAACCTTTGGCTCTGAAGTCAGAAACCTAAACCACTGAGCTATCCAGCTGGTTTAGTTATATTTGGACATTGCTTTTTCTCCAATTAGACTAAGATGTTATACGTGGCTCTCCTTTTCCCTACTTCATTCTTACAACAGCCCTGTGAGGTAGATCAGACTGGTGAGATTGCCTGGCCCAAAGTCACTCAGTGGCTCTCATGGGTCACTGGGGACTAGACCCCATCTAACACTCCTTAATCACTGCACCCCTTTGGCTCTCAGGATAAGCGCTGTATCACTGAGTCAGTCAGACTGGCATCTCCATCGTATTCTCCTTGTTGAATTTGTGCAACCTGTGATCTAGATGTTCTGCCTGAATGCTGGACTCAGGACGCTGCCTCTACACAAAGCCAACATTTGTTTCTCTCAATACAATTATCCCTTGCTGTGATAATGTTTTCAAGACCTTATCTATAAAAAAGGATCGGAAATAGATTTTTCCAATTAATAAATTCCAATACCTGCATTTATTGCATGGAGAATGGGGGAGACCGGTTTTTGCTCTTCATAAACTGATTTTTATGCCCTAGTTTGAACGGTTAGCTGTTGCCCCATATTTGAAGTCGCAACTTAAAAGGCCGGTTGCCATGCAAACCAGGTGTTCTCAGTTAATATTTACACATGGCACAGTGTAAAAAAAAAAATTATATGAGGCTAATAAATAGTGGAATCCCATAATTTAAAAAAGAAAAGGAAGGCACCCTGAAAGCAAAGTCTTTATATTTTTACCTTAAGTCAGGCATTATGTCCATGTAGTCATCTCTGCCGAGTGTTCTGGCATCTTTCATCACCCTTGGACTTCTGGGAATTATTACTGCTAAGCGAAATGGTGATTTTTACTTAATAAATGTCCTATATCTGAAGTAAGTAATAGAGGTAAAACGATGTACTTCCTGTTGGGACCGCTTTGTTATGAAGGAACTTGAAAGGCCAACTGATAGATAGCTTGAAGTTGCTGTTTTCTGTTTAAATAGCCAACAGGGAGGCCTTGGGCGACTTTTCTCAGCAAATGTCGACCCACTAACGTCTTCCATATAAGGGACGTGGTGGCGCTGCAGGTTAAACCACAGAAGCCTCTGTGCTGCAAGGTCAGAAGACCAGCCGTCATAAGATCGAATCCACGCCACGGAGTGAGCTCCCGTCGCTTGTCCCAGCTCCTGCCAACCTAGCCGTTCGAAAGCATGTAAATGCGAGTAGATAAATAGGTACCACCACGGTGGGAAGGTCACAGCGTTCCGTGTCTAGTCGTGCTGGCCACGTGACCACGGAAACTGTCTACGGACAAACGCTGGCTCTACGGCTTGGAGACGGGGATGAGCACCGCGCCCTAGAGTCGGACACGACTGGACTAAATGTCAAGGGGAACCTTTACCTTTAACGTCTTCCATGCTACTAACATGCAACAGGCTTATTCCTGAAAGTGTTGTGCTTCAGATAGATAGATAGATAGATAGATAGATAGATAGATAGATAGATAGATAGATAGATAGATAGATAGATAGATAGATAGATAGATAGATAGATAGATAGATAGATAGATACCCACACATGCACATAGAAAGATTTCAACACTCCAGACTGCTCAGTGATGCTCTCCCAGTTTTCTCCCTTCTGCAGAAGACAAAATAAATTTGCAATAGGCAAAATGTTCTAGGTATGATTTGAACAGAGAATTATTATTACAGGTTACAAATTACTGTAATGGAATATATGCTGGAACAGCGCACCAGCCCATCTAGCAAGTGATCTGCATCAGTGTTTTGAACCCAAGACACCAGGAACATAGATCATTGTGTTGTGTTTTCTCTTCTTGTCTCTTCCAATGCTGTTTGAACAGCACACAGGGTCTCAATCCCTTCCTCCTTCTCTCTCTGAGGTAATTTCTAGTTTGCTCAGGTTGCTTAGCTGGGAAAAGGCGACATGCATAGCGGGAGCTTCTGTCAAGAAGTTTGGGGAAGAGATGTATCCTCCTGCACTATTCTTAAATGCATTTCCTGAATGGTAAGCAGAATTTCTTCTTCTCCTCCTTCTCCTCCTCCTCCTCCTCCTCCTTGTGAGGTGGAGGTGGACCTGGAGGGACGCAGCATCCGGAAAGCCTCACCTTTCACACCCCTGCTGTCTAGATTGTGTACAACTGTCCTCCACAAATCTCAGTCATCTTACTAAAGTGTTTCGGCTTCTCTCTGAAGATATCAGAAATGTTGCTCAAGGAAGTAGCTCCAATTTTGTTTCTAGTTCTGCCTTGATGAAATTTTGACAGCTGTTCTATTGCCCATAGATTTTGAAAAGTGTCTATTACAGCGACTGAGGCAACACTTTTCTCTTGCCCTCTTATCTGGTACTTAAAATGGACGATAGTGGCTACTTTCATTTCTCTCTGCAGAGAATTGCCATAATTATTTGGCCCCACTTTCTGCTGATTTTGGTTTCTCTTCCATTAGCCTCCCAGTCCTACCAGTTCTGAGGGGCACTAGCCACTACCATCTAAACTACTTGCATGGAGATTTAGGGTAACTGTATGACCCATCTTCCTTCCTCCTGAGAAGGTTCTGCAGGAGACAAACAGGGGCTAAAAATACTCTAGCATCATCACCTCCATCATTATCTTAGAACTGCGGAGCTGGAAGGGACTCTATGGATCGTTGACTCCAGCACCTGTCAAGGAGGCCCAGTGGGGAATTGAAGTCCCAACCTCTGGCTCCACAGCCAGACACCTAAACCACTGAGCTATCCAGCAGTTCTGGCATGTGGTAAAGAGCTGGGTTATTTCTGTGCCCACTTGCTCACTTGCCTAATTTATTTGAGAAGAGTTTGTTAGTTTACACTTCCACCTTAGTAGCAAATCAGTCCATGATGGATTAACTTGGCTTGCAAAAATGAATTAAATTTAAACGATCTTTCAGAATCATATTCAGCAAACCATGTTCACGATGTTTGAGTTCTGGGTGAAAAGTGTTCTTAAACAAACAAGCAAACAAAAGCACCCCTTTGGACAGATTCTGAGATTTATTTATTTATTGTTGTAAAAGCCCAGCAGCTTCATATTCCAAAGTCATGTGTGTTGATCTGCATCCGTGCTGGTGGTGTTCTTTTTCTGTACGCGAACGAAAATAGGTTAGCGATTGGGTGTGACACATGGGAGGAAGTGATTCATTTTGATGGAACAGATTTGAAGTATTGGTGCTCATTAATTACTTCAGCAGAAGTTCTCAGTTCCTTTTGTTTCTCAAGAGAGTTGCTGCACATAACATATGCTGGGTTTTCTCCCCTCTCTTTCTTTTGGCAGCTTTGTGTTTACAGAAGTTTTGAAAAACATTTTGAGGCAGTTGCACATGAAATTATTTAATCTCCCTCCTGAGAGGAAAGGTTTGCAGTGTAAAACCCAAATAAGACTATTCTCGGTGACTGCTTTTGTCATCTCTGATGAGAATTGCACAGATTCGCTTTTAATGTTCCATGCCAGTGCTATTTTGGGGCAGAAAACAAGTGGCAGAAACACAACTGGAGCATGCAATGTGAAGAATTGCATGGGGCCAACATTCTGGAGAGATCGGATTTTCATTATGAAATCTGCCTTTTGGAAATGGGGGGGGGGAACCCTTTCCAAATATCCATGAAAACATTTAAAATTTATATTTTCACACTTTTCTCCTCCAAAAACCTTTTCCAATAAGGCAGGAGTGGTAGCCCTCCAGGTAGTAGTAGTAGCAGTCATCATCAACCAGTCATCATCATCATCTTAGAACTGCTGAGCTGGATCATCAAGTCCAACCCCTGTCAGAGAAGCACAGTGGAAAATCAAACTCACAACCAACCAACCAACCAACCAACCAACCTACCTACCTACCTACCTACCTACCTAGCTACCTACCAGAACCCCCAACTAGCATGACCCCTGTTGCTTACTTTATCATAAAAATCAATCTTGACCTGGTCTGTTGCAGGACCACACAAAGATCTTGCTTCATTGTTTCTTTGCAGACATTGCTACACACCCTTCTTGAGTTGTGTTTTGCTTTAAAAAGTAGGAAGTAGACACTTTAGTATAAACTGATAAATGAAATAATGCACTTTTGTTTCATGCAGTGTTTTACTTATTCACAAGATTAGCTAATCAGGTGTAGCCCTGATCAATATTCTGGATGGGAGGCCCCGGGGAGCCCCATGGATGCATAATAACTTTCTTGTTGAAGGAAAAAATAACTCATCAAGAGCCGTAAGGTGACTAGAAAAGGGAAAGTCAACTCCTACACTGTTGGAAATGCAATACTAGTGTGTGTGAGAGGAGCGAGGCAATCAGCAGCTACGTAGCTAGCTTTGGTGTGTTTTCCCTGATTGTCTGTTCTAGCTCTATTTTTAAATTATTTATTTATTTATTTAACTTATATGCCGCCCACTCTACCCAAAGGTCTCTGGGCAGCTTACAACAATTAAAATACAATAAAAAGATAAAACAATTAAAATACAATTAAAATATATACTCTAAAAATTGCCATCAGGACCCACAGTTGATATTATTTCAATTAAAAGCCTTCTGGAACAAGAAGGTTTTGACCTGGCGCTGAAATGTCATCAGCGTCGGCGCCAGACGAATCTCAATTGGGATGGTGTTCCATAGTTCCAAATTATCCTTCCTGGGATCCATCTTCCTCCCCTTTCTTCTTCTTAGATCACTTCCTGCTTCTTCAGCCTTCTAGCTACAGACACAGAAAAAGACTCAAATTACTTCTCTATAATAGACAAAGCAGAGACATCACCTTGCCGACAAAGGTCCGCATAGTCAAAGCTATGGTTTTTCCAGTAGCGATATATGGAAGTGAGAGGTGGACCATAAAGAAGGCTGACCGCCAAAAAATTGATGCTTTTGAATTGTGGTGCTGGAGGAGACTCTTGAGAGTCCCCTGGACTGCAAGGAGATCAAACCTATCCGTTCTGAAGGAAATCAACCCTGAGTGCTCACTGGAAGGACAGATCCTGAAGCTGAGGCTTCAATACTTTGGCCATCTCATGAGAAGAGAAGACTCCCTGGAAAAGACCCTGATGTTGGGAAAGAGTGAAGGCAAGAGGAGAAGGAGACGACAGAGGACGAGATGGTTGGACAGTGTCATCAAAGCTACCAACATGAATTTGACCAAACTCTGGGAGGCAGTGGAAGACAGGAGGGCCTGGCGTGCTCTGGTCCATGGGGTCACGAAGAGTCGGACATGACTTAACGACAAAACAACAACAACAATGGACAAGTAGACCTGCACAAAGTGCCAGCTTCTATAATTATGTTTATGGTTCTTTCTCTTACTTGGAATGGATTTCCTGAAGTATAAATGCATGTTTTCTGTCTTTGTTTTAATTATGAGCTCCTGAAGTAGTCACTTCTGTTTAATTCCCAGATATTCTTGCATGCACCATAGGTTACTGTACTCAGCAGAGGCCCCAACGTGTCTATGCAGCATTTTCAGGGTCCTAGAAGAGTGATCATGGACAGCAAAATCTACCCAAGTCTGATGCAACCCTATACTTTCATATTATACTTCTCCTCTTTAAAAATTATTCCCCTTTCCCTTGTGTTACTTGTCTTTTTCTTACCTCCTATAAGAGCTATACCACTGGCATTGCTCTGATTGTACTTTATTCCCAATTTAGATTTTTGTCTATAGGCATCTCTGAACAAGGAACACGGAGTCAACGAAAAGGAGTGGGGAGCACCAAAGATCATTTTTGAGAATATGGAACCAATTCATGACAAGGGGCCAGTAAGTAAAATAATGGTAACAGGGCAGGAGTGATTAGAGAAATCAAGCTAAAGAACTAAATGCACATTTCACCATCTGGTGGATATTTAATGTGCTGATTTTCATTGGAACCATGTTAGGGGTTTGCAAAATCTCTAATTCACAGTTTTATCTTTTGCATTTCTACGCGCCCCACATGTGTTCTCATCCTACACTTTATGGATATTGTGTTACAGTAGTCCTCATGTTAGGTTGTGAGATGGTGCCCCCTTCCACCGGTGTTGATATTTGCATGCATTTTACATTTTTTTTCTGAATAAGTGCATTCATTTACACATTTTCCCTGATAGACACATTCTCACCCTTGACTAAAGCAGGTTGCTGCATATTTTATTTTGTCAAGCAGTTCAATTTCTTTCAAGCACACAGTATCTCTCCAAAATGCAAATCTTCAAGGTTAGCTCTGCTTCTTCTACCAAAATGGCTAGTTTCACTGGAACTATAAAATCTAAAGAAATTCTTTCTCATCGTGGGTGGAGATTGCCCTTAACATGGTGCTCAAGAACTGGCCCAGGTGAACTTATCTCATTCAGGAACACTAAGGCTCACGGCAGATGGTACACTTCACATGTCACTAGAAGCAGAGCTCCCTGAAGGGATAAAAGAGGTGTGATGGTTGTAGCGTGACAAGCTAGCTTGTTTTTGTTTTGTGATTGGACACCTGGAGGTAAACATGGACTTCATTTGCAAATCTCATTGTACTTTTTGGGAATAGTGTGGCTGGAGGGAAAATGTAATAGCATGAAGTATGGATTTCCCTAATACCTGATTCGACTATAAGAGTATTAGGGTCATCTCCTCATATCCATTCCTTTCCTCTGTGTCATCGTTCTTGTTTAGACAAGTGGAGGAGGGATTAATGATGAACACAGATAGAGTTATTGGGGCAGGGCTTGTAACAATTACTTTTTGGGTTACAGCTATGCCAGTGGGGGATTCTGGGAGATGTAATCCAAAAAAGTAACAATTATAGATACTGAGGACACAAATGGATGGTAGTCAAATAGAAAACAGCTGCTGAGAGATGTACCTTATATCTGGCTTCTCTGTTTCTCTTCTAGAAGGTAGAATATAGACCTCCTGGATCAGTTTGCCAGATTTCAGGATTTGAGACTGATAACCTGACTTTACAGAACTGTCTTCATCGTTTTGCAATTGTATAATTGATTTCAATGATATCATTTCAAAACACTTCTTCAAAGATTGTCATTGTTTGTTTTTTGGATGTTTGTTTCACACATCCTAAAAAAATAAATAAAAAGACTATCAACGTCTTGCTACTGTGAAAATATATGGACATTTGTAGGCATCCTTCAGTCTCAAGAGACTATGGTAACGTGCTCTGTATGGAGGTCTTGGAACAGCGTCTAGTATGGGTGAGGAGGCCAATTCGAGAGTGACAATCCCTTCCACACTGAAGACAAATACAATCTGTCCCCTGTCCAGCTCCCTGATTTGGCTGGTTTCGCGACTGCCTCTTTGCCTCGACCTGCTGGACAAGTGTGTCTTCAAAATGGGAGAGGCCATGATGCACCACCTGCCTCCAGGCTGAGCGCTCAGAGGTCAAGGTTTCCCATTTGTTGAGGTCCATTCCTAAGTCCTTCAGATCCCGCTTGCAGACCTCCTTGTATCGCAGCTGTGGTCTCCCTCTGGGGCGATTTCCCTGCACTAATTCTCCATACAGGAGATCTTTTGGAAGCCGACCGTCAGCCATTCTCACGACATGCCCGAGCCAACGTAGACATCGCTGTTTCAGTAATGTATACATGCTAAAAAAATTCCAGCTCATCCTAGGATTACCCTATTTGGAACTTTGTCCTGCCAGGTGATACCAAAAATGCATCGGAGACAACACATATGGAACGTGTTCAGCTTTCTCTCCTGCCGTGCACAAAGGGTCCAGGACTCACTGCAGTACAGGAGTGTACTCAGGACACAGGCTCTATAGACATTTAAGACAAAAATAATACAAACAAGGTATCAATAATGTAAAACTATACCTCCCTCTCAAATAAAATAAGAAATCATCGGGATAATCAACTGATGTAGCATATAACATTGCCCTGTCATAACCCACAGAAAATTTGTCCTGTATTCAAGTAGCCCCATTTTACTTGAATAGCCTTTGATCTTCCTACTTCACTTCAAAATCTATTAAGTGACTTTCAGATGGTCCAGCTAGAGTCTTGTCCTGTCGAGAGACAGACATTCTTCAGTATCCATTCATTCAAACTGGTTTTTGTTCTCTGTAGGTTTAACCTAGCCTCTTCTGGTTTAGTATTTAGAGTTTGAGATGCATGCAAAAAACTTTTCCTTGATTTTCTCTCCTGTCTAGGAGGTTGATATGCTGGTTGGATAGCTCAGTGAGTTGTCTGACTGAGGAGCCAGAGGTTGGGAATTCGATTCCACACACTGTGTGCTGAAGAGCCAGCCTGGGTGGCCTTGGGCCAGCTGCACAGTCCCAAGGTTGCTCCTAGAGGAAGAGAAGGGTAAACCACTTCTGAGTAATCTCTACCTAGAAAACCCTGAAAAGGGTCACCGTGCTGGAAATGACTTGACAGCACAGGATGATTAGTAATAAGGTGTTTGTGTCCACAAAGTGGATGGGTTTAGTGCTGTATTATTGTATTTCATTCATTTTTTGCTAGCATCTCTTCAGGTAGTATTTCTGGAGGGGCAATGCCATCCAAATAATAGACTTTTTCAACGGGGAAGCAACTAGTAATAATAACCCTGCATGATTCATTAATAATAATAATAATAATAATAAAGCATGCTGCTTATATACTGCCCCATAGTGCTTAAAGCACTTTCTGGGAGATTTATGCAGGCTACACATTCCACACACACACACCCAAGCTGGCTGCTCAATTTACCAACCTTGGAAGGATGGAAGGCTGAGTGAACTTTGAGCTGGCTACCTGGGATTGAACCTGGGTTGTAAGCGGAGTTTTGGCTGCATTACTGCAGTTTAACCATTGCGTCACGAGGCTCCTCATTAAGAACTATATCCACTTGTTTGGCATGTGCTGATATGTACCATACGGATTAAATTGAAGTAACTGTGTAGTCCAGACAACACCATTGCTAGCATTCTGCCTTTATTTGGAAACTTCTCTTCCAGTAGCCTTCTGTTGCTGTCTAGTGTGTTCTGTGTGTTGTTGTTGTTTTTAAATTGTGCCTCTCTTGGTTTTAAGTTGTCTGCTTTTACTGCTGCTGTGTTTTTTTTTTCCAGCTTGCCATCTTGTCCTTTTTATAATTTCATTGTCTTTATACTGTTTCGTGAATGTTAACCATTTCTATTTAGAAAAGAAAGATGATACAGCCTGCATCATTTTAAATAAATGCACGAGGGGGGGGGGGATATCAGATATTACAAAATAAGAGAAGTGGGTCCATAAAGAAGAACAGTTACGCTGTTTGTTTTCAAAATGAGTATGGTTAAGATTTTAAAGGTGGTGTTGTTTTTTTAAAGGGGTATTAGTCAACACAGCGGCTACAAAGTCATTTTGAACACCTGCAAAATAAACTTCTCCTTCAATGAAGGACTTCTGGCAAGGAGGCCATCGCCTTAAAAAGTCGTGTTTGGCATTTCTTTTTCCGGTGTCCAAAAAGCTGAGATGCTGATTCCTTGAACATTTCTGTTGATCTTTGCAGCCAAAGGAAGGTCAAGGCTGAAGATGCCTGGAATGTAAGATATATAAGGTTTGGTTGCTTGCCAGCCATTGTGTCTCTGTTTTATTTGACAACAATAATTGGCTGGCAGAAAACTCTTTTGAAAAGCAAGATTTGATTTAATGTCCAAAATAGGCTGGAAGGTTTCAAGTCTGGGAGCAGAGGGAGGGAATGTTCCCTGGATTTTAAGTCTGGACTTGAAGGGAGTTGATTTCAGCTGATCAAAGAAAGAAACCCTGAATCTTCAAAATAGCTGCCCATGTAAGCCATTCTTTTTTTAAAATTCCAGAAGCAGGACCATCCCAAAATATTTTGCTAAGGTAAAGAGCCCAGTGAATGCCCACTTCATGCCATCTCTGGAAGACCTGTACAGTGAGCAGGACAGGGGGCATGCCTCTTACTGAAATTTTGGGATGAAGCCCTCCCCATCCTGATCTATGAGCAGTCTCTGCTTCTAAGTATTTGCAATGTATGGTTTTAGGTATTTGCCATTGGTGATATTTTCACTGTGTGTTTTCATAATGCCCCACCCTGAACTCCTATAAAGAAGGGCAGGATATACAACAGATGAACTGAATCCCAGCTTTGCTACTATTAAGGGACTGGCCCAACAGATGAAAATGGCATGGCAGGGGGGCTGCCAACATCACCCGGCCCTTGCTGCCCAAGGTGCTTGATTCAGTCGGCCAAAACTTCATCTTTTGCCGCAGGACAGCTGAAAAACACGAGCGCTTGTAAACGACACAGTGATGGCACTTTAGCTGTTATGGCTCTGCCTTGTGGAATCCTCATTTTAGTACTTGCATGAGATACTGAGAATCCTGTACTAGAGAACGACAGCCCAGGGGAGGGTTCTCAGCCTGCCTGACAGAGAATGCTAAGCCTGGCTGCGGAGTTCAATTCCCCACTGTGCTTCCCAAGAGAAAAGCCAGCCTGCGTCGCCTTGGGTGAGCTGCACAGTCCCAGGGCACCCCCAGAAGAAGAGAGTGAGAAACCGCTTCTGAGTGCTCTGTACCTAGAAAGCTTTGGAAAGGGTTGCCATAGGTTTTAATCAACTGGATGGCATGTAATTATTATTATGATAAATGCCAGAATTACATAAAGTGGAGCTGTGGCAGTTTAAAGAGGTATCAAACTGCTATAATTGCACTGTGTAGCTGCATTCTTAGAACACCACTGCAATATGTTACCTCTGTAACTCTTCAATACCTCTATATTCAACCATCTATAGAAGACGTCCAGCTGGATAGACAGCTCAGTGGTTTAGGTCTCTGTCTGTGGAGCCGGAGGTTGAGAGTTCAATTCCCCAGTGTGCCTCCTGGGAGTAGAGCCAGCCTGGGTGGCCTTGGGCAAGCTGCACAATCCCAAGGTTGCCCCTTGAGGAAGGGAATGGAAACCACCTCTATTCCCTACCTAGAAAAGAGTTGCCATGAGCCTACCTCTACCTGAAGCACTGAGCTATCCAGCCAGCATACCCAGGGACATAAATAGACACCACCTATGCATATGTCTTATGAGGGAAAAGCAGACTTTGGCAAGGTGGTTTATTTGGATGACTGCTCCTGGAACCTGTCAGCTGGTCATCGCGGCAGGGGGATTCTACCCATTGCAGTCTAAAACAGCCATGTTTCCCAGGCCCGGGAGGAAGCAGACTCTTCTGCGTTATGATTTGTTTTGGGCTCATGCTGCCTTACAATGAGCAGTCTGAACATTATTCTCACTGCCATCTGACTCCTTAATAATACTCTAAAAACATTTTAATTGTTGTTTTAGATGCTGGATTGAAGCAAAACAAGACGGTCTCCATCAACTTCCCTTCATTTTTCCCTCCCCTTCTCTCTTTCTCTCTGTTATCGCATCCCTGGTTTCCCAGCAGGTTCAAACGCAGATGGCTGCCGTATTGCGACAGAAGCAAAAATACTACATTAATGTTTAAAGGGATTAAAAAATCCTCTCGGCAGCAGTGGCATATGTTACCAGTTAATTGTAGCACTGGAAGGTTCCCCGCTGTTTTAAAACATGGACTCGTTTTACATTGCTTTTCTGCAGAGCAGTATGAAATGTCAAATGTGTTGGTATAAGTCTGGAATCGAGTCTGATGGGAAAAAAAAGTTATAAAGACAAGGTTGTTGTTGTTTTTGCTACCTAACAGCTTTTGTATCCAAATAACGTTTTGCGAGGGTGCCAGGGTTGGCAGTGCGCTGATCAAACAGTGCAGATTGCGTTTGGGTTCCTAGCGCGGCGTTTGTGAAGATCCTTTGAGTCTTCCGATCCCATCATTGCATCTTGTCCTGGTTCCATTGGGCACCTCGGAAAGCTTGCAGGTTGGGTTTTCTAAGGGCGGTTGGCCCAGGAGGCCCTCCAGATGTTTGGACCATAATGCCTGTGAACACCTCAACCAGCACTGCCAAGGATGGGGGCTTATGGGAATTCTAGGGCAAAACACCTGGAAGGCCCAGGTTGGGTACCTCTGGATTAAATTCTCAGCTTGGTCGGTAGATGGGAAAGGAAGCCCTATTATATTCAGTGACAAAACAGACAGATGGACAGATGGACTGGTTGACCCTGCCAGTTTAAGAGCCGTGGAAAAGCTATCTCATATCGGTTCATGTTGCATAAAGGCATGTTTGTTTGTATCTTTCCCATCTAGTGGCAAGCCACTACTCTGGGTGGATAACAACAAATAAACCCATAAGCCACCCACTTTCCTGCCCCCCAACAGAAAACACTCAACACCTAAAAATGGCAAGAAAAAAGACACACACACCCCAAAGCACCAGCAAACTAAAGGCCTCCTTAAAAAGATCCGATTTTATGCATTTCCTGAAGGGGGGAGCCTGGGTTATATCCACAGGGAACGTGTTCCACAACATGGCGGCCACCACTAAAAAGGCCAGGTTCCTGATCATTTCTGGGCTTCTGTTGAGGTTACAGAACAGCCTGGGAAGACCAGGTAGCCTGGGTACACGATCTTAGGGAAAAGCCGCTCTGGCAGGAAGCGAGATCCCAACTCATTAAGGGCTTTATAAGTTAGTACTAGCACTTTCAGTTTGGCAGACCTGCTCCGTGATCAGGAACACTATTGTGCAATGTCATCATTTCTGCTTCTTTTCAACGAAGCCTCCATGCAGCTACACTTTGCTTAGCTTTTCAGGTCTCAATCCAGAGGGTATCCCTGGAAGCAACACAGATGTCTGGCATTGCGTTCTGAAGCATCTGGGCCTTCCCTTATTGCTAAAGAAACCCTCTGGTGAACTTTCTCCTCCTCCTCCTTCTCCTCCTCCTTCTTTTTGGAGCTGATCTTAACTAGAAGGACACTTCTGTACCCCAGTACCAACATCTTGCAAGCTTTCTATCTTACATTTTTTTAAAAATTTTTACCAACCTGGCTCAGGCATCTCTGGGAGTGTTTGTCCAAGAAGGTAACTTTACAAAGTTCTGGCACAAGATAGTTTTTTTAAAAAAATGCATGAAGGGGGCATGATGAACAGTAGCTAGGAAGGATCATCCTTAAATACTAAAGTTCTGAATTAGGATCAGAGATAAGAAATTTTGTTCTGTTTTTTTGAATACTCTTGCTACTTTATCTTCACAAGAACCCTACGAAGTGGGCTGGGGAAGTGACTGGCCAAAATCCTGTTGCGTAAGGTGGAGTGCCAAGATTTGGGGTGGGGGGAGCAAATGTCTCCAGGTCTTCTGAAGTTGCCCACCCCTGGACTAGAATTTGTATATCCCAGAGCCCACTCCAAGGGTACGGCTATCACATCACACTAAATGATGATGATGATGTCCCTTCAAGTCAGTTCTGACTTATGGTGACTCTTGGAAAGGCTTTCCAAGGAGAGAATACTCAGAAGTGGTTGCCCATTCCCTTCCTCTAGGCGCACTCTGGGACTGTGCAGCTGGCCCAAGGCTACACAGGCTGGCTCTACTTGCAAGAGGCACAGTGGGAAATCGAACTCCCAATCCCTGGCTCTGCAGCTAGATACCTAACTCACTGAGCTGTCCAGCCAGCATCACACCATGTGATGATCACATCACACTAGCTCTTGAAAAAAGGCACTGCAGCTTAGCCCAGCATTTCACCTCCTCTCTTAGTATGTCGATGCTTGAGAAAATCTACATGGGGTGGTTCTTCCTAAAATGCACAATTTAGTATGTTTCTGAGGTAATCTGACCTGCTTCAGTGGGAGCGCTAAGCAAGACGAACCATTGCTGTCATCAGATTTCTCTGTTGTCTGCCTAGTTTGCAAACGAGTACTTACATTGTAGCAGAGGACATTTTAAACTGCCTTGGTCACATAATTAGCATACTGTTGAGTAACATCATTCTTCCTATGTCCCTGTTCGGAGATTAACATTTCTCAGTAATGAGTTTCACAGATTATGTGTCTGTTTCACAGTTGTTATCCTAAGTCCTCCACCCACCCCCAAAATCCAAGCTTTTCTCAGTTTTATATTCCAACCAAAGAAAAATAAGAGAACTCAGAATCGGCAGTAGCTGAACATGCCCTGAAACAAGCTGGACATGAAATTCGATTTCAAAACACAGAAGTACTGGACAACATCAGCAATCATTATGTTAGACTGCACAGGGAAGCCATTGAAATCCACATACACCAGCAGAGCTTCAACAAAAAAGAAGAAAGTCTAAAACTCAACAAAGCCTGGCTCCCAGCACTGAAAAACACAGCCTGCAAAAGGTCAACGAACTCTACCCAGCCACAAGGACCAGTGATCACTGCACACAAAAGACCAGCTAATGACACCCATCAATCACAGTGACAGATCATCTCTCCCCCTTATCACAACAATACACCCATAACAAAAAACACGCTGATCACCATAATCACCCAATCTCCTGAAAAGGACAAAAAGCTGATCCCACAGCTATAAATACACAACTATCCCACAAACTGCACCAGAGCACAGACAGAGTGCTGACTCCTGTCCTCTGAAGATGCCGGCCACAGAGACTGGTGAAACGTTAGGAAGAAAAACCTCAAGAACACGGCCAGACAGCCCAAAAAACCTACAACAGCCATCGAACTCAGAATTCCCAGAACACGTTGCTTCTTTCTTCAAATCATACTTAAATTGTTCTCAAAAACTCAACGGTGCTTATAGTGTTCCCTCACTTCTCCTTCCTCATGAGCAGAGGTGGAAAAAGTTACTTTTTGGATTGCAGATTTGCAGAATATCCAACCGACATAACCACCAGCCATGATAGTTGGTGAGCTTTTGGAGGAGGGACCCAAAAATAACTTTTCTTAGCTTTGATTAGGAACAAAAAGGCATCGTGCCATCAAATGTTACCCTACTGGACCAAAACAGTGGGGGAAGGCAGAAGGAATAACATGATTAAGGCAATGACTGCATGTCGAAATACTGCTTGTTTTGTGTCAGGTTAAGAGTTAAGTTCCCAGGACAGAATAAAAAGAAGAAAAACAGGGACCTGGAATATTGAAGTGCCAATGTACCACATAGCTCACCAATGGACTTCACAGAAGAAGGCCACTTTCTGCTGTGCTTTGCTGCCCTTACATCACAGCAAACTAAGACGAATCATTAAACTAAAAGTGAAAGGATGTGCTAAGTGAAAGTCAATCACCTACAATTCCATAGCTTTCCAAACTGTGGTTGAAACAGAGCCAGTTCAAATCATTCGGAAATAGAGGTGTTTTATACAATACACAAAGAGTATGTGTCTCATTTCACAGAGCAGAGACAATAACAGTTGAGCATACACGGCAGTAGCAGTGATGACTCTTACCATACCGCTTCCAGTGTTCTGGAGGAAAGACCCCGTTGCACAGAACTGCTGTGGTTTAGGTCTATGGCTGCAGAGCCAGAGGTTGGGGGTTCGATTCCCCACTGGGCCTCCTTGACAGGCTGGACTGGATGATCCATAGGGTCCCTTCCAGCTCTGCATTTCTAAGATGTTATATTATATTTCTAGTTGCCTTTCTTCTGTCCTAAACTTAGGAGCTGTGCATTGTGCCTACTTGCCACTTTTTTCCATCCCATAGATGGCAGCATGATGCCTGCTTATACATCAGTTCATAAAGTTGGTTGGAACCATAGGTGGAAAATCTACAATCACATCTAAGAATGGTGGCTGAAGCCTGAGAGATTAAGAATCATGATTGTGTTTTAAAAGTGGATATGTACACTCAACAAGAAGTTGAGTTCAAACACACCTGTACATACAGAGACACACACAGATCTACAGGCAGTATCTTCCAGAGATGGAAAAGAGGGAGAATATTGACAATATTTTTTTTTATTTAAGAGTGGAAAAAATAATATTTGACCAGGCAGATTCCACTCTAACGAAAAGAGCTCCTCAGATCTAAGATGGCACTTTGAGGCTTCCCTTTATATAAGGTCTGGCAGACAATGATTGGTTCTTGGGAGTCACCTGACAAAGCACTCCATCCAGGAATCAGTGAAGCCAGTTTAGGCATTGCTCAAGGACGGAGTACGAAACTTATGGGGCAAAGGGGATGCAACATTGGAAGAGGTAGGGATGTTGGCAAGTCTTTGGGTCTGAGTCCCACGTCCGAGACTTTGGAACCAAGCCCCAAGTCTGAGTCCCTATTAAAAACAAGCTTTTCCCCCCAGAAAAAAGGGAAGAGGTAGGTGGGTTCTGAGCCACGAGTCGAGTCCAAATCATTGAAGAAGAAAAAAACCTAGTCAAGTCTGAGTCAAGTCAACGGTGCAACTTCAGTCCAACTTGACAGTGAGTCCCGTGACTCAAGTCCACATCCCTTGAAGAAGTAAAGTGGCATGGCCACACTTCTAGGAATTCCCCCCCCCCCCCGGAAGACTACTTCTGGAAACGCACAGTCAGTGGGGCCATGATGGCAGGAGATTTCCAGCAGATTTAGTCAAATAGAGAACTTTTTCTCCTGCTTTGACATACACACACACTTATAATAATAAGCAACTTACTCTAGGACTTCTGTGGCCTTTATAATAGTTTCAGTTATTTACTACCTTCGTTCTCGGTTGTAAACAAACACACCAACCAGAAGGGCTGCCTTATGGTACTGGCTTTTCTCAAAAGGGAACTTCTCCTTCTTTCTGGAGGCACAAGAATTAACATACCACCTTGTGGCTTTTGAACTCTGCTTCGCTTTTAAGAGCTCCACTTAAAAAAAAAAAAAAAAAGGAAGATGGGCAAAACCATCCTTGTTGGGAGAAGGCAGATGTGTTTTGCTAAGGCCATTGCAGCTCTTTAGCAGAAGGACCTGCTGGGTAATTTAGCTCCTTTGATCAAGAAAGCATCTGTTTGAAGATTACAGAAATCCTCTTCCTTTGAGCTAAACATCTGCTCTGTGGCAGCTGATGGTTTTCCACAACTGACTCTGAACCCTTAATTTTTCACATTTTTAAGTGTAGGGATGGCGGGGGGAAGGGAGGGAGGTACACTAGTGAGGCCCACTTATATTCAGGTTTCTTTGCATACCACTTTGTGCTTATGTGCTACTTAGATTTCTCCTCTGTTCTTCGTCCCTTTATTGACCGTTCTGCATTAGGTCTTTCTGCATCACTCCTTGCTTGTCCTAAGTAAGCCAAGGTGGAATTGTGAAAGGAGGTCTTCTCTGATCTCTTAGTGCTGGAGTTGCCTAAGTTGGTGTGGGCAACCTGGAGCCCTACAAATGCTTTTGACTGCAATTATCAGCCCCAACATGTATACTCAATGCTTAGGATGTTGGGGTTTCTGCAACCTCACATGCTGCCTTTAGCAGGTTTGGCTGGGAGCGACTTTTCTCAGCTGGGGTAACTGTCAATCAATCCAGCACTCACCAATCATTCCTTCCTGCCTCTGAATTCAAAGAGAGCCCCGCCTCTCTGTTCAGTGCTTTCCCCCTCTCTCTAGAGTTCGTTGAAGTCTGTTGTTGAAGACAATCATGTTTGTTTAGTTAGTGATTTGATCTGTTCACAACTGTAAGTAAATAAAATGGTTTTTATTTTTTCTCTTACTAATACCTCAGTGTGTTATTGAGACTGTAAGTGTCTGTTAAAGAGAAAAGGGGTGGGCTACTCTGAGGAGCGTGAAGCTTTTCTGGTCTGTGAATCCCTGCATTTCTGTTGCACTGCTAGAGGAATTTAACCAAAAATCCAAAACTCTGCAATACAGGAATCTTGGAAGCTGTAGTCCTAAACAGTAGTTCTCATCATTTTCCTGTCACTCTAGATGCCTTGGACTTCAGCTTCCAGAATCCCTAATCATTTGCCATGTTGGCTCAGGTTTGGGGGGCCTGAAGTTCCAAAATCTGGACTGAGATCCAAAGGTTGAGAGCTACATAATAAACAACAACATCTAAATGGCATTGAATTGAGAAAGGCTGCACTAAAGGTAGGGAAAGATTAAGAGATGAAGATGAAAATTAAGACAGTTTCCTTGCCCAGAAAATATTGGATATATGATAACTAGCAATATGACTATACTGTTGCAAACTACTAATGATAGCTAAGCCCCATAGTTGTATTGCTGGGGTGCAATAAAAATCAGATTCCTAGTGATACCAAAACAACTATACACGATGTGTTGAAAGCAGCTGTATTTTACTAGCTAAATCCAGAGATGCCATCAATTGAGCAATGGAAACAACAGACAGGGGTCCTGTATGCTTATGAATAAAATATCCAGCTATAAAGTACTGTAGGAAGTCATTAGGATTCTGCTTCAGAATGCTGAAAGCAAATTGGTCTCTATTGCTTAATTATTGGAGTGGATCCTGCCTGGAAGAAAATGGGAATTTGTATGTATTATCTCGGAAATGGATTGCCAGCTGTATTACCAAAAGAAGATGGAGAAACCACCCTTTGGTTTAAAGCCAAATACTATGGCTGAAGCCATACCCTAAAGGTAAGGAAATTTGGGCTGCAGAACAAGCCACTCCTTACGCTAAATAATCACCCTAATCTGAGAACTGCAGAGCTGGAAGGGACCTTATGGGTCATCAACCCCATCCCTGCAGGCATATTAATGCATCTCTACTAGACATGGGCTATTTGTATTTGTATCCCTGGGAAGGCCCCTCCCCTCCCCTCCCCCCAGAACCGTCCAGTCCAGTCACCGTTTGCTGCATGGTGCTTGGTTCCGTCATTGTCATCGCACCTGGATGGCTCTTCCCCTCCTCCTTGTGCAGCTGACCACTCACCACCTGAGCGGGGAGACTCCCTGTGAATTAATGTCTCAAGAAAGTTAATGTCTCAGAGAAAGTTATTGAGACTGTATATGCCAGTTGATGAAGAAAAAGGGATGGGCTACTCTGGAATCCCCTGCACGGATTGCTGCCCCCTTCACGGATTGCTGCCTTGTCGTGGCGAAGGAGCTTGAGTAATTCAGAGAAGCTATGGGCTATGCCATGCAGGGACACCCAAGACGGACAGGTCATAGTGGAGAGTTCTGACTAAACGCGATCCACCTGGAGCGGGAACTGGCAAGCCACTCCAGTATCTTTGCCAAGAAAACTCAATGGACAGAAACAAAAGGCTAAAAGATATGACGCCGGAAGATGAGCCCCTCAGGTCAGAAGGCGTCCAACATGCTACTGAGGAAGAGCGGAGGACAAGTAGCTCCAGAGCTAATGAAGTGGTTGGGCCAAAGCCGAAAGGATGCTCAGCTGCGGACATGCGTGGAAGTGAAAGGAAAGTCCAATGCTGCAAAGAAAAATACTGCATAGGAACCTGGAATGGAAGATCTATGAACCATGGGAAGCTGGATGTGGTCAAACAGGAGATGGTAAGAATCAACATTGACATCCTGGGCGTCGGTGAACTAAAATGGACGGGAATGGGCAAATTCAATTCAGACAATTATCATATCTACTATTGTGGGCAAGAATTCCGTAGAAGAAATTGAGTAGCCTCATAGTCAACAAAAGAGTGGGAAAAGCTGTACTGGGATACAATCTCAAAAATGATAGAATGATTTCAATACGAATCCAAGGCAGACCTTTCAACATCACAGTAATCCAAGTTTATGCACCAACCACCGATGCTGAAGAGGCTGAAATTGACCAATTCTATGAAGACTTACAACACCTTCTAGAACTGACACCAAAGAAAGATGTTCTTGTCATTATAGGGGATTGGAACGCTAAAGTAGGGAGTCAAGAGAAAAAAGGAACAACAGGTAAGTTTGGCTTTGGAGTTCAAAATGAAGCAGGGCAAAGGCTAATAGAGTTTTGTCAAGAGAACAAGCTGGTCATCCCAAACACTCTTTTTCAACAACACAAGAGGCGACTCTACACATGGACATCACCAGATGGGCAATACCGAAATCAGATTGATTATATTCTCTGCAGCCAAAGATGGAGAAGCCCTATACAGTCAGCAAAAACAAGACCTGGAGCTGATTGTGGCTCTGATCATCAGCTTCTTATAGCAAAACTCAAGCTTAAACTGAAGAAAGTAGGAAAAACCACTGGGCTAGTCAGGTATCATCTAAACCAAATCCCTTATGAATACACAGTGGAAGTGAAGAACAGATTTAAGGAACTCGATTTGGTGGACAGAGTGCCTGAAGAACTATGGATGGAGGCTCGTAACATTGTACAGGAGGCAGCAACAAAAACCATCCCAAAGAAAAGGAAATGCAAGAAAGCAAAGTGGCCGTCCAACGAGGCCTTACAAATAGCAGAGAAGAGAAGAGAAACAAAATGCAAGGGAGATAGGGAAAGTTACAGAAAATTGAATGCAGACTTCCAAAGAATAGCAAGGAGAGACAAGAGGGCCTTCTTAAATGAACAGTGCAAAGATATGGAGGAAAATAATAGAAAGGGGAAAAACAGAGATCTGTTCAAGAAAATTGGAGCTATTAAAGGAACATTTTGTGCAAAGATGGACATGATAAAGGACAAAAATGGTAGGGACTTAACAGAAGCAGACGACATCAAGAAGAGGTGGCAAGAATACACAGAGGAATTATACCAGAAAGATCTGGATGTCCCGGACAACCCAGATAGTGTGGTTGCTGACCTTGAGCCAGACATCCTGGAGAGTGAAGTCAAGTGGGCCTTAGAAAGCACGGCTAATAACAAAGCCAGTGGAGGTGATGGCATTCCAGTTGAACTATTTAAAATCTTAAAAGATGACACTGTCAAGGTGCTACACTCAATATGCCAGCAAGTTTGGAAAACTCAGCAGTGGCCAGAGGATTGGAAAAGATCAGTCTACATCACAATCCCAAAGAAGGGCAGTGCCAAAGAATGCTCCAACTACCGTACAATTGCACTCATTTCACACGCTAGCAAGGTTATGCTCAAAATCCTACAAGGTAGGCTTCAGCAGTATGTGGACCGAGAACTCCCAGAAGTACACGCTGGATTTCGAAGGGGCAGAGGAACTAGAGACCAAATTGCTAACATGCGCTGGATTATGGAGAAAGCCAGAGAGTTCCAGAAAAACATCTACTTCTGCTTCATTGACTATGCAAAAGCCTTTGACTGTGTGGACCACAGCAAACTATGGCAAGTTCTTAAAGAAATGGGAGTGCCTGACCACCTTATCTATCTCCTGAGAAATATATAAGTGGGCCAGGAAGCAACAGTTAGAACTGGATATGGAACAACTGATTGGTTCAAAATTGGGAAAGGAGTATGACAAGGCTGTATATTGTCTCCCTGCTTATTTAACTTATATGCAGAATACATCATGTGAAAGGCTGGACTGGAAGAATCCCAAACCGGAATTAAGATTGCCGGAAGAAATATCAACAACCTCAGATATGCAGATGATACCACTCTGATGGCAGAAAGTGAGGAGGAATTAAAGAACTTCTTAATGAGGGTGAAAGAGGAGAGCGCAAAAAATGGTCTGAAGCTCAACATAAAAAAAACTAAGATCATGGCCACTGGTCCCATCACCTCCTGGCAAATAGAAGGGGAAGATATGGAGGCAGAGACAGATTTTACTTTCCTGGGCTCCATGATCACTGCAGATGGTGACAGCAGCCACGAAATTAAAAGACGCCTGCTTCTTGGGAGGAAAGCGATGACAAACCTAGACAGCATCTTAAAAAGCAGAGACATCACCTTGCCGACAAAGGTCCACATAGTCAAAGCTATGGTTTTTCCAGTAGCGATGTATGGAAGTGAGAGCTGGACCATAAAGAAGGCTGACTGCCGAAGAATTGATGCTTTTGAATTGTGGTGCTGGAGGAGACTCTTGAGAGTCCCCTGGACTGCAAAGAGAACAAACCTATCCATTTTGAAGGAAATCAACCCTGAGTGCTCACTGGAAGGACAGATTCTGAAGCGGAGGCTCCAATACTTTGGCCATCTCATGAGAAGAGAAGACTCCCTGGAAAAGACCCTGATGTTGGGAAAGTGTGAAGGCAAGAGGAGAAGGGGACGACAGAGGACGAGAGGGTTGGACGGTGTCATCAAAGCTACCAACATGACTTTGACCAAACTCCGGGAGGCAGTGGAAGACAGGAGGGCCTGGCGTGCTCTGGTCCATGGGGTCACGAAGAGTCGGACACGACTTAACGACTAAACAACAACAACAACTCTGGGGCACTTGAAGCTATTCTGCTCTGGGAATTCCTGCACTTCTGCTGCACAGTTAGAGGGATTTAAGCAAAATTCGAAATTCTGCAGCATTTCGGTCTGAACCTCTTGACAAGTTTGTTGTGAGAATAAAAGGAAAAGGAGGAGAGTCATGTGTGCTGCCTTCCATTCATTGGAGGACAGACGGAGTTAAAAATACAGCTAATTTCCCAAATAAATAAAATAATAAACGTATCAACAATAAAGAAAAAATTAAATTGCAAACAGAGCTGGGAGGATTTGAGGATCTGCAGTCCAAAAAAGTAATTTTTCTAAACAATGACCTTAAAAATAAAGAAGGAAAGGAAAATGAGAGTGTATTGAAATGATGGAGGCCGAGTCCCCCATCATTCTGGAATTGTCACCGGAATAGCAATCGCTTAAGCCATGGGGCCTGTTGTCTTCTGTTCAACACCTACTCCTGCCCATATGCCTATTGATTGGTAGGAACTCCAGTTGAGGATTTTGTCCCATTAATCATGTCTCATCAGAGGCATTGTGACACAGACATATACACATAGAGAGGAAAAGAGAAGGGGGCGGGGGAGGAAAGAAACCCTTTATGCTTCTCATCAGTCAGCTAATGGCCAGCAAGACAAGGCAATGGATGTGAGAGGGTTAGAACACGAATTAAATGTCTCTACTATGAAAGAGATCTCCTGTATGGAGAATTAGTGCAGGGAAATTGCCCCAGAGGGAGACCACAGCTGTGATACAAGGAGATCTGCAAGCGGGATCTGAAGGCTTTAAGAATGGACCTCAACAGATGGGAAACCTTGACATCTGAGCATTCAGCCTGGAGGCAGGCGGTGCAGCATGGCCTCTCCCAATTTGAAGAGGCACTTGTCCAGCAGGCCGAGGCAAAGAGGCAGTCACGAAACCAGCAAAATCAGGGAGCTGGACAGGGGACAGCTTGTGTTTGTCTTCAGTGTGGAAGGGACTGTCACTCTCGAATTGGCCTTCTCAGCCACACTAGACGCTGTTCCAAGTCCTCCATACAGAGCACGTTACCATAGTCTCTCGAGACTGAAGGATGTCTACTACAATGAAAGAGCGTATAATGCTTGTTTAGGGTATCCAACCAGCCAAATCTCTACCTATTGATGTCCTGTGGAATTAAGCTGTCATCCACAGCATGTACTTTCAGTTTTGCAATACAGAAGTCACACACTGTACTATTTTGTACTTTTGGCTCCGCTCAGCATTTGGGTTTATGCAGTGCAAGGACCATGGACAGCTATGCAGGGTAGCATTCCCTGGCTCAGTCTTCTGCTCGGTTTAGGCATCCAGCTGAATCATGGTGGTCTAGGCTGCTGGAGTATCTGGGCAATCATCGCCTCCAATGGGGATTGCTATGCTCTGAGAGTCTCAGTGGGAGTATGATCAGAGGGGCATATGTTCCGCTGTTCGGTTCACTATGGAGAGAGGCTGGTTCGCTCATTTTCCTGGTGATCACACAACACAATTGCAGAAGCAAATCAGCCCATCCCCAGAGGGTTCCTACCTGCACCTTTCTGGGTCTCTGCCAGGGGCTTCTATTTTCTTGGTGTGGGTAGGATTGCTCTGCTTTAGCTCATTTCCAGTGATTGCTAGAAACAAACCAAAGCGAGCTTGCAGTAGTCAAATTTCTCTTCTGCTGTCCATTTGGCAACATCATTAAGTGGCTTAAGAAGAGAGTTTAGCCACTTCATGGTATTGGGAAATTAAACAGTTCCTCTGCTCCAGTAATTTTTTTAAAACTGTACCATGACAGTGCTGATGCACTGCATCACTCCAAAATAATAAAGAAGAAGACAAGAAAAGGAAAGGAAAAAGAAAAGAAAAATTGAAGACTTCCTCCTGGAGGTGGGAGGAAACAGGAGGGGGCAAAGAGGGGAATTTTGGACACAGCAACATAACATAGATTAAATAGGCAAATTAAAAACTTCCTTCCTCTACTCCTCCTTTTTTGGTGACACCAGTTCATGTTCATTCATTCATTCAATTTATTTATACCCCACCTTTCCCCCACAAGAGATTTGAGGTGACTAACAAAATGTTTAAAAAACAAATACAGCAAAAATCCAATAAATCACTTCTAAAAATTAAACATGTCAAAACAGTAAGAAATAAAGCATTTTAAAGCAGTTGAAAATCACATTGAGAAGATTTTAATGAAACAATTTCCCCATTAAAACTTCATCTTTGGTAGCCGGAAGCCTGCCCGATGAACACCGTAGTGTGGTGTAGTCATGGGGGTTTTGGACTAGACTTTGAAGATCTAGGTTCTCGACTCTGTTGAGCCATAAACTCTCTCTTAGGGCTCTGAGGGCATTCATCCTCTCTTTCTGCTTGGCCTACCTAGAAGGATTATTGAGAGGATAATGTGGGGAGGAAGAAAGACAGGTGGGCCACCGTGAGCTCATTGGAGAAATGGTGGGATATAGCCCTGGGGTTTGCTTAATGAAACATCGACCAAGCAGAAGGTTGACCTGTGGTGTGCAGATGACAGCCTTTGGGGAGCCCCACAGAAAACCTCCCTGATCTTTTTGAAGCAACTGTGGGAATATAAATAAAATTGAACATGTGCAGATTGTGTGTGTGAGAGAGAGAGAGAGAGAGGGAGAGAGGGAGAGAGAGAGACTCTGCAAACCCAAATAATCTTCACAGCAAGAGACTCCGGCTTTTTTTTTCATTGAAGATGAATTGAGTCTCATAATATGCAAAAAAAAAAAAAAAGCAATTAAAATGCTGAGGGACAACAGAGCAGGTGAGCTTTCCTTACCTTCTGGAGATTGTGCCAGGCACACACAAAACCCTGGAAAGCAGCCAGCTTATTAATGGGATTTGACCATGCAAAACTTGTTAAAATCCCTCAAGAACTTTGAACGCTACATTATGATGTCATTGCCTCATTCTCTGGAAATAATGTCATTTTGGGGCATGATGCTGCTCCCCCCAGCAGAATTCCAGAAGATGTGTTGCAGCTTTTGTTATACAGTATTTTGGTGGCGGTTCTCTTCTGGTGAAAAATTATTTCCGTAAGGTCCAAAACATCTTTGCTGCTCATCTTGTGTGAACTCTACACACAAAAAAGCTTCACAAATCCGTGAAATGATGAGGTAGCTTTACCATTTGACAAAAACAGAGAGAACACAAATGATTGTGTTGTTATCGTTATTATCATGGTTCTTGTCTCCCAGATGTTGGTGACGAGGTGACCAATCAGCCACAACAGCGACTTACACAACAGCAGTGTGAATTAGTGTGGAGTCTGCACTGGCATAAGGGCTACCTGCGCTGATGGGATCATGGATCTTTGAGGTGTCATTACGATCATGGCTAATCATTTAGATAGTGCTTAATTAAACTAAGCAAAACCCCAAAATGCACATCTGTATTCAAAGGCTTTGACCAATTTGATACTCAAAAAGACATCAGAAGGAAGTGTTACAAAGCAAAGAAAATGGAGTGATGGCTCTCTGCACCTTTACCTTGGAGTAAAATATGCCGTACCAAGTGGGCCAGGGTCATCTCTAGGATTGGCTGCCATGCTCCTCCGATCAGTGTTGGAGGCCACCATTTCAAAGTGCCAATGATAAAGCTCTTATAGCATGGCTCTAGAGCATTCTGGAAATTCAGATGGCAACCCCCAGTTTCCATTTGCATTCACACAGGACAATGAATTTTAGAGAGTCTAGACACCACTTTGAGGAGCATCTCTTCAAAAAAACACCTGATAAATGTATCCCCAAGGATGACCCCCCCCCGATCGCATGTTTATCATGTTTTTTACAGAGGTGCTCCTCCAAATGATGAAAGACCATTGTTTGTCCTAGCACATTATTTTCTTCCTCTCTCTGTTTTGCATTTAACATGCTTTGTTTTGGAACCGGACATTGGACGGTAAACATGGACTTTGTTTGTAAGTCTGATTGATGAGGCACATATCTCTGAAGAAATCCTTTAGTGGGAGGGAAAACAGGCTAATCAGAGGGAATTTAGCTTTCTCCTAATGACTAGTTTCCTCCTGAGAAGGGAGATTGCCTCCTAACCCCAATGGAGGAAGGTAAGAATACCTCAAACAAGCAAACAAATGATCCCACTATCAGAGGTTAAGTTGCTTTCCAGTAGGTAAGTGGAGTGGGTGGATGTTCGTGAGTCACACAAATGAACTCACCCACATTTTCCAAATGTGAACTTTTCAGTCACATCATTGGCAGGTGGGATTTTCTCTCCCTAAGCTTGTCGTATACTCCACCCCACAACCATCCTCTCGGGGTGTGTTTTTTTGTTTTAAGCTGGGATTGTTCCTCCTGAGACACACAAAGAAAGCGAGAGAGGTAGCAGAGGGAACTTTGGTTCTAGGTGAGGCATTTTCCGGCAATTAAACATAAGCATGAAGCCAGTTCTGGATGTAGAGTAGAACTCAGCTCCATGGTGTACAGTGGATGGCTGAAACTGCAGATACGAGGGAACCCTTTATACAACATAGAAATGAGACAAAAGCAACGAGGGGGGCATCCTTGTATGTTGTATACAGGGCTGCGGCAAACCGCAGATAAGTGAAACTGCGGATACCGATCCCACAGATACAGGGGTCCTACTGTACATACGTTTGTTTAAATGCACAAGGTGGAATATCTGGGAGAAGACAGAAATAAACAGACACTTACTACCTGGGCATGTCCACCTTCCTGGCCCTACATTATTGTGTAGGATTTTTTGTTGTTGTTTGGTTTTATTCCCGCCCCCCCCCTTTTTTTTTTTTTTTTTTTTTTTTGATGGGCAAAAATCACTCAACCATAATTTATTTATTTATTTTAAAAGATAACAACTGAACGTGCCATCTGGTAAGAATTAATTTATGCCTTTCTACATTTTAAACCACCCGGCTATTTTTACTCTTTTCATCCTCTCCAAGGGAGGGCAACATAATGAACCATGAGCTGGAAGAGGGCCACACCTCAGCTGGAAAATGTCAAATTCCATCACACAGACTTCCCCAACATAAATCATCACCCAGGCGTTTTGAAAAAGGTACAAAAGTCTCAAAGAAGCAAGAGGGATGCAGCAAGAATGCTGTGTGGCTTGTGACAACCACAGACTGATGCTTCAGAAGAGGCAGCTGGATCCCCAAAGGACGTTGCAGGAAATCTTGAGATGTTAAGAGTTTATTTCAGGTTCTTTTCTCCCACAAGCGTGCGTATTTTAACCAGTTTAATCAGTAGATGAGCCACTTAGAACGGCTTGGGATACAGACCTAGACAGCTAGGTGTGCAGGTCAAACAATCAGCATTCCCAGAAGACATAAGAAAAGTGGTTAGTTTCACAACTTTTGGAGTTTTTGCATCTTAAGTTCTTTCCGTCTTTCCAATATGTAATTTGAAAATTTTGGGAAATTCTTCAGAGTCAACAGAAACAACTTTTTCTCTTGTTCGCACTGGTCAAATTCTGTAGGGGCAACTGCTCCTAGAATGAAGAAGATTATACTGTTTATAACTGGCATGTAAAAATAATCAGGTGCCATCAAGTCAGTTCTGACTTATGGCTAACTTTTCCAGGGTTTTCTAGGTAGAGAACACTCAGAAGTGCTTTACCATTCCCTTCCTCTAGGGGCAACCTTGGGACTGTGCAGCTTGCCCAAGGCCACCCAGGCTGGCTCTTCTCCCTGGAGGCACAAGCTAAAAATTCCAGCTCGTTCTACGACTACTCTATTTGGAACTTTGTCCTGCCAGGTGATACCAAAAATGTGTCGGAGACAACACATATGGAATGTGTTCAGCTTCCTCTCCTGCCATGCACAAACGGTCCAGGACTTGCTTGCAATACAGGAGTGTACTCAGGACACAGGCTCTATAGGAAGTAATTTGCAATGTTTTGTAAATTCTACATGAACTGAAATAAGAAATTTATCTCACGCCTACATAACGCTTTCCTCTGCTGTCTTTTCACTGGTAAAATCCAGACAGATAAGTAAGGAACAAACTAATCTTTTGAAACCCTCTTCTGGAACTAGTCGGAGTAGTTCTAGCTTTGGGGAGACCCCAGAGCAGAGCATCTACCAGCAAGGCCCTGTCTGGTGTCAGAGGCTCCTGCCACATTGACCTGTCAGCTTCCGGCCGCTGAGTTTAACCACCCTTTAAATTTCCCAACCCCCGAGAGCAGTTTAGCATTGTGGAAAGTTGAAAGGGTGACTGAGTTAGGTAAAGGTAAAGGTTCCCCTTGACATTTAGTCCAGTCGTGTCCGACTCTAGGGGGCGGTGCTCATCCCCGTTTCCAAGCCATAGAGCCAGCGTTTGTCCGTAGACAGTTTCCATGGTCACGTGGCCAGCGCGACTAGACACGGAACGCTGTTACCTTCCCACCGAGGTGGTACCTATTTATCTACTTGCATTTGCATGCTTTCAAACTGCTAGGTTGGCAGGAGCTGGGACAGGCGACGGGAGCTCACTCCGTCGCGTGGATTCGATCTTACGACTGCTTGGTCTTCTGACCTTGCAGCACAGAGGCTTCTGCGGTTTAACCCACAGCGCCACCACGTCCCTTAGTTAGGGGCATGGGTTAGGGACTGAGTTAGGCTCTAGCAATTGTCCAAGGTTGCAGAGTTGAGATTTGGGGGAATCACGAGCTCTCGGTCCCAGAATTCGGCCTGGGGTCAATGGGCAGGGATCCTGCCTTGGAATTCTTGAAGTCCCAAATCCTGTCCCAGCAATGTTGTCATATAAGGATGACAGTCCTGATAACCTTACGTCATAGGGGACAAACAAATGACTTTTGAATTTTGCTTAAATATTATTTTTACTTTGCCTCGTCTCCCCCCCCCCGGCCCTCTATTAGGTTTCTTTCATCAACGGAGGGCAGCATTCTCTGCATTAAATCTAAACCTGATGAAACGGTTCTTCTTTGTTTATCTCAGAGAGACTTCTGTGGCTCTCCTGGAAAATGATCAAAGTCGAAAAATAAAGTCACCAAACGTTCCCACGAAATCAATTACAGATACGAAATATAACAGCACTTTGTTATATTTAAAATAGATAATAATCCATTTCTTTTTTTTAAAAAAAATCATGAGATCTTGTTCCGTATAGACTCCTGTTGAAGCTTGCATGTCTTCTCAAACAGAGGCAGAAAAAGGCCTAAGGAAATCTATTTGATGGGGATATTTCACCACTAGGGCCCTGAAGGAGAAAGGACCAGCATGCTCGGTAAGAGGTACTAGAGTGTTACTCATGTAGCCCCCTCAGGTTTTCCTGTTCCCATTAAGCTCAGTTAAAAGGCGGTGAATTTTCCCAGCTACAACATATTGCTCTGGGTTATTCCCATCCCAAAAATTACCCCAGAATCAAAAGCATTTTGAGATGACTTGGTCTTGAATTTAAAGCCCATTAGGTCTAAGAAACCATTCGCCCCTGGTAGAGCTGAAAACTCCTCGGTCGGGTTTGCTACTATAATAATGTTAGACTGCAGAGTTGGAAGGGAAGGGAACCTCTGGATCATTGACTCCAGCCCCTGTCAAGGAGGCACAGTATGGAATCAAACTCCCAACCTCTGGCTCCACAGCCAGATGCCAAAACTACTGAGCTATCCTCTACCTGCATTTTTGAGTTTTCATTGTGGAGTGTCACGATGAGTGTCTGTTGTCTCTGAATTTGGCCCTGTACCTTATATCTAACTATACTTGACACTGTTGAAACCCATAGAAGAATTTCAGGTAACACTTGGGCACACTGACTCCATTCATCATCATCATCATCTTAGAACGGCCAAGCTAGAAGGGACCCTATGGATCATCAAGTCCAGCCCCTGTCAAGGAGGCACACAGGGGATTTGAACTCCCAACCTCTGGCTCCACAGCCAGAGACCCAAACCACTGAGCTATCTAGCAGTCCATGTTCCTTGACTAATAGCCATGGACAGAGTTATACTCCACATTCTATCTGGTTCGATATAAAATTTCTTTTAAAAGACAATTAAGTTAGAAACCACCACTAGATTTTTCCGGCTTGTGTTGCCACATGTTAACTACATATATGGGATTCAATTATCAGTGCGCACATTCTCAGTAACAGCCTAGGTTTGTTTAAGATAATGGCCAAGCGGCCTTGTGATAACTAAGGATATTCTTCTCCTCTCTAAGCATGTAATACTGAGAGCAGCTGAGCTAACATCAAATCTAAGTTGATCACAGAGTCAAGGGGAATTACTCTTAGATCTGAGCACACCAGGGAGATTGTTGTACATGGAATTTCTCTGAGTAATATGGTATAAATCTTCATGAGAGGCTCAACCTTTATTGGACATGCCAAAGGTGCTTCCCCTCCCCCTTATTAAATGCAAGAGAGGGTCCCAAGAGGTGCCTCGCTTTCTAAAACATCTCTATCAATTTTGCTCCCTCTCTGCCCATGAGCTCTTGGCAAGCTGACGGGCACAGACTGGTATATCACTCCCTCTTGTTTCTTAAATGTAAAATAAATTACTGGCCCCCTGGACTCAAATTCACACAGCTCTTCCTCTGTAGAAATGAATACATTTTCCATTTTCCCAGTGACGGCAGCGTGAGCTTCCGAGATTATTCTGGCACAAAGTACATTTTCCACGGGATATGGGGATGGTGACTGTTTTGCTCAGCTGGGTTCTTCCATAATCAACCTGTTTATGGAAGCTTTATTGGGACACATTTCACTCATGCTAGGACAAGGATGTGAAGAAATTTCACCGCTCTGATTATTGGAGCTTTTTACAACCTCGCAGGCTGCCTCTAGTAGGTGTGGCAGGAAGGGACCTTTCTGGGTTGGGTGACTGTCAATCTATCCAGCACTAATCAATCATTTCCTCTTGTCTTTGATTTAAAAAAGAGCCCACCTCTCTGCTGAGAGCTTGTTTCCCTCTCAAAAGTCTGTTGAAGTCTATTGCTGAAAGCAGTTATGTTTGCCAGTTTGCTGTTTGATTTGTTCAATTGTAAGTCATGAAACCTTTTTATTCTTTCTACTACTAATGTCTCAGAGTTAGTTACAGACACTGTAAGTGCCAGTTAATGAGAAAAAGGGGTGGACTACTCTGGGCAACTTGAAGCTATTCTGCTCTGTGAATCCCTGCACTTCTGCGACAAAGCTAGAGGAATTTAACCAGAAATTCAAAACTTTGCAACATGCTTTACCTGAGCCTGGCTGTTGGTCTGTTCAGTTGGTTATTAATATGTGTGCAGTAAAGAAAGCAGCATGCACAAAGTCTATAATTTAAAGCAACTGTAAGTGAAGGTTGTTTTTTAAAAAAGTCTTTATCCTACAAATGTCTCAGAGTGAGTTATTGAGACTTTAAGTTCCAGTTAATGAGGAAAGGGTAGACTCTGAGGAACTTGTAGCTATTCTCTTCTGTGGATCTCTGTACTACCCTGTTTCCCTGAAAATAAGACAGGGTCTTATATTAATTTTTGCTCCAAAAAATGTATTAGGGCTTATTTTCAGGGGATGTTTTATTTTTGTCATGTACAACCATCTACACTTATTCAAATACAGTCATGTCATCTTCTGGTTGCTGCACAAGGGTGGAGGGCGGGGTTTCACTCAACTAGGGCTTATTTTTGGAGTAGGGCTTATATTACGAGCATCCTGAAAAATCATACTAGGGCTTATTTTCAGGTTAGGTCTTATTTTAGGGGAAACAGGGTATTACTGTGTAGCAAAAAGGAATTCTACCAGAAATTGAAAACTCTGCAACAGTTCAATTCTCCACTGTGTCTCCTTGACAGGAGCTGGACTTGATGATCCATAGGGTCCCTTCCAGTTCAGCAGTTCTAGGGTTGTTGTTGTTGTTGTTGTTGTTGTTGCTGTTGCTGTTGTTGTTATAACATGTTTGCAAAATCACTGATTCTTGTATTGAAGGAAGCTAATGAACCACTACTGGTAATTAGTTTAAACTGGTAATCAAAGATTTCAGAATGACTCTGGTTGATGATATAAGTGTGGGGAAGAGAATGATCTGATCCTGCTTCCATATTCTTTTAATTTCTTGTCTTAATGTTTGGTATTTTGCAATTTTTGTACTTTCTGTACTTTTGAGGTTGCTTGTTAATGCAACTCCAACTTCTATAAGATGTATTTTTCTTTGTTGCTTATCCAGAAGTATAATATCTGGCTTGTTAAAAACCAACCATTTTATCTGTGGTAACTTGCTTGTCTCAGTGTAATATTATGTCTGACTTCTCTTTTATAAGACAGATTAAATGCCTGTTTGTACCTGCTAAATTCCTACATTTAATTCAAGCTTTTATCTGGTTCCACGTTCATGTGTTTTTAAAAAATCAACAGCAAATGCCATAAAAAAGCACCTCTGAATTTTATTTTCATGATCTCAGTAATAACCTATTAATCTGACATAAGGTTGTTTCGCTTGGAAGAAGGAGGTGCTTATTCTGGTAGAAAGGATGTTCCTCATCATAAAAACATGCCATCTGGATTTTCCCAGAGAGCCTGAGATCTTCCCTGGGACACTTATTCATTCATTATTCATTCATTCATTCAATTTCTATACTGTCCATCTGACCAATGGCCACTCTGGGCAGTGTACAGTATTGACAGTAACATATAAACATAGTTAAAAGTCAAAAGTAGAATTTAAAATTAACATTAACATTATTTTTAGCACCCAAAGAAGAAAATATTGGATGGATGGATGGATGGATGGATGGATGGATGGATGGATGGATGGATGGATAGATAGATAGATAGATAGATAGATAGATAGATAGATAGATAGATAGATAGATAGATAGATAGATAGATAGATGGAGGGATGGAGGGATGGAGGGATGGAGGGATGGAGGGATAATTTTGAGCACTGAACAAAATGTGAGTTGTAGAAGAAATCTGTATTTAGCAACTGAGGCCAAATCTAAAGCTGTAAATCCAATCCATTAAAACACACAAGACGTTTACAACAATTACATTAATATAACAGTAAGGATAAAGAGATAAAGGATAAAGAGAGATAAAAGAAAGGAAACAACAACAACAAAAAACTGCACACGCTTCTATGTTCTTGTGCTCCCTTCACCACTCGAGACAGTTTCTCTAGTCACATATCAAATTTTATAATTAATTGCTTGTTTATTTTAAGTTGTTATATTACAGCCCCGTTTCTCGTCAGAAGTACAATGAGTCTTCAACAGGAGTAAAGACTTTTCCTTTCTCAAATACATGTAACAAGAATTGATTCCATATGTCTCTAAAATCATTGATTCATGATACTCATTTTCTATGTTAAGCTCACAAGTTAGTTTATCATTAATAGCCATATTCCACATTTCCAATTCTGTTTTCATTGGCTATTAAATAATACCACTAGATCTTGACAGAAAGAATAAAGTTAATATAATTGTAACAAACCAGTTACAAAACTGAGATCATTAACAATGTTAACGAAATGAAGTATACAACAACAACAACACAATCTTGCACACCCCTGTAATTGGCCACTCTCTGATCCAGAAAGGCTGAGTCTGCCCTGATTATGTTTATTTTGCTCCATGGCTCAGTGGTTTAGGTCTCTGGCTGCAGAGCCCGAGGTTGGGAGTTGAATTCTCCACTTGTGCCTCCAGGGAGAAGAGCCAGCCTGGGTGGCCTTGGGCCAGCTGCACAGTCCCAAGGTTGCCCCTAGAGGAACGGAAGGGTAAAACACTTCTGAGTATTCTCTACGTGGAAAAACCTGAAAAGAGTTGTCATAAGTCAGAATCAACTTGATGGCACATAATGATGATGATGATACCCCAGTTTTCCTCCAGTGAGCTCACAGCTGAGTACATGGCTCTCTTTCTCTTCATTTCATACTGACCACAACACTGAGTTACACCAGACCTAGAGACTGTGGTCGTCCCAGGTTCACTCAATGAGTCTGATGGTTGGGTAGAAAATTGAATTGGCTGTTCTATGTCCTGGCCTCAAGACCCTAACCAGTACACTGCGTGGGCTCTCAGAGTACAGAAGAGTGTGTAATCCATGCTAGAAAAAGCATGGGATTACTCCAGCAACTTTCATGATATATAAATATATAGGTCAATATATATGTCCCACACCCAGCTGCCTGAGTCTCCCCCTTCCTGCTTTGATTTTGCACCATAGGATTGCAGCTTGGAAAAAGGTGACAGCTAAAATCTATAACCCCTTTTGCTTCTCCAATAAATTCTCCTGCATATGCCACTGTGGGTAAACAACTTGGGATGAAACCAGAAGTTCCACCTAGTTTGATGCCACCTATTTTTTACAAGCCAGACACGGCCGGAATAACAAAACTGGGAAACGCATAATGAATACACACAAATCTGTCTTCTTCTAGGAACACCTTGTCTTCGCTGTTTCTCATCTCCGTCGTCTGTGGTTTTTTATCCCCCCCCCCAGGCTGATCCACCAAATGAGAGCGGGTCATTGTGGGCACCCAGAGGGAGATTTAATTCTGAGGGGCAAAAGACGTGTTGTAGACAATCTGTGAGTAGAAGAGGGAAATGCTCTAATTTGGGGCTGTCTACAACATCTGTTTTTGTCTCGAGCTAAAGCACTGTCCGCTGACATTTTATATGGTTCAAACCACCCCCAAGCGTGTGTGTCATACAGAGACAAATAACTTCCCTCCACCACTCATGAAAACATACACCAGCCTCTTGCATGTGGGAAGCACATTTTAGATTTTTAGAGTACTATTTTGTTACACAATCCAAGTGTTCCAGTACAGGGTCTCCTGAAGAATAGGCTACAACTTGCCCTATACAATTTGGGGTTAGTTAGTTATTTAATTAGTTAAGTAATTGGTAAGTGCATTAATGCCCGCCAAAAACAGCCCTCAAGGTGGCTTATGAAGTTTTTAAAAGGAATAAAAACAGATAAAATCAACCTTTCGCTAAAACCATAGTAAAACCACATACTGTAAATCACCCCAGCAAAAAAAGTGAAAATTAAACAAAAGGCTTTTTTTAAAAAAATGAAATTTCAAAAGATGCAGATTAAAAGCAACATAGAAGGGCAGGTTAAACACCAAGTGTCTACCTTTAAAATGTGTTTTTACTCTCTTCTTAAAAGCAGTCAGAGCAGAAGTGGATCGTGACTCGGACAGGAGTACATTCCTTAGCCTAATTAATAAACTAACTCCAAACTAGTATATATATGGCAAGGTGCTGTCCATCTTATTGTTTAATTGACCCTATGGTACAATTAAAATTAATTCTACTAATTAATTCTGATTCAATTCATTAATTCATTTTTATCCCCCCCCCCTTCCTCCCCTAGTGAGGTTTTTACAGGCAAAAAAAGGTCCGGGACAGACATTGTCCCCACGATCTATGGATCTCTACCATTTGGCGAGTCTTAATGCTGAGAAGCAGGAGTAGTGGATCCTAGGGGTGATCCTATTTGGCTCATTCAGGAGGGGCCCTTTGGAATTTCCCATGAGTTCAAGAAATACAAGATCTACATATGAAATACTAACCTTAACCCTAACCCTAAACACAGGGTTAAGCAGATCACTGACTCTTAGTATAGTGGAGGTCTGATCAGGTCAGAAAGTATATCGAGATTCACTCAATGCAGTTTTGTTCGCTTGCTGTTTTCTTGGTCTGTGAAGATTAAATGTCTCACAGGAGCCACTGCTATCACAGGAAAAATAAGATACTGGGGATAAGCAACTGCGTAGAACCCCCATATCCATGGGGGATCAATTCCAAGTCCTCCTGTGCATACTGAAAACCTGTGGATAATAGCAAACCCTCTATATATAGTGTGGTCTCTGGCTCCCTCTAGTAGCTAGTTCTGGTAATTACATCATGGAAATGCATGTACTGTATTTCTTTTAATATTTTCAGACCTCAGATAAGTGAAGTCACGGATATTGATCCCGCGGATATGGGGGGGGGGGGTTCCTACTGTACTCTACTACTCTTTTTTATTATAAACTGCCTAGCATAGGGCCTGGCACTATGTCAGACAGTACATAAACATTTCAAATAAATGAAATAAATACCGCAAAGAGGCCCAGGTGTGGTAGAGAGCGGCAAAATGGTGTCTCCTGGCCGCATCCTGTGCAGATCTGTTCATGCAACCAAAGGTAAAGGTACACAAGCTGTAAAAGTCAATGTGCTTGACATACACAGTGAGCAATTACCCAGAATGCAGCTTAGGTAGCTGAAGAAGAGATCGGTTGTGTATCTTATTTATTTATTTATTTATTTATTCAATTTGTATCCCACTCCCATTAGTGTCACAGCAGTACTCTGGGTGGGTTACAACTCATAAAATAGAAAACACAAATGAAAACAGAAATATTAAAACTGATAAAAATAACCCTTAAAAAAAGAAAGAAAGAAAACCAGATGGCGTTGAGCGGATGGAGGAAAAGAGGGGAGGGAAGAGGTGGAGGGAAGAGGGAAGAGGGGGGAAAAGGGGAGGAAGGTGGTCAGCTGGGGTTACTTACCAGACTTCTTTTCCTTGTGGATGTGGGTTCCCCATGCCATTCAAAGTAAGACAGGAGCAGTGTAGTAATAAAGCATTTTTCAATTAAAAACTGATCAAAGAAAGCAGCTTCTAAAAGCCTTTCCTTTCTGTGCTTTCATGCATAGATTTGTTTCGAAACATTGAGCTATTCTGGAGGGGCTAACTATATGTAACGCTAACAAGAGTAAGTAAGGAAGTAAATAAGTGAGTCCATGTCAGGTCTGTGTATAAGTTGAAGTTATTGTCACCATACACATCCAGATGTGTCGATCCCCAGCTGTGATCCCAGAATTTGTCTCTTCCTCCATCACCTCATGCCTGCTATTTCACTTTTTGAAACAGGTGATTGTTAATTGCGTGTTAATTTCACCTGTCGTTACACGATGGGGAAGGTTGGAATTTGACTCAGGGTCGCCAAATGCCACGAAGAAATATTTCTGTAAGATTTTGTGTGCCTGTTGCTGGTTAATTATGCGTTCCTATTAACAGCTCAGAAGTGTTGACAGCACTTGGACCGAGTGAAATTCTCTTCATCCTCAAAGTTGAAGGCGGGGGAAATTATGCTTGAATTTATTGGTCTTCTCCTCTTCCACATCTTTGGGATGGTGTCTGTGAGATCCGGTTGACACTTATACCAGTTTTCAGGCAAGCCTCCAGTGAAATCCGGTAATAATTTATGGAACACTCCTTCTCCCTCCCACCTTCAAACCTGAGGGCCGTTCCTTTTAATATAGTGAATAAAGAGAAATTGTACACCTTCCCTCTTCTCTTCTTAAAATATGTGGCAATGACATATACAGTAAATACTCTTCAGTTTTTGCCATGTTATTTACAAGCTGTCATCATGACCAAAGGAGGGCTAAATAAATAAACGGAATGAGAAACAAAGCTAGTGATGCTGTAGCCTTCTGATCGCCTCGGTTCATACCAGCAGGGTTACAACAGACAAAGGTGTGAGTGGTCAGCAATCCATTCTTGTGTGCCAGGTGACCAGGGCAGATGCCAACACCTTGTATTCCTGGACACCTGGCAGAACCCACTAGTGATGCTTGTCTTCCCACCCACTGTCAAATTTGTCTCCTTTGGCCAGGCAGTTAGATTCATAGCCATCGGCTAGTCAGTATCAGATCTAAACCTGTGTGGCCAGTTGCAAGATCCAAGCATATGTTAAGAATGCATTCCTTATACAGTAACCAAATCCCCCCACACACACACACACAATGGGGCTTCCTTAGTAATACATGCCCAAGCATTCAAGCGTGCAGGTTATGGCCGTGTTTGCCTCCCAAAGACCAATCACAAACCAGGGCACATTAAAGGTAAGATACGTAGGTGGCGGAAATTGCACGCTTTGACGGAATGACATCTGAGAAACCACAACCTAGATGATCAGCCAAAAAAGTATTTGGCTGATCATCTAGGCTGATTCTTAGAATTTGCTTTCGGTATGAGGAGCACACTCTTGTATTCCCGATCACCGTGTATGGGTGTGAAAGCAGGACAGTTAATTAATTTATTTATTTATTTATTAAATTTATACCCCGCCCATCTAGTCAACTGACTACTCTGGGTGGCTAACAACATATAATATAAACAATTTAAAATATAAGAACAAAGTAACGCATCAATAGACAGTACTCAAGATGGAAGAAAAAAGTAAATCAAGTAGTGGCTGGAGGGAAGGCTTGCCTAAACAGCCAGGTTTTCAATTGGCCTTTGAAAATGCCCAGCGAAGGGGCCATACGGATCTCAGAAGGGAGGTTATTCCAAAGGCGAGGAGCCACTGCCAAGAAGGCCCGGTTTCTTGTTTTTTCCTTCCGGGCCTCCCTCGGCATTAGGCTCCTCAACCTCACCTCCTGGCTAGATCGAGTGATACGAGTAGATTTAGGTGGGAGAAGGCGTTCCGCCAGATATCGAGGCCCTAAACCGTTTAGGGCTTTATATGTAAGCATTAGAACTTTGAAATCAACGCGGAACCAAACGGACAGCCAGTGTAAGGCGGCCAGAGTGGGAGTGATATGTTGATGTTTCCTCACCCCACTAAGAAGTCTGGCCGCCGCATTCTGCACCATTTGGAGTTTCCGCATCGATCTCAAAGGTAGCCCCATGTAGAGAGCATTACAGTGGTCTAATCTCGAGATTACGAGCGCATGGACCAGAGTGGTGAGTGACCCAGCATCTAGATAGGGACGCAGCTGGGCAGTCCGCCAAAGATGGAAATAGGCGGTACGGACCACGGACGCCACCTGGGATTCCATGGTAAGCGCCTGGTCCAGATGGATCCCCAAGCTGCGAACCTCACTCTTCGCGGTGAGAGTCACCCCCCCCAAAAAAAGAGAGGGAGTTTCCCAAACCGCTGATTGTAGGTCTGCCCACCTTCAGGACCTCCGTCTTGTCCGGGTTCAGCCTCAGGAAAAAACCTGATTTGTTTGAAATGTGGTGCTGGAGGAGAGCTTTGTGGCTACCGTGGCCTGCCAGAAAGATGGACAAGTGGGTCCTAGATCAAATCAAGCCTGAACTATCTCTGGAGGCAAAAATGTTGAAAGTGAAGCTGTCCTAGTTTGGGCCCATCATGAGAAGACAGGATTCTCTGGAAAATACCATAATGCTAGGCAAAGTCGAAGGCAGCAGGAAAAGAGGAAGACCAAATATAAGATGGACTGACTCCCTAAAGGAAACCACAGGCCTGAGTTTGCAAGAGCTGAGCAGGGCAGCTGAGGACAGGACATTTTGGAGACTGCTCATTCATAGGGTCGCCATACATTGGAGGTGCCTTGACGGCACATTGCAACAGCAGTACATTGGGAGTAAGCCTGTATAACTTTCACATCCAGACTGACTCCTGGGCTTCCCTCTTTCTTGATTTTAGCAGGTGGGGAAGCATTTTTGTAACCATTAGTGTTGGAATAAAGTGCCAGGGCACATAGCAAGTCATACATCCCAGGATGGAGATAGCCTAATAACTTTCACCCTTCTGGTTTTCTCTTGTGCTACTCTTAAGTTCGCTCAGTTTCACCATCTTATTCTGATGTGGAAGCCAATTATACAGGCTTCGGTAACTATGTTTAGGCATCTTTTTCTCCTGCACTACCTCTTAGCAGATTTCTGAAGACAATAAAAGAAGTTATGTGTTTGTGTGGAGGTGTAGTAAGAATAATTTCTTCCTGCATAAGTTGCAGCTGAAAGAACTCAACCTCTAGATTAATTCTTCTCTCATTCTTTCTCTCTTTCTCTCCATCCCTTCAACGCCCAAAATCCAAGTGGTGTTCAGGTAAGGTTTACATCACGTGCTGTGACTAATGGAAGCTAATTGACAAAAGTGCCAGGTGTGTCATGGTGCATGGTGGCATATATACAGAATGACCCATTGATCCACACAATCGGTATCTGCTGATTCATTTATCCACAGTCTGAAAGTATTGAAAATATTAAAAGAAAAATCCTAGAAATATATATTTCTAAAAATGATGCTTTCAGAACTGGCCACTAGAGGAAGCCAGAGACCGTACTATGTATAGCACTTCCTACTACCGTGTTTCCCCGAAAATAAGACAGGGTCTTATATTAATTTTTGCTCCAAAAAATGCATTAGGGCTTATTTTCAGGGGATGTTTTATTTTCTTCATGTACAACCATCTACATTTATTCAAATACAGTCATGTCATCTTCGTCTGGTTGCTGCACAAGGGTGGAGGGCGGGCTTTCACTTAACTGGGGCTTATTTTTGGGGTAGGGCTTATATTAGGAGCATCCTGAAAAATCATACTGGGGCTTATTTTCAGGTTAGGTCTTATTTTCGGGGAAAGAGGGTAAAATAGTGTTAGCTATAATCCGTGTTTTTCAGCATCCACAGGGACTGATCCTTCACGGGTAAGGGTGTCCTACTGTATACGTCTGATTGCGCTGAGAAACATCCCAGTAAATTGTCAGTTAGCCATAATTAGCCACAGCAAGTTACACAAACCTATACAATTCCAGCTCCATCTGTTAAACTACCTCTGTGAGGCCGACCATTTGCTTCTACATTTCGCACTTCCATTCTCTAACACTCTCCTGCCCAGTCTCTACACAGGTATCTACCAGCTGAGTCTACAATCCTTGCCTCTGGATTGCAGTCCAGGAAAGTTAATGTCAACTAAAACGCTACACCCAATGTGGTGCAGTAGTGGACAGAGCACCGGAGTAGAACTGTCCTGGGTTTGAATCCTGCTTGGCCGTGGCAAATCACTGGTGTGCGTGTGTTTGTGTGGCGTTAGTCAAATCCCTCCTTAAATATTTCACTTACTTTGAAAAACCTTTTAGGGTTGCTGTCAGTTGGGTGAGATTTGATAGCACCATAACACACACCCAACATTTGTTAATCTTTAAGGGTGAAAAAAAGATTACAAGGGGACACGGTAACTCTGTCTAAATAACTGAAAGCTTTGTTTTCTCCTGTTCCTGAAGGCAGAAGCAGAGGTTAGATGGCCACCTCTCAGGGATGATTTAACAATAGGGTTCCAACATTGGCTGGATGACCCCTTTGGTTCCTTCCAATATTACAGTTCTATGACTCTGAGTTGTCCGAAGACAAGAATCTAGGGCTGCCTGCCTTCAAAGCATGTGGGCTACACTCCACCCCCCAAGACAGCACGTAAAATAAGTTCCTCAAGAAGGGATCAAAACGGGACACACTGTGCTGTTAATGTCTTATGAACTGCTGCTTAAATAGGCTTCCCTCGTTCACTCTTTAAAAAAAAGATTTTAGGTTTATCAATGTCTAGGAAAATGTGACAGTAGAGTAAATGTAAGGGAGGGTACTCTATTTACCAAACGGTTCCCAGTGTCAGAAATGTGATGCAAGCGGAAGTAGAATTAATGACCAAATAGAACAAGCAAGAACTAATTAGACTTCTAAAACGCAGTTCGTTTTTCCATACTTTCTTCTGCTATGTTTTCAAATGGTGTGGCTGAAACCAGCGTGAACATCTCTGACCATTATTCAAGGAAATGTAATGAAAATTCAGATGGAGGCAAGATCATCCAAAGACAGAATAGCTAGTTTCTCGTTCAAGCTTTGTTGAAGTTGGGTGCATCAATTGATATTCGGGGACACTTATTCCACATTTGCTGAGGACGAACTGGCCAAAATATTGCAGCAACAATGCAGTCCAACCAGCTCCATTGTATTCGGGGGGAGGGGGGGAGGGATCCACAAATTTGTATCTGAATGGCCACAGAGTTAAGTCACCCCACCCACACTGATGATTTCAATCTCTTCTGTCTATCCGCTTAACTTTGTTGCAGAGTTTTGAATTTTTGGTTAAATTCATCTAACTGCACAGCAGAAGTACAGGGATTCACAGAGCAGAATAGCTTCAAGTCCCCTGGTTTAGTCCACTCCTTTTGCTCATTAACAGGCACTTACAGTCTCAATAATTCACTCTTGAGACATTAGGAGGAGAAAGAATGGTTCAGTAGCTCCCGACCATTACTGATGGGTGAATGACTGATTTCAGAAATGATCCTTCCAGGTACTGAAAAACAGGAACATCTTGAGAATCCTTTAAACTTAAGGATGCTTTGGATAAATCACAGCCACAGGGCCATTTGAAGAAATCAAGTTGACAAACTTTAGTAATAATATGAGGCATCCATCCAGGGTGTCACAGAGCTCACAACTTAGTGCTTAAGCACCTGCTTTGCATTTAGAAGGTCTGGGGTTCATGTCGTTGCATCTCTTCTTTCGGAGACCTCAGTCTGTGGAGTAAGGATCCTTTGAAAAATGGCCAGTGCCAGCTACAGCAATAGTGTTGTGCATCAATTTCGGCTCGGATCAGGGCTAGTGTAGTTAGTATAAAGCAGCCTGACACCTTGTATTGCACCTGCTGTACATGAAAGTGGAACTGCCGTAAAGCAGTAAAGGATGTTTGATTACGGTCCATCTTTGCTGCACAGTTTCACAAGTTGCAAAGTTGGTTGCTTTTGTTTAGGAAGTGGGCTTTGCTTTGAACGTTGATCTTGCAAACACAGCAGCTCTGGAGACACACACAGATTCAAATCACAAAAATGGGCATTGTGACTAAACATTATGAAGAAACTTCCTGACTGCAGGAGCTGTGGAATTTATTTCCTCAGAAGGTGGTGGACTTTCGTTTTGGAACAGAGGTTGGATGACTATCATAGATACTTTAGCCGTGGATTTCCTACTTTGGGTGGTCTTGATGGTCTTTGTAGTCCCTTAAGTTGGACTTAAGTGACACCAGTGATTCAATTCGGACTCGACTCATTTTTTTCCCCAATGACTCAGACTCGACTCGGGACTCAGAACCCAACAATCCCCTCCCTTTTTTCTTGGGGGAAAAAAACCTTGTTTTTGATATGAACTCAGACTTGGGACTTGGGACTAGGTACCAAAGACTTGGACTAAAATTTGGGACATGGTACCAAAGACTTGGACTCGGAATTGGAACTCGGACCCAAAGACTTGCCAACATTCCTGCTATTCTATGTTTCTATTATTTGCAAGCTGGATTCTTTAATAAAATGCATCTTGTTGGTTGTTGTGGGTTTTTCGGGCTCTTTGGCCGTGTTCTGAAGGTTGTTCTTCCTAACGTTTTGCCAGTCTCTGTGGCCGGCATCTTCAGAGGACAGGAGTCAGAACTCTGCCTGTGCTCTGGTGCAGTTTTGTGGGATAGTTGAGTATTTATAGCTGTGGGATCAGCTTTTGTCCTTTTCAGGAGATGGGTGATTGTGGTGATCAGCATGTTTTTTGTTGTGAGTGTATTGTTGTGATAAGGGGGAGAGATTATCTGTCACTGTGATTGATGGGTGTCGTTAGCTGGTCTTTTGTGTGCAGTGATCACCGGTCCTTGTAGCTGGGTAGAGTTCGTCGACCTTTTGCAGGCTGTATTTTTCAGTGCTGGGAGCCAGGCTTTGTTGAGTTTTAAACTTTCTTCTTTTTTGTTGAAGGTCTGCTGGTGTTTGTGGATTTCAGTGGCTTCCCTGTTCAGTCTAACATAATGATTGCTGGTGTTGTCCAGTACTATGCCTTTGAGAATAAAATGCATCTTATTTTCTCTCCCAATCCTGTTGTCCAGTATGACGTCAGTCTAGGCAACATGACCAAGAGATGTCCGAGTTCCTATTTCTTAAAGAAAAAGAAAAAAATGGAATTTCGTTTCCCAGCCTTAATTTTAAAAAAAATATCACCGTTTCTTTGAAAACATTCTCATTTTAACGTGGTTTAAGTTGCAGCAGGAAATAATTTCAGAGGGTCTCATTCTCTGCCCCTCCCCCCCCCCGACTGGGGGGTTCTTTTCATTTGTAATTATTCTCAGAGTACACGAGATAATGCTGCTGTTCCCACAGCTGTATACACATCTATAAATAATTAATGAGGCAGTTAACTGAAACAAAACTATAAAAGATTTGCATTACCCAGCAGAACCAAACCTTAATTGACTTCCAGTTATTTACAATTAATTTTTCCATTTGGAATCATAACAAGCCACTTTGGTTTCCTTTGGGGGGGGGGGAGTTGTATATATATATTTAATGGCTTAGGAATAAGTTGCTGACTTTTCATCTTGTGGGCATAGAGTAGGATCCTGTTGATGGCTAGTTGGGTATTGGCCCATAAAACCAGGCCTCCAAATCATCGTTGGTCATGTAGTATAGTGGTTTGAGCAGAACTCGGGAGATTCAGGTTTAAGTCCTTTCTGAGCCACGAAGCTGACTGGAATAATTCTCTCTCTCTCTCTCTCTCAACCTCAGCCTCTCCTATTCACAGGACTGTTATCAGAGCTTAAAAAGTTACACTTTAAAAGTAATTGATTGTGTTACTCATTATTTCTCAGAAACCAGGTTGCAGTAATCATCACCAGTGCTTTAAGGGCATAAATAATTCTTCTTTTCCTTGCATGCTATGACTGCATTATGTTGTCATTGCAAATAGGCCAGAAAAATACAAGGAGATACTCTCTGGTTCCCTCTAGTGACCACTTCTGATATTGTACCTCAGAAATGTAGAAAAGACGAGGGGGGGGGGGAACCCAAACAAACCAATGATTCCCTTGCTGCTTAGTGAATGGCATGAAAATTCTTGCCAAAATTCCTCAAAAAAAATGCCTTAACATGTCTTTCAGAGGTAACTTTTGAAAGTAACTAGGTGTTACTCATCACGGCTAGGTAACTTAGATGTTGTTGCCTGGATAGCTCAGTAAATTAATAATCTGGCCGTGGAGAGTTCAAAGGCTGGGGGTTCAATTCCCCATTGTGCTTCTCAAGAGAAGAGCCAGCCTGTGTAGCCTTGGGCAAGCTGCACAGTCCCAGAATGCCCCCAAAAGAAGATTTGATAAATCACTTCTGAGTACTCTCTACCTAGAAAATCCTGAAAAGGGTCACCATAAGTCAGAACTGACTTGACCGCACACAATTATTATTATTAACTTAAATGTTACTCAGCCTACCTAAATGTGCAACTAATAATTCCACTACGTGTTACCTAAAACTTGTAGGTAACTATGTTACTTATAATTAGTTACTTCCAAACTCTGATTGTTGTGAAGATAAAGCAGGGAAGAGGAGAGCCATGTTAACTGTCTTGGAGAACAAGAGAGGCAGAAATGTAAAATAGATGAATAAATAAGGCACAGAGAGCTGCAGTACGTAAGGGCAGTACTGAAAGCTTGTCCAAGTGAAAAGAAGACTAAAAAGACATCAAATAAATAAACAGTGAAAAGGTGGCATGATTGATCTGCTCCCAAACTGGAAGATGCCAACCAACTGAATGATATAATGTTGACGTTTCTTTCTTTTGTAATCTACATGAGACTTATTCTGCCTAATCTGAACTGTATCAGGTTGTACCCAACTTTATCATGTTAACGTTTGTAATATAAAGCAATACGACTAGATTAGACGTGGTTCATTCGGTCTCTTGGTAATTTGGATGCTAGCAAATTGTTTCTCCTTCTCCTTCTCCTCCTCCTCCTCCTCCTTCTTCTTCACCAATCTTTGGACTTGACAAATCTTTACCTCATCCATGCTAATTGAGCTTACTCCATTAATTCAATTGGGGATGAGAGGAAATTGGCTGAAATTTGAAGCAGCTGTGTCAGGGGTGTAAACAGACAGCAAGAAAATGTCCTACATTTTAAAAACTGTTCTCCGTTATCGGTTGATTCTGTTTGACTACAAATCACCACAAATAGAAGCTGGAAAGAATGAGGCTGCTCTGGAAATCAGAAGAGGTTGGATGTGTTCAGGATGGTATGTGGAGTGTCAGTTGACCGAAGGAAGGAAGGAAGGAGCTGATGATGGATCGATGGAAGGAAGGAAGGAAGGAAGGAAGGAAGGAAGGAAGGAAGGAAGGAAGGAAGGAAGGAAGGAAGGAAGGAAGGAAGGAAGGAAGGAAGGAAATTGTGGTTTCTCCTCTGCCTCTAGTACCGCAGACTGATCTCCAGAAACAAGTAGAATGTGACAATAGTGGTAATAGTTTAATAGTGGACAATAGTTTAACCCAAGAAAGTCTCGCCTACATAGAACAATTCTTGAAGATTAGCTGGAACATTTACTACATGACATTAGCCTGTCTTCATGGAATGGTAGGACGAAAACAACCTGGTAGACCGAATAGGCCATGTATTCACCAGTGATTCACAGGGAACAGGAACGTCTTGGAGTTATCCTTCCACATTTTAGGGTTGCTGTTGTTGTTTTTTAAAATCTAACACAAAAAGGGTTGGGGTACAATAGCCAGGGTCTAATAGCCAGGCTGGCCCCCATCTTGGCTCTCCTTCCGCAAGCAGGCCAAGACCTTTCTCTTCAGGCAAGCTTTCCTTCAGTGACTGATTGCCTGAGTGGGATTTTTTAATGGATGGTTGTTGTGCCTTACTGCTTTGAATGTGTTTTTGGTGTTGATTTTGTTGGCCATTTTTAGTGTGGTGTTTAGTGTGATCCTTTTAAATATTTGTATACTTACCGTTTTTAGCTTTAAATATGGTCTTTTATTGATGTAAGCCACCTTGGGTCTTTTTTAAGGAGAAAGGCAGGGTAAAAATATTTTAAATAAATAAATAATAATGGGGTGCTTCTGCTGTATACCACAGTTTTTGCACACACTACAGGTTTTGAGCACCACAACGGATGGACTAAGTTCTCCAAGGACCCAAATTAAGCATTTTAAGCAATGCATTTTGCTGCGGCTTATGGCAGTCAGTTTAGATGCCTTAACTGGGAGGCTTCTTCCATGTATTGACTTCCTCCAAGTGGAAGTGTTACTTACTCATCTCCTCATCTTGTTAGGCTGGGACATAAAAGCCTTGTGTTAGTCAATGTTTATCAGGCACGGAGCAAATAACAACGCTACACCAGATTCCTTCTCCGGAGCGTCGCCCTTCCCGAAAGGTCATTTGCTGGTGCTTCGGCATTTCAAACTATTATTGGAAGGGCAAATTAAGAAATCAATGAAGGACTCACCAAGCTAATATCAGCGTAGCAGCCTGGTCGTTGAGAAAGCGCGGGCGGGAGGCGGGGGAAGAATTGCTAAGATACATTTTCTGGGTTGTTTTGGAGGAAACGGACTAACTTGATAGCATGGATAGAATTTCAAACTGGTACACTTAATACAAGAACATGGAAATTGTAATTTTTGAACCACAACTCCCTGAATCACCCAGGCAGAGCCCCAGCTAAAGGCCATGATGTTTCAGGGAATCTGGGAGGTATAGCTAAAAGAAAAAAAAGAAAAAGAAATCCTTCTAAGCTTTGCTTAAATACTGATGACATTATTATTATTTACCTCTCCACTGGATGGTAGGCAGTAATGTACATGGTAATATGTAATCATCATCATCATCATCATAGCTACAAAAAAAGGACAGTATTAGGAACAGCATATATACTACATCAATATTTAACAGATGCATAGTTTTGTTGTTCTTGTCGAAACTTGTATCTGTTTTATAATACCAGTCGATAGTACTTTGTGGGGGTGCCCTGGGACTGTGCAGCTTGCCCAAGGCCACCCAGGCTGGCTCTTCTCCCGGGATGCACGGAGGGGAATTGAACTCCCAACCTCTGACTCTGCAGCCAGATACGTAAACTATCTGAGCTATCCAGCCAGCCACGGTAATAAATAGGAGGCAAAAAAAAAAAAAAAGTGTGTGTGTATGTGTATGCTTTTGGTTCACATTTCTGTGTCAGCTGCCTTGAAATCTGCATGCCTGAAACTAGCATGTAAAGCTCTTTTGGTGTTCTTTCGTCTCCAGAACTTGTAATGTAGTTTTCTGATCAAGTAATTGGTACATTATGTGGGAACTGTGTGTACAACCCCATACATTGGTGAAAAATAGCATCCAAAAACAGCAGAAATATCTTAAGGAAAGATGCCTGCAAATATGTGTATATCTGGAAAATGTGCATACAAAAATGTTGTATATACTGTTGTATACACACACACACACACACACACAGAGTACATGAATATATATATATGTATGTATATATATATATATATATATATATATATATATATATATATATATATATATATATATATATATATATATATATATATATATATATATATATATATATATATATATATATATATATGAATATATACATGAATATATATATATATATTCATGTCCACAAATATATATATTTGTGGACATGAAACTGGATGTGAATTTTGTGCGCCCATTAAACAAACAAACAAAAACACCCTCGCACAAACTGATTTGGGAATGGATTGGAATTAATGCTCGTGGAGTGTGTTTTCCCTTCTCCAAATGCAAATGTGACAGAAAGCGAAACAGGCAGATTTATCCCATCCCCAGGTAATGCCATGTGATGGCAAATTAATGGGACATGCCAAGAAGACGCAGGTAGGATGCTGTTTGGTTTCATTCCTAACCAGAAGGTCAGAACAAGGAAAAAGGCATTCAAAGATTCAGAGAGGGTGACAAGAAAAGTGTGAACAGCTGGAGCCATAGAAGGGACGACTGGATCCAGCTAGTTTTAGTCCCTCTCCCCTTTCATGTGTTAAGTCTTTTCCATCCCGTTTTCACATCAGTCTGTATTTGTATATCTTTAAAATGCATTCCCTTTGAATATTTTAAATATTTTTTTTCTTCAGGATACACATTGCCTCCACAGAGAACCCCTCTTGCTGCCTCACTGGGCTACTCAGGGGCCCCTGGGTTCTAGAAGGTTCCACCAGTGGGCTGGAAGTTCTTGGTAGGTTCTCCCAGGCTGGTAGGAAGTCAGGTGTGGCTCAGATGTTGCTGTCCAAGGAGAAGCCTAGTTCAAGGTTGATAGGCTCATTGACAAAAGGATGGTCATCTGGTGATGATGGCAGTTACAATAGGACTCCACCCCATCCACGGGACCAGTATCTGCGGATTCACCTATTCACTGCCTGAAAATATTAAATAAAGTACACCAGAAATATGTATTTATACATGTTTCCATGGTGTATTTACCAGAACTAGCCACTAGATTGAGCCAGAGGCCATGTTATGTATAGCATTCACAATCTCTGCATATATATTTTTTTGCATCCATGTGGGACGGCAGCTTGTAAATAGTTTTACTTTGCACAAATGGAGATTAGTGATGCAACAAATACTCAAAATGAAATTTTGCTCATGATAGGAGTTCTGTCACACTATGCCAATGTTTCTCAACCTTGGGTCCCTAGATGTCCTGTGACTACAACTCCCAGAAATCCTGGCCAGCAAAGCTAGTGGTGAAGGCTTCTGGGTGTTTTAGTCCGAGAACATCTGGGGACCCAAGGTTGGGTGCCGTTGCACCAGGCCAAGACTCCCTCGCTCAAATTCCCTGAACTCCCATGAAATTGCTCAGCGTCGCCCAACTTTAAACAGCCTCAGTAGCCTTGGCAACTGTCCCCCTGGTTTAAAAACGCTGGTGCTGAATGCCAGGCCACTGAAGGGGAGATCCAGACCCCTCTTTTCATCACGGGGATGTGTGAGTGCCCCCTTCCCCGGTAGCTGTTGGATTAAGAGTTCCCGCCTCTCCGAGGCCCAGGCAAAGTTCAGCAGTCCCGGGGGCAGGAGCGGCCCCACATTGGGTGCCAGGGTGAGCACCGCCACCCCTGCCGCTTGTGGACCCAGCAGCCTTGGGTCCTCCCATCAATCATCCCACCGACTTCAGGCTGCTGGTGAGGCGGCACTTTATTGAGCAAGGCGGTTTGTACGTCAGTTTCCCGTGACTGCCCTCTTGCATCCCAGAGGATCGGGTTTCCCACCCTAAAGCCCTGGAAACGGCCAGTTCCGTACGGTCCATCCGTTCCCGTCACTGACAGGGAAAAGTGAAGGCACTGTAATAAACGAACCGTGTTCAAGATTGGGCCCAGAGCATTTCAGGGAGGGCTGGTAGAGACAGCTGGCCGGCGTAGGCTGTCCTTCTGCTCTTCGGCCAGCCACCTCCTCTTCCTGTGCTGGTCCTGGCACCACCAGGGCCTCGGCTGAGTGGGTGTGGGTGCGGTTGGACCCGCCCGCCATCTTGGGCACCACGGAGTTGGTGGGAGAGGTTTCTCTCTGGGGAGAGGGTAGTGGGTCCGCCTTCCCTGGCCAACACTGGGAAGCCGCTTGGAGGCTCCTTCTTCCAGGCCACCTCTCTGAATGGACAGAGGATGGGCTTCAGCTCCTCCACCACAGACTCCTAGCAATCTTTCTTAGCTGATCCCTCATCTGATATCTCAGAGCCAGATGATCCCAGCTTTTCACCAAACACAGTCCTTTAGTGCCGCTGGTGCACCCTCCTCCCCTTGGAGCAGCTGTACCCTTTCATCTCACTCCCCAGCGATACCTCCTCCCTCTCCCCCTCCCTGCAAACTCAGAGCGGTGTCTCTGCCCAGGCTGTCCGGGCACTGCTAGGTGAGGGCAGAGCACTGGATGTGAACCCCTCATAGGAAGCCTTGGGGGCCACAGGGCAGGTGGAGGGGATCCTTGATTTCTGAAAAATACTGAAGCTTGATGACTTTACATGAAGGGATTCAATGCATTGCAACTTATGGAACAGGATTTCAGACGTATTTTCATGTGTACTTTTGATATCTTTCTAAACAATGACGTGAACTTTATGGTAGAATTAAAAAAGTGCAAAACAAAACGCAACGAAACAGCAGAAGGGCAACTGCATGTCAATCTACACATTGGTGCAGGAAGACTGAATCATGTCCATTTGCTTAAAAAATGCGGGCTGAATTCTGTCCTCTAGCAATCATAAGCTTGAGAAGCAGAGGTGGCATAGGACATGCATATTTTGTGGGTCCCCAACACACACACACACACACACACACACAGAGTCCTTGCAGCATGTCCTCCACATTTTTCTTTAAAAAAAATACATATCCAAAGTCAAACAAAAATGTTTTTAATACTGTAGTTTTAAGCAAGAACATTTTAACAAAGAATGTGTACTTTTAACTTAATATGGTACAACAGAGAAACTATACTTTAAAGTTTCCATTATCTAACATCCTACCGTATAGTCATCCTTCCCCCTGCTTCACTTTAAAAGACCAAGAGCCAAGTGGAACTGAAACTGAAACCAAAACCAAACCAACAAAAAAAAAGAGCATCAATTTATAATCCCTTTATTATTCTGGCTATTTGGGGTTTTAGTTTACACTCTCCAACTGGTCATCTAAGGAAGGACAATTTTTACATCAGTTATCATCATATTAAAAAATGTACATACTTTTCTCTTCAAAATGTAATATATATTGAGTTTCAGCTTCAGTAAACAAAGCTTAAATTTATAAACACAATTGAAACAGCTCAGTGTTGAACTGCCTCAGTGATAAAACTGGATGTGTGGGACATAACAGCCAGTGGGAACTTTCGCGGCTTATTAGATTCATTGTGCCATTGTTATACAGTAATAGCTAACTCCTTTGGGGGTGGAGAGAAAAAAGGCTGAATTAATTCCTGTATGTGCTTAAAAATACTGCAACCTTTTCTCTTTCTCGTTCTCCTCTGGGACCTAAAATGATCTACTGCCACAGGTTTGGTTTGGTACAGGAATCCTGTAAAAAACAAACAAACAAACAAACAAACCCACAATGCAATATTTCTTAGTGATGTTTCGACAGTTTTCAGTACAGGAACAGTAAATTGGTGTCCACATTTCGTTGCTTCCGATCCTGTCTTTCATACGGCACGGAAGGCGTCAAAGGTCAAGAGGAACGTCTTTCATACAGTCTTCGAAGGGTGATTGTTATCTTTTTCTCCATCCCCCGTTTCATATTGTCTTCAGTACATAATGGTCGGCTTGATGTAGGCTCTGTTTTCTGGAAAAGAAGACGGTACAGCAAAGTTACGATCCAGACTCTACTCGCAGTTCTCAAAGAGACAGACTTGAAGTCAACGTTTCCCTTTTGTACGTATGCTGCTGATTCTGCCGATTCATTCAGGAATGAACAGTGCACTGGATCCTGCCCCTTCCAAAATCTGTTCCAAAGGGCTAGAAAACTCTGGAGCAGGATTTTCTCTGCCACTAACGGCTGCAATGGGAGTAAACGATAGCCCTGATGCTGCTCACATTAGATATAGGAGCACACCATTGGGTTGTGGCCTCTGTCAAATACTAAGCCAAAATCCCACCCATGGAGAGAACGGACTCAGTCTGTGCTGGATTTAGAACAGATATGTGTGTATCAGGAGGGCTGGGTTTACTTTCCGGGAGGAAATAATTCACAGCTTGCTTTCTCTATGCATTTGAAGTGGGTCAACTGAGGTTGCCCAGTGGTGAACTACAGTAACTAGCTTTGCAAAAATGAAGGAGAAGAAGCCTTTGCAAAACTCTAGTTCCTGTCCCTAATTAATATAATTGAAACTGCTAAATCCAAGCAACTGAATAGTTCAGTTGCAAGGTCATGCATTCAGACTTTTCTGTGAGATCTCAGTATCTCATCCAACAAACTAGGAGATAATACTTAGTTCGTGATCAAAGGGGCATTCTGCTTTCTGATCAGCTGTAAAGCACTGTAGAAAAAGCATGCTTGTTCAAATCAGGGTGGGGAACCTTAGGCCCTGGGGAAGAATCTAACCTTCTGTGACATCCCACTCTCGTCCTCTGAGACTCCCCAGATAATTACATCCCCCTCCTTATGACACCATCATTTGGTGGTTTTTCTAATTATTAATAATTATGTGCTGCCAAGTCAATTATAATGTATAGCAACCCTTTTAGGTCATTTTAGGTACTCAAAAGTGGTCTACCATTCCCTTCTTCTGGGGCCGTTCTGGAACCCTGCTGCTGGCCCAAGGCTACACAGGCTAGTTCTTCTCCTGGGAGGCACAGTGGGGGGATTGGACTCCGAACTCCATGACCGCAGCCACATACCTAACTCACTGGGCTACTCAGCCAGCTGGTGGTCTTGCTTTGGCATCTTATTTTACACTTCTGAAACACTGACATTTTTGGCCCCAGTCGTTTGCCATTAGCCCCTTTCACACCAGAATTACGCCCTTGAGAACATCTCTGAAATGGAATTTTATCCCACCTTAGTTTAAAGTTCGTGGACTTGGAACATGGAAGTATCTGTGTCATCGGACACTCCCGTGGAATGAGCAGTCTAGAGGCTAGCACTGCCAGGATGTGCCAGATCCCAGGAAGTAACCTCAACCCCTCCTCTTCGAAGGATCTTTTCTTCTCAAAACTCCTCCTCTGATAGCATGGAAGGGCACCCACCACCACCTGACAGCTGTGGGAGCACAAGGATTCTCAACCCCACTGCGAGGAAGATGCTGAAGCCTGTCCCTTGGCTGCAGGGCTATTAAAGCAGAGAATTGACTCTGGATGAGGGTAGAGCAAAAACCTTCCCTTTTTGTCCTGGCCCTGGAGTTTCCCAATACCCACCTCACAGGGAGCTGACCATGGTCCTGATCTCAAGAAGGTTTACTACCACTGCTTTTTTTTAATCCCTGGGCATTATACTTGCTTTATTCATCTGATTGTGTTTTAATGTTATAATGTACTAATGTTTTACTGAGTTTTTAACGCGTTTTCATCTCTACCTGTTAAAGTTCCTCTTGTTGTGAGGCACCTTGCATTGTTTCAGAGAAAGGCAGGAAATAGTAAATAAACAGCAATAAATAAATAAATATGGAATAAATACATATGGACTCCCACACAAATGTGCCTTAAGATAATTATTTAAAAATATTTTGCATACATTTAACAATAACCCAGTATATGGATGTAGGGTATTAAAAATGGGATCCAGTGAAGAAAGGGAATATTATTATGAAACAAAGTTAATTATGTTTATGACACATTCAATCCATCCACAAGAGAACATACTTTGAAACACAAGACTGCATGGGTTAGTTAAATCAATATCTTCTAGTAGGACTGAGCAAGGAATCTATTTCTATCATTTTTTGTGTCCTACACTGTAACTGAAAAGGCAAAAAGGGAAAAAAGAAAAAAAAGAAAAAAGGGAAAAAAAGAAAATCTACCTCTTTTCTTTTAAAGTGTATTTTTTTAAGCTAAAAGAAAAAAAATTACAATACTACAGAGAACCAAAAGGAAAGCAAATCTGTATTCCTATTTATCTTAGAACAGATTTAGAAGTCACAACAGCTGTAACCAGCTACTCCTGCAGTAAAATTCTCAACACAACCAGCTTGTATATAATTTTGACATCTCCCTGCTCCTGTTTTACATATGCCAATAACGAATCTTCATAAGAACGAACCTGTATTGACCGGCTAACCAACACAGATCCTCAGAGCAATCGCCAAGTTTTGCTACATTTCAATTTTGAAATGCATTTCAGCTATAATATGAGTGATTTATCATTTAACAGGAGCTGTCAAAGTAAACTCCTAGATAAAACAAAAACATCTGGAACTATAAACAGTGGAGTGCGGGAGCTGAATTTTAATCCGTATCCAGCATGTTCGCTCCATCGCAAACAGGAAGCAGCTAATTAGTAATTGAATGTTTTCATGTTTTTAAGAGGGCTTACACTCTCTAAACAGTGATGATCTAATACGGAGTCTGGACATAAACATGAATAAATACCAGGGGCAGAATGAAAAGCAGGACAATGTCTAAAACCCTGGGAATCTGAGAGAGGAAGACAGAAGGACTGGGTTGTGGAGGCCCTTTGTGATGACTATCATTAGCTCTGTTTTGGTGTTCCTTCCCTTCCTCTCCTGCACAATTATCAACTGACTGTGGGTGGATCAGGGATGAGCAGCCCGGCTCCCTCCATTGCATGGAAACCCTCTACGAGCACAACTGGCTTTTCGAGGCCTAAATTTCCTTCCCAGCACATGGCAGGGAATGGAGCTGGTGTCAGCACAGCACGGGAATGGCACTGTGGACTACAGTTCGCAGAATCCCCCCAGCCAGCATGGCCACAGAGTTTTGAAGCTCTGATCACAACATTACGAGCCCTGGTGGGTAGTAGGAAGGGATGGGGTTTTCTGGACTGCAAATCCTGCAGTTCTTCATTCTGTGTTGGGCACTTCTACTCATAGGGATACGTTTTTCTTTGGACTACAAATACCACAATTCTCCATTCTGGTAGTTTTACCTACCTGGCAGGCACCTTACAAACCCCTACGTGTGATGCACCTAGGAGAAAAGGCCTAAACGGGAATGCTTTGAGGCTGAGCGAGGCCCAGCTCTGCCCAAGCTTCCTCTCCAGAAAGAAAGCTCCCAGCTAGCACCGGGGCAGGAACAGGAAGCGTGGCCAGAACTAGGCCTAGCTAAGCCTTCCAGTTCAGACTTTTTTAAGGCCAGGTGCAGGGACTGAAATACTTATCCTCAAAAGAGGCCTTTCAAATGGGAAAAACAGTGACTTTGTTATAAACTGAGCATGCATGGAAAAGGCATGGCAGGCAGATGATACAATGTACCATATGGGCAAGGGAGAATTACAGGTCAACAAAAGATTACTATAATGGAAGGAGTAAAACAACAAAGGTTTGCTTTAAAGAAAGGAGTGACAGTTCTCCAGACTTTACAGCCCTGACCACTGCTTTGTGTTTGGGTGAGAAGTGGTTATTTAATGAAAAGAAGAGCCACGTTCTGGAATTTTCCCTTGCTTGGTGTCACTTTGTGAATGGCAGTGAGAACAAGAGGGAATCCTGTAGACCATCTGGACTGCTGACATGGGTGTGGTCCACATTCAGGATGCCTTTTTGCTATGTAAAGCTTGGCCTTCTTTTTCCTGCTGGCAACGTGGGCACAATACTGTGCAGCAATATTAGGCTATATCCTGGCATTCTGAATCATGGATACAAAAGCACAATATCTCTCACTCATAAGCTGGAGGTTTTTTTAAATAATTGAATATTCTTATTTACCTTGAAAACCCTAGCAAGAGTTGCTATAAGTCGATCCAGACTTGATAGCACAGAACAACAACATGAAAGTTTCATCTGGGATGAGTCAAGAACACATACTCTTATCACAATAACTATGGGATCAGGGCCTGATGCTATGGGTGGCCTCCAAATGACTACAACTCCCATCAGCCCCAGTCAGCATAACCCAAAGGGCAGAGATTCTGTGAGCTGTAGACAGAAGGACATGGAGGGCACCAGATTACATTAGATGATAAAATGCCTGTGACAATGAAAAACTATGATCTTATGCTGTCATACTAATTTAATCTCTTCCAAATCTATCACAATCTCCCACCTCCCGGTAATTTTTGTGCAAGCCAGTTAAGGAAGAGAAGATGCTTGGGTCAAGCATTCATCCCGCCTGGGCCATTCCATGTCTATTGATGTTTCCATTTTATAGCATTTTTACTGTATTACATAGTCAAGATTTTTAAATAAATCTTTGGGCCATAAACGTATTCTTTTATTAGGTTTATCCCATAATCAAATATTCATTTATGTGAGCTTCATTCTATTAAAAAATGAAATTAGACAAAGGTGAACCAAACGGTGGATTTACAGTAGTTTGAAGCATAATTTAATTCTCCAGGGATAATATTGACAATATAAAAAGGGTATAAATGATATTCCCTAACACTAAAATATGCTTATGAGCCCCCTGTGCATGATAGGCTGTTTTACAACCTACCGTGAAATGCATGAATGCCTTAATAAGCAAGACATTTAGAAAGGGGTTTTCAAGCTCAGTACACTGTGTAACATGAATAAAGATCTCACCATTTTGCCGGTGAGCCAAATCCTATGTTAATGATGGTAATTTCCCTTTTGGATGGTATTTTCTTTCCTAACAGAGTAGTTATTACACAGCAGAGGCATCTCCCTCTGTTCTGCATTTGGTACCATGGAAGAAAAGGAGAAACAATCATTTTGTGGCGAGGAACTTTAATCCTCAGCATATGCCCAGGGAAGCAGGATGAGGGTCTTCTTATTACGAGGAAGCCACCGCACATGCTGCCACTGCAGAAATATGCACACCAGGGTGTGTGTGATGTTTTAACACACAGCCGTTAATGGGTAAATCAGGCTGTGGAACGTTTGGCACCCCTCAGATATTTTGGTGTGCCGTTCCCACCATCCTACCCTGATGATAAAGAATTGTGGGAACGGTAGTTCAGGCAAATTAGACGGCTAAAATACTGCCGCCTCTGATTTACTTATTAGCACAGAAACGGTTGCCCAAATTCTGATTTGGCTTCATGACAACATCATGCAGTCAACTGTATCTGTGTATTCCGTCACGTCACAAAGCCAATTCAAAGTGAGGGCATGAAGGATCACCCTCCTTTTGGTTTGGCTTCAGGCTCAGATCACAAAGACAGATCAGATCTCTTTTTAAACCAAATTTTGCAATACAACCAGACCAACATTCTGTTCAACCTATCATCAGCATAACCATGAAAACAAGAGCGGATGCAGCAATGCAGAAGGGGCCCAACAGCCTATCTGATGATGAGGCTGCTTGTGTGACCAGGCAGAAATCTACACCATTCCACCTTGCTGCAACTAGTTCCACATTTGCTGGGATGCGTAGGGTGAATTGAACAGAATACTGGTCTTGAGGTGTGCCGGCACCACACAGTTACAGCTGTTTGATACCACTTTCCCTGTTAGTAATCAAATACAACAGAATCCTGGGATCTGTAAGGCACTCAGAGTTCTCTGCCTGAGATTTCTTGTGCACGTCCCTAAAGGACAGCCACAAATTCTAAGCACAGCAACAAGCTACAAATCCCAGGATTCCACTGGGTGGAATCAGAGCAGAGAAAGTGGTATGAAACTACTATAAGTTTTGTAATATACCTACACTCTTATTTTGCAACTAAGAATTAACACTGCAATTTGCTAATTCGCTCATTAGCAATGGAATTAGTTGTATTGGGAGCCATTTTGGGGCTTGAGACAAGGTCAAAAAACTTTAATATAACAATTAAAAACAAATAAATCAAACCACTTGCATGGACAAGCATCACTTTGACCTGATCCAGATCAGTCTCCCAGTTGCCTTTCCCCCTTAAACATGAAGGTCCTCACTTTTCCCACAATGTATATCTGCATTATTAAAGCAATTCCTTTTAATATCTTGTTTCCGGGGGTAAAAAAAGAAGAAAAAGGAAATCAAAATGAAACAATTGCATTGGTTATTATTGTCCTTTGCCTTGGCACCTGCAGGCTCTTATCAAATGAAATATAATAATACACAGAAGTTAACTAAGGTATAAACATGCAAAGGGAGAAGTCTCCCTGCGATCGTAAAATGATGTTATTTTCTGTTCAGCAGTTCATGTTACTGCTGTTCATGCTAATTAATTAAAGGAGCTGTTGCAGTAATGCGCAAACAGGGAATCTGAGAAAGTGAGAGGGCTTTTAGGTCTCCAAGTGAAGTGAAGTCAATCTGGGCGCGAGCAATCAAATGTAATGAAATCACATGTCAGTGCTAAGCTTGCAAAAACTGTGAAGTTTGACTGGGGAGTAAAAGGATTATAATTAGATTTCCAATAGGATAATAACTAAATGGCAGAAAGCAGTAAAGAGAAAATATTACTTTGTTAGCTAATGGTGCTGCTGTTTGGCTTTGGCTTCTTTTTTTTTATCAGCACCACTTGTAGTTGTGTTAATTTAATTTGCTTTTATCAGCAAAAAATGCACCACTCGAATGGTACTTGAATGTCATTTGCAAAAATCATTGATCTGAAGGTGCACTTAATGACACCCAGTATGTTTATTTTATGGGGAACGGAGATGGGTGGATAAAAAACCTGGTTGATGTGCTATTCTTGTGTGCTACCGGAGTTACAACAAAATTTGAGTCTGAAAAAGTGGATTTCTCCATGAAAGCTCACATTAAGATACAGCAGTTAGTCTTTAAGGGGCTACAACCATTTTGTCACCTTTATTTCTTCATTTTTTCTTTTATTTCTGTCCTGATCTGCTAGCACAGGCTGATACGGTGACTACTTCTAAGCAAAATACAAATCCCCTCTCCAACCTGACAGTGTTACTGCCTGCTGAATGGCCACACAATGCTAGAGTTCAGTGATGAAGACACCTGGGGTGGGGACTTGAGTCAAGTCGGACTTAAATTGCACTGGCGACTTGACTTGGGTTTTTTCCCCCCCAATGATTCAGACTTGCCTTGCAATTCAGAACCCACCCACCCCTCCCTTTTTTCTGGGGGGAAAATGTTATTTTTATTAGGGACTAGGACTTGGGACTTGGGACCTGGTACCATAGACTTGGACTCGGACTTGGAACTTGAACCCAAAGACTTGCCAAGACACCACAAAGGTTCCTGAGAGGTGAACAGGAAGTCAGGAGGTAGATGTAGGGATAAGAGGGCCACTTCCTCCCCACCCCACCACCCCACAGGTTTTCCATAGTTTCACAATGTCTCAACCTTGGCTGAACTAAGATAACATCTTCTCTGTGGAATGCACTGCCACAGGAGTTACGCCAGGCTCCATGCCTTTAAAAAGCAGCTAAAAATTCAGCTTTTTGGAGAAGCTTTTGGGAAGGTTTCCCCAAATTGATTGAAATAGAGGAGGAAGAAGGAGAGACACATGGTATGCCGATGAATATGTTTTTGCCGCCTGTCCTGTTTATTTCTTGTATATTAGGTTTAGCTTGTCATCATTGTTTTATATAAATTGTGTCTTTACCTCTGTTGTACACCACCCAGAGTAGCAATTTGCTAGATGGGCAGTATAAAAATGGAATGAATGAATGAATGAAACTAATTATAGAGTTGGAACATTAACAGCATGCTTCTCCCAAGCTCCCACACGTTTTACACTGTGCAGGTGGCGTACATCAGCAAAAGGTTTCATTCAAACCAATTTCATATACATGAGAAGACCAGACGTGCCATGCTGGATCACTGCCCAGTCCAACAGGGGGCAGCCAGTGGTTGCAAAGGGAAACGCAGAAGCAGGACATGAATGCAAGGGTAGCCTCCATCCTATGTTCCCCCAGTAACCACTATGAGGCAGAGTGCTTCTGATGCTGACGATCAAGGATACCCCTCCTGGCTAGTAGCTACTGATGGTCCTAATCTTCTTGGATTTTTCAAATTCTCTTTTAAAGCAAGTTAGTAACTAAGGGTGGGTACCCTGTGTGATGGAGTGGATGGAGTAAAGGACTAGGATTCAGCAGAGATGGGTCTGCCATACGCCCTTAAAACTAAGGCATAGTCCTCACCATTTTGTGTGAAGTTAATGAACTTGCACAAATTTCTAGTGCCCCCCCCCCCCAAAAAAAAGGCTTCATCATTGGGAAATTCAAGAGTGGCCAGAAATCTCAACCTGCCCTTGTAGGCAAAGAGAGGAATGTGTCAACTTCTCAGCCCTCTCTGTGAGAAGAAGACAAAAGAGACAAAACTTGGATACACATTCCAAGTGTATCCTTGGTGGGCAGGTGTTTATGCAGCTGCAGGGGAAGGGAGCAAAATGCCCATTCTGAAAATCAACAGAAATGCAAATGCAAAATACAACAGAATCCAGCCCATGGTCATTCCAGAGTGGAATGTACCTGCAACCTCATCCACGTGTCATCACAAAAAAATGAAGAAGGTAGCAGTACATGAAATAAAACCTTTCTGTCCCAGGAGACTCAGGTGCTTTGACACATCTCTAAGACAGCCACTGGAGAATGTAAGCCACGTTGCATAACACCTCGCCATACCTTGCATTGCCGCGCTGTCATGTTGGGTTCCATTGTGTTCCACCTCCATGTCTGGTATCCCAGCATCTGCAAGACACAATGTTCATGTAACTGCACAGGATTCACTCTGAATGACGGAATGAATATGTGCCTCAATGCAAGAGCGAAGCCCTGCTCACATCTTACCGTTGAGCATCCTGAGACCATCGCCTGAAGTGGCCTGTTTAAGTGCCTGCTCCACTTGTTCCCTCCTCTTTGATTCAAACTCAAGAGCTTCTTGCAATTTCCTCTTGGCTTTCTTCTCTTTCTTCAATCGCTTCTGAATGGTTGCTGGAAGAAGAAAAGAGGCAAGGAATGAAAAGCAGAGAACATCCTTACAACTGTAAAGCATAGAACATTTCTCAGTTGAGGTTCAAGGTTGGCTTCTAGTTCAGAAGACTAAGGTCCCCTCTTCCACTATGCATCCATCCATGGAAATTAGGTAACAATCGTGTGGCTATGAGTTATACTACCAATGTGAAAATGTAGTAATTTTTTCATTAGAAATACATATATCTTACCTTTCGATGAACCGTGCCCAAATGGGCTAATCATAACAATAACAAAATCAGCAACAGAAACAACAACAGAAACAACAACAAGAAGAGCAAGGACCTGCAAAGAATCTCAAAGCAGAATTCTCTGATCTTCAGATTTATTTCCATTTGAAAATGGGAATATTCAGTTTCATTATCACAGGAAATATTTTGCAAAATACAGAGTTCTGGTTTGTCTGTACTTTTAAATGTGAGTTTCAGAGTTCTCACACTGAGTCTTACCACAAAAGAGAATTTAATCACCTGAATTTTATCACCAATTTTAGTGGCACAACAGGAAAACAAACAACAGTTAGAATGATGAAGCAAGTCACTTGGGCAAGGTGTCCTCTGGAATCATCATCATCATCTTAGAGCTGGAAGGGACCCTATGGATCATCGAGTCCAGCCAAAAGTCTTGGCTGGTTATTAAGAACAATGAAAACTAGCCACCTGTTGTTTTAAATTCTTAAATAGAATAGAAATAAAATAGCAGACAGCCTTGTTTGGGGCAATTTGCACAGTTTACGTAGTTGTGCGATTTTGCACAAAGCAATTGCTTTCCTACCAAACAGGGTTCTTGAACCAAAAGTACAATCACAACCCAACACATTGTCCACTCCTAAAATACAGAACTGTCTTCTGAAAAAAAAAACACCATCAAATGGCTCATCAGAGAGCTTTTTGTTTTTTATTTGTTTATTACATTTATATTCTGACTTTCCTCCAATGAGCGAAAGGCAACACAATACACTTTTTATAATTGCTTTTTCTTCGTAACAGCTCTGCGGGACGGGTCACACCAATGGTCCCAGGTCACCCAGTGAGTTCCATGGTTCCGTCGGGAGGAGAAACTGGCTCTCCCTGGGCCAACCCTCTAATCACTACACGGTGTTTCAGAAAAAGATAATCGTTTGAGTAGAAAGATGTGACCTATTAGTAATACATGTTGCTTCAAGCACAGGGTGCAGGTACTAATTAATTAATTAATCATTGTCACTTATATCCTGACCGAATCAGTGGGACCATTACTCTGGGCATCCATTGCAATACAATAGAAACCCTCACCCCCACCCAACATTCCCCAAAATAATAGACAATACACCCCAAACTCATAAAGTAAAACAAACAGAATAAAGTGCTGGTGACAGCCTTCAGGTGACACAGGGTCAGGTCGGTGCGGCCATGCACAACAGCGAGGCCAAGGAAGACTGAGTGAAGTAGTACCTCTGTGTGTGTGTGTGTCGTTCTTCTGGCTTACCTCTACTTTGCAGTTCAGCTGTAAGTTGCCTTTCCAGGCTCTCTCTCAGTTCTCTCTCCCGACACAGTTCCATCTTCAACTGCTTTTTCTCTTGCTGGATCTGCTTTTCCTGGACCCGGGCATTATCTACAGCGACTTTCAGCAACCCCTGGGAAGGCGGGAAACAAAACAGGTGCAGACAAAAAACACAGTTGGGAAAACTAGCGCCTGCTTCATGGATCTGAGAGCTAGAATAACTGAGATTCGTGGAGTTTACATAAACTATGATTAAAACCTTGGAGAAGACAAGTCCAGACAAAGGAACAATTGGTGTTTTATTTTTTTGTTCGCGAACGTGTTGCATTCGTTCGCTGACCTTATTGTGGAAAAACAAAACAAAAAGCGTTAACTTGCAAGATGTTGGTGAATTGTGTAAAGTGGGGCTTGGCAACTTCTGAGGTTGTGCAAGGGGGGCACACTGGGCTCCTCCAGAATCTTCTAGGGTTTGCACCATCATTACTAAAATCTCAAGTCAGCTGCTGGTTTTCCTACCATTTCTGAGCCAACATTCGGTGGCAAAGGCAGCTGCTCCTTATGGTGCACCATAAAGGCCCTTCTCCTTTTATCCTACAGGCCTGCAGGCAGAGCATCCCTAGGACTTATGTCGCCCATCTCTGGTATAAAGATACCATATTTATTTATTTATTTATTCATTCATTCACTTTGTATCCTGCTCCCATTAGTATCACAGCACTACTTCTCCAGAAGTGAACCAAATGCAGCCCTCTGGATGTTGCAACACCTGGCATTTCTCCACTGGTTACAATGGTGAAGGCTGATGGGAGTGGCAGTCTGACCACATCTGGACAGCTTGCACTGTCTGGATAGCTCAGTGAGTTAGGTATCTGGCTGTAGAGCCCGAGGTTGGAAATTTGATTCCCCACTGTCTCCAGGAGGAAGAGACAGCCTGTGTAGCCTTGGGCAAGCTGCAGAGTCCTAGGGTATCACCAGAAGAAGGCAACAAGTATGCCTAGAAAGGTTCTCTGGAAAGGTTCACCATAAGTCAGAATTGATGTAAGAGCATGGAATTATTATTAGTCTACAGAACAGGAACACTTTACTACAGATCTGGATCTGGTTCATGAAAGGTCTTCAAATTCAAGCTGCACACATCAGTGTAAAGCCCTTTATGGAGCTTAGAATAGAAATACGATATCCATTTCATAGAACCTACACAGACAACAGTATCAATTTGCACAATCTCTTGAATGTGTAATGCAGATGTATGTTAAGAGAACCACTTGGGGGCCCCTGAGTATGTGTTTGTGTGAGTGTTGGAGTGTGCAGAAGCCCACTACTCAGTCTTCACCAGAATTAAGGGCCTCCAGATCAGGGCTGGCACAATTTGTACAGTTTCTGAGATACTCCAAACCGCTCCATTTGCAGGTTCAGAACATTATTGTGCATTTCTGGACCTCCCAGTACATACACAGATAAATAAAGTTCCCACAAAGAGTGGAGGAGTTCAAATGGCTATGACCTGGAGGGCTAAACAGCACCATAGTTGGGTGACCCCTCCACCCTCAGCCCACATAATAATCATCTTTCCGTAATTGCACACACACTCAATCCTAATCACGTAGTCTTTCAGGGAAGTTTGGTAAACAAAGTGAGAGAACAACAAAAAGAACAGGGGAAAAAAGCAATATTACAGAATGCAAAAAAGTTATCTAAACAGTGAGGCAGTTTCCCCTTTCCTCAATTCAAATTGCTGACCATTTTTAATCCTATTAATGCTCTGCCCCAGGGGTGAAAAGTGGCCCTTTGCTCTGCCCCATAGTTAACCTGGAAAGCACATATATGCTCCTGATTTGTTCCATTTTTGCATATCTGCCCAATATTTTTGCATATTTGTCCATAAGATCTATTGGGTTTTGGGGCAGGTGCGTAAGTATTTTACCTGTATATTGGTTAATAGAGTTTCTACTGACGACAATCCATCGGCAAAGAGGAAAGGTGCAGGGAAACCTGGGGGCAAAGTCTGTCCAGCCAGTTGGACCTTTTCGAGGGTCGGTTTCATGATGGGGATGGCGATTTGGACTTCTTCTGTAAAGAAAAGACAGAGAAGGATCATATTAAAAACAATCAACACCCTGCTTCTGGTAGGAATTGCTAAAGATAAATCCAAATGGACATTTTTTTGATAGGAATAATGTTAGAAAAGCTACATTGGATCAGACTGAAGGCTTGAACATAATGGCTAGTTACTTGAAATTAATTCCTACAATGATTGGGTGGAAGGTTGGAACTATAAGTAATTGTAAATGTTTTTTAAAGGAACTTTCCAAGGTCTGTCAAAAGCATACCTAGTCTAGCCTTCTGCTCCCACGATGGCCATATAGATATGAAAACAACATCAACCTTTTAGTTCTGTTGCCCAGCGGCTGGCATTGTGGATCAAGATTGTTCTCATCTTCCTCTCTAGACAGAACCTACCCCAGACATTTTGCTGCCTGAGACAAAGAACAAGATGGCACCCCTTCCATTCCATGCTCAAAAGCCAAATAAACGAGCAATGGAATCATTCTTCAAACCTGGTGATGGGAGAGCATCTTCTGTCCTTTGTCACTCCTCAAACGTGGAGAGGAGTGGAAGGCAGGGCAGTCATTTATCACACAGCTCTCCCTTCCAACACTTCCTGCCACCTCTCACCCTTTGCCGCCTGAGGCGACTCCCACACTCTGCATTATATATACCCATTAATTATCTGAGGCTTTGTAATTACTGTGTGACTACAGAATTTTTAAAGGGGAGGCAGTGTGTAGCAAAACCAACAAAGTCTGCCATTACAGAACACCTACAATCAACTAAATTTTTAATCTTCTTTTAGTAGCACAAAGAAGATTTAAAAAGAAATGGCATTCACCCTTCCATCGAAGAGAGCAAAAGAGCAAATATTTGATTCATTTCAATTGATCAGGAAGTTTTAAACAATTGTGATCAATGAACAAGAAGCAAAAATTATGCTGAAGGCAGTAGAAGTTTTATATCGCTTTCATTTTATGCCCCCAAAGCTGGTTGTTTCTACAGTATTTTAAATGTAACAGGATTATGGCTAATATTATACCTTTCAGCAGCATGGAATTACTTTTCATTACCTCATTCTATTTCCTACTCCATTTTTTTTTAAACCATGAAGTCCCAGAATCAAGGAATTTATTGTGTTTCTTTCTTTCCTTTAATTGTTCCCTTCAGAGGCTGAAAAATAACCTATTTTGATTGGGGACCAGCCGCCTGGTGGTTTTGTTCAGGAGAAAATTAATGTAGGGAATTTACTATTGATGAAAACGGCGGGGAGCTTTGATGGCTTTAAAAAGGAACTTATCTAGGGCCTGCCCTGACATTAGGCAAAGTGAGGTGGGCATTTTATCTTTAATCGCCCAGAAAAATGTCTTGCACCACCCCTGGATTTGGAAAATTTATGGAGCGCAGCCCAGTCAATAACTATCAGTGCCTCTATGTTTGGGTTCAGTCTACAGAGAGCTATACAACATTACTTTCTCAATATTAACTGCCCAAATGCCCAGCCAACATGACCACTGGCTAACCAATGCCTCTCCCAACTAGTGTGGCCACACTAGTTGCGGGACTGCAGGAGATGAAATAAAAAAACCAAGCTCTGAAATGAAGAAGCCAGGCTGGTGTCAGGAATATCAAAATATGACCACATCTCATCTGTATTGGCGCATTTACACTGGCTTCTGGTAGGCTTCTTGGCCACGTTCAAGGTGCTTATGTTGACATTCAAAGCCCTAAAGGGTTTAGGACTTTGCTACCTATCTGAGTGCCTCTCCTTCAAAACGATCCCCCATCCCACCCACACCGCACAAGCCGGGATGCTACGGCTGGCCACCCTGAGAGAGACCCAGAAATCAAGAACTCGGAACTGGGCCTTCTCTGTGATGGCCACCTCATTGTGGAATTTGCTCCCAGACAAGGTGTGACAGATCCTTTCCCTCTTTGGCTTCAGAGAACAAGGGAAGACATAGCTATTCCCACAGTTCTACAGCCTTACCCTGGATTAATGTAGGTTTTGATTACTAATATCCCATTATTTTTGGCACAATTGTCTCTGTTCTGTGCCATCTTTTGTGCTAGCTATTTTTTTTTTACATAGTCAGTTGACATTTGGCTTTATTGTTTGACATTGTAACTTGATGATTATTGTAGTTTATTTTATATTTATGTTGTGATATTGTAAGCCACCCAGAGTAGTGGCCTAGCCACTAAATGGGTGTGGTAAAAATTTAAATATATAAATAGCCAGTGAATTAATTGCTCGTGATTGAGACAAACAAGGGAAATCTACTCTTTCTGCCTGTTAGTACAGCGTTATGAAAGTTACCAAAGTGGTGGCTGAAGTCCTGTTGCTTAGCATGGTAAGTTGCACTACAGCAGGGCCATTGAATCTGTGGGTATTTGGTGAATCGTGAAAACAAAACATAGTGTGCTGCTTATATATTGCCCCACAGCGCTTAAAGTTCTCTCTGGTCGTTTTGCAATTTAATTATGCAGGCTACAAAATGTTCATTCCCAGTGAGATGGGTACTCAATTTATTGACCTCGGAAGGATGGAAGGTTGAGTCAACCTCAAGCCCTGAGCCCAGGATTAAACTCAGGTGATGAGCAGAGTCTTCACTGCAGTACTGCAGTTTAATCACTGCGCCATGAGGCTCCCCCTCCATTAATTTCCATTGATTCAAACAGGCCAAATCTAGTTGCAACTTGCTCTCCTGAGGAACAGGATTTAAGCCCCTGTCTGTTGGACCCTGTGTGCCCAGTTCTTGGTGGTCCTATACAAAGGTTGCAGCAGTAGCGACACTTGTGAGTCTAACCACTACGTAAATTTACCACAATCCTCACAGTTCCACGTTGGGCATTGTGGGGATACCTCAGTGTAGGGATGTAAATCCCCACTTGTCTTACCCTTGCAATCAAGGATAAGGAACGGCAAACTGTCTCCTTGCCAGTAAGATGGCAAGATTTTCTTTCTGGTGTTTTTGATGGGAGTTCATTGTCAAGAACAATTTTTACACAGATGGCAGCAAACCAAAATGGCCACAGCTTCGTTCTACAGACTTCTGAATTAGAAGCATTTGAAGGGCGATCTGCACCTTCCTGAAGAATCACACACTTTTCTTCACAAAGAGAAGGTACCCCAGTTTTGTGCAGTCATCTTTTTGTTAAACTGCAGAGACCTTGACGGGGAGAAAAAGGGGTCCTTTGTCTTATTCTCACCTTCAAGGTGAGAAATCTTGCAGTAGTTGAAAATTCCTCCTTGAAGTGTCTTGTCTTGTCAAGATGGCCTCGATCAGTGAGAATGAGGGACTTAGCAAGTATTTGCCACATCCATGCTTAAATGGGAGGTAGACCAGCCACCTACTGCTTCACGGAAAGCTTGCTGAGACAGCCCAAAACATCTGGAGTGTGCAGATTGGGGAAGACTTGTTTAGAAGACGGAAGGCCCCAAAGACATCTTACAAGAAACAGCTGGTTTGTTTCTGTATTCATTTACTACACAAACCACCCCCCAAACACCATGTGTTTTCTGTATTACAGACATCTCCGCTCAGGGTGTGTTTTGCATTGAGTTTGGAATGCTTTAACTACAAAAGATTACTCAAGAATTATTAATGAGGTTCTTGCCGTTTCATCCTTTCAGAAGAAGGTATCGCCAACCTCTCGGAAACAATCCTGTGGTTACACATAGGGAAGAGCACCCTCCCCCTTCAGAGTCAAAGACTGTATAATTTCCCTTGTTTAAGTATTTCATATTAAGGACTAGGTTCTTAAAACTAATTTTCCTGTGCCAAATTCAGGGATGGAAGGTAAGCCAAAAAGATCTTCAAGGATGAGAGAGAAAGAGAAGGCGGGCGGGAGAGAGAGCGACGGATGAATTGTGGATAAACTGCTTAAAACAATCTGGAAACCACACGTGTGGGGGTCTTGAGGCGAGGGAAGTAATGCTATTAAAACGGCCAAAAGGAAAATTCATATTGACTGAGGAGACAGGACACGCACGGTCTATGGTTTGTAATGTTGCTGTAGTGCAGATTGAAGTTTCAAAATAGCATTAGTCTTCTTTAAAGAGATAGACACGGCTAAATTAGGTGCGGCTGGCTGCAGTGAGGATCAAATGCAAAGAGAAATCATATTTCACCCCAGCTAGTCAACAGCAGGAAAATAAATAGAAATCTAAGAGCTATGCAGGCAATGATTCATTTTGATAATCTGGCCCAAGAGAGGCGCAGAGAGACAGCATCCAGATCTAAGCTCCCGACCAAAAGACAAATAGGACACAGAGGGTGGGGACCAGGATGACAGCCTGGCAGAGGTCACATCGATTTCGAGCTGCCGTTCTCGCACAGATGAGATAACCTTGCACTCCATTTGGCCCATTGTTCATATCCGACCTGTCCCGCGAGCCATAAATTTCCGAGTCCCCGAAAAAGGGGCAGTAAAGAAGAAGGATTCTACTTATGACTTCTTATGATTAAGTTTTTTGGGCTAACCAAACATGCTTTGCTGACCAAGGTCACATTGCATGTTAAAGTCTGTAATAGCTGGGGAAAAGCTAGGAGAACTGTATTACGGTTGCATGTCTCTCTGCGGCGAAGGGGAGGAAAGCCGCCTTGTCAAAACATTCATCATTTTTCCCCCCTGATTGAAATCACACACTGCGAAGATGAATGATCAAAGCATTAGAAATCTATTTCAATCTTGTAATAGGTCTTCACATCTGAATGGTGTCTCCCTTCTCAACTGCCTTCTACAGAAGTACGGAAAGACAGAGAAAGAAAGAGAGAAAGAGAGAGGAATAAGTCTGTATTTGATAATTTTTAAGATCCTTAAAAATGAGAAAAAAAGAGGGGAACAAGCTTACAAGACAACTCTATTAATGTCTACTCCAAAGTAAGCTGAGCTCAACAGAGCCGAATTCCAGGTAAGTGGGCAGAGGGCAGTGGTTTTAATTGGTAAAATGGTAAGTGTTTGAGAGGTACAGCAAACGTCCCTCTTTCTTCTGTAGCTGAGAAACAAACTTTTTTTCATTTATATTTGGATTTTAACATCTGGTATTCACAGTGGAGGGACGTGGGTGGCGCTGCGGGTTAAACCGCAAAGCCTCTGGGCTGCAAGGTTGAAAGATCAGCAGTTCGAATCCACACGACGGAGTGAGCTCCCGTCGCTTGTCCCAGCTCCTGCCAACCTAGCAGTTCGAAAGCATGTAAGAATGCGATTAGAGAAATAGGTACCACTTCGGTGGGAAGGTCACGGCGTTCCGTGTCTAGTTGCGCTGGCCACGTGACCACGGAAACTGTCTTTGGACAAACGCTGGCTCTATGGCTTGGAAACGGGGATGAGCACCGTCCCCTAGAGTCGGACACGACTGGACAATTTGTCAAGGGGAACCTTTACCTTTTCACAGTGCATACTTTTTTTAAAAAGAAGTTTTAAACACACATACATTGCAAGAGGGGAGTAAACAAGAGATAACATTAGAACAACGATTACCTAACCAAGGGCGTTAAGCAATTTTATTTCTATCAGAGCAAAGCGAAGACTGCTTTAATGGAGCCTGTTTGTAAAACTGGCCGTATGTCGTAATAAAATTCTGTAATGGATCCAGAGCACTCTTGAGTTCCTTGAAGAAGATGCATCCAGGTGAGATGGGGTAGGGTTTAAGGCATAAGGCCCAGAATCAATGCAATAGGGCCCCAATCCAGAAGACATTGGAAATATTACTTCTTTGGACTACAAATCCCAGAATCCTGCAGCCAGCAGGGCATTTCTGCTCCTGAACAGTCACACAAAAAACTGTGAGGGATCCTGTAGGGGAATTATTCCGTTGTCACATTTTCATCCCAACCAACTAGCCTGTCCCACTTCTTTCATTGGACAAAGTCCAGAGACAGAGACCATGCACAGCCAGTCATCCCACTAAGGGTTTAAGCTAAAAAAAGAAAGAGTTGAGGGAGAGCAGGTCTCCTAACAAGCAAGGATAGCTCTTTGTTCTCCCTGCTGCATTTCTGTGTTGCTCATGAAGAAAGACACTTTACCTTCTCAGTGGCTGCCTGGAAACCAAGCAGGCTGGGTTTCCTTCCTTGGCTAGCCTGCTTGCTCTCCTGCATGGAATTCCTGATCACCCAAGGCGACCAGGCAAGCATGGATAAACAGAAAGCTGTTGTGCATAACATCTTTGCCTTTTGATTGGTCGGGTTTAAGACCTGCAGATGCCCCGTGTTATTTTCCAAGTCGCTGCTTTCAAAACCACAGCAGCTTGACGGTTCCCTTTCTGTTTTAGATCTGTCAGATCCTCCTATCACGAGAGCTGCTTTTAAGAGAGGTCTTTTGAAAGCGTACCCCCTTCCCAGTCCTTTATGTATCTGAGACTCCACGGCTCTGATGCCATGGAACTTTACTGACATCTTCAGATCTTCAAGGACAAGGGTATCTACCTTCAATGACTTACTTGCACCATGTCCTCCTCGTGCCCCAGACGCCCGCTTTCCCTGCCTCACTGCCCGGAGGGGAACTGTTCTTTTCATCAGCGAAAAAGAGGAGTGTCTTCTCCTAACCTGGCAGAAGTCAAGCCGCCCCAAATTTACTGCTTTAACCTTGCAGTTCAGGCGCCAAATCTAAAGTCCTGGCTGTTTCTCTTAATTATACCTTCTGAATGCAAAGGGTCAAAATGAATGCAATTTGAGGAGCGACTGATTAATCTGGTGGCCGAGTTTTAAATCAAATTTTGGAATCATTGCAAAGACGTGATTTATATCGCCTGATGTCAGTGCACATTCACACGCACACCCCTTTGCTTTTTCTCACTGGGGTGTGTGTGCAATTGGTGTCAAGTGCTTAAGCATTATGGAGACATTTCCAGGACATTCTAAAAGCTTTGCAGATTATATCAAACTGGGAAAGGGACGAACCTGGGAGTTACCTTATTTGCTGCCTCCCTATTATTTATTAGAATAATTTACTATTCATACAAAGCAGGGGTGGGCAACCTCCAGAGATCTGAGTGCCTCGTATGCCCATCCTTGGATTCTGGAGGGCTACACCAGTTGTTTTTTGAACTGAAGAAGCCCCCTTGCACCCTCTAATGGCCTAATTGTTTTTTTCCCTAATTGCGGGCTACATTATAGGGCATCAGAATAACAACAGGAAAATAATTCTCTGCCCCAAAGAACACACTGCCTAAAAGGCGATACAAGCAGCAGAGAGAAAGGTGGAAGAACAAGCAAACAGAATAAGGCCTTAGTTGGTTGTACTTAGTCAGGGTAAAACTAGTTGAACGCACAGGGCTTTTCCCCCCCCAGAAGTGCCCCCAAGTGGTGAATGATGTCTGCTACAACAGTGATCACCAACCTTTTTAACACCGCGGACCGGTTGGGGAAGGCAGGGCAACCCCCCTGCGCTCATGCATGAAGGAGTGGGGGCGCTCGAGTGGGCGCGCACGCACTCGCGCGCATGTGCAAAGGGCAGGGGGCGCTCGGGGGGCACTTGCGCGTGTGCGCGAAGGGATGGGGTGCTCTCGCGTGTGCGCACTTGCACACATGTGCAAAGGGGCTGTGCGGGGGGGGAGTGCGTGCGGAGGGGCTTGGGAGATCTGTCTCCGTGGCCCGGTCCGGCCCAGGCCATGGACCGGCACTGGGCCGCGGACCGGGGGTTGGGGACCCCTGTGCTACAAGAAATGATTTCCCCACCACCACCTTCGTATCTAGCATCTAGCGTGATTTTTTCGGTGTGTGTGTGTGTGTGTGTGTTTGAATGGTGGAATCTACACAGGCTTAATCTGTAAATCTAACTGCGGAGGCACAGATCTTTTGAGGAAATCCCACTTGGGGAGGTTAATTGTAATATTCAGGAATATTCATTCCTGTTAACACTGAATGTGATCCTTGGAATTGCCAAAAAGATTTGTCAAATATTCTGCCCTGAAATAGCTCTTTGATGGTTTACAGTCTCCGTATCTGGCGTGAGAGCAAAAACACCAGGAGTAGTCTTAAGGATTACAGGTTGGGAGTTGAAGAGAAGATGACAAAACCAAATCTTTCTTTGTTTTTAAAATAATTGCCCAATATCAAGGTTCCCTCTAAGATGTGTGCCTGCACATGTGTGACTCCACCTCCCCTCCACACAGGGCTCCTCCTCCTTTGCGCACCCATGGCGATCGTTTTCAGCCCCTTTGGTTATGGTCGTGACCGAACCCCACATGTGGGGGGGGGGCACCGTCACATGCCCACAGGGGGGAAATTGCCTGCGAGGGGCAGAGCCCCACCCGGTGGGGCTGAAAATTAGAAGGAACATTGTCCAGTATGCATTTGAGGACTGGGACCAAGTTGTGGGGAAAAGGGGATTGGAGCGTAGAGGATTCAGAAAGTCACAACCTTACACGATGGGGAGAAAAAAATAATGCTCCCGTTTCCTGAGCCCACGGCCCATGATCCCAGCCATGTTTTTGAACGAGGTGCCCAAATGCAAATATGCATTTGCTTCTACCAGATTCGTTGGATGTGTATGGAGCACAGCAACTATAACAAAGGATTACTGGGATACATGATGGTGATTTTTAAATTTAATTTAATTAAAAAAAAATTCTTGGAAACTATGGGGATGAATGTCTCCCTCCCTCCCTCCCAAACACAAATACACAAAGAAAGAAAAACAGGCAGACAGATACAGAGAGAGGGAGAGGGAGAGAGAGAGATCATACATTGCTGAAAAAGATGAAATCCCTCATTAAAAAAGGCATAGGTTTATAAAAAGTCTGCATTCTACTTGGTGTAGATGCAAATTTAATAACTCTGATTTAAGAAGAAGTATAGTATGCTTGAAATGTGGTGCTTTGTGGATATCCTGGACTGTCTGAAAGAGGAAAAAAGTGGGTCCTAGATCAAATCAAATCAAGCCTGAATTGACTCTGGAGGCAAAAATGTTGAAACTGAGTTTGTCCTACTTTGGGCAGATCCTAAGAAGGCAGGATTTTCTGGAAAAGACAGTCAAGCTGGGAAAAGGTGGAAAGCAGCAGGAAAAGAGGAAGATCAAATACGAGATGAATTGACTCCCTAAAGGAAGCCACAGGCTTGAGTTTGCAAGAACTGAGCAGGGCAGCTGAGGACAGGATGTTTTGAAGAGAACTCATTCATGGGGTTGCTGTAGATGACAGTGACTTGATAAGACACAAAAACAACAACAACGTACATATATTCCCAGAGTGGGAAATACAGCCAGAGTCTGGAAGATTAGGGCTAGGTTCCCATATGACCCTTTAGCCCGTGGTCCCGACGTTAGCAGAACCTCCCTGTAGCTCTTTTCTATGAACTGGAGGTAGACTGGCAGCCTTCAGAGTCCTCTCCTTCTTAAAGTACGACACAACCATGCTAGCTATTCACACATGTCCTACAGATCTATTCCTGTCAAAAGAGTTTTTATCTAAAATTAGAAAAGCTAGCACTTACAAAAGAGTAGGACAAAAGCACAAAGAGAATGCCACAATGGAGAAATACACCAGCAGAATGTAAGGTGACAATTTACGCTTGCGCAAGGATCTGTCCACTTGTTAGCAACAATGCCTAGATAATTTATACAGTCCTGACATTTAACTCAACACAGCTCCCATTAATAACACCGAAAATTATACCTATTTATAACTGCACACATACTTACAGTATGGTTTGATGCCTTAAGTTATTGTCAACAGATTTTGGGAGGGAAAAAAGCTACAGTCATTTGGCATTCAAGGTGAAGGCTTACCTTGTGTGGGGCAGCGGATAGAGGGGGCAGTCTGGAAATTGAGAGACCTGAGTTCAAATCCCTGCTCAGCCACGGAAACTCATGGGATGTGTGCATGTGGCAATGATAAAACCACTCCTTAAATATCCCACTTACACTGAAAACTCTATTAGGGTCACTATAAGTTGGATGCAACTTGACAGCACACAACACAGACACAAAATGAAGGAAAATACCAACCTTCTACGTATAATTTTGGGAGATTCTTGGATAAGAATTAGGCAGAAAAAAACACAGTTGACTCAAGATTGTGGGAAATGTAGATCTGTAACGCCAAAAAAAACGAGAAAAAAAACGCAGCTTCTCCTCCTTCCTTATATTTATATCCCATCTTTTCTCCAATGAAAATGTTGTAGGGAACAACGACAGCCACTCTTTGTGGCCTTCATAGATCTAACAAAGGCCTTTGATTTGGTTAGCAGGGACAGCCTTTTAAAAATACTTCCCAAGATTGGATGTCCACCTCGACTCCTTAACATCATCAGGTCCTTTCATGAGGAAATGAAGGGCACTGTAGTTTTTGATGGCTCAACATCAGATCCCTTTGACATCTGAAGCAGAGTGAAACAGGGCTGTGTCCTCACGCCGACCCTGTTTGGGATCTTTTTTGCTGTCATGCTGAAGCACGCTTTTGGAACTGCAACAGAAGGTGTCTATCTCCAGACTAGATCAGATGGAAAGCTCTTTAATCTCTCTAGATTGAGAGCAAAGACCAAAGTCCAGCTGAAATGCATGCGGGACTTCCTCTTCACCGATGATGCAGCCGTTGTTGCCCACTCTGCTGAAGACCTCCAACAACTCATGAATTGTTTTAGCAAGGCCTGCCAAGACTTTGGATTAACAATCAGCCTGAAGAAAACACAAGTCATGGGCCAGGGCGTGGACTCACCTCCCTCTATTGCCATCTCTACACAAGAATTGGAGGTTGTTCATGATTTCGTGTACCTTGGCTCAACGATCTCTGACACCCTCTCTCTAGATGTCGAGCTGGATAAATGCACTGGCAAAGCAGCTACCACGTTCTCTAGACTCACAAAGAGAGTATGGCTTAATAAGAAGCTGACGGCATAGACCAAGATCCAGGTCTATAGAGCCTGTGTCCTGAGTACACTCCTGTCCTGCAGTGAGTCCTGGACCCTTTGTGCACGGCAGGAGAGGAAGCTGAACACCTTCCATATGCGTTGGCTCCGACGCATTTTTGGTATCACCTGGCAGGACAAAGTTCCAAATAGAGTAGTCCTAGAACAAGCTGGAATTTTTAGCATGTATACACTACTGAAACAGCGACGTCTACGTTGGCTCGGGCATGTTGTGAGAATGGCTGACGGTCGGATTCCAAAAGATCTCCTGTACGGAGAATTAGTGCAGGGAAATTGCCCCAGAGGGAGACCACAGCTGCGATACAAGGATATCTGCAAGCGGGATCTGAAGGCCTTAGGAATGGACCTCAACAGATGGGAAACCTTGACATCTGAGCGTTCAGCCTGGAGGCAGGCAGTGCAGCATGGCCTCTCCCTTGTCCAGCAGGCCGAGACAAAGAGGCCGTCCCGAAACCAGCAAGGTCAGGGAGCTGGACAGGGAACAGATTGTATTTGTCTTCAGTGTGGAAGGGATGGTCACTCTCGAATTGGCCTCCTCACCCACACTAGACGCTGTTCAGAGCACGTTACCATAGTCTCTCGAGACTGAAGGATGCCTACATTTCTCCAATGAAGTCAAAGCAACTCACAAGACTTTCCTCCTTCTTCCTTTATCCCCACAACAATCCTGTGAGGTACGTTTGGCTGAGAGAACTTGGCCAAAACAAGGTTACTGAGGGTAAGCTGGTCGTGTTTTGAGGGGTCTCCAGCACCTTCAGGGCCCCACAAATGCCCAATTTTTGAAAAATAGAAAAACAGCCACTAGAGGGCAGAAAGGGGCCTTTTCAGTTTTTAAAAAATCTATTTTTTTCCATTTAAATCAATATTACTTTAAAAAAAAAACCCTACTGTAGTAATATTAAAGTGCACAATCACTGCATTAAAATGTTTTTAAATAATTTTTTAAAACATCAAACCTGCCAATTAGCCTCTTTGGCTACATCTCCTCCGCCCTTTCACCTCATGCTCTTCAGAATATGGCCGCCAGAAAACCGGAAAAATGGCCGTTGGGACCGCCTAGCCATACTCTCTAGGCCAATTAAATATTTCTATAATTTGTCCTCCTTGGTGTATGTTATATTTTGCTTGTACTCTTCTTGTTTTCAACATTTCTATATTTTAATTATAAGATGCTTTATGTTTGTGAAGAAAGGGTCAGAGGAACTGATGAGATGATGATGACTGATGACCATTATCATCATTGTGATCAACAACAACCAACTAGCGCTATATGGAGAAACTGACCTGGGGTGAGACCGTTTCCTACATGCTTAGAAGCTTCGTCAATTTGCATGTAATTTCTCCCTGTTCAATATACAAACGTCTCATAAAGCCAGTTTTTCTTTTCAGCTCAAATAAGATTGTGTTGATGCTGATGCTGCTCACTAAGAGCTTCTTTTTTTTTTAAATCTCACATGGGTAGGTGAAACATGCCAAGAAAGGGGGGGGGGGAATATTCTAAAGGATCTTGAGTTTCCTTGGCAGATACAGCTTTTCCATATTAATGTCAAGATGAATTTTTTTCCCCAGCTATTTTGTTGCAAATATTTATGACTCCATATGGAACAACAGATGTTCAAGGAAATGCATGGCAGAGAAGACTTCATTTTCAGCAATTATCCCACTACTTGTTGTCACACTGTAGGTGGTTTTAGTGCATCTCTTTAAAAAACCACCCGGTCCCTCTCACTTACTGTAAGAACAGCAGAGATCATTACACGCTTCTCCTCCTCCCCTTTGCTAAACACGTTGGCATAGAAATAAGTGCCATTTATTTCGCTGAGTCTTCATTCCGTGCAAAGAATGATGGGTAGCCTGAGCCAGGATCAGGTCCAGAGGACCTGACATGCAGCCCTATTTATTGATTGGATATGATATGATATCTCCCTTCTCATCCAAAACTGAGATACAAGGCAGGCAACAGCAAGATCCCAAACAGGTGCAGATATGCATATGGAATTGTTCAAAAATTAAATTATAATATGAAAAGGAAAGGAAAGCAATTTAAAAGCAGATTACTAGTGAAAATGCAATGCTCAACCATTGAACGTTCCTTTCTCTACAGCTAGTCTGCTGCCAAAGGTCTGCTTGAATAATGATGATGATGATGTATTTGCCTGCCAGGGGAAAGAAGGCAGGGGGAGGGTGCAACAACTAACACCAGTTGCTTTCAAAGTAACTTTAAAAGCATCCAAAGATATTTGGACAAGAATTTCTCAGGTTTTATGCTATTCTTTTACCAGTCATAGCTGGTATTAGGGAATTATTTGATTTGTTTCTTCTATACCTTTACAAATATTTCCAAGGTACAATATCAAAACTGGCCTCTAGAGGGAAGCAGAGAGTACTTCCCTGTATTTTTCTGGCATATTAGTACCAACAATGCAAATATTTACTTGCAGAAATATTTACTTGCAACTATAACAGAACAACAATGGAAAGGTAGCAGCCAAGAAGCAATGAGTGACGGAATGTAATGAGAGTTCTGGTTATCATGTTCTTTACATGGTGATGGAGCTCAGTTTGTTATGACTAGAGAAGAAATGATTATGAGAGACGAAAAGATGAACATTTTTATATATCTGATGCCTTGTCAAATAAATGATGATGGAACTCCTCTTGTTTTCTGTTGTCTTGAGGATCAACAGCTTGCTTGATAGCTCAGTAACTTAGGCATCTGGCTACGGAGCCAGAGGTTTGGAGTTCAATTCCCCACTGTGCATCCTAAAAGAACCAACCTATGTAGTCTTGGGCAAGGTGCAAATTCCCAGGATGCCCTCAGAAGATGGGAATGGTAAACCACTTACCTAGAAAGCCCTGAAAAGGGTCACCATAAGTAAGGATTGATTGGAAAGCACATACTTATTTTCAGATGGTCAACTGCCAGTGACACTGTAATATTACATTTCCTCCATCAGAAGAAGGGTCCGGCTGGTGACTCCTGAGTTGCTTTCTAACTCAGATTCTGGGAATCCCATGTTAATTTTGCACTTACATTCATACTGATACCTTGTATCAGTGAGTCTTATGGCGCAGTGGTTAGATTGCAGTACTGTAGCCAAACTCTGCTCATGACACGGGGTTCAATCCCACGTAGCCAGCTCAAGGTTCACTCAGCCTTCCATCCCTCTGAGGTTGGGAAAATGAGTACCCAGCTTGCTGGGGCGGCAATGTGTAGCCTGAGTAATTAACTTATAAACTGCCCAGAGAATGCTTTAAGCGCTATGGGGCGGAATAGAAGCAGCACGCTTTGCTTGGCATGTATGTAGACCAATTTTTAAAGGCAACAAAAAACAAAACAAACAACAAAACACAACCCTCTGCATGAACCACAAGAACAATCTAGCACAGGAAAAGTCCCCACATTCATCTGCAGCAGAACTGGGGGGAAATAACAGATATGCAATAAGCCCACTGGGAGTAAAGGAGGTTCAAGGAAGCAAAATGACCCAAAATAGAGTCCTCTGGGGATCTGCCTAGCCATTCCTAGGCAAACATATTTTTTGCAGGGAAGGAGAGAAAGAGAAATTGAAGGTGTGGCACTCCAATGACCTGGGATGGTGGCAGCCTCTGACCCCTGGAACTTGCCCATGATGGGAAAGAGCAAACATGAGGAATATATTTCATCTTGAGGGCCAAATTCAATGTCCGAGTAGTTCTCAGGGGATAAGCGCAAGAACAGGTGGGGCCAGAAACAAACGGATGAGGAAAATAATGCCAACATGTTTTAGAGTTTTTAATGTCAGCAGTTAAGCTCTAGGACAATGGTTCCCAACCTTGGGTCCCCAGATGTTCTTGGACTACAACTCCCAGAAATCTTGGCCAGCACAGCTCGTGGTGAAGGCTTCTGGGAGTTGCAGTCCAAGAACATCTGGAGACCCAAGGTTGGGAACCCCTGCTCCAGGAGGAGCGTTTCAGTCTTTGAGAGTGGCAGTGGTGGGGTCTTATAAAAGCTGAGGAATCACCAGATCACAGTGCCAGCAGGAAGGGGAGCATGGTTTATTGGGGCTCCTGGCAGAGCCTCCAAGGACACTACAATCAACCCCATGGGTTGAGGTTCTCCACTGTTCTAGAGCTCCACTTTGCAGGTTAAGACTGCTTGTGGTAGGAAACAGATCTCCTCCTAAGGATGCTCTCACTGAGAAACACCTGATGAATTTCTTGCAAACAATTCCACCTAAATCATCACTTAAAACAGTTTGATAACATCTGCCTTTTAGCACCTCTCCCTGGGAATGAGAGGTCCACTGGCACAGACAGAGGATTAGTCCTCATGGGTGATAATACAGCACAACAATCTATTGATTTGGGCAAAAGCTAGGTTTCAAACCATATTACTTCAGTTCTCCTGGGAAAAGACAGATAACAGAAATGAAGAACCCCTCCCCTCCCTTACAGACAATCTCAAAAGTTTAAGATCACGTTGACCGATCCAGAGCACGTCTAACTATAAGTCTTGCATTAATAAAAACAAGCAACATTTGTGCCAAACTACGCTGGAAACCATTATGGTTATGGCAGAAATCAGGCCAGACATATGCAAGACTCCTGGAAACTTTAAAGGCTATTGTAAAGCTGAAGTTCTTAACATATTAGCAATATATGGCGACAAGTTAAACCCTTTGGACCCTGAATCAAAAACAACAATAAAAATATTGGGAGCAGATAGGAAACGGTGTTTCCTACTTCCTGTTTTATTAAGGTTTATTTTACAACTGTATTAAACAGGTTATAAAGGACAATCCCCCTATTATACCCTTCCTTGGTTAGACTTAATAAATATTATATCCCATGCTATCTATTAAAGCCAAGCCATGGAGAATATAAGTGAGGTAGTAATCTCCTCCAGAGATGTAAAATATCCTTAATAAACTTGGGGTGTATAACAGTCAGGGACGAACTACTCATGTCTGCTTTAATAAAATAGTACACTTAAAGCGGCATTACTCTTAAGGTGCTGACGTTCCCACTGGCGTTCACACGCATATCTTTTCAAAGCAATACTGCTTGTTAAAAAACAGCCCAGATATCTCCAAGCAATTGAGAGTTTGTGTCCAAGCAGATCCCGGGTTTGTCGAGAAAGCACCTAGGGAGCAATAAAGCTGATAGGAAACATATTTCTCTGTGGTATTTTAGCACTGTGAAAAATTCAATCACAGGGAAAAAATGTTTAGCTGTAAACATTTGAAGAGCTGTATAAAAGCAATAGCTTTCCCACAGCACCTGCTTAAATAATTTTAAGGCACAGAAGAGAAGGTCCTCCATCACACCACCTACCTCCAAAAAAGCCATTGAGAATGTGGTCTATTAATTTCCCTCATGATTGGGTTCTTTTAATAAACTGGGATGCTTATCAAGATAATGAAAGGGTCGTTAGAAATGGCTACAACTTTCAGACTTTTTTCAGAACAGAGACAGACAAATGGCCATCTCTCCACATGGTCTGTTTGCAATGGCTTTGAATAACAATGAAAACGCAACCATGATATAATGGCTAGAACATTGTTCTAAGAATAGGGAGATTTGAATTACAATCCCCCTGAGGTATGAAGCTCTTAGGTGGACCTGAACTGTCCTCGATTTGTAGTCTAACCTTGTGGCTGTGCAGATAAAACCTTGTGTGTGAAGATAGGATCTTTGAATGCTCTCCCTCTCCTAACAGTAGTAAACAATTAGGCAAATTCCATGCCTATTTTTTTTGTGTGTCTTCCAAACCAGGCAGTGAAGTTACACCAGAGCTGGAGGGGAAAAAAATGGTTTTCTTAAACTATAATTCCCAAACTCTCAACCAGAAAGCCAATTAGTTGGTAGAGGTTTTCTGGGTGTGTTTCTGTAGCAAGGGTTGGAATTTTTACACACACACCTCTTGAGACTAGAGATGGGCATGAACCTCAGTTTGGAGGTTCGTGCTGGTCCGTATGCGTGACACCACAGGTGTCAGACGTTTCCTTCCCCGGTCTCCCCGGCTGGATCCCCCACTCACCAGCCTGTGCGTGCTCTCCTCCTCCTCTCTGGCCATTCTACCAGTCTCCGGCAGGAGCACAGGCTTCCCTCCCACCTCCTCGGATGACCACCCACTCAGACAAGGAGGCTGGACAGGCAAACCCGTACTCCTGCTGGTTGAACAGCTGAAAAGGAAGAGGAGAAGAGCGGGCTTGACTGGTGAGTGGGTCCTTGGTCGGCAAGGACAGGGAAGGGAACACGTGGCACATGTGGTGCCGTGTGTACAAACCGGCATGCCCCTCCGAACCAAAGTTCATGCCCATCTCTACACGAGACCAAAATCTGCCAAACCTTGCCGCAGAGACTCTTAGAGGCCCAGCCTTGAGAAGACCTGGATTGTCTCTCACAGACATGAATCTTTGGTCTACAGTTTTTGCCATGAAGGAAGTGTGCTTAGCCTGAGGAACTGGATTTTAGGCACAAAAGCTTGCGACTTATTTACTTTTTCTTAGTGGTCCAGTAAAAGGCATCACCCGCTCTTGCATTACTTTATTCCGTCATATGTTTAACCTTCCAGAAGAATCTCAGGACTTCCTGGAAAGAGACTTCAGAAAGCCCTGCTCTGCAGTTATTGTTAGATGGGTACCACAACGTGTGTGTTTTTTTACAATGGAGGAACAAGCAGTAGGATCCATGCACATCCAGACAGCTACGCAATCATAACAAACCAGAAAGTTTATCAATCTTGATCATCACCTGTACAGAGTTTTGCTTGGTGTCCCCCCCCCCCTCCCTCCACCATTTCTTGTGAAGACGGCAGAAAAATTGGGCCATTCAGTCTTTCAGATTAATGAAGTAGTGTATAACCTCTGTAGTTCAATTGTTCTCAAACAATAAAACATGTTCCTGGTTTTACGGCCTATTCTGTTTCGATTTATACCCTACAGTAATAGCTTTTGACTGAAAAAGCTACTTGTTCTATTCCTCAACGGGTGGGCGGTGGAGGGGGGAGAGTGTATCCTAAGACCATGTAAATTGGACAGTGAGCCTGGAAGTAAAATAAAAATAAGTAATGAACTATATAAAACCTTAAATTACCCAAAGAAAACATTCAAATTGTTAACAGCATGTAGGAATATTTACTTGTGGCTCTATTAAGAACTGCTGGCAACCCATCATAATGAGAACAACTTGTGAGAAGGCAGAGCTGCCCACCAGAAAGTATTTAACTACTCCGAGTTATAAAACCATGTTTCTTCAGGTAACTGCACGACCAGAATCTGCATATTACATTCTTGGACAGCTGCCAGGGCTGAAGCCACATCTGGGGCCTCCCCTAGCTGGGAGCCAGAGCTGCCATTTTGATTGCCCACACCTCCCCTGAGTGATAAAAAATATGGGTATTGTGAGGAATTAGAAAATATAATGAGATGTAAGGAAATATAATGAGATGCACTGGAGACCAAGATCAAGATCATCCACACTCTTGTATTTTTGATCACCGTGTACGGGTATGAAAGCTGGACAGTGAAGAAAGCTGACGGGGAAAAAAACTGATTCATTTGAAATGTGGTGCTGGAGGAGAGCTTTGTGCGTACTGTGGATGGCTAGAAAGATGAACCAGTGGGTCCTAGAGCAAATTAAGCCTGAACTATCTTCTGGAGGAAAAATGTTGAAATGGAAGCTGTCCTACATTGGGCACATCACGAGAAGGCAGGATTCTCTGGAAAAGACAATCATGCTGAGAAAGGTGGAAGGCAGCAGGGAAAGAGGAAGACCACATACGAGAGGGACTGACTCCCTAAAGGAAGCCAGTGGCTTGAGCTTACAAGGGCTGGTTAGGACTGTTGAGGACAGGACATTTTGGAAATCGCTCATTCATAGGGAGCGACTTGACGGCATATAACAACAAATTGCAAAGTATAAAAATGGTGTCTTCCAAGTCCACTGGGTTGATGATGCAGCCAAGTGAGCCACAAGGAGAACCATAACGTACCTCAAGTTGAACCTGGATAAACAGCACAGGACAGTGTTAAAACATCACTGCACCTGGGCTTTTTAACCAGTTCCTGCACCCTTTAAAATTCAGTCTAGACCAAGAAACAGCCATTTCTCCCCACGAGTTGGGAGTCACAGAGGCGGTGCATTTGAATGACACAACCTCACGGGTGCAACAAGTAGTCCAGATGCTGTCATTTTCAATTACTGCAGAGGGTGCTCTTCACCGTAAGTCTCCCCAGATCACTGACAGGAAGACACAGATAACAGTCTTATGGGGACACGAAGCTACTTCGTCCTGAACTACACCACGGGTTCATGAAACCTATACGGTCTACTATGGGGTAGTAAACCTGTGACCCACCAGGACTTGCTAGATACAATTCCTATAATCTATGACCTAGCAGGTAGATTCTGGCCTTTCTAATTCAGGGAAGGCAACTTTCCCCATCTCCACACAGGATTTACTCAGCCATTTGGGGTAAATCTGGCAGCCTGGATGCAGCAACTTTACAGAGCAAGACACCAAGGACACTATGCGGAAACTACAGATTACATGGAAACATGTAGATGTCTGGAAAACCATGGGAGAGAGTCCCTGCTAAGCTCTTTCACCATCTGTTATTCTTCTCCTCCAAGCATTTTTCCCCCCTCCAATGCCATGTTCAATATGGCTCTAACGCTCTATACGTGGGGTTGCCTATAGAAAGTGTCCAGAAACTTCAGCGAGTCCAAAATGCAGCAGCCGGATTGCTGACTGGGGATTGTTACAGGAATCACATAATTCACCTGTTACAGCAGCTCCACTGGCTGCCCATCCATTTCCGAACTGAATTCAAGGTGTTGGCTCTAATCTATAAATGGCTGGGGTTCAAGCTCTCCCAAGGACTGCCATCTCCCTTGATGAGCCTGCTTGAATGTTAAGATCATCAGGAGAGACCTTTTTCTCGGTCCCACCACCTTCACAGGTGTATTGAGTAGGGACACGGGAGAGGGCCTTCTCTGTTGCTGCTCAAAGACTCTGGAACTCCCTCCCACTGGAAACCAGGCTGGCCTAATCTTTGCTATCCTTCCGGAAGCAGGCGAAGACCTTTCTCTTCAGACAGGATTTCCCTTAGTAACTGGCTGCCTAGGGGGCAGGAGGCAATTAAATGCATTGTCATACCTTACTGCTTTGAATGCGTTTTGGTGTCGTTTATGTTTTTCGTACAGTATTTGTTTGATCCTTTTTAATATTTGTATACTCACCATAGTTAGTGTTAAATACTGCCTTTTAATGATTTAAGCCACCTTGGGTCCATCTTAAGGTGAAATGCAGGGTAAAAATATTTTAAATAAATAAATAAGTTTCTTGATGAGGTAAACATATCTCACAAAAAAAGCAGTATGTGTGAAGATTAAGCAAAGAAACTGGCTAACTGAGAAAGGGTTAAGCACTCCCCACCCTTTGCTGCTGCTTTATTCAAAATTGTATCATAGCACAGTCGCTTTGCATTTTTTTTTCTTAAAAAAGGCCATTGGGGCTTCCTTGCTATAATTAAAATTTCTCTTTGGAACAAGATGATATTGCCACGATTGTCAGAATTCATTAATGACAAGCCACTTCATTCCTCTCCAAAGTTCAGGACAACAAGCTTCGTTCCAAACAACCTCAATTGGAACAGGAAAAAAAAATGTTTTTCTGCTGTCTTGAAGAGATTTTGCCTGCTTTATTTGGCACGGGCTACTTTTTAATTCTCCTTCAAGCACAAACATTTTATACCGCCAGCGGCTTTTCCCTGATTCCTCTCCTTGTGGCAAACACAACTTGCCCGGTGCTGTGGATCAGCCACTCATTCTTGTTGCTGTTCGCTGAGTACAGATTTCTCAACTGCTGTGCCATGAAAGCTCTCAAAAGAGGTATTCAAAAGCGTAAGTACACGTCCCAATTTGACATGACAGAAATAATTGAAATAGCAACTCAAAATCGTAAAATTCCAGCCTAATCCTAACACAAACTCTTAACGCAACAGCTCGGACAAAAACAGAAAGTTAGCTATAAGAAGGTAGAAGGAAACTGTACATCCTTCCTCCGTTTTCTGTTCCACTTCTCTTCCTTGTGTGCTCTCTTTTTATTTAACATTCCTGTCTAGAAAAGCAATTATGTCATCAAATGGTAAATGGAATCATTTGCTGAGTGGCATCCATTTCCTGTGATGTCACAGCAAGAGCCTGAGATAACAGGGCAGGCCCTTGTGACGCCACATGAGTGAATGCTTCAGCTAAATGGTGCAAAATGGTGCTTATGTAAGTAAGTGATAATACTGTGTAGACAGATATAAATTAAATTAAATTAAAATATAAATTTAAAGGCTGAGGCATGACCTCCGGTGACAGCCACTCTTGTACGGGCAAGGCAATGAAATAAAAAACAAAAGGGTATATCTGAGCATGTCTTAACAACATGCCCTGAAGTTCTGAGAATGGATTCCTAAATTTAGGATGAACCGCCTGGTCACATCTCATTGCCTGATTTCAGATCCGAAGCTTGAAACCTGAGAGGTGTCTTCCTGCCCCCAAAACTTGAGCCTCAGGGCCAAAGCCCAAGATCTGGAAACCCTAGAGGAGAACCATTTTCTGAGAAGAAGAGGATGCTGATATAATTCATCAATCAGTTAAATACAATACAGTCATTGGAACAGTCTGCAGACGGTGCACAGGACTTCTGAAAAAGGAAGCAGTTAGTCTTCAAGGTGCCACAACATTTTTGTCTTCTTTATTTTTAATTTTTAAAATATATTTCTTTCATTTTTGCCTATTACGCTAGCACAGGCTGACATGGCTACCTCTTCTAAAACTGAAAAAGAAGGACTTTGTCCGCCAGTGACTGAAATCCACTAGTAAGTTGCAGCTTGGCATGGAATCAGTGGGATTTGGTGAGTCAATTCCTCCAGAAGTTCCACTGATTCAAATGGGCCTACTCTAGTTGTGACTTGCTACTGGATTTCAGCCAATGAATGTAAAACCAGTCGCCAAATACAGAGGATGAACTCTCCACGATGCCCCCAAAGACAGATCACGATGCAAAAGATGATGACATGCAGAAACGTCTGTCTATCTGCCTTCCTTCCTTCTACTACCTACACCAATGGTTCCCAAGATGTTCTTGGACTGCAACTCCCAGAAATCCTGGCCAACCCAGCTAGTGGTGAAGGCTTGTGGGAGTTTTAGTCCAAGAACACCTAGGGACCCGAGGTTGGGAACCACTGATCTTATACCATCAAAGAGCAGGCTTTGAAACTACACCTAGGATTGGAAAAGCAAGCAATAAAATCATTTGATACTTCCCGTTTTCCAACCCAAATCTCCCTCCTACAGATTGCTTTGTTTCCCATTGTCTGGGAAAAGATAGAGGGTTTTAATACATTTATTTCTACAGGAATAAAAGAAGTCCAGGAGGGCAATTCTGCACAGGCAAATGGCAAGAACAGAGAAGGACCAAGCAACACGTGCTTCGAACATTTGCCCAGCGGAATCGGGAAGTTTTCTGCGTCTGCCTTTCAGTGAAATAAAACACCCAAGCCAAACACATCTCCCATGCATCCTTTGGTTTAGCCCTGCAGGGTTCATCTTTATTACAATAAATGAAATCTGATTTCTAAAGCAATTTGTATGCTGAAGAAATGCTGTGGACATTAGCAGGAATAAGATATGCTAGATGTGGCAGAACACCAATAGTGACAGAAGCAGGCTGTTATCTTATTTCACAGATGGGGGGTGGGGGAGAGGATCACCCAGATACATTGCTGAGCTTCCAATACTAGCAAAGCAATATGGGGATTGTGCCTAAACATGGAATTCCCTTCCTTGTTCATCACTGACCCCAATAACCCAATAATCATGCATTGTTAGTGACATGATTGCTGGCTGCTTATTATGGCAAGCATCAACATTCTTTTGTTATCTATATAGTCCACATACAGCTGTTCCTATGATCTCAGATCAGTGGCTCCCAACCTTGGATCCTTGATGTTCTTGGACTAAAACTCCCAGAAGCCTTCATCGCTAGCTGTGCTGGCCAGGATTTCTGGGAGCTGTACTCCAAGAGCAGATGTATCATGGGGACATGGAGGCAAGCTCACTGCCTCCTGAGTAGACCTAGAGTACCTGTTGAAAAGGGGAGAGGGCCATTTGCAGACATTTTGCGACCTCTGGGAAAGGTCAAGATGATGCCCCCAGAAGATAACGGGACTGGTCTTTGAATCTTGCATCAACCTTGCCAGTGGAGACCCATTCTCCCCCTCAGCCAGGCTACCTTATGGGGTACACATGGCCGTATCAGCCAGGATACACATGGCCGTATCAGCCAGGAGAGGGAAATAGTTGGAAGACTCAAAGCAGTAGCAATGCTTTAAAATGTTGCACTTTTTTTGGGATTACCATTGTGGGTTTGCTGACTCAGAGATCAGAAGAGTTCCTTTCTGCACTACAACTCCCAGTCTATACCAGCCAGCAATGAATGAATGAATGAATGAATGAATGAATGAATGAGTGAGTGAATGAATGAATGAATGAACCTTTTTCAAGCTCTGGGAACAGTCAGTGTACCACTGAGGCATTTTTCTCACTCTGCCTATTGGGAAGAGACGTCCAAGAGGGTGTTTACACAGAACACAATGCAGGTCAAAATCCAAAGCACTGAACACACACTAAAAACAAGCCTTCCAACTCCAAGACACAAAGAAGGCTAAGAGCAATGGAAGTTTTGCATCTCCGGGCTCCTGCTGTAATAAATTCTTGGGTAGGTTGTTACCGGACAAGCATGCTGCTACCCTGGAGCTCTTTTGCACATGGTTTGAGAAATATGCCTTTATTGCTGATGTAACACCCACCTATCCTAACTATAATAGCAAGTAATGTGATCATTGCCCTTGGCGGCACCATTAAATTGGGCAATGAACTGCTTCAAATAACTGTGAGTGTTGCGCGTCGGTACTGTCTTAAGGAGCTTGCTTTTAAATAGCCAAATGCGCACCACAGTCTAGCCAAACATAAAAAAAGCACCTTTCAAACTTAATTTTGTGAAATGTTAATGACCAGAACAAAGTATAGGAGGCCCCCCCCAAAACGGGAGGAAATTATTTCAACAGATGAAAGGAAACAGTAAATTAAAACTCCAGCTTTTAAAGAGGTGTTGTCATGTATCTCTTTAGGAAAGTGTTGTTAGTTAAGGGGACCGTGAATATCTTAATCTCTTTTCTCCTTACTTTCTCTTTCCGAGAGTATTTTCATGCTCACACACTCACACACACACTGAACAAGTGAGTGCTTTGAAAAGCTTTCTGGGATAATAGCCCCTTAATGTTTTCCAAATATCTATTTTCCACAGTTGTTCTAGTGATAAATAAGAACATGTTGTCACCGAGCCAGAAGAGCAAAAAAAAGAGAGAGAAAGGCAGGATAAAACAAGTATCGTTTCATGTTCTAAATGATCAAGAAAAGAAAAGAAAGTATAACTGACACTTACACAGAAATGCATTGCCTTTCCCAACAGGGAAATATTTACATGTCTTTTGACTGTGAAATGTTTATACAGAAGCCGCAAGAAGGAAGGAAAGGGTTGGGGAAATCCATCGGGTGGGGAAATGGAGGAGAGCGTCCTACGATTATTGCTGCTACTAGGTGGTGCCCCTGGAAACTCAGGAGGAAAGCTGACCAATTTTACCTAGAAGACAACTTGGTCAAGGCTTTTCAGTAGGATGAACACCGTAGGCAGGAATCATAGAATTGTCGTAGGGTTGGAAGAGACCTTGGAGGTCTTCTAGTCCAACCCCCTGGACTAGAGGACCTAAGCGCTGGAACACCTAAGCGCTGCAGTCTGACTACGTTCCAGGTTGCATCCTGATACTGTGGAACGTGACAGTATGCACCCTGCATGTTTGAGGCCAATAATTTTCAACATTTTTACTTCACAAGAAGGCCTGTTCCACAATGACCCATCTTGCCAAAGAACCGTGCCATAGAAATTCGGCATCGTTGCAAAGGGTTCTGGGGGACAATCCAAAGTACCAGTCTTTCGTCTTTTCATTTTGGGCCTGTCTTCAAGTCAGCATGGTGCATGTTCAAGCTCTCCCCTCCCTTCAGCCATGCCATCCACTCTCTACCCCTTCTCATGCTCTGTACTTTACCGATCACCTCCTCCAGTGGCAAGTAGTGTGTGTGTGTGTGTGGGGGGGAACTCTCAAATACTAGAGCTTAGAAAAGTTACGTTTTTCATTATAACCCACAGAATTCCCCAACCCACTTTGGGAACTCTGGGAGCTGTAGTCCAGAAAGCAATTTTTTCAAATCTGTGTCAAATAATATAGGGTAGAGAATTATGATGCTTCGTTGGTCATTACTTAATTTGCTTCCCACTCCATAAAGTCTGGTTCTTCTGTTCTCAGCCCCTGGGACCTAGGAGTTTGAGATCTTTAAAAAATAATAACAAACTAATAATAATAACAAACAATAAAAGCACCTCTCAGTGGGGAAAGCACAGCCACCTGTGAAGCAGTTTTCATAATTTGTTTTGGTTCATGAAAACTGTCAGAACAGTATCAATGGTAAAGGCTACAGTAAATCTCACAGTTGCCAAGTTGCGACTGTATAGTAGTATTCCTAGCCTTGAATACTTCAAGAACAACTTTGTCAGAAAAGTGGCTTTTGGCAGCCAGGAGATTCAAAAAATTGTAAGGTTTTTTGTTGTTGTTGTTGTTTGTTTTTGCTGCAGTTGGCAATCTCTACATTTCATTTGTTTCAAAATTATTATTATTTATTTTTTTAGGAGGGTGGGAAATAGGAAATTCAGTCTTCCACAAAAGCAGCAGTGTCATGAGAAAACTTGGGACTAAAAAAAAAAAAGGGAGAGGGAAAGTTCTGTAAACGCTGCATTTTCAATATTGGAGTGTCAGTCTTCATTCATTCCCTGACAAGGCTGTCAGTCAAACTGCAATCGAGTTTTGTCAAGACTTTAACCAAAGATCAAAGCCATGATACTGCTGAGTTCACATTATCTTCCCAGAGATAACGACCCAAAACGCTTTCATAGGCTACATCGATATTAACTTTGCTCCCGTCCATTCTTCCTGAGCAAATAAAGCGACACAATATTTCGGTAGCTTTCTGGGACCTGCTGTTGTTCTGATACCGATGGATCTCTTTCATTTCCACTTTTCTTTTCTTCTCCCTGGCTGTTTCGCTTAAAACTATGTGCCCAGTCACCCTGGCCTTCACACAAATAGATGACAATTAATGGAACAAACATTGAAAGAAATTCTCTCTCTCTTTCTCTCTCTCTGTCTTCCGCTCTCTCCCATGCGCCGTGTCTCTTTTTTGAAATATATTGAATGTCCTTTATTCAATAACAATAGTTTGGCAATAAAAAGATGAGTGAGCAAAAATGCAGTATATCATCATTTTGCTTCTGACTTTAGCCCAATGGCAAATGAAAGGCATCCAGAATCAATTCCAAGAAGCTAATAAATTCCACCGGTGAAAGCAGGGAAAATATAACTTTTGCAACCTCATCATCCAGCTGATTTGTAAGCAAAGCTGCTTCTCATTCCTGAACAGTATGTCACCTACAGTTTCCACTTCCAAGTGGGTAATATAACATTTCTACAGAGCTTATATTCAGAGGCTAAACATATTTATATCTTCTTTCTCAAAACATATGTCCAGCTAATATCGTAGTAAAAATAAAAATGTTCCAGCAACAGGAAATAATCACATTGATCGCTATCAGTTATTTCTCCAAGTAATGGTGACAGCAAAGGTATGTCTGCACACAAGGGTAATACTGTGCGCTTTTTGAGCTCTGGAAGCAGATCAAAGTAGTTTTTTTCTCATTTTTATTTTATTTTACAGTGGCTTTTACAAGTGACATCCAAATGAGATTTTGTTCTGCACATATAAACAACAATCAGAGCTCAGAAAAGTTGCTGGCTGGCTGACTGGCTGGCTGGCTGGCTGGCTGATTGATTGATACATACCCCACCTTTCTCCTTAAGAAGGACCCAAGGCGGCTTACAACATCGAAACACAATATTTAAAGCTAAAAACGGTAAGCATACAAATACTAAAAAGAATCAGACAAATACCATACTAAAAAACCTAAGCAACACCAAAAACGCATTCAAAGTAGTAAGGCACAACCATCCATTTAAAAACCCCACTCAGGCAGTCAGTCATTCAGGGAAAACTTGCCTGAAGAGAAAGGTCTTCACCTGCTTGTGGAAGGAGAGGAAAGATCGGCCCAGTCTGGCCTCCAGTGGGAGGGAGTTCCAAAGTCTGGGGGCAGCCACAGAGAAGGCCTTCTCCTATGCCCTCACCAAATGCACCTGTGAAGGTGGTGGGACCGAGAGGAAGGCCTCCCCTGATGATCTTCTTAACCCCTGGGCATAAAGGGAGGCACAGTCCTTGAAACAAATTGTACCCATGTTGTTTAGGGCTTAAGTCTACCAGTGACCATATCAGGTGGTGGATTCTGGGAGCTGTTGTCCAAAAAATCTAACTTATATGAACTCTGATGAGGTCACCAAAGGCTTATAATTTTGCATGTGTAAATATGAATGTTTTTCCACACCCCTCAGCTTGGTTTGGTTGCCATGTTTAAGCTATCACTGTGGATGGATTAAGGGCTAAAGTGCTCTCTCCTTCCCACCTCTCTTTCCAAGTCTTGCCTTTCCATCTGACATGGCGCATAACTATTTGTTGCATTGTAGTCAGGTAGCTCCATCACCTTCTTTGTCTCTAGATCACAACTGGAAACTCTGTTCACCGCATGGTTACCAATTCTGGTTTGACAGCAAATTAAAATGTGCATGAACCTATAATTTGCTGGATTTAGACATAATGAGAAAGTGTTATGAGAAATAAAAAAATAAGTGAAGATCACCAGTGCATGCAAAGGAGAAGGGGAGGGAACATGTAAACATGGGGTACATCTGAATGATCAAAGATGGTTTTCTTATGATAAAGGAGGTGAAGATGGTATACATCATCCTTCTCAATTTGATCTGTACAAGAACTAGGTGAGATTTATTTATTTAATTATTATTTATTTATTATATTTATATCCCGCCCATCTAGTCATTCGACTACTCTGGGCGGTGTACATCAGAGAAAATAAACAATTAAAATAACATCAATATCCAAAATAAATAATCATTCAAGATGGAAAAAACAAAGAAAGTAGATCAAATGGTGCCCGGAGGGAAGGCCTGCCTGAATAGGCAGGTTTTTAATTGGCTTTTAAAAATGCCCAGCGAAGGGTATTTTTGAGATGGGTTAAGCTGAGAGAGACTGGTTTGCCCACAGTTTTCTCAGTGATAAAGAAGTCTGTGTGTGTCTGGGAAGCCAAGAACATTACTGTCAGAAGGCTTCACTCTGTTAACAGTCCGCACTCCTAGCATGGCTACTTAAAATGGAATGGCCAAAGCTGAGATAAGAGACCAAGATGGACATTTTCAGTCAGAGAATGACAAATAGTTTTACTCTGGAAATGACAACTTCATGAAACAATGTTGCTCTAATAGTGAGACAAGAAGTAGCACAAGCATTTAAGGGCTATAATGCAAAATCTGACCAATAATATCAATCAGACTTCATGGAAAGCGTCTGAACTTAACTATCATTCAAGTCTCTGCTCTAACAGAGACTGCAGATGCTGAAGAAGAAACGAAAAGCTTTTATGCACGTGCTGAGGAAGAAATAAATCACGCCCAAAGAAGAACATCCTGATGGCTGGAATGTTCAACAATGGAACAGACTGACTCAGGAGGTGGTGGATTCTTCTGCCTTGGCGGTATTTAAGCGGAGGTTGGATGGCCACCTGTCAGGGTTGCCTTAGCAGTAGATTTCTTGCTTCTTCAGGATTGGTGGGCTTGATAGCCCCTGGGTCCCTTCTAGTTCTATAGCTCCATGATTCTATGTCGAAAATAGCAGGTACCAAAAACAGGTGGCTGAAACCTAAGACTTCGGAACTAAAGCAGAACCAAACACTGTGAGAGAAATAGGCCTAGGGGTCAGAAATGAAGGAGGACCACTCACTGAATTTTTCAAAGCCAACAATCTGTTCATTCCAAACACATGCTCCAAGCTGCTGAACAGCTGACAGGAGAATAACTAATTCATCTGAAATGTGATGCTGGAGGAGAGTTTGAGTGTTATAATGGACTGCCAGAACGGCAAATAAATGGGTTCTAGATCAAAGCAAACCTGAACTCTCATCAGAAGCGAAAATGAGTAAACTGAGGCTATCATACTTTAGACGTATCATGAGAATATGTCACTGGAAAAGACAATAATGTTAGGAAAAGTGGCATGCAGATGGGAAGGAGAAAGACCTAATATGAAATGGATTGACGCAATAAAGGAAACTGTGCCATTGAGTTTGCAAGACCTGAGTAGTGCTGTTAGTTATAGGATCTTTTGTGTTATATGCTGTCAAGTTGGACACTAACTACAGTAGCCCTAACAAGACTTTCAAGGTAAGTGAGATATTTAAGGAATAATTTTACCAGTGCTACTGCTTTCCCCCAGTGAGATTCCATGGGCGAACAGGGCTTCAAAGCCAGGTCTCCTGAGTCTTAGTCCATAAGCTGGGTGCACCAAGAGGCTGCAGAAAAGCACATTCTTAGCGAGTGGAGATCTGAGTCTCTGAACTCCCCTGTCTTAGTGCTGGGAGACTAACCACTGCACTATATTATGTTGAGGTCAGTCTTCAGCTTCTACGAATCACTGCAAGAGCCAAAATATTCACTCTGAAATCAAAGCATTTCCCCTCTTCAGTCTGATTGTTGTGTATTGATTCAGGAAAGGCTAACAACAAAAGGTGAGCAGAGTTACAAGACCTTCCAGTGGTCCAAAATCATTCCAGTTTGTTTCTGGTATCAAATAAAATCCTACTTTGTATACAAATTACAGGACGTGGAGAACCGGCGTGTGCGAAGTACACCCCCCCCCCTTCTATTGTATCTGTGAATCAACATCAATAGCCACTTTCCTTCCTGATGTGTTTACTAGAAACTTGAAAGACAACCTTGAATCTTTTTATTTATATCCTTCACTGCCCCCACTGCTCAGCCATTCATGGCTGTCCTCTGACACCATTCTAACAGCTGAAAGCAAGGGGCTGCCATTAAAGTGGTCTTGGCTACAGTATGTATTTAGCTCCATGAGAGGAAATAATTGCAGCTTGAAAACCCTAGCCAGTCAATTAACCCCTAAATCACATATCGAGCAGCGCAGGAGATAAAGGCTACGAGTTCAAGTCTCAATTAGGGTGACAGTTTCACACCCAACCCACCCCCTTTAATAATTCAGCCCTGTGGTCAATTACATTCCCTAACACAGAATTAATTGCTAGAAGAACAATCGGCAACTTCTCATTTAAAGGTTAGTTATAAGCTTGCTAGCTGTACCTATTACATTTATTGTCAACTACTTCTAAGCATCAGAAAATTATGTTAGAGTTGGAGGTTGGGAGATACTCTCCCGAAAGCGACGAGTTCCTAAAACTAACAAAAAATGACATATATGGACTACAAGTAAAAAAAATTTAAAAATGTAATTATTATGGTAATTAGGCTGTTTTTTGTTACCAGAAGTGGGATATTTCAATAGCATTATCTCAGCCATTTACTGAATCTCCTTTTGTACATGTGGTGGGGCATAAATTGCATTTACATAAGTGATGCGTTGATTGAATTTCTCCACAGTCACAGAAAATTTGTCTTGCATCCAAGTAGTTCAGTTGTACTTGACTAAGAGCCACAGACTGGGAGTTTGATTCCCCCTCTGTGCCTTCCTTGACAGGGGCTGATCTTGATGATCCATAGAGTCCCTTCCAGCTCTGCAGTTCTAAGATGATGATGATGATGATGATGATAAAATACCCAGCACAAGAAATCAAAATAATAAAGGCACTGACTATAAGAGATACAAGTTTTAACCAAAAACCTAAGTATCTGTTAAGTATTGACGTACTACATATATAGTTCCTAATACTGCTGTTTTTTGTAGTTCTGATGATGTTATTTCTGAAATATGAAACTGTTTATTATACTGTGTGAAATTTCTTGCTATTGTTCCCAAAGCCCCAATGACTGCGGGGGCCACTGAGGTATGTTTCATCCACAAGCGAGATATTTCAATTGCCAGGTCTCTGTATTTTGTTAGTTTTCCAATTCTTTATTTTCAGCTCTGGCATCCCCTGGAATTGCAATGTCAATGATCCAGCCATTTCTTTGTTCTATTACTACTACGATATGTCTGGTGTGTTATGTTCAAGGTGTCTATCAGTTTGGATCCAGAAATCCCGCAAGATCTTGACTTTCTCATTTTCTCACACCTTCTCCACCTGATGTTCTCATGGGTTTTCGGAGGCTGACAAGTTATATTTTTTGCATAATGACATTATTATTATTATTATTATTATTATTATTATTATTATTATTATTATTATTATTATTATTATTATTATTATTATTCAAAAATACCAGACACAGTCAATCAAAATTATAAAACATTGACTGGTATTATATAACAGATACAAGTTTTAACCAAAAACCTAAGTATCTGTTAAATATTGGCACAGTATGTATGCTGTTCCTAATACAGTACTGCTGCTGCTGCTGTTGTTGTTTAATCTTTCTGTTTCACTACAAAGTCTATTAAGTGACTTTCAGATGATCCAACTACAGTCTTGTTCTCCAATGCTCTTCAGCATTCATCCATTCATGAAGGTGAGTTGTTTTAGTTCTCTATGCTTAAAATAGTCAAATATCCTAACAATAAAATGGAGAGTTGGGGGACAACAAACCAATACTGCCAAGTGAAACACTATGGCCCTTCAGAATACCTCACAAACAGATGCATTTTGACCTTGAACTAGTTGCCAGTCCTAGCTAGAGCAAACCTCATGAATCACCTGCTGAATAAGAAGTCAAGACTCACACAGATCACTTGGATTCAAAGGCCAAAATCTTTCTGCTTAGTGTAGAGTAGTTGATTGAATCATAGAATCATAGAATAGTGAAGTTGGAAGGGGCCTATAAGGCCATCAAGTCCAACCCCCTGCTTGATGCAGGAATACAAATCAAAGAATATCTGCCAGGTGGTTGTCTAAGTTTCTCTTGAATGTTTCCAGTGTGGGAGCACTCACCACCCCTCGAGGTCATGGGTTCCATTGTCGTACTGCTCTAACAGTTAGGAAGTTTTTCCTGATATTCAATTGAAATCTGGCTTTCTGTAACTTTGTTGTGTGTCCTGCACTCTCGGATGATCAAGAACAGATCCTGCCCCTCCTCTGTATGACAGCCTTTCAAGTATTTGAAAAGTGTTATCATATCACCCCTCTGTCTTCTTTTCTCAAGGCTAAACATGTCCAATTCTTTCAGTCTTTCCTCATAGGGCTTGGTTTCCAGTCCCCTGATCATCCTTACTGCCCTCCTATGAACTTATTCAAGGGAGGCTGTCACTTCTTGGACAACATACGGTTGAATTGGTGCTGGAATTACATAAAACGAAACACGCCACCACCAACAGCAAGAATCCATGGGGATTTGGTGAGTCAACGTCTCCATAGGTTCCACTGATTCAAAAGGGCTATTCTAACTGTAATTTACTTTAGCATAGTAAGTTGCAATTAGAGTAGGCCCATTTGAATCAATGGAAATTAGGGAGGAGTAGACTCACTAAATTGTTGGGGATTCAATAGGCCTACTTTAGCATGATTTACTACGCTAAGCAACAGGATTTGGCCCAGTGGGTCTACTCTAGTTGCAACCAGCAACTGGAGCATCATGTTAGTGCCAGCAGAACTTTCCTACAGAATAATGTCACCTTGAGCCCCATTCATAAGAGCAAAACAGCTTATGAACTGAATAAATGAATAAAATAAATCTCCAGTAAATACATCAAATTAGTGAGAGCATGATGACAATGATGAGGATGAAAATGACAAAGGTAATGATGATGATACCCCGATGCTTTCAGTTTCTTTCTTTCAAGGTTTACTCCCTAAGCCTGCTTAACAGCTTCTACCACCTACTGGTGGTAACAGCAGTTTAAGGTATGAGTTTGGCTTTCCATCTGCTAGCCTGCCTCCCAAGGTTTGAGCCATTTGTGAAGATGCCTTCTCGCTCCTCTTTTTGGGAGAATAAAGCCTGGAATCGCCTCCTGGGAAGCCAAAGACATATGCTGAGATGCGCACGCTTGTGACTGTAGGGAGGCTGTCACTTCTTGGACAACATTCTGTTGAATAGGTGCTGGAATCATATAAAACGAAACACGCCACCACCAACGGCAAGAAGAAAGTTTGTGTGTGTGTGTGTGTTTTTAATGGTTAAGTTCCTGAGCCAAAGCACTGATCTTTTCTTATCTCCCAAACTCATTAATTTTCACCCCTTGCTAAAAAATGAAAATAATCCATCTAAAAGACTGTCTATTAGTATCGTACAGGAACCAAGGTTTTCAGAAAGGGACAGCAGATGCTAGCAAACTCAACCGCTGAATTACAAAGTACAGGGCTGTGCAAAGTAAAACTTTCCAAAAAGGCAAAAAGAAGAGACAATTGTGTGTGCCAACGACTGCAATAAAGGACTGAATTCAAGAAGCAAACACAGTTACTAAAATCCCATTGCTTAGCCTAATCAGTCACAACTAGAGTAAGCCCACTGAATCAATGGGACTTTCACAGAATTTGACTCACCACATCCCCACTGATTCCATGGGCCTACTCTAGTTTGTTTGTTTGTTTGTTTATTAAATTTGTATCCCGCCCATCTAGACAGCGTCTACTCTGGGCGGCTCACAATAAAATGGAATAAAAACAATCAAATAATATCAATTTAACAACAGTAAGATTGTGATTTACTATGGTAAGCAACAGGATTTCAGTCCCTTGATATAACAGAAAGCTCTTGCAAACCCAGGCAGGTTCCTCCTTCTTCTGAATCGAGAGTGGTGAAGCCCTTTCATATTATCTTCAGAAAATTGTTTTTGAAACACCCGTCTTTATGTGTTAATAGAGATGGGCACGAACCGCTAGTTTGTTTAGTGGCCAAACAGGTGTTCAGTGCTTCCCAGCCCTGCCTCCTCCCGCGAGCACCCACTCTGAGGCAGCCCCGGGAGGAGATGGGGCAGAGATGCTGGGGTGCTGCCTATGAATTTGCGCCCACCAGAGGAGGCTGGGAAGCACCAAACACCTGTTTGGCTGCCAAACGAACTGGCACGAACTGCCAAACCGGCGGTTCATGCCCATCTCTGTTAGTTCAGAAAATCAATGGATGGTGGAAATCAACTGGAGTAACACATGTGGCAAACAGAACCTCTTGTCCCATTCCAGAGCCAACTTGACATCCATCGGGAGAGGGAAAAGCACCTCTACTAGGTTCATCCCACCCCACCTCACAGCCTTGGAGCCAAATGAAGCTTGCTGCCTGAAGCCAAGGGTTGGCACTGTGCTTATCGGAGAGAAATACAAAAGCTCTGTCGACTCCTGAGGCTTGAAGAAGGGCTGGCACGCTTCAAAAGGGCTTTACAAGTGAGGGTCACCCTCTATCTTACAGAATACAAGTTACACTGTATGTAACGGTAGCTATAATGTGCAGACAAAAATTAAAATAATAAACCTGTGAAAAGCAAGAATCTACCCTAAAAAAAACCCTGTCTAACAAACATTACTAAATCTCAAGATGGCGAAGCTAAAAAAAACAACTGAATTAAGCAACAGACCATTGACCGTCACCCCTAGGTCATCACCAAATAGCATCAGAATTGAAATTAAGAAGGTTTTCAAAGCCCTGGGTAAAGAGCCAGATTTTGATTTGCTTCCTGAAGGTCAGGAGGGAAATGTCCACTACTGAGAAGGCCTGGTTTCTACTTGATGACTTCTGGGGGGCTCTTGCTGGGAAACATCAATTCCCACAACTCTTAACCAGCACAGGCACTAGTAAAGGGTGCAACCTAACAACATCTGGGGAACCACAACTGCCCCACCTGAAATATACAGAGCTCTACCAATACATAAGTGCTGAAACTGGAGATTCCACAGGTTACAGAATGACAAACATTTTGAAGTATATTAAGGTATAGGCAACTATCCACTCTCTGAAACTATTCCATTACCCACTACATGTTTTCTGTAATTGGCTCAAGGTCTGGAAAACCCCAAGTTACAGCAAAGCAGGCAGTTTATGGCCTGCAGAACTATAAATCATTCTAAAAATCATGATGATATTACCCAAACCAGATGTGAAAACATATGTTTGCCATGTTTGTGCGAACTGCTAACTTGTCATACTTAATAAACATGGATCCTTTGAGTTCACAACACATGGGCTTAATAATAATGTTGAAAGACTTTACTGGAATTAGTAGCGTAATAATATTAGTAATTGTAGTACTAATAGTAGCACGGAAAGACACAAGTGGTAGAGCTTAGGAAAGCAGCTATTATGGAGGGGAATATATACATTGCAAGTAGGATACATTGCATGGCCTATGAGCAAGGCTGTGTTCCATAATGTTTTGCTGTAGATGGGAAGATGGTGCCTTGTCTACAGAAACCAGCTGGATCAACGGCAGCATCTTGTTTAAACATCGGCAAAGGGATAGGCTCATCCACAACGTTTGGGAGCAGCAGGCTAGTTTTGAGCAATGGTTCCCAACCTTGGGTCCCCAGATTTTGGACTACCACTCTCAGAAACCTTCACCACTAGCTGTGCTGGCCAGGATTTCTGGGAGGTGCCGTCCAAGAACATCTGGGGACCCAAAGTTGGGAAACCCTGGTTTAGATGCTTCAAGACAAGCCGATGGCATATGAAAACAGAAGGCAACAGCTGGAGGTGAACACCAAAGCTGCCTTGTAGCCCTGGGCCTCCTGAGGCAACCACCTCACTCTGCCTTCTGTTAGGGCCAGCTCTGCTGGTAAACTACACAGTATATGTAGGTCATACGAGACTGCAGATCACCCACCCTGAACTGGAAGATGATGGCTGGTCTGTGGGCACTTTGTGAACTTTGCAATGGGGATGGATACCCCGTTTCCCCGAAAATAAGACCTAACCTGAAAATAAGCCCTAGTATGATTTTTCAGGATGCTCATAATATAAGCCTTACCCCCAAAATAAGCCCCAGTTAAGTGAAACCCCACCCTCCACCCTTGTGCAGCAACCAGAATAAGAGGACACGACTGTATTTGAATAAATGTAGATGGTTGCACATGAAAAAAATAAAACATCTCCTGAAAATGAGCCCTAATGTGTTTTTTGGAGCAAAAATTAATATAAGACCCTGTCTTATTTTCGGGAAAACACGGTAGGTGTGATTAAAACCTGCATCCCAGTAAGATCCACTATACTGCATTGTGGAACTCTAACGTCTCAGAGAATTCATATCGTCATTTTGAAATAACTGCATTTATGCTGCAGCATCTGTGTGGTCTCTCAAGGCAGGAAGGGAAGAAGCCAAGCACATATTCCAAAGCAAAAAATGCCACAAACTAGGAGGAGCTACGGAGCAGTACCTGTGCATAAAATACTCCCCTTGTGCCTGTTCGTTAAATATAACTATGTCCTTTTGAAGGCAGCACAAACACTGGTGTATTCTTTACCTGCCTATTCATTTCTCCATTGCATTTCACTCCACGGATCTCAAACCTTGGATAGCCTATAACTAGGGCTCTTATCTCTGTGAGGAAGAAGGCCACTAACATTCTTAAGACTTGACTGAAACACATTTGCTTGACTCTGCTGCAGAAAGCCATTGGACTAGGGAGGTAAGCCTTCTTTTATTATGTCTTCGTAGGTGGCAATATTACTAGTTGATATAGCTAACTGACATAACTGGAGTTTTGGTGCTTTTTTCCCCATTTGGGGACTTTTTGGTGAAAAAAATTCACTGAAGCACTTTTTGTGCAAATTTTAAAAACCCTAGGAATTTGTGCAAAAAGGCTTGTATTTTGTCTAGAAAAACCCATATTTTGTACAAAAACCAAGGTTTTAAAATGCAAAATACAAGGTTCTTGCACTAAAACAATTTTTTTTAACGTAAGACGGAATGTTGTACAAAATAGACTCTTTAAAAAAAAAAACCACTAATGCTACTTTTTAAAAAGGGCCAGCTTCATTGCAACAAGGTGTCACAACGGGTTGAGAAATTCTCTTTTTTTCAAGGATGGCTAACTGGGCAAGTACGTATACGTTAGATTTTTACACTGGAAAACACACATTGTTTATTCACAGTTAGCTGATAAGCTGCAGGTGGCTCTGCAGCAAACGCAAACAGCATCCCACGTCCAAAACAAATCATGAATGACACACTGCTCTCCTTATTTATCTATAGACCCAAAGACCATCGTGAACTGGACAGGAGCCAAGGTAGTTTTAAAACGATGTCAAGACAGCAGGAAGCCCAATCTGCAGTTTTGGTGAGAGATTAAAGTACCTTTTTCCTTTGGGAGTTTTTTGGGAATGGGTCCAGCTTCTGGATCCACCAGCTCTCCTTCTCGAGTATTTGATAACATACCTAAAACAAAGTGGGAGAAAGGAGAGAGACTGAAAGGCAAGTTTGAGAGGATTCTCAATAATTTCACTGACCGTCAGCTGCACAGAAGGCCAAGTATGGCAGTCTCAAGATCCTCTCCAACATAACTTAGAATAATTAATATCTATTTGATTTAATTTCACTGGAGATAAATATCATCTCTAACTGATATGAAATTTCCCTTATCCTTACAGACATGGATTTCAATCATCATCATCTTTGAACTGCAGATATAGAAAGGACCCTATGGATCATCGAGTCCAGCTTCTGTCAAGGAGGCCCAGTGAGGAATCGAACTCCCAACCTCTGGTTCCCCAACCATACACCTAAACTAATGAGCTATCAATATTCTACAACAGTGGTCCCCAACCTTGGGCCTCCAGATGCTCTTGGACTACAACTCCCAGAAGCCTTCACCACCACCTCTGCTGGCCAGGATTTCTAGGAGTTGAAGTCCAAGAACATCTGGAGGCCCAAGGTTGGGAACCACTGTTCTACAAGATCCTGAAACAATGGTTCAGGAACTAATATTCTGTCACACATCCTTTCAAGGGAACCAAGTTTTATAACAAACACTGCATCGCCTACCAATAAAGAGGTTAACAGTTATGGTGTCCAAGATTTTGTGCCTCGCTGGTCATTACATATACAGCTCAATGAGATACATGACCTCTTTTAAAAATTTAAGTCTTTCAACGTATCAGTATCCTGTTTCTACTGGTGGCATGTAAAATACAGGGAAATGACATTTCATACTATAATTCCCAGAATTCAGGCAGCCTAAAGGATTCTGGGAGTTTTTTGAAGTATCTCCTTTGAATGCAATTCCCAGGTTTTGGCTCAGTGTCACTCCACCTCCCGTAGGCTAAGCCTCTGGCCCCATTAGAGAAGAAAGCAAATTCTTCTGTGCAACAACCAAATATGCTTGCCGGTGTAACACCAAGAAAAATCAGGAAAGGAACTGAGAACGATCAGCTGGCTGAGAGGGATTTCCTCTGAAACGTTCGAATTAAACTAATTAATAAGATCGATGCGTGGAAATAATTTCAGATGAAAAATGTTTTTAATACACCAGAGGATTTAAAGAATAGGTAATTATCTGTAATTCTTCTCACTTAATAGAGAGAGATAGACAGTTAGATGGTTAACAACCCAAACTGATGAATGACAATTCAAAAACAATAATCTGCACCGCTGAGAGAGCAATTTTTTTCATAATGTGCCACCTGCTAAATCACGAGGTTGTGTAGGATTTGGGGATTATCTGATTTCTTGGTTGATTAAGGTATTATTCATACATAACAGGTTACAGAGGACTAAATTATTACAAGTTTCAGCTAGAGATGAAGGGACTTGTCAAGACAACACTTAAGTAAGTAAAATTGATGCAGTTGGTTTACTCTATCTGGCACATGCAAATGGATTAAGATTACATTTTTTAAAAACATATTATTCTAAATAATAAGGGATAACTATGTAGTACTTTAGATAGCTTCTAATTCATGCTTGCTGTCAGAGAGGAAACAATTATAAATGTATATGGTCAAAAACGCTACATGTTTCTCCCACTTTTTCAAGGAGATAAGACGGAGGACGAAAATGCCAGTGGGGGGGGGGATTCTGGGTTTCTTTCAGGGCAGGGCTTCCCAACTTTGGATCCACAAGTATTCTTGGACTACAACTCCCAGAAACCCCGGCCAGCACAGCTGGTGGTGAAGGCTTCTGGGAGTTGCAGTCCAAGAACACCTGGGCGACCCAAGGATGGGAGCCACTGTTTTAAAGGTAGTCACAAACATCCTTAGTTCTTCTTTCCATACACTTGCGTGCGAAACCTTTGCCCCAATGGCATCAGAATAGTTCAGAGCTTGGAAAAGTTGAAACAAGCCCAGAGTCTCTTAACCAGCATGGCCTTGAGTCAAAGTTACTTTTCCACACTCTTGAGTGGCTTTCTTCAGACTGTAGTCAAAAGCAAAAGGAAAACAAATCTCAGATTGCCAGGATAGTTACACTTTATTCTATAAAATGGAACACGCTTCAGCCCTCTTTTAATTTGGGGACTTTCTTCAGGGGCTAAAAATGAAATGGAAACATTTCACAAATAAATTGTATACTGAATAAGAAAAAAGCAATATGGCAGGATAAACCCACTGCCAAAAGGCTTATATTAATTTACTCGCAGCTTAAAATTACATCAAAATCTGTGTAACAAGTGACAAAGGAACAGAAGATAATTTGAGGCCACATTTTCTATACACCTTACGTAAGAACAGATGTTCACGCTAATAGTTAAGGAGTCCCACATGTGGCTTATCTACTTGAAATGACATCAGGGAGTGTCAGGGGAGAGAGGTGCTGAACTGAAGGTGTGGCTAGACAGTCAGATTACCCTGGCCTGGATTGGGCTTGATCAATGGTTCCCAAACTCTGTGCCAAGGCGCCACAGGGCACCGCCAAACCCAGCCAGGGGCACCGCAGAATCCTCAGAAGTACTTCCATGAAATCCGTGAAAGTACTACTCAGGTTGGACGTCCCCCCCCCCCTTCTCCTGCCCCTCGCCCAACGTATTGTATTAGGGAAGCCGTAGCTGGTGGCCAGTAAGTCAAGGGAGCCATGAGTCAAAAACTTTTGGGAACTGCTGGGCTAGATTGTGCTAAACAGGGTTGCTTTGAGGTGTAGTATATGACATTTGTGAATATCCTTGCATCTTCATGCAAGGACAATCATCCTGCACCTTGGTCAACCCTATCTGGTCCTTCTTTTCCTTTAAAGGGGAAGAAAAGATGAAGGAAGGAAGAAAACTAACAACAAAAATCCCCCTCCTGTGTCCTCATTCATACTTTGATTTGATTAAGCTGCTTTACCATTTGAGGAAACTGAAAGCTTCCTCCCGCTCTCCCGGGAGAGGGAGAAACAAAGCTTTCAAATTTTTTTCAAAGCAGCATATCACATCAATGCTGCCTCTGAAGAGCTTTTCAAAAAGGACTTTGCTTCCTCTCTTTCTCCCTCCACAGGGGAGAAGGAGGAAGCTTTCCATTTCCCACAATTGTGATACAGCTGAAGCAAAGGGACAGCAGAAGCCATTTACTATGGTTCGATCCCAGCAACTTCATATGCTGGGAACAAACCAAAATGGAGCAATCTACCCACACACACACAAAAAAAAAGTCACTTGAAACAGGGACTTAAAAAAGGTACAGGTAGACATCGATCAGGGATGAGCTGGTTTGTGATGGCCTGTATGGCATGTGGTCACCAGGAAAAGAAGCAAACCAACCGGTCCCCAGAGCAGACCAAACCACAGGACAAAGCTACAACTAGAGTAGGCCTATTGAATCCGTGTGTCAGGACTAGAGATGGGGGTATTCATATTTGTATATGAATATCCCTCCACAGGTGCAGATAACAAGGGTCCGGCCCCCTGGGGCCAGACTGACCACTCACGATTCCGCCACTGCTGCGGGCTCCGCGGTGCCTTCCACTGCCGCGGGGTCACATGGTTGCTCGTGATGGATTAGCCACTCCTGGCAGAAGGCAGGATGACGCGCCTCTCTGCCAGGTTGCAGAGTGGCTAATCCATCACGAGCAACGAAGAGATAGGAAGGCTCTGCAGAGCTCGTGGCAGTGGCCGAATCGTGAGTGGTCGGTCTGGCCCCAGGGGGCCGGACCCTCGTTAACTGCACCTGTGGGGGGATAGTCGTATATGAATACGAATACCCCCATCTCTTGTCAGGACCTATGAAAGCCCCATTGATTCATGGGCTTACTTCAGTTGCAACTTACTACTGGATTGCAATCACAGTGAATATATTCATTCGATCAATTCACCTACCTCAACGAATATTTTAGAATACGTTCATGTCTCCTACAGATAAAGCATCATCAATGTACTACCACCATTTCACCAAATATTGGGAGCAAGGGCTCTCAGAAGACAAAGTTTGATTTGTAGGCTTGTATAAACCAGATATTTCAAGGTCTATTGAACAATCTCTGGCTATCTCCTTTGACCTGCAAGTAATACTGGACCCCAAATCTGGAAAAAAAATAGAAAATCAAGTCTATTTCTGCCAGTTTCAAAGGATGCTGGAATATCTATTCAACAGATGTTCTTCTCCGTAATAGTTTAATCTACAAAATCTTACACAAGAGGTAATTCATGCCATAAATGGTTTCAAAAAATTATAGAATTTTCCCCCCTATAAATACATAAGGAGATTGTAGATTAAACCTAAGAGAAGACTGAAACACTGGGCTTTTTACAGAATAAAGGAGAAATATCTGGCCTTCTGAGATGTTTTTCTCCCTTTATTTTTGGCTGTTGGCAATGCCCGCTGTTCTGAATCTTACAAGAGTACCCACTACCAACCAATTCTATCTGGTGTGTTGTCCAGCTGGGATGGGGAACTCGAAATGCTGCTGCTTTGATGAGAAGAGGCATGGCTCCCAGGTCGTTGACTCTCTTCCACCGACGGAGCAGGTGAAGGGCTGTCTTGGATCCTCTCCTTGAAAAAAGAGAAAGCACATCAATAGGAAACCAGGGAAGGTCCCCGCCAATGGCTCAGGCAGGCGATCAGGTTATCCACACAACCCACTGAGCAAGACAACAACGTCCCAAGCCTCTTTACAGGAGAACCAAAGAAGAGGTTAATCAAGATGCAGGGCAGTGTTTACAAGGAGGTAGAGTGGGAAGAACAAGACGACAGAAAAGCCTATTTCAGTTCTGGCCTTCGCTGCTGGATGTCGTTCAACGTTTTTAATTCCACCCCTTGGCTGCTGTTGTGAGGCCTCCATTTCAGGCTACACATATATTTTAGGTTTCCAGCAGACTACATAGGCAGCTCCAGAACAGAGGGTCTTAGGTGAACATTTCAGTTTTGCAAGACTATGAATGACCTGAAAGTGACTGTCATAGGGGGGGAAAAGAACCTTAAAAAAGGTGGCTGGAAACAGAGCCAGCTGAAGATATGTACATAAATTCCACAGTGTGACGAAAGGATGAAACACTGACCAGGAATTCTTAGCTCATTGCCAAATATGAGACTCTGGAACATCCCCACAATTTACCATTTGTATCATTACTGCTGTTGTAGACTCACTTCCTGTGCCGATCCTATATATAAATGGCTCAGTGGAATAATTTACAGCTCAATAATCCCATTCCTGTGCTAATGGACCCTTGTCATTTTGTCTCTTATCTGTATCCTAACCTATGTTTAAGTAAGCCAGTCATATATTCTTACTCCAATGTCTAAGGAAGTGGAGTTGAATTCGCATTGGAATATAACGGTTAGATTTTTGATTTTGTTTGTTTGTGTGTTTTTGTTTGTTATACTGGTTGTACTGTGCAGCCTTTGTCTCTTCCATACACACAGAAAATGCCGCCTGGAGTATCTTTTTAACAGCAGCGCTACTGGATGTTCAATAGCAACTGAACAACAAAATCATAGATGCATATATAGTGGTTAATCTTCAGCAGACATGCCTTTTAAACTAATTATCTCCTCTTTAATGAGCATGCAATAACTAATAAAACTTAAAAGAGAAGCATCTAATTATTGACAATGTCAGCCTACTAATTAAAAATATTTGTAAAGCTTAAATAAAGAGCAATTTATCCTATGCTTTTTATGCCTCTGTATCTTGAGGGCATTTTTGATTTAGATCATTTTGAAACAAACACTGGGTCATTTGTATATGGAATGTATAAGACATTGCTGCAGACATGATGATCGTATCATTTGATAAAGAGAAAATTAAATAAAACTAGATTAGTTTGTTCCAGCCCTACAAAAATGTTGAAACTGAGCCTGTCATAGTTTGGGCACATCCTGAGAAGGCAGGATTCTCTGGAAAAGACAATCATGCTGGGAAAGGTGGTAAGCAGCAGGAAAAGAGGAAGACCCAATACGAAATGGACTGACTCCCTAAAGGAAGCCACAGGCTTGACTTTACAAGAGCTGAGCAGGGTTCTTGAGGACAGGAAATTTGGGAAACTGTTCATTCATAGGGTTGACGCAAGTCAGAAGCGACTTGATGGCACGTAACAGGAACAAAACCTGATTTATGAAAAAAAATTCTTCCAGGTTTGTTTAGAATAGGGGGCAATCTGGAAGGTCTGAGGCTCATTTCCCCCCTTCCTAGGGCTCCCCAGAGCCACAACAGCTCCTCCAAATCAAACTGGAAGTAGCCAGAATATCATTTCTGGGTTTTTAAAAAAATACTTTCCTTTTTTAAACAAATGGATATTTTACTGAAACAATATTCATAGGGCAGCCACTCCTTGTTTTAAAATACAGCCTTCTAGAGGCATAATAATCATCTTGGAATAATCATCTTGGAACTGCAGAGCTGGAAGGGACCCTGTCGATCATGGAGTCCAGACCCTGCCAAGGAGGCACAAAGGGGGAATTGAACTCCCAACCTCAAACCACTCAGCTACCTAACAGTTCATCTCACAACTTTTTAGTGGGGAGAGGGTTTGCTGTTGCTTTCTGGGGACATAAAAACATTTAGAGGGCCACCTGATTTGAATCCTTGGTTTAGAGGTTGCATTTCTTCAGAGGAAAAAAGCAGGACTGGACTGAACGCACGTCTAAAATCCTGGTTTATTCTTCCATGAAAAAGTGGTCTGATTACTGATTCAAAAATTTAACGTTAAATGGGTTGCCAGCTCCATTGCCAGCAGGACCAGGCAATCTACTCGGGGTTTTGGGCCAAACTTTAAAGGAACTACTACTCCAGATTCTGGACCTGTCTAGAGGATACGTTTCAACACAATGGATAACTCCTGCGAGGTGGGGACTAAAATGCAGAACCGATTCACTGCTATACTGACATCACAGCTGCTGGTCTCGGTGAAATCTGAAGAACATTATCAATATTAAAAGTTGCACCATCACAGCAGGTCAAAAAGGGAATGCATGACTGTTGGGCAGGGGGAACAGGGAATTAGGAAAAACACGGACCATCCAAAGTCACTATTACCCTGTTTCCCCGAAAATAAGACCTAACCTGAAAATAAGACCTAGTATGGTTTTTCAGGATGCTCGTAATATAAACTCTACCCCAAAAATAAGCCCTAGTTAAGTGAAACCCCGCCCTCCACCCTTGGGCAGCAACCAGAAGATGATATGACTGTATTTGAATAAATGTAGATTGTTGCACATGAAAAAAAATAAAACATCCCCTGAAAAGCCCTAATGCATTTTTGGAGCAAAAATTAATATAAGACCCTGTCTTATTTTCGGGGAAACACGTTAATACTCCAAAAATTATGATCAGCAGTGACTACAAGATCACAGATGGATAATCCATAGCAGGTGGTAGGAGATGATAATAGTTTTGATACCTGCAGGATAATATAGAGATTAAGGTGAATTCTTTGCAGTTGTTTTTATAACAATGTGTCCTACCTGGACTGCTTCTGTGTTCTACTAGTGGTATATATATAATTAGTTAGGGTTTAGTTCCGGGGCTGAACAGTCCATCATTTTCTGTCACTGGCACAATTTTTGTTTACAACCAAAGTACAACTACAGAACTGCTTAACTTGCCAGTTATATTATGTGTTGTCAAGTTGAAACGGAATTATAGTGACAGGGCTTTCACGGTAAGTGAGATATTTAAGGAGTGGCTTTACCAGTTCCACACCCCCAGTGAGTTTCCGTGGCTGAGCGAGGAATCGAACCCTGTTCTCCAGAGTCCTAGCTCGTCACTCTATCCACTGAACCACTCAAAGGAACCACGTTCAAAAGAAAACAGAAATTAGCATCCCTTTCAAATAAGCGTGCAGACAAGTATGTGATGGGCGACGTCTTTCTTTTCCCTGTATTGGTAGCTGCAGGTAGCTCCCAAGTAATCTCAATGTCTTGACTCTCGGTAAAATACATTTTCACGCTACTAGCTCCGGTGAATAAACAAGGGCTTGGCGATGAGATTGTGGATATAGATTGAGACACTTTGTAAAATGAAAGGCAGCCACGATTATCTTTTGCCATAATATATGCGATGGTTCCTTCTCCGCACGTAAACAGATCCATTTTTCAGCTCCGTAATCAGTATGCATCTATTAAGCCACTTAACAGCAATGAGTTGTGGTTCATTAGGTAGCTACTGTTGTGTCTCCGTCTAGTTAAAATTTCACAGCAAGTTAATCTATTTTATTACAAATGAGAACACCAGCGATAATGTCCCCCTCCGTTTTCCAAACACAGGGTTAACAGTATCTGCAGCAAATCAATGAGGACATTTCAATAAGAAAATTACAAAGCTCAGAGCCTTAACATCTTTTTACACCTTGATGACTTCATTCTGTCATTTGCGAATTTTACCTCCTCCCCCCCCCCCCCCCGGTCACTCTTCATATATTTCAGTTTTCTTCTCTTGAAAATAGCTGTCGTTCCGCTAGGTCAATACATTAAAGGCTTCCTTCTGAAGTACAGATTGCCCTCCCTTGTCTCTCTCTCTCTCTCTTGGCTACAGCCAAAATAAATGAAGTTTCCAATGGGCTTGTCCGCCACATGAAGAAGTAGAATTATAAGCCCCACAAACAGTGTATGCTTACCATGGATAAAGGCAGCTGCTCTGGCCCCACCTGACTCCGTTTCCAGTTTAGATGCTCTCCTACATCCAAAAAGTGAGGATTCTGAAAAGGTGAGCCTATGTTGTCCATGGAAGCATTTTATGAGTCAGGACCTGGGAAATCAACCACTTGTTTCACATGGAGACACTCATGGATAGCTAAGGCTCTTCTCCTCAGATTCACTGCTCTTCATGCGCAGCAGAGCAGGGAAACCAGAATTAGAGGTCAGTGGGGATTAGACTACCAGGGATTAAATACACACCATTTGCTGAATAAGGCTTTTATTAGTGTGTCCGCCCAGACCAGGGTGGACAAGGGCAGCCTTCCAGATGTTACTGGATGGTAACTACCATCATCCTTAGCTGGGCTAGCCCATGGGGAAGAATGCTGTGACCCACAGGACAGACTCTCTGAGGAAAGGCCCTTTGACCATCCAATTCCTAGACACAGATTTGCTCTTTTGCTGGAGGTGACAGAGAGACGGGCGAGAGAAACCTAACATGGCTTCCACTGGTATGCTTGGTAATACCTTTTCCTGGAAAAAGTAGCCAAGGACTATCAGACATGCTATGGACACATCAGGAGCAGTTTATTCCACCTGTTAATATTTATTCTTTGCAGCCACACTTGGAAAGTTAAGTTTTAAAGGGAATTACTAACCATGGTTGGTCAAATCTGAAGAGACCTTTCTCTCGGTCCCACCACCCTCATAGGTGCATTTGGTGGAGACACGGAAGAGGGCCTTCTCTGTGGCTGCTCCCCAGACTTTGGAACTCCCTCCCACTGGAGACCAGGCTGGCCCCATCTTTGCTGTCCTTCCACAAGCAGGCAAGCTTTCCCTCAGTGACTGGCTGCCTCAGTAGAGATTTTTAAATGGATAGCTGTGCCTTATTGCTTTGAATGCATTTTTCAGTGTTGCTTTTGTTTGCTGTCTTTTAGTGTGGTATTTATTCAGTCCTTTTTGGTATTTGTATACTTACTGTTTTACATTTTATATATATATATCATTTCCCTACAACACCATCAGATGGTGATATTTACACCTTCTGTACACTCCCCCCACCCTCTAAAAGACTGAAATGTCCCTCCTAAGGCTTAGCTACTCCCATTGAAAGCATGAAGTTAAAATACGGTGGCAACTTCCCCGTCGCTTTTGCCTTGGCTCCACTCCCGTGGGGTGAATCTCCTGAGAACTTCTTTGAAATTGATTTTGGCCCTTAGAATGAAAGAAAATCCCTCTCCTGGACACAGCTTTGTTGAATAACATGGGACAGGTGTGCCACTTAAGCGGAGACAGAACACGCTTCTTCAAGGAAACAAAAGATACCCTAGGTAACTGGGAGGACGGATGGATTTTGGTGCCATTAACCTAAATCATGGTTAAAATTAATAACCTCAGGTTTTGTGCCTGCCTTTGCTGAGCCAAGCCAAGGAACCATTCTTTAGTGAGACGCAGAAATATATTGTCCTTCAAAGGGATTTAATACTGCAAAAAAAGGACTTTGGGGGGAAATTTATGGTTCACTCCACAAAAAGAAGGGGAAAAGGAAAAGACAGATTGTCACTCGGTACTGTACGGGGGCAAATAGGTAAGCTCTTCAAAATGTTTCTTCTTTTAAAAAAAGAATAACTACCTTCCAAAATCTATAAATTACTTCTGCAAGCAGGTGTTTGCTAGCCTTCCTTGTGATATTTTTTTTTTTTAAAAAAAGAAGGGACAACATTTATAAAACACACCGCAACTTTAAAAAGCGTAGGTGGCTGTAGGAGTCTTGTCATTGTACAAGGCAAGAACAGAGCTCCACAGCAAGATACCAGAAAGACCAACAACAAGTCAAATATGCTTTGGTGTCAAGCGCTTGGCAGCTTTCAGGAAGTACCTGGGCTAGAGGGATGGGTTTCTCCTCTGGAGATACAACCATATATCACTAGAGTCTGACTGAGCTGCAAATCAAGTTTTCACACTGGCCTTTGAGTACAAAGTAATCAAAACAATGAGCTGAGTAACTCCAACTCCAAGAGTTGCATTTCCACTGCTGTGGTGTAAGCATTGTGTGTATGTCTCTCAGAACTTGACTTTTTTCTTTCTTTCTTTCTTTTTTTTTGGTCTACAAACCAGCCAGGATCACCAGCAGCCATGCTGGCTGGGGGATTTTGCAAGCTGGAGAACAGGGATTGGCAGACGGTGGCCTATAGGCTACATTTCGCTGCCCCCATGTGCTTCCCCAGTCTCTCAGGCCCCTGAAACCCATCCATCTTTTTTAAAAATTCAAAATGTGCTTCATATCCTCTGGGGGCCTGAGGACAATACTGCTATTGGGGGGAGGGCTGAGATATGTGTCAGGTCTGGGGTGTGGTGGGTTATTTCCGGAAGAATAAAGGCCTGGAAGTGGTAGACTTCTTTTAGATGGGAAAATGGGGAAAATGGGGGTTTGGGGTGGCCTTTGGAAGTTCAAGCCAGGTGTGGGCCTCCACACTTCTAAATTTTGCCCACTTCATCTGCCTTAGGGGAAAAAAATCCTAGATGGGGCATCATACAAGAACTCCTAGTTGCTCCATGTCAGTATCTTACATGTTGGTTCTACCAGGGCCATGTGTTTATTGACAGGCTTATCTGGTATTTTTCAATAATACTAGGTAGAGATGGGCACACACTGCTGGTTCGGTGGTTTGTGCCAGTTTGTTTCTTGGCCAAACAAGTATTTAGTACTTCAAAGCCCATCTCTTCCAGAGGGTGCCCACTTAGAGGCATCAGTCTGGCTTCCCTGCCCTGCCTCCTCTGGGCACTGCCTCTGAGTGGGCATCTGCTGGAGGAGGTGGGGAACCGAAGCACCAAACACCTATTTGGCCAAGAAACGAACTGGCACAAACCACTGAACCAGCGATTCGTACCCATCTCTAGTACTAGGTTTACAGATGGATGGATGGCCCTCTTTTGTTTTCTATCACATTTATCTATTCTTTAAAGCAGGGGTCCCCAATGCCCGGTCCATGGCCCGGTGCTGGTCCGTGGCCTTGGCAGGACCGGGCCACGGAGACAGATCTCCCACCCACCCCCACATGCACCCACACACACACACACGGCCTGGCACCCCACGGGTGCCCGTGCCCCCACGAGCACCCCCCGCAAGCACGCCCTGCACCATCCGCGCAGGCATGCCCCACCCCACAAGTGCACCCCGTGCCATCCGCGCATGCACGTGCCCTGCACCCTGCGCCATCCGCGTGAGCGCCCCCCCCTGTGCAAGACCCTGCATCCCCAACCGGTCCGCGGGTAGGAAAAGGTTGGGGACCACTGCTTTAAAGTACACATTGCTCCTGTTCTGTTTCTAGAGAACTGCATGAATTTAATACAAATGTCAACATGAACATTCCTGCGTGTGTGTGTATGAAAAATTATATACAGTTTCCAAAGCATTCTCTCTACTATACCAACCTTTCGCAAGCTGGTTCCCTAGTATATGTCTTTTTTATTATTATTTATCAAACTTTCCTAATGTGTAAGCTTTTGTATCAAATAATGTATCTCAGAATTCAGGTTAAGTGGAAGAAATAAAAGAAAATTGCTCCCCAGTTTGTGGATCAGTTTGGTAAGAGTCAACTGGCTTATTTATTTTTTAGATTTTTATCTTCCCTTTCCACTTAAAACAACAGTACTCCAGTTGGCTTATGAATCTCATTTGAAACAGTTTAAACAATGAAATTGTTAGAATCATAACATTAATGAATAACATCAAAACAGGTGAACAGGTCCCAGTGGAAGAGATGCATCTTTATCAAGAAAGTAGCAAAAGTGGGAACTGATCACAACTCTGGGGTCAAATTAGGGAAATTTATAGTAAAACACAAACCAAACACATTATTTCCTTTGTCCTTACTTCCAGGACAGGCTGTTTGTATGAGTGACACCCCCCTTGATATTTTAGCAGCTACTGCAGACCTGGGCAAAGTGCGGCCCGCACCAGTTGCTTATCTTTAACATACCGCAAAAAACCTCTTTAGTATTTGTGAAGATTAACAAGTTTAAAATAAAAACAATCATAACATCACTGTTTCATTTTATTTTTAAGTAAAGTTGGTTCGGCCCCTGAACACAGTTCAGATTTTTCATGTGGCCCCCTATAGAAATTAATTGCCCACCCCTGAGCTACTGGAACCCCACAAAGTGCCTCCAGGAGGTAAGATTCTACTTGACTGTTGTTTCAAAATTTATATCCTAAACTTCCTAATGACACCCAATGTGGTGTAGTGGATAGAGTGATAGCCTAAGAATCAGGAGATCTGTGTTCAAATCCATCCTTGACCATGGAAACTCACTGGGGCATGCCTGTGTGAAACTGATAAGACCACTTCTTAAACATCTCACTTACCCTGAAAGCCTTATTCGAGTCCCTATAAGTTGGTTCTGACTTGACGGGACATAACAACAAAAACTCCCTCTTAAGAGTCTGGCCTGGCCTGGTATACAAATCGCAAATATTTAAGATCACAAGTCTAAAATCATGTCTTGCTCATATTTAAAATTACAACACTTTAGTAGAGATACCATTTGTGTGTTTGTTTTTTCTGCAAAATCAGAAGTGGCCCATTTAAAAAAAAAAAAAAAGGAAGGGGCTTTCCAGCCGTTTCCTGTGGTGAGGCAGATGCAGAGAGCATGAGTGGGGGGGGGGGGGAATACACCTGGAGCTTGTCCATGGGCCAGCCAACAAGTTCTAGACCGTTTCTTCATATGTTCAGTCACAGTAGAGGCTGAACATCTGAGTCATGCTTATGTTTTGGGCCCAACTGCATACATCTTTTTCTATATCCAGAGCTTACCTAGTCTTATAATCAACTTGACCTTAGTATCTCAACTGTGATATTTTATCATATTGATCTTCATTTGTGCGCCAAGTGTTTAGAGAAGCCGTGACGGTAGAGCTTGCTTGTTTATTTTTACTTCCAGCGCAGCTATAATTACTCATCCAAATGTTAATCTATTAATGAGTTCCTAAAGGAGTTAATGGCATTTCTCTGCTGACAAGCAGGTTTTGCAGCACTGTCTGAATCCTGGCAATTTTATTCATACATTTCGTCTCGATATTTCTTCTTTAATTGATGTATTCCCTCTTGTGATCTGCCAGGCTGGTCAATGGGGGACAGAACTCACTAATGAAACTGGGGGCAGGAAAAAAACAACGGAAGCACAGTCCAGAAAGACCAGACTGGACCAGTATTTCTTTCCAAGACAAAGCCAAACTTTAAGCTTGGGACGTTATGGGGAAGGCAAGATTTAAAGGGACCATATACGTACCTTTTTTATGTTCCTGTCACAGATCTTTAAAACACTTTTTGAACTGCTACTCCCAATATTTTGCAAATTATAGTCTAATATTAATGTTTTTAACTCTGCTTATATCTCTTGATGATGGAAAGCTGCTTTGTATCAAGGTAGGGCTATTCATTCACCAGGCTCAGCATTGTCTACTTCAGGAGTAGCTCTTCAACTTGTGTCTCACTAGACACAAGTTGAAGAGCTACTTGTGTTCAACTACAACATCAACCAGTTCTCACCAGTAGAGACCATGGTGGGTGATGATGGGAGGTGTTGTCGGACACTATCTGAAAAGTAGCTCTTCAACTTTTCCACTGATGAGTGGAGGTCTTTCCCATCCACTTGCTTTAGGAATATTTTAAACTAGGAAGATCACAGATCAAAACTAGGATCTTCTGCATGTGCTCTACCCTTAAGTAAGTCCCTCTGAGAGGGTCTTTTTGGATCACCTTTGGAAATCGTCAAATGTATGTTTTATCGTAATCTGAAAGATTACCACTCACTTTGGCACATATTAATTTTTAGTACCAGATGTTCACTTATTAATTTCACTGCATTATGTCCACTTCTCATCAACTCATTAATTGCCAGCTGCTCAGCCAAACAAAAAGTGAGCCCATAGATAATCAGATGTTATTGGTTAATAGCCAACCAAGAACACATTACTCTGGCTATTCTCTAGCTCAGCAACAGTAGCAGACGTTTCCTTAGAACTATCATGCCATTATGGTGGGTGGATAATTAGGAAGAAACATGGTTATTGACTTGGCTATCATCATCACCACCACCACCATCTTAGAACTGCAGAGCTGGAAGGGACTCTATGGATCATCAAGTCCAGCCCCTCTTCAGGAGGCACAGTGGGGAATCGAACTCTCAACCAGATGCTTAAACCACTGAGCTATCCAGCACTTCTGGAGAACATAAAACATTTTTAGAGCAAAGGTGGGTGACCTGTGTCCCAGCAGATGTTTGACTACAAAAATAGATATGGTCCTCCACCGATACCTTGTGGGTCTCATGACACCCATCCTAGAGGAATGGTCAAAAAGATGTTTATTCAGCAATGGATGTGATAAAATTCCATTAGCCATCTCTAATAGGTATATGAGAGGGACATGGATTGACTGAGAATGAAGAAGCAAGGATATGGGGTGCTACAATTCCTGGAATGACCCAAGGCAATGTTGATGCTGTTGCAGTTTAAAGAAATAACTTTCACAAGCTCCAGGAAGTTCATGATTTTTAATCTTGCTGGCCCTTTCCTCCTTCAGCTTCCCACTAGCAACTTCGTCAACATGATATGTTGTTGGCTGGTCATGGTTTGAAGCAGAACACTGGTCTCATCCAGCATGGCTATAAGGGCTGAAATCCTACTGCTGTTCACATAAGAGAGGTATAACTTTCCACAGCTAATTGTTGAGATGTTTGGGCACATCTTGGTTGCGTAACTGGGCACATGACTGAGACATGCCCTGGCACCTCATCAATTAGCCACAAGTGGTGGCGCTGTGGGTTAAACCGCAGAAGCCTCTGTGCTGCAAGGTCAGAAGACCTGCAGTCGTAAGATTGAATCCACGCGACGGAGTGAGCCCCCGTCGCTTGTCCCAGCTGCTGCCAACCTAGCGGTTCGAAAGCATGCAAAATGCAAAAAAATGCGAGTAGATAAATAGGTACCACCACGGTGGGAAGGTAACGGCGTTCCGTGTCTAGTCGCGCTGGCCACGTGACCATGGAAGATTGTCTTCGGACAAACGCTAGCTCTATGGGTTGGAAACGGAGATGAGCACCGCCCCCTAGAGTCGGACACGACTGGACAAATTGTCAAGGGGAACCTTTACCTTTACCTTTACCTAGCCCTTTCAACTTATGCAAATCTTGTGCAAACGCTAGTAGGAGTCTGGCCAATGTTTCTATACTCCTATACCCCACTCTTCTTTCTTCCCTCCTCTCTCATCTACTATGGTTGCTTAACACAGAGACATGTATCTGTAACCCTTTAAGAAATAAAGTCTAGAATGATCTTCGAATATTAGAATTGCAGAGTTGGAAGGGACCCTATGGATCATCTAGTCCAGCCCCTGTCAAGGAGAAACAGTGGGGAATCAAACTCCAAACCTACGGCTTCTCAGTGAGATGCCTAAACCACTGAGCTATCCAGCAGTTCAACAATAATTGAAACATGAACGAACTGAACCTGGCCATCACAGTCCTAGCTTCCATGCTTACCATTGACTCACTTGGTTGCTGCTTTATCCTCTTTATCATCTTAGAACTGCAGGACTGGAAGGGACCCTATGGAGCATCAGGTCCAGCCCCAGTCAAGGAGGCATTGTGGGGAATTGAACTCCCAACCTCCGGTTCTGTTGCCAAATGTCTAAACCATTGAGCCATCCAGCAGAAGCAACTATGACTCTAGCAGTAGTCTCTATAGAACTAATTGCACCTTGCGCGTTACATGAATAGCCCTCCAATGCTGGATTTATATTCTAGCAAAGTAAACCAGCGCTGAGCAGTTCAGATTAAAAAAGTTCTCTCAATACAGTTTAGAAAAATAAATATATAGTTTGGGAGTAGTGCTCTGGAGATAGACATATTTTAATGAATAAAACAAGAAAGAAGGACTCTGTTGCTCATGTTTAATTGTAAGAGGTGGCTTCTGCGTACCGCATGGATAAATCGGACTGGGGGAAGCCTGGAATTCTGGGTGATTCAAGAGGCACCCCCAAATCACCTTCTTGCTGAAGCCTTCTCTCCCAGCTCATAGGAAGAACGACTCCCTTTTCATTTTCTTCAAACCAATCAAGGCCTCTTCCTAGCTCTCTGCAATCTCCCCTCCACTTTGAAGACACTCTTTATTTGATGCTTGCCGATTAAATGATGTTCCCAGCCTAATGATGTGAATGCTATTTCCAGCCCACATTAGGACTATATTTGTTATTAACTACAAACGCTAATGGCTGAGCCAACATTGAAAGGTCCTCCTGAAGCCTCACAAAAGGCTCGGAACGGATCAGTCTAATCACATTCCCAGGTAAGTTTCCACAGAAAAGCATGTGGAATGGCAAGGTCAAAAGAGCAACTGAAAACAAATGCAGTGCAATTGCTATTATTATTTACCAGAAAGCACCTCCTCAATTCTGGAAGTATCTTCCCTGGCCTTGGGACTCATAGGCTCTTTCTCAGAAGCAAGCTCCGTTTTTTTCTAGCTAAATCAGCCTGACAATTTCCAATGGAATCCAACTCATTGCTGAACTGAGAGGTAGACCTGTTTCGCACTTTACCCGGTGCTGGAACGCTTGCTTTGCATCGGAGGTCCCAGATCTGATCCCCAACACCAGGGGTTCCCAAACGGTGAAACACAGCCAGAGGCATCACAGGAAAAGGGACACAACACAGAGCTAAGAAAGCTATAGAGCTGCTCATAGCTCTGGGTCAAACTGGAAGCTATGTGCTTGTCTTGCCCTTCCCCCATCTTTATGATCCGCGGTGGAGGCGCTTGCCAGGTGGCTTCATGAGTTTTCTGTATCAGGACCCAGAAGGAGGTGAGTCCTTGGGGATATTCGGGAAGAGATGGGATGACTGGGGTGTGTGTGTGTCAAGTTCCAGCCCCTGGTGGCAGAGAGACCGCTGATGGCCCCTCCAAGCAAGGGGAGCCACAGCGAGTGGCCAATAAATCAAGGGAGCCATGAGTCCAAAATGTTTGGGAACCATTGCCAAGCACTTTCAATTAAAATAACCAGGTTGAAAGTGACCAGAAATACTTCTGCATGGAGCCCTGGAGAGTGGCTGCCAGTCAAGGCAGGGGAGATGTAAGCAACCTGGTGCCCTCCAGATGTTTTCGGCTTTCCTTGGAGTATATAGTCTCCAAACGTTGGCTATAATGGCTGTAGCAAACCATGGGAGTTAAAGTCTGAAAAACATCTGGAGGGCACCAAATGGAACATTCCTAATAAAGACAGTAGGTTTCCAGTGTGATGTAGTGGATAGAGTGAAAGACTAAGACACTGGAAAACAGGGTTCGAATCCCCTGCTCAGCCATAGAAACTCACTGGGGGAGTGGAACTGGTAAAACCACTCCTTAAATATCTCACTTACATTGAAAGCCCTGCTAGGGTCACTATAAGTTGGTTCTGACTCGACAGCACGTAACAACAATATAGACATTAGCTGGATGGATGGCACAGTGGTTTAGGTATCTGGCTGCGGAGCCAGAGGTTAGGAGTTCAATTCCCCACTGTGCTGTCTGTAAGTAAAACCAGCCTGTGTGGCCTTGGGCAAGCTGCACAGTCCCAGGACGCCCACAGAAGAAGGGAACGGTAAACCATTTATGTGTATTCTCTACCTAGAAAACTCTGGAAACTTGATAGCATGCAATTATTATTATTAATATAGACAGTGCTGGGCTGGATGGATCAATGCTAGAAGGACCATAGAGTGTCTCTCGGCAAGAATGAGCAGATCTTCCCCATAGGTGAGTAGAAAAATGCCTTACCTTAAGTCTGACAACTGGTTCATCTAGTTTAGTATGGCCTACTCTGACTTGCAGCAGCTTTTCTCAGTTCAAGCCGGAGATGCTGCAGGTTGTACTGTACGTACAACCTTCTGCATGAAAAGCATATACCGTACCCCCTGACTTATAGCCTTTCCCATCTCCATTCCTCTATCGTTCCATGGGTTCTTTCCACTGTGAATGCCACTTCATCTGAATTTCTAAGTTATTAGGAAAATTTAAAAAATAATAATTCTGGGAATAAGATATTAAATTATAACTGTCAGTTCTTTCAACTATTATTGCAATGTCCCATCAAGCTTATGGCAACCCTAATAGGGATTTCAAGGTTAGCAAGATATTTAAGGAACGGTTTTACTACTACTACCCCTGAAATAAGTTTCCGTGGCTGAGTGGAAATTTGAACACAGGTCACCTGAGCCTTAGGTGAGAGACTCTACACTGGAGGTCGATAGGTGTCTGCTGGGGAAGCTTTAGCTGGGAATCCTGTATTGACAGGTAGTTTGGTAAGATGACCCTCGGCATTTCTTTCAACTTTCCAGCTGCATGTTGCCAAGATGCACCAATTAGAGAAAATAGCATACAAAATGCACGTGTTAAGAAAAGTTGTATACAAAAATAATTTCACATTTTGGTCGGCTTGTTTTTTTTTGTTTTTTTTTTTTAAGTGGTCTAGAAATTAGATAAGACAGATGTATGACCGAAACTGCATGGAACAAACAGAAATTAATTTGCACATCCCGGCTTGTGATATGGTTGTTCTTACACCAGTCTGGACCATGATCACCCAGGGGATTTCATGGCCAAGTGGGGATGGAAACATGAACGAACTGAACCTGCCTATCAGAGTCCTAGCTTGGTTCCTGCTTTATCCTCTTTATCATCTTAGAACTGCAGGGCTCGAAGGGACCTTCAAGTCCAGCCCCCGTCCAGGAGGCCCAGTGGGGGAATCGAACTCCCAACCTCTGGCTCTGCACTGAGCTATCCGGCAGTTCTTTTTGTACAAAATACATTCCCAGAAGAACAGTTGGGAGTTTGGATACTTTAAAATTCTGATCTTGAGGATGAATCATGGTAAGCCAAGTTTCAGAGAGAGAAAGTTTTCTCAGCGGAGCCATAAATCCCTGAAGGCAGGGATTTATAACAGAGTTTTTGACAAGAGTCTTAACTATTAGCGCTAGGAGGAGCTGCTAATCACATTAGGTTAGATTAGAGATGGCAAGAAAGACTTTTGAAACCTGGCTACCACGGCGCTGCCTAATTTATAGTGTTCTTGTCAAGATGAAATCAAATTTCATCGTTATGACATTTCTTTCCAGAGTACTAAATGTTAACTTTGCTGAGAAGGCACATTTTGGAGAAGGGGGAGGGGGAAAGAGCAGTCAGAGGGCAGAAGGGAAAGACAGCTTTGTTCTAGATCACAAATGTGATATATGGGGTGGAGATGGAGATATGATCTCTTCATTTAAAGACATTCACGCGGCTGATTATTCTCATACTGGCAAGAGGTAACTACATTATGGAACAGCTTTACATTGGAGGCTGCAAAAAATGTCACTGATTGTTAGAGAAATCAGATGAACCACATTACCACGGACTTACACCAGATCCAGTTGCAGTGGGCAGGAAGCAGGACTCCAAAATACATGGAGGTTCACCAATGACTTCTACTCTTGCACCACTCCACACGTTTTTTAAACACACATACAACATAGATTGCTATGTGTTACTGCTCTCATTGGATTTTTAGTACTACTTGTGTTTTCCATTTTTGTGTTTTCCATTTCTCAAGAGTGGCATTTTTTTAAAAAAAATTGTATACTTATTGATCTTTGCCTTAATATTGCCTGTTAATGATGTACAATGCTTCCTTAGGCATTGGTCATGGTTTTAAATATCGTCTTTTAATGATGTTAACCACCGTTGTATACTCATTGTTTTCAACTTTAAGTATTGTCTTTTGTAAGCTGCCTTGGGTCCTTTTCAAGGGGAAAGGCAGTGTAAAAATATTTTAAACAAACAAACAAACACAGCTACTTGTCCTAGAGATTGCCAGCCTTGTTTCTAAAAGCACTGCATAGATTTCTGGGTCATTGTGCAGAAAAAATTACAAGAAACGTGAAATCGTCACCCTAACAAAGTAAGTCTCCCACAGGGAGCAGCATTATAGGTCCAAGAATTCTTAAGGATATCATTATTTGAGGTTTGCCCAGCTTCTGCACAGTCCTTCTTCACCCCATTCTAAAAATGTGGATTGCTACTCGCAAGGCTTATTACTGTCGGCAAGAGCTGTAAGCCATAATATGTGCGTGTTTTTTTGGTCCCTAGGTTTTGCCTTTGGCCTGGATCTTAACTGGAATGAAATCCTGGAAATTCCTCCAAAACTGAATTTTGTCTTTGGAGTGAAAAAGGTTGTCCCCTCTTGTTTTGGGAAGAGGGAGGTTAGGAGGGGGTCAGGAACCAAATGGCACAGTGGTTCAACTGCAGTACTGCAGCCAAGACTCTGCTCACAACCTGAGTTAAATCCTGATGGGCTGAGGTAACCAGCTCAAAGTTGATTCAGCCTTCTATCCTTCTGAATTTGGTAAATTGAATACCCAGCTCGCTGGGGTGGGGGCAATATGTAGCCTGCATTATTAAATTGTAAACTGCCCAAAGAATGCTTTGAGTGCTGTCGGCCGGTATACAAGCAACACACTTTGCTTTTTACCACGGGTAAATGGAAGGGCAGTTGTGAGGGAGTTACCTGCTTTCCAATCTTTGGTGGCTTGAAAGCATCCCCCTCACCCTAGAGACTTGTTTCAGGAAGAAAGCTAGACCACAAATCTTCCTTATCTTGCTTTTCTAAGTGTGGAGGGAGCAAAAAAACAAACAAACCCACCACATGTCATTCATCCTTCCTGCTGTTGTTATGTGGTGCAGCAAGGGCCACAACACAGTTTTCCACTGACATCACAACCACAGCAAGAAAGGAACACATTGCCAAGTGCTGTAGTTGTCGATATAACATGTTATTTTGGAGAGATGATGAATGTCGGATTATGCTTTAGCACAAAACTATCAAAACTTGTTCCTTTTCTGAGTTACTTTTCAATGAGGCATATTGAACAAATATTTTCAAGGTTATGGAATTCCCCTATTTACTTTTATAGCACTTTTTTAAAGTACCAAAACGTAAGAAGGAACACAACAGTTAAAACTGAATTACCGTGTTAATGGTAATGAGTTACTTGAGGAACAACTTCTTTTTTTTTTAAAGACAGTTGCATAAGAAATTACTTTTGAAAAGTAACGTCCTAAACTCTGGGGACTGTTCCGTTCAGAGCATTACCTTTATCACTGACGCCCCTGCTCGAGAAAGAGGGCTGTGCATCTGAGCTGCGGCGGCCATGTTCGCGATAGTGTTGAGATGGTTCATTTGATTCATCGCCATGGCCACAGAAGCAGGAGGTAGGCCAACGGGAAGCAGAGGATGGGGCATCATCATGAACGGCAGATCTATCCCTGGGGAGGGAAGGAAGAAAAATACACAGCCCAAAATGTAAATAATCGTTGAGTATTCAAGAGTATGAACATTCTATGGAATTAATATAGGCTGTCAAGATCGTAATTATTTTGATCATTTGATCATTTATTTATTTATTAGATCAATTTATACTCTCCCGCCTTCAATGCTCTGAAGACAACACTGGCTTCTCTCTCCTTCCTTCTTTAACATTCCTGTTAAAAGACTGGCTCAAGGCCACCCAGTGAGTTTCAGAGGTCTGTGGGGACTTGAATCTGGATCTCCAACATGTCAATCCAGCCCCTTAACCACTCCATTGTTAGAATATGGATTCATTGAAGAATATGGATTCTTCATAGCATAAGGACAACAAAATACAGTTTTTGGACCAACGAATGTGAAGGATAGCACTCTGAATAAACTCTACAAACTCAGGAAATTAGGTGATGATGATGACTAGTACTTTGCATAGGCCATTCTATCCCGGTGCACTCTGTTCTTGCTTTCTTATTTCTGCAGAAACTTTTGATAGTTTTGCATAAGTTTTTGAATGGACAAATTCTTTCTGCTTTCTTTTTTCTTTTTTTACACAACCTGAGAAGGTTGCATTCCGCAGGAGTCTTTCTAGGAACACACTCTGGAAAACACACGAACCTAAATTTTTAGACCACAAGTGCCTGAAGCTCATTCATGCCCATCTAAACCCTGCTGATTTTTTTTTTAATGGTATGTCATACCTCTCTGGCGTGATTGTCCATGTAAAGGCTATTTTAACTTCCCTCTCACCACTGAAAGACTGTGTTGACCCTTTAAGATGCTTGGGAATGAAGGCAAAATTATATTTAAATATCCAGTCATTTGGGAGCCATGATTAGCAATGGAGGGGAGCTTTGGAGAGGTAGGTCTGAAGGCTTTTATGGCAATTTGATGGGGTGTTGAGTAGCCTAAGGTAGTCATTCTCAATGGGGGACATATGGCTCCCTGGGCGCAGCAAGGCACATTGGAATGGGGCCGCAGACTGGAAACAATTCTTCACACACCACCTTATAAGATTCATTATGCAATTTATACAAAACTGATTCATCCTATATTTCTTTCATGTTGTGTTTATGGTTGTGGCCAAAACAAACAAACAAAAAAAGGTTGAGAATGGCTGGTCTAGGATTTTGGAAAATGGATGGAATGTACTAAGGTCCACTAAGGCAGACTATGAGGTGTTGATCGATCGATATCTATCTATCTATCTATCTATCTATCTATCTATCTATCTATCTATCTATCTATCTATCTATCTATCTATCTATCTATCTATCTATCTATCTATCTATCTATCTATCTACACTGACAATTTTGTTTCTTCTTTCAGCAACTCCTCAATTAGCATAACTGTTACCTGCCCCATGCCCTGAGCAAACAAGGCTGGCTAAGAACCTAAATAAACAATAAACCGACAACCAAGAAGGGCTCGTGTTTCCTTCCTTGAAACTGCCTCAGCACCCCCACCTCAATCCACCATACAAACATGCGCCTTTGTTCCTCCTCAGTGACCCCTTAGCAGTCTGGTAATCTTTCCCCCCTACTCCATAGAGTTTCAACACTCCCAGACGCCATCTGTCCTCACCGAGCTGCGTGCCTACGTAAAATCCAATTGAAATGCAAACGAAATGCAAACTACGAGCGGAATTTAACAGCACGCTGCCAGTTTTTTAAGGGACACCACACCGAATGGTTTTCCATCACATCTGATGTTCACAAATCGGACACAACACTTGATAAACTCTACAACTGAAGGATCAAGAATGTGTTTTGGGGTTTGTTTGTTTTTACCCATAGCCAAGCAGCCAGCAAGATAAGGAAAGAGGAAAGGGTGGGGAATGGACTCTAGAGAGATACTACATTGTCTGTTGAACCAGACAATATAGGAACATACAATTTCACATCATATGCAAGTAATTCAATGCCACAAAGAAGCCTAGCGATTTCTAACTACATATAGACCCAGAGAAGGCATTATAACAGCCATTGTGAATTGTGTCAAACATGAGGACAACTCATATTAAAACATTACAATGCAGCTCTTATTTCTCTCTCATTCATTTGCTGTCACCCTTTCACAACCATTTTCTTGTCCCCATGTCACCCTGACATGAAACTCATCTACATTCTTTTCCTTCTCCTGCCTGGACAATATATTCTTTTGTACAGGGAGAAAGAAAAGGAAAGCTGTATGTTTCAATTATGTTAAGCCACCAAGCTTGGTGGAATGATCAAAGAACTGCACATAACTGGGAAGCGTTGCTTCTGGTATTTTTTAAAATGTGGCTATTCCCAATATTCCCAGTACTGGATAGCACAGTGAGTTAAGTTTCTGGCTGAGGAGCCAGAGATTGGGAGTTCAGTTCCCCACTGTGCATCTCAGAGGAGCCAGCCCGTGTGGCCTTGGGCAAGCTGCACAGAAGGGAATGTACAACCTCCTCTATGGACTCTCTAACTAGAAAACCCCGAAAAGGGTCACCATAAGTCAGAATTGACTTGACAGCACACAATTATTACCATCATTCCACATTAAATCTTATGAATGCAAAAAATCTCTTCCTCATTATGGGAAATCAATATAAATTATAATAAAAACTCTGATCAATATTAGGGGTACTGCACATCTTCTCTGGAAATCAACTACAAACAAAAAATATCATCTCATTGATTGTTGGAATCCAATCGCTAAGATGTCAAATACCATGTGGTGCCATGCAACACAGTAATATTTCAAGATCAGAAATAGAATTCTTCTTCTTAGTTTTCGTCTGAAGTTACAAGTAGCTGTGGATTCTGATAAACCAGCGTGCTGGTGAGAACATCATGATTTCTTAGCTTTAATACTTCCTGATGTTTTCAGTGCAATTGGCTGGATAGCTCAGTGGTTTAGGTCTCAGGGGGAGTCTGATTCTGCACAGTGCCTCCAGGGAAAAGAGCCAGCCTGTGTAGTCATGGGAGACCTGCACAGTCCCAGGTGGCCCCAGAAGAAGGGAAATGGTCAACCGCTTCTGGGTACTCTCTACCTGGGAGATCCTGAAAAGGGTCATGTGAAGGAGATATAGAGAAAAAGGAGAAAGTTGAGAGTGAGCTGTCCCCTCAGCCAAGGGCACTCGCACGAGATGAAGTTGTAAGAGTGAGAGGGATATTGGAAAACAAGGGGTTGAATGTGGAGGAAGAGACGAGGGAATTGAAGGAAAAAGAGGAAAAGGTTGAGATTTGCTTGGTGGAGGAGAAAGAGGGAGAAGGAGAGGAGGAGTTAATTTTACCCGTATGGGAGGAAGAGATAAAAGATCAGAGTGGGAGGAGACAATTTAGAATACCGGGAACGTCAGAGAGACGAGAGGAAAAAGGGAAAAGAGAGAGGGAAACAGAATTAGAATATAAATAGAATGAGAGGATTGTTAGAAGATTTTCCCAATCTGAAGACAGGAGGGTTGTTACCTAATCCGGACATCTCCAAAGAAAAGGAGACACAAGTGGATTCCCTAGAATGGACAGTAGTGGTATATCCGCGAGGACAAGGTCGCTGGAAGAAGGTGATCCGGCCAGACTCTTCTTTCAACAACCCACCACCGGAGGGCGATTGGGCCAGACACCCATGTTGTGGGACCATCAGCGCAGTTCGGAGTACACCCATGAGGAAGCCCACCGATCGCGAACAGTTTGGACCAGCCCCTCAGTAAATCCTGTTAGTTCAAGGACAGAATTGTTGTCCCCTCAGTATGGACAGTTGCCTGATATAAGTTTGTTCAAACTAGTAGAAGTGATTGTTGATTCTCCAAATGTTAAGACCAATAAATCTGTTAGTGTTCAAAAAGAGACTCCGTCATTATTTCCCGCCAAAAAGGAGGAACTGCTCCACATATATGATGAACCTGATCACAGGTCACTATGTCAGAATTGTCTTGATGACATTATTATTATTATTATTATTATTATTATTATTATTATTAGTAGTAGTAGTAGTAGTAGTAGTAGTAGTAGTAGTAGTAGTAGTAGTAGTAGTGCCTGCTTCGGCTGCTACTATACTCAAAAATCAAAAGGAGAAAGAAAGCAACTACAACAAAAAATGTGCCAGACAAATTTGAAGAAATGTTTAAATGTACAGAGCCATACTCTGCTGTCTTCTTGTGCCCTGGAGGTAACCCTGGCCTCTTAAAAAGCTATGACAGCAAGACACAAGTTCTGGCAGGTCCCACCCAGTTGATATGACTTTGACAATGATTCCAGTGGTGTGACATGTGTCTGCCATCCAAGGATAAGCCTAGCTAAATTCAGAGAAAGACTGAATGTGAGATAGACTGATTCAAAGGAAGCCATGGTCTTTCCTTTGCAAGACCTGACATGGCTTGTCAGTGATACAACCTTCTAGAAGTATCTGATTCACAGGGTTGTTATCTGCTGTTGAACTGTTGATATCAACTTGGTGGCACATAACAACAACTGTGAACACAATGATGGTTTGGAAGAATTGTGACGTGTGTCAGTAGAAGGATAACCTCCAGTAATGAAATCACAAATATTCAAGGTAGTCAATTTTTTTTGTGTGTGTGGGATACTCCACTTCCTCCATGTTGGTTCCAAGGGTATTATAATAATCTTATAACTGCAGAGTTGGAAGGGCCCCCATGAATCATCGAGTCCAGCCCCTGTCAAGGAGGCACAGTGGGGGGAATCAAACTCCCAACCTTTGGCTCCACAGGCAGATACCAAAAGCTATCCATTATAGCATGCCAAAGTTGAAGATCTAAGCCCATCAGGATTTGTGACAAAGACGGTGTAATTTTCTATAAGAAATATGAAGATTATTTTAATATTGTTACACAGCCCACCTAACGAGACATCAATATGGCAGTGTGTGTTGGAGAGCATCTCTACATCAGAGCAGAGCTCTAAATAAGGTAAACCATTGTACACACACACACACAGACCTTTTGGTAAGGAAGACTTGAATGGTTTATAAAAAATTGTTCCACTAACAGCCTTTCCTCACGACAACAAGGATCCAATGATTTACTTTAGATGAAGGGTGAATTCTTTATGTCCTCCTTTTTCTCATTGCCGTCATCACGTTTCTCCTTCACAGAGTAGATTTTGATTCCCTCTCACAAATTGCTTTCAAAGCATCTGTGCAGACCCGGAGTTCAGAATGAGAGCAGAGAGGTTTGTGTATGGAAGGTTCCAAGTTCAATCCCCAGCGCCTCCACTTAGAAAAAATAATAATCCTACTGAGCATGTCATGAAAGCACTACTCAGGGCCATGAAGAAGAGATTTAAGTTAGAGTTGACAGGGCTGGGCTTAGTGGTGAAGTTGAACTATTTTAGATTTAAGTTATTTTGGACTTAATGGGAGGGCATTCTTTTAACACTTCCAAATGCATTCAGCCACCCTTGCTGCCTTTTAAGTCCCTCCTGTTCATTCTGCTGACATCTACCAGAACCTGGAAAAGTTACTTTTCTTATTGTTGTATTTTGATGTGTTTTTATTGCAACTGATGACATAAGTGAGTATGGGCTGGCTGCCCTGATTGCTTCTGTAGTTGGAAGGCAGTGGTCAGAACACGGGAAAACAACTACACCTACCATCATCCCCTGTCAGCAAGACTTATGGGATGACTGGGGATTCTAGGAATCGTGGTCCAAGACATGAAGTTGTCTACTCCGATCAGAATTCAGACTGTGAACAGGCTCAGATCCCCAACTAGCCACGCAACTCACTGGATAACTGTGGGCCAATCATTCTTTCTCAATCTAATCTATTTTGTTTGTGTATTGTATTGTATTGTGTTGTATAAAGCTTATATACCACCTGATTTAGTAAGGACCAGGGTGGATATGATTTAAATAAAATTGATTTAAATCATGATTTAAATTTTTAAAAATTGAATTTTTGACAATTTGAATTTTTAAAAAATGATTTATTAAAATTTAAACCATGATGTAAATCAATTTGATTTTTTAAAAAATCATTGATATTTATCCACCCTGATGCACACACTACTCTGTGTGGTTTCTCTATCTCACCAACTTTCTGTACAGAAGCAAACGTGCCACCCCGAGCCAATTTGGAAAAAGAAAGAATAAATATATAAAAAGGATTTTTTTAAAAAAAAGAAGAAGAAATAAATTAAATAAATAACACTGTAAGTTAAAGCAAAGTGAGCCAACCAACCAAAACATCCAGCCATCATTGGTTTCTCATTGCAAAAGAAAACAAGACATGCTATGTGCAACCTCTCAGATTCTTGGCAGAAACAGGCGCGATCAGGGTCTTAACACGCATGGAGGCTTGGTTGACATGTTCAGCTCACTGATTTTTGCAAATTCCCTTGTGAACATTAATCTCTGCTTGTGGACAAATTCCAAGATTGTGTCGGCCTGCGCACCTCATCTTTAAATACAACAGTGCCCAAAGGGCTCCCTTTCTGTTAGCTTTGTTTTATTCCCTCTCAAGCCCAGCTCTGACCAGTTCTTATTTTAAAGCAAAGGCCATCTTCCTTCTTGAAGGTGGCTAGAATCCACATACTGTACCCATCACCACATGCCTCCCTACTTGCACAAGGACTGAATGATCCCAATGAGGGTGCGCTCAGACGGGGAAGTAGCTTGGATTTTGGACGGCTCATGGCACAGTCTGGTGCGCGTGATTTCCTGGCAATTACTGATCCGTGCCCAGGCTGCACCTTTGGGGGGCCAGGCCTGGAGCAATTCCTCAATGGACAGAGATCGCTCCTGGCAAAGCAACCCTTTCTGATGGACCTGGACAGGATCCGTCCTCTTCCTCGACCATTTCATAACCCAATAATAATAAACAAAATATCTGTGAAGATTCTCAAACAATAAACAAAATAGTTACCCATTTGGTGTCCTTTTGAGACAGCAATTTGTTTTCTTTGATTGACTCTGGCTTTTTATTCTTATTTAATATATAACGTTAATTAAACATATTGGCTGTTTTTATGACGCCCTGAAGAAGGACCCAAAATAAAACTGAGCTGGAACATGTGGGGCTTCTTTTAAAAATAAAACAAACATAATTTTTAAATGTCTTGAGAATTGTGGGTTTCCTTCTTTACTTTGGACTTCTATGACTGCCAACAGCCTGCAGGCTGGGGCAGCCACCTCACTTTGCCTAACGAGAGGACCGGCCCTTTGATAACCACCACCTTTGTGTAGGAAATGCCTGAACAGGCCATGATTTTCAGGCTGTTATACATACTATTTGTGAGCAGATGGTTTTGTTGCAGAGGGCTAAGAGGATGAGTGCTTCCCAAACTGGGCTGCCCAGAAAGCGTTGCATGGCTGACTCCATGATGAGATCCTGTCGTGATGGGAGACTGAAGTTTCTCTTTATCCCACGAGGATTCGCTTCCACCTGAAATGGAGAGTGCAAAAACGAGGTTTTAAAAAGTTGTTTGGAGGGGAAATTCTGCCGGGTTTTCAATTTTTTTAAAAAAGATCGTTGAACTATGATCACAAGAACTTTTTATCTCACATATCTCACATTATAAGGTTCGTTATCTAACATGCAATCCTGATTTGGCCTATATTTCTTTCATATTATGTTTATGGCTGCGGCCAAATAAAAGCTGAGAATGGGTGTTTTAGAAGACAACACTGACACAGAACATGGATTCTGGTGTGTTGTTTCACCAGGCTACTTTGTTTTGTTTTCATCTGGTTTTTCGGTGAAGTGTAGCAAATATACTACCTGAATAAACGATGAACATCTTGTACCACGTCTTGGGTCAAATGCTTTTACAACAATGAGGCCTCTCTCAATTTAGGTAACGGCACTTAAGTCTTTCCTTATCTAATAAGGAGATTGATCCTTACTTTTAACCACGATTCAAGCATTTCCTACCATCCCGAGCCTCTCATGCTCTTGAGAAAAATAGGGGAAAAGCTGAATACCAATTAAGAATGGTATGATTAATCTCATCCACATACTAAAACCCATGCCATAATTATTATGTATGGGCTAAAATAGTCAAAGTGGCACAATGCTAATTGTACCTTCCACTTTTTTCCTTATCCAATAAAAGCATTCAATTAGATTTTGCATAACGAAAAGGAGGGCGGGAATTGCATGGGGTGAGGGTGGGGTGGGGGAGCGGCTGTCTGGGATATTGACACTGCCAGGAATTCATTAACTTGATTTCCAATTAGAATCAGTAATACTTTGTCGACATGTAAGAGACAGTAGCAGGAGGGGAAAAATGTATCTTAATTGAAGATGAAACTAACAGCACAGAAAACACTCAACATTCTTTATGATAAGCGCTCGGCTAATAAAGGTGATTAATGCTATCAAACAGAAAAATTGGAAAGATCAATGATGGAGCAAAAAGGGAAACATTCCATCACTTTAATACTACCACCAAGCCATGAATTACCTTTAATATTACAGATTTGTAATTTGCAAAAAAATGATGAGCAATGTATTGACACAGAGAGATGTGTGCATGCTGAGCTAAATTATACCATATGTTGTAATATAATGTGGCATGATTACAGTGGTGTTGAATAATGCAGTTATATTTGGGCTGGTTGTGTCAGCACTTCCATCATACATTTAGCACACTGTACAACGAGAGGTCCAAACCCACATTGACTGAAATATGGTGTAACTCAGACTCTGGCTATATCGGTATATTCTGAAATGCCAATGCTCCTATATATATTATATTTATTTCACTTCCTGGAATTGAAAACCACTTTCCCCTTGTAATGTGGTTTCTCTTAGGCTTTCAAATTCTCCAGGGGAATTGCCTCAACAGTAATAAGGGTTATGTGCCATCAAATAAAGTCCAAATTATGGCAAGCTTTTCCAGGTTCTTCCATGTATAAGATACTCAGTTTACTATTCCCTTCCTTGAGGGGCAACCCTGGGATTGTCCAGCAGGCCCAAGGTTACACAGGATGGTTCTTCTCTTGGGAGGCACAAGGGAATTGAAATCTGAGCCTCTGGTTTCATAGTCAATGAGTGGAACTTTGGTCTGGATGGGCGGGGTAGAAGTCTAATAAATAAATTTTATTAGATCCAGATCTTGGAGGGAAAAAAAATCCATTTTTGGACTACAATGCCCAGAATTCCCCAGACAAGAGGATTCTGAGAGTTGTAATCCAAAAGAGGCCCTTTTGGAGGTCCCAGTTTGAGCTCTCCTTATAAAAGCAATTGTGCTGCTCATATGTGCTGCAGACAAGCACAGAGGGGTGTGCCGCTGAGACCCGCCCAAACCAAGCTGTGGATGGAATCCTGTTATGCAACCTTACACTGTACAACTTGGATGATGTCATCACCTTCAGCCATTTTGGAAGAATTTGTGAGCTGCAGAATGGGAGGTGGGGAAACTCCTTAAGGTTGGAAAATCACCCGTGAGAGGAGCAGTGGTGGTGATTCTCTGCCATTAAAAAGTCATCTCACCTGTTCAATGACTCCCGAAATCTTTGCCAGAATGAAAGGGAGGGGGGAATAGGAAAAGTTTAATTCCCTCAACATGACAATGGAAGCTGTCATCCCATTCTGAAGATACGCAACAGGATTCTGGACGTTTTCCAAGGTGTTATTTGGAGGAGCAAATTAGAGGATGTTCTAGCTCAGATACTCCAGCAAAAGGCCAGAATCCTCTTGGCTTGGAGAGTCCAATGGCACAAGAAGTTAGTCTCAGAGCACCGTCTTGTATCAAGGTACCAGATTCCCTTCTTTCTCAGTGTGGGCAGGGAGTCACTAAAAAACCCATCACACTCTCTTTCTCTGCTGCTTGACTACTGTATTTTGGACCATAGGGTGCCTATATGAATGTAGACTAGTCGCCTCTACTGCCTGATTTGGGCTACTTCCCTCTATTGGCCAATTCTGGTCATACATGGTGAAAATACTTTTTCTGAATTGTTTCTTTTATCATGCTATGTATTGTGTTTGCTATTATCTGCGGTTTTCAGCATCCACAGCTGTCTTGGAACCAATCCCCCGTGGATTAGGGTGTCCTACTCTATTTGTCATGGTTTAGTGCCAAATTAGGACTAAATTACTCATCATGACAGCCGCCTGTAGCCAAAAGTTAAAAGGAACTGTGTTGATCCATGTCAACAAAGTTCTTCCAGCTTTTTTTCATGTGTAGGGAGGCCATCTTTGCAAAGCTAACAATGGCTAATCTTCATCTTCAAGATGAAGCCAAATGTTTTGCATTGGAACATGGAGCCCAAAAAACAGGCTGTTGCTGGGAAAATCCATACTAATCCCATCCATGTTTTCCACCTTCGATTAAGACAGGAAAAGTGGGCTCCCTCGTTCACCTATTTTGCTTAGAAGCTCTAGATGCAGGTGGGGTGGACGGACCCATATGGGTCATGATGATCGTAATATGTGGAAGCACCATAAAGGATAAAAATGGTTGATGGTATTACAAATGCAATAAGTCATGTCAAGGGGCTTGGTTGCACCAGAAAGATGACAAGAAATATTAAGCAAATACCTGCCAATGCTATTTTCAAAACGGTCAAGTCTTTATGTTCCTGCACAGATAGGCTATCCGAAATGGATGCAATTTCCATAAACATCAGCGGCCCGACATCTCATAAACAAGGCGCAATATGATGTCTGCATAAATTAATGTAACCCTTTCCAAAATAAATAAATAAATCCAGAATATCCTCTGGATCAAAGCCAACGTTTTCAAACGGTTCTAACAGTTTTCAGACTGTTCTCGCTACACTGATGGTATCAGGAAGAAAAAGCAAAGGGCTGAGGATTTGATTGGCACTGCATTTTATAAAGCAGACTCTGTGTCAGTTATTAAAAGATTGGGGGCAGAAAATTTTCTTGCTGCCCCACCACCATCAAAAGGAAACATTTTCTCAGATTTGGCCGCCGGGCGAAAGTTTCTGTAGTGGTCTTACAGAAGGAGCACAAGACGCAAACATAATAAATGGATGATGCATGATATGTAATTAATGCTGCTGCGCGGATCTTTTTGACAAAGGTAAGATAAATCCGTTTCCACCCCCGATAAGAGGGGGAGGAAGACTGCCTTTGAAAAAGCACAATGCACTTTCGATCATAATTAAAGCTGCTGAGGGTCCACATCATTTACTAAATAGTGAATGGAGTGTGTAAATTAAGATGACGATCCATGCTTGGATGTGTTCCAGATAATGTCTATATGATGCATAATGAATAAGAAGAAAACACACTGTATCCAATAGAAAAAGAGATGGTACCTATAACATTTCAATCAGAAGCAGAAGCTTCCCTGAGATACCAATTCAGGAAAGCTTATGTCAGGAGATGCAGTTGAAGACATATAGAACTGCTGGATAGCTCAGTGGTATAGATCTCTGGCCGTGGAGCCAGAGGTTGGGAGTTCAATTCCCCACTGTGCCTCCTTCACGGGGGCTGGAGTTGATGATTCATCGGGTTCCTTCCAGCTCTGCAGTTCTAAGATTATTATTATTGACTCAATGGGAAGTTAAAATACAGGACATAAATACAATAGCATCCTCTCATTCATGCTCCCCAGCAAATGGCATAGAATGGCATGCTTCTTCTGATATTGGAAGGAATACTTCCAAGCTATCAAGAATCACCTTCTCCACCATGGATTTCCTCATCCTCTTTTGAAGCCATCCAAATATGAGGCCATTGCCATATCTTGTACTTGTGAATGCCATAATTGAATGAATATATACGGTGTGAAGGTAAACTTCCATCAGTCAAAGGCCTGTCTAATTCAGCATTCTTTTCCCCACACTAAATCTCCCACCAGGGGTACCCAGTGTTGGGTAGTGGATATAGAAATGGACTCAGACTTAGGAGATCTGGGTTCGATTCCCTTGCTTTGCCAGGGAAACTCAGTGGGGGAGTGGAATTGGTAAAACCATTCCTTAAATGCCTCACTTATCTTGAAAGCCTTATTGGGGTCACTATATGTCAGTTCTGATAACAACAACAACAACAGATCTCCCACAAATCAGCTATGTAAGGTGACTCCAGGTTCCCGTACTTTGATTGGGGATGGTTTCTTTTTTTCATGTTTATATGTCTGTCTACTAAAAAAATGAAGTCTCCACCAAGCAATGATCCAGCCAAATCAGCAAATCTCTATGTAGTCACTTTTTAATCACTCTGGTGAAAGAATTCCCACTGTATCAACTTACAGCACAGAGTTTAAACTCTGTTTATGCATGCCTCAACCTTAATTGGAATGCACAGGCATTGTGTGTATACACAGAACACAAAAACATCTAACACCAAAAATGGGTCAGAAGGCATACAGAATCCATGGAACTGCACTGATAAACAAACAAATTTTAAGAACTATCCAGATGGCTCCTGTTTAACAAAAAAGATGGTCAGATCAAATACTGGACAGGAGAAGGCTGGCCAGGTCAACAGCTTCTCATTTGCTGACACTTTGGGGTCCAAACTGGAGATCAGAAGGTGAGCCTTTGTGATGCCAGAAGGAGAAGGCCCTCAAGATATCACAGGAGATGGGCCCCTACATAATAATTGCAAAATGATTATAGTAAGAGTGTGTATGTATGTATGTATGTGTCCCAAACACAGCGATGGGTCCCCAGCATATGTGGGCATGTGAGGGAGAAAGAGAGAAGTACACAGAGAGAGAGAGAGAGACAAACATACAGACCCCATGCATGACCTTCTAAGGAAATACTGTGTATGCAATGTGTCTACAATAAAATGAACATCGTCAGGCGGAGCCGTTTTGGGAGTGGGGAGGAGGTGGGTCTCAAGGCGTTAAAGCCACCATAAACAATACAACTGAATTCTCCTCCTTCAATGTTGTTCACATAGAGACTTGTCTCTCTATCTGGAAAGGCAAAGAAGCCCAGCAAGCTTTCGAGGCTTCAGCTGAGACCTGGATTCCCCCAGGCTGCTGGGATAAACAAATTAATATTGGAACTCTTAGTCATCTTTCAAAGTGTAATAAGCACAGCTTCAGCATCCTGGCATTCTTCATGGGCAACTTAGAGTCTCTCTTCCCATGGCTTCTGAATCTTAAATTGGATTTGAACTGGCTGTTCCTTCAAATAGAGAATACCTTCAAACAGAGGACTGCCCTTTGTAAAGTAGCACACATGGTCAGCCAAATGCAAATTTGTTTCATAGTCTGAGGTGGACAGTAGGAGAGAAAGTTTCCCAAAACTAATCTAAGTTCAATCAACTGACAGCATTTTCTTCTTGGGCTTCAGGTTCTTTCTATCTATTTTCAAAATTGTGTGGTCTGTCTAAATGAAATTCATACTGTCCACTACATCTATCTGCGTTTGACATTTGATTTGTTGCTATACATTTCTAGGGGAGAAAAATTGAATTCCTTTGGCAAAAGCAATAACACTTGCAATGTCCATGCCTGGTGAATTCTCAGAGGCTCGGAGCTGGAAGGGACCCCGAGAGTCACTGAGTCCAACCACTGCTAAGATGTCTAACACTAGCGCTTGAGAAAAACACCTCTTTTGGGGGAACTACAAATCCCATAAGTCTCTTCCCCAGCACTCGTTTCTTGTACATTGTTTGCAGGTGATTCTCTTCATTCTAGCTCATTGCCAAACAAAAAGAGCCAAGTTTCCTTATAAGTGCAACTTTATGCATGAATTAACAAAATATGAGTCATCGTCAATTCATACATTGATACACTTCTGTCAAACTGAGAGTTGATGAATCACACTGAAAGGATCTATTTTCACAAAGCAATTGGCTCACACAGTGACTGCATGGTTTGCCTTAGATTTCTCATTTTGGAAGGGCTAAACACTTCCTGTTTCTTTTTAAAACGAAAGCTTGGAGTCCAGACAAAGCTAAGGGAATTAAATGGGCATTGACTTAAAGTTCGGGTAAAACTGTGCTGGTTTCTTTGCAAGTGGTTGTATGGGCTTGTTTTATGGAGTGCCTTTGGTGTGCCCCCAGTTACCATAGCTTGGCACTTCCTGCAGCTCAGCTGGCCCACTCATACGGCCAAGCCTTGCTTGTAAATATAACGTGTGTTCTCTGTGTTGTCATTCTTGATCTATTACATTTGTTTTCGTCTATTACCTGCCTCAACGTTTTCGAAAGGAAGGGAAAATAAACCAAAAATGAGAAGGTGTGAGGGAGATGTCCGGGGAGATACCTCTGGTGGACTGCCCAGCCCAGGCCCCCGGTGCCCGGAGAGCCGTGGGCCTGCCTTGCTGGGGAGAGTGTGCAAGGTGAGCCCATGGCTAAGGATGAGAGATGAGCACAAAATGAACCACGAACGGAAAAAAACAACAAACCCAGCTGTTTGGTGGTTCGTTTCATGACCCAGTTCACTCATGCCTAACACAATGTCACAATGACATATATATAGCACCAGGGTAGCAATTGATGTATTAGACAAGAAATGCATCATCCAGTAGAGGTCAAAAGAGCTCAGGTATGCATAGAATGTGCAAGTGCTACCCTGTGTACACAGATTCATTAAAAAAAAAAACCTCTCCTTTATGAATGTAGGATATTGCTTTGGTGTCCACAGTTCAAAATGCTAGTTAATGGTCCCACATTACTGTGCAATAACATGACCGTGTAGGAGAAAGTATGCCAAATAGAAATGGGGGCTTCGTATTCATAGACAAATACGAAACCCACCGGCACAGGTTGCCAGCCCAATTAACACCCACCCCCAGAACCCGCCAGACTATTTACCGCAGCAGTAGTCCAGATGCCGCAGCCCCACCTCCCTGCTCGCCCAGTGACTCTGCGGCAGAGCAGGGAGACTCGTCCTCCAGCCCCCCTGGCCACAGTGGTCAGGTGACTATGGAGGCGGGGCTGCGGCAGCTGGGTTACTGCTGCAATTGGGGTGCTGAAGATGACCCCGGCGACGCACACCACGCACTGCGAGGTAAGAGGTCTGGCGAGTTCTGGGGGTGGGTGTTAACTGGGCTGGCCACTGGTGCTCCCATCTCTAATGCCAAACATGATATAGAAAAGGCCAGCTTGAATGTTGATGACACCAATGTCAGTACTCATGATCGTCTACACTACAGGATCTCCTCTTCTGCTCACTGCCATTCACAAACAGACACAAAGCAAAGGAAAATGAACTTTGATCCTTTTTTTAATCATTTAACCACATCTGATCACATTTCACCCATCTCTCTCTCTCCCTCTCCCTCTCTGGCTTCTCTCCGTCTCTTGTTTCACTTCTCCAGTTCCCCTCTCAGTAATGGTCTAGACCAGTCTGCTGTTTTGACTGGTCATCCATGCAACATTTCGGTAGAATTTCAATACATTTCACCATGATCAGAAAGTGTAACTGGGTGACGTAAGTCCCTTGGCTGATCCTGTCCAAGTGTTAAATGCTGATGGGCAATTTCAAGGTCTCTGCTCTCCCTTTTTACTGCTTGTGGCAGGAAATTCCAGAATTAAAATGCTTCGTATGAAGATTCACTTCCTCTTTTATCACTCGGGTTTTACTTCTAAATAAACATGTTGAGGATTTTACTGTGGTAGAAGCCCTAATGAACCATATAGGTGCAGCTCATTGGGTTGGACTGCCTGGCTACAGAGCCAGGGCTTAAGAATTCAAATCTCCACTGTGCCTCTTGGGAGAGGGGCTAGCCAATATCTTTTAGTACATTTTTAACAATGTAAGTTGCCTTGGGAGCTTTAAGGAGCAAGGTAGGGTAAATAAATATATAAATATTTTAAATAAGTAAATAAATAAATATGTGTGGCCCTATGGAGCCTTGGGCTAGCTGCATAGTCCCAGTGTGGCCCCACCGGTTAATCCCTTTATAATAATTTATGCCTAGAAAATCCTAAAAGGTCACCATAAGTTGGAACTGACTTGACAAGACATAATGATTAAAACAAAATGAACCAAGCGGGGATGTGAGAAAATACAGTTAGAACTAGACTGGAAGAGAGGAACCAAGGACAAATTTAGAAAAAGCACCTGAACATTCAAGGATTCACGTCCGTTGAGCTTTTGGTGGGCTGACAAAACTATAGTATTTCTTATGGAATTTTGTCTTTAAAATTGGCTTTAAGCTAGTTTTTAAAGTTCTCATTGAACTTTATTTATTTATTTAAATTTATACCCCCGCCCATTTAGTGAGCGTGCCACTACTTCTTTGTGCTTGTTGTTCTTGTTATGTGCCATCAAGTCACCTCCGACTCATGGCGACCCTATGAATGATCAATATCCAAAATAGCTTGCTCAGCTCTTACAAACTCAAGCCTGTGGCTTTTAGAGAGTCAATCCATATCATATTTGGTCTTCCTCTTTTCCTGCGGCCTTCAAACAATATTATTGTCTTTTTCCTGAGGATCTGTGTGTAAAGGATGCTCAACGTTTGCTTTTAAAGAATATTTTTACCATCTCACTGTGGACTGCTCTGGGAGCTCTGATGGGCTGAAGACCAATAATTAAATACTTTTAATAAATAATAAATATAAAGGAGAGAAGAATGGGTTCAGTTCTTAAAGATAAAGAAGAACTGGAAATGCACTGGACGAAGTCATTCGCCAGAGAACCAGGGTTGTGATAATCTAAAATGATAAATGAATGGCTTACAAGAGGCATTTCTAAATTATATGCACTGGTTTGTACAGCTGCACGGAAGATGTTCTATACTGCTGACTTGAAGTCAGCTATAAAACTGGTTATATTAAAAATATTTTAAAAAAAAAAAACTGGAGGACTCTGGTGATGGCCTTACTCCAAAAAGTTATCAAGTGGTTCAGCAGATGTAATTACTGCTCAGTCCTGCCAAAGCACTGAAATGTGCCCATTAATTCAGTAATTCCCAGTCTGTCCATCTGTCAGTCATACTTAAGAAATATGTCTGTCACAACTTAGGTGTGGTAATCTAGTGATAATTATATAATAGAACACCATGGGATGAGGGTGGTCAGGAAAGGAGAGCATCCAGAATATCTTTTCCAAACTTTGGACAATACTCTTCACTGATAATAACAGCAAATCCTGACTTCACAGTTAAGAGAAATGGGGAAAGGAGGCGAAAACCAACTGAAAGGATGTTCATGGATTTTCATTCTAGAAACCAGACCCTCTGAACCAAGCTTTGAAAAATCAGGGCTTGCAACACAGAATCTCCTCTTCAGACTTTTGTTCTCCACATGCAAAGAACAAAATGCATAAAGGACTAACATGTTCTCCTTTCTCGTGTTTTTAGGTTATAGGTGGGCAAGAACCAGAAAACTGGTAGTTTGTGATTGTTCGTGGTTCCTGGTGACCCACGGACCACAAACGATCACGAACCATCCAAAATACAAATTTATTTATTTATTTATTTATTTATTTATTTATTTATTTATTTATTGCATTTATACCCCGCCCATCTAGTCAACTGACTACTCTGGGCGGCTCAGAACCATGAAATTGGTTCATGGTTCATTTTTTGGGTTCATGCCAGGCCTGGCTTCAAGATCAGTTGAGCGGTGGACGCATGCACACAGGCAGCAAGCCAGGCTTCTCGGAAAGGAACCGGGCCTGCTGCCTCTCAGCATGGCAGTAGTGGCGGCAGAGGAGGTGGTGGCAGCTTCAAGACAGAGCTGGGAGGTGACGGGGGTAAGAGCAGGCATCCCATTTTGCCAAAGCAAAACGAAGCACTGAGGGGGGAAAAGTTCAGCACTTCATTTTGTTTGGGCAAAACGGGATCTCCAAACCGAACCACGAACTGAACCACGAACCACCTCAGTTCATGAATTTCTCTGGTTCGTAGTTTGGTTCATGTCAATCTCTCGTTTAGATCAATGCATTCTTGAACAGCCCAAAAAGCCCACAACAACCATTCTTGAATACTCGATCAGAATACATTTCGGAAAGAAAGCTCCCAGCTGGCCGAGGGACAGGAAGTTTTGGCAGAAGTAGGCCTAGCTCAACCTTAAAACCTTTCAGCTGAGGCCTTTCTCCCAGATGAGCCATATTTAGATATCTGTCAGGTAGAACCCCCAAAATGGAGAATTATGGGATTTGTAGTACAAGAAACTACAAAATCCCATCCCTAATGTCCATCACAGTGACAATCCCTTACTGATGCTGTGGCTGATGAGAGTTGTAGTCCAAAACCCCTGGATGGTAGCAGACTGGGAAAAGCCTGGCTATCATCTGTTGTCAACCAAGCAAAGCATATCTTAGTAGCCACCTACTATTATTATAATTAGTTTCCTTTATGTTTGTTCTAATAGGTGTATTAAACAATAAACTGTGATTTTTTTTGGTGGTGAATTTTGTCTTACTGCAAATAAAGTGCATGTTGGTTCATGCAGCCTGTTTGACCCCACATAAAAGTGCTTTGCTTAGTTTGTTATCCAAACTCAGGATTGTAGCCTTTTGTCCCGCTTCAAAGATGGGATCATTAACTATGGTTGTTCCTGGTTTATTAAATCTTTCATTATTTGGAGGGAAAAGCCAGGAACCAGGGTCTTGGGAACACATGTGCTGCATTCAGTCATTCAAGAAAAGGGTGAAAGAAAGAACTGAGTGTTTCAGCCCTGTCTTAGCCCTCCATGTGTGAAGTGTGACACGTTGAACAGGGCAGCATTTTCAGTACATCAAGCATCTTCACAGTGCTTGGAAGCGCAATGTCTGACCGTAAGGAGAGCCTTCACATAGAGAAGACACTGTCCTTTTGAGATTGTACTTCTTCACACATGGAAAAACTATGATGTAGACCAATGGAATGAGCACGGAATAAACTCCCAAATATGGCTACTAAGCCATCTGGTTCTGCTACACCATTCAATCTGAATGTGAGAGATTTCAGGTTTTGTATGGCACGGTGCCTTTTTGTTTATCCACAAGCATGCAAACTACAGATGGAAGGCACCAATTCTCCACACCAGTTTTAATTCTCTATCCACGAAGCGAACTCTTGAAGGCCATCAACAATACTAGTAACCAGGGATGTTGGTAAGATTTTGGGTCCGAGTCCAAGTCTTTTGGTACCAAGTCCTGAGTCCTAAACCCCAAGTCCGAATTCCTATTAAGCACAAGCTGTTTTTCTCAGAAAAAGGGAGGGGTGGATGGGTTCCGAGTGGCGAGTCCAGTCCGAATCATTGAGAAAACACCCCAAGTCGAGTCAATGGTGTGACTTTAGAGAATGCTGCAACTCCAGTCCCCATCCTGGCTAGCAACAGGAAGAAGAAAGTATCACCACAGGTCAGTGGTTTAGGCATCTGGCTGCAAAGCCAGAGGTTGGGAGTTCATTTCCCCACTATGCCTCCTTGATGGGGGCTGGACTCCATCATCTATAGGATCCTTTCTAGCCCTGCAGTTTTAAGATGATGATGAGGATATAAAAAGAACAGGAATGGCAGTTTTCACACACACACACACCAGTGATAGTCTTTGGCAAATATGGGAAATTGGAATGCCCATTGTTTGGCAAAGTTCTATCCACAAGCCAAGGGATTTATGGTTCAAGGCGACAGCCTACGACAGAGGCCCTGGGATTGTAGTTTCCGTCTACACTGGGAGTAGTGAAGTTTCCAGACTTCACTAAACATCTTGGCTGGGTTACATTCTGGTGCTAAGCAAGCAGCACCTTGATGATCATTTATAAAAATATTGACAGCTTGCGTTCTCAAACCGGTGCCCAGCAACACATTTCCAAATGTTTTGTCCCACTTCTTGCGAAGCAATGCCATCTGCCAGAGGTGGCATTTCATAGCTGTTTACTCTGACTACCTCCAAGAAGTCATCTGCCACTATCTAATGCTGCCTGCATAAAAGGGATTAAGACTCTGATGCAACAGAGACTATTGATAATGTGGTATAATTGGGAAGAAATGAAGATAAATGAGGTTGAGGATGGAGAGGCAATTAGTTGAGGCGCTGGTACAGCTGTGTTCTCGGCCGAGCTCCCTTGGCCTATTCCTTTGGTGAGGTATGTGCAAATTAAACATAATGACAAATGCTCACTTCCCCCCCCCAAGCTCTTCATTTTGGGAAGAAAGTTGATGTTCATTCTTGACATCCCATGTAATAAAATTACCACTTTCTCACACAGCAACACAATGCAAAGCCTGTTGCCGACTGCATACTATTTGATCGTCTTTTTTCTCTCCTCATTATCCACGTTAGTTGCTTTGGATTGGGCTTCGCTAGAAACAGAATTCAAACGCAAACATTTAGTCCTTCATGGGCTGATTTCCTGTTTCCGTTCCTGGGCTGTGACCCATAAGGTCATAAGTTCCAAGTAGATGTGTGGAATCTCATCACAGAAGGGGAAGGACTGTGACCAAGTGACCTGTGCGTACTTGTTCCCCTGCCTGCTGATTGGGTGTTAACTCATGATGCTGCAAGTTCAAGGGTTCGACTCTTCCTTCTCAAGGTACTGAGGCTTAAATCAAATCCCAACTTGGGTAGACCCACTAAATCAGTCAAGAGTGGTGAATCAACACACATGTAAACACCACTGATTCAATAGCTCTGCTCTAGTTGGGGCTACCAGCAGGATCCGAGCCTTGACCTTTAAAGGAAACTTGGACTTGACAGTGCTTCAAAGAGAGGACAGTCCTTCAACAATCCTTCAAACAGAGGACTGTCCTTTGTAAAGCAGGACACAGGAGCATACTACCAGGAGCTCCTTTCCACTCTGGAACAACAGCATATATTCAGCAGCCAGACTGCTGACTGGGGCTGGTTACAGGGATCACATAACCCCCATGTTATAGCAGCTCCAAAGGCTGCCAGTCCATTTCCAGACACAATTCAAAGTGCTGATTCTAAGTTATGAAGCCTTAAACAGATTGGGTTGAAGTGATCTCAAGGACCGTGTCTCCCATTATGAGTCTGGTGTTAAGATTTTCAGGGGAGGCCTTTCTCTCAGTCCCGTCACCTTTACGGGTGCATTTGGTGGGGACTCACGAGAGGGCCTTCTTGGTTGCTGCTCCCAGAATTTGGAACTCCCTCCCACTGGAGGCCAGCCTGGCCCCATCTTTGTTCTCCTTGAGCAAGTGGATAAAGACCTTTCTCTTCAGTCAAGATTTCTCTTAGAGCCTGGCTGCTTGAGTGGGGTTTTTTAATGGATGGTTGTGCCTTACTGCTTTGAATGTGTTTTTGATGTTGCTTTTGTTTACTGTTTTTCAGTGGGGCATTTGTTTCTTCCTTTCTAGTATTTGTATGCTTACTGTGTTTAGCTTTAATGTTGTCTTTTAATGATGTAAGCTGCCTTGGGTATTCTTTTGAGGAGAAAGGTGGGGTAAAAATATTAGATAGAAAGAAAAGAAATAAAGGGAAGGGAAGGGAAGGGAAGGGAAGGGAAGGGAAGGAAGGAAGGAAGGAAGGAAGGAAGGAAGGAAGGAAGGAAGGAAGGAAGGAAGGAAGGAAGGAAGGAAGGAAGGAAGGAAGGAAGGAAGGAAGGAAGGATATTTTGAATACAGGAAAATACTTAACAATCAAAGATGCTATTTTTTTTCCTTTTTTCATGAAACTGAGTGGCCAGAATATTAGGATTTTCTCAATCTACTGTGTGGTTAAACTAGAGTTTAAGTTAATCCTTAAAGCAGTGCCTTCTTATTCATGTGCATTTCCCCTCTTGATCACATTTCAGAATGTCTAGTTGTGTGTATAATTACACTAATGAGTGTTGCAAGGCAGAATGTGACTGTTCTCTCATTTGCTTTTAGACGTGACTCTGCAGTACTATCTGAATCATCACGTTCTTTCTTTGCTCTTTTCCCTAATGTGTTGTATATGAGATGAGCAAGACATACGGTAATTATGGCAGACAATGGCTGAAATCCTGTTGACAAGTGAAGCAAGTTACAACTAGAGTAGGCCCACTGAATGAGCAGGGGTTTGGTGAGCCAACTCCTCCGGAAGTCTCAATTTATTCTAGAGGTCCTACTTGCGTTGTCACGTATTAGGCTTTGCAACAGGATTTCAGCCATTTGACTTTAGATCTTAGTCTCTTTCAAAATGCTTCTGAACAAGACTTCCTTGCCAAGTTTTGTGCTGGTGTTGTGCTAGTCCAAGATATTTTACTGCCTGAGACAAGGATAATACCTCCTTTCTGAAGGCCAACCAACTTAAACAACAGCAACAAAAAAGCCAAAATGCATCTGCAGGAGTCTCAGGACCCAAGACTGTGTGCTCTCCTATTCTCTGGCCAACCTACACACACATAAAGCAAGTAATGTCATGGAAAACAAGCTGCTGGAACAGCAAACCCTTGAAGGTGACTTGAAATTAAGTACTTTCCTATTTCTATTTCCAAAGCACAGTCAAATTTCTGTAACCGATGACCGAAGATAATGGGCATCGACTTTTGAAGTGGTCTTTAGAGCACCTTCGTATTGTGCTGCGAGGAAAAAAACTCTCTCAAAAGGTTCTTCTCTCTTGCACTATCAGTGTCAAGGTTAATGAGCTAAAACTAGTTAAATTGATATTACCAAATTAATGACTTTTTTATAGTACACTGCATGGATTTTAACAGAAAACGTAATGTGGAATAGTTAGTCTTAATTGAATTAGAAGGTATCACAGGCATACAATTAAGCTCACGGAGGACGGTGGTATTTTAAGGTAATTGCGTCCCATTCTGGAGCTAACTGGACAGACTCTTGTGTGCAATCGCTGATTTTTCACCAACATACGGTTGCATAATCTGTTCTGGATATGGGAAACCCAACAGGCCCCAAACCAGCAGAAGTTTTCAACATTTATTTCACCTGGTGCTAGTAAACATATCACAATCCCAGATTTAGGAAACTTCTGGTTTTGGACCATAAGTCCCAGAATCCCTCAACCAATACCTGAATTCCCCAGCAACTGGCCATTCTGGCTGGGAATTCTGCTCATCATCATCAGAGAGCTGGAAGGAAGTCCATTGAGTCCAGGCCCTGTCAGAGAGGCACCACAGGGGAATTGAACTCCCTACCTCTGGCTCCTGCCACCAGAGACCTAAACCACTGAGCTATCCAGCAGTTCAGTTCTGTGAGTTGAAGTTCATAAAAAGATCTTTCCCTAATTCTACACATCCAACAATCCAGAGAGAACTCTTGATCCGAGCACATGTATGCAGTTGCTTGGTTAGCACAGAAGTAAGTGCGTGAGCACACTGATTTTTTAAAGAGATTAATGGTCCATTTTGTACGTAACACTAAACCATGACTAAGGGCAGCCTTAACCTGATCCTTGTGCCCTCCAGACACATTGGGCTTTCATTCTCTCCTGTTCTGCACAATTGGCCATGCTGGCTGAAATGGCTGTGGAATTATAGTCCAACACAGAGTAGGGGAAGTCTGCTTTAATGTGATGCAAACAGGTGAAAAGCAAACCATGAGCCCACGTTCAGTCTTGCCTAAATTCACCAGAATTTCCTCACAGCCTGGACGACATGATTTGTTTCAAAGAGGAATTCATATGTTCCTAAAGCTTATTGCACTAGAAGAAGAGAAGACGGGGACACGGTTGATTTCTACTCATTCCTGTAGTGCGAAACCATCTTTAGTTGGTTGGGAGGGCAGGCATCTAGACAGGCAGCACAGTAGGACCAAGGTATCCTTGGGGATCGGCTCCAAGCCCCCGGTGGATGCCTAAAAATGTGGAAGTAGTGAACGCTATTCATAGCATTGCCTCTGGCTTCCTCTAGTGGCTAGTTCTGGGAAATACATTGTGGATACATATTTCTGGGGGGGGGGGTTATTTTTTATTTTCAGGCAGCAGAGAAGTGAATCTGCGGATGCTGATCCAACAGATGGGGTGTGTGTGTCCTACTGTTGATTTTTCAACACTACTTCCTATAAAATGTGTGCAACACACATGAATACACCTTTGCATCAAAACAGCATGCTTTGGTATGCTGGGAGTGAAAAGAAATGGGTACTAGGCATTAAAACCACTGCATACAACAAAATCAAACTTTTCCCTCCTCTTGCCCACAGATTTCTGTGCCCACTTGGAGATTTACAGCAGTTCACGAGACTTCACTTACTGCCCCTCTGCCTTGATTCGAAAACTCAAGGTTCTTCTTGCAGAATGTTTGGCTCAGGACCAGTTTTAACTATAGGCATGGTTCCAACTCCTGGACTCATTTTGAAAGCATCCACCAGCTAAATTCTTAAGTTATCAATATCACCCTATGTTCGAAACTAAAATGCAAGTTAAACCTTAATGTCTTATCTGGGTGATAAAGTTCATGAATATATAATGAGGCTGGAACAACTCAGCTAGCGATTAAATGTCAAAAAAGGATTTTATTGTCAAATGTACAGCCGACGGATGAAGATCTACAACAAAGAGCACTAACTGGGGAGAGATTTTATAAAAAGTTAAAGGGAGATAGAAATCGTGAGATGTGGAAGGTCCATTTTCCCCCCTTCGGATCAAAACGGCTTCTTCCCCACTTCAAAGAACCGCAAATTCAAGAAGGAAACAAATTCTGTGCCAAGAAAATCCAAACTTCCACAATCCAAATTGAAACTTCCAAATGCCAAACCAGTCATTAGAAATATGAATTAAAATGAAGGATGTGGCAAAATTAGAAGGAGGAAATAGGTTTGGCCTGGCATTTTCTTTCTCAACACAGATTTATGTCTGTTTGGAAGCAACTGGGCAGCACAATTTACAATGTTAATTAATGCCAGGGTGGATTTGATTTAAATCAAATTGATTTAAATCATGATTTAGATCAGCAGTCCCCAACCTTTTTGCGACCGCGGACCGGTTGGGGGGTAAGGGCTCTGTGCGTGGGGGGGGGCAGGGGCACCCCCGCGCCATGGGTGGGCATGTCGCGGGTGGGCGTGTTGCGACACGCCCCTCCGAAAGCACGACACGCCCACCATGTGCGCGTGCGGGGGGGTCGGAGATCCATATCCGCGGCCCAGTTCCAGGAAGTCCACGGACCGTCACCGGGCCATGGACCGGGGGCTGGGGACCCCTGATTTAGATCACTAGTTAGTAAATACTTTATTTAAAAATACCTTATTTAAATAAAAAATAGAAAACTGGATTTTTTTATTTAAGCCAAATAAATAAATAAATAAATATAAATCAGATTGTTTTTATTTAAGTTGGATTTTTTTTTTAAATGAAATGCTTACTGACTAGTGATTTACATTGTGATTTAAGGTTGAGTTTGCAAGAGCTAAGCAGGGCTGTTGAGGACAGGACATTTTGGAGATCACTCATTCATAGGGTCTCCATAAGTCAGAGATGGCTTGATAGCACACAACAACAATAACAACCAGCAATCCCAGGACACCGTCAATTACAGTAGTATCAAAGGGATATGACTCAGATACACTCAAGAGATCCACAGCTGGACTTACCACTCCTGGCAGTAGTAGCATGGCCATGGGACCCAGATTTTGGAAATACCACCCTCTTGTTAAAATCTTGCCCTCCTTTTGGTCTGGAAGCTTCAGGATGAAACAGCAGGTCACATCTGTCTTTCTAGATGCTGTTGGGTTGCCCACCCTCACCACTCTTAGCCAGCACAGGCAGGAGGGGGAGGCAGGAGACAGAAATGGCAGTCCAGCCATAGCTGGAGGACCACAAACTGTCTATATACCTGATCAACATCAACCTATATAATGCTTCTTTGAACATATAATAATAATAATAACTGTAGAACTGCAGAGCTGGAAGGGACCCTCTGGATCACTGAGTCCAGCCCCTGTCAAGGAGGCCCCAAGGGGGATTTGAACTCCCAACCTCTGCCAACTGAGCTCTCCAGCAGTTCCTGTGCCCTAGATCAGTGGTCCTGGGTCCTCTGCAAAGCAAAAGCAGGCAACAGAGGGTTGAAGGAGCTTTTACTGGCAGGGAAGGAAGTGTGGCACTCCACTTTGGCCAGATCCTTGAATCATGTCTTGCCCTGGGCCTTCAAAGAGACCGGCACCAGCTGAGTGTAACAACATATACATAAAGAAGCAATCAAAAAGATCATTAACACTCACGTTGTCAGGAAACATCACGGCCTTCTACATAAATGGGCATTTTTTTTAAAAAAAAAGGTTTTGAGTGAGTTTGATATAATCAGATCTGATTAAAATTGGCATTTATGAAGCTCCTGCTGTTGGCAGCTGTAGAGCTGGCAGAAATGGCTTTTGCTCAGCATGACAGTCACAAAACCAACATGCTCCTTCCCGTACCAGTTCGCCTTGCGCCTCTCTCTCTCTCTCTCTCAGTGAGTTTCATGGGGCAGTGTTTGCCCTGCAGAATGTGTTCTGCAGATTTTCCTCCCCCAACCAGTATCACCACTACCCCCATATTAATATTCTTAGTAACATCCTTAAGGAAATAGAAGTCTAAAAAAGAAGTTCTATCTCCTTTCTTATACAGGCTGAATTGCCAGCATCACTAACAATACACAACATCATTTCCTGAGTCAGTAGGAGAAGATGCCCGTTGTATGGATGTTCAAAGATGCCACTCTGAATCCAATATATAATAATAATAATAATAATAATAATAATAATAATAATAATAATAATAATAATAATAATAATAATAATAATAATAATAATAATAATAATAATAATAATAATAGACCAGTACACTACTTTTGCCACTTTATCATGTCTAATTTTGTAATCTGTTTCTGCAATCTTTGGACATTCACAAACAGATTACAAAATTAGACATGATAGACTGGCAAAATTAACTTGCTGGCCTCCAAAAATCCATGGGAACATCAGGTAGAGAAGGTGTCAGAAAATGACGTCAAGATCCTATGGGGTTTCTGGATCCAAACTGATAGACACCTTGAACATAACACACATATTTGTTACATCATGCTAGTCAATATTTTCATAATTTTGATTGACTGTGCCTGGTATTTTTGAAGAAGAAGAAGAATCACAGTACTTCAGAGCTGGTAGGGACCCTATGGAACATCGAGTCCAGTCCCTGTCAAGGAGGCAGAGTGGGGAATCGAACTCCCAAACTTGGGCACTTAAGGAGAAAGGCGGGGTAAAAAAATATTTTAAATAAATAAATAAATAAACCTCTGGCTTCACATACAAGATACTTAAACCACTGAGAATGCCATCATGAGAAAGTGGCCAGAACACTTATTTCTTCATTCTGATGCACAGGAAACATGAGCAAATAGTTCAGAGGGGTCAAATTTAAGGAAACAAAAATAAAGCCAAGCAACATCTCTCTTTAGCTGGTCTACCAGAAACTTGTTTAACCCAACAATCGAGTCCAGCCTACTTTCTGGGGCACCACCAGCCTCATCATGAATAGACAGAATCCGAGAGAGTTCTCAACAGTTTTGCATGGTAGTTAGAGAGAGGAATTAAGGCTCGGGAGAGCTGAGGCACATTCTTGTGTTGTGGGCTATGCATGCAAATTATCTCGACATATCACTATATTGCTTTGTTCTATTGCAAAAACACTACTACAATCCATCCATTTAATCCACTTTTAACTGACACACAATGGTGGGGACACCTACATTATTAGATGAACATTCTGCTACTGGCTGGATTCTGGGAGACACCATAGAAAAATGTAACTTTTCCAACTTTTTCCCCATATAAGGAGAGCACAGAGTGCTCTATCCTGTGTTTCAGTGCCTGAAACCTGTTCCAAAATGTCCATATGTAGTTTAGATTCATTCAAGCACCTTCAAGCAACTGCTGAAGGAAAACACCTCACTTTAACCCTTTTGGGTTGCCCAACGTACATGTCTCAAGGTTCACAGCATCTTATATAATGTAAAAGGTAAAGGTTCCCCTTGACATTTAGTCCAGTTGTGTCCGACTCTAGGGCGCGGTGCTCATCCCCGTTTCCAAGCAGTAGAGCCAGCGTTTGTCCGAAGACAGTTTCCGTGGTCACGTGGCCAGCGCGACTAGACACGGAATACTGTTACCTTCCCACCGAGGTGGTACCTATTTATCGACTCGCATTTTTACATGCTTTCGAACGGCTAGGTTGGCAGGAGCTGGGACAAGTGACGGGAGCTCACTCCGTCGTGTGGATTCGATCTTACGACGGCTGGTCTTCCGACCTTGAAGCACAGAGGCTTCTGCGGTTTGACCTACAGCATAAGAGGGCAAATATTTGCCTAAAAGAGCTCGCAGTTCAGAAACCAACTCTGGGGAAAGCAAGGAAAGGCGGGGGGGGACCAGAGGAAATAGAAGGGGAAATATGATTACTTCAGTTGCTGGATAGAATCGTAGAATAATTGAGTTGGAAGAGGCCTGTAAGGCCAACCCCTTGCTCAATGCAGGCATCCAAGTCAAAGCAGATCTCACAGACGGCTGTCCAATTTTCCCTTGAATGCCTCCATTGTCGTACTGCTCTAACAGTTAAGAGTTTTTTTCCCCGTATATTCAGCCGAAAATGGCTTCCTGTAGCTTGAGCCCATTATTGTGTGTCCGGCACCTTTCAAATACGTGAAAAGTGCTATTATATCTCCCCTCAGTCTTCTTTTCTCAATGCTTTTGTTACATGATAGTCAGGCTTCAGGGAACACCTCCGTGGGCAATAGGGCAAACAACAGACAAGGCATTTACGTGGCTATAGGAGTAGAATACATACCTACTTTCTATGCATATTATCCATATCACACAGAGAGTTATACTATTTTGGTTTGGTTGGAACCAGAAAATAAAACTGCTCATATGCAACCCCATGTATAATTTGATAGAGAATACATCTGTAAACCCTACATTACTTGCTTCTTCTTCTTTATTCCCCTTTATGTAAAATAAAATCAATCTCTACATTTTCTGTTTTCTCAAACGCATTTCCTGTCAATACCATGAAAAATGATATAGATTTAGGAGTATTCTGGTCTCAGTGTAGCATCTCTCATATTATTATTCCAGTATCATCTGTTACAAAGTAAGACCAATTCCCACATCTAATTACAAACAGGATTTCAGAGTCATTAAACAAAATACATTTCCATTAGTGCTGCTGTAAGAAGATAGGGGGGAAAAATGAAGATTAGTGCAAGCTGGATGCCTTCTTTTTTCAAACCTTTGAAGTGTTAGACCTCTGCACTTAGGTACCATAAATTTGTTCAGGAAAGAAAAGAAAAAAAAGGGCGACGGATGTAAGCAATATCTCAGTTCCAAACAGCTTTCTTTTAAAAAATCATGTGACTTCCATCTCATCTATGTGGAACTTTATTCCAAATTTGGTAGGAACTCTAAAAATACTTTATTAAAAACCTTCCTATTAGCTCATTAACATTGAAAAAATAATAAAGTAAATTAAACTCTAGAAACATGCAAAACCAAAATTGTAGCATTGGATCGGCACCTTTCTTTCTGTCTTTCAAATAATCTCTTTATTTTCATAGTTGGCACTAAATGCCAAGTTGAATTTAAAGGCTCAATCCAATGTGAGTCCCAGTCAGAGAGGAGCCACTGAAATCAATGAGGTTTACAAACCCAGGAGCAGCCACTGGAAAGCTCTCTCCTGAAAACACCAGCAAAATGTCTCTGGAAGAGCCACCACTCAATGTCACAGCACATACTTTGTATACAGAAAGCCTCAGGTTGAATCCATTGCTGATCAAGCAGGTCTAGGAAATAATTTAAGGTGGAGCTCCAGAGAGACAGCGACTGCCAATTGGCACAAACGGGAGTGGAGCTGAAGGGACCAAAAAGCTCATGCAGAAGAAAGAAGTTTCCTGAGTGAGGATGCTTGTAAAATTCAAGCTAAAACACAACATGACTCTATTGCTCTTCCTGGGCCTGTCAGGCTACAGAAACCAGTAGAAGTTCCCTAAAAAGTAAAGGGCTGAAAATCAAAGACGATGTCTGCAGGTAGACCTACGAACCATCTGTCCCTGAACGTTTGATCTGCTAGATTCCAAAAACTGAACTGCATTTAACATTCTGAGCTGGACGGGAGTGGAAGTGGAGGACTCTATCGAACACTGTGTGGAATGTTCCATGCTGAGCTAGGAAAAAATATATCATAGACCGAACCCGGTATTATGAATTTCAGAAGCATCACTAAGGCAAGGCTAGAGATATTCCCTGGGAGGTTTTTTTCATATAGATCTATTCAGGCCTTAAAGGGACGTGGTGGCGCTGCGGGTTAAACCGCAGAAGCCTCTGTGCTGCAAGGTCAGAAGACCTGCAGTCGTAAGATCGAATCCACGCGTCGGAGTGAGCCCCCGTCGCTTGTCCCAGCTCCCGCCAACCTAGCAGTTCGAAAGCATGCAAAATGCAAAAATGCGAGTAGATAAATAGGTACCACCTCAGTGGGAAGGTAAACAGTGTTCCGTGTCTAGTCACGCTGGCCACGTGACCACGGAGGATTGTCTGCGGACAAAAACATCCTCTATGGGTTGGAAACGGAGATGAGCACCGCCGCCTAGAGTCGGACACGACTGGACAAATTGTCAAGGGGAACCTTTGCCTTTTTATTCAGGCCTTAAAGATTTACAATCACCTTCTTTCAAAAGCTTCCAAAAGAAAGTTCAAAAAGGACTTAAGAAGAAAAAAAATCAAACCAAGGAATTATGGCCAAAAAAACCCTTGCCATTGAGTGTTACATTACCATTGCAATTAAAAGCAGATGAATGGAAAGATGATGAAAAGTCCAGCTTGCAGTGATGTTGGGTGAAGAGGATTTTTTATCCAACTGGCAGTCAGAACTTAGAAAAGTTACTATTTTCAATGATGGTTCACAGAACCCCAAGGCAATGTGGCTATGTGGAATCCTAGCTAAGAAATTCTATGAGTTTTGACCAAAAAGTAGCATTTTCAAGCTCCCCTCATATTGGATCTTTCGCCATGGCAGTGCTTGAGTTCACATCAAGTCCTGAACTGCGAATCTGAGGGGTGACAGGTGAGGATTCCGCCTATACAACCATATCCTGTTCTTCCCAATGGTGGTAAGTATTGAAAGACTCTTAGGAAAGTTGGTTTACTGGAATCATCCCATTCTCCCTCATCCCTAGAAAAAATCAAGGTCAGTTTCCTCGTTGGTTTGGGAAACAAGACTCCTTGTAATTCAGGATCCATGATCATCTTTGCTGTTGCTTCTGCTCCTATCCCACCTCTGTTTCACTTGACCTCATCTTGGCCTTTCTACTCTCCAGTCTGGTAAGACCTAAGTCTAAAACATGCCGTATTAATTGCTCATCTATCATGCAATCTTAACCAGACTAGACAGATCTGTTGAACTGAGTCTAGGCCAGCTGAAGGTGTGCTAAATCCAACTCCCTTTTTATCCTTTTACTGGCCCAACTTTGGGCCAGCATAGTGAGTGAATCCTGGGTTCAGGGAGATGTAAATCTGGTCAAACTTGTCTCCTCCATCCACCGACTGCCTCTCCACTTTTTCTTTCTTTCTCCTGGCAGATCTTAGCTAGTAGAGCAGTTCTGTCAACAGATCTCTGAGATCACCCGGCACCTCCACCTAATCCATGACAGGCAACACATTTTAAGAGTTAGGATTGCACTGCCCATGATCAGTAAATGCGGCCACTGACTCAACTGAAAATTCAGCAGAAAGGGGACACATCCTACAACATAAATCCTTCCCGCTGTTGGATAAATAACTTAACTTACGTAACTTCTCTTTTTCTCTATCTTTATCTACTTTGTTCTGTGTAAATGTTGTAAATTGTTATTTGATATTAATTGTTTTTATTCTGCGTTTTGTGAGCCGCCCAGAGTAGACTATGTCTAAATAGGCGGCATATAAACTCAATAAATAAATAAATAAATAAATAAATAAATGTGGGTTTCTCTCATCTTGAATAAAGAAGGGAGAGGTGGTGGCAGCTACAAACTCAAGGTGGGACAGATGTAACCTCCCCAGCTGGTTTTGAACAGAGGCAGGACAGGAAATAAGTCAGTGGTCCTCAACCTTGGGTCTCCAGATGTTCTTGGACGGCATCTCCCAGAAATCCTGGCCAGCACAGCTAGGGGTGAAGGCTTCTGGGAGTTTCAGTCCAAGAACATCTAGGGACCCAAGGTTGGGAACCGCTGCTTTAGACGGTGGGAGTAGTGAACCTGGCCTACACAGATTAGAAGGCAGATCGACAATATATTTAAAAATGTATCCATGATATCTGGACAGATTTTCCTCCTAAAAATCCACAGTTCAATAAAGCAAGAACAGGATATGACAACTGAGACCCCCAAATTTGGGTGAAATTTTACCCTGGCACCAAAAGGACACCACTGTTGTCACAGTTAGGCATCTGAGGAGAAGGCATCCCATAATTAGGTTGCTAAAGCTGAGAAGGCCATGCAATTAAGTGCCCTGAAACTGAAAACATGTGCAACCCAGTTTCAATCATCTTCAGTGCACAGGGAAAGAGAAAGGGGGAGGAACATGCATCCTGCAGGCTGCATGTTTTGTGTGCATGTGTACAAGTGCCCGGGGCCCCTCCCAAGCTCCCAAATCAATTTTTGAAACATCTATTTTCAGCCTAAAACAAGAATCGCCACCCTTGGAAGCCTCCTGAAGCACTGGCCCTTCTCTAAGAGATGATGTATTGTTTTAGGGTGGTGAGGCTATTTCTGCAACTCCTCCTACCGACTTCCAGTTGCTTCCGTGTGTGTGTGTGTGTGTGAAAATTTATTTATTTATTTAAATTATTTATATGCCACCTTTCTCCCCATAGGGGATCCAAATTGGGCAGCATTATCTTAGGGGAGGCAACCGTGGGTCCCTAGAGGACCATCAGAGTTTGCCCATCCCTGGTCTAGGGAATTATTTGCTTTAAAAAATTTAACATAAATATTACAGAGAGAGAGAGAGAGAGAGAGAGAGAGAGAAATAAAACTGTTTTGTCCCTTATTCCATTGATATGTTTAAAGAAGCAAAACAGACCCACATTTGCATGCTTTAACCCACACTCCTACTTTTTTTTTCCCCATTGGGGGAAGAAAAAAACATATTGTTTGAGGAAAGTAGCATAGGCGTTTTTTAAAAGATGCATTATAAACCAACACACATACACCTTTTGTTCTTCAATCTTGCCATCTTTACACTTACAACAAAATAACAGCTTAGGCAAACTGCTTTTTAGGAGAAAAGACCAACCTCTTTTGACTTGAGAATTTAAAAGGGAGAATTTTTTATTATGATGATTTTTTAAGGAGGAGAAAAATTGCTGACCGTGTAATAGCGAGGCACTCACGGTGGGTGTAGAACATGAAAGGTTACAATATGGATCTGTGCCTAAGCCTTTTCTTTTCAACTCCCAACCTTGTCCCTCCTGCTTCTGCTAACTCGGCAATCATACTGCTGACAGATTTCGAGGTTTTCTAAATAATGCATAGGATTTTCTTTTAACGTGTCAGTGCAGAAGTATCAATTCTGCCCTCGTGTCATTTGTGATGCTGATTTTTCTTGACAGCATTCCATTAAACCAATGAGTTTCTCCCCTCCTGATGCTCCTTTAAATATTCCTTCGAGTGATGTATTTGTGGTTTTTTAAACAGATTGTGAAGGATGTTTGCATTTAGGAGAGGAAAAAAAAAACCCTGCATGGTGGGCAGGTACATAAAACACACACATGCTCATGCCTGTGTACACACACACACATGCAACCCACAGAGAGAGGGGGAGAGGCTTTTTTGAAAATTATATATTTACCCTATATAAAGGAGTTGGAGTTGGGTATTTTTGTGTGTTTCTTGAATTGCTGGAAGGTGCACTGGGCTTGTGCTCTTGGCTGTTTTGTTGCCCTAACAGGAAATCTCAGAACTAAGCAACAGCATCTGGATTTCTTAAAGAAAAACTACTGAAATGTTTAGTGTTGTTTGATGCCTTGCTCGGCAATGGTGTGCACAGGCTGTGGGAAGAGAGGTAACCACTTCCATCACACTGGTGGACTCCCTAAATTGGCCAAGTCAAGGGCTTTATTCTTTACCTAACAGCTTGTATGAGAAGGTTTTCATCTCAGGAAGGATCTGTTGATGGTTTTTTTGATACTGTACAAAGCTAGAAAGAATCCGTCAAGGAATCCATTGAGTGTAACAGAAGCCTGTGGACAACAACAGACTCATCTGCCTTTCCTGGGCTGATCTTCTCCATTCCATCCACTCACCCATACATCTAGCAGTTCTGCACCCTTCCCCAACAAATAATAAGGATAAGGCCACTTCAACCAGTTATAGGTTTTTCTCAGGATCTAAAACCAACTGCACTGAGTAGCCCATTTCGAACTCGTTGTTTGCATTCAGGGTAGTGACTCTCGGAGGAAATGATTGCTCCTATGTCTGGAATCATCTTGTATTCACACATACACAGATGCACAGGACTTGGATCAGAGCGAGTGTTATTTACTGATTTATCCTTGTTATTTATACCTTGTCTTTCTCCTAGTTGTGAGAAGATCACTCAGTGGTTTAAGTATTTGGCTGCGGAGCTGGAGGTTCGGAGTTCGACTCCTCACTGTGCCTCCATCACCAAGGCTGGACTTCATGATCCATAGGGTCCCTTCCAGCTCTGCAGTTTCAAGATTATTATTGAACCGCTGGATAGCTCAGTGGTTTTTGGTATCTGGCACCAGAGCCAGAGGTTGGGAGTTCAATTCCCCCTCTGTGCCTCCATGACAGAGGCTGGACTCAATGATACATAGGGTGTCTTCCAGCTCTGAAGTTATAAGATTATTTTACAGATGCACTGGGTGGGGCCTTGACTTCAGACACAGTATTTTAGGCATAGGTGTTAAACAAACCAAATGATTATATCCCAACACTGGCATTTTCCTGGCACAATCAAATATTTCGTAAAAACAAGCGGAATGGCCCAAAAAAGTATTCTGTTTCATCTTCTTACATACATTTTTTCTCCTTGTCTGTGGGCCATGAAGGTAGTTTCTGATTATCTCATCTGTGAGAACTATTTTTTTTCCACAGATTGCATAAAGCATGCAAACTTTATACCCCTTCTTCCTTGTTGCAAGGATGCTTAAACGTTAGAAGCACAAGATGGTTTGTTTGTGTCCTTTTGATCAATCAGCCAGTCCTTTCTGTGCTTCCTGGATGACTGTGTTTTGCTTCGGAAAGGGAAAAGATACTGGTTTTGCACAGAGACATTCTCCGCAAATTCCACACAAAAAAGAGAGGTCCTCATCTTCATACTAGAGAAAGGAAATCTCAGGGGAAGGAAAGAACTTTCTGACAAGCTGTCTTGACATGTTGAGACAATTTAGCTTGTTGGGAATGAGTAATTTATTTACATTTCTTCCCATCTCTGTCTCCCAAAAACTAAAAGTGTTTCAGTATTTAGTTTAGAGATTAATTTGAAGTCATCTGGATACTGAGGGAACCAGCAAGGAACACATTCATATCCACGTTACTTCTTTAATGTAAAGAAAATTGGAATTCTTGTGGTTGGTCAATTCCAACCCTCACTGCTGGGCCCTGTTGCAGTTTGGTGAATCCAAAGGGATTCACAACACAAGCTGCTCATCAAAAGCCTTGCTCTGGTCTTGTCTCAAACCACTGCCACCCACACACTGGGAGAGGCATTTCTTACTTTACTGAGGTATCACCTGGACTCACAAATTCTTGCTGTGGGTGAAGGATAGAAGCTGCAAAGAGCTGGGGTTTCAGTCCATGTAAAGCACACTCTTTGTTCCTTCCCTTCCCTTTTCAAATCTTGAGGTCTACTTATGAGTAGAGATGGTATCGTTTGATCTTTCGGATGACAAATTCCAAAATTCTCCGTTTGGAGAGTTCTACCTAATGGGCAGACACCTTTGTTGTTGTTGTTTAGTCGTTAAGTCGTGTCCGACTCTTTGTGACCCCATGGACCAGAGCACGCCAGGCCCTCCTGTCTTCCACTGCCTCCCGGAGTTCGGTCAAATTCATGTTGGCAGCTTCGATGACACTGTCCAGCCATCTCGTCCTCTGTCATCCCCTTCTCCTCTTGCCTTCAAACTTTCCCAGCATCAGGGTCTTTTCCAGGGAGTCTTCTCATGAGATGGCCAAAGTATTGGCGCCTCAGCTTCAGGATCTGTCCTTCCAGTGAGCACTCAGGGTTGATTTCCTTTAGAATGGATAGGTTTGTTCTCCTTGCAGTCCAGGGGACTCTCAAGAGTCTCCTCCAGCACCACAATTCAAAAGCATCAATTCTTTGGTGGTCAGCTTTCTTTATGGTCCAGCTCTCGCTTCCATACATCACTACAGGAAAAACCATAGCTTTGACTATGCGGACCTTTGTCGGCAAGGGGATGTCTCTACTTTTTAAGATGCTGTCGAGGTTTGTCATCGCTTTCCTGGCAGACACCTTACATACCTCTAAACGTGGCTCAGCTGAAACGTCTCGAGGGCTCTAAGGCTTAGCTCGGCCTTAGCTCTTCAGAAGCTTCCTGTTCCTGCCCCACTGCCACCTGGGAGCTTTCTTTCTGAACAGGAAGCTAGGTGGAGACAAGCCTAGCTAAGCTCTACTTTCCAGTTAAGGTCTTTCTCCCAGGTGAGCCACATTTAGGTGTTTGTCTATTCGGTAGAACTCTCAGAATGGATGACTACAGGATCTGTAGTCCAAAAATCCCATCCCTACCTATGAGTTTGTGGGTTCCACACCTCAGTCTTATGTGGACAGAATCCTGGAGTCCACAAACGACAAAGCCGAGGTCCTTCTAGAATAAGGGAGACAGCAATGGGGCCCAAGAGCTGCAGGCAGCCCCTTGAAGCCACTTTGCCCACCTGATGCTTGCCCGCCCCTGTTCTAGAAAGTACCCTGTATGCCCAACTTCATTCCTATAAAAAAAAACACTCCAGGGCCATGTCTGATTCGAACCAGCTTTTACAGAGCATAGAGTAGGAAATGAAAATATCCAAACAAATTGCATTTCGTACAAGCCAGATGGCCGAATGTCTTTCCTGCATCAGTTCAATCACCCAAAACAATGCAACAAGGCAACTGTGTTGAGTGGAAATGATTTAAAGACATATCTTTATTGTCTTTCTGACGGAAATGACTACCTAGCAATGTAGGAAGAAAGAACACCTCTCTGAACATATTTTTAACAAGTAAACAGGCTGCGCCAAACTCTTTGTTAAACTGCGTGTCTGACTGAATCTTCAAAAGAATAACAAAGTCGACCGCTGTAAACCAATATTTTTGATTTGACAGCTACAGTTATAACCATTCAGGCATCTATTTCCCACAAACTCTCAACAGCCATAACCTTTAGTGATTAATTATAAAGTTCCAGGAGCAATAGTACACAGACTAATTTCCTAAAACAATAAAAAGACAGAATTTCTCATTTGGAGCGAAATGAAACACAAACAGGTTGTTATTCATGCTGAAATCGAGATGCGGAGTCATGTTGCAGCCATTACAGGAGCTATTAAACACAACCTCAAATCAAAGAAACTGTAGGTCTGTCTCCTTAAAACAAAATGTTTGCCTCACTAAACGTGGCTCCTGGCCTTGGCGGTGTTTGTTGTTTTTCCCCTTTGTTAAGAAGTCACTTTCAAAATTCAATCTTCTTTTATTTCTGTTTTACACCACCGTTTCATGTATTTTTAGCACTCATTTAGACTGTAGGAGTTGACACACACACACACAAAACCTCACAAAAGCTTGGTAGGGAAAAAATGTGTATAGACATATGAAGGGTTATGGGTGCTTCCTATGTTCCTAAAACTCTCAGACAAGTTCTGGCAAAACCGGCTTCCCTTGGCCCTTGGTATCCTTCCTTGGTGCAATAACTCACTGTACGGATCACACAGTTAGTTCCTCTGTGCTCTGTGTTAAATGGTTCTAGCGCTGGTCCTTGCCTGGAAGGAAGACCATCTGGGCCTCTATATAGGTTGCCTTGAATTCCACAGAAGGAAAATAGGATAAAACTCTAGGCACAAAATGAACCTTCTCTTGGTCCTCCGGGCCCCATCTGCATCGTGGGGACAACAGTATCCACCAAGAGGATAAACATGCTTTCAACACTTGAAAGGTGCTACAAAACCTGCTCATTACCAGCCTTGTACACAACCCTTCTTTCCAGCAAGTGTATGCCTTAATACTGAGAGTACAACAACGACTTCTTTGTTACCAAAAAAAGTCGGTGGGGGGCAGGGAGGCATCCATTGCGTGTAGACTTCCAAAACATTATATTTTCTTTTTAAGTTTTGTGGAATGGATCTAAACCACATACTCCGCAATTCTAACACTTTTCTATGTGGGACTCTTTCGTAGAATGGCTATTGGAGGCAACCCAAAATAGCAATGATGTGACTATAGAAGGGTTTCTCTTTCCCGTGAGAAAACACTAGGAGGCAGGATGGTCTCCATTCCATTAAAAGAACTCAGAAGCCCTATTCAGGTGTTACGTTCCCTGCTTTTATCCATGGGTTTTTCAGGGAAGTGCCTGTTACCTTTTGCTGTCTCCTTCACCATGGAAAATTGAAAAGGGGAAGCTTCTGGAAAGGGGAAGTTTCTATATGTGTGCAGGATCTACACATGAACAAGAACTACATAATATCAGCAACTCCACCCAGCTGATGAACCTCCAAATACTAAGAGCCTGAATCTGAGGGTTTTGCTTTCCATTTCCCCAACCCTTTTTCTTTCTGTCTCGCGTCTTTTTTCAATACTTCATAAACCCAAGGTCATGGACCATCTTCTCTTTATTTTTATTTTTTTAATGACACGTAAGCTGCTCTGAGAAGCTTCCCAGCCATACATGTCAATGTTATCCATCCGTCAACTGATCGCTCAGTCCACCTTCCTGGCTTTACCTGCATTGGAGTTTATGTCTTCGTTCTCTGATTCTGTTCCATTTTGACTCCCGCTTCCTTGAAGGCTGTTCATGGCCATGAGCTTCATCTTCTGTAATTTCATGGCTTCGGCCATTGCCGCTGCCGTGAGACCTAGGCACAAAAAAAGACAGGAAATATGAAATAACTAAAGAGTTTGCCTACTGTATTCCATCATTTCAGCTTATCTCTGATTATGTAGTGGAGAGCGGACACTGCCAGCATCTGACATCTTTGAGGAGGATCTAAGACCCTGGTAGAACCTCTGCTCCTGCCTTCTTATACCCTATGGATTTAGGGAAGGATGCATTCTGAGAAGATAGTTAGCTTTGGCCACTCAACTGTTACTCTGGAGTTTTGTTGGACATCAAAACCATGGCCCAACTGTCCAGCATGGACACTTCCACTAAGCCAGCCGGCCAAAGCTCACTGACAGGAAAGTAGGCTTTACCAAAGCACTGTTTTTTAAACAATGGGACAGGTACCACCAGTGGGACACAGAAGTAACCTACGTGGGATCTTGTGCTATCACCACAGTGATCCAGACTCCATGCTCCATCAGCCTCCATGTCCTTCTGCTACTGTGATGCCCCATTTCTAGATGACCCGACTTGCCACAGAACCCGACTTTGTCACCTTTTGGACATCCCAGTTGTAACTTTGGGCATTTGTGGTCTGCCTAATTCCTTTGTTCATGCCCAATAAAGGATATCATAAATATCCCTCTCAGAAAAAGTGGGCTTTCATATCATGGTGGGTCTTGAGTTCATTGCTAGAGTGACGGGTGGGATATTAGATATGAAAAGTTGAGAACCTCTGCACTCTTGCTTTCAAATTTAGAACATCAGTATTTTGCTAAAACAATAGTTGGATTACAGGAAGAATTAACAAAGAGCTGGCATCCTTTACTTTCCATGATCGCCCATTCAGTTATGATTTTTAGAAGGCTATATGGGCCAAATTTGGGTGAAAATTGGAGGCAGGTAGCTTGTGCAAAGCTGGGAAGTAAATAGTTACGTAGCTTCCCCCCCCCCCAAATTAATTACATTTTGCAAAAATAAAAGAGAGGATGCAATGTTTTTGTATATTACAATTGTAATAATGGATATATTTGTTTCCTTTGTGATGCAGCTGTAACTTTATACAGTTATAGGTTGTGTGGCCTCACTAAATAGTGAAGGAGGAACATGGCACAGTTCATAGGTCTCTGGTTCATGCTGTTGCCCCGTGCTATATTGTGAATGCAGTAGGAGAAACAGAGGAGTGTGTGTTTTGTACTAGAGACCAGCTTTTGACACACAGGTTTCTAAAATAAAAGTAACTAAAATGTAGCTTATTTTAGTTACTTTTGGGAAAATACTTTGAAAAGTTATAGTTATAACAGTAACTAATAGTGGATCTTCTCAGACCAATAAGTTTGAAAAATAGCTTTTTCTCTGCCCAAGCCAGGATTTAGACAAAGTCAGCCAGAACATTTAAAATATATTCAAACAATTGGAACAGGTCATGCACTAAAATATCCAGTCAAATGCACAATCAGCAAATCCTAAATCTACTACATGGAATATCCTCACATCACGAATCCAAAGTCTGTTGAAAGTAAGTTAATCAAAAATTCCTTATCATAAAGCAAAGGTAAAGCTATAAGGATCCCTCTTGTGGAATGTACTCCACCAGCTAGGCCCCATAGCAGAAAAATTATTTATTTATTTATTTATTTTAAATAATAAATAAATATTTATTTATTTATTATTTATAATAAATAGAACGTGCCTACTCTGGGCGGTTTACATATAACATAAAAAATAAACTAAGGTAAAATCCAAGTTAATCACAGAGTCCAAGATGGGGAAAGGTAGAGAAGAAGAAGAAAGAGAGAAAAAAGAAAAGGGAGGTAGGCTAGGTAATGGCTGTAGGGAAGGCCTGCCTGTATAGCCATGTCTTCAGGTTAGTCTTGAAGGCCCTCAGTGAAGGAGCCAGGTGGATCTCTACAGTAGGTTGTTCCATAGGAGAGGGGCCACTGCCAAGAAGGCCCGATTTTTAGTTTTTTCCCACCAGACCTCTCTTGGCATTAGGCTCCTCAGCCTTTGTGGTGAGAGTCACCCCCCCCTAAAAGAGAGGGAGTTCCCCAAACCACTGACATCAGGGCCACCCACCCGCAGGACCTCCATCTTGTCCGGGTTCAACCTTAGTCCATTCGACTGCATCCATTGTAGAACGGCCTCCAGGCAGCGCCCAAGGGACGGAACGGCATCCACTGCAGATGGAAAAAAGGAGATGTAGAGCTGGGTGTCATCAGCATATTGGTGACACGAAGCTCCACATCCCCGGATGACCCCCCCCCCCCACGGTGTCATATAGATGTTAAACAGCATTGGGGAGATGATCGAACCCTGCGGAACCCCACAATTGAGGAACCACAGGTCCAATACATTCTCCCCAAGCTGAACTCTCTGGGGACTGCTCTCCAAGAAGGACCGGAGCCAAGCGAGAGAAAGGCCACCAATCCCCAACTCAGAGAGCCTCCCCAGGAGAATACCGTGGTCGATGGTATCAAAGGAGGCTGAGATATCAAGGAGGACGAGCAAGGACATTTTACCCCTGTTGGCCTCCCTAAGTAGGTCATCCAGCAGGGCGACCAATGCCGTTTCCGTGCCGTGGCGCAGCCTGAAGCCCGACTGAAATGGATCAAGGGCATCAGTTTCATCCAAGAGAGCCTGAAGCTGGTCGGCCACCACCCTCTCAACTCCCTTGCTATGGAAAGAAACATTGGCGATGGGCCTATAAAGAGAGAAAAGATTCTCTCTCTTTAACCTAACCTTCTGCAAAAATAAAAGAAAAACAAACCTAACTGTACCTTAAAAATAGTACAAAGACAGGACCAGGTGATACCTTTAATCAACCTTTAAGAATATATATATATATATTTAAAAAAACAGATTAAATGTATCACCTGGTCCTGTATTTGTATTGTTTCCACAACCATGTGGCCTTTTCCTGATTTTTCCTGAACTGTAAGATAGCACAGAATGGCCGATCAGGGCATCAACTGATGACCGTCGTGAGTTCTCCAACATCATCCACCAGGTAAAACTGTTCATTTGGCTTTAATTTGTCTTAAATGAACTTAAACCTGGTGGTTTAACTAAACTCCCAATCCCAACTCTGTTAGAGGCAGATCATGTTCCTGGGCATTCTTAACTCCCCTAGCCAAACAGAAATGCTCTGAGTTTCAAAAAGGCAGAGAAAGGGGAGTGGGAGGAGTCCATAGTGCCTGACCTCTGTTTTAAGAGATGAGCCATAAATTCCAAACTGCTAGCTGCGAAGGAGCCTGAAAACAACTTGCATACAGCACTATCACCATCAAAGAAGCAAACCTGGCTTCAATGTCATTAGCTACGTGAATTTGGGGGCATTAATAATAACATATAACTTGGAACTAATCACAAGAACTTGATGCACAACCTTGAAGATGTTTTATCATCGAAAGCTTGCTGTTTATCTTTTGTTCTCTTAGTTAAAAATATATATTCTTAATGGTCGATTAAAGGCATTACCTGTTCCTGTATCTGTATTGTTTCCATGACCATGCGGCCTTTTCTTGATTTTTCCATAAATATAGCACGTTTTTTATTGACCAACTATACATTTTAACAAGGATACAAAAAACATTCCCCTGCAGCAACCAGAAAAAGAGCTTACAGGGTGATGTAGCATATCAGCAATCCATTAGACAAATTAACAAGAAGAAATTTCAGCCTACTTCACGTGGATCTTGGTACAGTAATAAAACCAGTCCGAACAGATGTAGGTTGTGAAAAAAAGTAATTAAATGGAAGGATATTAATTGACAACAGAAATGGACAGATGCAATCTAGAAGGAAAGGTGGTTTGTTGCCCTAAGGCTTTGGATGGACGCAGGGGAGACTCTGCTCAGTTATTATTATTTTTTCCATCAGAGCCCAAATGCATGTCCACTGGTATCATAATTTTTCAGTCCAGGAAGCAAAAAGCAAAGCTGCCCAGAGAGTGATAACACTAGTAGGACACTACAGAAATGAATGAATGAATGAATGAATGAATGAATGAATGAATGAATGAATGAATTTTAAAAAGGCAGTGTTTAGTTGCAAAAATAAATGCTGGAGATGAGAATAACATGGTTCTAGATACACTATCTGCTGTGAAAGGGTGCTCTTTTTATTTCAAATTAGGTGTCGACAGATTACAGGTGCTGAGAGATTAAGGAGAAAGTATTTTCTATATTGGAGTGGAGGATCTTAAGGTATCACTGGACTTCAGCTCTGATCAGCCCCAGGCAGCATGGCCAATAGTGAAGGATCACAGGATTTGCAGCCCAGTCACATCTGGAGGACCACATGTTCAGCCTCTCTGCTCTATATGGTAGGTATGTGGGATTTGGGAGTTGTAGTCTTACAACTCTGATACAGAATGGTGGGAGAAGGTTGCCATGGGGAAACCATGAAGATGTCCTATGTGGTGATGCCAGGATGGACAAGGCTTGTGTATATATGTGATTTCTCATGTTGATCTGTTGAGGTTGTATGGATGCATGCCAATTTGGATTGCATGCATGGGAAGATTGCTGGAATGATTTACAGATGGGTCAATCATGTATGGTGGCAGGTGCTGATTGGTGGAAAATGGATGAGCTAAAGCAAAGCAAAACGTATTGCTTATACAACGGCCCATAGTGCTTAAAGCTCTCTTGACAGTTTACAAGTTAAGTAAGAAGGCTACACATTGCTCCCCCAGCGAGCTGGGTACTCAGTTTACCAACCTCGGAAGGTTAGAAGGTTGAGTCAACCTCGACCCAGCTACCTGAGCCTGGGATCGAACTCAGGCCGTGAGCAGAGTCTGGACAGCAGTACTGCAGTTTTAACCACTGCACCAATAGGTTATGAGAAGCATGGCAGTTGATTTTGCTGGCTTAAGAGTCTACGGAAAGGCAGCTGGGTTTCACTGTAGCAGAGAGTGCTCTGTTTGTGTGGTATGTGGGTATGTGCGATGAAGAAATGTTAAGTTCAATGTTATTTTTATTCCTGTTATTATATCCAGAAAGGTACGTTTTCTTTCTCCCTTCCTACTTGTTATTTCAAAATAATTTTTTTTTTGTTCAAAATAAATTCTCTTGTTCAGATTCTTTTGGATTAGTTTTAATAAGTTTTTGTAACAGTCAGTCAAGGCGTTACACCCACTTGGTAATAGACTCCATTGGAAAATTAAGCAGGAGTCTCCTCGATGTGGTTCTTTTCACTGAACATTGAAATATTAAGCCCATGGGCAGAGGTTTTCAGGAATTTTAAGGAAAAACAGAACAGTTAAAGTAACGCTGGCTGGAAGGCACAATTAATAGAAGCATTAACAGAAGTATAGTCTCCAGATCCCACGAGGTGCTAGTCCCCCTCTGATCAGGGGGCTGGAAACCAAGCCCTAGGAGGGAAGATTGAAGGAACCAGGTATGTTTAGCCTTGAGACAAGAAGACTGGGGGGAGATAGCAGAGCACTTTTCAAATATATGAAAGGCTGTCCTACAGAGGAGGGGCAGAATCTCTTCTCGATCACCCCAAAGTGCAGGACATGTAACAATGGGCTCAAGCTATAGGAAGCCAGGTTAAGGCTGAAGATCAGGAAAAACTTCCTAACTGTTAGAGCAGTATGACAATGGCTGATTGTGCAATAGTTCTGCAGAATGTGGGTGACAAATAAGTGTGAATTTCATGGAATTGCTGACATAAGTAGGGACATCTCTCTCCTGGTTCTTGCATCCTCCAGCTCGACTTGAACTGGATGAAAATGTATGACCTTTTAGAGCCTGGAGATAAGCAGTCATAAGCAACGACCTCACCTGTAGCACGGCAGTCTGGGGAATAACAAGGGCAAAATGACACACCTCTCGCAAAAGAACACGAACACGGGTAGCATCATTGCTTCTCTCAACACACTGAGTAACGTGGCCTTGTTATTTCTTAAGTGTTATTTTTGTATTGTTCATTTGGGAAACTTTTGGGTGATTTTTCTATTGATATGTATGCTTTTTCAAAGTAAAAGTAATAACAAAGAAACTAATCAATAACTTTCTGTGAAAATGTTCCCCTCAAGTTACTCTGAAAAATTACTAAGTTACCACCTGATGCATTTTAAAAATAACAACAACATTCCAAGGTCTGAACACTGCACTACTCTCTAAGTAAAGCTGCCCCCCACCTCAGTAATTGGTTCAACAGTACCCATGAGTTGGAAAGCTTATCTGTCAAAAGCGTAAACAAGTAAATTAACTAAATAGGAGCTATGAGTAATCAAAGCTGGGGGTGTGCTATTAATTACACTTGAATGGCAAGCCCCGGTGCTGCTGCGCACGCTCTCCTGTTGAAACAAAACATTTAATTAAATTAACAGACAACTGTTTGCAATGAACAATAGGCAAAAGGGCAAGGAGAGTATACAAGAGTAGCCAACTCAGCTTGGTCATTGTTTCAAGTCCAAAATGTGTTGATTTCCAAATATGTATCAGCTGTGTGCAATGCTGGCATTCAACATGGCGGGTCAAGCGTGATATTCTTGCAGAACGAACAATGACACATCTGTTCGTATGAAATGTTGATGCTCAATACCATATTGGAAAATTTTGACACTGTGTATTTGAGATTGTTTTCTAGCTTAATTTCAGCTGGGGCTTATCTGTGATTTCTTTCTGGGCAATCTGTTCAGTCTCCTCAACTGTATGAAGCCTAATATTGTTGCAATGTCTTGACCTAATTTCTCCTAAAGAAATAAGAACTCAGAAGCCAAATTTCTGCTTTCGTACTGCACTGAGAACCAAAAAGTGTCCACTTCATTTCCATCATAAACCCACTGAGATAAGCAAATCTCCTACTGTCTTGTCCCATCACATTCCCCATCGTGAGCTGCTGGATAGCGGAGTATTTAGGCATCTGGTTGGGAGTTCAATTCCCCACTGGGGATGGACTCGATGATCCATAGGGTCTCTTCCAGCTTTGCAGTTCTAAGATGATGATGATAGGTTTATGGACCAAGCAAGGGTGCGTCTCACTCTAAAATTTCAGGATGAGAGGCAGCCTCTGTCCTAGTCACCAACAGTCCTGTGCAACACAATAGCATGAGCCTACAACAGGACAATACCCCAAATCCTATCAGGATTGTTCTCTGGAGTAAATGAAACCATGTAAGTCTGGGTGATAGATTGCAGTTAATTAATGAGGAGTCAGCTGCCTGCCTGGTGGCATTCAGCTACACAACTGGGTACATGACCAGACACGCAACTGGCATGTTGTTAAATAGCTGCAATTTGCTGCCACAACGTATCTGATTTCATTTATTCCAGAATAAAATCCCATGAGATTCTAGCCACTGTGTGTGAAATGTTCAAACACTTGGGAAAAAGCTATTGCATAGAGATTAGTGGGAAACCTCTGGTCCATGTACAGAATGCTACCCTGTGATGCTAATCCTCGATGTTATGCGTTGACATCTGTCCCACTGAGGCTCAGACCTAAGTGTCCTTACTTATTGAAACCCCAGCCCTCATTAAAGGGGTGGTGAGGAAAGCCAGCTTCATGGAAGGCACTGTCCCAGAGCAGTAGGAACAACCTCAAATTACTGTTTTTACCTTAAAATATTGTCTTTTAAATGATGTAAGGCGCCTTAGGTCTCTTTTAATGAGAAAGGTGGGATAAAAAATATTTTAAATAAACGAGCAGTGAGGATAGAAGCTTTTTAGTGCATACCTACACAGTACTCCAACTATCACGTCTGCATCCTGAGGAATTACGGGCTCCACAGTTTGGGGAGGTGCTACGAATTCTTTGCTGTAGTCTGGGGGAGATGTGATCCTTGGAGTTTCGTAGGAGAGAATACCAAGTACCTCACAATCCTAAAAATGCTGGGACTTCTTAGTACAGAGTGCTGAGGTGCTATAACTGTGTGATGAAGATGCACCTTGAGAATCAGATGATCATGTTCTTGCCATGATCAAATGAATAGGAAGAATAGGAAGATTATTTTCTTTTAGTGATCCCCTATATCAGTGGTTCCCATCCATGTGTCCCCAGACACTCTTGGACTAAAACTCCCAGAAGCCTTCACCACTAGCTGGGCTGGCCAGGATTTCTCGGAGCTGTAGTACAAGAACATCTGGGGACCCAATGTTGGGAACCACTGCCTCACATAGAAATTTAGTTGTCAGGACAAGTATTTGGGGATCAAGTCCAGCCTGCTGTGTTAGACTTTTAATAAAAAGAATAAGAATAATCTTAGAACTGCAGAGTTGGAAGGGACCCTATGCATGATCGAGTCCAGCCCCAGGCAAGGAGGCAGAGTGGGGAACTGAACTGCCAACCGTTGGCATCACAGCCAGGGACCTAAACCACTGAGCTATCCAGTTCTTGGATCCACATGATTTTTACATCGGATCATCCCCAAACCACTATCCAATCATGGGGCCCATCTGTGCCCACAGACTACACCACAGAAATCCTGGGTCCCCCAGCGCATGGTCCTTTATCATCTTTCAACCACAGGATCTTCAGGTCCAGCCCTCGTCAAGGAAGCACAGTGGGGAATCGAACTCCCAACCTCCGGCTCCATGGCCAGATACCTTCTTTCTTTAAATGGTGGCACCACCGTCCCACCTGTAGCCCTCACTGTGTATCCCTCTCAGGTTTCTACTAATCTGTCCTATTGCTTGGGTAACCTTAAGATGGCAGTTGACGTTTCAGGACCTTGGACAGAACCCACTGATCTAGTGATGGTGGACGTCAGGCCAGGGCCATTATAGATTCAGCCTGATACATGGTACTTGGGCAATGACATTTTTACAATTCTCTTACCAGGGAAGATCAGCCTCACACTTCAGACTGATCTTCGAACCTAAAGAAAGTGTCTTGGTATGTACCTTAATATCAGTAAAATAATCTTATGATTAACTAAAGTGAAAGCACATTTTAGCCAGGCTTCTTTTGTATTACAAAAAAAACTTTAAGTTAGACGAGTAAACGAAAATGACAAAAACCAAGAATTCAAAAGGAAAAAGATGGGTTAGATTGTATTCCACCCCCTCTTTCTTCTCAGAGGCCCACTTATGATGGTTGATTGATTTCATGACATTTTCCATCCCTTTTAGAGTTGAGGCTCGGGGAATGATTTGTCAGGACTGTAATACTTAATACTTTTAGTGAGCTCCACTCCAGCAACCTTTATCTTAGTCTGCATCGTTGACTGCTTGACCCTTTTCGGTACTCGGGACCACAAAGATGAATGTAAAAAGGCCGAAGGGGAGGAGAGCAAGGGGGGAACAGAGAGAGAAATGAGGAAAGGGGGAAGACTTCCCGTCCAGAAAACCAGTGGACTGTTCCTTGCTCTATAATACGTTACATATAATTTTAGTGGCCATTCCCTTATTTAAAAAAAGATATTAATGTAGAGAGAAAAATGTTACTCTTGTAACTTACATTTTGGTGACGCCAATGGATTTTATGGCTGCAATCTATGAACATCTGCATTGCAGAATATTCCACTGAACAGAAACAGGCTCAAGAGAGCATGTCACATGTGTAAGATGCTGCTTAGTGTACTGGACGTCTACTGGGGAGATCCTTGTTCAACCTACCTCACAGGGCTGTTGTAATGATACAAGGGAGATCCTGGGTTCTCGTACAAGGGACAAGGTCTCAGCGGTAGTGACATTAAGAGCAACAAGAACAGCCACCGTATCATTTGAGATCTAGCAAAATGGTCTTCTTTTTGAGATTGCTATCCTAAAGGCAGGAAGACTCTCGTCTTGTTTTATCACTTCTCTTCTTCACTTTTTAATTTTCTTAATGGAGCACAAGGCCTGACAAGTTCTGTCAAGTTCTGAGTATGACTCTGATAGCAAATGACAGATCTGCTTCTGAGGGCCAACCCAGCTGAATACGGAGAACCTTCTCACTAGGTGGGTAAGCGTCAGGTGACAAATTGGCGGAAGGACTACCCCCACGGACTACCTGAGAAATTCCAGCCACTCTATGAGCTTTTCAAGTTGCAGAGTGGGTTACAGATACAAAGAGAAAAACCGAAGGACTGCCGTGCTGGGCTAGACCAAAGGCCCACCTCATCCCACATTCCATTCACACAAAGGCCAACCAACTATCTGTGAGAAGACTGACTGTCAACAGATCTTGAGTACAGCTTGCAACTCTTATTTCCAAGCAACTGAAACCAGTTGACTTTGGGAACAATAATAAATACACAAGATTCCTTTTGAGAAAAAGGGGAAGTAATGAGCTATGTTAGCAACTGTAACAAGGTAACTATACGATATCTGAAATGATAACTGTAACTAATTAATAATAACAACTGCAAGCAATCAAGTCAATTCTGACTTATGGAGACTCCAGGGTTTTCTACGAAGAGAATACACAGAAGTGTTTGCTATTCCGTTCTTCTTGGGGGGCCCAGGTCAGTGCAGCTTGCCCAAGGCTACACAGGCTGGCTCTACTTGTAGGAGACACAGCAGAGAATCGAACTCAGAACCTCTGGCTCCACAGTCAGATACCTAAACCATTGAGGAGGAAAAACTTTCCAAGCTCCACTTCTTGGAAAAGGGAGTTTAGAAACAAGAAGGTAGAGTAACAGGGTGAATTGCCCCCTTTTCTCTTTCTAAGGAACAAGGTGTTCCTCCCTATTCCACATAATCTATCTCTAATAGGAATCAAATCCTGCTTTGACCTTACACTGCCACTTGGCATCAGTCTGGCATAGAGGGCACAGGACAAATCGCACGGCACACATCCATCCATCTTGCAACACTGTGTTGCGACTCCCTCGCCCCAGGTATCTGCTCCTGAGATGGCTGCCTCAGGGTACATATAATGACAATCCTTGGCAAACTAGCTGTGTTGAGTTTGGAGAACCTTCTGAAAGGGTTCCTGGACAACTGCCCCAAAGATCTGCTGTGAATGATGGTCCTGCCATATTCTTGTATGAGATCTTCCATCTAAATTCCAATTTTGAAACCTAGCACCACTTTCTACTAAGTACATTGAAGACTGGAAGATTTGCAAGGACATCTGATTTACGGAAGCTTCAGCTGACCTCACAAGGAGGTAGATCAGTCAGGGCTTTCCTGTTACATGCACATCCGAAACTGATATAAGCTGTTACAATAAATAAAAACCAGAGGTTGTGACCAGGATTCTCCATGTGTCAAATGAGACTATATCACTCGCTTATTTTACAGACTGGATTTAAGGTTCTACTTAAACCTGGTCATTGTCAGAACAATCTCTTAGACGGTGACATCATGTTATCGCCTATTGTGCTATAGCAGACCCAGCTCCACACTTCAAAGTCAGAAACTTCAAATCAAAATGCAGGAGTGCGGGTGAATTCTGGATTTAATCCAAGGGCAGAAAAACATTTTCATAGAGTATTTGGGCCATCGTTGGGCTAAAGCTCAATTCTGCCACTCGAATGTAAAGCAAATCCATCCCTCTCTTTCAAAACCGAACAAAGGAACACTAAATTCTATTAAAGGCTTATTTCTAGTAATACCCTACATTGAAGGGTTGTAAACATTCTAAATTAGCCTGGGATCTTCCAGAATGAAGTTAAGCCTTGGTGATTTCCTACATCTTTTCGCTGCTCAGAGGCTTTAGTCTGTGGCTCATAAAACTGTTACTCTGAGGTTTTGACTAAGTGGTCCTACAGGCCAGAATCTTCTTGCCCCACACCGTGTATACAACACTCTGCTGTGCAAATATTAGGGCTGTTCTGGATCTAGTGCAAGGAGGCAAGCATTACCATCTGCATAAGCACTGAAAATAATGGAAAAGTTTAGTTATTTGGGGGGGGGGGGGGTTACAGCACCTGAATATTCCAGCCGGCATGGTTATGACAAAAACAAACATCCTTGGTTTGACACTATGGTGCCCTTCAGGTTTTTTGGACTACAGTTCTCATAATCACTAGCTACAGGTCACATTGTCTGGGGCAAAGCCAGTCAACCTTCTGTTCCATGGAGCAGTATCTAGTGAAGAAGGTCCAGCTGCATCTAGGGGTCACACAGAGCAAGAAGAAACTAGCAGGTTAAATCAAAGCAATGTTCATTGCACTCCAAATAGCAGTACCAGCAGTTGTGTTCTAGAGTCCCAAGTCCTTCACCCCTGCAACAACTAGGCAAGTCTACTGGGACACTCTCTGGACAAGCATGGCAGGGGCTTGTCCTCCAGAGACACCACCCCAGAGGAGAGACAGGGCAGATGCAGAGGCATACATGCAGGAGCCCTGAAAACTGGGAGTCTATTTGGGGAGCTCTGGCCAAGGTGGCATTGGGGCTACGGTCTTACCCACTAGTATCCTCTCAGGCAGTTCTCTAGGCTCACTCAACTATGCGGTGCCCATGCTGTTGGCACAGTTCCCACCCAGCACAGGCTGCTCCTCCAATGTGCCTGCCAGTGCTGCCCACGGTATTTGCCCACTCTCCGGTGCCACCTGTCCTCTGCTTGCCCAGTGCTACTGGCATTTCCGGCTGGCAGCCCCACTCTTCAGGGTTCAACCATTACAGTCAATTTCTAGCACCTAGACACTGCTGGCTGTGGATGTGCACTCACTGGGAAGGTGTCAGAAGACAGAGAATCTTCTAAAAATGTTGTACTTGTTTGTGTTTTTCTAAAGGGAAAAATAATGACGATATAGTCTTCATATTGACTATAGCGGAGTTCCAGATATCTGGAAATTCAGAATTTTTCAAATTCCGATTTCCAAATCCAAAGAGCTATAATTCCAAATTCTGATTCTGAATTTTGGTGCAAGTGTGTATCTCTGCTTTCTGGGTGCTCTTCATTATAACTCCCATCAGCACTGGCTACCGTGACCAATGTTCCACAACACCTGGTGGGTGCCAGCTTGTGCCCATACTGAACACAATGTGCCCATACTGAATCTGTTTTTGTCTTTCATTTCGCTGCTCTTATGAAAGTATTGCAGCATATACAGCTGGCTGGATAGCTCAGTGAGTTAGGTACCTGTCTGCGGAACCAGGGGCTGAGAGTTCAACTCTCCATTGTGCCTCCCAGAAGTAAAGCCATCCTGTGTAGCCTTGGGGAAGCAGCACAGTCCCAGGGTACCCTTAGAAGAAAGGAATGGGAAACCACTTCTGTGTATTCTTTTCCTAGAAAATTCTGGAAATGAATCAACTTGACGGTACACAATTATGTTATTACTACAGTATACATATGTTTTGGTTTGCAACTGGGGGCACCAGAGGGCTCTATAATGAAAGAAACACTAGTTTGATCATGTGTATAGTTTTGGAAAAGCCTATAATGAACTCTTTGTGTTGAAAGCATGTTTTAAGAAGAACGAGATAATCCTAAATAAGTGTAAATAAAAACACAAGAGATTGTTTCCTTAAAACAACTAGAACACACACACAGAGAGAGAGAGACAAACCCAGCCGCCACAATTTGGCTGGGGAGAAACAATTACTTTTCTCTCTAGAGACACTGAAACCTGACTATGGGGTCTCATAATTTAGTAGTAAATGAACCTTTCTTCCTGATTAAACACCACTCATTTTTGACTGATGAAGAGGAAACTATATTAGATGTGAGCAGCTACTTGTTATCAAATTACAAAGCATTTTCTTTCTTCTTTCTTCCTTTTTTTAAATCAAAGGACCAAAACAGGCTGTAGATTGACCAGCTAACAGGTTTCCAGTGACCTAAGGGAGAATTTCTTGTTCGCAGTTAACAACCTCTGAAGAATGCTTCTCTTTACTGCTTGTCTCAGACACAAAAATGATTGTCCCATTTAACCAGTGTTCTACCATGTATAGAGGAGAATCCTATTTACTTAGATGCTGGTGGAACATTAAAAACACAATAGCTTGATTGTCTTTGGAAGAAAATTTTTCAAGATTGACGCCCTCCCCATTTTTAAGGGGGGGGCTGACGAGAGAGAGAGAGAGATCAAAAAGCTAACTTTAATAGATGTTTGACTAAGGTCAGACTCCTAGGAAATGGAACACTGAAGATGAAAGCGAACAAATAGATTTGGCTTTTGATCTCGGCCAAATCCATTTGGCATTGTTTAGCTTTTTCTATAATGCTTCAATTCTGGAGTGATATCATGGCCGAAATGAACTGCCGTCTATTTGAAGTTTGCACTTCTTTTTAATAGCTTCTGTAGAACTTTAACATGTACCATTGAGGGAAAGAAAGTTTAGGACATGTTTAAAAGTGGCTTCCTAAGAATTTGACAACGTGGTGGAAGGACTTGCCAATTATATAGGTCTTGATCAAGCCAACAGTACTACTGTAGCACTTCTAGCAGATTACAAAATGGCCAAGGGCCAATCTGAAATACAAGTCCCACTGCAGTAAAGGAAGCAAACTCGGAGTGAACAGAACGACACTGCAGGAACCCAACATTCCCTGGTTTCATCTCAGTGAAGGACACGTTGAATGATCTTAAGGCAGCTCCTCTACTGTATGTGATGTACCACAATGCCCATGATTGGAATACTGGCTCGGAATGATGGGAAATGTAGTCTATCTCCTCCAGAGGTCACAAGGCAGAGGAAGACTGCTGTAAAGCATGCATCAGGAGCCACAAACAAAAAAAATGGATAATGTGGCATTTGGCCACATTAGTCCAGGACATGAGAGGTTCAGGTTCAAATTCCCACTCAGTCATGAACCTTGCCTACTTCACAGGGTTGTTAGGAGGATAAAAAGGGAGAATCTAGTGCAGTATGATTAATTCTAGCTGGTAGTGATGGTTCACCAAGTTTTCAGTCAGGAGTCTTTTCTAACTCTGCCTAGAGCCCTCTGGTATTCCCTGGTAGCCTCCCATCAAGTTCTTACCAAGCCTGATCCTATTCAGCTTCCAAAAATGAGTCAAGATCATTGTGTTCAGGACAGTTGGCCCAAACCATGGTTCATTAAATCATATGTCCAAGCGTCACCACAAACCATGGTTTGCCATTTCCATGGTTAAAACTCTACGGGAGTTTTAATCTTCATTGCTTTTTTCTGGAACTGACTAAGAGATTTTTCTCTCCAAAATATGCTTAACGGTATCAGAAATAAAGGGGGAACAAACTATTTACCCATTCCCACAAAAACATTTTAAAGCCCTTTTCCTTAAATCCAACATATTTGATTAAAAGGACTGAGGAAATATTTCATTGGTTTTAAATTACTTCCACCCGTTGCCTCCAGAAATAAATTCCACTTGTTTATTTATTACCAAATGTTTCTGCGTTGAAAAGATACCTCAAAAGGCAAGGTAGAAGTCTGATATTAAATTATGCTTTAAAAAAAAAAAGACCATGTGTCACTATGTTGAATCTGCCACACAGGACGACTTGAGTGTATATATTTAAATTAACAGCTTAAAACAATTTAGAAAGAGCACTTCTAGCCAAGCAAGGAAGATAAAGCAATCCCGTCACTGCAGTTGAACTTAATTAAGCAACTGTTTCCTACACTTTTAATAATTGTTATTGATGGGATCAATAAAACAAGTGAGTTGAGGGGAACAGACGGATAGCAAAGTCTGTTGCTCTGTAATGCATTAATCTGAACACATTTTAAAAATGGTAGAAAACATGCTGCACTTCTTAACTTTAAATGTAGACACAGTGGCAGGGGGAAAAGAAAAATACAGTGGAGGAGTCATTTCGGAGAAATCCGCACGGGTTAGGTTCAGGATACCAGTGTTTATCTCACCTATGAGATGGCTGAGGATGCATGTATGTGTACTATCTCTGTACACTGTGCTATCATTATAGAATTACCTCTGTGGTAGCTAGAAGCCTCTGTGACTTTCAACACTGCAGAGTACTCAGGTGTCCCCTAGGCTATGGCATGCAGCCGGCAAATCCTTTCCTTCTTGAAGCGTTGCACTGGAACACAACAGAACCCATCCCCTTCAGACGCTGACCGTCTGGACGACGGTCCAAATCAAGGGAAAGTTCCAAGTCTTGAACGCTTCTGGTCAAAAATAGTCCGTCTTGACCTTGGTTTCTGATTTTGCCTATATTTCATGTGTGGCTATGATTTTGAATTGTGCCATGCTCTGACATGACTAAAGAAAGTTATAACCCATGGAAAGAACCGCAAGTCTTAGGAAACGTAGGCAGCTGGGAAGCTACGGTATGAGAAAGCACCTGTTGGCCATCTTGCAAGGATGAGATAAGATCAGAATATCATCAAAGGAAATTTTAAAGGCACCAAGAATGTGGCAGAGAAAAATCAAAGCTTTTTTTTTAAATGGATAAGTAAAACTTCTTGGAAATTGGAGCCTTTTTCCTGGAGTTCTGAGCAACATGGTTGCTGTTTGTACTTGCTACAAGGCTTAAAGGAAATAAGCAGTATTGTACAGGTCTTCTGCAACAAAAGGAGAAATGAACCTACAATGGTCCCTCCAAAGTGTGAAATTTGGGAAAGTTACATGTCTAGCCAGAAAAACAGCTGGGAGCTCAATGGAGCCCATAGTTTAAAATAGGGATGTAAATCCTTGGTGGCTGTGGTTATTTTTGTCCTCACATACAAGGATGAGGAACTGCAAAATGATTCTTCTCCCCCAGTCAAATGTTGAAGTTAGAGATGGAGTATTCGTATATGAATACCCCCGTGCAGCTGGACTTAACAAGGGTCCGGGTCCCCAGGGCCGAACCGTCCACTCACGCATCCCGTGGTGGTGGCCCTGCTCATCCTTCCAATTGCACCCGGAGCGCCGCTCTCTTCCCAATCGGCTAGCCACTCCAGGCAGGGGGAGGGAGGACGAGTCTCCCTGCACGGCTGCTGAGTGGCCAGTCGAGTGGGAAGAGAGTGACGCTCCGGTACAATTGGAAGCATGAGTGGGACTGCCGCCGCCACCGGACACGTGAGTGGACGGTCCGACCCCAGGGGCTGGACCCTTGTTTAGTCCAGCTGCGTGGGGACATTCGTATACGAATATGAATACCCCCATCTCTAGTTTAAGTATGAGTTATTTTGTGGCACTCTCAACAAGAGAATGCACAGTTTGAACAGGATTGCACCATTTTGCTTTTTTGTGCATGCAAATAAAGCAAAACTTCACAAGCAACAAGCAATGCAAATAACACAAATCGCCCACAATGATGGCAACTGCTACTTTTTTTACATGGACATTTAAGGATTAGATGTATTGGAGGGGTGGGTTAGAACTCCCAACCTCTGGCTCCGCAGCCTAAACCACTGAGCTATCCAGCAGTTCTGCATCTTTTTAAAACAATTGCTGAGACCTTCTTCAGTGGCTTCTGGCTGGACAACAGGAATGGATGAAGAATTGTTCCATCATGCAGACCTTGGACTCTCTGAGATCTAGGGGGACCAAACCCTCTGATTACTGCATCTCTGTAGATGACCGTGGACAGGGCAAGAATCTGAACATCAGATGAAGCTGGCTCTGGGGCCAAACCAGAGGAAGCTGAGGGAAAGCTCTTCTTCCCACTGAGTTCAGCAGGCTCTTGCCAGAGACCTCTCTTCTGACTCAGCTCTAGTTTATATCCTGATCCTAAGTAAAGCTTTTTGCTATATGAATGTGAATGGGTTTACATCTCTTATATTCTATACGGTTTTTATGTGTACTTCATGCAAATTAAATAATCAGATAAAAAGACTGCATTTTGACTTCAAGGAGAGCTTAAATTATTAAGACTCTTAAATGTTCTCGTTTAATTTGCTGCTGATAAAAATGCTGCTGCAGACAATTCATTGAGTGCTATCCTACAAATACAGATGAACTTAAAACAGAGGGCATGTAAATGATCCAAGCTTCCATCTTCTAAAAAACCTTCCTCAGGAAACTGGTTTCGCTTCAAATTCCAATTTCTAAGAGCATTTCTCAAACAACATAAACTTTTTTAGTTTTTTTTAAACAAGGATAAATAGGTAACACATAAAAACAAACATTAAAAATAATAATTTCCTTTTCCTATTACTTATTAATTATCAAATATTAGATTATCAGTGGAAGTTGGTATTTGTGTGACTGTCCCATCACAGTGCTGGGTGTGACAGTAAATTGGTTAGGGTGACCTGAGATAGCTGTGAAGGAAAAGAAGCTGAGGTTACTCTGAAAATCCATTCTAATGTATTCTTCAATAGCTTCTCTAGCATTGGGCTAAAGCAAAACAAAGTGTGCTGCTTATCTACCACCTCATAGTGCTTAAAGCACTCTTTAGAGGGTTTACAATTTAATTATGCAGGCAACACATTGCCCCCCTCCCCCAGTGAGTTGGGTGCTCAGTTTACCAACCTCAGAAGGATGGAAGGTTGAATCAACCTTGAGCAGGCTACCTGAGCCCTTCAGGGTCGAACACCATTTGTGAGCAGAGTCTAGACTGCAGTACTGTAGCTTAACCACTGTGCTACAAAGCACAAGAAGACTATGCAAAAGTATTAGATTTGGAAGAGCAGCAATTTTGGTCTTGGGGTCCTGAGTGTTTTTGTACTATACCTCCAAGAAGGCCTTCTGTTAGCTGTAAGTTGTAGTCCAAAAACCCCTGGGGTCCAAATATGGGAACCACTGCTTATAGAATTGTTGTTCCATTAGAGGCATATGGGTGCTTCCCCTTCAGAGGAGGGGTTTGTATATAAATATGCCCTCCCCAGTAGGCATAGCAATAAATAACAATATTTAGCCAAATGCAATTTTTAAAGGCTGGCTGAGTGGTTTAGGTCTCTGGCTGTGGAGCCAGAGGTTAGGAGTTCAATTCCCCACTGTGCCTCTTGTGAGTAGAGCAAATTGCACAGCCTCAGGGCACCCCCGGAAGAAGGAAATGGTAAAGCATTTCTGAGTACTCTCTCCCTGGAAAAATCTGAAAAGGGTCGCCATAAGTCAGAATGGACTTGACGGCACATTATAACTGATGTTGTTATTGTTGACTAAAAATAAGATTAGTGTTATTTTCAGAACACATGAATTTGTAGCGCTCCGGCCTGCTTGAACAGAAAAGTAATTAATTCAACTTTAATATGTTAAAGTTAATAGACAACGTCCTATCGCTTCTCCCAGCTCAATGAGAATAAACTTACTGAGTTAATTCAATTCTTTTAAAAAACCCTCCAGTTTATGAATGCCAGATACTGTGCTTCTGTAACCAAGATTCAAAAGGCCAGGAAATGGCCCAATACTGCTGCACAATATTGGGCCTGCATTGCCAGCAGGAAAAAGGATGCCAAGCTTTACATAGTAAAGGGCAGCCTGAACGTTGACAACACCCGTGGCAGCAGTCAAGTTGATCTAGAGCAGGGGTCCCCAACCCCCGGTCCGTGGCCTAGGCCGGACTGGGCTGTGGAGACAGATCTCCCCCCCCACACACACTCCCCCCGCACAGCCCCTTTGCACATGCGCGCAAGTGCCTGTGCGCCCGCACGAGCGCCCCCACCCCTTCGTGCATGCACACAAATGCCCCTGAGCGCCCCCGCTCTTCGTGCATGCACATGAGTGTGTGTGTGCCTGCACAAGCGCCCCCGCTCCTTCGCACATGTGCAGGAGCGCGGTGTGTGTGTGCCACGCCTTCCCCAACCGGTCCGCGGTGTTAAAAAGGTTGGGGACCACTGATCTAGAGGATTCCCTCTTGAGTTCACTACCATTCATGAAGTGACACCACACAAGGAAAAATCCCAGAAGCTGACTCCTTTTTTCATCAGTTAACCACTTCTCACCCAAACACAAAGCAATTGTCAGGGCTGCTTTTCAACAAGTGTGAATTTGTCATTGTTTTCTCCAGGGGAGGGTGTTTTCTGCCCCATTTGCCAAAATCAGTTGACTGGCTTTCTGTGTAAAGAACTTTCACTGGTGAGGGTTGAAAGATGCCATTTGGTGCTCCATTTCAGGGAGCAAGAATTCTTGGGGCCACCACTGACTACAACTCCCATCACTGTCATCCACTGGCCCTGTAGATCAGGGCTGATGGGAGTCAGAGTCACCCCACCCCCCAGGAGCCCCAGCTTGGTCAAGGCAGCTCAATATACAGGGACAGCGGGAATAATCTCATTTTATTCATCTTGTGTAGATGCAGCAACATAATTATGCAAGAAAAGGAGTGAGCTCAGCGTTTTCCCTTCTAATGTACACGAAGATTATATGGAAATAAGCAAAATAATGTTTTATGAATTAGGTTATTAGTATGAAAATCGAAGGGCATTCCCCATCTGCTGGGACAAGCCACGTACCTGATTTACGCCATAGAGGCTGAATTATTGATACATATGCTTATATATTATATTTTATAGTTGGTACCATGGGATAAGACCATCTGGCATGGGCACATCAATATAAGCACCTTTGCCTAAACAAACACTAACAACCAGATACCACAGCAATCACAGTGAGCTGGGGTGTGTGTGTGTGTAATTTGTTCCCTTGTCCTAGTGCAAAACTTTCCAAGCAAAAGCAAACAAAGACCAAGGAAGGAAACCCGATCCCCACCATAAAATATGCTCCCCTTTTTAAAAATAAATATCTACAAGTTGTCTACAAACCCTATCCAACTTGAATCCAGGCTATCTGAAGGACCATGTTTGTTTAAGATCATCAGAGGAGGTCCTCCTCTTGGTCCCATTGCCAGCGCAGGGACGGCTGATGAGGACACGGAGAGAGGGCCTTCTCTGTAGCAGCTCCCAGATTATGGGATGCTCTCCCTCGGGAGATCCGGCTGGCCCCCTCTCTTTTATCCATCCTCCAACAGCTGAAGAAGACCCATCTCTTCAGGCAGGCTTTTGACCATCGTGATTGAGTCCCTGAATCCTTTTTTAAAGTTAAGACCGTTTTAATATTGTCTTGCTTTTAATTATTCAATTCTATTTTAATTAGCCTACAATTTAATTGTTTTTTACCATTTTAACTTTTTATGTTTTTAATTCTATTCCTTATGATATTGTGAACTGCCTTGAGTCCCCTTATCGGGAGAAAGGCAGCCTGTGAATAAAAAAAAAAAATTTATAAATATAAGTCTGGAGAAAAAATGTTTCCATGGACATTTATCATCTTCTAAAACACCTGCTATTCACTAGGGCTAAAGGGGTCTTTTCGCACAATTGGGGGGGAAGACCTTTGAGATAAACAACACGAAGACAACTGCTTTGAAGACATTTAGTGGGACTTACCACCGCTTTTGGTTCTGTGTGTTTGTTTCTTTGCTACAGGAACATCTATTCTGGTTTATATGAATTATCTTAAATTACCAAGAGATGGACAATTTTGGAAAAGAATAACTTCAACTGTGGTTGCACAAATGTAAGAGTGGGTAATACCTTCTACTGGACGACTAAAAATTAAACAAACTGCAAGCTTTCGTGGAGAAAATTCCACTTCTTCAGGCTTCCTCCATGAATAGTACAGAAAAACTGTAGACAAAAGGAACTGATGCTACATGTCTATGAGAAGACATGGGATTTTATCCACGAAAGTTACAATTTGTTTAATTTTCTGTGGTCCAATAAAAGGCATCAGCCACTCTTCCATCTGAATAATCTTGGGGACCAGACAGCCTTTTCTTTGTTCTTCAAATTGCAGATTAGCACAAAATAAATGACATGCAGAGGGAAAAATCACATTCTGACATTAATAAACAAACCGGTACCCTTCCTGCCAAGCACTCTGCATAAACAAAAAATGAGCAGAATATTTTGCTCTGCCCATTCTTGTTTTGAGGTAAGTACAAAGTTGTATCAAAATGAGCAAGTTTACATTTGGTCTAGGACATTTGGTGACTTTTTGCATTACTTTTGTGTAGACAAAGAAACAAACACAACCCAACAGAGTTAACAATCTGAAGCCTTAAGAGGCAGAGAAAGGAAATTTGTCTTAAGGAAATGAGATTTTTTTCCCCTTCCTGGAAGAAAACTCCCGATACAACGAATACAACCACCAGCAGTCATAAGACTTTACGACACACACACATACACAACTTTGTTAGGAAGCCTACAAAAGAGAAACAACCAATCTATTATGCACAACTCCCATCGGGAATGTTGGAAACAGGACAGCTCGCTGTCCGTTCTGATTTTATTTAGTCACAGCAAAGAAAAAGAAAAAGGATGAGGTTTGCCAGTCTGAATCTCAGCTGGTTTTATTCACAGATGACTATTTTTCTTCGGTTCATGGTGAGTTGTTTTTTTTTAAAGACTTCCTGGCAAAAAGCAAACGGAAGGCAAAAATCTTTGTTTCTCTGCCGATACAGTAGTATTCATGATGGCAGAAAGTAAACAGTCCTCATTTCATCATCAGACCACTCTCCTAAGACTCCAGCATCTAATAACAATATGAATGCCTTATTACAGGGCTTTAATCTGGTGACATAATAGTGATGTCTTAGTTAATAAAAACATGTGTTCCTAGACACAAAGACATGTCCTCAGGCCTATCTGACAGGGTGTCCACGTCTCCTCTTTTTACAAAAAACAATCCATTATTTGAAGGGTGCCGAGGGACATTCCTGCTTTTGAAAGTGTCTTGCATAGGAAAGGCTGCATTCCAGACCAACTGATGACAATGACGATGATGTGCCATCAAGTCCGTTCTGACATATGGCAACCCTTTCTTGCTTTTCTATAAGAAAAGGTGGAAGGCAGCAGGAAAAGAGGAAGACATAATGTGAGATGGACTGACTCCCTAAAGGAAACCACAGGCTTGAGTTTGCAAGAGCTGAGCAGGGCTGTTGAGGGCGGGACATTTTGGAGATAACTCGATCACAGGGTCGCTGTAAGTCAGAGGCGACTTGGCAGCACATAACATCAACAACAACACCTAGAACATGAGGCCATTTAGAAGAATCATCATCATCATCATCATATGGGACTCCATTATAAGCCTTAGCTCTCTTCTGCTCATGCCCTTTAAACGGCTGCACTGCAAATTGTAAGTTTTAACTACAGATTTTACCTCTCTGAGAATTCAAAATCAATATAGTTGTTTCAGGAACTTTTTGTAGCTGAGAAACAACGTAGAAGGATCACAGCACTGCAAATCATGCAGCCCGTAAGGCCATTGTTTGCCGTTCCTGGACCTTCTTTCCCCTACCACCTCCCCCACTTTTATTATTATTTTTTTAAAGGAGATAATTTTGTCCCCATGATTCTCCAGGGGTGCAACTCTCCTGGTTTCAGCATCCTCATCTAATATTGCTAGAAAGGACTTTTGAGACCTCTGGCGGGTCTCAGGGTGGAGATCTCTCTAGTCCAGCATTCTATTGCCACATGGGCCAGGAGAAGACTTCTGGATAGCTCCTTGGTTTAGGTCTCTGGCTGCAGAGCCAGAGGTTGGGAGTTCAATTCCCCCCCGGGCCTCCTTGACAGGGGCTGGACTTGATGATCCATAGGGTCCCTTCCAGCTCTGCAGTTCTAAGATCATTATTACTGACTCAATGGGAAGCGAACAAGCAAGACATAAATACACTAGCATCCTCTCATTCATGCTTGCCAGCAATTGGCACAGAACTGCATGTTTACTCTGATGTCGGAAGGAATACTTCCAAGCTATCAAGAGTCACCTTCTCCACCATGGACTCTCCTAATCCTCTTTTGAAGCCATCCAAATATGTAATCATCACCATATCTGGTCCTAGTGAATGTCATAACTCAGAAGACATGGGTTCAATTCCCCTGCTCTGCCAGGGAAACTCACTGGGGAGTGGAACTGGTAAAACCACTCCATAAATATCTCACTTACCTTGATAGCCCTATTAGGGTGGCTACAAGTTAGTTTCAACTTAACACACAGAACAACAAAGAAAACTTTAACTATTCTAAGGGATATACAAAGAGAAAAAGTATGAGGAATATGAACAGGCTAAGAAGAGTGAACATATTTTATCTATTATTTTAGTCATTATTTTAAAGTATTCAGTGGTTAAAGTAACCGTACATAATACAAGATTGGAGCAAATAAAGTGCAGTTATTTGCTGTGTAAACACACTTTGAAGCTTCTCTTCACATCTGCTTTGCACCTATGTGTGTAAACTTAAAGAATAAGTTACCTTGACACTCAGGGTCTCCAGGAAACTAAGATGTTGACCACAGTTGATTGCATATGTGAACAGATGTGAAGTTGTTTGTATGGCCCAGGCAAACAGTTTGAGGCAAAGAGCACAAGGCACATAATAAATAAAATTATTCCTTGGAATTGTATGGTACAGAACTTTCTCTGATCCCAGCGGATCACATGTGCCCTTTTCTAGACATTAAGGCAACTCATGTCCTGTCCCTCCATTCTTTTAAAAAAATCCAGCTGGAGATGCAAAATGTTACTTTTTCCAAATGACAACTCCCAGAATACCCCAGGCAGTCACCATACTGCCTGGTTATTTCTAGGAATTACAGTCCAAAAGCATAATTTCCCCCGTCTCTGAACTCAGCTCGGAAGGTTTGTTAAAAAAGCAAAGAATTGGTAATTTTCTGTTCATACATGTCTGGTGTACATTTTACATTAAAAATTCTATTTTCTCAATTTTGTTTACCCATGTTTATACAAAGGTACATGCCCTACCACAAATCTAGCCTTACCATTCATGGCAAAGCCTTTCTGACATTATTCTTTCTTAAATTAACCACTCTGGTAATGCATGGGATGACAGATCTTTAACCATCAGCAGACCAGTGTGCTACTATGTTCTTCCATCTGACTGCACAATGGTTCACTAGGACTTGGCGAGTCTCAGTGTACCATGCTGCACAGTGGCATCAGTGGTCACGGGTCCATGCTATGGAATCCTGGGATTTGTAGTTCAGTGTGGTAGTCAGAATTTTACGCAAAAAGGCTCTAAAGCATGTCTCTGAGCTGCAACACTAGAACTTGTATTTCAAGCACTTGAACTACAAACCCCAGGATCGCATGGGATGGTCTTACAGCAGTTAAAGTAACCAGTAGCTGGGAATTCTGTGTTTTGTAGTCCAAATAAGTACAGTAGGGTCCCCTTATCTGTAGGATCAGTGTCTGCTGATTCACTTACCCGCTTCCTGAAAATACTAAATTAAAAAACCCAGAATACGAATTTATACGTTATTTCATAGAATCATAAAATCATAGAATAATGGAATTAGAAGAAACCTATAAGTCCATTAAATCCAATCCCCTGCTCAATACCCCCTATATGAAAACAGTAGATCAAGCAGAGACGTCTAGTGCTCCGCCTTGCCCGATGAGATGTAATCTCTTTCAGCCTGTGGCGTCAGATATGGTTGACAAAGGGCTTGATCACTGTCGTGCTGCCACCACCTTGCCCGGCCTGGCTAATCAAAGCAGCCAGGCCTGTAACAACCGAATGGGCCACTGCAATAATTAATGGGTCTCTCCAGAAGGTCAAGGAGACACTCATTAGGCCCATTAGGAAGAAACCAAATTTGGTGGCGGACGACATTGGCAATTATAGGTCCGTCGCCAATGTTTCCTTCCTGAGCAAAGTGGTAGAGGGTGGTGGCTGACCAGCTCCAGGCCCTTTTGGATGAAACCAACGCCCTGAATCTGTTCCAGTCGGGCTTCAGGCTGCGCCATGGCACAGAAATGGCACTGGTTGCCCTGTTTGATGACCTACTTAGGGAGGCCAACAGGGGCAAAACATCTCTGTTGGTCCTCGATATCTCAGCCGCCTTCGATACCGTCGACCACGGTATCCTCCTGGGGAGGCTCTCCGAGTTGGGAATCGGTGGTCTGGTGCTTGCCTGGCTCCGATCCTTCTTGGAGGACTGTCCTCAGAGAGTACAGACTGGGGAGAGTGTATCGGCCCTGTGGAGTCTCAATTGTGGGGTTCCACAGGGCTCGATCATCTCCCCAATGCTGTTTAATATCTACATGAGGCCACTGGGTGGGGTCATCAGGGGGTGTGGGGCTTCATGTCATCATGACGACACCCAGCTCTACATCTCCTTTTTTCCAACAACAGTGGATGCCGTTTCGTCCCTACAGTGCTGCCTGGAGGCCGTACTGCAATGGATGCAGGAGAATGGACTGAGGCTGAACCCGGACAAGACGGAGGTCCTGAGGGTGGGTGGCCTCGCCATCGGTGGTTTGGGAAACTCCCTCTCTTTTGGGGGAGTGACTCTCACCGTGAAGAGTGAGGTTCGCAGCTTGGGGGTCCATCTGGATCCAGTGCTTACCATGTAAACCCAGGTGGCGTCAGTGGGCCACTCCGCCTATTTCCATCTCAGGCGGATTGCTCAGCTGCATCCCTATCTTGATGTCGGGGCGCTCACCACTCTGGTCCATGCGCTTGTAGTCTCGAAATTAGACTACTGTAATGCACTCTACGTGGGGCTACCTTTGAGACTGATGTGGAAGTTTCAAATGGTGCAGAATGCGGCAGCCAGACTTCTCACCGGGGTGAGAAAATATCAGCATATTTTCCCCACTCTGGCTGCCCTACACTGGCTGCCCGTTCGCTTCCCTATTGATTTCAAAGTGTTAATGATGACATATAAAGCCCTAAATGGTTTAGGGCCTCAATATCTAGCGGAATGCCTCCTCCCACCTAGATCTACCCGAATCACTCGTTCTAGCCAGGACAGGCGGCAGAGGGGCCTAACGCCGAGGGAGACCCGGAGAGAAAGAACAAGAAACCGGGCCTTCTCAGCAGTGGCCCCTCGCCTTTGGAACAGTCTGCCCCCAGAGATCTGTCTGGCTCCCTCGCTGGGTGTTTTTAAGAGCAAACTTAAGACCTGGCTCTTTAGGCAGCCTTTCCCTCCTGTCATCACCTAATGATTTTGCCACTTGGAATTATATTGTTGTTTTTATTTTATTATATTGCTTTTACTTTTATGTCTTATTGTTAGCCGCCCAGAGTAGACTTCGGTCTAGATGGGCGGGGGTATAAATCAAATAAATAAATAAATACAGGAATCCAAATCCAAGCAGATCTGACCGATGGTTGCTCAATTTTCCCGTGAATGCCTCCAGTTTTGGAGCACTCCAGGGTGTATTTACCAGAACTGGCTACTAGACCATGCAATGTATAATGTTTGATACTTCCACATTTTTTGGCATCCACAGGAGAGCTTAGAACCAATCCCCCTGCGGATACCATGATCCTACTGTAACTGTTCCAAACTCTGGATTTCTGCAGATGGATTATGGGGGCACTGTCTCAAGCACACAATGTCTTGGATCAACTCTCATTTGAATTCTTGTCTACATGTGTTGCAGTCCAGGTTTCAGCTCTGGCTCGAAACACAATGACCAGTGCTTGACCTTGGCCAAGGCCTTAACCTCCGCAGCCAAAATTAAGTACAGTACCTTTGAAATGCTGTTGATAGGAGTATGAAGAGAGAGTTAAGAATGCTTAATGTCTGGCTGTGCTGAAATCAGCAGGAGTTTTCAAAAGCTTGCCTGGACAACACCTTCCTTTTCTAAATATAACACTGCACAGTAGGATGATCACCTACTACACATCACCAAGGGGGGAACACATCAACAAAAAAAGGATACGTGTCACTGAAAAAGGGGACACTGGTTTGCATACAATTGCGTATACAAACACAGAGCTATAGAGATGCAAAATTAAGATTATTTCAAGAAATATTTTACCTCTGTCACCTAAGCAGGGAAGAACTGTGCACCTGCTAAGTCTGGCATCCGACTTCTAAGTCTCCCTACAGTTCTTCAAATTTGGACAGAACACCAGTCCTTCAAACAGGCAATGCCTTGAAAAAGAGGACCGCCCTCGGAGAGCCCTTAAAACATAGGAACATCTTTAGTAAAGAAGGACATACAGCCACCCCAATGGGTGGGACACAAACACAGCAGCCCCAATGGAATAGATAAAACTAGTATAATATAGAAAAAGAATGACTGATTACATGCTGATTCATAGCTATATTACTGACTAACTACGTGATTAACTGACCGTACAAGGCTGACTCTGTTTACTGAGAGAAAAAGAACGAGTAGTTAAGAGTCAGCCATGTAGTCCGTTAGTCATGTAGTTAGTCGGTAATGTAGATATGAATCAGCTGAGCTCGTGGCACAGTGGTTAAACTGCAGTACTGCAGCCAAAACTCTGCTCACGACCCAGGTTCAAACCATTTATTCTTTCTCTTCCCAGTGTCTCTGGAATGAGTTATAGAGATAACAAGTGCCAGTGGATGAGAACAAACAATATGGAGTGGCCTACTTAGACTTGAAGCTAATTCTGCTCTGTAGGCCCCTGAACTTTTTCCGCCACATAGTTAGAGGTTTTTTAACCCAAAATTTCCACACTCTGCCAAGACAAACAATCTATGTCTTCTTCTGCAGCCCCTGTCCAAGTGCTACTAACTGTGGATAGGTAAATACACAATCCCTTTCTCTCTAGCTATGATTTTGTATCTTTCATTAAGCAAGGACCGATCAGCCTTATATAAAGTAGTTTTATCATGTGAGTCAGTCTTCTATGGAAAACAGACACAAGATGGTCCTCTTTACAAATCGTCTCTCAGCATTTATACTCAAAAAACTGTTTGAAAGGATTCAAAGTCAGATTGAGCCTAATGACTTGCCAAGTCATATTTCAATCAAAATCATTGTTTAAGTTACAAGACTTCACCTCAGCCTGTGCATTTGAAAGCAATTAGAAATTCCTTTTAATCTATGTAGTTTTTAAAAAGTTGGAATACCAATTATTTAATTGAAAAGGCATACAAGAGGGGCAAAAATTACTCCCAGGCTCTGAAGCTTTTCTTGTGCAGAGCTGGTTTTGAAAACTTTTAAAGGTGTTTGTGTGAGAGCAGGCAGGACTGTATGCAGCAAGGAAAGGGCAGCCTTAATTAACAGTGACATTAGGTGATATTACAAAAATAGATATGGAACCTGATATAATGTATTTGATCTAATCCCATTCTCCCCTCCTATACACACTGCATTTGTTAATTCCCTCAACCATCCAGCAGTGGCTTGAAAAAGAATCAGAAAAATGTGAACATTCAGGGTTCCCTCAGGATAGCAGATTTTACGGCGGTAAGACAACTTTCCCGGCCCTGAGGAAAGCTGGTAGGTCTACCATCTCTCAGATAAATTGGAGGAGCCGTTTAGACAGGTATGGGCAATAGCTAGATAAACTGTCTACTAATATATAAGGGACTCTCAAGAAGTGAATAAAGACCCAAACTAAAACCACAAATGGATACTGAAGTTTTAAAACTGATCTGTTTTCCAGACAACCATTTCCCCTGAAGTTAAACTTCATCTGAATTTTCAGAATACGTTGGGTGGTGAGTGGTGATAAGAGCCTTCACAGCAGTGGCATCTCATAAGCAGATTTTTCTCCTCTACAGCCCAGCTCTTACCAACACTGTTAATCTCTTTTGCACCACACAATGAGATTAGAGATGGGCTATTCGTATTTGTTCAACCCTGAGTGCTCACTGGAAGGACAGATCCTGAAGCTGAGGCTCCAATACTTTGGCCATCTCATGAGAAGAGAAGACTCCCTGGAAAAGACCCTGATGTTGGGAAAGTGTGAAGGCAAGAGGAGAAGGGGACGACAGAGGACGAGAGGGTTGGACAGTGTCATCGAAGCTACCAACATGAATTTGACCCAACTCCGGGAGGCAGTGGAAGACAGGAGGGCCTGGTGTGCTCCGGTCCATGGGGTCACGAAGAGTCAGACATGACTTAACGACTAAATAAAACAAAAAAACAAATTCGTATTTGTATCCCTGGGGATATGAATACAAATCGCGGCACCTCAGGTGCCACAGAGGCCCATTCCCTCCCCGCAGAACCGTCTGGCCCACTCACTGGTTGCCACACATGTCTTTCATCATCGTTGTCGTGCCGATGCAGGAAGGAGCCCGGCCGGTGCTTCCCTGTCCCCCTGCACAGCCGACCACTCCGGCAAAGGGGAGGGACAGGGAGTCTCCCCATTCAGCTGATGAGTGGTCGGCTGCGTGGGGAGGCATGGAAGCACAGCTGGGCTCCTTCCCAGTCTGGCATGATGATGACAATGAAGGACCCCAGGGCTGCATGGCGACTGGTGAGTGGACCGGATGGTTCTTTGGAGGGGGGGGGAGGGAACGAGCCTCCATGGTACCTGTGGTGCCGCAATTTACATTCGTATCCTCAGGGATACAAATGCAAAAAGCCCATGTCTAAATCAGACTATTGTTCTTCCATGTTTTCTACTGTATTTTAAGAACCTTTCACAGTACAAGCTTATGCATGTTTACTGAGATGTAACTCCCAATGATTTCATAGGACTTCTTCTCAGATAAGGGTGCATAGGAATTACATAATCTGCTGTTTCACATGTTGATGAGGCTGACTCTGCTAACACATCACAGGGTATTTAGGCACCCCTAGAAGCACAGTGGTAGACAACATGCAACCCACAGGACACATGTGCTCCTATTTTGGGGAGATCCTAGGGCCCATCACTAGCTCATAAAGAAACAAATAAATGTAAGAGAGAGAAAAAGAAGAAGAATCACATTCCCTCCAGCTTCAGGGTGTGTGAGGCCTACAGTGGGTCTCACGGGAATGAAATTTGTGCCCTCCAGATATTTGGGAACATAATTTCTATTGTTGCATTCCATCAAGCTCTCTCTCACACACAATATGAACCCCCGTATCCACGAGGGATCAGTTCCACAATCTGAAGTGGATGCCTGAAACCTCAGATATGAGAGAAATCTATATACAACATACAAGGGGGTGGGACAAAGGCCAGAAAGGCATGGGAGAAAGTCACCACCCTTGTATGTTGTATATAGGGTTGAGGCAAACCACAGATAAGTGAAAGCACAGATACTGATCCTGCCGATACAGGGGTCCTACTGTATACACATACCTCGTGTGATACATACAGCATCTCTTGGAGGGCAAAGTTGTGTGTGCCACACACAGCCTTTCCTGCACCCTCAAGCAGCCTCTGACCCAATTCCATTTCCAGTGTCAAAGTAAAATCCAACCATGTGCACCGCCAGGGTTGGTACACTCAGGCAACAAACTAGGTGCAAGTTTGTTCGGATGGTAAAGTCATGCAAGCTGGACTAAAACTCAGAAAAGACAGCTGCATTGCCAGTAGAAGTCCATTACTGTGGGCAAGGAAAATAGATGGAGGTTCTCCGGCAGGTCTAACATATCATGAGAAGAGCTTGGATACGTTGCTTTTGGGGGAGTGTAATTCTCAGAACTCCTCAGCAGATGCAGATCACTGTGGTCCAAAACCACTTGTTTTCCGAACTGTGAAATGCAGTCCTTGTGGCTTCTCCAGTAAGACAGACACTTCTACTCAGAAGTAAGCTTTACTGAATTTACTAGGACTTCTTTCCCATTAAATAAGTAGAAGGTATATATTTAAGCCTGATTTGCTCAGGGCTTAGTTAAAATATTTGCTAAGAAGCCACCAGAATACATTATTTCCTTTCTGAAAACCATAACAAAACCCATTAGGAAATCAAATGGAGTTTCCCGCAGAAGAGCTCTGATATGAAGAAATCATAGAATCATAGAAAAGTGAAGTTGGAAGGGGCCTAGGAGGCCATCAAGTCCAACCCCCTGCTCAATGCAGGAATACAGTCAAAGCATGTCTGCCAGGTGATTATCTAAGTTTTTCTTGAATGCCTCCAGTGTTAGAGCACTCACCAGCTCCCGAGGTAATTGGTTCCATTGTCATACTGCTCTAACAGTTAGGAAGTTTTTCCTGCTGCTCAACTGAAATCTGCCTCCCTGTAACTTGAGCCCATTGTTGCGTGTCCTGCACTCTGCGATGATCGAGAACAGATCTTGCCTGTCCTCTGTATGACAGCCTTTCAAATATTTGAAAAGTGCTATCATATCACTCCAGTCTTCTTTTCTCAAGGCTAAACATGCCCAATTCTTTCGGCCTTTCCTCATAAGGCTTGGTTTCCAGCCCCTGAAATACCTAATACTACTAATAACACCACCACTTAACCCTTGTTAACATATAATTGGATTGGATAATGCCATACACCACTTATTTCTACAACTGATGTCAAAGTAATGCAATATGCAAAGCATCCTTTTAAATTACAGTTAAGGGCTTTGATGGTGACCGTGTTCACACAGCACCCACTTATCTTCAATACTATAATTTCCTGCACGGTCAGCGGGTTGCCCAGAGTGGAGAAGCAGAAAACTGTAAAAGAACACAAGACAACCAAGTCTAACTGATAGGTGTCTGTGATAAGTAGCAATGGGCGAACCATTAAAGGCAGTTCAGATGCTAATAAGATTGAACAAAAGCATGTCGGAACCAAAGTAAAAGCCGAGCTACTGTGTTTCCCCGAAAATAAGACAGGGTCTTATATTAATTTTTGCTACAAAAAATGCATTAGGGCTTATTTTCAGGGGATGTTTTATTTTACAGTTATGTCATCTTCTGGTTGCTGCAGAATGCTGCACAATGGTGGAGGGCGGGGTTTCACTTAACTGGGGCTTATTTTTGGGGTAGGGCTTATATGACGAGCATCCTGAAAAATCATACTAGGGCTTATTTTCAGGTTAGGTCTTATTTTCGGGGAAACGGTACAATTATTGAATGACTACAACTGTACCGGTGACAGGAGGATTAAAAACATCAGTTTCCACAGACTACAGATCTCTGTTTTGGATATCTGTCCTAGCCTTATCGCAGTGACTCAGAGATGAGGCAAATTGTATTTATAACAAAGAGGAAGAATCCACAAATCAAATCAGGAACGGACACTCGCTGGGCAGGAAAGCAGCTATGCGTTACTTAGGCCTACCATAGAACATTCTCTTTATTTTTTATTCATTTATTCATGTTAAATATTTTTACCCCACCTTTTTCCTTAAAAGGACCCAAAGCGGCTTACAACAATTAAAAGACAATATTCAAAAGCGAAAAACAGCAAATGTGCAAATATTTAAAAAGAATTGAACAAGTATTATATTAAAAACGGTCCATAAAATCAACAGTAAAAAACACATTTAAAACAACAGAGCACAACAATCCATTTAAAAAAACCCCACTTAGGCTGCCAGCCATTAAGGGAAAGCCTGCCTGAAGAGAGAGGTCTTTGCCTGCTTGCGGAAGGAGCCAAGATGGGGGCCAGCCTAGCATCTTGTGGGAGGGAGTTCCAAAGTCTAGGGGCAGCCACAGAGAAGGCCCTCTCCCGTGTCCCCACCAAGCATGCCTGTGAGGGTGTTGGGACTGAGAGAAAACCCTCCCCTGATTATTTTTATTCCTGGACAGGCTCATAGAGGGAAAATGTGGTATTTTAGATAGCTTGAAACCAAGCCACCTAGCTCTTTATAGGTTGAAACCAGCACTTTGAATTGTGCCCAGAAACGGCCCCTACTAGCCAGTGGAGCTCCGATGACAGGGAGTTTGAGGACGGCCCACGTTCTCAAGCAAGGGTGCGAAGCCTTGTTTGTTGAAGGCCACCTTTCCAAAGGAATAATCTCTTGGACAACATCCCCTTCTCTATCCTTATGTTCTTCTCCCTCTCCAGAAGGCTCCTGAGAGAAAAGCTTGCTCCTGTCAAAGTCTAAACAAACTATTTACAGAAATGAGGCTGAGGGCCAAATGCAGCCCACCCTGTTCTAAATAAATCAAAACAAGAGCAGGTCAGGGGCTGTGTTCTATCTTATTGGGCTTCTGATGGAATGGTTCAAGAGGGACTCAAACTATTTGTATAAACTGTATGCCATACACAGTTTTTTCCACCATCTGTATCTGCATCAATATATCACTTTTCCAATAAAAGGACAAGCACAAAGAGTCTCAAAACTTTAAACTAATCAAGAATATATAGTAAATGAAGGTCACAATCTAATGGTGTACTTCGGCTGATTCTGCTTCCACCGGCATCACTGACACACACCTCCTAGCAACCATGCAGCAATAATAAATTACATGCCATCACGTCAATTCTGATTTATGGCAATCCTTTCTGGGGTTTCCTAGGAATAGAACACTCATAAATGCTTTATCATTGACTTCCTCTGGAGATGCTCTGGGATTGTGCAGCTTTCCCAAGGCTACACAGGCTGGCCATACAGGGCACCTTAAAAACTTGTTTGACAATAAGAAGGGAAGAATACTTGCTGATCTATGCCGCCCAGAGTAGACCTTTGGTCTAGATGGGCAGGGTAGAAATTCAATAAAATAAATAAATCTATTCGTTCCTTTTGACTCCAGCTGGCTTGTCCTGATGAGATGGGAATGTTAAGACCGGGCAAGACTCCTCATCACCAGTTGACCATTCAGCCAACAGCTCTGCTCCCTTCAAAGTCCCTGTAATTTGCATAAAATTGCCCTTGTGTCCTTTGAGAAGAACACACCCAGACAACAACCTCTGAAGGCTTGTCTGATGGATAAAAAAGAAGCAAATAACCCGTGTAGTGCTTTATATCAGCCATTCACCATCTTTTTTCGGCCCTGGCCATAAACACAATATGAAAGAAATATAGGCCGAATCAGGATTGTATAACGAATCTTATAAGGTGGTGTGTAAAGAATTGTTTCCAGTCTGTGGCCCCCTTCAAATGTGCTAGAGCCCTCCAGGGGGGCATGTATCCCCTGTTGCAAATGGCTGCTTTATATTATTAAATAAAGCAGCAAATAAATTGCTAAGTTTTGGCAATTTGTACAATTTGCAGAATTGTGCAAATTGCATGATTTTGTATGAACTGCATAATGTTCCGCAAAACTGGCAATTTTGCACCTAATCTGGCATATCTTGCATAAAGTGTTCTTGGCAACCTAAGAACTCCACTGAGAGAACAAAGGATTTGCTTGCTCTTGTCACCAGTAAGAAGAAACAAGGAACAATTCTTTCTTCTTGCCTATGAAGATGAAATGAAGATTTAAATTCCTGCTCCAAACACCTAGGAAACACTCTGGATCAGGTTTTTGAATCCACAGAGGCTGCAGCAGAAGGGAGCCTGGAAGAAAAATCTAATTCTACTGGTACTGGATACAAAATTCAAGGTTCAATTCTGGCTATGAGGTTGATTTGATTTAGTATATGTATACATACATGTATATGGATGCAAGTATGTGTAGATATACAGCGTTTGGGCATGAGATTTTTTAAATTCTTTGGACTACAGTCCCCAGAAGTCTGCAAGAATTCCCCCAACCACATTTCTGGGAAATTTAGCCAAAATACACAAAGTTTTTGCAGATGTTTGAAATCACTTTCCAGCTGAGGAATAAAGGCTGCTCACAGAAATGAGAAAGATGGAGGAAAATGCTGGGGTTGGAGGGGGCTAAACTTGGTGGGAGTTGCAAAGCATTATGGGCCTGGTAGTCTTCTGAAAGACATCTTGTGCTGAGCATAAGGGGAGGGAACTTTATGGCCCTGCCTTACAGCTGCCTTACACAGATCCCAGCGATGTCCTCTAGCTGAAAAAGACTCCCCCCCCCCCCCCCGGATTCTAGCTTGGGGGACCTCTGTAATATTTCAAGGTCCCATACTAAAAAAACACAGGAAATTTTTATGCCCAATAGTACATGTTCAGCATGATACACAAATTCCAGCAGTCTGTCACATGACTTGGCACATGGATGAGGAATACAAACAGCAAATTGTTAACTAACACTAATTAGTCACTGCTATGTACACCACTGCCATTACACTAGAGCAAATAGCCAACAGATTGGCCTCAATGTGTTTGAAGCAGTGAATGGTTGTTGAAACAGGAGGTATCAACTTATAGGATGTTTTGGTTATAGTTTGTTTCCTATTGCTTGATGTCCAGTAAACAGCAGAGAAATAAAGGGGGGCAGAAAACCATACCATAACTTTAAATACACACAGTGGTTTAGGTCTCTGGCTGCAGAGCCAGAGGTTGGGAGTTCGATTTCCCTCTGTGCCTCCTTGACAGAGCTGGACTTGATGATCCAAAGGGTCCCTTCCAGCTCGGCAGTTCTAAGATGATGGTGATGGATGGCGTTTGTGTACCCAAACCTGCAAATTCTTCTGTGGGAGCCAGGATTTGGGAGTTCAATTCTCCATGGTGCCTCCTGCAAGGTGAGCCAGCCTGTGTGGCCTTGGGTAAGCTGCACAGTCCCAAGATGCCCCCAGAAGAAGGGAATAGTCAACCAGTTTTATGTATTCCCTACCTGGAAAACTTTGGAAAGGATTGCCATAAGTCAGAATTGACTTTACAGTACATGATTCTTATTGTAATCTATTAGAAGAATTCAGGAAGCACTTTGAATCAAAGGTCGTTTGTGAACATCCTAATGGTAACTATAATGTTAATAATAACGTTAACAACAACAATAACACTAAGGCTTTCATTGCCAACATGGCCATAGGACATGGCTAATTATTGCCAGCACCAGAAGCAGCTTGTGGTTTTATATTACACTGAGGTAAATTACACTGGAATTAGAGTGGATTACTTTTATCAAATAGGGAATAAGCTGTTAATTAACTCCCTGCTGTAGCAATCTCTTTCAGAGCTTGCAACTGTTATTAGCTCTAGATTAAACTGTTGAATTAATTTCCCACTTACTTACTATTTCAAGCATTTTTTTTAATTTACCTGGCAGCAGCTTTAATAGGAAATTGTATTAACAAACATAAATGGTTTGGCTCCCCCTTTTCTTTCTGGTAGGGAAGGTAAACCGTTTGTGATAATGTTTACGAAGTCGTTTTGTTGGGAAAAGGCGCGCGTGCGCGCGCACACACACGCACAATTGCAGTTTTAATTAGTGCGCGGTTGTCAGAGCATTAGGTCTGAGATTACATTATGGCTCTTGGAGAAAATAAATACTCAGGTAATCCATGCATTTAGAATGGTCTGCAAACAGAAGAGCTATGCCAATCAAGTGTTGGCTTGTGTCGTGGTGGTGGGGCTTTGTGGGGAAAAATTAATTTAAAAAGAGAACTCTCTCTTTCATATTTCAAAGGGAAGTTTGGATTAGGACTCGGGAGTTCAAAACAAATTTCTAACCAGTTCACTGAAATCCACAGATGCATATCCAGGGAATAATTACTTTGCCGAAGGCCAGTCCTAACATGAGGGCATATGATGCATCCCAGAACTCTTGGGGGACACACAAAGTGCAAAATGCAACGACAATATGTTGGGGGTTTTGCAACTTCACATGCTGCCTTTAGCAGGTTTGGCTGAGAGGGACTTTTCTCGGCTGGGGTAACTGTAAATCTATCCAGAACTAACCAATCATTTCCTCATGCTTCTGATTTTAAAAAGAGCCTGACCTCTCTGCTAAGAGTCTTCCCCCTCTCTAGTGTCTATTGAAGTCTGTTGCTGAAAGCAGTCATGTTTGTCAATTTGCTCTTTGCTATGTCTGATTGTAAGTAATTGAACTTTTTATTCTTTCTCCTATTGATGTCTTAGAGTGAATTATTGAAACTGTAAGTGCCAGTAAATGGGAAAAGAGATTAACTACTCTGGGGAACTTGAAGCTAATCTGCTCTGTGAATCCCTGCACTTCTGCTGTGCAGCTGGGGGAAATTCAAAACTCTGGAACACAAAAACTCCTGAAAATGGAATTGAGTAGAAGCACATGATTATTATTACTAGTAGCTAATGAACATTGACAAAAAGGAAATGAGGGAGTGAATAATCTTACATTAAAAGGTTATTGTTTAGGAGAAAATATTTTCCTCCTCCTATGCATTATTTTGGGCCTAAAAACTGCAACTCTAATTGAAACAAGTGCTCACAAACATTTCCTTACATTAACTGTAAACTGTCAAACAAGAACCAGCAATTTTAAAAACTTCACTAAAATACAGCCCATACCAAACAATACATATTTGAATAAGAGCAGCTAAAATCACATCAAGCTGGAAGCGCTTAAAACTCATCTTTGAAAAAATAGGTTGGGAAAGAAGCCAAACCCAAATACATCTTCAGGGTCTCCCCCTAAGGCAATAAAGGGTATATATACAGTGGATGCCTGAAACTGTGGATACAAGAGAACCCTACATACAACATACAAGGGGGTGGGACAAAGGCCACAAAGGGGTAGGGCAAGGGTGCCCTTGTATGTTGTACATAGAGCTGCGGCAAATCACAGATAAGTGAAAGCGTGCATATCGATCCTGCGGATACATGGGTCTGAATGCCTTGTCCCACTGACACCAACAGGGATGGATCCTCCACCTGTTCAACAGCAAGCTGGAGGTCACATGACATTCCTTTACACTCTACAGAGTGCATTCCACTATATTACTGCACTGTGCCGCTAGAAAATTTTGGCCCTTATGTTTTCAGATCACAACAACAAATAAGGGGAAAGTGTTTTAAAGAGGGAAAACAGCATCATATTTTGGGCTTGGAAAACCCAACCTGTGCAACAGAGACAGTACAGATAATTTCGGTATCTGGCAGCGGAGTCAGAGGTTGGAAGTTCGATTCCTCACGGTGCTTCCTGCAAATAGAGCCGGTCTGTGCGGTCTTGGGCCCTGCTGCACAGTCTCAGGGTACCCCCAGAAGAAAGGAAATGGGAAATCCTGAAAAGGATCGCCATAAGTCAGAATTGACTTGACAGCACATGATGATGATGATTTATTTGTTCAATCTTTTTTTTTAAATCTCACCAAGTTTTTAAACATGTTTGTTATGTTGTTCAAATTGACTGTTACCTGCCTTGAATCCCCTATGGGGAGAAAGACAGTGAATGAATGAATGCATGAATGAATGAGCATTGATCTCCTAGAAGACCATGCCCCCTTCCTCACAACACTGTCATTTGATGGGTTCCCAATTTCTGTATATCCCAGTTCTAAAAAGTTCAAATGCTTTTCTGAAGGCTCAGTTGCTTAAAAAAGCATTAAACTAAAATATGCCAGAATTTTGGACCTGCACACCAGCCCATGACAGCTCTCAAGAAATCTGGAACTGAATGCGACCCTCTTGCTAAAAGAGGTTCCTCTTTGTCATAATGTGTGAAGGCCCAAAAACTGCCCAGGAGAACTCCCAGATTATGTATCGTCCACCCCAAACCAAACTGGATTCTTTACTCACAATACCTCCAAGCTTGTCTTTGTCAAAGCAACCAATAACATTAGTGAAGTAGGACAAAAAATAACATCTCTAGCAAAAGCTTCGTTACAGATTCCATCCTCTATTAGCCCTGTAGATGCTTCCAGAAGGAAAAAAAAATCCTAGAGCTATTGAGCTACCCACATGTTCCTTAAATTTAGGAGGAAAGAGAGGTATAATTAAATGTATTAAAGTACAAACACAAAGAATTTTCTTTACATTAGTTGGTTTTGTTTCAATTAATTTCAGTCTTTTATAAGGATTTAATTATTCATGCAAAGGGAAAAAAATGTGAATTGAAATATATATGGACGGTACAATTTGCTGATGTCTAAGACTGCTTTACAGCCTTTATACTACAGGAGTAATTTCAAAAATAATAGGCTTAAAATAGTTTTTAAAAATAAACACACACCTCCCAGACTAATAGCATTTTGCCTCAAATTACCATTTTATTGCATGGTTTCAATTAGCAATTTCTCCTCTTTCTCAAAGATACAAATTGCTCTTTTCTTTCCTCTGGAGAAAATTACGAGATGACAGAAATACTAAAAAGACATCACAAAACACCAGCCTTAACTTCAACTGAAAGCATTTATCCACACCATTTCCCATCGCGAATTCTTTTGTGAACAACACTGAGCACGTTCAACTCCATTCAAAACACACCTATGAGGCATGTCTCTTTCTAATGGTTACCCATAATATTCTACCAAAATCCATCCCTCCATCGGCTATACATACAATACTGAACAATTACAAACAATCCATGTTTCCAATTTCAGTATGCCCTGCTCGCTTTGAAGTCCTTAGGAAAGCAGTTGTGGTATTACTTAAAGCGCTTACACTATTAACATGCGGAACATTTTAGATTACAGGTGCAGAGATTACCTCACCCAGATGCTATGAGGCTACATCTGGAAATGAAGGAATAAACTTGTTCTTGATTTCTTTGTAGACTAAATCTCAAGGGTCAGGTTGAGCTTGAAAGTAAGAGCACAAAATCTAACCAAAGGTTCATGATACTGAAAGCTTTAAATCACTCTCTCCAAAAAGGTGGCTCAGCTTTAATCATGATGAGGCATGGGATTTTCAAATTTTCTGGACTGTAGATTAACATAATTCTCAATTATGGGAAAACCACCTATTTTACAGACACCTGACAAACACATACATGTGACGTGGGAGGAAGGCCTAATTCTTGAAATTAGACGGCTTTAAGACCACCCGAGCTTCCTGTTTCTGCCCAGTTCTAGCTGGGAGCTAGGTTTCTGAGTAGAAAGTTTGGGTAGAGCTTGGCTTAGCTAAACCTCAAAGCCTTCCGGTTTAAGACTTTCTCCCAAGGCCATCACATGTAGGTGTTTGTAAGGTAAGTAGAACTCTTGGAATGGAGAATGATGGAATCTGTCATCTAGAAAATCCAAAAATCCCACCCCTAGTCATGAACCAATGCTGTACAGATGGAACTACCGTACCAACAGGTCTTTTCTATGCCATTCAATGCCTGGGAATGCAGCATTGACACCAACACCAAAGTGAACGGAAAACCATTTCCAGGAACAGGGGCTTGGTGTAGCTTTTTTTCGGCCCCATTGTGCATAAGCCACGTCTTCTCCACATGTTCCATCTTGTCCACTGAACATCTGGCACTAGGTTTGTAGTCACCAACCTGCCCATAGCATACATGACAGAAAGCATGCCAAAAACTTCAAAAGCTATTACAGTGGAACCTCTACTTACAAACGTCCCTACCTACGAACATTTCAACTTACAAACAGCTCCGTTTGCTAATTTTTGCTTCTACTTGCGAACGGAGCTCCAACTTACGAACGGGGAAAAAAACTTTCCTGCCCTTTTTTTAACCTTAGGTCATCTTAGGTTAAAAAAAAAATTCTCCCCCTAGTGGTAGAGTACGGATTAACCGGCTTTGCATTAGTTTCTATGGGAACAAATGCTTCAACGTACGAACGCGCCTCTACATAAGAACAAAAAACAGCCGGAACGGATTAATTGGTTTTCAATGCATTCCTATGGGAGATTTTGCTTCTACTCACGAACGTTTCAACTAACGAACACCATTCCAATACGGATTAAGTTCGTAAGTAGAGGTTCCACTGTACTTTACAATGGAGTGTGGATTTTTTTTCCTGATTCACCAATATGACTTTAAAAAAAAAAACCTACCTATGATACACAGCATAAATAAATACTTCCTTTTATTCATGATATTCTGGCTGAATGTCAGATCAGTTGCACTGCAACTTTAACTCAAGTGATGGTTAACTTAAAACAGAACAAAAGTGTGAAAGACAAGGCATTCTATACAATTTTAAAAGTGACCGAAACAGAGGCAGTTTTGCATAGAAAAATATATTTAAGTCACACAAGATATAAATAGGAGTAAACACCTTGTATTTGAAGAGTCTTGAGCTCTGCAAACTTTATGTAGTTTTCATCAGGGAAAAACAAAGTTCTTATATCTGGAAAGAAAAACACTGTTAAAAGCATTTATATAGTAGGGGACAGGAATGGTGTGTTTAATGCTATCAGTACAAACAGGAGCAGAAAGAAGTTGGCATTTCAAATTTGAAAAGCTCCATGTGTAGGAACATCTGTACATTCAGAGACAGTTATAGATCCATCCCACATCTAAGATTCATGATAGAAATGCTTTCAAAAACCAAGTAAGATATAGTCACCCGGAGCAGTATAATTTCAGGTGGTGAAGAATTAATTCCTGAATGCTCTCCCAAATTGCTGAACCCAGAAATTAAAGTTGGTGTTTTCAGAGGAATCTAGACTAACTTAAGGCCACCGATTTCCTATTCCTATAAAGGTGTCTGTGGAAATGACAAAAAAATCGTACTTTGGGCCGTTGAGCAGCAGTATCGCATAAGCCAGGGAATCATCTATTTGGATTCTCCGTAGTTTCCCTGGACAAGAAAGGCCATGCCATCTAGTTTAGGATGATGCACGAAGATTTGATGAGGTTTCTGATTTTCCCAGAGCAACTTCTGTAATCCTTAGGAGCTCTCCATGGTCCTAATAAGCAACCTAGAAATCTTTCAGATAGTAAACTGAGACTATGAGTACTAACAAGACTGGAACCAAAGTGGAGCCACAGAGACATGAGAGGGAAGCGTCCGCATATCTAGAGAAAACTTGAGATTTTTCAAAACAAAACAAAGCAACGAAGCCATTAAGGAGACCAAAATAGCAGCACCAGCCCGATAAGGATCGGGCAACCCCTCACACCACACAGCATCCTGGAGAAGGGCACCATTGGCTCACTGGAGCTCTGAAGAGTACCACGTCCTGTTAAGCAAGGATGCATGCCAATATTTAGCACTGTAGCATGTCCCATTTGTCAACTATTTATCAGCTGAGGCCTGCAATTTACACATGGATGATCAATTGGATGTACTTAAAACCTCCCTTGCAACTAGAAATCATTCTGTAAAAGCTGGACTGAGGCTAATACGTGTAACAGATATGGGACAGGGCTAGCACAGGGTTAGGAATGGAAGATAATTTAATTTCTCATAATTTTTTTCCGTTGAGTTTACCACAATCTGTGCTCCCTCCTCCCGTCACCTGCGATTGAGAGTAACTGAGATTAAAAATGTGCGAGTGTGAGAGGAAACAAAGCTGGCAGGTGAGTCCATTTAGGTTCAAGGCTATGAGTCTTTAGCTCTGAAGTTCCCTCTGAATGCAGCTGTGTTCGTACCAAATTTGGGTTGCCTTTTTTTCCTTTCTTTTTATCAAAAACTCCCCATCTTTAAAAGGCAGGGAGGACATGGTTCTCGCTGTGCTTGGAAAAACTGTACCTGTTGAACTTGGTTGGTACAAGCCAGAGAGAATTTCATGTCAGCTTCTGAGGAATTTGCCCAGATTCGTACATATCTTTGCATACTGGAGAGAAAGACTGCGATGTTTCAGAGGGGAAATCAACTGTGTGAAAAAGCAAAACCACACATTTTTCTATCCTTACACCTCGCATTCTCACTTGGCCCATCACATACCGTGAAGAGAGAGGCGATGTATTCTGATTACATAATCTGATGTTTGTGTGTAGAGAACAGCTTAATATTATGGATCCTGAAATCCTTATTCAGAGTGACCCTCCTAAATAAAGCAAAGCCAAGCCAAGCCCACTGTTTATATACTGTCCCGTATTGCTTAAAGCACTCTTTGGATGGTTTACAATTTAATTATGCAGGCTACACATTGCCTCCCTCCAGCAAGCTGGGTACTCAGTTTACCAACCTCGGAAAGATGGAAGGCTGAGTCAACCTCAAGCCAGCTACTTGGGATAGAACCCAGGTTGTGAGCAGAGTGTTGGCTGCAGTACTGCAGTTTAACCACTGCGCCAGGAGGTTCCTGAATATAGCTTCCACTGCTTTAGGAAAGAAAAGAAATAACCTCTAACTGGCTCAAGTCTGCCTGTTGCACAGACCAGGTATATTATAAAATTTCAATGATGCCTTTAAATTTGAATGGTTTCAAGCTGTTGTAAACTCTTATGGAGATCAAAAGTAATCTGTCATGGGACGGAGGGTTATGTGAAAGCTGTGCCATGGCCTAATCTGACATGAGATTTATTGAAGGGTGAATTATGTCATTTATGCATCATCTCACAGAAGAGGACTGGAAGGGGGGGAGCAATCCCTGTGCAGTTAATTTAATAATAGACTGGAAAGCCACGATTACGGTTTCAGGTGCACCAACCCTCGGAGAGCAGTGATTGGCCCAATTTGCGATCAAGTCAGCATCGCTTGCCAGAGCCTTGGGATTAACATGTGTTAAGTCAACAACCGTATGGGACGCATCACAAAGTTGTTTATGGAGGAATAAAAAAAATTGCCACTGGGTTCTACTATGAAACCTGACAAAGCCTCCTTTAATACCTATAATGGTGCAGTAGCATGATACCCATAAGAAACAATAAAATGCCTGGTTATTTCAACAGGCATTTCAAAGTATTCTACCTGTGGAGGCCACCAAAACTGCTTATAATGAGACTGATTACTGCAAATTTAAATGTTTTAAGTATATATTTTAGAATGGATTTTAACAGTTGGACTACGGTTATTTTATTTTAAATTTTTTGCTGTTTGGTTGTACTTTGTGATGTCTGTTTGTTGCTATTTTGTGCTGTAAACCACCCAGATTAGCCACTGGTCAGGCGGGCGGTATATAAATGTAACAGACAAACAAATAAATACCTCTTCAAAGAGCTTACTGTAAGAGAAAAAACTTATTCCTGAATCAGTGCATATAAATGATGGTTTCGGCAGATGCCCTGGCTAGAGATGTTACTGTCAGAATCTCCACTGTTTGGGAATAAAGCCATTGTATCTACTGTCAGAGGGACACTCCAGCTTCTTGAAACTAGGTTGGGTAAGCAGGTTGGGCTGGAGATAGGGTGGCCGCTTACACATCACCAAAAAGGAGGCTATGCATCATCAAAAGAAAAAAGAAAGAGGGGTGCAATTCACATGAATTTGCATAAGTTAGTTTATTAGTACAGATGCAAAATTACAATCTTTCTAAAAATAATTTAAACCAAATTATAACACTAGTCACCAATGTGGAAAAGAATGTGACCAGGTGAATGGCATGCCTGCTGATTTCACTGTCCAGGTTCTAACTAGAGATGGACAGCTGTATGTCCTGTTTATGGTTCTTGACCTTTAAACCAGACCTAGATTGAACACACCTTCAAAGACAGGACAAGAGGGCCGGTGTCTACTTCAGATGGGGAATGTGTAGCCCAACAGGCGTTCTTCAACTATCAGCCCTAGCCAGTACAGGGGCAATGGGACTCGCAGCCTAGCAAGATCTGGAGGGCTACACCTTCTCCATCTCTAGTGTAAACCAACGGGGTTTTTTGAATGTGCTATAGCCGGGGGTGGGAAGGAGTTAAATCTTCTTGACTCAGGCCTGAGGCTTCACAGCAGCCAAACTCTAGACCAAGGATCCCTTCCTCAACTTCTTCTTCGCTATGCCGATGAAAGCCGTCCTTTCAGGTCTTTCAGGATCAACAACTGAGAGCAGGCGGGTTCTTAACACTGAGAACTTTCTCCATCATCAGCTATCCCAACAGGTTGCATCAGAAGGAGGGGTGAGACATCACAGGCCCTTTTAATGGCCTGTTTGGCCAATGGTCATTTTGTACCGCAACATACCACTGTCCGTATCATTAGCTTGGATCCCCAGATGTTCGTAGACTGCAACTCCCAAAAGCCTTCACCACTAGCTGTGCTGGCAAGTGCTTCATTAGCTGTTCCACTTATCTGCTTATGGGGAAATGTAAAACAGGAAGGACCATCTCTCACCTGGGAGCACCTGCCAGTTGGTCCCCCCTGCCTTTCCCTGATCTGGCTTTATAGGCACCTGGAGCACATTAAGGGGAGAGGGGACAGGAAGGCACACCTTGATCAGCCTCATTATGACCATTTATCCTTTGGCCTCTCTTATCCTGGAATTGGCAATCTCAATAGCTGGTCATTGACACAATGTGCTGTAACCATGTGTCAACCCAAGTTTCTTTTCTGCTTTCCTCACCATCCTCTCCAATCCTGAACTGTCGTTGCTGTTGCATGCTGTCAAGCCGCCCCCTAATTTATAGTGACCCTATGAATGAGTGATCTCCAAAATGCCCTGTCCTCAACAGCCCTGATCAGCTCTTGTAAACTCAAGCCTCTGGCTTCCATTAGGGAGTCAATCCATCTCGTATTTGGTCTTCCTCTTTTCCTGCTGCCCTCCAACTTTCCCAGCACAATTGTGTTTTCCATAGAATCCTGTCTTCTCATGATGTGTCCAAAGCCTCAGTTTCAACATTTTTGCTTCCAGAGGTAGTTCAGGCTTGACTTGATCTAGGACCCACTTGTTCATTCCTTCAATTTTAATTTCTCTCCTCTTTTTTTGTGGGATTATATGTCATTCATATAAAATGCCCTGGATGTACTGACCCCAAAGGACAGTACATAAAGGGGCAAAATAAACAAACTGTAACCGTAGTCTATAGCATTGAACCATGCCTTCCAGACTTAGATATTCCCATTTTAATCAGATCTCATCATTTTTTCTTATCTCCTTCTTTTGCATCAAAATAAAAACCCCATTAAGATTACATTCGCAGTATGTAGGTCATTCACTGGGTGAACATTTTAATAAACTGGCACTGACAGGCCTTTTGATATTTCAGCAGAGCTCCCCCAGAAATTGCACATCTAAAGCAAGCACAAGGTGCTGACCAATTCACATTTGCTCAACAGATTAGCTGAAATAAGCATAATAAATGAAAGAGAATTTTTAAAATATATATATAATTAAAGAAAAAAACAATTTCACACTAACCAGAGGCTTGACTTATAGGAAGCGGCAGCTCCAATGGCCCACGGCCTGAGATTGGTTTTGCCACTTGATTGTTTGACTGATTCACTTGAGCGGCCAGAAGAGGACATTTTCTGCCTGATTTCAGCATAATCTAGTCACCTGCTCCATGATGGCTGAGGCCAAGTCAACTGCACGCAGTTGAGCATGGAGGGTGTGCGGAGCACTGGTAAGAGAGGCCTTCGCTTCATATGAGGTACTTGGACGCTGATGATTGTGGAACAGAGAGGCTGCTTGGGTATATTAGGTATAGCCTCGTGACAACTGTTACATCCTATCTATCTAGAAGTCTGTTGTTGACCCATTGCTGACTTGAGGCTGGTTTAGACCCTCAACTGCCTTCCAGATGAGGCCCTTGCCCTGACAAAGCTGTCCTCTTCAAAGATGCCAAAGGCTATTGGATAAGAGAAAGAAAGACGGAGAGACTCGGAGGGAGACTGGGTATTCCCTTTGGAGAAAACAGCAAATAAAAGTAAATAAGTTTGGACATTGTGTACAAGCAAGCTGATGGGAATGAAGGGGAAAGTCTGGGTGAAACAGAAGGCTCAGATTGTAGTCAATACCCTATCCATTAACGCTGCCTACCTGCATGTCTGCCTACCACCTACCCAGTAGAGTTATATAAGGAAGCTTGGAGGAATGGAGAATGAGAAACTTTGAATTATGGTGAACCTTTTCAGTGTTTTCTAGGTCAAAATACACAGAACTGGTTGACCGTTCCCTTCTTCTGAGGGCACCCTGGTGCTGTGCAGCTGGCCCAAGGCCACACAGACTGGCTCTACTTCACAGGAGGCACAAAGGGGACTCGAACTCCCAACCACTGGCTCTGCTGATAGATACCTAACTCACTGAGCTATCCAGCCAACCTACTAACAGGCTAGCAAGGTAAATATCCCCTGCACACATTCTTTACATTACATGCAGCTCTTTGCTACTACTGGTACTACCTTTAAAAAAACACTGCCTGACAAACTGCATATCGTCCACCCTTACTCTTAGGATGATGAGGTTGCTGTTTTGTGCCGTCAAGTCGGAACCAACCTATAGCAATTCTACTAGGGCTTTCAAGGTAAGTGAGATATTTAAGCAGTGGCTTTACCAGTTCTACTCCCCCAGTGAGTTTCCATGGCTGAGCAGGGATTTAAACTCTGTTCTCCAGCGTCTTGGTCTATCACTCTATCCACTACACCAGACTGGGAATCACCACACTGATAATTTATCAAATCTGGTTGGCTGTGGCAGAGTTGGACCTTCACCCAACCAAGCCAAGCTACACAGTACTTAAGACCAGCTCCACTCCACCCTCCCTGGTGGTCAAGCCAACGCAACATCAATAAATTGAGTAACTAAGGGTTTGGTGCCTTTTCCTGGTTTCCAAGCTCAAGGGGCTGGAGCAGGATCTCACACTGTTTAATGGTAAGGCTGGCACTCAACCCCAGGTAACCACTACTGTGGTCAGTAGAAGGTAAAAACCCTACTCAAAACGTTACACAAACTGTCATCTCTATCCAAAATGGACGACACATCAAATTCGAAAATTCTCATCACCAGCTAAAGTACTTTCCACTTTATCAGCACCACCTTCCTCTTCTAACGAGAACGACAAAACAACAATAACTGAGTTAAAGCCACCTCAGATGGATTTATAATGGTTTCAAACCATTTTGTAGGTGACGCACATTCCTGTATGATTCAGCCCCATTTTCCAGAATCAAAGTCTGGGAGCTAGCAGAATCCTCCTCTGCTCGTAAAATGAAAAGGTGACCTTGCTTGATTTAATAATTGACTGTAGAAATATTCTTTCAACATGTTAAGAAACTCCAGAAAGGTTATCACAGCTTGCTCTGAGAGGACGTTGTTTTCCCTTTTCCAGTCCATTTCTCAGAACTGTATTTCCATTATTGTAAGCAAGGCTGGTATAATTAAAAATAAAACTTGTGTGCAGGATGATATTTCAATAATCACGCTACTTTCCATCACTGACAACGGTGGGCACGTATCAAAACCCGTATCTTGGCTGGAAAAAACAAAATCCATGTTCTACAGGTCAACAGAGAAGGCTTCTTGATGAGGTAAAAATGAACCATGCTTTGTACACGGTTGTCTTGAATTTAACACTGAAACCTCCAAACATATAATCTAATATGCTGGAGCATTTCCTCGGTATAAGCAATCCCTGACAGACACATTTTCATATCTGCTGGAAAAATATCTCCAGATTTTATTTTGAGGTCCAAATCGCTTTCACTAGGTAACTGTCCACACTTGTTTTCCACATTGTTCTGTCACAACTGTTTTCCGGGAGATCTGTTGCAGGAACAGGATTACTGTCCGTGTTACTTTCCCCCCCTGAGTAAACTTGATCCAGGTAACAAGTCAAAGCAACATGAGTTACGATAATGAATTAAACGAACAAGAAATGTCAGGGGCGGCTTTCAAAATTATATTGTTGACATCTGCAGAGTAAAAAAAGAATGTTAAAAACTCTGAAAAGGTATATGAATTGGGACATTAATTTTTAGCTACTTATTTCTGGCCGCTGTTTGCAGGAGAATCCCAGATGTTGCATCTGGAAAAAATTGGTGGTGACCATCCAGTAGAAATACCTTTTCAGCTTCAAGCCTTGAAGCTACTGAGTTTAAGTGCTGGTTATTTTAGAAGACCTTTAGCTGAGTATTTTCTTCTTTATTGATATTTCAAAACTACTCCCTTTTCATTTATCATTTTGTTTGGCCTTATGATGATGGTGAGGATGGTGATGGAACTTCTGGTTTTGCTGTGTGCTGGAGTATTTATTAAAAAGCAATGACAACATAGTAGTTTATTAAGATTCCTTAATGTACTTCTGGAGACATGCGTACTGTGATCTTGTTTTCATTTTCTTGATAATGTATTTTTTGAAGTTACTATGAGGTTTTTCCTCCATAAAAGATTACAAAACAAATAACAACAACATGGAAACTGGGAATATTACAGGAAACGACAGGATCCTTGTTATTCCTACACTGCGGCTTGGCTTTTTCTTAAATTTCTTAAATTTTCTTTCATGTAATTTGTGTTCTTTTGGTGCTGCCAAAGTACAGCTTCTAAAACTTAAATGATTTATGTTTACAAAAGAAGGGTACACAAAAGTTTCATCGTTCATGTTCCTTCTTTTATGTAACTTTTTGGTGCCCTTTTAACCTTTTTTTGTCAAACTGCCTGAGAAGTTTCTCAACCCACAGCCTCAGGAGGGCTGTCAACAGCCAATCAGAATGTCCAGGGGGAGCTGGAACTCTGAATCTGTATAAGGTGCTGAAACCTAGTGAGGAGAACTCTTTGCTTGAGTTGCTCCTTGTAGGATTACTGTGTGCTGAGTTCCTGGTGCCCTCCATCTTGCATTAATACCTGCCTATCTACCTGCTGTGCCTCCAGCAACTGTCAGGCAGTCTTCCTATGCCAGCATGCAGTCCTGGGATTATATATTTTTTCCCTCCTTGATTTTTCTGGGGATTTGTCTCTCTCTTTAGATCGCACCACCTTTTCCTTTCTCTTTATTTTTGCTGCTTGGGCCTGACCTGCTTGCTGGATTCAAAGAAGAAAAGAGAAGGCATCAGGTGTTAGGGGGAAAAGAAATCTTCCCATATTCTAGTAGTTTTGGCTTGGAGTAGAGGCTTTGGTTATATTCTTTGCTTTTATTTGCTTGCTTTTCTTGGATTTTGGGAGGTGGGGAAATATGTGTGTCTTTTATTTTGCCATTTTTCCCCTCTGTGCATATGTGGGTCGGGTGTTTTCCCTGATTGACTGATATTTTAAAACTGTAATTTGATTAATCTGCTTTGTGTTTATTCTGGTAAAGGTGTATATTTTGGCAATCCTTTTTTATTTACTTCTGGGGGAGAGCAGTAACTTTGTGACTGTGCCAGTGTGCCACTGGACTACATGAATGTGACAGTATAAACGACTGCCTACATAGACATGATAATTTTTCTTTCTCATCTGCTGCTTGGTGATGATGAAGATATTGATAATATAAACTAGTGCCTGCAAAGGTCTGAGGATGATTTTTCTTTTTCATGTATGATTGCCTGCTTTTGGATTAATTCTCTGTTGTCTTGCCTCTGCTTTTTTGGAGTATTTTTAGAGTTCCTTAGAGTTCTTTCGGAGCATCAGAAAACACAAAAGAGGGCCTTCCTTCCAATGTAAAATTAAAGGACTGGAACACAAACAATATCAAAATGAAAGAAGCATCCCCTCAAAAAAAAACCTGAAATGAAATATATAAAAAAGTCCACCATGCACATCCTTATCCACACATTCCAGAGCAGGGATGGCCAGACCTCAGGTGTCCTTCTTTTTTCAACCCCAAGAGCTCTTTTTGTTAAATCATGGAGAATCACACTGCAGAAAACGTGAATTTATTTTAAACAAAACATACACTTCTGCATGCCTTGTTTGCGTTATAAAATGAAAAAAGGTTTAAAAACTAGAAATAAATTTCAAATGAGTTTTTGTTTCAACAGGAGGATGTAGTATAGTCTATGGGGGATTGTCCATCCTCTTAGTTTCAAAAAAACCTACTCCTCCCAAAAACAATTCAGAAAAAATGGCACACAGAAAGTTCTAGATCATGAAAATCATCCCTTGCCTCAACAGTCTTTTGGTTGGTTGTTGTAGGTTTTTTGGGCTGTTTGGCCATGTTCTGGAGGTTTTTCTTCCTAACATTTCGCCAGTCTCTGTGGCCGGCATCTTCAGAGGACAGGAGTTAAAACTCTGTCTGTGCTCTGGTGTAGTGTGGATGTAGTGGGATAGCTGACAGACAGAGTGAAAGCCCGGCCGTGAAAGCCTTCGAGAATACAAGTCTTTTGGTTACTTAAGTCTGACTGAGGAAATGAATGCCTTTTATACAAACGACCAGTCCCTTCACAATTCATAAATATGTGGAATAATTATTTTCTGGGGAAGTAATTCTAATCTAATTTATTGCATTTTTATGGAGTGTTAGACCAACTTCTTATTTGCGGCCTGTCTAAATGGCAGCAAATTATTGCAAACATAACATTAAATGTCGCACTGTAAAGCAAATATTTATCTAATTTGGGATTCTGTACATCTTAAAGAGCATGATGGCTTGCTTTCCTGGTGTCAAAAGGAAATAACTGCCAGCATTATTTCTCTCGTTTGTACAGACTAAAGGGGACGTCACTATCACTCAAGCAATTCTAAGAGCTGCCGTTACCACTTAAGATTTTTATTATAATACATGACTCTCTTTTATGCCCTAGTGAAGAGACCAGGGCAATCCTTTAAGAAGAACCCAAACTTCAATACAGTAATGTACTGCAGACTAGCTAGATTACAACTGCCTTGAAATCATAACACATTAAAAATTGAGTAACCCATAATTTCCTTATATCTTTCCATAATATGAAACACTATCATAATGGCCACACACTGCAATAATCCATGTTTTCTGCTCCCAGCTGCAACACAGCCCCATCGGCAATGCAGCCTGGGCTGACCTGAAATGTTTTGACGCCTGAGGCAAAGCATAAGAGGGCACCACTCTCATTCCAAGCATTGGATCTTATTTTGACACTGCTGGTGGAACAGCAGGCTAAGAGAGAGAGTGTGGAACAAGGTGACCCTTGCCTCTAGCCATCTGTTATGTAGGCCACCTGCCTCACTCTGCCTAATAGCAGGCTATCCAGATGTTTTAGGCGGCATTCCCGTATCTCCAACCATCAACCATGCTGACTAGGGCTGAGGGAAGACTGTCAGAGTTCAGGACACATAATAATGGGCTCAAGCAGCCAGATTTAGGCTGAATATCAGGAAAAACTTCTTAACAGTTAGAGCAGTACAACAATGGAGGTGGTGAGTACTCCAGCGCTGGAGGCATTCAGCAGAAAAGTGGGCAGCCACCTGTCAGATCTGCTTTGATTTGGATTCCTAAACTGAGCAGGTGGTTGGCCTTGATGGCCTTAGAGGCCCCTTTCCAACTCCATGATTCTATGATTCTATAAAAATTTGGGACAGGAGAAATATTTTCGTATTCCACAACACAGATTGAATACGGGACACTCCTAAAAAGAAAACGTTTATGTCTTTAACCCACTGCCTATAAATCAAGTTTTGCCCTCTCTGATTGAGCTTTGTTTAGGCTTATAGTTGACAGACCCAGATACTGCATTGAAAGCATGTTTAATATCCCAAGGCGAATAGAGAAAACAACATTTCTAAGACCTAGGCAAGGCATTGCACATGAATACAAGACCCATGTGTGTGCATGCATGCACATATGCATTTCTCTCAGAGCTTGGAAATGTTATTTTTTTGGACTACAAACCCTATAATCCCTGAGCCTCTCTCTCTCTCTCTCTCTCTCTCTCTCTCTCTCCTCTCACAGTTCTCATTTTGGTTTAGTTTGAGGGCACACCAGATGGAATGCCAAGGACTGTGGGATCTGCCATTTATCACAGTGACAGAGCGTAGGTAGTAACAATCCTCTCACCACAGGGGGAAAGCAAGGACTACAAATGCAGAGAGCAGGAAATCAAAAAGCTGGGCTTTGTGGGCTTTGGCAAAGCTTGTGCTGCTCATTAACTTAATCATATTAATTTATTAGCCTTATCTATCAAAGTAATACACGAAAGAATGGTCACTGAGAACATTTATACCCATTCACATTCTCCTCAGAGGGGGGAGTAAAGCGATCTTTCCACAGAAGAACAGATCGACTCATATTTTCACAAATATGCGTGGCCCTCTTCAGCCACTGCAGGTGAGGATCTAACCATGATGGGGACAGGACCGTATACCTAAGGCCCTCTTCCAGCATTCTCCTCCCACTCATGCGTCAATCTGACCTTCACATATACAGCATGGAAACACATCTGTCTGAACACAGTTGTAGTGTTTCTATAACTGTGTCATTTTTAGTGGGGGATTTTTAGTGTGGGGGGGAGTGTTTGGGGATTTTTAGTGGGGGGGAGTGTTTGGGGATTTTTTTTTGTAATGTGTGTGCATGTGGGTCTGGTCTCTGGGTGTCTGTGTGAATTTCGTTGTATTTGTATACTATGTATAGACTTACAATTACAATAAATTTATTTATTTATTTATAACTGTGTCATCTGGTCTCCCCTTTCTGGAACCAAGGTAAACATGTTTAGCTGAAGGCACATACACGTGCCTTCGACCTTCACACTATAGACTTGTAGGATGGGTGTTGGGTGAAGGACTTAAGGACCTCCTCGCCTCCCCACCATGGTCAAGGCCCTGCTCCTTTTCAGTTATAACACCTGAATGGGATGAATCTCTCTGAAGTCGAACAGAATGATCTGACAGGCCCAAGGGGCCTTTCTGTAGGAAAAAGTTCAAGACCCCCCAACAGATTTGGACTGGTCTGGACCGGCCAGAGGTGAAGGGAAAAAACAGCATCCTCACTCCAGGTTATGTAAAGAAGCTGATTGCTGGAAGCGGAGCCCTAGGACAACACTACCAATGAGACAGTATCCTCCACGACACCTGAAGGCACAACGTAGTTGAGAGGTCCAGGGCATGCACAGGGAAGAACTGCCAGAGAGCTTGAGAGGAACAGCCGGCAGGTTATATCTGTTGGTCTTCAGCATCTGACAACTGAGCCTCCTGCCTCACTCTGCCTAATGGCAGGGCCGGCCCAGCTTGCAAGTTCCTGCTTCTTTTGCTCTTGAGTGAGAGGCTTGGTATAACAATGCTCAATTCTCAGCTTTAAACCCTGCTTTTATATATATATATCTACGAATAAACAAGTCCCATTTTGAATATTCCGTAAGTCTTGCGGTCAAATTTTAGGGATTCCTTCCTCATAGACCTCCCCCACCATGTCATCTCCTCAACCGTGCCTCCAACGTCCTGGTTACACAAATCACGGCTATTCTTGGCCTATCTAAGAAAATCTGGCAATCTGGGAATGGTGCTAATTATATCTTGAGTATAATTGTTCACATGGAAGAGCTTCTTATATCATAGGAAGGTAGTAAATCTCTCTCTCTCTCTCTCTCTCTCTCACACACACACACACACACACACACACACACACAGAGAGGGGGGGGCAGGGGAGAGAGATGTTTAATATCCAGAACAATCAGGGCTAGCCTAAGCAGATAGCTCATAATAAATCCTGGATTTACCATGTCATAAAACAGATACTGGGAGATGTCATATTTTGGAATGTTACCTGCATGCACACACACACATAACTCATGGTGCAAGGACACATAAAGTTGCTTTAAAAATAATCAGTTACAGCTCCAAGCCTCCCTCCATTATGGTTGCAATTTTTTTAAAAAAACCCTATTTTTGCACTTCCCCAAAAATATCTACATTTAGTTACCTAAAAACTCAAACCAGTGCTATAAGCTACTGCCCAGTTGCACAAAACACACTCTTCTTATATGTATCTCAATACCCACAACAGAATAAGAGCTGGCAGCATCAGCTAGCACCTGAACCATGTGATATTCCTCCTCCGTCATTGAGTAAGGCCTCTTGTCCATAACTAAAATTACACTGATACCATAAAAGCTGCAAAATTATCTCTGGTTAACTAATGGTGGCAGCACCTTTTAGTTGTAGATTTGTGGTTGGGAAAAGAGAATTACAAGTAACTCATTTGTAATGAGTTACTCATTATTTGTAATGAATTATTTCCACTCTCTGCTTCTCATAGCAACTGAGCTGTTCAACCATGTAATGTTTCACCCGCAGTCTAAAGCGGGTACAGTCCAGAGGCAGTCTGACCGCATGGCACCTTCCAGCAGTATTTAAAAAGTATATGCATATGGGCATCCCCATCGTTTCTTGGTATCCAGTCTTCAAAAGTTCTGGAACTCAAACATGTGCTTTTGAATGACAATGGAGTTGATCTTAATAATGGTACTACCATACACATTGGGTACTTTTTCTCAAAAAAAAATCAGATTGGCAGGTTGATTGATTGATTGAGACAATTGGGCATATATTGTATAATACAGAGAATTTGTTCCAAATCTTCTCTTAGAACAACTCCATCTGTTACAACTGATGTATGAAATCCCAGAGTTACTCTTAGGTTTTCTGTAACTAACTATAAAGCAGGGCTAGGCTTCAGGGCTGCCCCCAGAAGTATTTTTAAAGCATCCTAACATCTCTGGAGTACCTGCAGGGCCCCCCTCCCCTGAATTTTTTTGCTCAAAACCTTGTACTCTCTATAGGAGATGGGGGCATTTAAGCTATGTTTTCAGGGTGGCCCAGAACCTTGGCCCCTTACCCCTCTTTTTAAAAAAATATATAGATATTTTTGGCCATTAGAGGCCAGTGTTGTAAAGTTTAAAAACACTTTTTTTAGTTAACCCATTTTTCAGTTAACAAGAAGCCACTGCAGCACCTTTATAGCACATAAATACTGTACAAAGAAAAAGATGCAATAATATACAAATGTCACTTCCCCCCCCCTCCTTCTTGGGGCTACAGCTCTTGGTCGACTGGGAAATCTGAAAAATAGCCCGAGACTCCTTTGCAGTCACCCACTCCTGTCATAAAGTATGCACACCATGGGTAGGTCTCCATGTCTACCTTCAGCTGTAGCAGAACTCCAAAGCATTGACTATCCAGTATTTAGAAGTATGTGAACACATATATGACTTCCACATTTTATATGTATTGGCACAGTGAATATTAACCTTCATGGTAAACTCTGGTTTCCCACTTAGTGGGTGTCTAGCTTTTGTCCGTTGTATAAGGATGACAGCGAGGCAGATGGAGTTTTCTTGAGAGCCACCAGCCAGCGGCTGGCTAAACGATCCATGATCCAAGAGCAGACCTGGCACTGAAGGTCAGGCATAAACTAGAAGCCCCTATGTGACTTTATCCATTACTGGATTTAACATTGATTCTCTCTGTCTTGAGTGATCTTTGGATATAGCTCAGTGTGTGTTGGGGAGCCAGGAGATTATCTTTCTCACAACGGTCAGGTCTGCCATTCAATGGTTTTTGTTGTCTCTGTCACCATTTGTCTGTGAACCTTCAGACTGTATTGCCTATGACAACAGACGGCAGGCACTGTGGTCCAAAACATCTGGAATGCCAAAGGTTCACCATCCCTGTTCTAGGGGGTACATCTGGTCTCAGAAAGGCTATTTTGCCCCCTCAGTTGTTCTAAGTGTAAAGTAACTTTTGTTTTAATGTGATGCATGGTTTTGAAAAATCGGCAATGACACCTGCAGCTGTAGTTGAGGAGGGGCATAAATTGCTTCTATGGCCTCCAAGAATGACTTGCTATCATCCTGGGGTAGTGTTTTAGCGCCGTAGTCCAGCGAGGTGGCTGACAAACCTACAATACCTAAAAGCTGTAAGAACACCTGAGTTATCAACTCACGCCATGATGGACCCAAGATTCCTGGATCCTTGATCTGTGAAACGCTGTGATCCGTAACTAGTCATGGGTCTTTATAACCCATTCCAAATCAGACATATCACACTCCAGGTGTGTTTATTCCCCTTATCCCTCTACCTCCTGCTCATTTGATTGCTTTGATGAGCCAAATATCCTTGGTCATTCCCATTGCTATCAACATATATGAAATGGCTTGAAGCCTGATGATGGTTGGTTTCCATGGATATCCTCTGTATTTTGCAGAAACAAAAAAAAAAGGGGGGGGGGGGGTCAGAATCATTTTTCCCTGTCTGCAACACTTGAGAGAGAGAGTACCCATGTATCCTATGAAGTCCTTCGAGACAAACATTCCCCCGTATCAAATAACCAAGTATCTAATGGCACTTTCCCTTTAAGGAAATTACGATTAATGAAGAACTAAATTGCAAATCCATTAGGTTTTAGTCAGCATAGCAACACTGCATGGGAAGGGGAGGGGGAGGGGTGCATGAATGCTCCAAAAATCCAATAATGTAACCTCTGGTAAAGCATGAAAAACCCTGAAGGACAAAGCAGTTAGATCAATATTAGTTTATTTCAACTGCTGTGCAGTACGAAGAGACGAAACCGATCATCCGATGGATTTTATTACCTGTTGGAGAGATAAGTCCTGGTGATAAGAGGCCGGGCACTCCGTGGGGCAGGAGGCGCGTGTTCTCTTGTATCGCAACCCCCAGAGAGCGCTTGGGGGGTCTCCCCGGTCGTGAACTGTGGAAACAAAAGTGAAAATAAACTTTAAGTGCTCTTTTGTCAAAAGGATTTGCATAGTAATGCACTTTGCATTGATTTTTAAGGCCCTGAACGGTGTAGGCCTTGGTTGGATTCAAAACCGGCTCCCGGGAGCTTAACTCTTTCCTTCCCCAGAAACCACTTGATCTTTCCATCCTGTCTTGAGTTGCCACTGAACAACCTACTTTGCTCAGATTTTGACAAGTGGGGAGTGTGTGTGTGTGCATACTCACACATGTGTGCATGTGTGTAACTTCATTTTGCACAAATATAAGCTCATTTTGTTGGACAATCCAACAAATAAGATGATCCAGTATTACTACCTAATGGATTTTTATGACTTATTTCCTCTCAAGATGTCAGAGTGATATACAACAAACATAATAAGACTGTGACAAAGGTTTAGCTAAAAGAACAGGATTAGCCCCAAATGACCTTAATAAGGTCTGTGGTTAAATCATGCCACCCTTACCTGTAAAATGGAGCTAATCTGCTCTAGTACTTATTTACTCAGATTCACTTCTGTACAATTCATCTAAAGCTTACCCGCTACCATTACATCAACCGCATGGACAGTGTCACAGAGCTCAATGAAACTTGTGCTACTTGGGCAGGATCATCCTCCAAACCATCCCACACACCCTTGCTTGTGAGACTTTTTGAAAGAATGTTGTACAGGAGAACTCATTCCCAAACTGACTACATCCATTTATCATTTTGACTTCTCCATCCCAACCTCCCTTCATAGATTGATTGGCATTTCTGGATGGTATGCAAGGGGCTCAGCTAACAACCTCAGCTTAGCACTTCAATATCTGAGTTACTGTTAAGAATCCATAGTGTAAAAGGTAGGGGGAAATGGTCTGTGTTTTTATTCACAGCATCCGTCCATCACTTTAATGTGAGCCATCTGGCATAACATTTTTCAGGTGCCCCTTACAGTACCGAAGGAGGTTCAATTCTTGCCCAGAAAATAGGCTGCATTCTGGTTATATTGCCCCAGCTACCATAATGGGGTGGACACCATGTAATCTGTAGGCCACGTGTGACCCCCAGTCATTTCATTGGCCACCAGAGACACTGCAGACCCGCCTTTAAAAAAAAATTAAATTAGAGAACAATCGCAGTCCTGGAAGATTACTGTTCTACTCTAAAAGAAGATCTGCCCTCAGCATTAATCTGTCTTTTCATGTAGTTGGAAGGAGACAAACCCACCTCCAGTTTCAGCCACACCACTGAATTTCAGTGGTCCTGGGTGGTGCATAGCGGACAGTGGAATCTACGAGCCCCTTATTTGTCAAAGTTTCTCATTTCTGATTTGGGGAGACGAAGATCACCCTTTGTCACAGCAAGGAAAAAAACCCACTATTTTTAGGTCCTACTAACGTGATGGTTCGATTTCTGTAATTCGTACTTCATAAGGTATGGAAGCTTTGGGGCTGAAAAGGACAGTAGAGATGTTTAAAGAAAAATCAATTAACTGATAAACATATTCCACTGAATAATGAGGAAGGGGGATAGGAATAGTTAGAAATCAATGGGATACCATCTGGCTAAATGAGGTACAGTGATGGATAGGGCAAAGGATGCTAAGCAAGGATGACAAAACAATCAGCCTTCGCTTCCCATCAGACTTTCTGAAACAGGCACAGTCCTGAAACTGACTCTGAATACAGAGTCAATTTCCAAATGCTGATCTGGATAGTTTGAGGGGAAAAACCATTCTGAAATACACCATGATACATCTGCTAACGAGTGCCATTGTTACACCAGTTGTGTGGTTTTTTTCATTTCCTCTCATGCTTCAACATTTCACACCAAGCCATAGGCATTTCTTGTAGGGTAACCACTGCATCCCTGACAGAACTGCTGGATAGCTCAGTGGCATATCCAGAGGTTGGGAGTTCGATTCCCCCTTGGGCCTCCTTGACAGGCATGGGACTCCATGATCCATAGGATCTCTTCCAGCCCTGCAGTTCTATTATTATTATTATTATTATTATTATTATTATTATTATTATTATTATTATTATTATTATTATTATTAACACATGAGTTTTAACAAAAAACCTAAGTATCTGTGTTATTGTTGCCATTGTCATCTTCACTGTATTAAGATGGATCATCACGTGACTTCAGAATGTTTTCTGGAGTATTTAGCTAAAACATTAGGTTTCCCTTTAGTTGGCCTTTGACTCAACCTTTCAAGTAGAGAATTGACCCAGATGGGCACACCTGTGCCTATGCTCTCTCCTCAGCTAACCAAAGCTCAGTCTTGAGTCCCTGGTGGACCAGGAAGTTCCAGGTGATAAGACGCAGATGATGAATGGTTGGAATGCAAGCAGATGGAATGGACTGGCACGCATTGTCCTATGCTGACCTTGCCATAGGCTCAGCTAGTATTGATGGGTCTTGTAATCCAAATCCCAGTAGTGTACCTTCCCTGATCTAAAGGCTGGTAAAGCAGCTCTTTTCTCAAGTATTAATTCTTTAATCAGAAGACAGTGATGATCGTGAAAGAATAATAGCAACATGGTTACCAAATGGTTCCTAATTTTATCCCTGCATCTTGCTGTTTGTATTGGTGGTGTTATTGTGTTGTTCCTCTTGTTGCTGTTGTTTTATTTAATTTTAAACTGGTCATACAGAGTGACTATGAGTTAGATGTGCATATGGCCAATATGACCAATTGTGAAGTATACTTAAAAGCTAAAGTATAAGAATTAATGAAACAATCATGTAGAGTATTGTGAATGTTTAATATTGACTAACAGCACTAAACATCACTGAACATTTTCTTCTTTCTCTTTTCCTTGATAGAAATGCCTTCTGCCTGGAAGATTAATAGAACTTTTGACAAATATTGCATTACGCAGTCAACCAGTGCTAACAAATAAGAGGTTCAGAGCAAAAATGACCCCCCCATGACTTTTCTTACTCATGAAAAAACAGAACATAAGCTTCACTCGATCAAGTTTGCAGTAATAACACTGTTTATCAGAAGGAGACAAAGGTTTAAATGACAGGAACGTCTGGTATCACTGCACAGAAGTACCATTACTGGATTCATGTTCCTGCAGAATGTGCATACTGTATTTATTTTATTGTTCATTTATCTAGCTCTCGCACACATCATGAAATCATTCCTGAGTTCACTACTTTTAGGCCTGCAAACCTCTTCCTTTTGCTCTAGATTAAATTTTGAAGCCCAACAGTACAGTGATTTTTTCCAAAACTTTACTCTGGGGAGTCTTCTGCAACACAGCTCAATATGACATAACAGCATGCTGTACAGACATTTTTCATCACACATCTTATAGAGAGAACTACTCTTGTGCAACAACCACAAAGTGCCAAGATTTTTCAAATCATCATAATTCCCCTATTCAAGTGTGTTGTTTTGCCCATGGCCAGCCTTTCACATTACAGGTCAGTCTGCTGTTATGTCCATGAGCATTACGGCACATTTGCACATAACCTACACCAAGAACTGGGAGCCAATATATATTGGAACATATAGAGGATGTATTTGCAATAAAATACCACTGCGTTCCTTGGAACAGTTTTAAAAACTGTAAAAACAGCCCCAAAATGCTATTGAGCCAACGAGAACAAAGCCATTTCCTTAAGGATTTCCAGGGGATGTACACTTGACTCCCATCAGAACAGTCTTCCTGGATGCTGGACTGTACACTTCTGTACATCAGTTTTTATGGACAAAGAAAGACAATCCGCCCTCCTGTATATACAACTGCTTGTTTCAGACACCACACCAAGCCTTACTTAGGGAAGCTTGGCTACGCTTAGATGACACACCACAAACATAGTTTCCAACTATGGCCAACAAAGCAAACATGAAAAACAAAGCTTTAAACTGGGATAGCAAACCAAAATTTCTGTCAGCTATGGTTAGGTGTGATGATGGAACTGACGAATCATAGTCAAATCTACAGAGCCCATTCTGGAAGCACCACAGAAATAGGAATGACATCAAGACAGAAGAAGAAAGTGGACTTGTTGTTGTTGTTTAGTCGTTAAGTCGTGTCCGACTCTTCGTGACCCCATGGACCAGAGCACACCAGGCCCTCCTTGTCTTCCACTGCCTCCCGGAGTTGGGTCAAATTCATCTTGGTTGCTTCAGTGACACTGTCCAACCATCTCGTCCTCTGTCGTCCCCTTCTCCTCTTGCCTTCACACTTTCCCAACATCAGGGTCTTTTCCAGGGAGCCTTCTCTTCTCATGAGATGGCCAAAGTATTGGAGCCTCAGCTTCAGGATCTGTCCTTCCAGTGAGCACTCAGGGTTGATTTCTTTCAAAATGGATAGGTTTGTTCTCTTTGCAGTCCAGGAGACTCTCAAGAGTCTCCTCCAGCACCACAATTCAAAAGCATCAATTCTTCGGCGGTCAGCCTTCTTTATGGTCCAGCTCTCACTTCCACACATCGCTACTGGAAAAAACATAGCTTTGACTATGCGGACCTTTGTCGGCAAGGTGATGTCTCTGCTTTTTAAGATGCTGTCTAGGTTTGTCATCGTTTTCCTCCCAAGAAGCAGGCGTCTTTGAATTTCGTGGCTGCTGTCACCATCTGCAGTGATCACGGAGCCCAAGAAAGTAAAATCTGTCACTGCCTCCATATCTTCCCCTTCTATTTGCCAGGAGGTGATGGGACCAGTGGCCATGATCTTAGTGGACTAGCAAACCTAAAATTTGAAAGCTGCCAAGCAGGTCTGTAAGACTACTGTACTCATGACTGTTTGGAAGTAAAACAATGTTCAGGTCTGCTGTGGCACAAACCATAGTTTGTCGTTATATTTAAAAACAAAACAAAACCCAAGAGCTGAAAAAAGTATTGTTGATGGATGCCGTGGCTGTACTTTCAAATTTACTACAATCAGATGCAAATTTACACATCAATCAAGACAAATAAACACGTGGTGATTTAATTCGGAAACCATCTGATGACAATTTAATCAACACAGGTTGAAAGGTCCATCCCTACCGCATCCTGTTGCAGCAAAAATATTGATTGTGTTACTGATTTCAGTAATGCCTTATTTTGCAGGGCAGAAATAACCATGTAATTACTCTTTAATTGAATGGTGATTGCCTGCTAGCAATTATTATGGGTTTTTTTGTTTAATTACTAGATTATTTATGCTCAGCAATATAAAATAATATTTTCATCTAAGGGAGGAAGTTAAGCTGAATGGCAGTGAGCCAGACACCCAACCCAACTTTGGACAGAGTGACAACACACACACAGGATCTGTCCTCTATCACACATGTATGACCAAGTTCAGAAGTGGTTACCCCAGAGCAGTGACCTATGATTGGTTTGACAGAGTACAAACTGTGTGTATATGCACTTCTTATTAATTTACTATGTATGTATTCTGTTAGAGAAATATGGTTTGGTGGAGGTCTTCTGGAGTGGGGACTGTTCTGTTTGCTTCTGTAGGAGGGTGGATGTCAGGGGTTGACTCTGTAACCCAGTATGCCACTGGGCTGTGTGAGTGGTGGTTGCTGTTAGTTGTACTGTTCTCTGCTTTTGGAGTAAATTGATTCTCTGTTGTCTTGTCTTTGCTTTTTTGGAGTAGTTTTTCAGAGTTTTTAGGGCTTTTCTATTGCCAGAAAATATGAATGGGGAAACACAAAATGAATGAACGGAAAGAGGCTTTCTCTTTTGTATTGAATACAATAATAATAATAATAATAATAATAATAATAATAATAATAATTCCAAGAGAAAATAAAGGGGGCAATGCAATCAATGCATCCATCCCAAACCAAAACTAGAATATGAAGAAAAATAACCCTCCCTGCTGCCCCAACACTTGATGCTCTCTTCTTTCAGTCAGCAGTAGCAGGCCAGACCCAAGCAGCAAAAATAGCCCAAGAAAGGAAAAAGAATTGGGGTGGGGGGGAGCCCACAAACAAGGGAGTGATTCCCAAAGAAATCGGGAGAGGAGGATCAAAACAGTAATCTCGGCATGCTGGCACAGACAGGCTGCCTGGCAGCAGCACAAATAAATAATAAGGGGAGGATTCCCCCCAAAGTAAAGAAAACAGACAAAAAGTGAAAGGATGGTGGCACAACAGCAGTCAATCAATCACCATAATCCAAGATGGAGGGCAGCAGGAGCTCAGCAGCACAAATCTATCCCACCCACAAGGAACAACTAAATTAAAGAGCACTCTTCACTGGGTGCCAACAAACCTTGCCTTCTTTACAGATTTAAAATTCCTACTCCTCCTGGATCTTTTGATTGGATGAAGAAAGCAGCCCTCATGAGGCTGTTGGATGAAATCTTTCCCAGGCAAGTTGACAAAGAAAAGTTACATGAAAGAAGGAGCATGAAAGAAATGCAAAACTTATGTGTATCTCATTCTTTTAAACACAAATGATTTGTCTTTTAGAGGTTCTCCTTTGCCAACCATTTAAACACAAAATGCCCATTCCTAGTGGTTGAGTAAATTTACCAAACTGGCTTCCTGTAAGTATTGAGGGATTCCTAATCCAGGTAAAGTTAATCATATCATTTAAGTCTTGTTGATATTAACGGGAAAGTTAGCTATGACTTTATGGGACACACAGCAATACCTCTTAATGGGCTGTCTTTTCTACAATGTAGTAGTAGCTCTCCGAGTACCCCCTTAAGAGCAATTAAATCTAGTTAAATGGAATTAAATCCAGTTGGCACACAATGAACCTGAAAAGCTCTGGATTCTCCTCAATCAGTAGGTTTCATTTAAACCACAATGGCTTCACTTTGGTTAATGTATATTTCATCTGGATCAGGGCTAAAAAAATCCAAATAATGAATCTTCAAGGTCTTGATACAAAGTTCAACTAGACAAGGTAAAAAATTGACAGGATAAGCTGCAAGAGTTATTCTGCCTATACAAAATCACAACCCATGCTGCTTCACTCATATAAGCATCAGGACCAGGGCTGACAAGACACTATAAGAGGTTCCAATCCAACAGCATCTTCTCACAAAAGGACCACAAAGGGCCACATCGGAACATATGGGAAGCCCACCAAACACCAGCCCCTCTCTGGCCAGTTACTATCGTGGTGCCACCTGCTTTCTGCATGGTGTCAACTCACAGGCACATCAAGATCTTAATGGTGAAATGTGCACAGTTAAAAAGGAGGAGGCAGAGATCTGCAAAAACCGTTCAGCTTTTCAGAAGTAACGTTAGAGACAAGATTTTACAGGATTAATGGCGAAATACCACCCTGTAGAAGCTTGATTTCCTCTGGGGGTCTAGCCCACCATTTAGGCATAATTTATCCCGATGATGCGCCTTTCATTTTCTGGCCTTCATTAGTAGAACTGAAATAGTACCCTATTCCCCCTGAGTGCCAAGAATAAACCAGAACAGGAAATATATTTCAACAGTACTTCATGATTCTGAAACTCAAGTGGATTACCACCCAGCCACATTAACTTAGCAGCCGCCCTATAAACTTTGCCAGCTTGGCAGTTATCTAGAGGAGAAGGGAAAGCTTTGCATCTTTTGATGTCAATAAGATATGACATATTCCAAAATATGCTTGTTACAAGCGAAGATAAATGAGAGAGCTGATATATTTGTCATTAAAGTTTTTAAAAAGAAGAATTAGTGGTAGCTGCTTCACTTTTGACACTTACTACTTACAAATCAATGCCAGAAATTTTTGCAATCTTTACTGATTGGGTGTATTTCCAGTCCAATGCATAAGGCAGGCAACCCAGTTAATAAATTACTTATTGACCACAGACACCTCCTTTTTTACCCCTCAAGTAGCCTGAATCTAATTGGTAGTCCCTAATTAGAGCAGACCAAGTGAACCAATGGGATTTCCTTAAATGTTGGTTCACCACTCAAGAATGGATTCGAGCTGGGAGTAGCAAATGTACTTAGGTCCAATTCTTTAACTTAAAAACCGTTGATTTCTAAGGTAGTCTAGTCCACAAGCAAGTTAAACTAGTACATTAGTCCTAAATTAGCGGGAAGACAATTTGGTAATCTCTACCAATTTGGGTGGATTTCCTTTACCACAGACAAGCTATGTTAATAAATCATTTTTTCCAGGACACTCTCCCTGCTTTTTAAAGTGGCCAGAATCCAAGTGGTTCCCAGTTTACCTAAATATTCTCCTACCATTCAACAATAGCATCTAACTTGTTAGGGAACAGATCCCATATTTCATTGTTGCTTATTTCACTTCATGAATCTAGCAGCCTTTGGGTGGAAAAACAGCTTAGGAAGTCAACCTAGATGGAGTCTGAAGCCTTAGTTCAAGGTGTTTGGCAAGCTACTTCATGTAAACACAGTGAGGAAAGGAGTTTGTTATTTCTGCTCCCTCCATCATCACTCTTCTTGTGAGGAGAGCAATGGAAGTGACAATGGGAGGGTGAGGCTAACATGTTCCCCCTCGTTGTGTGCTTATTTAAGGTAAATCAACCAATGCCTGCTAAATAGGGTTATATGTGACATCTCCAACTGAGTCATCAAAATCTTGCTAAGTCAAGTGCATGAAGAATATGACAGAACAACAGCTGAAATTTTATCCGGGAAAAAGAATATACCCCCTAGTTTAGGAATTTTACCCTGAAAAAGGAATAGTTCCTCTTAATAAAGGAATGACATACTTGCCTTTTTTACAAAGGGTTCAGCTGCAGCATCAGAACACTGCGCTCTTCATTCAGGACTGATTATGTACATTTCCAAGATGCCAGATGCAGTTAAACTTTAGGTGACCTTCGGAGTGTTTAGGAAGAGAAAGAAACTTTGACCTCTCTGCCACCTGATTCTGTCTCTCTGGGTGCTGGCAAACAGATCACTTGTCTAACTATTGAACTAACATTGTATTACTAACCAGATCAAAGGCAACAAGGGGCCAACTCAGCAGCAGGAGGAAGAGAGAAAAAAGCCAACCATGCAAAATGGGCAATTAACATTAATCATACATGAAGTTTTATTTAAGCAGAGGACTAGAACCTGGTCGCTACAGCAACCCTGACAAAACAGGCCTTGGTACTAATGTGTGGATTCCCCTCACTGTATTTTGTGGGAACTCCAGGCCACTGTGCCGTTTTGACATTCATAGACCACATTAAAGAGAGAGTGCTGTTAGAACAAGCAATTTAAGGGTTGACCACTCAACGGACAGAAACCATGGTTGTGAAACCATCTTATACTTCATTTAAGTGATCTGTCTATCCATCCATCCATCCATCCATCCATCCAGCCAGCCAGCCAGCCAGCCAGCCAGCCAGCCATCCATCCATCCATCCATCCATCCATGGAAGAGGATTTTTGCATCTTGGGATGAATAGCTGAAAGCAAGTAAAAAGCAAAAAAATGAGCCCCCTCTAATGCCTTAGAGAATTTTTGCAAGGAAGAATGCCACGTTCTTGAGAATTTGGGCAGCACAGAGGCTAACAGGGGATGTGGAAAGGAGGCTAAACCTGCATCATATTTATGAAGAATCAGAGTTTATGTCTGCTTAGACCCTGTAACCTAGAGTCTCCTGGTAGGAGCAACAGAATCCCCCACCCCATTATAGTCAATGATCTTTATGCCCTATCAGTTTCAAGCAATCCTGTTTCAAGACTGGAAGCTTCTACATTTAACTGAGACTAAGCTTGTATCCACACTGCATAGTTAACAGAGCTTTGATACCACTTTTTCATCACACCATTGTATGGAATCCTTGGGATTTGCAGTTTGGTGAGGTACTGAGAATTTTTTTTGCTGTATCTCAGTGCCATGTGCTACAGCTCTCCTGAAGAGAAATCAAACCACCTCACCAAACTACAAATTCCAGAATTCCACAGTATGGTGCCATGACAGTTAAAGTGATAATAAACCTCTATATCTGTGTGGTTTAGTCACCCTCTGAAGTCCTACAAAAGTCAGAGTTAATTGGTCTATCGCCTTCTGAGCACACATGCCTGAAATTAAACTCTTAGCCTTCACTTCTTTCAATTGGTCTTCCTCACAAATAACAGGTTCTGGACTGAACCTTCTTCCAAACACACATAACATGTATTTCTGGAAGCAATTATTTCCATATTGACAGCTTTCATCAAAACATAGTGTGTCCACTACTAAGATACAAAAATGGAAAATAATAACAAAAGACTCAAAAGTGATATAATGTATAATTCTGAGATGAACCTCATCTTGTTTAGGACTGTTTAAACTACCAGCCTTAAAGTTTTTTGGCCAACCCGATGACCAGCCACAATTATGTGATCCACCTTATAAAGCAATCTTCGTCATCTTAATCAGTTTCACTGAGAATTCTAGTTGGTTATAAAATCTTATCATAGGGCTTAAAAACAAATACAGAAAGGAAATGTTTATTGGCTTCTCATACTGATGGAATTTAACTCTATTTTCTTCCCTGGTAAATTAAACAGAACTTTAAAAAAATAAAAATCTAACCATCCTGGGGAAAAATGCTCCAAAGTACAAGATTCAAACATATTTTCTCCCCACATGATGCCTACCCATAAAACCACTCCTTACAGATGCATACTTTATAGCAAGTGCTAACCTTTCAAAAATTTAAGTCAATTATTTATGAAGCAAAGGCATTTTAAAATATGTTTGAAAGCACTATCAGAAGGTGCTATTTAATGTCTTGGAAGAATATCGTTCTCCCTCTTCACTGCCTCTGAATAAAGTTGGGCAAAATTGGGTGGGCCAAAAACAAGCAGCTCACACAGTTCCTATTAGTCTTTAAGAGATTTCATCTGCCAAGGTGGCATTTTTAAAATCTATTTACCAAATTTGCATCTTCCAAGCTTCCAAGTGAGTCAAAACCCCATTGCTTACCCAAAGGTGGAGGTTTCTGACCTTTGTTACAGTGCTCATTGCAAAAATATGGCCACTGGCCATGTTTGCTGAGGATTCTAGCCGTTGCCGTCCTAAAATGTAATTTTCTGAGGTAAAAAAATGAGAGAAAATTGGCAAATGACAAAAATGTCATATTTTTTTTGCCATCCGTGTCCGTTTTGAAGGAACACTCCAAAAATGCTGATGAAAAACGTAGCTTTCAAATCTTTGTTTTCATGATTTCTAAGATGAGGTAACTTCCACCTTTTTATTTCAGCCACGCGTTGCTGAGCGAAAAAGGCAGGGAGGCAGGTATGGTTTCAAAGACAAGTGCACACACGGCATCCACACAAACATAAATATTCCGTATTAATAACATGTAATTGAAAGATGTGATGTTCATAGAAGTTACTAGCCTTGGAGAGAGAAAAAATCACTAGCCTCCTTGGGACAGGCAGAGAAAGAATGAGGGGTTCTGGTTCTGATTCTCCTCCATCAGCCCAACACATTTCTACCCTGGGAGCAATGGAGGGTGTTTTCTCCCCTCTGGGGACCCAAGGTTGGAAACCACTGTCCCAGATGATAAACTGCACAGCTGGAAGGGACCCTATGGATCATCAAATTCAGCCCCTGTCAAGGAGGCCCCGTGGGGAATCGAACTCCCAACCTATGGCTCTGCAGCCAGAAACCTAAACCAGAATTAAAATTTCCAATATCCTGAATAATAACAAACTGCAGTTTGCTCCCAATTACACAGTGCACACAATTTAAAGAATGGAGAGGTGTTATTTATTATTTTTGCCCCTTAACCCTTTTTCTAAGGGTTCAAATGGGGACTTCCAATAGTACTACAGAGCTGGCTACACTAAGAAGCTATGACTGGCACAAGATTGTGAGCTTAAGGCTTAAAAGACTATTACGTATCTTTTTTAAAGTTGCACAAGAAACCTCTCGAGGCAAATGGTTTTAGGGAAGAGAATGCTCTCAACTGTCAGACAGATAGATGAAGCAAATCGTTTTGCCTAGATCTAGTTACTAGTTACAAAATACAATAAGCCCACTGAAACAACTGCTAACTGGTCAATCACTCTTAAGCAAAGCCCATTGATTCAAAAGGCCTACTCAAGTTTTTTGGCCTTGAATACTAAGTTATAGAATATAAATCTGAATTTTGTTTGATTTCTTTCGCCTTTTATCCCTTTATATCGGGGTCTTGTAAACCGAAAGCCTGCTGGCAGAGATGTAATCATTCATCTGTTCTTAATCTAGGTACAGCTATCAGGAAACATTAGATGAGGATGGTAACAACAATACAAATTAGCAGAGGTAAGTGTTGTTGTAACAGTTATGTGCTGTTCAGTGAGAAAGAATTACAACAACCCCGATAGGGCTATCAAGGTGAGATATTTAAGGAGTGATTTTACCAGTTCCACTCCCCCTGTGGGCTTCCATGGCTGAGCATGGATTCGAACCCAGGCCTGCAAGGTTCTAATCCATTAGTCTATCCACTACACCACACTGGCTATCCTTAAGAGGCAAGTACGTATAAGAAATACTTTTCTTTACTCTAGACACATAAAATACATATTTCCATTGCACTTCAATGGCTAATACAAGCACAAATATTTACTTTCTCCTGGAGGAAAAGAAAAGGATGAAAACCTTCCTTGAATCCCATTTAAAATGTAAAAAGCAACCAAAACACTGGGAGCCTTGGTTTATAAATAGGAAGTGGGTGTCTTCGGACCTTTTGTGTGTTTATATTTTTACGTTTCTATTATGCCTGTATCTGCCTTCTATTATTCCCCTTCATACACCAAAAAATAATAATTTCTCTGTCAGTTATTCACACTGGATGCATTCATTTTCTTTAGAGTTTTCTTTGTGGTTATTGATTTCCTGCCCCTTGAAGGGACTTTGTTTCGCTACTCAGCAGGCCAGCTATTAAAATAAAAGTTGTTAGAAGTAACAGAAGGGAGGAAGGGATCTAATGCTAGTTTTATCCACCTCCCTCTGAAGCAAATGCAAGTGATGGTCTTCTGGTTATTAAGTACAAAAATTAAAAGGAAGTATCTTGTCCCCTTCCAGTATTAAGAGCAGATCTTCCAGCAGTGTCATTATGCTACAAAGGATGCTTACTTTCAAACAAGAGATGCGACTGTTCCCAAGCAGGGTGAGCCAAGAAGCTGTTTCGAAAACAGAAAAGGGACTTGGAAAGAAATGTAAGGAAGCTAAGAAGCCCATAAATCATCTCAATCAATAATAATTTACACCTAGCTCTCAAATTCTACATTAAAAAATTAACTTCAAAAAATATTTTCAAGGATAGTCTTGGAAAAGTAATTGACTTAACTAAAGCATGGGTAACTCTCTGGTGTGACCAGGTCATAATTATCATCAAGACTGTCAATTAATGATAACACTGTTCTGTTATACAATGTGCTGTTAACCTCCCTTTCTTTGTCACTCTCTCTGGTAATAGGTGCGGAGGCTCAAACTGGCTACCAGTGACCCAGAATGCATTTACACTGTGTGGCTGTAGTGCTTCACTTTAATTATAAAGGCTTCATCTTACAAAATTACAATGCAGTAAAGCACTTTGAACTCTCTGCTGTACTTCAGGAACATTTAGAGGCACGACAAGAGATACGGAGCACCAAATGTTAAAACTGTAATCAGTTACATTTGTTACTATTCCAGATGACAGGGGGCATTCATGCCATTTTTGTAAAGATTTTACCAAATTTCCACCTTCTTTTCAAGTTCGCAGTGGAAATAATTTGTGGTTACTTGCTGCTTTTTCAGTCAAGCATGGGAGAAAGTGAATGTGATGGTGAAAGTGAAAATGATCCAGATGTACAACCTGAAGCACTTCATTCTTCTCTGCCTAGATTTGAATCTTTATGTATTCAGTTGTCCCTTTTAAATTTATTTATCTGTTTTATTTACAGTATAGGCCGCCTTTCTCCCGATAAGCGGACCCAAGGAGGCTCACAATATTAAAAAGAATAGAATTTAAAACACTGTAAGTTACACATTAAAAAAAACAATTAAACTATATGCTAATTAAAATAAATGGAATAATTAAAAGCAAGTAAACATTAAAAATAAGGGACGTGGTGGCGCTGTGGGTTAAACTGCAGAAGCCTCTGTGCTGCAAGGTCAGAAGACCAGCAGTCGTAAGATCGAATCCACGCGACGGAGTGAGCTCCCGTCGCTTGTCCCAGCTCCTGCCAACCTAGCAGTTCGAAAGCATGTAAATGCGAGTCGATAAATAGGTACCACCTCGGTGGGAAGGTAACGGCGTTCCGTGTCTAGTCGCACTGGCCACGTGACCACGGAAAGTGTCTTCGGATAAACGCTGGCTCTACGGCTTGGAGACGGGGATGAGCACCGCGCCCTAGAGTCGGACACGACTAGACTAAATGTCAAGGGGAACCTTTACCTTTAAACATTAAAAACTATCTTAATTTTTGAAAGGCATTCAGGGACTCAATCATGATGGTTAAAAGCCTGCCTGAAAAGATGGGTCTTCAGCGGTTGGTGGAAGGATAACAGGGAAGGGTCAGACTGACCTCCTGGGGGAGAGCATTCCACGGTCTGGGAGCAACCACAGAGAATGCCCTCTCTCTCATGTTCCCATCAGCCATGCCTGCACTGGCAACGGGACGGTGAAAAGGGTCTCCTCTGACTATCTTAAAGCCAAGAAGGCTTTTTTCTCTTTCTGAAGTTTTTAATGCCTATGACGTCTCCACGCTGAGAAAACCAGAATCTATTAAATTTGGTCAATACAAATGGGGAAGCACTTCGTTTTGTTTGGAATAATGTGCCTAAATTCGTAAATCACTTGTGGGATGAAAAAAAGTTGAGCTTTTAAAAATTAAAATGGGGGAGAATGTGAAATTGATAGATTTCCTATACCTAATGGCATTACGGCTGCAGACTAGCAGCGCACTTGAACACAACAAGAAGGAGACATGAGAATTGAGCAGAAAACAGCCAATTGTTACTGCCAGGTATTCTTTAATTATTTGAATGGATCGCTTTTGGTTAGAAACATATTTTGACTTGCTGTTTCCAAAACATTTTATAGGTATTAACCTAATGCAAACATCTGAATGAGCTGCCTTTACCTGGATATTTAAACAATAAAAATTCTGCTAGGTTGATTTGTTCCAACACAACCAAAACACTTCGGTTGAAGATTAAAAACAACACCCCCATAGTATCATATGGGCAACATCAACATCAGCACAAAGAACAACACAAAACACCAGGTGGACTGTCTTCTCTTACATTTTGTGCCTCATTCCTTAAGATCTATAAAGACTGACTTTTTAAAGATCTCGTAAAGAAAAACATCCTTCATACACAATTAATCTGTTGCACAGACTGACCAAAATACAGTGGTGACTATAGGTTTAAATTGAAGGAGAAGGAGGAGGAGGAGGAAGAAGAAGAAGAAGCCATCACTGGATTTTCCAGTAGAGAATATTCAGAAGTGGTTTACCCTTCCCTTCCTCTAGGGGCGCCCAGGGACTGTGCAGCTTGCCCAAGGCCACACAGGCTGGCTCTACTTGCAGGAGGCACAGCGAGGAATTGAACACCCAACCTCTGGCTCCTCAGTCAGACATCAAAACTACTGAGCTATCACTGAATGCCTTTTTAAAGTTAAGCTCTGGTTGGAGATTCTCAGCGTTCTAGTACAAAAACGTAAGTTTTCCTTGTTGTTGTTTAGTCGTTAAGTCGTGTCCGACTCTTCGTGACCCCATGGACCAGAGCACGCCAGGCCCTCCTGTCTTCCACTGCCTCCCGGAGTTTGGTCAAATTTGGTCAAATCCAGTGCAGAATGGATGCAGACTGGCTTCCTGGAAGCATCTTGTTGGCCAGTAGCGTGGTCACAAGTCCTGCCTGACCTGTGCCAGTTCTTTATTTCAATGGTTCCCAACCCAGGGTCCCCAGATGTTCTTGGACTACAACTCCCAGAAATCCTGGCCAGCACAGCTAGCTGCACAGGGAGTTTTAGTCCAAGAACATCTGGGGTGCAAGGTTGGGAACCACTGCTCTATTTGAAAGTGACTTCTGTTTCAGGAGCTGTCAGCTCTAATTCCATTTATGCAAAGCTGTCTCTGAACTGGCAAAATCCATATTTACAAGCCCTTCAACAGTCTTAGCCCTTATCATATCAACTGGTATTTTACTGGCTGAACCAGGTTTGCATAACTTGCTGCAGCTAATTGACTAGGTGCTTGGGTACACAGTTGTGTGTGCAGCCAAGCCTGCAACCCTGCACCTTGACAATTAGCTGCATATTTTACACAATCACCAATTGGATTTTCACAGTTCAGTTTACCCTGCTGAGGACCGGCACCATTTTGCTGGACAAACGTGGGATTGATTGATTGATTTGAGATGCTAAAGCAGATACTAAAACCAAACAATGTTTTTCAAGCAAGGTAAAGCAGAAGAATCCACAGGTATATCTCCGTAACAGAAGAATTACAAGGAACAATATATGAAACAATTGACAATTTTCTACACTTTCCTCCCACCACAGTCCCCCCAAGAGAAGCTAAATGTATAATGGACATCTAAATTTTAAAAGGAAAACGTTTACTAGATATAACCACCCTGCATCTGTGTCACAAATGTTCCTTCCTCGTACATCCTACTAAGATACTAAGCCCATACTGGTCATCTGTAAAATCTGAAAATCAGTCAGAAAATTCATTTTAGAAGTCAACGGTAAGGGGTTAGAACTGATAACAGCTTTGGTTTTATGGCTCTTTTACATCAGCTTACAGAGAACTGAATCTGCTTCCGAGTCTTCCGAAGTAAGGAGCTGAAGAATCCTCTTTTTGTCAACCTCTGAGCGAAGGTCCATTTGTTTTCCATTCTAATCCTTTTCTTCCATACGATTAGTGGCTGTTATTTAAGTTTAAACTATTCATTTTGCCTTCAGATACGTTATGTATTACAAGCTGCTTTTCAATTAATCTTAGCCCTTGAAGACCGCAAACTCTCTGACAGCTTCCTCAGGAATCTCATGGTTATGTGAGCATTTCACAAAAATTACTCTTCATAACTGCGCACATTATAATTTGCACATTAAACACAGCAGGTTTTCACCTTAGGCCTCTTGCCAAGAATAACCTCCCTCCCTCCTCTAAATTTTCTCTCCTTTGGTAAAATGATAATTATAAATGTGCAACTAACAGCAAAAGAAAAGGAAAGCGAGAAAAAAAATAGAAGTAAAAGGGAAAAGGAAGAAGAAAGGGAGTACAAGCTATTAGAATTAAATGATTCCTCTTAATTCTTGAAAAAACCTAAGCAATCATTTACACAGTGTGTGGAGGAACCACCTTCCCACATTTCATATAGCAACTTTCTTTAACCTGGCACCCTCCAGTTATGGTGGACGACAACCTCCATCATCCCAGCCAGAATGGCTGTGGCTGTGCTGGTCAAAACAATGGGAATTGCAGGAGAACAGATCTGCAGGATGCCAAGTTGAGGAAGGAGGGTGTCAAATGTATAGTGGCGTCTATGAGGAAGGTGTGTAACCGAAGACGTCACCACACAATACAGTCAGAACCAGGGTTTGACGTTCATTAAGGAAACCTGACAGTCCTGTAGTCCCACCTCTCAAGAATGTGGGTCAGATGTAGAGATGGGCTCAAATTGAAAAAACAGTGGTTTGTGATGGTTCGTGGCTAACCACGAACCCCCACAAACTCCCCCCCCCTCTGGAAAATGAACTGGTTCGTGGTTCATTTTTCAGGTTTACACCTGAGGGGGACCTTATCTCCTCCTGCCACCCACCCATCCCTTCCCACTGCCCCACCTGGTCCTGCTGTCACCCCACTGTTGCTGCTGCTGATAGGTGGGCACATGCACAGAGGCAATGGGGCCCAGTTCCTTGCAGGGAAGCTGGGCCCCCACCTCTGCACATGCGCCTGGCTTTCAGCTGGGCAGAAGGTGCATGCTCAGAAGCAGCAGTCCCAGCTCCTAGCAGGGAAGCTGGGTCCACCACCTTTGAGGATGGTGACACCAGCAGAGGAGGAGGAGGAGGTGGTGGCCACTACGGCATGAGTAGATAAGGAGGTGACAGGGTCAGTAGGAAAGGGGTGGGCAGGCATCCCGTTTTATTGAAGCAAAACAAAGTGCCCAGTGAAAAAAATATTTGGTGCTTCACTTTGCTTTGGCAAAACGGGATCCCCAAACCAGGTCACGAACCGAACCATGAACCAGACTGGTTCGTTGTTTTTCTGGTTCGTGGTTCAGTCTGTGCTCATCTCTATGCTGATACAGTTTCTTCTTGTATTGCAGCTGTCATCCAATTATTCCTTCTTTACCACCAACCCAAGTTCCCTGTAATTTCCGGTCCCGCTGCCCAGGAGCCTCGCCCCGTGGTGGGGTTTCATGCGAAATGTCGAAGTAAACAGGCATCAACACCGGCTGCCGCTACATGGCGCTGATGGCGCTCTGCATGCGCATCTTCAAGGGAACGTTGCCACCAACCATTCTTTGCCATGAAGTCAAAAGCCAAGCCAAAAACGTGGCTTGGAGAAGAATAAATCATGGCTTGCTAGTTCCAATGTTATAATAACAAGAAACCAACTGACTCTGAGTCAAGCCGGGAAAGACAGTGACAGTATTTACACCACATAGTTATAGCATTTTATTAGTTTAATGTTAACTGTCATAGCTTCCCCCTACCACTGTGGAATTTTATCACTTTATTCTCAAGGTGTCTCTCCACTCCAGAGTTACAGCCATTTAATAACATTTTAACTATTATGGCTCCCCCCCCCCTGAAGGGAATCCTGGGATTTGTAGTTTGGTGAAATATGCTCGGTGCCCTACATGGGAGGGCACTCCGACACTCCCTTGAACAGCACCAGAGGATTCTTAGTTATTCACCAAACTACAAATCCCAGAATTCTACCAGGTGGAATCATGGCAGTAAAAGTAATAGCAAACTCCTGTAACTATGTAGTGCGAGTACATGTGTGAGAGCAAAGGGGATTCCTCACACAACGCCATTTGGAAGACTGCTCATGTTACATGCGAACCAGTGCATTATCTCAGAGATCCTAACCATAACCTTGTAAGCTATTCTAGTGCTTTAACTCTTGCAGACACATACTCAGTACTGAAAAATGGCGGCTTCTCTAAAGCCAGCTGATGTGTTCATAGCTCATGTGCAGAGTCCTTACATGGGACTACTGGATAGCTCAGTGGTTTAGGTATCGGATTGCGGAGCAAGCGGTTGGGAGTTCGATTCCCCACTGCGCCTCTGTGACATTGGCTGGACTCAATGATCCACAGCTCTGCAGTTCTAAGACGACGACAATGTGACTGTTCAATTCTCAAAGAGATTCCATTTGTTGTGTTTAAAAGACCAAAAAAATTGTATAAAACAAATTGATTATTGAGGTATTTGGTAGTTAAGAGAGCCAGTGTAGTGCACCGGCTAGAATGACAGGCAAAAGACTCTGGAGACCTGGATTCAAATCCTTGTTTGGCCGCAGAGATAGAATCACAAATCTGTCTGGTTTCCAGACTTCAGCCGAGGTTTCATACAAACAGCATAAAAATCTGCCACCCCCACTTACCAAAGCTCATCAGCAAAGTACAATTAACCTGCACACCAGCTATCTACTTTCCTGTTCATAGCACCAAGCATTGCTTCACCGGAAATAAAGATACACGCTGCATTTTTTAATGTTTTTTACCACTTGAGACTGCACAGCCTAATCTATGAGCCTTTTCCTCCACAAATACAGGTGCTTCCCTTTGGCTAATTGAATGTGACCACTGTGGAATTGTTGATGCGTTGAAATCAGCATGTAATCCTTTTCAGGATAAGTCAAAGCCAGCGTGTTTCCATGCTAGTCAGTCTCTCTAGAGAGAGAAAAGAACACCGACAGTCTGCAAAGCACTTAGCAAGTGTCAACGAATCAGTGTTTCAGTCTCAAACTGAAGAAACAGAGCGAATTCCAAGTGAAGTTTATCAGGGCCTCCTCATTGAGGCAGTGTCTTTCCATGTGAGTGTGTTTCTATGCACATGAGACAACGACCTCACGTGACAGATGCCAGGGGACTACTGGGGGGAGCCCCTCAACTGCTTCTCTTGGACCCCCTTCTTCCTCTGTCAGAGATCAATGCTTATCTGTGTCACCCCAAACTGGTTGGGTGCCCTTCACAAACGGTGCAGGACCTGATTGCTGGAAAAGAGTAATTGTCCACTCTTGCTTTACATAAGAAGAGCCCTGCTGGATCAGGCAAAGAGCCCATCTAGTCCAGCTCCCTGTCTCTCACAGTGGCCCACCAGATGCCTCTGGGAGCAGACAAGACTATGAGGGACCTTTCTCCTGATCCCCCTCCCCTGCATCTGGCATTCTGAGCTACCTTCCTCTTAAACCTGGAGATTATACATCCCCATCATGGCTTGTCACCTGCGATGGACTTTTCCTCCAGGAATCTGTCCCATCCCCTTTTAAAGGCATCTAGGCCAGATGCCATCACCACATCCTGTGGCAAGGAGTTTGACAGACTAACAACACGCTGGGTAAATAAATATTTTCTTTTGTCTGTTCTCACTCTTCCAACACTCAGTTGGAGTGGATGTCCCCTGGTTCTGGTATTTCTACATGGAATGGCCATCTTATCCTTTGCTTCAGATAGCAAAAACGCCCTAACCTTCCTAAGACTGTTTTGTGAATTCTACATCATTTCTAATACTAACTTCCAGTTTATCGTTACATCAAAATCAGTAAACACTGTTTCACACTGGGGGTTCAATCCAGTTTTGATGCTAACTACATCTGCCTGAGATTAACAGGATTCCCTCTGACTCCACTTATGTACGTTTGGCAAATTTCTACTCTAGTTGAGACTAGAATTTAATTTCAATCTTCCTCTACAAGCCAGATTACAGCTTGCGGAATGAATACAAACAATAATTGACTGGTTCATTAAACTGCAAACTGGGGTTTGCACTAACTAGGAAAGTTTGGGGTATCCAATCTGTTGCATTTTGGAACAAGGGTCGGGAAGACAGGATATAGAAAAACCAGCTGATGAACAGGCAAGCGTGACTCAACTCTCAGAAATCTTAGTTCAGCAGTTCGTGCCATTTCATCCTTCAGAGGAACAGATGTTCATTGCTTCCCAGCCCCGCCTCTTCTGGCAGGCACCCACTCAGAGGCAGCATGTGGAGGAAGAGGGGCAGGAAGCCAGGGCAGAGGAGGCGGGGTTGGGAAGCGCTGAAACTTATTCATCTAAAGGACGAACCGGCACGAACCACTGAACTGGCAGTTTGTGCCCATCTCTATTGAGTTACAGGCGGTGGCGATTTATCTACAGTGGTGCCTTGATTTACGACCGTCCCGAATTACGACCATTTTGAGTTACGACCAGCTCCGGCCGCAAAATTTTGCTTCGACTTGCGGCCGGAGCTTCGAGTTACGACAGGAAAAAAGGTGAGGAAAAAGGCGGGGAATTCAAATGTACTAACCATTGGTAGGCCAAGAGGCTGCTGCTTTGTAGCTCTTTTGCCCCAACGGTTAGAGTGTGTGTGTCAGAGAAGGCTTCGGATTGCCTGGTGCTGCTCTCTGCTTCTGAGTAAGTACATTTACAGGGTTTTGCAGGGCGGGTTTGGGCTGGGGGGGGGGTTATGTTTCTGTAATGTGATGTTTTTTGGTGTGGGGTTTTTGGTTTTTTTTGGCCCCAGCGCCTTCCGATGGGGCTTGCTGTGGGTGTGTTTTTTTGTGTGATTTTTTTTTCAGCCCCAGCACGTTCTGATGAGGCTTGCATTTTTTGGTTTGTTTGTTTTTTGGTGTGTGTGTTTTTCAGCCCGAGCGCCTTCCGATGGGGCTTGCTCTGTTTGTGTGTTTTTTGTGTGTGATTTTTTTTTTCAGCCCCGACGCGTTCCGATGGGGCTTGCATTGTGTTTTTTGGTTTTTGGTGATTTTTTTTTTCCAGCCCCGACACATTCCGATGGGGCTTTCATTGTTTTTTTGATTTTTGGTTTGTTTGTTTTTTCAGCCCCGACACGTTCCAATGGGGCTTGCAGTGGTTTATTTTGTTGTTGTTGTTGTTTTTGTGTTTTTTTGGTAATTTTTTCCCCCCGGCCGGAACGGATTAATCGTGTTCCAATGCATTCCTATGGGAAATGGTGCTTCGACTTACGACCATTTCGAGTTATGACCATCATTCCGGAACGGATTAAGGTCGTAAATCAAGGCACCACTGTATCCAGTATTATAATACAAGTGTTTTAGCAACAGTAAGGGCACAGAGAGTCCCTCTCTGCTGGCTAGTGGTTAATCTCCAAGAAGCAAGCGGATAATTTAGGAGTAGATAAGCATCCACGAAGATCAAAGAGTGATTCAATACTAAAATTAATACAAGTGATAACTTCCCGGGACTTCTGTAAGTTAATATTGTAACTTATTGCATTGTGAGCCAGAAAGAAAGAAAGAAAGAAAGTGAAAGTCCACTAATTTGTGATTAGATTTGCTGATTTGTGGTTAAAGTTGCAGATTTTCTGTTGATTTGGGACAGCAGAGGAATAAAGCGATGACTCACCTGTGCAAATGAGCCTTTTGTCACCTGGCTTGGGTTTGCTCCAGTCAACCCCGCGCCTCCACCTTCGGTTATGATCAAGCAAAAATGAGTAGATCTCAGTGCATTTTCAGTTCGCATGAGAAAAAGAGAGAGAAAATGTTCTCCACTCGCCAAGTAAGTTCCAAAAAGCTCTGCCACGGAGTATGGCCCTGGAACGCTCAGCTCCCATGTAATTACAACATATCATTTGCCTCCACATGACACACTTCCACGATTGACTGACATCTACTCCGTTCCCTGGGTTGGCCCTAGCCAATAATGAGATGTATAGGACTAGGAAGTCTCTCTCGAAACACACACGGGCAAACAAGCACTGCAGATGCCAAGAATGGAATGATCAATGTTCCTTTTAGTCACTCCACGCACGGGAGGCATAGTTACTCTCTCATCAAGACCCCGCCCTGACAGTTGCCACAGTCTGTGGGACATTCATTCACATTAAAACGTATTTGCATTTTAAACATTATAGAGTTGTTGAATTATTTTCTTTTGTTTATTAGGAAGATCTCTCTGCTGTAACAAGATTATTGTAGATATACTAGAAAAAGCTTCTTAAAACCACTTGGAAACTAAAGCGGCTAAAACCCATAAAAGAGGAGAAAGAAAACTTGTTAGCCTTTATGGTGCCACAAAACTCTTTTGTTGTTTTCACAGTAGTAATGAAAATGTATTATTCCACTTCATGGAATGCTAGTAAGGGCTAGGTTTCACAAAGAGCCAAGGCCATTTGGGACTGAGGTAATGTTATGCAAGTCAAAGGCATTTGGATTTTATTTTTAAATCATCAATTCTGTGTCAGGTTGTTCTGTAGAACAATGGTTCCCAATCTTGTGTCCCCAGATGTTCTTGGACTACAACTCCCAGAAACCTTCACCACTAGCTCTGCTGGCCAGGATTTCTGGGAGCCAGAAATAGCCCAAGAACATCTGGGGACCCAAGGTTGGGAGTCACTGCTATAGAAGGACAAGCACACGCAGCTTGAGTCTTTGGTTTAGGCATCTGGCTGTGGAGCCAGAGGTTGGAGTTCAATTCCCCACTGTGCTTCTGTGACAAAGACTGGACCCAATGACCCATATGGCCCCTTGCAGCTGTGCACTTCTAAGGTGGTGGTGGTTGGTGGTGAGAAATACTGGAAACTGATCACAAAATGTCATGTCTTTCTTTGCACTCACAAAGAGCAGCAAGGTTTTTGATAAAATCACAGGTGCCCTGAATTTTGGCTTCTGTGATAAATCCCAGATTTTGCAATAGTGCATGACTGTTGCGGCAATGCAAAACATGCTCAGACACCAACACTGGATGTTAGAACATAAACAGAGGATTTCTAAGCCTCCTTCCCACACTTCCTCTCATAGTCATCTCTCTGCTCTCAACAGCTGTGACCTATTTTTACCCTGCCTTTCTCCCGAAAAGGACCCAAGGCAGCTTACATCATGAAAAGACAGTATTTTAAACAAACAAAAGTGAGTATACAAATATTTAATTTTTAAAAAAAAAAAATACCATTCTAAGAAACAGTAAACAAAAGCAACACCAAAAACACATTCAAAGCGGTAGGCACCACCATTCACTTAAAAACCCCACTCAGGCAGCCAATCATTAAGGGAAAGCTTGCCTGAAGAGGCAGAAAGGTCTTCGCCTGCTTGCAGGAGGACAACAAAGACGGGGCCAGCCTGGCCTCCTATGGGAGGGAGTTCCAAAGTCAGGGAGCAGCCACAGAGAAGACCCTCTCCTGTGTCCCCACCAGATGCACCCGTGAAGGTGGCGGGACCAAGAGAAAGGCTTCTCCTGATGATCTTAAGGCTTGAACAGATTCATAAAGGGAGATACGGTCCTTGAGATAACTTGGGCCCAAGCTGTTTAGGATTTTATAGGTTAGAATCAGTATTGTTTCTCCTGAGTAGACAGAACAAAATGCTCATTGACCTTAGAGGAATTCAACACTCACCACAAGGATGGCTTAGTCTTTTGGTGAATTGCCAGGAATCTAAATAGCCAGGAATCTGCTTAACAGTTTCCTTGGATTATGCCTCCAATTTACCCCATAAGAGTATCCAGATCTGGGCCCTGTCTAGACTTCAGGTCAAGGAGAAAGGGGGCAGTGATAACACCATCAAGTGTCTCTTTTGCAACCTGTACCACTGCAAGTCCTGACATACAAAACTGGGGGAGGGGGTGTCTACGGCTCACAGAATACCCCAGCCAGCAGAACTGGTGAGATATCTTTGGATTACGGCCCCAAAGAGATGTTTCCCATCTCTGTATAAGCTTAGATTCATCTGCCCTAAATGTCCACCTCTGAGGAAAAAAACCCAGGTCTCAAAGGTGAGCCATGAGAGGGGCTACAGAGGAGCCAAGACCAAGGGCCCAGGAATCAAAGCTGGAGGAATTCACCAGGGCTAGGAAGGCTGCTCTGGTTCTCAGGGAAAGTTCCAGCCCAGACTGGAAGTCCTTTATAGCCCTTCCAGTCTATAGGTGCCCACATGGGTCTGGGTGAATGGGACAACTCCAGAGCCTGAGAATACTTCCCTCAATCCTCATGCCGGAAGTGAAGAACTTTGCCTTGCGAAGGCATTCAGAGAGTCTAAATCGATGAAAAATTTAGTGGGTTTCGTGTAATATTAAAGTGAAGAAAGGACTGTTAAAAAGGCATATTTTGAGGAGAATGCGTTGACTGTGTGTTCATAAAAGGGAAGGGAACCATGCTGTCACAAGAGTCGTCACAATTTTGGAAGGGAATCCATGAAGGGACGGGAATTGGCCACCAAGGGTCCTGGGGGGGGGGGGGGGGAGGCACATTGTTATAGTTGTTTCGAAGTCTTGTGTATCAAATTTGTGTTATCTTTGTTTTTACGCTTCATAGTTTGGACTGTGTCGTGTAGGGTGTATCTTTATTTTTAAAAAATTAATTTAAACAATAGTGAGTTTTCTGCACCTTCTGTAGTCTCTAGACGACAGCTGGATCTCCCATGCAGGACGGTTGAGAAGAAATCAAAGCAACCCCCCCCCCCCCCAAAAAAAAGGACACTGTCATGTGTCTTCTGCCTGAAATCTAATTCTCTCCTTCCCTGGGTTGCCTTGTTACTTGTGTCTGCTAGCAGAGAAAATTAATGATTGTCAGGACCCTCTTCCTGGGGCACTGGCAGGAATGTCGTGCCAGAAGAATGCCAGGACGAACACTGCCGTTTCTCGAGGCTGCAAGCCATTTCCACCTGCTCGGTCTTTCCTGCCTTGGCTACAGGCGAAGCAAGGCACGATGGATGGATCGCAAGCTAACAGATTAGCAGTCCCCTAGGCAGCTGAAGCAGCAGCTGCAGTTGGAGCCCTGCAGTTGCTCCACTCTTTAGAAAAATACACCCTAAGAGACTAAGGCTCCCATTTGGTTGTCAACACTTATTTCAGTTTTTAAAATTGTTTTCCTTGGGTTGGCTTTGATTCTCCCAATGGGGTGGTAGCTGCCTTTTGTTCAGCGTCCCCCTTCCTCCTCTTAGCACTAAGAACATTTTTTGTAGAAGCCCTGAGTGAGTGAATGAATGCATGATGCCCGCTCAGGTGCCTACGTTAACAGCAGCAGCAGCAACAACAGTAATAGTAGTAGCAGTGATTATGATGGGTGTGTGACATAACAGACCATGGGGATACACACCTTACTGTTATTTAGTTTTAAAACACAACTTTTTGTTTTATTTGATTTAAATTAAGTGCATCCCCATGTTTGAAATCTGCAGTACCAACTTCAATCATTAGGTGGCATGTTTTCCAGACCAGTACATAGTTTTTCAAGTGAAAAAAATTGAAACCATGGGGGTCTCTTGCTGGATTATATAGCAGATCATTTAATCTACCGTTTTAAAACTACACTTATTCATCTTTAAAACACACTTATTCTGGTGGCCGACAAGCTGCTTTGAAAAGGCCAGAAAGAGGAAGGGAGACAATAGCCTTTTCTGATGCCCTGTCCCAACAATTGACATTTATAAGTACAGTGCCTTTGAACTTGGAGGTTTCATTGAGCTATCCTGACTGATAAAGTGATGGGCGATGTATGCTACTGATAAAGTGATGGGCGATGTATATTACAAAGCCATCTAAGCTACTGGTTATTTTATGGCAATAAAAGCCATAAAATAAAATCAAGGGTTGGCAAGCTGTGGCTGTTCGCAAAATGATGGGTTACCACTTCCACGGTCCCTGACCACTGGCCATGCCAACTGGTGCTGAGCTGGAGTTCAAAAATATATGGGGGATTGCAGGTTATTCTTCTCCAAATGTAGACAGATTTTCAGAAAAATTAAGTGATTTGGGGGTTATTTTCTTTTCCCCTGAATTCCAACTAGAGATGGACGCGAAGCGCTGGTTTGGTGGTTCGTGCTGGTTCGTTTAGCCACACCTCCTCCGGTGGGCGCCCACTTAGTGCCCGGAGGAGGTGGAAAAGGGAAGCCGGGCCACTGCCTCCGAGTGGGCACCTGCTGGAAGAGGCATGGCTTTGAAGCACTGAACACCTATCTAGCTGCTAACAAACCAGCACAAACCGCTCAACTGGCGGTCTGCGCCCATCTCTAATTCCAATGTATTCACAGTCAGGGAAAAGGTTACCGGCAGGCTTAGGGCTAGGGCTAAAATTAGGAGGTCTTGTATTTCATGAACTCACTGAGAATGTCAATGTCCCCCACAACTGGGGCCATTAAATTGTGTAATGTGTGAAGAGGTACCTCCTTTTGCTCACCTGGAACAAATAGCCAGTTAACTCCATTGGATAATCCCAACACAAAACATCCCCTCTGATTGCTTTCTCCCCATCAGACATTGTCTTCATCCCTTTAATTAAGAGATGGTGCTCTTATACTGAAACTCTTATACAGAAGAGACCACTTTAGAAGAACAGCATAAGAGGGATTCCTCTCTTCCACACACCAATCAATGGCACACACATCTGAGCCTGTTCCACAGATCTTCACTCTTAATAAGCTCCACAGATCCACACTTATCTTAATAAGCTTCCACAGATCTTCACTCTTAATAAGCTCCACTCTTCCATGTTTCTATAGCTTTTCCAATTATACAGCCCTCATTTTGCATCCTTCAGCACCTTTCAACTCTCTCGCCTTATAGTTCTCCTCGGTCAACCAGAGGGATGTCGAAAAGTTTCTTCCAGGCCTCATTTTGAAGCCGACCTTCCAAATCTGCACTCCGTGGACAAATTCATTTTCACTGTGTTGTGAGGATAAAGCAGGAGTGGGAGGAGCCAAAGAGGCTGCTTTTTGCTCACTAGAGAGGAAAGGCAGGACAGAAATGTGACTAACGAGTAGTACACAGATTGGTGCATGGCTCTCCTTCACCATGGTCTACTGGTGGATCTCCGGGTGATTTATGGTTCATCAGCAAGATCTTCTGATTCTCAGTTATTTAGGCCTGCAACAAAACTAATCTTCCTTTCCTTTATTACACCAGTGAAATGAACAAAACCTGGGATAACCAGAAGTAGATATTTGTGCAGAACCACCAGAAACTGGTAACTCAAAAACCCTTGAGCTCAATTCTCAGTGTTTGTCTACTCACCAGGCACTGGTTGACGGATCTCATAGCTCTTGTAAAAAAAAGTAGACCCTACAAAATTGATGTCTGCCTGACGTAGAACATGATGAGCAGGGCCAAACCATCCATGAGGTAGAGGAGAGCAGGCAGCAGTGGCCTCCTAGCTGCTATTTCTGTTAGAGGACAGGGTTCTGTGCTCTCTATGGCCCTAAAAGGAAACCCCCAAGCCAGCCTGACTCCTTCTGGCATCACAGAAGATGTTGTAACATCAACAACATAAAGTAAAATTCAACTGACAATCCAGTCAGCATCTATAGGTGAACCCATGGGGAGCCTGGCTTCCTTCACCTTATGAAGCAATATTTCTTGGGTTGACCCTGTGGTGAAAAATGTAATTTTAGGAAGAATGGAAGAAAAAGAAATACACGATCAAAGTTCCACAACAAAACCCACACATGTCATACAAGGCCATAATAGCAACAGCATTTTTTGGGGGGGAAATGCCACAGATAGAAAACATTTCTATTCTGGATTGCATCTCCCAGAATCCTTGGGTTTATAAATCTAGAAGCCATTTTAGGTGAAAGCTTCTGGGAGTTTTAGCTGAAAATAGAAATGTTTCCCAGGCAAATCATCTCCGAACCATGATCTTCTGGGGGGAATCGATAGAGGAAGAGAAGGCAATGCCCAATGGGGAATGGAGTATGTGGCATTTCGTAAAAATGTGGACCATGGAGCTGAGAAATGTGCCCTAAATGGAAAGAATCAGGCACAGTTTTAGAAGGTTCCGGCTCTGATAGGTGCAGTACCTGGAAAAGGGGGTGTAGGGTTTTTTTTTATTTGGATAAACACTCAGAATCCTACAGCCGGCACTGTGGCCAGTGTCCATGCTAACTGGCGGTGGCCGGGTGTGGGAACTGTAGTCCAAAAAAGTAACTTTTTCTAAGCCCCAAATAGGTTGGCTTGTCTTCAGTTCCTGGGCTTTCCTACTCTTTATATCAGTGGTTCCTAACCTTGGGTCCTTAGATGCGCCAATGCAGGAAAATGACATGCGTTCACTGAACTATGTACACATTACGGTTACACTGGATCTCATTTGCAAATGTATATAAAATAGTTAACATATAATCTGCAGTTCTGTTAAAGGGGTTGATGTGGTGATGGGGAGGGGCTGGACATACATTTTTAGATTCCTTTTCCATTAATACACACTGTGGTTTTGAAGACATAACTCTTACTTAAGTAAACAGTAAGGATAGCATGCATTCTCTTATTATCTGAAGAGGCTATTTTCAAACTGCTTCTTAAATATAGTAGGCTCCCTTTAGCCTCCCTGCTCTCTATTCTAAACAGTTTATGAAATAAGTTCTTTCATAAACATGACAAGTTCAATGTCTTCTTGTACAAAACTTACTGTAGACGTATTACTAAACCGATTTCCTTAGCAACATGTAAAATTTCATGCTGAATAAACATGTTTTCATGGCAAATATTCTACAATGGCCACAGAGGAAGAAGGCGGTCATGCTCTGAGCTTACCCTTCTCTCCTAGTATTAGAGAATATAATTAGAAATATATCTCTGCTACATTATTATTTATGCTCTATTTAATGTGCATTTTCAGATGGAAGATTTAGAAAAGCTGTTCAGGTCCTCAAGACCAGATCATCTCAGATCTAGAAGCTGTTGCAAGAAAATCTCATGATTATTATTATTTATTTATTTTTAAATCTATTTGCTTCAGTAAGAAAAAACAAATCTTAGTCAAACAATTATACTTTTTCCAACTCATCCACTACTTTATAAATGAAATAACCACATTTTCTAAAAAAGTTCTAAATGGAGAAATTCTTTTCCCTGGGATAGATTCGAATTTAGTCATATGAGGAAGAGACCAATTCAAATCAATAGAAGTTCCTACATTTAAATCCATGGAGGGAAATCTCATTTCGGTATGCTTTTTTAAATAGCAATTTACTCCAACAAAGACTGAACATACTTTCAGAGTCCACTTCATAGTAGTTCCGAGTACAGCACTGAGCATTATGGCACACACTTTCTGGAATGCTCTTCCCACTGACTTTCTACATAATCCAACAATTTTTAGACAAAAGCTGAAAATGTATCTATTTTTGCAGACCTTCACTACAGAGTCTAGAATCATAGAATAGTGAAGTTGGAAGGGGCCTATAAGGTCTAACTACGAACTAGTTCATGGGGAGCATATATGTCTTCTAATCTTCCACACTGCCCACATTGTACATTTTATTATTACTGTAAATCAATTTGAAATCTGAAAATCCAAATCATTCATAAAGGTTCACAAATGACACAGGTACTTCATATTTACCATGTCTGTTTGCCAAATACAAAAATCATAGGCAATTAACTGAATTATTCACCCACTAATCAATTCCTTGATGCACTGGTGTTGTTGCTACATGCTGTCAAGTCGCCCCCTATTTATGCCAACCCCATGAATAAGTGATCTCCAAAATATCCTGTTCTCAACAGCCCCCCTCAGCTCCTGCAAACTCCTAAAGGAAGCCAGTCCATCTCGTATTGAGTCTTCCTCTTTTCCTGCTGCCTTCCGCCTTCCCCACCATTATTGTCTGTTCCAGAGAATCCTGGCTTCTCAGGATGGGCCCAAGTAGGACAGCCTCGGTCTCAACAGTTTTGTCTCCAGAGACAGTTCAGGCTTGATTTGATTTGGGACCCACTTGTTTGTCTTTCTGGCAGTCCAGGGTATCCGTGAAGCTCTCCTTCTGCACCCCATTTCAAACAAATCAATTTTTCTCCCTGTCAGTTTGCTTTATTGTCCAGCTTTCACATCCATACACATGTGGTGGTCAGAAATACGATAGCGTGGATGATATTGATCTTCGTCTCCAGCGACACATCCTTACATGTGATGACCTTTTCTAGCTCCTCCGTTGATGAGAGATAGGTTAAAGCCGTCCTGCCTCCTCTCGTCCCCTACGTAGCTTCAGATAAAGTTTCCTGTTCTTAAAAACCGGTTTCTTGTGACATCTGAAATGGACACTATGGTTTAAGCACAGCGTACCAACTGGTTTCCCAAAATAAAGTCAAACTCAGGTTTGCAATCTCGGTTCACAGATTTTGCTTTAAAACAGGGTTTCTTGACCCAGACATCATGGTAAGGTAAAGGTAAAGGTTCCCCTTGACATTTAGTCCTGTCGTGTCCGACTCTAGGGGGCGGTGCTCATCCCCGTTTCCAAGCCATAGAGCCAGCGTTTGTCCGAATACAGTTTCCGTGGTCACGTGGCCAGCGCAACTAGACACGGAACGCCGTGACCTTCCCACCGAAGTGGTACCTATTTCTCTAATCGCATTCTTACATGCTTTCGAACTGCTAGGTTGGCAGGAGCTGGGACAAGCGACGGGAGCTCACTCCGTCGCATGGATTCGACCTTACGACTGCTGGTTTTCTGACCCTGCAGCACAGAAGCTTCTGCGGTTTAACCCGCAGCGCCACCACATCCCATCATGAGATGTCTGGAATTTGGTCAGATTATAAAATGGGGAAGAAGGAGGAAGCCTTTGAGCCTGTATACCAACAAACCATGATTGGTCGTAGCAGCCGGCTTTCTGGCCCCAACACTATGAATCTCCCACTAGCCAGAGTGAATGTGGCTGTTCTGGGATACTTTTAATAATGGATAATGACTCATTATGTTTAGTAGGATCATTTGTGCTGTTGTGCAGACGAGATTCATTCTGCTTTATGTTCATTCTGTCCACTGTGGAGGAGCCAATAAATGCCTGTTAGATGTTTAGAGGTTTTTTAAATTATTATAAGATGGACAGGGATAATTGTTTGTGTTGCTCACTGGAGGAAAAGTGTGATACACATGGAACCATTACTTAATTAACTAACTAACTAATTAATAGAGGTTGGGCTGGTGAGTACATGATACGTACCAATCTTTCTCTGTAGCAGCACACCATGGTAGAACTCCTTCCTAATGGAAATCAGGCCAGCTCCTCTCTCCTGCCACCATAAGCTTCCACTGAATAATCAAACCTGTATTATTATACGTGACTATAAAGCTTGCTTTTTAAAAAAATAGGTTTTTTAATCTCTTTTCTCATCTATTTTACTGAATCCCTCTGGGAGCCCCAAGTGGCCAGAAAAGTACTGTAACTTCCCAGATGAGCTTTCCTGATTTCTAAGATCTTCTGAGAAGGCCTTTCTCTTGGTTCCATTGCTCTTGCTGGTGCATCTGATGGAGACAAGAGAGAAGCTCCTCTCTGGCTGTTCCCCAGTTCAGGAATGCTCTCCCTCGAGATGTTAGGCTGGGCCTCCTCCCTTTTATCTTTCCACCCTGATTTTTCAAAGATTAGTCCCTTTCAGTCACTAGGCATATGTTCTTTTAAGTGTGTTTTTAAAGCTTTGTAAGTGCAAATTCTAGTTCCTTCGTTGCTGGCTGTCCAAGACTCGGTCTTCTTCTGCAGCCAAGAAAGCAGAAGACTGAGACTTGGAAGGACAGCAATGAAGAACTAGAAAAGATCCTAAAGGGTAAGGATGTGTCGCTGGAGACCAAAATCAACATGATCCACACTTTTGTGTTTCTCATCAGCGTGTATGGGTGTGAAAGCTGAAAGGAAGAAAAAATGATTTGTTAGAAATGTGGTGCTGAAGGAGAGCTTTGTGGATACCCTGGACTGTCAAAAAGATGTGCAAGTGGGTGCTAGAGCAAATCAAGCCTGAACTATCTCTGGAGGCAAAAATGTTGAAACTGAGGTTGTCCTACTTTGGGCATGTCATGAGAAGGTAGGATTCTCTGGGAAAGACAATAACGCTGGGAAAAGCTGAAGGAGCAGGAAAAGAGGAAGACCAAATACAAGATGGACCAACTCCCCAAAGGATCCACAGGCTTGAGTTTGCAGGAGCTGAGCTGTTGAGGACAGGACATTTTGTAGATCACTCATTCATAGGGTTACCATAAGTCAGGGGCGACTTGATAGCACATAACAACAATAACCAAGTGCAAGGTACTTGTATTTACATTCTCTCTTTCTTCAGTACAGGCTGCCAGCCTATATACACTTACTGAATTCACTAGGGCTTCAATGGACGCACACGCACACACACACACACACACACACAGAGAGAGAGAGAGAGAGAGAGAGAACAGCCCTGACAATCCAGCTTTAAAATGTCTGAAAAGGGGAAGCAATGTAGACTACACGTGAATACTGGGGCTTATGACCCTCTCCACCCCCTTTTCAAGGTACAGCAGCCAAAAAAAAGGGGAGGGGAGAAACCCACTGGAGTAAGTCAGGGTGCCTTTGAAGATATTTAATTAAAATCTAATCCCACATTCTTAAAGGCTCACATAAATTAAGCTGTCATTCAGGAGATTTATGCATTCACATTTGCATATTACATACAATTCATCAATTACTCATGTTTGAAAGCAATGCCTTTCTTAGGGAGCGGAGCTGCCAACCATGCCAAGAGGCGCACTGAGACGCACAAACTCTACATGCTGGTGCCTTGGAGAAAGCCGCTTCCATATGGCTCGTCTTCCTTTCCACAGCCTACAGCCCCGAGCGCGCTCCACTACAATCAGGCTTTTCACTTGATGCGTTCTTTTCAACTCCCGATGTGTCAGTGGGAAAGGAACCCCTTTCAGTTCAGCTCCGGCTACCCGAGCAGCTGTGAACTTTGCCCTCTGCAAGCACATTGATCTAACATCTATACATTCCCCACACTTTTGCATCAAAAGCGGTGCCCTGCTGGACATTTGACTGGTCAAAAAATTAGCTATCTCTCTGCACAATGTTTGTTCAATTATTTTCAAAAGATGGCCAATTTTTATTATGATTGCTTTTGCCACTGTTGTTCTGATTTACTGTGATTGTTATCACTAGAGGGAGGATTTCTATGACATCTCATATTTTTTTCTGCAACCTATGTTTGAGTTTATGGGTGGGTTTGAACATATTTGTTATTTTATTTATTTAAAATATTTTTACTCCACCTTTCTCCTTAGAAGAGGACCCAAGGTGGCTTAGAACATTTAAAGACAATATTTAAGAACAAAACAATGAGTATACAAAGGTGGCGTACATCATTAAAAGGCAATATTTAAAGCTAAAAATACTAAGTATAGAAACATTAAAAAGGAACAAACAAAATACTCCTCTTAGAAATGAGAAATACATGTTTATGAGTAATCTGGTGAGAAAGGCCAGATTACTCATAAACATGTATTTCTCATTTCTAAGAGGAGTATTTTGTTTGAACTTGCTTAGGGGGTTCAATTGTAGGCTGCAGAGAAAATGTGCAATGTCATAGAAGTCTTCCCCTAGTTATCACCTTCAAATCATAAAATTAACAGCTGTACAAAAAGGGGGAGAGGTCCTTTGCAACAATAAAAAATAATCCTGAAACCTGTAATAACAACAATGGAACATTTTACTTCTTGAAACAACTTCGGGAAAACCAATCTGTTGGCTGGAGGATTCCAGGAATTGTGGTCCAGAAAAGTAATTTTTACAAACTGTGGTTAACCTGGTAATCAGAATGAGAGTCCTTTTAAAAAATAATAAAAAAATCAGTCTACAACTGGAATGGTTCAAAGACTTCTAAAGGAGTCGCTCTCTTAAAACAATGAAAAACGGGGGTGCTTTAACAAAATACTTTTGACACTCTGCCATTAATCCATAAGAGAATGAGTCAATTGTAGCATTATCTGGAATGTTTATCTCTGGTAATACTGACTTTTTCTGCAGGCAACAGCCCAAAACTTCACAGACCATTTGGAGAACAGACCATGCCTCCCTGGACTGATCTCAGAAGCTAAACACAAACTTGATTAGACTTGATTATTAGTATTTGGATGGGAGACTACCTGGGAATACTAGGTGCTGTGGGCTTAAAACAGCCAGTGTAGTCTAACACAGGGGTCCCCAACCTTTTTCACCCCGTGGACCGGCTGGGGAAGGTGGGGCACCCCCCACGCTCGTGCGCATGTGCGAACAAGTGCACACATGTGCAAACGGTAGCGCGGTGCTTGTACAGGCACACTCGCGCTCATGTGCATGCGCAAACAGCAGCACGGCGCTCGCACGGGCACGCTGGAGCATGCACACATGCGCAAATCAGCTGTGCGGGGGGTGAGTGCGTGTGGGGGGGCAGGAGGTCTGTCTCCGCGGCCTGGTCCGGCTCAGGCCACGGACCAGCACTGGGCCGCAGACCGGGGGTTGGGGACCTCTGGCCTAACAGATAAAGTGATGGACTGGTACTCAGGAGACCTGGGTTCAAATCCTCGCTCCACCATGAAAACTCACTAACGTGTTTGTGCTTTCCTGCCCTCTCTCATCCTCTGAGTGTGCGCCCACGGGAGGAAGCAGGGCACGGAATCTGCGGTGCCCGCACAACACTTGTGGGCTCAATCTGCCCAACCATGCCCATCTCTACTCACAAATCACTTCTGACTTACAGCAAACCTTTGCAAGATTTTTCAGGTATAAAGTACTCAGAAGTGGTTTAGTGCTCTGTTCTTCTGTGCAGCCTTGGGCAAGCTTTGTGCTGCTTGCCCAAGGCTACACAGGCTGGCTCTTGTCATGGGAAGCACAATGGGGAACTGAACTCCCAACTGGCGGCTCTGCAGCTGAATACCTAATTCACTAAGTTGTCCACCCAGCTTTGATTACCATACACAATCATTTCTCCTCACACCTACTTATTAGGGCGAAAACACTGTATGAGGGAATGTTAGGTCCCTCTGTTAGTCTACGTGAGGGCAACTTGTGGTCCTTATGTGATGCTCAGCCACCACTCTGTACATCCTGGAGAATCACAGAAGGCAATGCTTACTATCCACAGCCCAGCTGATCAGTCATCAACAATTCAACACCAGATTAGCAAGTGGAAACAGCTATCTGGATTAGGATTCTCTCCCATTAGTGATCTTGAATGTGGGTGTGCAAGCATCTCTCTCTCTCTCTCTCTCTCTTAGTCCCACTAACACAACAGCCCTCTTGGGCAACCACACCACACCAAAAAGCCTGTCCGACCACTGAGGAAATATCACTTTAGTGTAAGGGTGCAAAACAAAACAACAACAACAAAAACAACTTTTAAGGAGACATTCTTTTAAAAGAATTACTTTCCACAGCAGCTAGAAATGCTTAAGCTCCCTTGACTCTGATCAGGCATGGTTAAAGGGCCCTGTGATTATTTGATGCAAGGAGGCATCCACTTCAAAATATCATGTCCTTAGTATTTTGAGTGGCAGCTATTTTCCCCCACATTATTAAAAGTACTTAACAAACAGAATGCCTAATGATACCGTTTCGTGATGGGTGGGGCATTTATCATTGCTCATTATGTGATGGCTTGTCACAACAAGAAATGGCACAGTCACTCACTCCCCGTGAGATGCGACGTCTTCCAATACCCATCCAACGTCGCTTTCGTTTTACACATGGCATTTATGTATGATCACTCTCGTAATCCTTCACTGCCAATAAGAGGGCTGATACCCAGGATGACTAACTTCCTATGGAAAAGAAGGGGACGGGTCTTGATAAAAATCCCAACGGCTTGGAGGTTTGCCAAACAAAATGGGAGGGGGGAAGTGTAGGGGTGGCAGTGGTGAGGGAAGGATGGGCAGAGGGGGCAATGCCCATCCAAAAAAATAACACACAAATAGCGCTGAAGTAGAGACTTCGGGTGCATCCATTGTGAGGCCAGCAGTTTGCTTCAGACCAAGATGAAACATACCCAACACCCCTCAGTGCTTCAAGAACGGGAGAAAGCTAAACAAGTTGCATGCTCCTCACACAGCCAACGTTTCAGTGATTGGTTGTTGAAAGAGTTACTTTTTGGGGGGAGCAAAACCCCGAAAATCCCCGAGTCAGCTTGGGCTCTCAATGCTTTCTTGGTTTGGGCACCGCGGCATAAAATGGTTGTGATTGTTGCTATGTGCTACCAAGTCAAGTCAGACTTATGGTGACGCAATGATTGAGTGATCTCCAAAATGTCCTGTCCTCAATAGCCCTCCTCAGCTCCTGAAGACTTGAGCCTGCACTTCCTTTGGGGAGTCAATCCATCTCATGCTTGACCTCCCTCTTTTCCTGCTGCCTTCGACTTTGCCCAGCATTATGCTCTCTTCCAGAGTATCCTGTCTTCTCATTATGTGCCCAAAGTAGGCCAGCCTCAGTTTCATCATTTTTTGCCTCGAGAGATAGTTCAGGCTTGATTTGCTCTAGGACTCATTTGTATGTCCTTCTGGCAATCCAGGGTATCCGCAAAGCTCTCCTCCAGCACCACATTTCAAACAAATCAAATATAAAATATCCAGCCAAGATCCCCAAGCAGATCAACCCAATACAGTAGTTGTTAAAACAGACATCCCTGTTCGTAGCTTGTGCAAACCTCACATCTCTTCTAGTCCTTATACTAACTCCCAGAGTTCTCATACAACCACCAACATCTTTATTGCTGTCATCCCTTTTCTGTAATATTTCTCGGTTGCAAAAAAGAAAAAAGAAAAAAGAAAAGAAAAGAAAAATCAATAACGGTTCATCTCTTGAGTAGCTTACTGAAGTAGCCGTCAAAATAAAACCTCCAAATTACTTGCGATGGTGGTGGGGAGCAAACCTTCTTTTGCACCTTCTGTGCTTAACATAAAGAAAGCAAAGGCACTCAGGTCCTGCGGTTTTCTCTTGGAAGCCGCACGTAGCCAAGCTACAGTTGTGCATACAACCAATTTACTCAAGTATTCAAAACAAACTATATTTTAAGATTTAATTTTCAATTAAATAAACTCAAACATAGCTGCCGACGTCCACTGAGAATTTGAGTTGGCCTCAAATCGCCAGTTCAATCCGTGCGATGTTTTCTTTTCTGCCAAGAATAAGCAGGATGGAGGGTGAGAAAGAAGTGCTATGAATAATTCTCTGAACTCCGCATTGCAACTGATTAATTGATTATTTAACTTTGGGGTTTGGCATTTGTTGGTTGGGGGAGAAACTCTCCCATTAAAGCTACAAATATCAGTACTTCGGATTTAACTCCTTCTTGGGTAAAGAGTCACAGAGGGATGAAGACCGTAATATTCTAACCACTGAGACAGCAATCAAGTACACCAGGGGAAAGCTCAGCCCTCTAAATCAGTGGTTCTCTACCTTGAGTCCGAAGATATTCTTGGACTGCAGCTCCCTGAAGCCTTCCCCAATAGCTGTACAGGCCAGGATTTCTGGGAGCTAAAGTCCAAGAATGTCTGGGAACCCAAGGTTGGGAACCATTGCTCTAGATGTTATCATACTTAAATATCCATCAGCCCCAGGCAGCACAGCTCATAGGAAGGAATGCTGCGAACTGTAGTCCAGCACCATTTGGACAACTGCATTTTGCCCACGCCTATTTTGCACCATCTACTGCAGATGATAGGATTTACTTGCAAGTAAACAGGCACAAGATTGCACTGCACATATATCTATGCCAGGAATGGGAAAACTTCAGCCTTCCAGGTTTCCTGCCCCAAAATTACCACCAATATCCACACTGAGCAAAAACATGGTAAGAGATCAAGAGAACCGCCATACAAAACATCTTTGCAAATCAAAGGATTTGCTAGCCACCTCCCTGTATGTTTAATTCATAAAAATTAAATGGCTAAGATCCCAAAGAGATCACATATAGACTGAAAGCTATATAAAAGGTTCTAACTTTTGAGTATAAATCAATCCCCAACCATCTAAATTTTAGTGCCAAAGACAGAAGGTCCACATTTTAGCCATTTTATAGGTGGTGAATGTTTTTTTTAATGTGCTTCCAGGGTCTGCCAAGTCATTCAATATTGTCAGAGGAAGTCATACAGAAACCTCTCAGGAGGGGTCAAAACCAGACAGCAAATTCAATTTTTACAGTTTTCCCTGAAATGGATGACTTCCATTGTATTAAAGTTCTAAAAAGGCAAGGCAGTCACTCATATGGAGCTCTCATGGGGGACAGAGTTTGCTGCTATCCAACCAAGACATCTGGTTTATTGCTCCCCATCCATGGCTTTGGGGTGGCTGGTAGCGTTTATTGGGGCAGACAGAAATGGACACCCACTGGTCAGTGATTCCTCACTAATTACAACTTCCACAGATGTTTCTTAGAGCAGCCACATGCTTTGACATGAGCAGAGGGTCCGGCCAAGCTTTAATTTCTCCTCCTATAATAATAGAGCTGCAGAGCCAGAAGGGACCTTATAGACCATCCAGTCCAGCCCTCATCAAGGATGCACAGTGGGGAATTGAACTCCAAACCTCTGGCTCCACACTAAACCACTGAGCTATCCAGTAGTTTAATAAGCAGAGTTATTTTCATACTACAGCTCCCAGAATCCCTTCCAACTAACATGGCCAATGACCACACTTATTGAGGACTTCAGAAGCTGAGAACAGCAAAAAGTAACTTTCCCAAATTCTGGGAGAAATGCAAGAAACATCAGGCTCATTCATCTTCCCCTACTGGAGGAAAAATCTACAGTGTGGGAAACGGAGCATTGTGAAATCATAGCAAATCGGGCTTCCATGCTTAAGTACCATTTTTTTCTACAAGTTATATGCACCCCAGTGGAGAAGGGTCCTTGAGCCCAATCATTTGCTCAGCTGCATAATATACTACTTCTGGGTCAGATGTGAACTAACAAACACTGTTTTTTTTCTCCAAGAAGTAGGAAAACTTTGGCTCTGCAGATGGCTTGGACTTCAACACTCAGAAGCCACAGCCACCGTGGCAGAAATTATGGAGGTGTCATTCTAAACATCTAGATGGCTATTCTAGAGTTAAAAAATCATCCTGGAGAAAAGCAGATCTACATACAAGGCAGCAGGTAATTAGCATGGAGGGAGCACATGAAAATGCAAGATTGTAGCTCTACTCAGTGGTGCTGATCCATCGTAGGGCTCTTGCAGACTGCACAGTTACAGTACTGTATTTTGATACCACTTTAACTGCCATGGTTCAATCCCATAGAACGGTGGTTCCCAAACCTGGGTAACCCAGGTGTTTCTAAACTGCAACTCCCAGATACCCCAGCCAGCACAGCTGGCAGTGAAGGTTTCTGGGAACTGAAGTCCAAGAGCACCTGGGGTACCCAAGGTTGGGAACCACTGCCATACAATTCTGGGATCTGTAATTTAGAAAGATAATTAGTATTCTCTGCGAGAGGAGTTTACTCTACTGAAAGACAGCCCTTGAGCTCTCTAGCACAGTATTCACCAAACCACAAATCCTAGGGTTCTGTAAAATGGAACTGCGAAGTGGATGGGAAAAGGTATGTGAAAATTGACTGTATAACTCCCAAAGAATAGAGTCAAGTAGAGCCTGACCCACCGAATCTGACTGTGGATTTTGGTGTGTGTTTGTGTGTGTGTGTAATCACATATGCTTCATGAGCTGGGGAAGTTGAAATTAGCATCCTTGCCTCCTGATGACATGAATTCCAGGGAATATAGTATACTTGTTTTTACAAATTGGTAACTATATCCCGGAAAGAAAAAGAATAAGATTAACACAGGTTTTGAGAGGGGGACGTCTTCCCCCTGTTTATTTTTCTACTTTTACCGCTTCAACATTCTCACTCACTCCTTGATGGTCACATTTTGCTGACATTTACAAACATTTCATGTTGATCTTACGCGGGTCACATCAATCACCCATACAGTTTCAATGACACTCTGTTAAATAAACTGTCATGAAAGATTTATAGAGAATTTGATAAAAGGAAAGAAGATGTAGTTTAGCTTTTAAAGGTGCATTACTCCTTCTCTTCAACGGTGTAATATCAACTCAAAAATACTATTAAGTTCCTTTCTGAGAAAAATTGCTGAAAATAGAGGTGTGCGCCCATGCACACATACATGCTTATTTTTATTTATTTATTTATTTGCACCATCCTGCGCTCTCCCTGTTGTTGTACATCACATCTTTTGCCAAGTTTGGAAACTTCAGTGGGGGTCCAAAATACAGCTGCCAGCTAACTGGGGCTAGTCACAGGGATCACATAAACCCCCCTGTTACAGCAGTGCCACTGGCGGCCAAGATCTGCCTGGAGATGATGCTATAGCCTCTTCCCCCCCCCCCCCCCGCCCCAAATCAACTCATGCAGAAGTGCTTTCCACCTCAAACAGAGGCCTGAAACACAGTAAATAATTCTGGACCGTAACAAATCATGGGGGACCGAGGAGGCTAACTTCCAGTGTTCTCCTTCTCACGGCAACTTTTAAAAAAGCTCTGAAAGACAGCTATGAGAATGGCTGCCTACTCTCCTTATTTTGTTTCACAGATAAAATACGACATAGATCAGAATTGGGGCAGCTTGCCTGACCTGGACTCTTGATAACTCTTTATTTTTATTTTTTAAGACAAAAAGACCTATCATGACCTAAAGCAAGCATGGAAGCCTTGCCAGCCTGTTTTAGGCCTGGGTGGGGGGACTTTTTTTTTCCAAATCAGAAGTGACCAGACGTCCTTTTGAAAAATGCTTCCTCCGCAATCGCCCTTCAGTCTAAAATAGGGTGAGGAAAAGACCCTTCAGGCTGCATTTTGCCCACTGTATGGAAGGAAGAGATGGCTTTTTTTTAAAAGAATACAGCAAAAATGATTAACTCCCCAAGGTTAGCCTTCTTGCACCAAGGAGATCTCCTGCTTTCAGGAGGCTGAAGACTACCTCTGAGATGTTTCGTCCAATTTCACCACTCCCAGAGTGGCAAAATTTGGCCAGCTGAAATATCACACAGCAATGTTTTGTGCACATTTTCAAATACACACATCCCCCCGCACATGCATCTACAATCTAGGCCAGTGGTTCCTAACCTTGGGTCCACCAGATGTTCTTGGACTGCAACTCCCAGAAATCCTGGCCAGCAGAGTTGGTGGTGAAGGCTTCTGGGAGTTTCAGTCCAAGAACATCTGGGGACCCAAGACTGGAAAACACAGCTCTAAGCCATCCGTCTGTGAGTAGATTCAGCCGTGGCAAATGTTTTTTGTTCTGCAAGAAGTGTGAACTACGCACGGTCGACAAAAACAGCATTTACGGGAACAGCTTCTTTATTCATCCCCTATGGATGCCAGGGTTTGGATCCGAGCATGTATTTCCCCCATAACCTCCTCATTCGCTCTGTTCTGCCCTATACTGTGATGACTACAGGCACTCAGTGATTTAAGCTTCTCACCAGGGACTAAAAAGAACACTCTTCTGTTATATAATGATAATGTATAATATGTGTGGTCTCACCATGACCTTCTATATGACTATCTCGAAACAGCTGTTTCAGTGCAGAAATGAGGTAAATGTGCATTCTTTAGCGAGTATTTACCGGGCTGATCTCATGCAAGCCAAATGCCCTCTGTTGTTAGATTCCCTCAGTCCATTATCTCCTTCATTAATCACATTCCATCACCTCTGAAGTTAGCTTTAATTTTCAGATTGAACGTTACCCTTTCACTTTACTAACATGGTCTTAATCTGGTCTGATTAAAGGCTTCACATTTTATTATCAGTGGCACTGGATGGGCTGAAAGGGGAAAAAAGAGGGGAGTTAAGCAACTTATTTGCAATCCCTGTATTACAACGGATCACATTTTTCCCCCTACAGAAAGAGTCATTAAAAAGAGTGAAATTCAACTGTCTGCTTCTTACCCTCTTTCTACTGATGAGAGTCCAATCTCACCACTAAATAGGGTGAAGGGATTCTAGAATCTTGGTGTAAAATCTAACAAAACTCATGGTCAGACACATAGTTTACCATTTACTTTGCAAGCTTTTCAGGGCAAGAGTGTTGGTACAAACGAACTGTCTCGGACTGGTTTGCTGCAAAAGCAGTCAGTAAAACTGCCAGACAAAAGAGGGGAGGAAGTGATCATTCTAGCTTTGTGTAATTGTGTTTTGTCGTTCTGTGCTGTTACATCGGAACTGACTTCTAAGTGACCCAAGTAGAGTTTTCAAGGTAAGTGAGATTATTTAAGGAGTGGTTTTACCAGTTCACAAGGGACGTGGTGGCGCTGCGGGTTAAACCGCAGAAGCCTCTGTGCTGCAAGGTTGGAAGACCGGCAGTCATAAGATCGAATCCACGCGACGGAGTGAGCTCCCGTCGCTTGTCCCAGCTCCTGCCAACCTAGCCGTTCGAAAGCATGTAAATGCGAGTCGATGAATAGGTACAGTACCACCTCGGTGGGAAGGTCACGGCGTTCCGTGTCTAGTCGCGCTGGCCACGTGACCATGGAAACTGTCTTCGGACAAACACTGGCTCTATGGCTTGGAAACGGGGATGAGCACCGTGCCCTAGAGTCGGACACGACTGGACTAAATGTCAAGGGGAACCTTTACCTTTACCAGTTCCACTCCCTCAGTGAGTTTCCATGGCCAAGTGGGGATTCCAACCCAGGTCCCTTGAGTCGTAGTCCATTACACTATCCACTACGCCACACTGGGTATCACATAATCATGACCTATAATGCTAAATTCATGACTTGCCGGCTACCTAAAACAAGGGCTTGGGTACAGGTTAACTGAAGGACCATATCTTCCCATATGAGCCTTCTCAGCTCTTAAGATCTTCAGGAGAGGCCCTTTTCTCAGTCCCACTGCCCTCACAGGCAATTTTTGGAGGAAACTCAAGACCAGGCCTTCTCGGTGGCTGGTCCCAGGCTGTGGCATGTCCTCTCCCAAGAGGCCAACTGGCCCCCTCTCTCTTGTCCTTCCAGTTGAAAGTGAAAGCCATGCTTTTTTAAGGCAGACTTTTAACAGCTAATTGGACAGTGATGAGCTTGTGTGCGGCATATGATTTATGTATGTTTTAATTTGCTTTTAAGGTGCTTTTCAACAGTTTTAACTGACTATTTTAATATTTATATATGTACAGCAGGCAAAGACCTTTCTCTTCAGGCAAGCCTTCCCTCAGTAACTAGTACCTGTGATTTTTAGATAGCTTGCTATGCATTACTGCTTTGATTGGATTTTTAGTACTACCTGTGTTTTCCATTTTTGTGTTTTCCATTTCTCAGAGGGGCATTTAAAAAAAAATTAAATATTTGTATGCTTATTGATCTTTGCCTTAATGTTGCCTGTTAATGATGTAAGATGCTTCTTTATTCATTGTTCGTAGTTTTAAATATTGTCTTTTAATAATGTTAACCACCATTGTGTACTCACATTGTTTTCAACTTTAAATATTGTCTTTCATTGTTGTAAGCTGCCTTGGGTCCTTTTGAAGGAGAAAGGCGGAGTAAAATATTTCAAATAAATTAAATAAAATAATTCCTTTTAAAAGAGTATAATTCTTTTTGACTGGCTTGATCGTTAAATACTTTGTGAGCTGTAAGGCAAGAACAGACTCTGGTCCCAGGATATAAAAATTATAGTGTGCATTTTACTCCAAAATAAAAGACTGACACCTTTCACCTTAGCCTTTTTCAGCATTCTTCAAGGGCTACATTACAAGAAAACAAAACAGAAATAACACACAATGTCATTTTTTCTAGGACAACAATATATGCATTTCATACAGTTAAGTATGAAATACTGCGCAGTATGAAGTATTGCACAGCCTCTAGTCAAATAAATATATTTGCATATATATAATTTATAATTTAGCTGTAAAAAGGCTAAACTGAAACGTGTTGGGCTTTTAATCTGAAATAAAGTGCACACTAGAAGTTTTACATCCCGGGACTTCTTATAGCTTTGCCAGATATACCAGTTCCTTTTCGTTATACTTTGTGAGCTGCCTTTGTGGCACAGCTACTGAATAAATAAATAATAAATAAATAGGCCTCCTATGTCCCTCCACCTTCGCGCTTAGCCCCATCTACCCTACGTTTTGTCTGCTTGGCTTTCTCATCTCATATCTTCAAAAGGTATGGAGAGTTCTGTTGTCACAAAACCACTGTAAGGAAGAAAATGAACCGAAGCTCAGGGGAACGTCAAACGCTACTGGACTTTCAAGAAAGGAGCCAAAGAGATCAAATGGTTGAGGAGAAAATGCCGCCTATGGATTTCAGCTAATTGGTTAAATTTGTCTGGCTTTAGTAAGTATTAACAGTCCATTTTCAACATGATGCTCACAGCATCCATACGGCACACTGAAGCACAGCTTCTGCTAGAGCCTTGGGCTGGTCATCTGGTGTACCCTTGTGGTCAAGGTGTTTCTGAGTGCCTTTCAACCTGACATTTTCCATTTGCCCGTCCTTCATCAGAATTTGTTAGAAGCTGCCCAGGGAGCTCTTGGGCAGGAATGACGGATAATGATAACCCCTTTTGTCAAAAAGGATTACTATCACGCAGACTTTAACAACAACAACAAAACCAGACTCCCTAAACCCCATGCTTCTTGGCATTCTCTAAAATCTTTTTGAATCAGAGTTTTGGACTAAAAAGTCATAGGAAGAGGTAAATACTTGCTCGATTCCATTTTTTAAGTATCTCTGAACAAACCAAAAATTGAAGGAAGTGGGAAATACACTCAATTTTGTTTTGTTTCCTGATCATCAAACCCAGTTCCAAGAACTGCCCGCTCTAGCTTCCTAAATGTTCCAATTAACTTTTAGTTTAGTTTTGTTTTTTAAAGATTCATCCAATACGGAAAACTTGGAGAGGTTTATTTTTGGCCAACAACTCACAAAATCCTGAGCCAGCATGGTAGAGCCACATGGCCAGTGTCATAGCATCCCCCCCAAAAAAGTTATCTAAGGTGGTCTGATGAGACACGCTCAGATATAGGCTGATGTTTCGTCTTCAGCATGTTTGAGCCTGAAATATCAAATTAAACAGATTGTACTTTTTCTTTCAAAATTAATATCTTCTTTTGTTCATTATCAAAGTATCACAATGGTACAGCAGTTCATGTTTTAGAACAGGGTCAGTTTAAACCCTCACTTAGCCCTCTTTACTTAACAGGAATATTTGTGATAAACATTAAGCCAAGAATCCTGGCTTAATAAATCACAGTGTGAATGAGGTGTGAAAGGGGGCACAGCAACGTGTTTGTACCTGAATTGATGACAGAGTGTAAATAAACAAATGGAGGGATAGGCAGAGATGACTACCATATACCAGTGTTTTCCAACCTTGGGTCTCCAGATGTTCTTGGACTAAAACTCCCAGAAGACTCCACTAGCTGTGCTGGCAAGGGTTTCTGGGAGTTGTAGTCCAAGAACATCTGGGGACCTAAGGTTGGGAAGCACTGAATTATACACTATGAGATACCATCTCAGTCAACTATTGCTAACAACAGGGAAGAGGCAGCAAAGTTTTGCAAAGTTGCATACACCAGCAGGACTGCCCTGCTTCCCCTAAACCACCCTGCTACCTCAAGTGAATGGACCTAGAAAACATCTCCCCACCAGGTCAAAGTAAGGCTCCTCTGCGCATGGAGTTATATGTACACACACACACACAAATCAAGATTTGTGAACTAAGGTTGGTTCAAAGATGGCCTACAACAATGACTTGTTTGGGGACACTTAACTATAATCCAGTGCTGGCTGGATATCTCAGTGGTTTATGTAAATATAACTGCTGGCTAGATAGGTCAGGAAATTAGATATATGACTGTGGAGACAGAGGTCGGGAGTTCGATTCCCCACTGGGCCTCCTGGGAGAAAAGCCAGCCTGGGTGGCCTTGGGCAAGCTGCACAGTCCCAAGGTTGCCCCTAGAGGAAGGGAAGGGTAAAGCACTTCTCAGTATTCTCCTGAAAGGGGTCACCATAAGTCAGAATTAACTTGACAGCACATTATTATTTTAACTATAATACCAAGTGGAGAGGCTGCCAGAAGATCTCCCCTTCCAGGATTGTGTACACACTCATGTGAAGACAGGATGAGGAAAGCTTGAAACTTACAGCTCAATCACCAGGTGGTACATAAAGTATGCATTCCTTGCTTATTATTATGTGAACGTGGCAATTGTGGGACTTTGGGTGTATCAGCATCTCCATGGCTAATATCATACAATGATGTGATGATTAATGGGAGTAGAATAATGTTTTAATTTTAGTGGTCTAAATGAAGGTATCTCCTCTTCTACTTCTTCATGTTCATTGTCCTGAACAATACAAAGTCCAAATTGATGGAACACAGGCTGCTCCTACATACCAGGGCAGACTATTGGTCAGTCTCACCTGTAACATCCACTCCAACTGACAGCAGTTCGACAGTGTTTCAAGTAGCAGTTCTTCCTTGCCCTACCTGGCACAACGCTGGAGACTGAATCCAGAGCTACCTGAATGTCTTACACTGAGCTACGGGCATTCCTATGGGTTCACTAAAAACAAGGGTCAGGCATAGAACTGCTGGATAGCTCAGTGGTTTAGACATCTGGATGCAGAAGTGGGGAGTTTGATTCCCCACTGTGCCTCCCTGGACTGGGACCCTATATCCCATAGGGTCCAGCTCTGCAGTTCTAAGATTCTCAGAAAAGGGAGAGATACCTTAATTCCAGGAGAAAAACCTTGTGCTCTCCCAAGATGATGTAGTAGATAGAGGATAGGTGGGCAACTTGAGGTCCTTGAGATACTGTTGGACTGAACCTCCCACTAGCCCTCACCGACTATGAAGGCTAGGGCTAATAGGAACTGCAGTCAAACAACACGTTGGAGCAACAAGATGAATCCTATCTCCTGCGTGAGAGTTCTGAGTTAAAGCTGCACTGGAATACAGAACCAAGCTCAAATCCAGCCTCATCTAGTCAACATTATTGGACAAAAGAAAGATCTATGTACTCTAATTAAAGACTTTTTTTTTAATCAAGACTGTTAAAGTTCCATGATTTGAAAACTGCACTACATAGGAACAAGAAGTAGATGGAGTGGGCACTGATGAGCACAGAATTCAGCATCCTACTAACCTCAACCTTTGTCTTATAACCTTTACCCCACAAAGACTTACCTACTTGGAAGCAAGCCTTCACTGTACACAGTGAATAAATAGACTTTTTGCCAGCCTGCAAAAAGACTTTGCAGCAGATGGGCAGGACTTACTCAAGGGCATGACTAGGCAGAATTCCTAGTTGTCAAAAAGCCTTTGGCTACCGAAACAACCTAATGCAAATCCTTAAGAACGTACATATGTTTAAAAAAACTTTTTGTGGCTTTCTTTGCTGCCAAAATTCACCAGTCCTCCTTGTAAGCATTTACAGCCCAACTGAAAGCAACTCAAACATGGAAGAAGGTTCAAATCCATCCATGAATCTGGAAGTTGTTTAACTACACAACTATCAATGCATGCACAATAGAGGTGGTAAATGTATGCGAATCTGAGTGCATGTTCACATGCATACAGCAAGGCCCCTTAAAGAAGGCATGAGTTTGCACATCTAGATTAAAACTGTCATTTGGACATACATCTAATTTACTTTCAGCTCCTGATCTGTGTACAGAAGCCTGGTACTCGAGTGTTTAGACTTCTCTTTATAGAGTCATTCCTTGTTTTTGCCGTCCCTTTCCCGACTTTTAGAACTCAGAGGATGACACATAATGAAGAGCAGCATTCTCTCTTCCTTCCCCCAACCCATGAGAAAGCTTGTGAAACACAGCTCTGTTGTAAACCACTTGGGAAGTGGGGGGGGGGGGAGAACCCGATACTCTTCAGCTAAGCACAGCTGTTATTTTCCAATTAAAAGATCACAAGACCAAAATATTAATTTATCAGACAACAATGCTTGGTTCAAGCATCTCCAAACGACATCCTAGCACAGCATTCATGTGTTTTGTGCTGCTTTTATAAATATATCTAAGAGAAGCTGTCACGATTTCCTTGGCATCAGTAATTGAATGTGACAAAACAGTTTATTGTCCGCTCTTGATACGCAAACAACTCCCGTCCTGTACTCAGAAAAACTGTGCTCAAGAGATGTAATCAAGTGTAAAGGATTTTGTTTTTAAACGAGTGGGGGAAGAAACAATCCAAGATTTACTGACATTTCTCCAAACAATTTTTTCTATTCAAGCTCTGGAAAGTAGGACAATCATCTTTTGATATTAAAACAGGCAACTTTAAAAATACAGTGAAAACATACCAGCATATCTTCCCACACTTACAAATAGGGACATCAAAACATGCATGGTATTGATGTGGTTAATATACCAACACACATACCCTCATCAGGCACTATCTGTCAACACTGTTTATTTCCAGCCAGGGTTAAATAATGACCATGTTCGAAGAATGTCTCTGGGGAATTGTTTTCCCTTACATACTATTCACCTGTTTATTTCATAGCCACTTTTCAGTAGCTTTTGTTTTATTCCTAGTTTGCACAGCTGGTATTTATCAACTTCATTTCAGCCTGGCGTCCTTCAATTGGTTAAAGACCTTGCTGAATGCCCTTCTTAGCCCTATCCTGTGACTCTGGATACAGCATTATTCCACCTTCAAAAGTCTGGCTCAAACCACTTTTCAATTGCCTGAACTCCAAAAACCCCAGGAGCTGGTAAAAGTCAGAAGGAACCCCACATCTTCCAGACTTTGCAAAGAACGGGTTGAATCAAACTATTTGTAAGTTTGTCTGTAGCCTTGTTAAACCACTTTAAATGAAGATAGAAGCAGCAGACATGATGGGTGTTACCAGCCAGAGGAGAAGTTTCAGCGCTTCCCATCAAGAGGCACAGCTTACCTATTCCATCTTTGCATTCTTAGAAGATGGGGAGGGGAAATGTTTAGGGGGAAAATGATGGAAGAAATGGTGGGAACACACAGGAAGGTACATGGCAGACAGTGATGTCTAAACTCCATGTCTGAGGCACGGCAATTGTAGAATAAGAGACCAGTAGAGAAGCACTCAATGGCGACTCAAACACCAAAGAAAACTCCAATAATTAATGAACTGGAGAAACAGGAACATTATTATTATTATTATTATTATTATTATTATTATTATTATTATTATTATTATTATTATTATTAATAATAATAATAATAATAATAATAATAATAATAATAATAATAATAATATGCCACATGTCTCCCAACAGCAGCTCACAACGTTAAAAAATTCACACAATTTAAAAACACAGTAAGTTAAATATTAAAAGATAAATTAAACAATATATGATTTTAAAATTAAATTAAAAGATTAAAACACTAAGACATGGAAAAGATTAAAATTATTTGCTGAAATGGGGTTCAGGAATTCAGTTATAACTGTTAAAAGCCTGCCTGAAGAGATGGGTCTTTAGCTTTTTTCGGAAGGATAACAGGGAAAGGGCCCTCCTGATCTCCCGAGGGAGAGCGTTCCATAGCCTAGGAGCTGCCACAGAGAAGGCCCTCTCCCGTGTGTCCCCATCAGCTGTGCTTGTGCTGGCAATAGCACCGAGAGGAGGGTCTCCTCTGCTGATCTTAATCGCCAAGAAGGCACATATAGGGATATACGGTCCTTCCGGTAGCCTGGCCCCAAGCTGTATAGGGCTTTATAGGTAATGACCAGCACTTTGAATTGGGCCCGGAAACGGACTAGTAGCCAGTGCAGTTCTTGTAACAGGTGCATTATATGCTCCCTGTAGCTGGCCCCACTCACTAGTCTGGCTGCAGAGTTTTGCACCAGCTGAAGTTTCCAAACCGTCTTCAAAGGCAGCCCGACATAGAGCGTGTTACAGTAATCCAAACAAATGCCAAGGAAGAATAGGGAGTCACTCCAACACCATGTACCTGTTCTCAGTTCTTCTCAAAAATAGCTAAGAGGCACTTCCCCTGAAAGAACATGGATTTCATGCTTCTCTTAAGCGTTTGTTCTTTTTAAAAATGGTAAAGCTGGGTAGATAAGAAAGAGATCCATGGCCACCATGCAAATTAGCTTTACCTACACATAACAGCAATGCTTTCAATATGAATTGTAAACTCTCAAAGATCCAGAACTTCGCCATACTCAAAGGATACCTACTGAAATGGTAACTCCCATTTATTTCAATGAGTCTATTGTATTGGATAGTTTGGATGCAACCATTATCTCAAAACTTATTTTATTTTGGTTCACTTTCACACCTGTCTTCAGGATCCAGTCCTCTGAGACTCTATAGCAACCAAGGCTCCCAACCTTGGGTCCCAGGATGTTCTTGGACAAAAACTCTCAGAAGCCTTCACCACCAGCTGTGCTGGTCAGGATTTCTGTAGTTCAAAAATATCTGGGGACCCAAGGTTGAGAAATATTACCCGAAAGGAAGTCACAGGCTTCAGTTTACAAGAGCTGAGCAGGCCTGTTGGGGACGGGATCTTTTGGAGAGCGTTCATATATAGGTTTCCCATAAGTCAGAGGCGACTTAGCGGCATATGACAACTAACAGCAGTATAAAAGGGCATTTTAAACCATGTTGACAGAGAGGTTTCAAATTTGATGCCATTCTCTCATAGATGCCAAGTTATTTTTTTAAAAGAAAGCAATGGAAAAGTAACAAATGATGAAGCAGGTAATAATACTTTAGTGACAATTATATCTCTCTGTGTTATCCATGTGTGTGGTTTTTTTTACTAGTACAGGATGCTACCATGCACACTCACAACAGAATCCAGGTTTCATGGTGTTTGTATGAAATGAATGTAATGCTGTCAGGAAGCCAGATTCCATAATGAGCCTGGACTACTAGCACCCAAAGCAGAATGGTCACAAATGGGACGCCAGACTAAGAGGCAGCTACCCTCTTCAAGGCAGCTACTGGACAGCAGCAGTAGCAGAAGATGACACACTGACAGAGGAGACAATGGTGATAACAATCAAACTAACTTATGTTAGTACTGCGCAGAAGGTGGCAATGGCAAATCCCTGCTGAACCTTCCTTACCATGAAAACCATATGATGAGCCAGTCCAAACAAGAGATAGTGCTGGAAGAGGAGACTCCCAGGTTGGAGAAAACTCAGTCAGCTGCTGGAGAGGAACAAAAGACAAGTACAAATAGCTCTGTAGCTACTGATGCAACTAGACTAAAGGGATATCTTTGTAATACGTATGCAGAACATATCATATGGAAAGTCACACTAGATTGAGATGAAAGAGAAATGAAAAATGGTGGAAGAAACATCTATAATTTAATATATGCAGATGATACCATCTTACTGGCAGTAGGCAGCAATGATTTGAAACAATTTCTAGTGAAAGTGAAAGAAGTGCAAAAGCAGGACTGCAGTTGCACATTAAAACCAAAATCCTGACTACAAAAGAATTATACAACTTTAATATCAACAATGAAGAAATTGGAATAGAGATTTTTCAAACCGTGGTTCAATCAGCAATTCAAATGGATAATGCAGCCAAGAAATCAGAAGAAGACTGAGACTCGGAAGGGCAGCAATGAAGGAATTAGAAAAGGAATTAGATAAGGATGTATCACTAGAGACCAAGACAATCCACACTCTTATATCCCCAATCACTATGTATAGTATGGGATTGAAAGCTGGAAAGTAAAGAAAGCTGACAGGGAAAAGATTAGTTTGTCTGAAATGTAGTGCTGGAGGAGAGCTTCGCGGATACCCTTGACTACCAGAAAGACGAACAAGTGGGTCCTAGATCAAATTAAGCCTGAACTATAACTGGAGGCAAAAATGATGAAACTGAGACTGTTTGGGCACATCACGAGAAGGCAGGATTCTCTGGAAAAGACAATAATGCTAGGAAAGGTTGAAGGCAGTAGGAAAAGAGGAAGAGTTAATTTGAGATAGATTGATTACTTAAAGGAAGCCACAGACCTGAGTTTGCAAAAGCTAAGCAGGGCCCTCATAGACACAAACTCTCCATTCAACTGAAGATCCAAGTGGGCTCAGACACACGAAAGCTTCTGAAAAATAAAAACTAGTTAGGCTTAAAAATGATACAAGACTTCTGGCTTCTCTTTTCCTACAACATACTAACATGGCTACCGACTAGATTACTCTCTCAGGGTGTCATTTTCCCCTTTTTTTCCTGGGTTTTGCCTTGAAGTGTCACATGCCATTTCTGCGGACTGTGAAAAGCTAAAATGGAAAAATCAAATAACCTAGGAAACCAGTTAATTTTATAAAGTGACGTTACTAAAGATAATGTTACCAATATTTTCCACCATTAGGCTTAACTCCCCCAACCACCACGCAAAGGGTCTAATTATACTGGATTGCTAGACTAAGGGGTCAAGCCATAGACAGCCTCTTTGTATTTAACAATATATAACTGCAGACAACAGACGTACTAGACTGTTTTGTGAGAAAACACATATAAATAGGCCTTGCGTCTTTCCTGCATATTTGTCTCTGTGTGTTTTTTTTTTCTCAAAGTTACAATTAACCAAATTTTGTTACAAAAAAAACGATTTCAGAATTAAAAACAAAACAATAACAGACTCATTCTTAATAGGAAAAAAACAACAACAACAACAACCCACCACGTTCCAGACGGGCTTTCTCTCTCTCTAGGGGCATCATAGCCATTAATAAAAAATTCCGATTAATAACGGAAGAGCAGCTACTAATCCAAGTAAATGTTTGTGTTAATAATAAAAAAAGCTATTTTTTGCTGACCAGAAAGGATCAGCCTGGGCAATTAATTTTTAAAGGCTTATTTTTGATCTGAAATGTTCTGTGAAATGCATTCCCAGAAGGGGACTTTGAACAATGCTCTCTACAAAAGGGAATTACTGGTGGTTGTGGGTTCCCCCCTTTCTCTTTTCTTTACAAGGGGAAAGCTATATACATTCAGTTTAAACCTTCAAAATGTGCCTTGGCTTTAATAAGAACAGCCCACAGATTCCACTTTTAGGGTTATGATCATTCATAATTTTAGAAAATAACTGTAATAATCTTTAATTGCTACAGAGTCGCTCTTCTTTGGGGACATCTCTTCTGCTGTCGAGGGATGTCTAGAAGATCTCGCGGCTGCTTCCATGGAAAACTTTCTCTTTTTTTCCACATAAAGTGTCTTGAACCTCTTTTGTATAACACCAGAACAGGAGGGTGCCAAGGCGTTGGTTGCTATGGTGGCATCTCATAAATCATCAATTATTGTCTGTTATTATGAAGGTGACAGGCTCATAAAGGGATTTGCATTTTCGGCTAATTTTGAGGGATTTTTTTTTTCTCCTCCAGACATCATTTGCTTTGTAAAAGCAGCGTCATGACAACCGGAGGACACTTAAGCTCGTTATCGGGGCGTTCAGGCGTTCACTCGGACCCTGTCACTTTGGCATTTAACCATTCCGGGCCACTTTGCATTATTGAGTAGATTATCTTTACAGTTCATAAATATATTTCGAAACATGGGGAGCGCATAATAGGAAAAAGCCAGCCAAAGAAATGGAGGCCTTTCTGGTTGCCATGGCAACCTAAACTGATCAATTTCCTGTCACTGTTTTAAAAGACCCACTCTCCTGTGGCCGTAAACACTAATTACAAATGCAGTCCGTTTTCTCACATGTTCAGCTTACAGATTAAAGCGGTTCATGCCTAATTTATCATTTAACATGTCCTCCCACATTTGTAGAGCGGAGCAGAATGAATAATAACTTTACTTGTTTACAGCGTTTTCAACTTAATTTCACTAATTAGGTTTGCAGTCACAGGAATTTTCGATGTAACTGGCTCTGTAAAGGGACCGGGGAGGCTTTTGAAAAAAAGAAAAGAAAAGAAAGAAAAAAAACGAGAGCAGGTTTTTATATAAAGATTCAAAGTTTGCGCTCAAATAAACTCTACTTTTCGTGGCTTCGTAAGAAATAAAAGTCATAATTTCCCCCTTTCAACACAGCCCACCACCCTCCAAAGACTGTGGGAGGAGCAGTGTTGGTCTCCGTTTTTTGCAATCTCTTAAGTTTGAGGTTTTTGCTGGAAAGTTCGCACGCCTTCTAAAAAGTTCAAACTCTGTGCAATATTTTAAATACTTTTGAATGCCTTGGTTGCATGCTACAGGCAAGAGAGAGAGAGGTTGACCTTCTCAGATTTTATTTAAATTTCCTCCTCTGTCAGTGATCTTTTTCCTACAGTATTAAGTCATAATAAAATAATGCTTCCCTATAACTAAAGTTTAAAAAAGCCTGACTCACAATGCAAGCATATAGAGATAGAGACAGAGATATTGATGTCTGTCTTTCACTCAAACACACTAAGTATACTCAAACACACTATAGAAGCATTGGAAAAACGAATTTTGTGCTCACAATTTCCTGTCAGCCATTTACATTTTACATTATTTTGGCTTCCCTGGTGTGTCTCAACTGATTAGGTTTTTGGTTTTTTTGTTTTTCTTTCCTGGTTTTATGTCAATTTATTGATGCTTCTTAAAAGAGTCAAACTCAGAACCCACTATTGGGTTAATCATCAAGATACTCATTTTAGAACAAAAAATCATTATATTACTTTCTCTTTCTCCGGGGGAGGGGGGGACACACCCAAAATCCATCTTTTATTAACATTCTGCAGCGATTAACATGGTCCAAAAGAGGATGGAACAATTGCAGGGAGTGTTTGAAAAATTAAAAAAATAAAAGAACTAGAACATGGAGGGTGAGAAAGTTGGCTAAATATTCATCAACACACAAACCTTGCAGTGGATCTTTGTAGGAAATAATTCATTTTTTAAAAAAAAATCTATTGTGAATGAATGAATAAATGAATGAATTTTTTTATGTTTTGCTTTTTGAATGAATGAATTCACCTGATTTATTGTGTTGTGTTGGTTTATTGTCTTAATTTGTTATGCTGGTTTAGACATAGACAGAGTAGACGTTGTCTAGATGGGCGGGATATAAATTCAATAAATAAATAAATAAATATTGTCTTAGTATTGTACACTGCCCAGAGTGACTATTTGGCTAGATGGGTGGTCTGGATGTGTAATAAATAAATAAACAAATAAACAAATAAATAAATATTTCAACACAGAAAACGGTTCAGTCCTGCTCTTTCTGATGAAAGCAGAAAAAGAAAGAGAGCAACATTTGATTCCATTTCTGCTGCAGTGCACAGATGCCATAATTGTAATACAACGGAATCAGAAAAGGCAAAATAGCAGACAGAACTTGAGGCTCATTTTTCGGGGGACATCAGTCATGCCAGCTTAATTTCTGAAGGCTGCTGCCCCAAGCCACGGCGAGGAGGGGGAGGGGGAGAGCATGCGCTCCGTGGCAGCATTCGCACGGTGCGTCGCCACAAAGACCGCGGCTGCTCAACAGCTTCTGCCCTAAGCAGCTCCTCCCTGTCATCAGTTTTACAAAAGGGCCTCCTTCCCAGAACTCCTGTTAATCAACAAAAATTATACATCCAAAGAAAGTTAAAACCCTTTAGTGGGTCTCGGGGGACTCCACGAGAGCGAGCGGCGAAGCACTTCCAACTGCTCCACAGCCCCGGCAGCTGCAGCCTCAACACTCTGGGGGCTAGGAATTCAGTCCAACAGTCTGTGCTCACAGGTGCTCCGCGCTTTTTTCAAGCACCAGCTCAGTGACTTTATATCTGCATTACCGCCCAAGTCAAGGTTAAAGCTCCAGTGCCCTTATTTCAAAGGGAAATTTGGTCAGCATGAAGCAATGAAAACTAATCTGAGCACAGCCAGCCGTGGAGTGGGGAGTGCATCGCATGGTGGGGATGCAGAGAGCAAGAGACACACACATGCATGCGTGCACGCATACACACACACACGCAACCAGTGCAACAGCAACAACAAGAACCAAGGCTTGGATTTTTATTTATTTTTAATGGAGACCAAAGGGAAACCTGCCTCTTTTCTCTCTTTTTTAAGAGGGGAACATGTCACACAAAAAAAAATCTAAGACAGTAGAATCAGCCAACATAACAGAACTTCAGGTCTTCTGATGCTGCACATCCTCTTATCTTCCATCAGGGTTTTTTTCCATTTTCGATTTGTTTTGACCTCTACTTGGGGGCTGAGCGTGTATTATAATTTCCAGACTGCATTCACATGAACAAAAGCAAAACAGTACTAGCTCTCCAGCATTGGAACTGTCCAAAAAAAAAAAAAAAAATACACTCATCTCTTTCAGCATTCATTTAGCCTTTAGATATGGTAATATCATCTCTCTATCACAAAGACAAAGGCCACTCGGCGGCTTCCGCCCATTCTGATGGGCAGGTGATAGTCAGCAGAGATGCATGAGAACATCCCAGATTTCTCTTCTGCTTTACCCGTTACAGAGGAAGCAATCAAAGGAGAATGGTGGGAATGAAGAGGCATGATGGGAAGATATGATACCATCCTTGTTCTGCTTATGAATACCTCTGGAGTAAATGATCTTTTCAAAGCAGGGCTTTGGAAGATGTGGCCCCTTCAAGATGTTCTTGAAATTCAGTTTCTAGCTAGCTAGCCTGGCCCAAACACAGTCCAGGGAAACACTAACAATAATTCATTATAGTTCCAAGGTTCCCCAAGTAGTTAGTTACCATTACAGAATCCCACTGGTGTTTGTGTAACTTGCCATAGATAACTGATGAGGTTACAAGTTGTGTCTCAGCCACATGCCTGATCATGCACCCAGTTGAGCACCTGTGATGGGCATGGCACCTTGTCAATTAACTGCAAATTAGCTGGGCAAGTCACGTAAATCTCGTGCAAGTGCCAACAAGATTCCAGCTGTAATTTTTGAAGTCCCTCTTTCCTTTTCCCAGACATAACTAAAATAGTTACTTTTTGATTCTGATTGCAGCCGCATGAGCATTCATAACTATGAAAGTAACTTAAACTTGCAGTTATACCACACAAGGAGAGAAATTATCCCTTGTTACACTGCAGTCCTAATGTAAAAAAGAACCAGTTAGAAATAATTCACAATAGATACCTACTACTTCTAGGCTCTGTAGGAATAACAGTTCAACAACATCGGATGTCAAAAGTCTCGTATGATTGCTGTATTGTTTGTGAGAATCAGTCATATACATGCACTGAATCATGTAGTCAACTATCTGGGTTCCCCAAGGACCATTAATTCTGATGAAAGTACCTCCTACACCATCCAGCAAATCAACATGGTGGCTGCCAACTTTACCATGTACAAAAAGGCTTTCAGAAGCAAAGCCACAAATATATACCCCATAATTGTAAGTCCTGTAAGATGTCCCAAGATGTATGAGTAGCACTGATGGTAATAAAAACAGCCATTAACAGCTTGGAAGATTTCTGAGGAAGTACTTGGAAGTAACCTGTCATAAGAACACAAACTTCATCTTCACGCCCCCACAAGGTAAGAATAAATACCTCTGGAGCTGTCAACCAATTAAGAATGTTGGCTGAATATCTGCCATTCCGTCAGTTACTTGCCTACTTGAAATACTAAAAAAAATTGTGAGAGAATTTTCAATTTAATAAACATGGAAGTTAAATGTCCCAGTTAGAAGGCAAGTCTTTTTCCTCATCTCTCTTTCATTTCCTGCATCTCTTACGTGCTCAATATACCTTCAATTTTTTTTTAATAGGCTCTTAATTCTCAGACACACCAATTAATGTTTGCCCCCTCTAACTGCTGATTTCTGTCAAATTTAAGCACACAGCTATGTACAGGATTGCAGACTAAAGCTTTAGTTGATTAATCCATAGAGTAAAATGATTAAAGCAGGGAGCACGACCCATAATTATGGCACAACTAATTTTATATGGCTGAACTGTTGTGGTACTCAGAAAAAGCACTTCTGGAAAGTCTGAAATATTCTCCCAAAAACTCAATGCTAATTCAACACTTCCTTCATTGTTTTGCTAGATTTCACTGCTCCTTTTGTCTAACAAGTTTGAACGTGACTCCTGTTTTTCTTAGTCGTTACACATACCTGGTGAAATCCCAATATGAGTTGTAAATAGAGCACCCCTGTTGCATCAATGGGACTTCCTTGTGTGTTGCATTAGCAAGTCTTGTTCATTCAATAGACCTACTCTACTGGAAAGAACAACTGGTTCTAGTCCATTGCCTTTAGATCTAACAGGGAACTGGAATACTCAAGCAACAGCAACAGCAAAAAAGGACTAGGATTTCTTTCACCCAATTCCTGAAAGTTATTCTCACTTTGAAAGAGGAGGGGGGAAAGACAGGAACTAGCATGTACTTTCTTCAGGTTATTAAACCAAACATGCAGAACATTACATTATTATGCTACACATGGCTAAGGAATTTTAGTATTCACAGGATTATGGTAATTAAGTCTTCCTTCACTTTAGGTGATGTGACACTTGCTTGACTATAATGTCACTCCACTTAAAGGCTGTGTAAACAACATTATCTTAGTCACTCTGCATTACGTTTCCAACTGCGCCAAAATTACAAGGTCAGAGTGGACAAGAATACAGGTAATCCCAAGAAAACATCATGTAAATGACTAGCTCAAGGGGTTCAAGCTGGGCCCTTAAATGCAGTAAACGGCTTACATACTGCACCAATACTTGGGCATTTTGTTGCGGGAAAAGAAGGATCAAAAGCACCTTGCTTAATATTGTTAGAGCTTACGACAGATGAAAGAAATTCATTATTGGAGGGGATCCATGGTCAGAAAATAAGAAGCCTTTTCTGGCAACAGGGTCACTTCTCGAAACACATGCCAGGAGAAGAAAGACACACCACGTCTGCTCCAGTGACACAAAGATACCAATTAATTTTCATATTATGAAAAGGGAAACAGGAGGGCTAAATAATTCATCCTTTCTTTCGCAGGGCAAGGTATCAGATGGAGGCCATCCTACTGCCACCTGCAAAACCGCACATGAGAGCAAGAGACACAGAAGGAGGCGCAGAGTGATCCAGGTAAGTGGATAATAGGCAAAATCATCAGGAAGTTTCTATCCAGAGTTTGGAAGCAGAGAGTTAAAATAATGGCCAAAATCCTCTTGGGCAATCACAGGAAAGGAACAGAAACCGCGTAACTCACAGCACCCAACCACGGCTAACTGAGGATTCCCATCATGGATTCCTCATTGTATGTCGGGTGGCTTGGAGCATGGTCAGGAATTCAAGGAAGGGATCATTAATTTGTGGGCAATTGCCACTGCAAGCTACGTCACTTCGCATCTACCAACATTTACACTAGAGGATTGGGGCCCATGAACTCCTTGTAATTTCTTTGGGTATGGGTGCAGCCGCTAAGGCCTAACTAAGTCCCCCAAACAATTGTAACATAATGAGGGATAATTCTGCATTCTCCACTGCAGTGCAACTGCAGTTGGTTTACGTTCATTTTGTAGTTACAGTGTGGCCTCATTACTTGGGGGTACTTTTGAATTACAAGTCTGTGTTGTTGTTTTTTACCTAAAGGTAACTATCTGTATCATGTTACAAAAACAAGTTTAAAAGCATTCTTTTTTCTTAAAGTTTGCAACTATTACCTATTTATTTATTTATTTATTCATTTCTTAGTTACATTTATACAGTATCCCGCCTTTCCTCCAGTGAGCTGAAAGCAGCAATCACAGCTCTCCTCCTGCCCACTTTATTCTCACTATAACTCTTTGAGGTATATCAGCTTGAGGGTGAAAGTGACCCAAAGTCAACCAGTGAGCTTCATGGTTCTGTAGGGGATTGGACCTCAAGCGTTCAAGTCTCAGTGCAATGCCTTGACCACTGCACTGCACTAGGACTGGCTCTATAACAGCAGTTAACTACTTTGGGGGCTTGGGAAGTGTAACAAATCACGAGGCAGAGGGGTGCCATGCCACTCTCTTGCAGCAAAGTCGAGAGTTTCGTGGCACTTTGAAGACTACACTTCACCCATTAATTCCACAGGTTTGAGCAGCACAGTTCTGGTTGTGCACATTTTTCCCATCAGTCAATCAATATTAAATTAATACTGTGCTGCTATTCATCTACAGGATGTGGCCTGAGAAAGGTGGGGTCTCAGACTTAACCATGGCCCCCGTTGTTAGTGGTAGTGGCCCCTGGTTCAACAGCAGAGGCCCAGAAGGTCTCCTGATTATGGTGGCGGCCAAGGAGGGTGCTGGGGCATGCCAGGTCAGGAAAGGTTGCAGTAATACTTACAGTTAATAAAGTAAACTAATCTCTCTCTCTCTCTCTCTCTCTCTCTCTCTCTCTCTCTCTCTCTCTCTCTCTCTCTGTGTGTGTGTGTGTGTGTGTGTGTGAGAGAGAGAGAGAGAGAGAGAGAAATCAACTATGTATGTATCTATGTTTTTGGTGGCATAAGAGTTATGCACGGATTTTGAACTACATGGGGGTCTGGCGCCCCTAACCCCAGCATTGTTGAAGGGAGAAATATAACATGGTTTATTCGGCAGAACCTTTGTGTAGCACTGCCTACTTCGTAATGCATCTGATGGAAGTGGGTGAAATAAAACTTATGCAAAATAAAACCTGTTCCTCTGTAAGATGCCAGAAGATTCTGTCATTATTGCAATAAATTGCTGTTCAAAATTAACTTTTCAAGCTGCAGTTTGGTCACAGCACCTGATGGCAAGGAACCAATGCCAAAACACTGAATGAAACACAGGACTTTAAGGAAGCGAAGGCTGTGGGGCATGAACCTAACCGGCTTCTTTCATATTAAGATATTAATTCTAATAAGGCTATCTATCTTTGGGGCATATCATTTCCTCCATCATCCCACATAGACAATGGAGAGAAACCTGATCCACACCTAGAGGGTGGGGGAGTAACAAGACTACTGGCAAACAATCAACATTTCCATCATAATGTTAATCTTCTATATGCCAAGGTTTTATTTTAAAAAAAGGTGACATAAAAGACAAGTGAACTACTCGGACAGAAACATCTACAGTTGAAAAACCCATACGTACATGGTTAAAGTTATTCAAGCTTTTGTTGTTGTTGTTTAGTTGGTTGAATCGCAGTGGCACCATAATCCAACAGACCCATTTCCATGTGGATAATATAATCTACTTCCAACACTGCTAATTTAAGATGATGGCAAACAGAACTGCACCAGAACTGACTGCTTCTTCATTTTGTCCAAATAATATTTTAGGATGGATTAACTAGTTAGGCCTCATCTAGAGTACTGTGTCCAGTTCTGGACACCACACTTTAAAAAGAATGCCAACAAACTGGAGCAAAGGAGGGCAGCAGGGATGATCAGGGGGCTGGAAAGCAAGACCTAGGAGGAAAGACTGAAAGAACTGGGCAGGTTTAGCCTTGAGAAAAGACAACTGAAGGGAGATTTGATAGCACTTTTCAAATACTTGAAAGATAGCCATACAGAGGAGGGGCAGGATACGTTCTCGATCATCCCAGAGTGCAAGACACATAATAATGGGCTCAAGTTACAAGAAGCCAGATTTCAGTTGAATATCGGGAAAAACTTCTGAACTGTTAGAGCAGTACAGCAATGGAACCCATCACCTGGAGAGATGGTGAGCACTCCAAAGCTGGAGGCATTCAAGAGAAAATTGGACCACCCTCTGTCAGATCTACTTTGATTTGGATTCCTGCCTTAACCCTCCAAAACACCCAGGTTACAAAATTGCAAGCAGACAGCTGGCCACTTCTGTTGTCATATCCTCACGCTTTGGGTGATCATGAAGAGTCATGACATTTAGAGTGGTATTAGACTCATAAAACAGTGCAGATACACCTACAGAGTTGGGATATACCTTGAAGGTTGTCTATTCCAACGCCACGCTCTATGCAGTATCTATAGGACAGAACGGAACAGCGATGGCCCTAATAACACAGCATCTTCTATTTGTTTGTTATTTAATTTATTTCAGGTTGCAAAACCCCGACCCTCTCTGATCTGATGCTCTAGAGATCAGTGGTTTCCAACCTCGGGTCCCCAGATGTTCTTGGACTACAACTACCAGCACAGCTAGTGGTGAAGGCTTCTAGGACTTTTAGTCCAAGAACACCTGTGGACCCAAGGTTGGGAACACTGCTCTAGATGTACAGGTCTACTACAGCTCCCACCATCCACAGTCAGCATGACAGAGGATGATAGGAATTTTACACTAGCATGCCTGGATGGTGTATGGTTGCATAAGGCTGCTTATACATGCTTAACTAGTAGTAGGGCTGGTCTTATTCATTGGGTTATAATTCCAGGTATATTCACAAAGGATTCAGCTGTAAATTTATGGAACACACCATCAAACTCTAGGTGGGGCTTGAAAAGCTTTGAACGGGTATTTTCCCAACACTTGCACCAACTTCCCACTCCACTGTCCTGAGCAGCAAAGGCCGGCAGCTCATTCTAAAAAACATCTGATGAAAAAGACAACTAGACAACTCAAGAAACATTGTGGCTTCAGAAAGATGTTGTTGAAACTCTTTGGAATCACAGGAGCCCTGGCCAGGCCTTCTCATTCCCACCTACTGAACTGAGCTCCAAATTCAATCTGAGCTTCCTCACCCACCAGTCCACAACTGCCTAAGTATGTTTTCTTTTAGAAGCTGGGATTTTCCGAGAGAGATTGGAATTTAATTGTTTCCTTTCTAGACAAACATGCTGCTGGATTGATGCTGATGGAAAGGCCAGTCGGAGGTAAGGAAGACGACCGTACAGTAGGGATTACATATCAAGGTCCAGGGCAGGACAGGCAAACAAGTGGAGGTCTCCGATTGCTGGAAAAAAGACACTTATAAAATAAATCTGAGATAACAAGCTTTCGTTTTATGTGTCTCAGAGTCCAGATCAGATGTTTGACCCAACTTCTGTTATGCTAACTTCTACGGTTACTTTCTTATTAAGAAATGCTTCTGATAATATCGTTGGGCTCTCATCCCCATGCATCTGGAATGCAGTAGAAAGGGGAAGGTGATTAAGAGATAGATGCTGTGTATGTCATGGATGCACCTTGTATAGTCAATTAGAAAGAAGGGATTTTTAACAATTGAACCCAGAAACAGCTCAGGCAGCAATGTTCAATGAAGCTCAAGCGTAATATGACAGCTACCTCTTTCATCCTCTGTGCAGGAGACAAAAGGCCAATATAGTGATGCACACTCTGACATTTTTATTATGTTTACCTCCTATCTTTTTTCCATACAGCTCAAGATGGTTCGTTCCATCTTGGCACTGGTTAGGCCTCTTCTTGAGTATTGTGTCCAGTTCTCAACACCACACTTTAAGAAGGATGCCAAGAAACTGGAGCAAGTTCAGAGGAGGGCAACAAGGATGATCAGGGGGCTGGAAACCAAGCCCTAGGAGGAAAGATTGAAGGAATTGGGCATGTTTAGCCCTGAGAAAAGAAGACTGAGAGGAGATATGACAGTACTTTTCAAATATTTGAAAGATTGTCACACAGAGGATTGATCTGTTCTCAATCATCCCAGAGTGCAGGACACGTAATAATGGGCTCAAGTTACAAGAAGCCAGATTTCGGTTGAATGTGAAGAAAAATGTTTAAACTGTTAGAGCAGTAAGACAATGGAACCAGTTACCTGGCCATGGAAACTCACTAGGGTGTGGAACTGGTAAAACCACTCCTTAAACATCTCACTTACCTTGAAAACCCTATTAGGGTCACAAGACGTCTTTGTTTGTTGCAAGACAAACCCATTGTTCCGTTTTACTGACTTGGCCATATGCGATAATCACTGAGAGGTCAAAGAGAACAGAACTTCCTGTTTCTTTGGAGGATGATTCTTTGCTGGCCTCAGTTCTTACAATGGGAACGAGCAGGAGATAAAACTGACTAACAAACAATCAAAGCAGAATCATCATCCCTGGACTTTCTATGACAGGCAGGAAATGTACAGCATGGATCTGTTTATCCCTTCTTTTTCAAGACATCATTTAAGTACCTGACTGCTCCCTTTGCAAAATGCAAGCTTCCCTTGTGCTCTTTTAAATGGATCCCTTTGATCTACTGCACCGCACACAGATGCACCAGCAACATTTCCTCATAGGAGGCCTAGCAAAACTACTTCATATCTGATGACAAAGTTTTCATACAAGTCAGCAAGCAACAAACACACTGGAAGCGAAAGAGAAAGACCAAAATATGTCATTCTGACAAATCTTCTGCTCAAAAAATTAAAGGAGGACAAAATACAAGCACTGTCTTTTGATTGTGTATGTGCCTCCGAAGGGCCCCCAGCAAGTCCTGTCTGATCTGTTCCTCAGTCTTCCTTTTCCCAAAAAGAGAATTCTTTAGAAGGAATTGGAGGGGGGGGGGGGACCCTGTTGGCTTCCCTAGAACGGATTGTATACTAGAGGTCAAAAGAGATGCTATCAACTTGATCTAAGACGGGCTGAAGTCTGGACACTGCTCATCACAATGTTCCTTCTCATGATAGTACACTTCTCATTTCAACAACACTGGAGTTAGGGATGCCAGACCTCCATGCAGTTCAAAATCCATGTATAACTCTGATCCCCCCCCCCCCCCGCAAACATAATTACAAAGCATAAACAGTTGGTTAACCCACACAAACACACACAGAGAGAAAACACTTCTCTCTATCAAGATTCTCTCCATAGCATTGATAATCCTTTCCATATAGTACAATGTGAAATGGGTCTTAAAGGTCCTTCTGATCTTGTGATCTAGAGGCTGAATTACAGATGTTGTGTTTGAGGGCAAGTGGACCACTTTGACACTTCCTGTGTCGCACCCATGCGCCTGGTTCTGGGTGGCTAGAGACACCGTACTTACTTACTTACTTACTTACTTACTTACTTACTAATTTGAAAAAATCCATGTATAACCAAAACTGTGCTGCTCAGATCCATGAAATTCAAGGGAGAAGTATACAGAACTCTGAAGACCAGCAGATTGGTCCTGTACAAGGCTAATTCCTTATACAGGATTTAAAAGCTCTTGCATGTTCAGCTCTTGGAATCCTCTGTAGAAGCTGAGAACCAGACGTGAAATCATGAATTGCCACTGCCAGTCAGTATTGTGCTGGAAGAACGTGGTATATGGCAGCTTCCTACATCATTAACGCTAGTTTCCAACAGGCTGACCTAACTAAATGGCTTTGTTTGTTTTTCCTGGCTTCCTAACTGGCTGCCATGATTTCTACTGGTGGAGTCAGATCATTTTAAAGTATTTATTGTATTTACATTTACATGGTTTTCCAGCTGGGTAGGAAGTTCAAAGCAGATTGCAATCTGAAAACTATTACGGCAGACTTTGTTTTTGTTTTGTTTTGTTTTTAAAGGTCATGTCAACCACACCTCAATCAACAAACAATATAATGCCTCATCGGCCATCTCAGCTTGTCAACTGAAATGAGATTCTTCTGCACCCCAAAAGCACTCGAAGTAGAGCATCCAGATCAAATGTGATGGTACAGATAACATATTGTTAGACGCCAATAACAAGTCCACCTCTCTTAATGTCTCAGCAATTCAGATATGCAGATGAAACCTGTCTTTACTTATCGATGACCAATCACCTAACAAACCAATCTAATTTGCAAGGTGAGACAGCCCACACTATGACAATCAGACACTTTTCAAGCACTTGTGAATGTCTGCTTCTAACAACGCGCTCTCCACAACATCCAGTGTGACCCTTAGGCACCGTACTCTGTATACTTACGTAAGAGCTTTCAAGTTGAGTCCATTATTAACTCTATCTCTATAACGGTGCACATACTGTAGTACCTACAGCCCAAAACACAGCTTTTCAGTCCAGGCATGGCCGTGTGATTTGAGAAACCAATAGGAACTTTGTTGTTCTGTTGTATTCAGTCTACTGATCTTCTGCTCTGGCTTATTTGAGCCTCATCTACAGTGTCTCAGAATTAAACCCCAATTGCAGCCCACCAAGAATGGCCCTATATCTTACCTTATAGAGGACAGTCCTCTGTCTGAATGCATTCTTAATGTGAAGGTCTATCTAGGGAAAAGAATCATAAGAAAACACAAGCAAAGGGGTCCTAAAACCACCTATGTGAAGATGTCTTAGTTGTCTAAATGAAGTTACACTAAGCATCCAGACATTAGACTAAGCACACACACAAAATGTGTGCTGAGAATTTCCCCTTCATTTCTACTTCTATTCAAATTGCACTCTCTCTATTTCAATTTGCATCCATATTCCTAAATTAGCACATACCAGTTTAACACAAATCTCATTGTCCTTCTTTCGCTGGTGCGTTGGGATAGTACGAAGCCTGACACAAACATCCTATCAGTTGGGATGATAGCCCTCAGACATCATCCACATCTTTGAATTGCACCGCTGGAAGAGACTCTATGGATCATCGAGTCCACCACAGTGGGGAACCAAACTCCCAACCGTCGTAGCTCATGATAAACATAGCTCTTTTAGGGAGCTAAAGGTCCGAAACAGCTCTTTGGAAGGTCCCCAGAAATGAACAGAGAACCAATGGAGATTGTTAAGCATCAGTGAAATACCAATGAATCTCCTTGAGCTAATAGCTGGATAGTCATACTAAGATCCATATCTGAACTTGTGGACCATGACACAAAAGAAAACAAAACAAAGCCACAAGACTCTGGAAGTATAATGGGCAGGTAGGACCTTCAAAAAAAACCTTTCGTGGTCAAGGTTCTGATCCCAGCTACATCTCCTCTTCCAGGACACTCCGTTCTAGATTCCATTCGGGGAAACACAGAAAGGTACTTCACACTGGGTACTGATACGGAAAGATACTGGCTCTCTCTCTGGCTCTCCGAAGTTTGAAGCATGATTCTTTCCGTGCACTAACTGGAGATCTTTGGAGGTCCCCAGTCTCAATACTAAGCTGATCTGATCCTGCTTAAGTTCCAAAAACAGCTGAGCTATGCTGTGCTTAATAATAATCATAATCATGTGCCATCAGGTCGATTCTGACTTATGGAAACCCTTTCCAGGGTTTTCCAGGTAGAGAGTACTCAAACGTGGTTTACCATTCCCTTCTTCTGGGGGTATCCTGGGATTGTGCAGCTTGCCCAAGGCTACACAGGTTGGCTCTTCTCGCAGGAGGCACAGTGGGGAATCAAACTCCCAACCTCTGGCTCTACAACCAGATATCTAAACCACCAAGCTATCCAGCCAGCTGTGCTAAGTGTGGTAAAATAGTGCACACCCTACCCGGTTTTCATCCCCTCCATCCAACCAACCCCCTCTCTGAAGCATTTTTACTCATATTAGGGTTTGCTTTCGTAACCATTTTTGGTACTTCTACAACTCTGGAGTTCCCTGGTACCAGGTATCTCCTTCTTGGAAAGGGATTGGTGGCCACATCTATGGATGACAAGTTTATTATTAGCATTTATGATTTACATGCCTCCTTCCTACAGAACTTAATCGGCAAAGCCATAATGCTGCCTTTTTCCTTAATGAAAGCTGAGAGTCCCAGAAGTCTTCTGAAAGGCCTCAGGGCTCCACAGAAGTGTGGCACACCCACCCCACTGAATTATTACATTATCTCCCAATGCCTTGCTGAGGAACATTCACACTTGTTTTCCCTTTTCAGGCCAGCTTGCGCTAATTGTTTTAATTATTCCACATTCTTCTCGCTTTTCTCATCAAGAGGGATGACACTCAATTCTGCTGCTCTTTTGTGTGACATGGCAGGATGGACTGGAAAAGGGAAAAACTCTCAGATGCCCCTTTGAATTAGATCCACCCACTCTTGCCTCTTACCCAAGTGGCATTCACAGCTCTTGCAAAAAAATTATCTTTGCTGTGTGAAAGGGAGAGCTGACATGATTTCTCGACACCACCACCCCCCAGCTCTCTCGGTCTCTCTTTTCAAGGCGGCCGCTTTCAAAGAAGTAGCCATGTTAGTCTACGCAGGCATTATCAAAAAAGAACACCAACAACAGAAAACAAAATAGGACCGAGAGAGAGAGAGAGAGAGAGAGAGAGAAAACAAAAACATTGTGACGCCTTAAAGATGGTCGTATTTCAATGTGAGCTTTCTTTGATACACCCACTTCTTCAGGCATTTTAGAGTGAAAAAAGGAGTAGGACATCCCTATCCACAGGATCAGTATCCGTCGGTTCAGTTATCCGCGGCCTGAAAATACTAAATAAAAAACCCCAGAAATATATATTTATATATATATCTAGGGTGTATTTACCAGAACTGGCTACTAAAGGGAGCCAGAGACCATGCAATGCATAGCGTTCGATACTTCTGCGTTTTTCAGCATCCACGGGGGTGGGGTGGGGGGTGGGAGGCTTGAAACCAATCGATACCCTGCAGATACCGTGGTCCTACTGTAAAACCACAGGTAATAAACAAGGTTGGGTGCAGGAAATAGACCAAGTGACAATAGCATTGTTAATTTTCGTGATTGTTTTTATTTGGCTTTGATTTGCCGGATGCCTTTTCAAGGGCGACTGTACTTCATCCAGTAAAGTTCCTTTTACATTTTTCAACTTATAAATGGTAGTTAAGTCTAAGAAAGGAGTCCCTGTCACTAAAGAACTTTCCTCAAGCAAGGAAGTCTACCTGAGCGTCTACGTCTATTCTGTTTCCTGTTCCTCAGTCTTAACTCACTGTATGAGTTGAACTACTAATCTGTTCTTAGTTACCCTGAGTTTAGAAACTTTTACAGAGGTAATATGTTAGAGAGAGACTTTCTCCAAAGTTATCATCTGCCCTCACAGTGGCTATTTTTCATGCTAGCTCTGCTTTCTTAATTTTAAAAAGCACGTAAAACAGTTACTTTTTCTTTAAAAAGATACAAACCAGACCCATTCTGCCAGATAGCCCAAACTGACCTAAATAATGGGGCCACACTCTTAACTACAAAAAGAAGTTCTTCAGAACAGCTACATTTATAACACAAAGCAAATAAAGCTATTTTTGTTGCGTTACAAACACAATCCCTGAGGTGATTCTGGAGCCCCCATTTTGAAATTTTCTTTACTCAAAGAAATCTGGCCCACACATCTGGCCACAGATTTTGAAATGCTTATGTCTGTTTTGCACCACTTCCAAATTCGTACCAGCCTGATGAAGACTCATGTGGAGTCGAAAGCTAGCATCAACGTGTGAGATTTCAGCAGTCTAATATGGAATCAACCACTCTTGTCTTGCCATCATAACATAACTTATCTAATGAAACCCCTTTCTAGAGCAAAAGGTGTTTTATTACACTAGATCCCCCTGTATTTGTGGGATTGGTTCTAAAGTTTCACTTATCCAGAGGTTACTGCAGCCCTATATAAAAGACACAAGACTGTTCATTTGTCCCTGTCAGGAATTTATGCTTTAAAGCTGCAACTGTTATTTTAATGGAACTACTTTATTTCCTTAATAAAAACAATTATTCTTCAATAAAGGGCTTGTCTCTTGAACAGCAGGACTGCACCTAAATCCAGTGGAGATTGGAAAGGTCACTAATGGCTACTAGAACTAAGAGGTCCTACCTAGCCAGTCTGTTGTGCTGTCTAAGGAAGCACACTCAGTCAATGGTTTATTGCCTTGTAAGCAGGCAAGAGGCTCTATTTCAGGTCGAGCTTGTCCATAGGGCAAGGACTACCCACCTCTGAGGTTAAAGGACCTACGTCAGGTAAGAAAAGTGGTGGTCGCTTGCGCCTACAGTGACTCCTCGCCCGAGACACATTCTCTTTAGGGAGAAGTGATTCTGACAGTCCCACCCCCTTGTATGCTGTATATAGGGTTCCCTTACATCTACAGTTTCACGCCTCCACAGTAGATCATGGAACTGATTCCCCGTGGACACGGGGGCCCTACCTTACAAGCAAATCATTGTTTGTGATCAGTTGCCCCCATGTTTTGTATCACCATGGCTTCCAGTTCCTGGCTTCTGACTCCCTGAGGCCTGTAGCCCACTGCTGACGCAAACTCGGGAGTCATTCTGGTAGGGGCGTGACGAAGCGTGTCCCTATTTTAATCTGTGAAAAGGTTGAGGATGTGCCAATACCCACTTCATAGCTGTACTTGTTATGCGTCATCCTGACACATGGTTTATCTCCTTTTATAGATCTTCACCCTCTTCGGCAAGAGGTTTATGAAAAATGGCAACCACTGCAAACGTCCAGTTCCCTGTCAGTGCCACATTCAATTCCAGAAGGCAAAATGCACAAAAGCTGTATACCTCAGTTTTTAAAGAAAGGAAAGGAAAGGAAAGGGGGAAAAAGAAAATGAGATGAGCTCCATACATCAATTTTTAAGGACATTTCAGTCACTTAGCTCAGTCTTCATTAAAAAGCCCATAAAATGGGCACTGAAGAACAAAAGGGCATAAGAAGAGCCCTGCTGGATCAGGCCAAGGGCCCATCTCGTCCAGCTTCCTGTCTCTCACGGTGGCCCCACCACATGCCTCTGGGAGCACACGAGACCACGGGATCCCTGTCTCCTGATCCCCCTCCCCTGCATCTGGCATTTTCAGATACCTTCCTTTGAAGCCTGGAGATTATACATCCCCATCATGGCTTGTCACCTGCGATGGACATTTCCTCCAGGAATCTGTCCCATCCCCTTTTCAAGGCATCTAGGCCAGCAGTGACCTTCTTAACTGAGCCTCAGCAAAACTATCCAGGTGGTAGCCCTACATTTACAAAGACAAGGTTATCATGAAGGCATTTTGTCCCACCACTTTGAAAATAAATAAAATAACTCCCACAGAAGGGTAACTTAAAAGATCTTTTCCCTTCCCTCACCCAAAAAATCTTGGCAGATAACCAGATGGATAAAAGTACCGGCAAGCTGTTCTTTCATTTCTTAAAAAGTGGTTTAGATTTATAGTTGCTATTTCCCCACCCCCACCCCCACCCCGCCGCCGTTCCTTAACGTTTTGCATTCAAGTGGATTTTCAGAACCAAAGGAAGTGTTTGAACCATGAACTCAAAACTTGCACAGAAAACTGTGCACGGAAAACTGCAGTACAGCTCACAATGACTGTCCCGCTGCTTGGTCCCAAGGAGAAAACAAGAGCAATCTTCGTGAGCACCACCGGCCCTGCCTCCTGAGAGCCCGGCAGCCAGTGGGGGGTCCCCAAACAACAACCCCATGAGTTCCAGGGTGGAGTTCTGAATCCCAAAAGCTTTTATTGATTTCACAGAACTTGCCTCCACGATGGGTTCACCCTTACACAGCTTCCCATGGGGTTGAGTTTCCAGTATTAACCCCACCCACCCCCAGTGTTGTGTGTTTAAGTGGGGCCCCAGTTGACTTCACTGGGGTCCCCAACAGTCCTGGACCCGAAATGCGGGAGGTGAGGATACCTGGACAGCGAGGAGAGTCAGGTGAGGGAGACCAGGCACCCTCAAGCTGCTCCTCCTGGAGTCTCTACTGCCACTCCCGTTGGCGCTTGCACCTCCAGCACCAGGTTTGGGGTGGGGTGGGCACAGTGGAAATTTGTCCAGCAGTGAGGATGCCAAGGCCGAAGTGGCGTGGAGCTCATGAAGGGCAGCAACGATGGATCCCTGGGTCGCTGGTGCCTTCCAGAGCCAAAGAGGCTGGGGGGGGGGGGGGAAGGAGGGTGCTCTAGGGGTTCTCCAACCAGTCTGTATCCTCCCCCCTAGAGGCACAGACGATGGCATCTCACTCCTTCACTGCCTCTACCTACAAGGTCTCCTCCTCCTCTTCCTCTGTGGAAGGCCCTGAGTTCTCCGGCTCTAGCCCTCTTCTACCTGCCAAGGCTTCCCCCTCCAGGTGCCCATCACCCAGCCACTTCCCTTCTGCCAGCTGTTGCAGCGCCTCTCTGCCTGCCAGGGGTCCAGGGGACTCGCTTTTCCCAGGCTCCCCTGCGGCTACAGGGTGAGGGCAGACAGCTCACCGTGGCGCCTGAGGCGCCCCCTCACAATCTCATATCACCACCATATGGGCATGAAGATAGGATACTGAGAGCACATCAAAGATTCATAGCGATTTCTCACAAACTTTCCAACTGCACCTTTAGAAACCATGCCAGGGATGGCGGTTCAGCAAACATGACTCTGATCTGAACTGATGTCCACATTGAGATGCCATGGTTTTCATCAGCCAGCAACCCAGAGCCGGAAAAGAGTTTGACTTGAAAAGAGCTTGTAAACTTGGATTTCTACAGTTGGTACAACGTCTAAATGGAAAAGCCAGAATTAAGAACGCCTGTGGCTGCTACGCCAGGAATATGGAAGTAAAACTTTGGAAGCTGAAGGCTGGAAGACCGGTCTTATGCAGACATGAACGAACGAACGAACGAACGAACGAACACACACACACACACACACACACACACACACACACACACACTCTCTCTCTCTCTCTCTCTCTCTCTCTCTCTCTCTAAAGGGGGGACTATAAAAGATAAGAATTTTTTAAGGCAAACAAATATAAAGATCTCAAAGGAAAAATACAGATAGCTTTCATCTTATTAAGAAAACACACAATTATTTCCTTCTGCAGGCTCATGAAATCATATCAAAGAAAAACGCCGGCACCATCTCCCAAATTTTTAAGATCACCATCATAGACACATAAATATCTGGACTGCCTTGTGAACATAAATTGTGCGGCTGCAAATGGGAAGTTGTACAAATGGTTCTGTAACAAAACAACACAAAATTATTACAGCAGAAACAGTTCTCAAAAGGATCCGAAGATTAAAAGGACATCAAAAGAAGAGGATTACCCCTTTTCACCTCTCATGAGAGCAATCTTACAGGTCAGGTCTGAGATACATCTGAAAGAGATGTCAAACTGAAGGAGATTTCTTTAGATGCTCTTCAGGACAAAACAGGAAAAGAGCAGGCTAATTCCCCAAAGAGCAAATCAAAAGCTATCCTTATCTCCTTGCTAACAGGTTTAAAAATTTACTTTGGATCTCTAAATATAATTCTACACAAGCATCGGATGCTATTTTGCCAGCATTCAAAAAAAATCCAAACACATATATACCTTGTTACTGTACTATCGGACATTTTACAGAATCCAAGATCGGAATTTTAAAAAGAGTTTTACAGATAATTTTGCATTTTTCTGGACTACATTCTTCTCCATTATGGGAGTTCTATCTATCTTGCAGATACTTTTGCTACTGTTGTGTGCTGTTGAGTTGGAACTGATTTATAGAGACCCTACTAGGCTTTCGTGCTAAGAGAGACATTTAAAGAGTAATTTTATCAGTTCCATTCTCCCTATGAGTTTCCATGGCTGAGTAGGGATTCAAACCCTGGCCTCCAGACTCCTAGTCCATCACTCTATCCATTATACCACACTTGCATGGTGAAAAGTCCACCCAAGGTTGGGAATCACTGATCTACAAGCATGGATGTTGAACTTGCAACCACCAGGGACAGAGTCTGGCAAGTTTGCATTGAGCAATGAAGGAGCTAGCAGCTGCATCTTGCTCACTTATATTTTCAGACCATAGAAGAGAAGCGTGAATAGCTTTGCATGTTCTAAAATGTCCAGGTTTTGCTGCTGGATCAGAGGATCACAGCCAGAACAAGAGGAACAAGAAGTGGAGTCTGATAGGACAACTAGAAGGGGTTTCTCCCTTGACAAAAGATGGGCAGAAGACCAAACACTGGATATATACACCGGGGCTAGTCAATTCAAAAGCTTTGAACTATCTGATAATCCCAGGAACTAATAATAATACATTTTTATTTGGGATGGGAGGTTTAACAGGTAGTCTGTGGTAGCCCATTAGGTCAAGTTCCAATCACACTGTGTTTCTACACTACACTTACTGTCGTTTGACCTTACCTTAATGATCCTGGCTCCAACCTATGGGATCTTGACAAGTGCCTACAATTCTCTGACCTAGAACTAATGGGGTGCCCAGAATTATCTGTTCTACATCGGGGGAGCAAACTAGAGTTCTCTAGCAGGGAATTCTACCTCACTAAGTATCTCACTAAACCACAAATCCATTGGATGGTGCCAACAGAGTTAACAAGGTGTCATATATAGATAGTCTTTCAGCCTGTGAGATTCACAAGTTCAGACAGTTTGGAAAAAACGATTTTTGGGCTAGTGGCCATGCTGGCTGGGGCATTCTGGGAATTGTAGTCCACAAGAAAAATTTCCCAAGCTCTAATTTAAGCCTGGAAGACTTTGGCAGTATTAGCTCTCAGCGCACCTAAAAAGAAGAAGTCTGTGCTATCAAGGCAGAGGAACTTAACGGAAGAGAAGAGGAAAAGAGTCTGGAGGGACAAGATGTACTTTTCCATCTCTGAAGTGTTAGGAGGCTCACCACCCTCAGCCCGGAGCAAAACAGATGGCAAGATCCAGACATCACAGTGTCACCAAAGAAATAGCTGTCACTGTCAAGCCATCGTGAAATAAACAGAGATGCCTCTTTCTTCCAAACTTCATGTGATGACTTCATGCACTATTCAGAACAACGGAGCCTATTTCTTGCAGAAGGTCTTGCTATGTGGTGGCAATACATGGAAATCTTGCAGATAAAGAAGGGCTGTGCCAGCGGAAAATAATAACAAAAAAAGAGATGTCAGAAGTTTTAATTGTATCCTCTGAAAAAAGACACACACTGTAATCCCTGAAATAGGCAATTGACATGATGACACATTTAACTTGAGGGTGGCCAAACTATTATGTGCCTGAACGGTTGTGCTTGAAACGTTAAACACACAGAGAGAGCAGAAATGTTGATTTCTCTGCCGCAAATATGGTAGCAGTTGTGTTTGCCGTGGAAAAGGACAGCAAGTCTTTAATTATTAAACCAACTGCATTTAACAGATGGTCAAAGAAAAGTACTTTTTTTAAAAAAAGTTGCCCAGAGGGTATATAAACGAACAAGCTAAAACAGCTGGCAGCTGGCGCGTGAAATCAATAATGAGAAAATGAATCCTACTGTATCTTTGTTTTTTATTTGTCTGGCCAGAGACAGTGAGCGCACACGGGGAAAAAAGGAACTTTACAAACTGGCTGAACGGATCACAGGGATCCAATCGGAAAATGAAAAAGGACAAGGAAGGAAGGAAACCCAAGGCACCAAAGGACACTGTTTTGGGGGAAGAGACAAAGGGATTTCTCTGAGGAGGGCAGGGAGGGAGAGAAGGTGTCAAGATTCACAGCCAGGTTCAAAGGCCAAGCTTTCCATATAGTCATTGCAATTTCACTGCAAGAGGCTGTATATTTTAAAAGAACATTTGTTACGGTGGCTACCAGTAGTAGCCAACGAGACATGTTTGCTGAAGTACTCATGGTTTCAAACATGAAAGGAAGGCAATGGACACCCTTCCCTGATCTCTCAGAAATAGCAGTCGAGTCCAACACAGTTGATCTTCAGATGAAAGACAAGCAAAGGGCTTGCAGTATTCGTCACACTTATGAGGGAGCAAAATCCCACAGAAATCCATGGGGTGTATTCAGGGCCAGCAGTGAGACTGTGGAAGAGGCTACCTAAGGATGCGATCAGGCAGCACGAAAGGATCACATCTGATTGTATCAAGAAAGGGATGCTTTGCCAGGAGTGATGTCCCTTTCGTCGGTTGAGGTATCGCTCCAGACAGGTCTCAGAAAGTAGCACACCTGCCGCTGGACCGAAAAGGTTCAGCTTCAGCATGGAGTCAGGTTGGAGCACTATTCTCTGGATGCCATGTGATTACCGGGAAGTAGCTTGCACCAAGATTGTACCAAAAGTGGTCTACAATGCAAGCCATTTTCCTCTCTGATCACATCCTAAGCCTCCGCTAGCAGGCTCCCCACTACCATGATGTACCCCCCTCCCCTTCTTTCAGTTGGACCTAACTATCAGATCATCTCCTGGTGCTGCAACAGCAGCCGTGCTGGACCCGCTTTGCATGCAGATCACCTCAGCTTCACTCCACAGTATCTCCAGGCAGGGCAGGGCAGAAGACCTTTATGAATGCCAGCTTTTAAGACAGAACTGTAGGCTAGGTAGACAAGTGACTTAATGTGGTGATATGATATATATAATATATTATTGATATAATATATTTTTTAATAATAATCATGTGACACGAGGTCAATTCTGACTTACAGCAACTCTTTTCAGGGGTTTCTGGGTAGAGAGTACTCAGACGTGCTTTACCCTTCCCTTCCTCTAGGGGCAACCTAGGGACTGTGCAGCTTGCCCAAGGCCACCCAGGCTGGCTCTTCTCCCAGGAGGCACTGGGGGGGAATCGAACTCCCAACCTGTAGCTCCATAGCCAGAGACCAAAACCACTGCGCTATCCAGGTATTAAATGATGTGGAAAGCTTCTGCCTTTGAATTTAGAAAGCAGCTGTCAGACTGAGAAAGCAATGCTGGATGAGTTGGGCAAAACCTGGTATAAAAGGAGCTTCCCCCGTTTCCTACGAAATATCGAAGAAATGAACACATGGTAAAATGAATGAAACAGAAGATATTTAATTCCCCTTCTGAAAGACCAGTTCTGGCATTTCAAGCCAATAAACAAAAGCCTCTCCAACACAATACAGGTGCTAGGTTTGATTTTTTCAGGGTTGGTCGGCGTGCATTTTGAATGTACTCAAAGGAACACAATTTGCATTTAATGTCATTGTCCATTGCAATCTATGTTCCTCACTAGTATGTCTCTCTCTCTCTCTCTCTCTCTCTCACACACACACACACACACACACACAGCATCTGAACAAAAAATGCATATATTTAAGAGTATGTGCACTATATACATGTACACATAAAAACCCAGTAGGTATATGCTGTATACATTTTTCTGTAGACTGCCTGTGCATATGTGTATCAAAATATGCCTCTATAAATATACTCTCTCCCCAAACATGCATTTTTAAACCTTTTTTTTTTTTTTTGGTAATGGGTTTTGACTGGAAAAAAGGAAAGACCACAGCCAATGAATAAATAATAGCTACATCCGTCTGCTAAATCCAACTAAAGAAGTCCCATTGAACCAGTGCAACTTAAATAACCATTCACTCAACAAGGCCCATTCACTTAATGGGACTACTCTATGTGATAACTGGATCCAGCCCCAACTTCCCATCTACATGTTTGTCTTGGATTTGTGGAGTAGAATCACTTTATAGCACAATTTGTAACAACCAAATCTACCAAGAACTGCTGGATAGCTCAGAGATTTAGAGGTTGAGAGTTCAATTCCCCACTGGGCCTCCTCGACAGGGGATGGATTCAATGATCCACAGGGTCCCTGTCTAGAGATGTAAAATTTCCAATATTTTCTATTTTTTTCTAGAAAAAAAGGTTTTCTCTCCCCCCCCCCCCCCAAATTGGAAGTTTTTTGGAATTTTACATCTCCACAGAGACCTTAAATAAATAAAGTCTCAGAAGTCTCTCATTAAGGTCTTCATGTTATATAGTTTGAATACCATGTCATAGACATATTATTTATCATTGTAAATGAACATATTCCACACTTCATTTTTTTTCAATTTTTCCAGAAAAAAACAAAAAAAACAGCTTTGTAAAAAAATGGGGAAAAAAACTGGTTTCCCCCCAATTTTTCCGGGTTTTTTCCAGGCCTTCCCATCTCTAGTCCTGTTCAGCTCTGTAGTTCTAATACAGTGGGACCCTCGACTTACGGAATTAATCCGTATTGGAACGGTGGCTGCAGGTCGAAAAGTCTGTAGGTCGAGGCTCCATTGACCTACAATGCATTGAAAACCGATTAATCCGTAACCGGCCGTTTTTGGTCCATTTTGTTTGATTTTCCGGTCTGTAGGTCGATTCTCCGGCCGCAAGTCAAACCTAAATTTTGCGGCCAGAGAAGTCTGTAACTCGAAAAGTCTGCAGGTCGAGCCGTCTGTAAGTCGAGGGTCCACTGTATGATGATGATGAAACAATCCTGATTCCCAGTGTCTCCATACATTCACCAATTCTGGAACCAATCCGTTAAACCCTGTCTCTATCTGATGCAACAGGTGTGTATGTCAGTAGGTGGTTTGACAAAAGAGATCCTGAAATTCATAACTGTTACTGGAGACAAAACACAGACAGTTTGGTCCCGCACCATCTTTAATATTTTTAGCATGCAAACTGTACACTTTGTTCCAAACAGGACCTTCCTTGTGCTTTTATCTGATTTTAAAATCCAGCCTACAATAACAGATTCCCAACAGCTGTTCTGTTCTGTCACCCGCCATTTATCTACGGAAGTAAATAATTTCTTCTCCCCCGAATTTCCAAGAGTCGCTGTTTTCCCGATTATTATTGACAAGGCCTATTGGAAAGTTCCCTGCAAACACAAAAGGCAGGCGAGTTTGGACAAAGGTGTGGAAGTCCAGTATTTCCTGTGGACAGAAAGGCTGGGACAATGCTTGTTCACATCTGATGGGTTCATTTCTGATGGGAAAGGAGAATACTTCCTGCAGCCGAGAAAACGTTGGCTTGCAGCCCAGTGACTTAAGGATAGGGGGTGGGGAGAGAAGCATCTTACAGCCTAGCTGCAGTCGGAGCGGGTTAGCAGAGCCTCCTGTTTGCAGCGCTCAAATAAATAAAATGCATCAAGGCATCCATTTTGACAGATATTAGATTAAAAAGGGAAAGATGCTTTCTTTGATGTTACCAACACTTGAAATTCAAGCCATCATAGCTCAGCTGCCATTTAAAAAAAAACAAAAAGGTTTGTAAACAAGGTTTATTCCAGGAGCGCAATTTACCTTCTGTTATCACATAAATTCAGCATAAATAAAGTATAACCGTCAATTTCCCTCTTCCTTCCCATCCCACGGCCTCTGCTTAGCAAGACTTTATAACTCTCAATCACTGAATATATAAAAATGTTAAGATGGCTGGCGCTGAGCATTAATTTTGTCTGTTCATTTATTTAGGAACCCCGGAATAAGCTTCGGCAACATTGCTTCGAACGCAACTGTAAACGGAAAAGGCCCTGGAATAATAAAGATAAGGCTGTCCCATTTAGAAAGGGAAATTTTTACATTCCTGTGTAAAGGGGGGGGGAGCTCATAAATCGCGCCTCGCCGTTTAGCGCTGTCAATGTGACCCGAGTCTAGATGAACCTTTGTGTTCTCCAAGAAAACTTAATTAAAATATTTACTGTAGGATTGTTTTACTAAGGTTGGGGGGGGGGGGGGGAGGCGAGAAAAATTAACTATTTTCAACACATGATCTGGGTTCCTCTGAGAAAGGGAGGAGAGGAAGAAGGCCAAAACCAGTTCTGTGTCTTTACAAAGCTACAGACTCTGCTTTGACAACGGAGTAGAACTTTGATGACTTTGGAACCCGTTGCTGCTTCTTGAGAATTCTTATTTTCCCCCTGCCTCCAAGACAGGGGAAAAATAAGCCATGCAGCTCTAACGGTGCCCTCTAATCAAAAGGAGGACATGGTCTCCAGTTCATTTGGAAGGACCCTTTGATGTGATGATTTGGTGGTGGTAATAAACAAGACACAAGCTTGAAGCTACCAGAACACTAAGTATTTAACAGGATCTGAAGCAAGGGACCCTTTCACAGGAAATATCCTCTTCCATCCGAAATTCTTTCTATTATGAAATGAAAGGGGCAATCGTTGCTCACCAACCCCCACTTCATAAGGTATCAAGGGGGCTCCCCACTCTTGGGAATGAAGCCATGGTGAAGTGTGCCATGTATGTCTTCAGACTTCTTCCCCAAACCACCCTTTTTGCACAGCCCTCATCCAAATTGTACAAGTGGCAGACAAATCATTTGTTCAAGTTCCTGTAGGTGTGATGTCACCTCCAAAAAAATGAGGCCAGGCTTCCCCTTGGCACTCTCTCTGGCCCTCCTCTCTCCTGTCCATGTCTTCCTAGTTAGACAGAGCGGAAATGGATGAGAGGGCAGCCTGTGTCGGGCAGGACCAATCAAAGTATTAATAACCATGAAGGATTAGGTTGTTCTTGTTGTTATTTTGTACCAATGATCATTGGATACCCAGTGTGGTGTAGTGAACAGAGTGACAGACTAGAACTCCGAAGGCCTGGGTTCAAGTCTCTTCTTGGCCATGGAAACTCCCTGGGAGAGTGGATCTGGTAAAGCCACTTGTTAAATATATCACTTATCTTGAAAGCCCTATTAGGGTTGCATTAAATCAGTTCTAAATTGATGGCACGGAATACAAATATAATTACTTTGCTAACAAAACAATGCTTTACAACCCTGCTTCCGCCTTAGAACCGCTATACAGACACTAATATTTTCAAGTATTATTAGTTGTTATTGTGTTTCTTAATATCTAACATTATCTAGCATTAACTTAGCTCAGTAGGCTGCAGCAAAGCAGCCCCACTGAATCGATGGAAGAGTTGACTCACCAAGTCCCTACTGATTTTAATAGGCTTACTTCAGCTGTGATTCACTACAATAAGCAACAAGTCTTTCAGCTCTTGGCTGTATATATTGCATATTTAAGGTGTACTGTAATACTAGACCCACTGAAATGAACAGGATTCAAGCTAGCTGTGACTCATTGTTAGGTGCCATCAAATCACCTCCAACTTATGGCAACCCTATGAATGAGTGATCTCCAAAATGCCCTGTCCTCAACAGACCTGCTCAGCTCTTGCAAACTCAAGCCTGTGGTTTCCTTTAGGAAGTCAATCCATCTTGTATTTGGTCTTCCTCTTTTCCTGCAGTCTTCCACCTTTCCGAGAATTATTGTCTTTTCCAGAGAATCCTGCCTTCTCATGATGTGCCCAATGTAGGATAGCCTCAGTTTCAAAGCGTTTCCCTCCAGAAATAGTTCAGGCTTAATTTTTTCTAGGACCCACTTGTTCATCTTTCTTAGCAAGTCTTATGTATTTCACTACGTCTACTCTAATCAGGACTAATGTTGGGTTCAACCAAACAGCAGAACAAGTGCAGACCTCCAGATGTGTGAGCCTCTAACTCCCATCGTCCTCAGCCAGAGTTCGCAATAGTGGAGTATTTCGGGAAATGCAGTCCAAACAAGATGTGTTGAGCTACGCCTTGCTCAACCCTAACTTACCTCCAAGTATCAAGACTTAATATGCACCAGGTATTAGAACAATATTCTTATTTTTATTATCAGGATACCAAAGCAATGCTCTACAAATGTATTTCCTCCCTAGTTTTTGGTTTATGTGCAACCTGTGCCTGCATGCACACACATGCACACACACCCTTCCCTGCTGCACAACTGGATACAGGCCTGCCCAATGCTCACCTGCACCAAGGTCAGAATATTTTTTTTTACTGTTCTTTGATTAATGCTGAGAGCTGCAGCGTGTTTAGACAGGGTCACGACCCCAGGCATCCATTTAATCAAATTTCTCTGCTGCGCGTCCCAGTGGAGCTATCACAACGAGAAACTCTCTCAATGAAGAAAAGGGGGAAGGGGGGTAGCGATGGAAGCAGGATGGAAGGAGAAGCACATTTCACATCTCACATTGTTTACACACTGTTAAGTAATTATTTCACTCTCTAGACCCCCACTGGCCATCAACAGAGAAGTCACCTCCTTGGAGATTCTAAACTGCTTATTCAGCAGGTTCTAATCCATTTGTTTCTTGCCTTACAGCTCACTGTCTGGCCTAAAGACTTCTCAACGAATACTAAAGTACACAGGGCTTGGGCTAATGATCTCACTAATTGTGAGAGTCTTCTACTCTTGGGAAGAGGCAAATGGACACAACCTGGCACCAACTGAAGTAGAAGCAGCAGGCCCCAGCTTCTTCCACAAACACACAGCTGCTCACCTGACAGAGAACTCTACCCACAAGACAAAAGGATGAATCAGTTTGTTGACGGACCATTCCAAAGCTGTGGTAATACATTCATCAGGCGAACCCAAATATATATCTAAGCTTTCAAGATCTTCAGTTGTCTTCACTGGGGAAGGTGTAGTCAGAAAAGCAGGAACAAATGAGAAAACAGAAAGTGAGGGAGAGGGACTTGACCTTATAAATCACATGATGTACATGTTGTTCTCGGGGATGTCACGGAAAGAGGTACGTATTTGCAAAATCAAAATGGGTTTCAATAGGCGATGTGATGGTAACAAGTTTCACCTGAAAAGCCCTCCAGGCTGTCTGTGAGCAAGAAAGGCCATCAAACTTGATTTATCATTTTGAAAACCTTGAAATCCTATCTAATTAATCATAATTGTTTGCTGTCAAGTCGATTCTGACTTATGGCAACTCTTTCGAACATTTTCTGGGCACAGAGTATTCAGAAGTGATTTACCATTTCCCTCTCCTGGGACTGTGCAGCTTGCCCAAGGCTAAACAGGCTGGCTCTTCTCCCACAAGGCACAGTAGGGAACTGAACTCCTGACCTACGGCTCCGTTGCCAGATACTGAGCTATCCAGCCAGCTGATGTCCTATCTAGACATTCATGAAACATTAAGTTGAATGCAGGAGGAGTGAGGAGTATTAGCCCTCCACCTTCCTTCATCCCTCTTTTCACCATCAGAAGAAAAGATGTTCTGCTTCAAGGGGACCCTACCATATGGCTGGGAACACAGCACCCACGGGGACACACACACACTGCATGCATGTATTTCCTCCTCAGACTGCCGCTTATTACAGGAACAGCACTGCCCACATTCTGAGGAATCCTTCTGGGAACCACCAATGGAGTGACCTTCAAGAGACAGAGAGACAGAATCTCCATCAGCTGGTCTGAGGAGGTGAGAAGTTCCTGCTTTGACAACTGGCCAATCTTGCCACTTAAGTAATACCCTCTTCTGATGTTTTGCCCTCAGAGTCCTACACTACACAGACATTCCAAGCAGGAAGCACCATGGCTGCTTAGAAATAAATTAATATAATATTTTAGAACTGCAGAGCTGGAAGGTACCCTATAGATCATCGAGTCCGGCTCCTGTAAGGGAGGCACAGTGGGGAATTAAACTTTCAACCTCTGGCTCCACAGCCAGAGATCTAACCCACTGAACTATCCAGCAGTTATAATAATAATTATTATTCCACTCAGTTCCTTACATCTGTAACCTGTTCTTTCCATCTTGGGATTCAAAGTGAAACATGCAAGGTTCTTAAACTGTCAGCCCCACCCCACCCAGTACTGGATAGCTTGAATACACCATGTATCTTCCGCCAATGCCTGGAATACTCAACCCCAAATGTCGAAATATCTGCTCATTTTACTTATCTGTTACATCAATAATAACAATTATGTCCCATCACATCCAATCCAATTTATGGCACCCCTTTCCATGGTTTTCTAGGTATGGACTAATCAGAAGTGATTTGCCACTGGTTTCTTCTGGGGCCACCCTGAGACTGTGCAGCTGGCCCAAGGCTACACAGGCTGGCTCTTCTCCCGGGAGGCACAGTGGGGAATTGAACTCCCAACCTCTGGCGCCGCAGTCAGAGACCTAAACCCCTGATCTATCCAGCCAGCAGTTACATTTATAACCAGCCTTTCTTTTCTAATAAACTTCTGGCTCTTTCCATTTCCCACTTTATCCTCGTAATAACGACCCTATGAGGTAGGCAAAGTAGAGATTGTATGATTGGCGAAAGGTCACCTAGAGGGTTTCAAGACTTGAATCCATTCCCAGTTCAATGCCTTAGACTGGGGGCAGCTCACAGGCTCCACATTCTTGCTTGGACCATGGGCCACAAATGCTGTAGCCACTGGCGTGCGCCACACCAATGTTAGCAACCCCATCTCACCCTGGCCCCATTCAGAACCCTTTCGGAGACAGAAAAAGAAAGATGTGCCAAGTGAAGTTCCTACCAAGAAAGGAAGGAAAGGGTTAGTTGCCACTTCAGCCACATGGCAGAAGACGAGGCAGAGAGAAAACAGGAGCATGCCAGAGACTATGATAAATATCCAGGCACTCCAGAAAACAGAATTGCCTAGTAATAGATTATCCACTGCTCGAAATATGCCTTGAGGTGATGGGCACATTGTTGAGTGCCTGGCAGATTTTCGTTTACAGAGATGGAGAAGCAGCATTGATTCTACATCCCTCAAGTTGCAATATGATACCATCATGCCTAGAGCTGAGCCTCACCTGCAACTTCCATCTTGGAACCTAGGTAGAGATCCATCGTTGTCACAGTTGTTCCCCACTGTGCCTCCTGGGAGAAAACTCAGATTTAGGGAAAGCGCAGTACCCAAGACTATCATGGTTGTGTAAGTGGCTTCCTTTAGAGAGTCAGTCCATTTCGTCTTTGGTCTTCCTCTTTTCCTGCTGCCTTCCACCTTTCCCAGCATTATTGTCTTTTCCAGGGAATCTTGCCTTCTCTTGATGTGCACAAAGTAGGACGGTCCAAGTTTCAACATTTCTGTCTCCAGAGATAGTTCAGGCTTGATTTGATCTAGGACCCACTTGTTTGTCTTTCTGGCAGTCCAGGGTATTTGCAAAACTCTCCTCCAGCACCACGTTTCAAATGAATTTTTTTTCTCCTGTCAGCTTTCTTCACTGTCCAGCTTTCATACCCATACATGGTGATCAGAAATGCAAGAGTGTGGATGAACTTGGTCTCCAGTGACACATCCTTATTCTTGATGATTTATTTTCTAATTCCTTCATTGCTGCCCTCCCGAGTCTCAGTCTTCTTCTGATTTCATGGCCACAGTTTCCATTTGGATTGATGATTGAACCCAGGTATGCAAAATCTCTATTTCAATGGATACAATACAGGAACTGAAATCCTGTTGACTGGTGTAGTAAATTGCAGCTAGAGTAGTCTCATTGAATCAGTGGAACTTAGAGGACCTGATTCATCAAATCCCCACTGACTTAATGGGCCTACTCCAGTGGTGCCTTGTTAAGCAACAGGATTTCAGCCAGGCATGGATCATCTTCTCTGACATCTCAAGTTCTTCAACAAAGGGTTCTGAAGAACTTAAAACCTTCCCTCTTTTGTTACATGTTGTGGTCCTGATAAAAACATTTCCCACTTTCAATTTTCGATTCTGCACTACAAGGTGCACTTGATGCATCTACGTATGTGCTAGGGATGAGATACAACCAATTTATATTCTGAGATTTCACTTCCAGAGACTAGATCCCAAAGAACGTATGTACCAACTCACTCTAAGCAAGTTAACAAAGTATTGCTGTCGTTGTTACGCGCTGTTAAGTCGGAACCAACTTACCGCAACCCTAACAGGCCTTCAAAGTAAATGAAAAAAGAGTATTTAAAGAGTGGTTTTACCAGCTCCACTCCCCCCAGTGAGCTTCCATGGCTGAGCAGGGGATTTGAACCCTGTTCTCCAGAGTCCTAGTCCATCACTCTATCCACTGCACCATACTTGGAACCTGAACAAAGCATACCCCAAAAAACAGGAGCCACACATGAAAAAGGACAGGGATTAACATCAGTCAGACCTTGCACCCTTTCCCAGAACACCTCCTAGACGGGATTTCCCATCCTCCCAATGTTCAGCAGCCGTTTCACTCACATCCTTGCTGTTTCTTTTGCTGCAACTACTCGATATTTGTCCGGTAGTTTTCAATAACACTCTGATCTTTTATGCAGCTCTTCTCCAGGGCAAAGAGCAGAAATGAGGCAGGCGAGTAATGAGGAATTACAGTTTGCCTTTATTTAATAGCTCCATCCGTCAGAGTAATAGAGATGGAGCAAATGGTAACCTTATTCACCCAACCCTTTCTAATTGCTAGCCTGGAAAAGCAAAAAAGAAAAGTGGGAGCAAGGAGGTGGGGGGAGGCCCCGGGATCTAATTGCGGTTCAGAAATTAAAGGTGAACAACTTGAAAGCCAGGCGTAAGCATAATGCTCCTGTCTTCCAACTCAAACAGACTCCAGAAGGTAAGACAATTAAGAACCAAAGGGAAGGCTGCAAAGCCAGAGGAAGCTGAGGTCTAGGAGAAAAGGGGGAAAAAACAAAGTCCCCTTTTCAACCTGCGTTGAACCCTCGCCCTTCACCCCTCCCCCCCCCAAGCTATCAAAATAAATACATTCAAGCTATGCTGCTTATCTGCAGAGGGCATCTCCTTGATCCACAAAGACAGTTCACACTTGCACACACTGCACTCTGTCTTTTTAGCTCCTGTAGTGAAAGAGAGGTGTGATCGTTCCCTAGGGCGGCAGACAACAGGGGCAGTTGGCCACCGTAAAAAAACAGGGCAGAGGAACGGGTATCAAAAAGAGCATCCAGGATTTTGGCAGATTTGCAGAACTTGCCTTCCAAGAAAAACGAAAACATTTGTGTCGGGTGGGGTTAATCGGGATTTCTATGACATGTCACATTTTCTCTGCAACCTACATTTGAACCCATAAGCAAGTTCAAACATGTTTATGAGTAATCTGGTCTTTCTCACCGGGTGACTCATAAACATGTTTGAACCCACCCATATGCTCAAACATAGGTTGCAGGAAAAAAAATATGTCATGTCACAGATATCCCTAAACATCACCATCATTTTAGAACTATAGAGTGGATCACTGAGTCCAGCCTCTATCAAGGATGCACAGTGGGGAACTGAAGCCCCAACCTCGGGCTCCATAGCCAGACACCTAAACCACTGAGCTATCCAACCATTAGCTATTAATGACAGCATGAAACTACAAAGAAGTCAATGAATGGAACACGGTGCGCCATCAAGTAGATTCTGACACATGACAACCTTTCCATGATTTTCTAGATACAGAGCACTCAGGAACGGTTTACCATTCCCCTCTTCTGGGGCTGTTCTGTGACTGTGCAGCTTGCCCAAAGCCAAACAGTCTGACTCTTTTCTCAGGAGGCACGGGGGGGGGGGGGGGGGGACATCCAATCTCTGGCTCCATGGCCAGATATGTAACTCACAGTGAGAAAGCAGGTAATCTGTAGGTAAAAATGACCATGGCATAGTCAGTTAGAAACTTCTGCTGATGATAAGAATGTCCTTGCTCTATCTGGGACTACGGAAAGATGCTACATATGTATGTATGTATGAAAAGATGACCACGAACCCCTGGTTCTGCAGTTTGTGCCGGTTCATTTATCAGATGAACAGGCGCTTGGTGCTTCAAAACCCCGCCTCCTCCAGTGGGCACCCACTCAGAGGAAACGGCCCGGGTTCACTGCCCTGCCTCCTCCAGGTGCTGCCTCCGCGTGGGCACATGCCGGAGGAGGAGGGGCTTTGAAGAGCCGAATACCTGTTCAGCTGATAAACAAACTGGCACAAACCACCAAGCTAGCAGTTTGTGCCCATCTTGATATGTATGTATTTAAGCATCCGTTGCTTACATTTGTTTCCTACTAGCACCCTCAAAGTCATTTAAAATAGATTAAAACAATAATGAACAGATGACAAACATTTAAAAATTGATCTAAAGCATTCTCTCAAAGCCAACTTAAATATATATATATCCCTGAGTCAAAACACTCTTTGGTACCGCAGGAAAGTGACGCCAATCTAACTCCCCTTGGGAGGGAGTCTCACACTTAGGATGCTGCTACTCCAAAAGACCTGTCTCACATACCCATCATCCTTACCTCTAAGAGTGATGGGACATGGGGCTGTCTGTGTACAATACGTGTATCCCACCACTAAGAAAGGGCTCTTCCCAAACAGAGTAGCTTCGGAGATCAGAACTGGATTGCTTATTGATTTTTTTTTAAAAAAACCAGAAGACAGGATAACCACTATGGATTGCATTTTTGCACGAAGCGTTCACTCAAACACCCAGAAATACACACACAGGTTAAGTGGAATGCTGCAGACATAATATTTTGTGTGTGTCAGAAACACCATCTGTAGATACACATGTTTTGTGAAATGCATATCTTTTTTTAAAAAAATCAAACAAGCAGGATTCTTTGTATTCACTTTGTAGACGGATACAAACTTTTATTATTAACCACAGCAAGAAGGCCAGAAAGAGGGTCATAAAAAGCATTCTGTGTTGGTTAAGGGTCAGTTTTGCATGTTTTGTAATTACAAGTCTAATTCCACTGTGATGCTGCAAAAAGGTCCTTTTTTTATGCTCAAAATGTGCATTTCTATTCATACACAATTTCCTCTAACGTATGTACTTTGTATTAATCTTGCCCTAATATGTGCATTTCTACACACAATGTTCCCTATGGTGCATAGGGTCAATCTCTATTTTCGTGCTGGGAACTGTAATCACAATATTCGTGGAACTGCAGCGGCTCAACTGTGTTCCAGTTGACAAAGTACAATTTTCAGTTTGTTTCTTTTAAATGTGGACCCCAAAAATTGATTCACCATCCCTAACTACAATTAGAGATTGTTTGTTTGTTTCCCACCCACCTCTTTCTATCTCCCGCCCGTGTCTAACACACACTCTCTGAAACGGAAAGCTCATCAGCCCGTTAATTGCCGTGTATCATATACATCTTCCCGTGTATCATATACATCTTCTCTCCACGGACTAAGGCCTAAGTTCTCCTCTCCTGAAAAAAAAAACCATACCAAAGGAGAAATCTGTGTTGCACTGCACACCATGTACAAACTGCTTCCAAATAAATTAAAACTTTCTGCTCTTCATTAATCCCCGGGTGCGTCCGTTTCTGCATTTGTGCGCAGCATCAAAAGATCCTCGACTAGTGGTTCCAAGGGTTGCACCTTTCTCTCTTTCCCTCTCCCTCCTCTCCTCAAGTCCACAGATGGTGACCTTTCTTAAGCGCACTCTAGAGATAACACATAATGTAAGTCAGAAAAGGAGAGCGAACAGGGCAGATGCCACCCGAAAGAGAATGTGGCTTGGCGTACGCAGCTAAAAGAATGAAGAACTGGGGGGGATTTAGCTGGCACTTTTTTTTTTTCAAATATTAGGTTGGATTTTCCCCATTATGGAAGCTTTGGGTGTTCGTATCTCAGAGTAATATTTTCCACCAGGAGAAAAAAAGAGAACTACATTGGAAAGCTCTCTAGGAGCAGTGTCTGCAAAAACAAACAACAAAAAAGGGGGGGGGCAACCCATAAAACTGTTAGAAACTTTCAAAAACTTTTCGAAGTCAAGACAGCCAGATTTAATAAGAACAGATCATTTCGTGAGTAGCCTTTACATTTCTACTTCTGAGGCATTAAGGAACAAATCCAGGATGGTGAGCAGAAGCCACTCAGTGCAGAAACACTGAATTGTTTTTAAAGATAATTCATTTTTTTTCTTTTTAATTAAAAAAGGGGGTGGCAGAGGATAGTTCTTGGACTCAGCATTTCTCAAAGAGATTCTGGAAGCAACAAGCTCTATCCAACGCCACACCTCCTGTTGAGTAACAGCTGAACTTCTAAGTAGGGCATACAGTTGCTCCTTGTGTCACGGGCTTTGGCACCCCACGAGCAAGGGATAGGTCAAACCCACCTGAGGTCATGGCTCACTTGAGAAAATGTGTTCCAGTCTTTATTAGGGTTCCAGGAACATACTGAGACTTACTGTTGGGAAACACCTTGTTACAACCAGGGGTGTGGGCAGATATGCCTGGCGGCGTAGTCATGGCAATGGGTCGGTGGGTGGGCTTCTGGAGAGTGAGATGCTACCTCAGTGAGGTTATGCTGGTCCTGGCCCCTCAAGTGGTAACTCTCCCTAGGCGTTGATACAATGGGAGAGGATACCGCTGGGGTGTGAGTTGGCACAGAAGGGACTAGCTTACCAGCAAGCAGATGCAGACTCAGGGCTAACCCAAGCTTCAGCTGGCACCAGAATGGGCCCAGTTTCCAAGTAAGGAGATGCAGATTCAAGACCAACCGGTACCTATCTTGGCACAGAAATAGGACCGGCTCAGATGAATAACTGCACCCTTAGGGCTTCCGCTGCCATTCTTGAGCAGTTTTCCCTGGTCCATTACACTCCTCTTCCTGGTGCATTACACTCCTCCTCATGGCCCTCTCACTGGGTGGCGTTGGAGCCTGGCATCTTTGGAAGGCAGGCCATCTCTGTTCCCCCTGAATCATCCATCTCCCATCACAGATGGGGCCTCAGGTCTTGTGCTGGTGGCACCTAGGCTAAACCGTGCTGCTACTCAGCCGTCTTCGGAGCCTCTCTCCCTTGGCTCTCAGGGTGCTCACCAGAGGGCTTGACCTCCACACTGACACACACAACTTCTCCAATGTTTCTCCTCCCCTCACAGCACTTTCCTCTTCCCCTCCCTTCTCTGTTGTGTCCAGCTTTCACTCTCCTTCCTCTCCCCGGCCCGCTGCCCTCTGCTCTCCTGCTGGCCACCTTTTGCCCCCTTACCCCTCCCCAGCACAGTCCATGGAGCCCTACAAACCCCTGCTCCAGACAGGTTCTTCCTCTCCCAGACCCTTCTCCATTTCAAAATAAAATCTGTGAAAGACCCTACGCATCTACACTTATTGTGTACAAACCTCACCTCCTCTTCTCTACCTCCCTTTCTTTTTCCATTTTTAAATTCACAGGAAGTAAAGCACGGGTTACGCTTACTTGTCTCCATAGGCTTGCTTCCACTGAACGAGAACAAAGATGGACCAAAGCAATAAGGAACAGTGCTACCTAATGAAATCAGTACGACCTTTGGCACCAACATCAAGGTGAACAACAACAACAAAAAAGACATACTTGTCAACAAGAATTTCATGGGATTTTCCTCCCCGAGTAAGCAAAAGCTAAAAATAAAAGGAAAGGGAAAAAAGAGTTAAACCCACCCGACTCCTACACATCTCTTCATGCATCGAACGATTCTCTGTCGATAGTGTGCGGAAAGCAACTCAGACTCCATTTATATACAATGTGTTTGCAAACCGGATTCCTGACATTAAGTTGGAAAGTAAGCACCAAATAGAAAAGGGCTTTGGGACAGCAAAATATATTTTAAAGACTATGTTCCAAAAAATCCATTGAACTGCTTGGGCAACCCCCGCAGTGAAAGGAGAGGCACTACCATGACACCTGCAAAGACCTCCCCACCCACTTCAATGGAGAAGACCACTCTGCAAGTACAGTTCTTTTGAATTCAATGTTAAGGGACTGGATACATGCTCTCCAAAATGCAGCATCCATGGAGCTCTGGACCAGCTAAACAGAGGATGACGACTCAACAGTTGTGCACATCAACCCAATTTGGATCCCGGCAGGTAAAGCTGGAGACCAATCCTGTTGAAACCCTGAAACACTGGGCTGAGCTGAGCCAAGAATCTGACTCAGTATAAGTCCTGTATGCCTAGATAGCATTCACTATCTTCTCAAGGCTTCGTAAGTACCAAGCTCTGTCTCTTTGCCGTTTTCACATCTACATTAGTTTTTCAGATGATCCTTGGGATACAGTGCTGTCACTCCCAAATATATTCCTAACTATGGCAGGAAGAGAAGAAAAAGGAATGAGGCAGGGATAAGAGATGCACCTCATTCTATGTGAAAGACACCCTCAGCCTTCTTTCTCAGTGAACATCAGCACGGCCATGAGCTCCACTTTCTAAAGCACAGTCCTCCACTTGAAAGAGTCCTCCATTTGGAGGGCTGTCTGGTCAAAGTACGTTTGAAAGAATTATAAGAAAGGAAAGCATAGGGTAGAAGATGACGGATTGAGGATTCTAGGGGCAAGACTATAAAAACATGAACAAGATGTTCTCTCTATGCTGGGCTAAAGTGTAAAAAAGCAACCGCAAGAGACCTTCAGGGGATTATTAATTCATTATTTACCAAACCCAAGAGGCAAAGAAAGCCTCCGATTTTTTCAAAATCCTCGTTCTCATTCCATATGTCCCAAAGCTACGGCAACTGCCCGAAAGCTTCTGAAATGAGGCATGTTTGTGCTAAGCGGGAATTACTGAACACGAGAGAACGCTGTTAAAATAAAAATGCAAGCCACATCACCAAAATGCAGTTGACAACATGTATATTATGCAATTATGACTGTCATCTTATTACTGTTATTTATTTATTAGTATAATTGCAATTTTTTTCCCTACGCCATAATGCGATAATAAAGGACTTGTCATTACTGAGTTAACCTCAGAACATCTTTGACCTCAGGGGAGGGTGCTCGACGCTTTCAGTCCAAAATGAGCTGTCAGTTACCACAACGACATTTTGATGACTACATTATCTTGTAATTAAGTGTCTCAACAAATTTCTCGTTTTGATTGACAGGTAGTTAAGACTATCTTTGACCACAGGGCAGTTCCTTTATATTTCACGATTTTTTCCCTCAAGCACTGAAAGAGAAAGATGAAAATTTAAAAATTAAAATGTTTGAAATATATATATATATATACATGTGTGTATGTGTGTGTGTGTGTGTGTGTGTGTGTGAATGAATCTATGCTTGGTTATTATGTGTCATTTCTCAGCTACTGATTCTGTTGTGTTAACATGACAACTTTTATAGATTCAAGAAGTTCTAGATTTCTTTGTCAACATTTAAGAACTATACTATTTCCTTCTCCTTACTTTTTCAGAGTCCCTTGTTTCCTGTTCGAGGAATGAAACCTCGCCCCTTGCAAATCACATGCCCCAATGCCATGATGGCACAGTGCTTGCCAAGGGTTTCACGGTTCACAACCAATGATGCAGAATGAGAGCCAATTCTGTCCAGACGAAAGGAAGTACGGGATCACATGGCTGAGAGTTAAACAACAGACCCAACTGCCACAAAAATCTGGTGGCAGATACCAACTCAGGTGGTTTTTGAAGAGAACTGGACATATTCATAGAAGATAAAGTTCTCAACAGCTACTAGCCATCATGGGTAAATGCCTTCTGTATCTAGAGGCAGTGGTTTGGGGTGGTTGTTGTTGTTGTTGTTGTTTAGTCGTTAAGACGTGTCCGACTCTTCGTGACCCCATGGACCAGAGCACGCCAGGCCCTCCTGTCTTCCACTGCCTCCCGGAGTTGGGTCAAATTCATGTTGGTCGCTTCGATGACACTGTCCAACCATCTCCTCCTCTGTTGTCCCCTTCTCCTCTTGCCTTCACACTTTCCCAACATCAGGGTCTTTTCCAGGGAGTCTTCTCTTCTCATGAGATGGCCAAAGTATTGGAGCCTCAGCTTCAGGATCTGTCCTTCCAGTGAGCAGTCAGTGGTTTGGGGTACTACTGCCCAAATGGTCCCCCTCATGAACTTCTCAGAGGCATGAATGAGAGAAACAGAATACTAGACAAGCCTTTGATCTGATCTGCCATTTTCTTGACTATGAGTAAGAGTGGGAAGCATGTACACACTCACCAGGTTGAAGAGACTAGAGAAACTAGTTTAGTTGGTAGATCAGAGCTGCCTTGATATTTTAGAATATTGAGCTCCTGCCTCAATATCCAGAGACTAGAGGGTAAAGGAGCATTCTCTCTGCTTACTGAACATCTCCACATGACTACGGACCTGGGAAAATCACCTGGAAAGGAGAGACTCCTCTTCCAAGGGTGTGTGTTGGTCAAAGGATCTTGATGCATGTTGGCCTCATGCATGGTTGTTCAGGGCTTTGCTATGTTTCAGAGGAAATGAGAGAGTTTGTAGGCATGGCAGAAGCCACCATATCAACAGCAGACAATAGGCAAAGACTTGATCTGAATTTATGAACACAGGGGGCAGCACAGCCCAATTCTACCTTGTCTTAATCTTAATCATAATCTTAATCTTAATCTCAAACTTAGAACTGCTGGAAGGGACTCTATGGATCATTGAGTCCAGCCCCTGTCAAGGAGGCAGAGTGGGGAATCGAACTCCCAACCTCTGGTTCTGCAGCCAGATCCTCCCTTCTTTTCACATGGGATTTGATACCAGCTTGGAACATTCTATTTTAAAACAGTTTCGTCGTGTTACTCACTATTTTGTAGCAGCCAGGTTGCCATTAGAGCCATTGTTGCTCAAATAAATGCCCTGTGTTGCCCTGATGTGATCAGCCACCCAGAAAAACACAGGGAAGTACCCTCTAGTTCCCCCTAGAGGCTGATTCTGATATTGCACCTTAGAAATATTTATTTAAAAAAGATAAAACCAGAGGATGGCCAATTAGGACCAGTAAGAGAATGGATTAGAACCTGAAGAACTCATACTCTAAGAATGCCTTTAAAACACTCATAGAAAGTCATTTTTTAAAAAAATTAGGGTGTTATTCATTACACCGAAGTAATGAAGTGTTACTCGTTAGACATTCCAGAAGCAGCACTGGATAGCTTCTGACATAAAATGAAAGTGGTGACTCATTAACCTAAAAGGAATGCAGAGATACTAATTACAATAATTATGATCCAAAATGTGACTAGTTATGAGAACTACATTACCTGTTAAAGCCTCTAATAAATTCCCTCTAATTTTTCCCTGTAAATTCCCTCTAATTTTCAGCCCCGCTGGGCGGGGCTCTGCCCCTCTCACACATGACTCCACAACACCCCCCCATGTGTGGATCCGTTGCAACCAGAACCAAAGGGGCTGAAAACTATTGCTGTGTGTGTGTACGGAGGAGGAACGCTGCACGGAGGGGGGGGCGGAGTCAAGCAGACGCACACCTTGAGGGAACTTTGCTTGTAACCATTGATCTCTGAGCAACAAGCATACCTAGTAGGTGTGGTATTTCTTTCCCTGTGTGATCTTGAACCCTGAAAACTCAAAGCTCCTGATTGCACTGGGAGGCTGTACCAGCAGAGGATCACACACTCACACACATAAAGAGAAGGCAAGTGAAGGTGCAAAACTAGCCTGCTCTGCCCCCTCATCTCTTTGGTTTAACCCTATCCTGAATACCTGAACAGGGGGCTTCCGAGGCACATCCCTTGAGGCTCTTCCCACAGGGAACACGAGGCACCACGTGATCACTATAAAGCATGTGCTAATTGATTTCTGATAAACGCGGCAGCACAGCATCAAGACACACAGACAAAGCATGGGAAGAAGAGAGAGAAGGTTGTGTGGTCCCCAAGATTCCATGAATGTAAGAACTAGTGATACATTTCATGGGACCTCTAAAAATTAAACCAATCACAAGCTTTCATGGATAAAACTCCACTTCTTCAAGCACAGACAATGCAATTTCCTTACTCCAATTTCACTCCTTTATCACTAATTACAGCTTTCTGCTGAGAATTAGAAATTCATGGACGTGTGATCGTTTTAAGTCCAGACAGATAGATTTAAGGTAGACAGCTGGACGACCTGGGGCCTCCACAATGTCAAGAAGGGAAACAGGGCTTCACCTACAGCAGAGTGCCACCAAAGCATGAAAGCCCTTGTATCCAACTTGGCTCCTGATGAGCTTACAGGGACCAGAAAAGACAGTTACATAGGTAAGCATGAACATCTGATCTCCATGGGGCTGGAATTAAAAATGCATCAGATACTCGAGGTGCACTAGGCCGTCTTTTCGTACGTTGTTAAAAATGGGTCGATGCTGCAATATTTATGAAGGTCAAGGATTAATTTTTAAACTTTTTTTTTAATTTATACATAAATATGCCTTTCATATCACAGGTACTGAATCCTGGGGGGAAATTAAGCAGAAACCACAGAGTATGGTTTTTGGGTGTGTGTGTGTAGAATCATTTATATCTATATTTGAGTTATCTGGTAAGAGGTGGTTTTTCCCCCCTTTCCTCCAGCATCTAAAATGAAGTAACAAGTGGAAAAGTTAATTTTCTGATTGCAGCACCCATTGGCTTTACTGGCTGGGGTGGAGCGGGGGGAGGGGGGGGGCAGCCCAGAAAGTAATGTTCCTTTACTCTGAACAAGAATATTCTACCCCACCATTTCACAGCTAATACACCCTGGTCCGCTTCTAACAATACTCCCTTCCACTAACTTCATGGAGGGAATTTCCCCTTAATTGAGAAATTGACTGGGTAATCAATCTATTTGTCTGCATAGAGCCACACCATCAGGCTACGAAAAGGAAGGAAGCAAGTTAGTTCACCATCAATAGGGCCACTAAGAACCACTTTATCACCTTCGACACATCAGTCCTATCTGATTTGGGAAGCTAAGCAGGGTTAGGCCTTGTGGAGACATGGATGGGAGACCATCAGTATCCCTACTTGGGTCTGGGAAAGAATTCCATTTGAAACCCTGGACAGCTACGGCCAATCAGAGTCAACCATACAGGACTTGATGGGACAGTGGTCTGAGTCGGTGGAAAACAACTTCCTTGGTGGCAGGGATCCTGTCAGCTCTGGTGAGAAGCTAGCTCTGTCTGATACTTTCTACCATCAACTGCCAGAGTTTTAGAAAGAGGTCACCCTAACACCTCATGGGTCCTACCTGGTGATGCCCAGGGATGATCTTCATGCACCACCTGGGTTCTGCCAGGGAGCTATGGGTCCCTCCCAAATTACTGCTGATTGCTTACTTCACTAACGATGAACCACTCTGCAGCATTGCATGCAACACAATTACAGGTCTTGTCATCAAACACCATCATAACTTTGAGTCTGTGAGGGGCTTTTTTGTTTTGTCATCCGCATTGACTTCTCTGTTGTGTTTCCCCCTGCTCTACACACTAACACACACATACACTCCATCAGCTATGCATGGATAGGTCTCACTGGATTCTGTGGGACTTATGCATGACTTGCCGTGTTCAGGGTTGCAGCCCGTGCATTTCCTCCCGTTACAAGAGCGTAGCAATTCATCAGCGATTTAACCTATAGACATCTGAAGGTTGAAGAGCACCTCAGAGGGGTCGTTGACCTTCAGCAACTGCAAGACTCATAGCTTCAGCTACAGTCAATATATATTTATCTTTCTGTGGGGACTATTACAACTGTTCAAGTAATGCTGACCTTGAAACTTCCTGTGCTGGATGTGGCAGAATAATGATCCCTGAAGGAAAAGTATAAAAATATCACAATAGGGTATCTACCTCCAAGATGCACGGAACAATCAAGTGGAAGTGTTCCCAAATACGTAATGCCAAGGGGAGAGGCAAACGTCTCCTCCTGATACGGTCTCACCATTTGTTATGTGCATCAAAATTCTCAAGTACAAAAAAAAGAAACATTATGTAAATCCATTAAGTATTTCTGATCACAGATTTCTCAACTTTAAATTAAAACCAGTCAAGACGCTTTGGTGGAGCAAAATATGTTTTCGTTATTGGACACAGAAGCACAGTAAGCCGAGACTAATGCTAAAACGTGCCTTGGTCCCCTATTACAGCAGCTCCGTTGGCTGTCAATCCATTTCTGGATTGGTTTTAACCATAAAGCCCTAAACAGCTTGGGTCCAAACGATCTCAAAAACTGTATCTCTCTGTATGAGCCTGCCCGGGCATTAAGATCATCAGGGGAGGCTTTTCTCTTGGTTCCACCACCTTCAGAGGTGCATTTGGTGGGGACACAGAAGAAGGCCTTCTCTGTGGCTTCTCCCAGACTCTGGAACTCCCTCCCCCTGGAGGCCAGGCTGGCCCCGTCTCTGTGGTCCTTCTCTTCAGACAGGCTTTCTCTTAGAGACTGTGTATCTGAGAGGGGTTTTCAATGGAATGTTATGCCCTGTTGCTTTGAATCTGTTTTTGGTGTTGATTTTGTTTATCATTTTTAGTGTGGTATTTGTTCGATTCTCTAAAATATTTATATACTTACTGTTTTTAACTTTTAAATATTGCCTTTTAATAACGTAAGCTGCCTTGGGTCCATTTTAAGGGGAAAGGAGGGGTAAAAATATTTTAAATAATTAAAAAAAAATACCTTAAGGAACAGAGTTCAACCTTGTGTGCAACAATTGGAAATGCAACAGGCCCCTACTTGGGGAACCGGCCTTTCAAATATTAGCCCTACTGACCATTTCTAACCTGTCATTCCATCCATGGTTCAGAAACTAAAGGTGACCATACCATCCTGGCAAAGCACGTGTGAAGCAGAAAAACTCTCTGTATGTTATTGCTTCACCCCCACAATCCTGACAGAATGTTTAAGTATTCAACGCAAGGAGTCTTATTAAAGAGCAATAACCTGCTCCTTTTCTTATTCTTCTGTAAACTAATCAGAAACTAATGACTTGCACTAATTAAAAAGCTATAATTAGGAGAGACCTCATAAAACATGGCAAGGATTTCTAGTTGAGAATCTTCACACAATAGGCTGCTTCCTCACAGTGCACCAGTATCACTGTCAAAAGGCTAAACACAAAGGACTCAGCACCAGTGCTTAAAGGCAGGATACTCCGGCAGACTGGTTTCATTGTGAGCAGTTTCTGCCGGTGGTGGTGGTGGGGATTTTTGCAAATTAGTTTGCTCGGAAGGAGATGGTTAGATCATTTCACAGACAAGGGCTGTACCTAACAGTGGACTTCGCTCGCACAAGAATGTGAGGGACAGCGCATTCTCCCCCCCCCCCCACTGTAGCCCTCTAAGTACCTCAAAAACCTGCGCTGAAGGGTAACAAACCCTCCAGAGTAAGCTTTCCATGCAGAAGAGGGCTGCTGGAGAAGGAAACGGAGGGTCCAATCACCATGAGGTAGCATTATTCCAAAATAACTAGTCTTGGCTCTAATTTCAGAAAGCACTTGGTCGAGAGATGGTCACTGCCTCTCTCTCGAGAGCTTGGAAAGGAGTGGGAGGGGATTATACCTGAAAAATAGCATTCTCAGTGGGGAACTGGACTCTTACAGCCAGCACCAAAGCTGGCTAGAGAATTCTGCAAGCTGTGGTTCAGAAAAGCTGGCTGGATAGCTCAGGGGTTTCGGTCCCTGGCTGCGGAGCCAGAGGTTGGGGGTTTGATTCCCCCCACTGGGCCTCCTCCAAGCACAGCCAGCCTGTATGGCTTTGCACAGTCCCAGGGCACCCCATGAGAAGTAAACCACTTCTGAGTTTCTCCACCTGGTGAACCCTGAAAAAGGTTGCCATAAGTCAGAATGGACTTGGCAGCACATGATAATGATTATTACTATATAGTTCATAAAGTAACTTTTCTCAGCTCTCTCTCCCCCATATTCAGCTCACCACCCCACCATCCAACTAGCACCTTCTGATGGCTTGGTCCCCCTATCTGCCCAGAAGGACAGGTGATTCAACCAGGGGATGCAGGAAGAGCCAAGATGGAGGAAAGGAAGGGCCAGAGGGCCCAGGGAGTCAGCGGTTGAGTGAGCCACGCTGACTGAGGATGCTGGAAAATGTAGCCACTCAGAAAAAAAAAACAGGAAAAGAAGAAGTTTCCCTCTAATTTTCCAGAGTGCTTAGGGGGGCACCCCATGCATGTGGGGTTCCAGCTGCAATCAGAAGTAAATGGGTAGCAACAGCTCGGCTGTGTGACTTTGGTGCAGCGCTGCACAGGTGCGCAAACCTGCAGCTTAGAGAGAACACTGTTCCCAACCTCTGCTTTAATCCACATATCGGCGCACACATGTATGAAAGTGACATAAAACAAGAAAACTCTGTGGCTTGCTGTTCTATTAAGTTGTAATCCCCAGAAAACATGTCAAATCATTGAAATCGGCTCCTATTTGCACAAAGACATAGCTGGGGTGGGGAGGCAAAGACAGAACCAGCGAATCTTTTGAATCAAAAACAGATACGTTCAGCCCAGTGTTAAAGAGACCCAGCTGTCCAGCCCTGAAGGTGCCCATCACCAACTTCAAACACTTCTCTGGAGTTTGGGAAAACTTTCCATGAGAATGGAACTAGGAAGGGGGTTGGGGGGGCCCACAGCTTTGAATATAGTGTAGCTGTCGAGGTCTATGTGGCTGTGGAACATAATGTTTTCTACAAGCATCCCAGCCAACTTGGTGCAGATGGTATGTAGTCTCTCCATCTTTATGGCAAAGAATAAAAATGATGTACAGTATACCATGGGGTTATTCAACAAACAATTCCCAAGGATCACCTTTACTACAAAGTACAAAAGAGCTCGGGAATGCTTTATACCATGTCAGAGGTTTACGGAGCTGCAACAACAGACTCACAGCTGGGTGGTTATGAAAAGTCAGGCTGAACAGAGAGGCTGATGGGTTTCGACGCTCTACAGTGCATGCCAATGGTGGCCGGGGGGGGGGGGGGGGGGGATCCCTCCACCCCCCTACTGTGGTCTTTTTCTCCATCTGTCTTCAGTCAAGGTCACTTCTATGGGAGGAGCTGAGAGAACACGTGCCCCACCTCTCTGCCTCCCATCAAAGCTACCCCTCAATTTCAAGATGTTATTACTTCTCGAATGCTTTTTCCCGTGGCCAGGGACGCCCAAGGTAATTTGGGAGACTGTCAATCCTGAAGTGATACGTCTCATTTCTATGAAGAAGGAAGATCACCACACGGCACATGGTCAAGAAAGGATGCATTTCATCCACTTCTGCAGTATAGTGCAGTATATATTCTGCAGTACTTGAAATAATAATTACATGCCATCAAGTCAATTGTGACTTACGGCAGGATTTTCCAGGTATAGTGCAGTTTACCAGCCCCTTCTTCCGACGGTCACTCTAGGCCTGTACAGTTGGCCCAGTGGTACACAAGATGACTCTTCCCAGTGGGGGATCAAACTCCCAAACTCTGGCTCTGCAGCCAGGTACCTAACTTACTTAGCTATCCAGGCAGCTAAGAACCACATGTGCCATCAAGTTAATTACAACCTATGGCAATCCATTCCTGGGTTTTCTGGGTAAAGAGTACTCAGAAATGGTTTATCATTCCTTTATTCTGGGGAGGGTGCCCCGGGACGGTGAAGCTTGCCCAAGGTCACACGGGCTAGTTCTTCTCCCAGGAGGCACAGTGGGGAATCGAATGCCCAACCTCTGGCTCTGTGGCGAAGCACCCAACTCACTGAGCCCTCCAGCCTGCACACTCTAACTCAAAGATGAGCAATGTGCCACATGTTGCTTGACTGCCCCTCCCAGAATTTCTTACACTGGATCTGCCAGCTGGGGCTGATGGCAGCTGTACTCACCACCCCCTGCTCTAATGCAGTGGTTCCCAAGCTTGGGTCCCCAGGTGTTCTTGAACTACCACTCCCAGATGTCCTGGCCAGCACAGTTGGCCAGGACACAGTTGGTGAAGGCTTCTGGGAGTTTTAGTCCAAGAAAACCTGGGGACCAAAGGTTGGTAACCACTGCCCCTCTAAGGCAAGAGTAGACAACAAGATACCTGCAGATGTTGTTGACTGCGACCTGAGATGGGAAAGAATTTTGCTGGCCCTTAAGATTCACCTTGGAAGCACTAGTTTCACACTTGGCAAGATGTATTACAGATCAGGGGATGCCTTGCTTAGGGATGTGAAAACATACACCCCTATCTATCCCTCACATACGACAAAATGCTGCAAAAATTATTCTCTTTGCCCTGCAACAGGGCAAGGGGACTGCTCAGGCAAGCTCCATAAAAGAAGTATCAGGAAAGAATGTGTGGGTTTTTTTTTTTTTTTTGGCACAAATGAAGTAAATAATGATTTCACAGCATTAATACACAATGCACAAAATTAGACATATACGTGCTACTGCTCCATGGATCTCTAAAGATCAGAAGCATAGGAAGGGTTGTTTGTGTCTTTCTTAGCAATCAGCCGGTTGTTCCGTGCTTGCTCCATGTCTGTGCTTTGTTTCTCAAAGGAAAGGGTGTTAGTTTTGCTCAGAGACAGTGTGTACAACTTGCAGAGCCCATGGCAAGGAAAAGAAAATTAGCTCTCATTGTCTTGCTCCCACCGGGAGGGGAGGGATCTCATTGCTTTGGCAACACCTCATCAAGGTGTTTCATCAATCCAAAACATTTTTATGAGATTAGAGAACTGAACAAAAATTGAGAATCTAGTGGTCATCAGGCAGCAGAAACAGAAATGGAGGTTCAGAGTCCACTGTCTAGAGCTGAGGAGAGTTGTGGTCCAGCATCTGGAGGACCACACCCTCCGCAGCCCTGAATAGATTCCCCACCCCCTTGTGGCACAGTGGTTACACTGCAGTACTGCAGCCAAAATTCTGCTCATGACCTGAGTTCAATCCCAGGTAACTGGCTTGAGGTTCACTCACCCTTCCATCCTTCCAAGGTCAGTAAATTGAGTACCCAGCTCTCAGGTGGGGGACAATGTGTAGACTGCATAATTATATTATAAACCGCCCAGAGAGTGCTTTAAGCACTATGGGGCGGTATATAAGCAGCACACTTTGCTTTTTTGCTTTGATTCTGACCTTTTTTTCAGGGAGCATATGGAACAACATATGAGACCCTGCAATCCCATTTCCTGGTGACCAGTGGAGAGCCAGCACAGGCTAGCTTAAGGTCAGATTCACAGGTACGTAAAACTGTCCAAAGAGTTTAATAGCAAAAAAAATAACCTTATTATCAATGTACAATATGTATATATTTTTACCCCGCCTTTCTCCTTAAGGAGGATCCAAGATGCCTTACATCATTAAAAGACAATATTTAAAGCTAAAAACAGTAACTATACAAATACTTTAAAAGGAACAAATACGACACTAGAAGACAGTAAACAAAGGCAACACCGAAACCACATTCAAAGCAGTAGGGACCACCACCCACTTAAAAACCCCACTCAGGCAGCCAGTCATTCAGATAAAACTTGCCTGAAGAGGATGAAAGTTATTTGCCTGCTTGTGGAAGGAGAGCAAAGATGGGGCCAGCCTCCAGTGGGAGGGAGTTCCAAAGTCTGGGAGCAGCAACAGAGACGGCCCTCTTCCGTGTCTCCACCAAATAAGTCCATTAGACTTGTTTTCAAGTTTTCAGTGAAGAAGGGAAATCTAAAACTCATGTTGAAAGCCCTATTATCAACTAAACCCATGATATCACATGGCCAGTCCATAATTTTTCTTCCATAACCAGTCACACTGGCCCAAATCCTATTATTTAGTATAGTAAATCACACTAGAGTGGTCCCGTTGAATCAGTGGGAATTTAATGATTCGAATCCTCCATAAATTCCATTGATTACAATATGCTTACTCTAACTGCAACTTACTATGCTAAAGTAAGTCACCATTAGAGTAGGCTCATATGAATCAATTTAATGTACAGGGGAGTCTGAATCCCCATTGATTTGATGGACCTGCAGTAGTGAAATTTATTACACTAAGCAACAGGATTTTGGCCATCAAGACCTTCTTGCTCTGACAAATGTCACTTATTAGCCGGCTCTTCTGCTCTTGCAACGTCTTAGAGTGCTTCTCGCTCTCTCCTGTTATTTTTGCCCTCCTTGCTTCTGCTATGGGCATGCACACTCCCACTCCCAGCCTACTGAACCCAAACTCTTAAACATATTTATTCATCCTTCTTAGTCTGGTCAGGACAAAAGATAAGCCCATTTCTGGAGGAGAGGGAGCAAAGGTTGTGACTTTCACCGCACAATCCTATGCATGTCTATGCAAAACGAACCCCTCTCGGCTTCAACAGAGCTCATGTCTAAGATTACAGCAGTCATTTTATTCCTGAGCAAAAAAAAAAAAAAAGTAATGCCTCAGATAATAAATCATGCTCGTTTGTTCCTTCCTGCCAACAATGGCTTTAATCTTCATTTATGACTTGTAAAATTCATATGCTTGGAGTATTTGATAAAACAACTCAATTACGATTTCTCCCTTCCTTTGTGTGTACTTTCTCACTACCACATCTCACTACAGTTCAACAACAGCCAGGATGATTTTTTTTTAAGTCTCAGATGGAAGAAGATAAAGTATACATAATTCCTGAAGAATTAATAGCAGGGACAGTTCAGTGATTCTCTTTGAGTTCGTAGCATTCTCAATATCATGGGGTAGCGTTCATAATCTGCTTTTTTTAAAAAAAATCAATACCAGAACTTCCTCCTGCTGACTTTAATTGGGACGAGAAACACAGACTCACAACACAATCCTAAAATTTAACATTCTTGTCTTCTTCTACATTTTTGCCCCACCTTTCCCATTTGAAAACCCACAAAGCTGCTAGCGGCCCTGAAAAGCCAATACGAAAAGACAGCCGGGCAAAGTAGCAAAACTGCATCAATATTTGGAAACAGCCAATAAAATGAAAAGTCAGCAGCAAATTCATCTCACATCAAGAGATGCTAATTAACTGAAATTAACAGATGCAGGAGCAGAGTGATTAGACTTCCTTAAAGTCCTAAAGAAACAATCCTAGTTATCCAGAACTAGTAGAGCGTACAATCGGAAAATCTCTGGAAAATCTCTTTAAGTTTATATAATCTTCGATAATCTTGTATTTGAAGAGCTGGAAAGGACCCTATGGATCATCAAGTCCGGCCCCTGTCAAGGAGACACAGTGGGGAATCGAACTCTCAATGTCTGGATCTACAGACAGAGACTTAAACCACTGAGCTATTCAGCAGTCAATGACATAGTAAACTGCCATTTAGAAACTCAGACCATTGGCCCGTTGAGCTCGGTATTGCCCACACTGAGAGGCAGCAGTCCTCTAGCATTTCAGGCCGATCTGGAGACACCAGGGATTGGTACCTACTGTTTGCAAAGCATGTGCAGTACACCAGGTGAGAGACTCCTGCCTCACCAATGGAGTTGACATCAGTTAATTCAGACAGAGTAGCTGATTGAAACTTGGACAAAGAGGTCAAGAATGCTTAGTTCTACTGTAGGTAACTCTTGGGGCTAGTTAAGTTCACTAGCCCTGGTTCAGTATTTTCCTTCTCCACACCCGAGGTTAACAGCACTGGGAGGTTGGGAGTCTATAGTCTATCTTGGGCGGGCACCATGAGGTTCTGAAGATGGGGGCCCTGAGAAATAAGGGAAGGGTATGTGGCACACAGTTGGTTCTGGTGGGGTTCAGGTCTGGGCTGGCGGTGGCTGCAGTCAACGCTGGTGCTCTTTCTGCCACTTTCTCTGCCAGCATCTTAGCTGAGTAGGGACTGCCTCTCTCTCACGCATACCCAGTTTGAAGTCTCCAACCTGACTTCTTTCAACACTCCCCCCAGTAGTGTAGACAAGGTGGTGATCTTGGCTGCTGACACATCTCCCTTTCTCCTTTAGGTACCTACCCTCAGTCGGACCAAGACCCCTCCTCCAGGGGTCCTCTTCTTTATCATGTAGAGCCACTTGACCTTCAGCTCCAGGTTCTTGTCTTCTTCTACATTATAGGCCTTATCTATCTACTCCTGGGTATTAACCCAGGCTCCCTTCACCCTCTCCCTCAGAGAGATCCTCCTCTCCCTTCTCATTCTTGTTCTCCAACTTCCCCTCTCCCACCTCTGGGGCATGCTTTATATCCTGTTCCTCCAGGTTTCTCCTCTCTTCCTCCAGAGTGCTCTCATCCTGTATATCGGTCAACAGCTCCTCCATTTATGCCTCACCATCTCGAGTCTTCCTTCCCTCAATCTCCATGTCTTCTGCCACAGTCTTGGTACCACATCTGCCCAAGGCGTGGGCTGGGGTTGGACAGCCTGCTGAGGACGCTCTCACCTGTGTCCCCCTCACAGGAATTGACTTGCCAAATCCCCATGGATTCAATGGGTCTACTGTAGTTGCACCTTACAACTGGATTTCAGGCAAAGATATCCAAAGAACCTGAAGAACATTTGCAATGGGTTTTTGCACCCTTTCGGTTGGCCTAATATGTAACATGAATTTGAAATCTTACACCCAACACAGCTACCCCACTTTTATATATATAGTGGTATAAAAATGCAGGAAGTTGCATGGCTCAGGAGCAAAAATTGCCACTCAATCCTGCAGAACATGTCAACCAAAATTTACATTCAACCTAATGAATATTTATTCAAAAGCAAGCAACAGGAGTTACTACATATTATACACGCTTAGGGTTTCAAACTTCACCGTCTAAGCAACGTAAAATGAAACACTCCAAAGTGCCTCTGCTCTAGTTGTCGATGCATCTGTGTACTGTCGGTTTTCACAACACATTCCAATTAAAAGAAATCACTATACAATTTCCAGAAATGGAAAAAAATAATATAAAGCTATCATGATACAGAGGTATCATTACATACAGCAAATAATATAGAAATTATTATGATCACCACCAGAAACATGATAATTAATAACAATAATATAAAAATTGTACATCATAGAAATCAGCTTTCCTGAGAACATAATTTGGATCTTCTGTGCATCTGTGTGAAAGGACAGATACCCAGTGTAGTGTACTGAATAGAGTGATGGACTAGGACTCTGGAGAACAGGGTTCAAATCCCTGCTTCTGCCACGGAAACTCACTAGGAGTGTGGAACTGGTAAAGCCACTCCTTAAATTTCTCACTTACCGTGAAAGCCCTATTAGTGCCACTTTAAGTTGGTTCCAACTTGATAGCATATAAGAACATGTGAAAGTACACAGACGACATAAAGCTTTTCTTCAATACTGAACTGGGTGTCACAAACCAACTCTTATCCCCATTGCTCCACCCCATAAGCATTAAGGCTCATGTGCCCCCATGTTTCTAAATCTATCATGGGTGTTTTTCTCCTTTATCCAAGCTTCCTATGGCTCAATACAGCCATCGCCACTGCTCGGTCGGCATAACGATTCTGTCCGTCATGCTTCAAACAACTACAGCACAGAGATTAAATACAATCTATATCCACATAAATCATTGAATAAATGAATCATGAAATTAATATGTAAATTGTGTGTTTAACCTCTATTTATACAGCACTGTCTGTCACCATGTAGTAAATCTAAAACTAATTGCAAATTCACAACTCTGCAAAAAGAACACCACAGTAAAAGCCTGACATATTTATTAACTAAATGTTGAACTACATTGAGTAAGTAATTAACAGTCATGCCAGAACAGGGAGAGGAAAATTATATTTAAGCACAGATGTCACCTGTATGAAATGGCTAAAACTATTTTAGATTAGATTCTGATATTAATCAAAGAAACACCACTATTTAATTTCTGACAGACAAATCTGTTACCATTTATTCACGATTCCATTAAACACTCCATTATTTAAAATCTGCACGTCATGTCCACTGGAGAGCTCTTTATTAGTTCTTTTACAAGGAAAATGGAGGAGAGGGAGGAAAAACGGTGTCGCGGCTGCGAACTGGGCAAGAAGAACGTGGTCTTTAACCAGGGATATTCCAGGACAGCCTTCACCCCACCCTATGTCCAGATTTCATGTCTTGGTCCTCCTACTTTTTAGATACAATAGAGTAGTGGTCCCCAACCTTGGGTCCCCAAATGTTCTTGGACTAAAAATTCCGGAAGCCTTCTCTACTAGCTGTGCTGGTCAGAATTTCTGAGAGTTGTAGTCCAAAAACATCTGGGGACCTAAGGTTGGGAACTACTGCAACAGAACATCTACAAGCCAGATTTTGCTGAATTGCTCAGTAAGCATCACTCAAGGAGGAAACGATCAACCGGCTTCAGAGAAGATCAAGGTCTGTGTAGGAAGTCACAAAACCTTTATAAGCCCCCACCATAGCCAGCAGCATCACGGTGGTGGTGGAGGACATCAACTGAAGAAGGAACCAAGCATTGGGAAGAAGGAAATAAAAATGGCACAGGGGAAGACGGGAATGGTTAGAATCCTGTTTGTTGGGGTGGCATTAACAAAGAAAATCAGGAGGGACCATGAATAGAAAATGGAACGGACTATCTCTGAAGTGTGCCATGGATAAGGCTTTCAAGGTAAGTGAGATATTTAAGGAGTAGTTTTTATGGTTCCATACCCACAGCGAGTTTTCATGGCTGAGCAGAGATTCGAACCCAGGCTTCCTGAGTCCAAGTCCACTATTCAACCCAGTCTACTATTCTATCACTTATAGTTACCTTAAACTTGACATTGGCCAAACAGAGGACTACTGCAAGGTTCTCTACATGAAAATCCTCATAAAGATCATGCAGAAGCTTCAAAATTCTGCCCCGCAGATTAGCACAGGCACCAGTTCTGCACTTGTTCCCCTGGCTATTAACTTTGCAACTTAAATCAAGAGGATGCGATAACCTCTGTCTGCAAGTTCCTCCCACCAACTTAGATTTGCCCTCAGTGTCCCGCTGCATGTTCCCTTCACTGTATAAGGTCAACCTGACCTTAACAACAGAGGGTTTCCTTCTCAGGTGGCCCTGATGCTCTTGAAGAAGCTTCTGGAAGACCTTGAAAGCTGATTCACAAGCCATGTTCTCGATTATTTTTAGGAGGAGCTTCTTGACCTACTATGAAAGGTCTTTTGGAACGGTGCTGGGAACTTCAACCACTGCTTTTTGAGATGTACGTTTCTATAAGTGTTGCCGAAATCCTGCTGCTTAGTGTAGTCAGTAACAGCAGAATAGGCCTACTGAATCAGTGAGTCAACTTCTCCATAAGTTCCATTGATTCAAATGGGCCTACTCAATTTGTGACTTACTATGCTAAGCAACAGGCTTTCAGCCAATGTTACAAATTATATTTTAATGTGATTTAATAGAAAAAGAATTAAACCATGTGGTCCGTATACTATAGAAAAACAAGGGCCGGTGATCCTTTCACTGAGTAATAATAATTGTGTGCCATCAAGTCAATTCTGACTTATAACAACCCTTTTCAGGGTTTTCTAAGTAGGGAGTATTCAGAAGTGGTTATACATTCCCTTCTTTTGGGGGTGCCCTGGGACTGTGCAGCTTGCCCAAGGCCACACAGACTGGCTCTTCCCCAAGGAGGCACAGTGGAGAATCGAACTCTCAACCTCTGGCTCCGAAGCCAGATAGATACCTTTATTAGGCCACTAATATATATATATATATTAAAAAAACATCAATTACTACCTTTCAAAGTACACTAGTCTTCATCAGGCTGTAAACCAATATATTGTGGATAGTGCAGAAACAAACATATGAAAGTCCCCACAGTCATGGCAGATGTCTGCCACAACTGTTTCTTAAAGATGAGTTAGAGAACGCAGGTTGTAAACACAAGTCAGGAGTATAGGTTTCAGATTCCACCCCTGGTTAAAACGGGGAGAGAACAGTCACAAGCAAATGCTCATTTCAGCGTGCACAGGCTGAAAAGAGCATGTGGGACAGTAGTTAAAATGGAGAGGGAAAGATAGCTAAGATTCATGGCTTCCATTTCTCAGCCTGTCACTCATTTTCTGTGTGACCTTGGGCCAGCAAATTTCTCCCTTTGTCTTCATTGACAAGAGCACGTGCTGTGTATCTTGGACAAAATCCTTGCTAGAAATCAGCTCCTGGACACTTTTTATTTTAAGTGACTTTTGGCAAACCAGGCTCTTAACTGGGTCTCTGTTTTTGTTTTTTAAATGAACATAAGAGCATGCGAGAGGTAAGGATTTTGCTAGGATTAATCGGTATTTTTCAAACTTCGAAGTTGCAGGCTACAGAAAATTTGCCATTAATAAACCGCATGCGAGGAACTACCTGGATAAAACCAAGTAGCTTTCCACATATTAGAAAAGAAGGATGAACCTAGTGAATGGAAGCAAGTACATGTAGTCCGTTTCCAAGTAGCACCCTGCTTAAATGCATGTAAATTTAACACATACATCCCAAAATCATGACTGTTTCAAATTTAACCAACAGGTGCTAGGTCTTGGGCTTCAAAAAAGATACAGCTGAGAACATGCAACATAGCATCCCATCCCCACAACCCAATTGAAGATCCAGGAGAACAGGGAATAGTAGGCTTCAGAAGATACCTATATGGACTACAACACCCAGAATCCCCTAGGCAACATGCTGCCTGGAGGATTATGTGAGTTGTACCCTGGAAAAGACCTTTTCTTTAGGAGAATGGGGGCGGACCATGATTTTTAATTGTCAACGGGGAGGTATTTGGGCCATGCCAAAAAAAATATGGCACCATATATACAAACATAGTCTTACTCTGAGCCATAAAATGGATCTGTCTAGTCCAATATGGCCAACTCTGGTTGGAAGCAGCTCCCCAGAGCTTCAGGCAAGATTGTCTCCTAGTCACCTACTTGCAAATCCCTTGGTGAGCTCCTCCTACCCAAGTACTAACCATTTTTGTGCTCATGAAAGAACAAACTCCCAAATCTCTTGTAAACATCCCAGGCAAGCCACTGTTACTTCTAAGCTTGGTGGGGGAAGATCTGGGGAATGCTTTTTAAAAGGTAAAGATCATGTGCAGGATAGATAAGACCACATACTTTCGTTTTCCCCTATGGTATTTTCCCATGAACACTATTTATTAAATCTAGCTAGACATGGGCATGAAGCACCAGTTCGGTGGTTTCCAGCCCCACCTCCTCCATCAAGCACCCACTAAGCAGTTGCGCCTCAGCTTCCCTGCCCCGCCTCCTCTGAGTGGGAAGCGGGGCTGGAGTCTGCCAAACACCTGTTTGGCCATCACATGAACTGGCACGAACCGCCAAATCGGCAGTTTGTGCCCATCTCTAAACATAGCCAAACTTGTTCAAGTTGCAGCTCTTTTACACCACTCACGCACAGGTTCTACCCTCTGTCCCAGGTTCCTCAACACATATGCACTGGAACTGTTGGATAGCTCAGCGGTTTAAGTGTAGAGCCAGAGGTTGGGAGTTCAATTCCCTGTTGTTCCCCTGCCTGACACGGGCTGGACTCAATGATCCACAGCATCACTTCCAGCTCTGCAGTTCTAAGATTATTACAGCTCTAAGTTTATTGTTGTTACATGCTGTCAAGTCTCCTCTGACTTATGGTGACCCTATGAATTAGTGATCTCCAAAATGTCTTCAACAGCCCTGCTCTTGCAAACTCAAGCCTTTAGGGAGTCAATTCATCTCGTATTGGGTCTTCCTCTTTTCCTGTTGCCTTCAACTTTTCCCAGCATTATTGTCTTTTCCAGAGAATCCTGCCTTCTTGTGATGTGCTCAAAGTAGGACATCCTCAGTTTCATCATTTTGGCCTCCAGAGACAGTTTACACATAAACATACAGAATTATATTTTCATACATTCCTAGATCTCATCTTCAACTCCTTTACTCCTTCAACAGTTAAAATATATTTTTATTTTTCAATAAGGCTACAGAGCATTTACAATTATTCCGAGCAGCATTTGGAGGGATTATGTGCCTACAAGAACACCTGTTGAGAGATGCTACTATCCTCACAAAAAAGAAAAAGAAGCTATTTGGCAGTGGAGCCAGAGGTTGGGAGTTCGAATCCCCCCGTGCCTCTTTGACAGCGGCTGAACTCAATGATCCATAAGGTTCCTTCCAGCTCTGCAGTTCTATTACTATTATTATTATCCTCCATCCTCTTTACCACTGAACCTACCCTGTCCAATTCAGTGCAAAGACTCTCTTTTTATAGAGCAAACACAAGCAATACATGGTGGTTATTTAGACAGGAAGAATACCAGGGGGAAAAAAGGACACAGTATGGAAACAAGGATATCTACTGATGCCCTCATTTTCACCTGCAAAACACAGGCCAGCACCTGCCGCTCAGTTTCCACTGAAAACATAGGATAAAAGCCTACTCCAAATCTAAATAAAAATACACAGCCAGCCATGAAATAAAGATCATGCTGGTGATGTCAAGGTTCTCTGGCCACAAGGATCTGCCTTTTGTAAGATCCCCAAAACTGCTTTTTCACACCTCCCCTGAGAAACCTGACAAAGGTTTTGTTCTAAGGACTAAATGCCTTAAAAGAAGGCTATCAAAGAGGAGAAGACGGGCTATTAAACCCCTACTTTCTCTGCACAGGCAGGGAGGAGATGGGCCCACAAAGCTTCTGTGCTTTGTTTTGTTTCTCAAGCCCTAAATGGATCCGATCGTGTTTCCGCAAAAGATTTATGTTAAAAATACAACTTTCTCCAGCCTGGCGTTTGTTTGCAGGGGAGGGGGGGGTTGCGTTTTCATCTGGGCTCCTTGTCTCCGCCCGACATTTCATTCTAGGAAAGGAGAAAGGGCCGCTCATCTCCATGGCAGGCAGGAACAATCTCAGATTTATAACCTGCAAGGAAGCCATCACCGTGATAGAGCAATCTTTCCACCAGACATCTCTCCATTACGAGGGTTGATGTTACTCTGCCCTGGTGCCATTTTTGGCCTGATCTGTCAGGCCAATCATAGCGGTCGCTAACAGCAGCACCTCGCTCCCCTCTTTTGTTTCTCATCTTCAATCTCCGCAGGTTCAGTTGTTCTTCAAGAGACGGCTACAACCTAGCTTGGCCCAAGTTTTGTTTCGTTTTTTTAAGAGAGAGACTGGTATAGCTCTGGAGGGATAACTCTTATTCTCGCTTTTGATTTCCCTTTTTAACCTATTTCCCCCCCACACTTTATAAAACCTACAAATGACCTGTTTAAAGAAATCTGTTTCAAGAAATGGAAGATGGACGGCTGGATAGCTCAGTGGTTTAGGCATCTGGCCGCAGTGGTTGGGAGTTTGATTCCCCAGTATGTCTCCTGGACAGGGGCCTGGACTCAATAATCCATAGGGTCGGTCCATTCCAGCTCTGCAGTTCTAAGATTATTGGGCCCATCTTATCTCTCACACACGTTTATGTGGAGTTTGCCTGTGCCACTTTTTTTAAAAAATAGCACACATTCCAGTCATTCGCATTTTAAAATTCTGTGTGCTCATTCTTGTTCCGAAATGCCCCACAAACCTTTCAAATCTGTCCATTCTTAAGGGGAAGTATATTTCTTCTTACAACCAGTCTCAAGAGCTGTAAAATGTCTTCCTTCATCAAAGCTGTCCAGTACATGGTAATCAGAAATACAAGAGTGTGGATGATCTTAGTCTCCAGTGACACATCCTTGCATTTGACGATCTTTTCTAGTTCCTTCCCGGCTGCCCTTCCGAGTCTCAGTCTCCTTCTGATTTACGCGTGGGGCAAATGCAACTGGTGAACCAGCTTGCAATTGAAGACCAACTTGCAGGAGGAGAGCTCTGCTGACACCTTACTCTCAAAAAGCCTAGCCAGATGTGCTTTCTTGTTATCTCCCACTGTTCTACTGCTATCGCTACCCTGACCCTGGGGAGGCTCAAATTCCTCCTGAAAACCTCTCTTAGCACCAGAGTTGCCTGGAGTTTATAATGATCCACGGTTCCTTTCCCTCCGCAAGATCAATCTGCCTCACGATAGGGCCGGCATGGAATGAGATATGAGCAGGAAAGGGGAGACTGCTGACTGGGGATGAGCCCCCACTCTTTTGCCCCTATCCTGGGGAGTGGTGGCCTGGAGGCACAAAGTTATATGGGGTCTCTTCCCCCACGGCTGGGGCTTACACTCCTGTCTCCCTCCATCCCAGCCCAGTAACGTGCCCTATGCCAGGGGTTCTCAAGCTTTGGTCCTCCAGCTGTTTCACGTGCTTGGCGGTTGCTCCTCCGGGGAGATGAAGATCAAAACATCTGGAAGTCCAAAGGCTGAGAGCAGGGCCCTATAGCAGTAAGCCAAGGAAGACAGCTACTCTCCGGGTGTGTTCACAGCTGCCCTTGCTGTGGGTCCTGGTCCACCTTACCCTCCCCCAAGAAACCAGGCGTGCTCTCGTGTCTTGTTCAAAAACAGGAGCTAGTATTCACGAGGCAGAACAGGATTATGACCCCTAACAGTAGGGATGCCAGGCAACTGGAAGTCAGAGAGTCCGAAGTGGAGATGGGAAATGGGTTGTGTTTAAAAAAAAAAAAAGTTCCCAGACAGTCTGTTCCTAAACTGTGCGTCGTGGCAGACCGGGGCACTGCCAAAACCAGCCAGGGACACCGAAGAATCCCCTCGTCCTTTGCCGCCGCCTCCCTCGCCCTCTCCTTGGCCGACGGGTTTCCCTGCCTGCCTAACGCCCTGCCTGTGCCTAGGTGCGCACCCTGGAGTGAGTCATGCCCCTTTCCCCGGGATGCCCGTTTGTGGAGGCGGTGAGGAGGCGGTAGCCCTTTTTGCATCAGGGAGGCTCCAGGACAGGTCGAAGGAGGGGGACTGTGCTGAGACACAGCAACAAACCCATCCCAGCCCTTCCATCTTTACCAAGAGCAGGTCTTTTGTAAAGCTCATAGGTCTTAATTGTCTATTCCAGGTCACCCCTAAATTCTTTGTATAGTTACAGAGACAGCTCATAACAATCTATATTGTTAGCTGGGAGGATCCCCACCCTCACCTAAGGTCAGAAGAAGCAGATGAGAGGGACATTATTACTAACAACCTGCTACTTCAACCCCACGAGCCCAGGTTTGATCACAGAACTGATCACTGTGTCACCTGTCACTACTCTCCTCTGACATAACTGTGGCAGAGTTTGGAACACTACGTTTACAAAGCAATCCGTCTCCATCATGGTTCCAAAATAAGTAGTTCTCATTACAGTAGAACAATTGTTCCCAATCTTGGGTCCCCATATGTTCTTGGACTAAAACTCCCAGAAGCCTTCATCACTCGCTCTGCTCTGGATTTCTATGGAGTTGTAGTCCAGGAACATCTAAGGACCCAAGGCTGAGATCCACTGCACTAAAAAAAATGACTAAAAGTAATTCTTAATCACTTTTTAGTCATTTTTTAAAGAAAATTCTGAATGCTAAGAGCCATTGCAATGTGGTATGAAACACACTGTACTCTTATCTACCTCACTGTCACCTCAACCTTCACCACAGAGCATGGAGCAGCGCCACAAGCCAGCACTTGAATCATGTGATCTTCCTCCTCCACCATCTGTAAAGCTCAAATACCCACAGCTATAAAATTACCTTTCAAAAAGTTACATCACAAAAAGAAATCTGCCTCATTACTTTACAATCACGATGTAATTTAGTTATCCCTTAGTTGTTGTAATTACAAGTAAAGAGTTCTAGGTAGTTACTTCTAAGCTCTGAACTGGTAGGATTGCTCTGGCCACCACCTGAATTTTAAAAGGCAGACTGCTCTTCGTAGAACTCGGGGGAACAGCAGGAAAGCTTTTACAGTGTCAGTGTTATGATCAATGCTGCAGTTCCAGGTGTTAATGCTTCATTTGCCTTTAAAAGCAAATGTAATAATCTGGGATGATCAATACTGTACACTCTTTATACAGGGTGAAATGGCTGCAAATCCACTGCACTAATATATATGGTAGAATTTCAACAGTGACATTATATCCTAACAGCATGTCGAAGCTTTTTGCCTTCACGGCCTTTTAAACTCTTTTTTTTTTAAAACAAGAAAAACAACTGGTGATGAACTGAAAGATTAATTTGCAACAAAATTAACCCGGCACCATCTGTTGAATTTTTCATGAGTAAAAATAAATATAAACAGTAAGCTAATCAGGGAGAAGGGATCGTTTTTAAAAGGTATCAGTAATTGAATACGGGACACTCAACAATGGCTGCTTTAAATACAGAAGCAGGGTCTAATAAAGGGTGAAATAGCATAGACAAAAATATGTTATTTTAGGATTATACGTACAGAGGTGTTTATGATGCAGTAATAACAATGGGAATAAAACAAAAATAAGTGAATTTCCTCCTTTAAAGTATCTTACATGTATATCTTATTGCCTCCAGGGAACCAATCTAAACACCAAGTACTACTTCTACCAGCTACTTTTTGTTGTTTCCAGGACCACAGGAACCACACGGCAAAATGAGAAAGAATTCAGAGCTATCTTACCTTGGATACATCATAAGAAGGCAGGATTCTCTGGGAAAGACAATAACACTGGAAAAGACGGAGGTAGCAGGAAAAGACGAAGACTAAATACAAGATGGACTGACTCTCAAAAGGAAGCCACAGGCTTGAGTTTGTACTGTGTGCCGTCAAGTCGATTGTGACTTATGGTGATCCTTTCCAGGGTTTTCAAGGAAGATAATACTCAGAAGTAGTCTCCCGTTCCCTTCTTCCGGGGTCACCTTGGGACTGTGCAGCTTGCCCAAGGCTACACAGGCTGGTTTTTATCTCAGGAGGCACAGTGGAGAATCAAAATCCCAATCTCTGGCTCCACAGCCAGACCCCTAAACCACTGAGCTATCCAGCCAGTGTCTAGCTCCACCACACTACAGTAAATCCATTTTTAAGGAACTGGTAGAAATTTGCAAATAAAACATGATTCACAATAAAGAACTCAGCCATCACCAACCCTAAACTCACACAACACTCAGCTGAATTCAGAGGAAACATGTTATTTGCATTTCCAGGGCTGATATTTTGATTAATGCCATGTTTCTGTGTTAGATAAGACAAGAGATGCTGTTTCACTGTGCTCCTCTACCAATTATTGCTACTTTATCCAAGCCAAGATATAATCAGAAGGGAAAACAGTGAGTTGTTTTATTAAAGTAAACACAACCTGCAATACAGATTTTCCTTACATAAACACTCCTGCTGTAGTTTTAAATCAAGGACAGTCGGGGAAGCTGACGCATGATAAATATTGTCACAGCCACACCAATTTCAAGTTTCTAAAATGTTAAGATGTGTACACTTTAAATTTAAAACAGTTTCTGATGAACGATTCAAATCAGGGTTGGATTCAACCATTGGCACCATCATCATTAGCAGCGAAATGTTTGTCCTGCTTTTTTCTACAAGTCAAAGCGAATCCGAAGAAATTGGAAGATTACTCCCAGTTTTGTGAAGCCTCTTTTGGGGACATCCTGGATGTAAAACAAGGTGCCAATGGAGCTGCACCTTGTTTTAAAGGAAAATTACTCTTCCTGAAGGCTTGGAGGAGTTTCGATTTTTGCCAGAATTGTGATTTTTTGTTTTATTTTATCGGTAGTAGTCCAGAGGGTACACACTGGAGGCATTCAAGAAAAACTCGGATAACCACCTGGCAGATATGCTTTAATAGTATTCCTGCATTGAGCAGGGGGTTGGACTTGATAGCCTCGTAGGCCCCTTCCAACTTCACTTTTCTATGATTCTATGATTCTAAATGGTTGGAAACAACTGGTAGCCCCGGCTATCTTTATCCTCACTTCATCCTCACAACCACCTTATGAGGCAGGCCAAGGGATACACAGTTCCTTAGTGGGCATCATGGCTCTGTGGAAACCAGAATTGGATCTCCCCACACCTAGTCTAAGACTCTAACCCCAACCCTATACACAGTCTCCTTCTGTGTGGAAGAAGACAGGGAACAAGCACATCCCTTCTATTTCTAATGTTCGCCTTCTGAGCGGTTTCCAGAGGAGCAAAGCCAAAATGTCACCATATATGCCCACAAGAGCAGTATGGGTGGGTCTGAACGAACCCTAAAATGTACAGAAGTACAAAAAGAAAATATTTAAGGGTCAACCTGGAAAAGTGACATGCTGTCAAGTCGGAACTGGCTTATAGTGATCCTAATAAGGCTTTCAAGGTAAGTGAGATATTTAAGGAGTGGTTTTACCAGTTCCACTCCCCCTGTGAGTTTCTATGGCTGAGCGGGGATTTGAACCCTGTTCTCCAGAGTCCTAGTCCATCACTCTATCCACTACACCACAGGGGGAATTGAAAAGTGAGGTGGAGGAACCCATAAATCAGGTCAAGGACTGAGCACGCTCAGTGACCACAGAATGCTGGGCAGGGTGGAAAACCTGTTTATGGAGAGGACTAGGAGGCAGTATGAGGCAGGGCAAGTGGCTTACCTAAGTTCAACAGAGAGCACGCCGCACTACAGAAATGTGGTTCAACTCATTTGTTCTGTCTACACCAGTGGTTCTTAACCTCGAGTCCCCAGATGTTCTTGGACTACAACTCCCAGAAATCTTGGCCTGCACAACTATCAGGGAAGGCTTCTGGGAGTTTTAGTCCAAGAACTTCTGGGGACCCAAGGCTGGCAACCACCGGTTGTGGGAAGAGAAACTTGGAAGTTAATAAGGAAGTTTCCAGAACAGGAAAACTGGAAACGTCAAAGAAAGAGGCAGAAGAAGCCATTTAAACATCCATGAGGAGGGGGAGGAAAAAAGAAAAAAGTTGGTCATGTTTTTGCTGAAACCCTCCTATAAGCCCCTTGTGTCAGCTGAGAGCAAAGTGAGAAAGAAAACACTCCAGCTATTTCATGACCCTTCGTTCCCAGCAATTTTTACAAACATTCCCTTCCATGAAAAATGCATAGATGTATTGAAATTCCAGACCGAAGCTTTAATCTCCAGTCACTTCTCTAAGAGGGATAGATCAGAAGAGTATAATTTGCCCTTATCATCCTGCTCATCTCCTATGTTGACAAAAGAAATCCTTCTGTTAGTTTTTCTTAGACAAATGTGACCCCAACCTGATATGACACTTTATTTTTGCAGCTGTGTAAAAAAAGGGGGAAAAAATCCTGCACAAACCAGATGCTTTTTAAGCTGCTTTATCCCCTTGCCCTGTATAGCAGGCAGTGGGGAGGGGGGAGAGAAGAGGTTACTTTCTTTTGCTCCCAGCAGGGCCGGAGGTGGGAGGGAAGTCACTTTTCCAAAAAATCAAGGCTGTAAGGCTTAAAGAAAGAAATAATACATGGGGTGCCGGAGGATCAGGCCCCTCCTAAGAGATTTGCTGAGACAGCAAATAAATGAGCAGTTCCCACATACCACCTTTTACTCTAGGAAGGAATTTCAAAGTAGGAGGGGAATTCAGGTGCCATAAAACCCAAAAGCCATGTTGGTAATTCATGAAAGATCTATGAGCAGCATAACAGATTGTGAGTCCTTCTTTATGGATAATAATGACACAGAATTCTGCATCTCAAGAATCAGCTTCCTTCCTTCCTTCCTTCCTTCCCTTCCCTTCCCTTCCTTCGCTACTGGTCCTTATGATCTGTCTTGTTTATCTGATGTAACCAAAACATCCTGGTGAAATCTCAAAAGCCAGCATGAGGGGTCAAATCCAGAACAGCAATCTACTGTATCAAACCATGGTTTATATTAACCAAGTTGTTAAAGTTCAAACCATGGTTTGAGCATCCAAACATAATAGCAAACCATAAGCAATAGCTGTTTCACTACAGTCATTTCCCACCTTCTCAGCCCTCCATCTTTAGGGGCTAGTCTCGCAAAGGGAGGCAATGGCTAAAAAATGGAAAGGCCGCAACAGGCTAGTGTGCTAAACTCCATTATACTCTTCCCCTAACTCCATCACTGATGAAAGTAGGAATCCACCCTGTGATGGACATCATGCTCTGAATGCGGACAGACCTAGGATCGATCTTTAGCACCTCTGCAGTTGTCATTTCTTAAGCAGTCAAGCTGCAAGAAGTGGCAAAGATATTTGCAAAGCCCTCAAAAGTCACTCCTCGTCAGTGTAGGCCACATTGGCTAGATGGCCAATCAGTATGACCTGCTCAGAAGTGACATCCTCATGCTTATATTCAGCAGGTAGAATTTATTAAAGAGGCAGTGGGGTATAATAGTGACAGTGGCTTGGGAGATCCAGGTTCCAGGTTCCCAACAAGCCATGAAACTCTGGACCGGGTGCTATTGCATATTCTAACCTACTACACAGGGTTGTCGTGAGGATAAAGCAGATACAGTACAGAGGAAGGGAGCCTGTACACTCCTTGAACTCACTGAAAGTAATCAATGTCAAAGTTTTTAGCATTGTGTGTATTTTTGGTATTCACTATGATTAAAATGGTCCATAGGATCCCTCCCAGCTCTACCGTTCTAAGATAAAATAAGATGTAAAATTATGGTCCATCACCTTGAATTCGATGGCTTTGATTCAGCCATCACGTTTCTCTAAGTCTAAATATTTGTCACTGAGATGCACGTCAGAGAGAGTAGCTCTTGAGCCTTCAAAGAAAAGCAATAAACCATTTGGGTTGCTCCCTTTCATGTTCTTTAATACATATCATTCCATTTTAACTACCCAGTGCAATTTCACCAGCCATTAGCCCGGAAAGAATCCTCAACAAAGCCTGATTGTTGTTTTAAAGATGGATCTCCCTCTGTTCCTACAATCACTTTGTGGACTTCTCTTATGGGTGAGCCGGTAACTTGGAAATCTGGATTTTTTTTGTGCAGGGGCCCACTGAGTCACTGAGCACAAAACAAATTCAATGGACCAAATTCTGTTGCAACAGCTTATGTGCGCAACAGAGATTATGTCAGCAACAGCAGTACATAACCGCTGATTAAAGGCAAATGACAACTAATTGAAGGCTATTTTGGGGTGCACACAACAAAATGTCATGAAATCGCCTGTTGCCTGCACCCTGAAATTGCCAAAATAAGCCTTTCATCACCACTGATTTGCCAATGCTGGTGACACCATCCCCATTGTCCACGCGGAGCTGTGTAACAGGATTTCAGCCAACGTTTGACTAAATGTTATGACATTTCGGAACTGTTCTGCAGTAAGACGACAAAGTAAAAAGACACAGGACCGTTGGGGCATTTACGATGCATTGTAATAAGATTCTTGATGTCTGTGATGAAGTTCATCATCAAGGGGAATTCTACAAGGTAGGATCTATCGCTAAGTGTCTTTCCACAGATTGCTGTCTGCGGTTTTCTTTTGTTACTGAATTATTTATAAAATCAATCTAATAACACCATACTTCAAGGAAATAATCTGTTTCTGGTTGGAGCCTATGTGCGCTAATCTGTTTCACCAGCTCCTCCATCAGGACTACGCAGTTTTGAATCATCCCAGTCCTTCCACAACAAAAACATTTGGATGAATGCTCTTAGAAAGAGCACACATCTTTGGCTTACAAGTCCCATCTGCCCCAACCCACTTGGCCAAACCAATCATCTAGGTGGCAGCCACTGCTCAAATAGCTGGTTTTCCTTTAGCAGAAGACGACTCTACACAAAGACTTCATCTGAAGAATCAGCCAACGCCGTTGCACAAATTCTCAAGCAAGATCTACTGCAAAATTTGTTCCTATGATTTGTGGGAAAGTACTGACATTATCAAGAGCCAGTGTGATGTCATGGCTGTCCCACTGCTAGCTTCCTTTCTGCACAGGAAGCTAGGGCAGAGCTAGGCCTATGATACGCCACAAAGCCTTCCCACCTAGGCCTATTCTCCAGGTGAGCCACATTTTGGTGTCTGTAGGTGTGGGTCTCTCAGGTGGAACTCCCAAAATGTCAAATTATGGGATTTGTGCTAAAAAAAAAAAAATTAGTCTAACGACACCGTTGTCATTTTAGTGAGTTTGTGCAGAAGCTGCTTTATCCTCCTTGACATCCATGACTGATGTCTATACCCCAAAACTTTTCACACTGGCCGGAAGACATAGGAAGGGGTCAGAAACTCCTCAGGTTTTTTTCTCACACCCCACCCCCAAGACTGAGATTCGAAACCCAGGTTACCCTGTAAATTAGGGGGCATATTTTCCTCACTGATATACTGCTATTGAACAACAGAAGGTTACATAAAGTTTTAGTGTCAGCATAGGTAGGTAGGTAGGTAGGTAGGTAGGTAGGTAGGTAGGTAGGTAGGTAGGTAGGAAGGAAGGAAGGAAGGAAGGAAGGAAGGAAGGAAGGAAGGAAGGAAGGAAGGAAGGAAGGAAGGAAGGAAGGAAGGAAGGAAGGAAGGAAGGAAGGAAGGAAGGAAGGAAGGAAGGAAGATTTAAACTATTCAGCATTTTCCAGATTATATATTTACATATAATTTACAGAAATTATTTTTGGACTGCAACAGCGACAGCAGAAAAATCTGGGAACGGTAGTCCAAAAAAATAATTCTTTTCCTTCAATAATTTCAAGGTGACATATTCAGCGCTCCTCTTCCCCACCCTGTTTTCACAGTTCTGCGAGGTAAGTCAAGACAACAGAAAGCCATCCTCTGAGCTGCATGGCTTAAGGAGAATTTGAACCTGGATCTTTCATACGGCAGACCAGTACTCTTCCCCACCATACCACACTGCCTCTTATTTAGCTGCTGTTGACCTCCCCCCCCCCCCCCCCCGTGGAAGTTCTGTGGATCCGAGGGCGGCAGAAGAGAGTAAGAAACAACTAAGTCATAGTTTTCCTCTTCTTGGGTGTTTTTTCTTCCTCCCTCTATCCTACATATAGAGACAAATATTGGTAAGAGGAAGAAGAGGTGAGTAATGGCAATCTGAAACCATCTCAGTCAAACTGGTGGAGGCTGAACATTATCCCAGTGTTCGTCGGACTAGGAAATCTGAGTGAATTCATTTCTTCCTCCTAATGGTTTAGGCATCTGGCTGAAGAGCTAGAGGTTGGGAGTTCAATTTCCCACTGTGCCTCCTAGGGGAAGGAGCCAGACTGTGTAGCCTTGGGCAAGCTGCACAATCTCAGGATACTCCCCAGAAGGAAGGAAATGGGAAACCACTTCTGAGTACTCTCTACCTAGGAAACCCTGAAAAGGGTATCTATAAGTGAGAACTGACTTGGCAACACACTCTTAGTATTCAAAAATACCAGACACAGTCAATCAGAATTATAAAAAACATTGACTGGTATTATATAACAGATAGAGGTTTTAACCCAAAACCTAAGTATCTGTTAAATATTGGGGCAGTATGCATGCTGGTCCTAATATTGCTGCTTATAATACTGTACAAAATTTCTTGATATGGGTCCCAAAGCCCCAATGACGACAGGGACCACTGAAGTGTGCTTCATCCACAAGCGAGATGTTTCGATTGCCAGATCTCTGTGTTTTGTTAGTTTTTCAATTCTTTGTTTGCAACTCTGGCATCCCCTGGAATTCCAATGTCAAAGATCCAGATATTTTTTCGTTCTATTACTACTGTGTCTGGTGTGTTATGTTCAAGGTGTCTATCAGTTTGGATTGTTGTTGTTGTTAAAAAATATCAGGTATCACCATCATCATCATTAAAATGCATATGGCAGGCAGTAGATAAGGCGTCCGTCCCCCACACCCTGCCATGGCAAGCACAACCTAAAACAGAGGTGAAGAAGCTGTGCCCATCCTTCCATGTTGTGGACTACAAGTCCCATCATTCCTTCTCAGCACTGCCAACAGTAAACAATGATGGGGAGTTACGGAGCAAAAATATCTGGAGGGCCAAAGTGCTACTACCCCAGTTGCAAAGAACTTTAAAGACCTTTGCTATTACAGTTTTGTTGTTTAGTCGTGTCCGACTCTTCGTGACCCCATGGACCAGAGCACGCCAGGCCCTCCTGTCTTCCACTGCCTCCCGGAGTTGGGTCAAATTCATGTTGGTCGCTTCGGTGACACTGTCCAACCCTCTCGTCCTCTGTCGTCCCCTTCTCCTCTTGCCTTCACACTTTCCCAACATCAGGGTCTTTTCCAGGGAGTCTTCTCTTCTCATGAGATGGCCAAAGTATTGGAGCCTCAGCTTCAGGATCTGTCCTTCCAGTGAGCACTCAGGGTTGATTTCCTTCAGAATGGATAGGTTTGTTCTCCTTGCAGTCCAGGGGAGTCTCAAGAGTCTCCTCCAGCACCACGATTCAAAGGCATCAATTCTTCGGCGGTCAGCTTTCTTTATGGTCCAGCTCTCACTTCCATACATCACTACAGGAAAAACCATAGCTTTGACTATGCGGACCTTTGTCGGCAAGGTGATGTCTCTGCTTTTTAAGATACTGTCGAGGTTTGTCATCGCTTTCCTCCCAAGAAGCAGGCGTCTTTTAATTTCGTGGCTGCTGTCACCATCTGCAGTGATCATGGAGCCCAGGAAAGTAAAATCTGTCACTGCCTCCATATCTTCCCCTTCTATTTGCCAGGAGGTGATGGGACCAGTGGCCATGATCTTAGTTTTTTTGATGTTACAGTACTTCTGTCTAAATAACAAAATACTCAGCATCACTATATACAATCCATAGCATGCAAGATCTCAGCTGCGTTCAGTTTGTTTGTTTACCAAACATTCCACCAGACTTACGATAAGTTTTACCCTCCAAAGGAGTATTATCTAATAGCCTTTTTAATTACATTTGCTTAAAGGCAAGAGTTCAGTCACAAATATAGTCTAAAACAGTCCAGTAGATGTTTAATTATAACACAAAGTCCCTGGGGCTAAACATTTTGCATATTTTGGTAATAAAGTCTGTGCTACCCACAGCCTCTTCTCTTTGCACAGGAAAACCCACCGGATCAGAGACAATAATCACATCACTCCACCAAATGAACTTCTCTGACTTACCAATTAATTCTGCTCACACTGGGGATGGATTTCTTCACCCCACCGAATAGAAAAGAAAAATATAAGGATCACAGCTTTTAGGTCTCAAGGAACTCCGCATCTGCTAATTTTAAGACCTTGGGTTATTTTGTTTTTTAAGATCTGCTTGCTTAAAAACATTATTTGTTCCTTGCCTTTCTGTCTGCTTTATTCTACATCATGTCCCACACTCTACCCACAAAACCACAGATACACTGTTCCTGTTTGGCACACAATATTATCAATCGAGAGAGTCACAAACTGACAGTTTGGTGGTTCGTGCTGGTTCGTTTATAGGTCGTTTATAGCCCTGCTTCCTCGGTTCGGCGCCCACTCAGAGGCAGCACCCAGAGGAGGAGGGGCAGGGAAGCCAGGGCACCGCTTCTGAGTGGGCACCCACCCGAGGAAGCAGGTCTCCAAAGCACTGAACACCGGTTCAACCTATAAACGAACCAGCACGAACCACCAAAGCGGTGGTTTGTGCCCATCTCTAATTGTTAGCAGAATAAAAATGTTCCCATCAATCCCCAGAGTGTAACAGGCACAGAAAGTTAAAATTTTGCAAATTGTAGATAAGTGGAAGAAGTTAAAAAATGTTTTTGAAACAGAGCACTACTAGTGGATGTAGCAGATGATCAGGGGAGAGGAGGTAATAAACAGAAAGCATGAATATGTTTTCCCATTTATCTTTTCTAGATTCGTGTTTAGACTGCCACTCTTAGTTTCATTTCATCCTCACTTCTCAAAAGTCACTTGCTGCTGCTGCTTCCTCCCAGTTAGATAGGGGCACAATTCACACGTCTCCTCCATAAGGGCTAAACAGACTCATAGCCATGGAAATCAGCTTTTGGATTCTGCAAACAAGCTTCTCAACTACTTCCTGCACTTTAAATGGGTTGCAAAGAATAATCACAACAGCCATAGATTCAGCACTAACCCACTGCACTCTGCTAGTATGAAGATCAAATGCTCTCACACATGTGGAAATATTTTTGCTCATCCTTACTTTCAAGCAAGTTAGACATGATTAAAATCCAAATTAATTTTTTAATTGGATTTTTTGGTTATTTAAATTTAGAAAAATGATTTTTAAATTTCAGTCGTGATTTAAATTGAGATTTATATCAATTTGATTTAAATCACAATTTAAATTTTAAAAATCAGATTTTTGACAATTTAAATAAAAACTCACTTTTAAAAGTTAAGTCATGATTTATATTGACTTTCAATCAATTTGACTTTTAAAAATCATTGATTTCTATCTACCCTGTTTTCAAGCCTATTTTCAAGCAGCAGCCCTAGGGACTAGAAACCTGATTGCCATCACCCCAGCAAAACTGCAACATTTCCAAATAAACTTTGCACAAGGCATCCGTAGAATGATTGAATGCCACATAAACGTGAATTGATAAATAAAGTGCTTGGAAGTTTACAGTTCCATGCATGGGGATGGGGGACGCAAAGATAAAATATGTTGCGTTTCAACGGAAAAGCATGGAACCAAAACAGAATGAAACATCATTGCCATTCTAAAGCACACTAGGAAATATTTTCTTCTAAACAGGACAGGCAAGAGAAATTAAGTCAGTACTCGAGCATCTATTTCCGTCACCCAGTTCGCTTCTCCCAAGAGAACACAGGAATTGAAACACATATTTTTACTAAAGGAAGCTTTTATTTCCAGGAGATTCCCTGTTAAGTGACTTGTAAAAAGATCTTCTAAGCAGTCAGCTTTAACTACAACATCTGTGTTATCTGCGGCAAGTTCTGGAGCAGCATCATGAGAAATTACAGTGATTAATCCAAATCTTCTGAGAGTCAATAGCCTTTCCTGCTGCACAGCCTTAACGGCATCAAAAGAGAAAGACAGAAATAAAAAGATGCTATTGCCTTTTTTTTTTAAGTGGCCTACCTCTCATTTAAGGCAGCAGACAGCTTTTTCAGACATGAGGTGATGGGAATTGGTTTGAGGGTTCCCCATGCCAAGAGAATAGAAGTTATTGTGCGAACAACAGGAGGAAGGAGAAACAGTAGCATACACCTTTTTAAAAAAGGAAATACAAACAGATGGCAAGTCAAAGGTCAAGACTAGGCTCACCTAAATGAAGCCACCATCCAATCCCACTTAACCTGATAAATGGGATTAGCACAATCATGTTTTATTTCAGCAACATCCCATGCTACTGTTCAATGATAAGGTTCCCCCAAGACAGCTTGCCAATCCAAATCTTTAAAATGTCATAACAATCCACAAGAAGCCCTATCTGAACAAGAATGGGCAAGACCCCAAGGCAACAATGCGTTGCTGGACCCCCCAGAATAAAACTCCATCAAAGTCTTGAGCTCCTTTGTGTGTCCCAGCTGAAAGTTACTTTTTGAGAAACAAACAGCCCAGGGACTTCAGGTAGCACTGCCCCTCAGGAAAATACAAAAAACAAGGTTGCAGTAATTCCTAAAAAGGGGCAAACAAAACTGTGCAAACTTTCAAGACACACAGGTCCCTTCTTCAGGGAAAGCAGGTGGCTGGAGGAAGCTGGGAGGATTTGATGTTAAAGTCAACACAGCTGTGTTGCCTGTCTTGAGATGAGGAAGGAAGGCACTGCAATCTTTAAAATCGTGTTTCACTAATAAAAATATTACTTATTCACGTGTCTTTTTATTTCTTACCATTGTAACATGGATTTTGATATTTATCAGCAGGGATCCCCTAGTTTTTTGGGGGGATAGCCTCTTAGGAATCAATCCACTGGAAGCCACTTGCCATCAAAGCAACCCCACTCAACAACAGACCCTCCCTTCAAAGTCTTCTCCCCTCAAGTTCCCACTTTCTCTCGATTCGTTTCAGAACTCATCCAGTCCCAGCTCCTGATTCGAAGTTTCGGTCTGAGGTAAAAGTTAAGTATAGCAAATATTTCCATATCCCCCAAAGCTGCCATTTTGCCTCAGGGGAAACCAACCAATCAACCTGGGCTTTTTTCCATGGCTTCAAAATTTCCAAAAATGCCTAGCTCAGTGAGTTAGGTATCTGGCTGCAGAGAGCCAGAGGTTGGGAGTTCAATTCTCCACTGAGTTTCCCAGCAGAAGAGCCAGCCTGTGTAGCCTTGGGAAAAGCAGCACAGTCCCACACTACCCCCCCCCCCAAAAAAAGGAACGGCAAACTTCTTCTGAATATGATTTACCTGGAAAACCCTGGAAAGGGTTGCCAGAAGTCAGAACTGGCTTGACAGCATGTTGTTATAATTATTAACAGCACTCAGAATGTGTTTCCAGAAACACTTCTGCCTTATTTTACCTAATGGTACCGAACAATCTCTGAAGAGTGTCTATGCGGGTAGGAAAACATGCGGCCCTCCAGATGCTACTGGACTCTAAACTCCTAATTAACCCCAGCTATCATGGCCAAAAACTGAGAAAGCCAGTTGTTGTAGCTCAACAACATCCAAAAAATCACACATGTCCCAGCCTGAATTACCCCCAAGGATGCAAATTCCTAAAACAGAATACTACCTTAAATGACCCCTTTCGTATTTCCCATACGGATAAAACACATATCCCAGAGACCAGGTTAGAGACTAAGGAGGAGTGCTATTATTATGATGATGATTATTATTATTATTATTATTATTCAGAAATGACAGGCACAGTCAACATTATAAAAACACTGACTGGTATTATATAACAGATACAAGTTTTAACCAAAAACCTAAGTATCTGTTAAATATTGGCCCAGTATATATGCTGTTCCTAATGCCGTTTTTTGTAGCTCTGATAGTGTGCTTTCTGAGATCTGCAACTGCTTATAGTACTGTGTGAAATTTCTTGATATTGTTCCCAAAGCCCCAATGACTACGGGGACCACTGAAATGTGTTTCTTCCAGAGGAGAGATGTTTCGATTGCCAGATCTCTGTATTTTGTTAGTTTTTCCAATTCTTTATCTTTAGCTCTGACATCTCCTGGAATTGCAATGTCAATGATCCAGACATTTCTTCATTCTATTACTATTATGTTTGGTGTGTTATGTTCACGGTATTTATCAGTTTGGATCCAGAAATCCCACAAGATCTTGACTTCCTCATTTTCTGACACCTTCTCTACCTGATGTTCCCATGGGTTTTTGGAAGCTGGCAGGTTATATTATTATTATTATTATTATTATTATTATTATTATTATTATTATTATTATTATTATTATTATTATTATAAAAACTCCAGACACAGTCAAAATTATAAAAACATTGACTGATATTATATAACAGATACAAGTTTTAACCAAAAACCTAAGTATGTTAAATATCGGCACAATATTTATGCTGTTCCTAATACTGCCTTTTTTGTAGCTCTGATGGTGTGATTTCTGAGATCTGCAACTGCTTCTAGTACTGTGTGAATCATCATCATCATCATCATCATCATCATCTCTTATTTATGCCCCCTTTCTTTCTCTTTTTTAATAATAATAATAATAATAATAATTATTATTATTATTATTATTATTATTATTATTATTATTATTATTAAAAAGAGAAAGAAAGGGGGGCATAAAAGAAGAGAGAGAGAAACCCAAGGTCACCTGTCAATAATATAACAAACCCTCCATAAATCACAGCACTTCACAAATAAATTCCTCATCAGTAATTAAAACCAGGCCTTCCCAGCCCTGTGTTATCAGCTCATCAAATTCATTGCTCATCTAGAATAACAGATCCACATCTGCAGTCATTACAGCAAGCCAGATAAATCAATCCCGCCAATGATGCTTTGAGCCATCCCTGCTCCCTTTTAACCATCCCGATATTTATTTCCTTCTGACACTTCTGACATTCTATTTACTGTAGGCAAATGGAACTCATACGGCACCTTGTAATGGCTTTACCAAATCCCATTGTGGGGAGCATCTTTGAAGACGGATGGTGGCAATAAACCAGGTTTTTACGGTGCTAGTGTGAGCGTCTAACTCCCCAGCCCCCCCCCACCTCACATGCCACTTGGACTTCTGTAGCAAGAAGAAGAAAAGTTTATTTATGTACCACTGCAGGGAGAGGGAGCTGCCTTAATGAGTCATCAGAACACTTTTCAAAAATGTTAGCGACATTTTGAGTCAGCTGCATGAGAGCACATGTGGGTACTCTCAGTCACACACACTCACATACACAACCGCCACTGTAAATTACATACACAGGGATAGCAAAGAACAGAAAGTCCAGAAGAAGCAACAATAAAAACATTACTTTGATACAAATACATCACAGGTTGATCTTTTTTAAAAAATTTACTGTTTGAAAACAGACTTAGGAATTGTTAAATGTCTCAGCCACAACTGCTAGAATCCCAACTTCCAGCTAGCATGAGAGTTGTAATTTAAACAGCCAATCAGTCCACAACAAATGGGCACAAACCACAGGTTCGTGCTGGTTCATTTACCAGCCAACAGGTTTTTGGCGGTTCCCAGCCCCACCTCCTCCGGTGGGCGCCCACTCAGAGGCAGCGCCTGGAGGAGGCAGGGTAGGGAAGTCAAGGTGCTGCCTCTGAATGGGCGCCTGCCAGAGGAGGCCGGGTTGGGAATCAACAAACACCTGTTCGGCCAGTAAACAAACCGTCACAAAATGCCAAATCATCACGAACCGCTAGCTCATGCCCATCTCTAGTCCAAAACACAGCCATGGCAGTATCCGTGGAGTTTTCCTCTCTGCATCTTCATCACCTGGACTTGTTCCATTTCTGAACCAAAGAATCTTCAAGCCATCATGATCAGTTGCCACATATTTGGGAAATGCTAGAAGTTGTAATTCCAAAAAAGCAATGATTCCAAGCATCTACTTGTTCTTCTGTGCTGTGAAGTCAACCTCTCCTTTCGCCCCAAGCAAGCTGCTCCCAGTTCCAGCAAACAAGGGAGAGGAAAAAAATAAACGTTACTTGGTCTAAAGGCAGTTTCCTCAAGTTTACCAACACCGAAAGATGGAATCTCCTACCAATCACTCCAATTGGAGTTTGCCCATTTATTTTACAGGAAAGAAAATTTGCAACCAAAGCATGTCCATGCAAGGCGGCCACCTAAGCTTTGATTCACTGCCAACTAAAGGCATAAAGTGATTTAATTACCAGTTTCAATTAATCTGCGGAGAAAGAGAGAAGCCCCTACACTAAGGTGAGTAAGGTGTGACCGTCCAGACATTATTGGCCTGAAATAGTTGTTTAGAACAGTGGTTCCCAACCTTCGATCCCAAGATGTTCTTGGACGACAACTCCCCGAAATCCTGGCCAGCACAGCCAGTGGTGAAGGCTTTGAGGAGTTTTAGTCTGAGAACATCTGGGGACCCAAGGTTGGGAACCACTGGTTTAAGAACAATTAAATATATAATACAGTAGTATTAAAACAGCTATTCAGATCACTTGAGGAAAAGCTTAGGAACACATTAAAACATGCACAAAAATAATGATAATGTCCAGCACCCCAGATCACAACTCTTCACTGCCCACTTAGTTTTTAAAAGCCTGCCTAAAAAGGATGGTCTTCAATTGTTTTCTGGAAGGGCAACTGGCCTCCTGGGGATGTTCCACAGCTTGGGGGCAGACTCAGAGAAGGACCTGCTTGCAAGCCCACCAAAAGTGGCTGAGAGGGTGGTGGGACCGAGAGAAGGGCCTCCCTTGAAGATCTTAAGAGCTGAAAAGGCTCATATGGGGAGACAGAGCTTCCAGAATCCCCCAGTCAACATGCCAATGCCCCAAAGGTCTGGTTTAAGAAGATGCAGGTGGGGGCTATAGGTTCTACCCTTGTGGCATAAAGCAGCATGCCTCTAAATACTGTTTGCAAGGAACGAACAGGAGAAGGCTGGAATCCCAGTCTTGACTACATATTTTGAGAATCTTACAAAACTAAGCAAATAGTAGTCTTGGCAGGATCAGCACGGCTAGATTGTGAATACAGGTGTAGAGGTTTGCGATATTCCTCAACAAGCACTGATGGTTGTTGCAGCCACTCAGAGTAAATAACTTTTGGGCCACTGAAGGATTTCCCTACTTCCCTTTTTAATATATTTTTAATGTGGTTTCCATTTTAATTAGCTAAATACATTTCAAAATGCACAATTTATCTCAGCCTGCAACTTGGAGACCTTTGTACGGCTTCCTGCTGGAATTTCGCAAATAAATCACAGCTAATAAATAGGAGCCAATGGTGTGCCAGCCAGCCTTTCTGGAGGAAGGAAATGTCATTATTTGCAAGCCAAAATTTATTTTCTCCTTTTCATCTTCAAAGCGTTAACCAAATGACAGAGGCTTTTTTCTCCCTCAGCTTCGCAGAACTGTAGTTTAGGGCACAGGTATTTACAGCGGGCCATGCAAGAAAATGGCACAGCATGCAGTGGTCCAATTCAGGTTGCCAGCCACCCATCTATGCTATGCTCTAGAGCAGTGGTTCTCAACCATGGGTCCCCAGATGTTCTTGGACTCCCAGACCGCTTCACCACTTGCTGTGCTGGCTAGGAATTTAGAGAGTTGTAGTCCAAGAACATCTGGGGACCCAAGGTTAGGAGCCACTGCTCCAGAAGCATCTGTTGGCTTGTCTTCCTGTTTAACATAAATGTAACAATTTTAACATTAACATATTATTTCCAAGCTCTGATATAGTCCAACATTCTAGTGCATGGTGCAGAGACAGTATCCATGTCAAGATAGCCCTTTCCCTTCTGTTTTGAGTACCCTATTTTTCCGTGTATAAGACGCTACATTTTACTAAAATCATTACACTAAAAATAGAGGGCCGCCTTATACAAGGAAGTAAGCTGGGGAGAGAACAAAACTGCCTGTACCTTGCCTCTGTAAACAGGCTTCCTTCAATCATGAGGCTTAGCTTCCTACAGTCAGGAGACTTAGTTTACTCCAATCACGAGCCTTATGGAACTGACGTCACCTGATGCTGAACAACCCAAGTGGAACACACCTCGTAGGAGGTGGAGCCTGCAGGCTCAGATGCAACAGGGACTCATAATGTCTGAGCGTTCTGAGCCCAGAGGCTGAATACTCAAAGCTAAGTTAAGATTTCTTAATTTGGGGTTAGAAAAGGGGGGGGGGGGTCTTATACATGGAAAAATACGGTACCTCCAGTGAAAGATGGCCCACCATGTCTTGAGTCAGTTCATTCTAGTATCAAACATCATACATAATTTCAAAGTTTTTCATACTGTTTAGCCAAAAATCTGCTTCCTGGCAATTGCCACCACTCATTCACATCCTGCTTCCATTGAGCAAGAGAGACTAGAAATGTGTAGAGATGGGCACATCTCGCTTCCTGTTGTGTTGTTGCAAGTAATCAGCACGGCACCACAGATGCTGCATGTTCCCTTACCCCACTCCACTTGGTCAGCTCTCCCATTCACCAGCCAGCATGCGCACTGCTTGTCTCCTGCTCTTCACGCAACCATTCAGTCACAACAGGAGCATGGACTTCCCTTCTCCGCCTCCTCCATCAGCTGCCCTGGGTCAATTGCTGCCCCACCTCCTTGTCTGAGTGGGCAGCTGCTGGAGGAGGCAGAGAAGGGAAGTCCGTGCTCCTGCTGCAACTGGACGGTTGTGTGAAGAGCAAGGAGCACGCAGCAGCTGGTGAGTGGGGAAGCCAACCAGAGGGGTGGGGTAAAGGAACATGCGGCACCTGTGGTGCCGTGCTGACGACTTGCAACGACACAACAGGTAGTGAGTTGTGCCATCTCTAGAGATGTGCCTTTTGGATTTTTTGGACTACAAATCCTGTTATTCTTCTTTCTCACTTGTTGGACTCAGGCATTACAGACACCTTAACTGCGCTCACATGGAGAGAAGGCCCAGTTGGCAAGCTTCATACATTACATAGACTTAACTTTGTCTTTGAAAAGGAAGCTTCCTAACAACTATTGGAGAATTTTTCTGTACAAACAAGAAGTTAGGTCTATCCAAAGTAGGAAGACTGTGAGCTGGGTCTTATCTCCAAGTGAGCACATCTTAGACAGCTGTAATGTCAGGGTCTCTGCTGATGGGTGCCCCAGAAAGGAGAACGATGGGATTTGTAGTCCCAAAAAATTGAAGTGCACATCCCTAACAGAGACTGTTTGTTCCATCTTCTGACTGGCATTCCATTCCATTTTTAAAGATTTTCATATATCTCTTACTAAGTCAGGAGTATGCAACAGTGGTCCTCCAGATTTTTTTTTTGTACTGCAATTCCCACAAACTCTCAAAATTAGCTGTTATCTAGGTTTGATGGGAGCTGCAGGCCAAAACTAGTCACCCACAACTGCCTTAAATCTCTTATTCCCCAGACCAATCATAGCCATTCGCTTCCAATAAAATACTTTGTTTTCCAAGCCACTGAATCCTGTTTCCCCTTCTCTGCACTGAAACTATTTTGAATTTATATACTACTTGTGATGACTAAGAGAAGCAATCACTCCAGAAATTGGTATGACTCCCCAAAAGGAGAAAACTTGCATTTTATTATTATCTCAAGAAATCCATTTGTGGAAGATAAGTTATTAAACTTATTACCAAAGCCTACAGAACTGGCTTCTAAGTTTGCAAGTCCTCTTGGTAGCTCTTACAGATAAGCCATTTGCTGTTGCCTTTCTCTAATAAGCTCAAGTAGTGAGTGACTTCACAGTAAGTAGCAGGAAGGAAGAGAGCCTATGAGTAGCAACGCAATGCAGAAAAGGCATGGGGAGGGAAGAATACTCCATCCATCTATTTGTTTGTCATCCCCTCCTTCCCAACCTGAAATGTCCCTGTGGTAACAATAGGCTGTGGAGCCAGAGATCAAGGGTTCGATCCCCCACTGTGCCTTATAGGACAAAACTGCTGGATAGTGCTTTAGGTATCTGACTACGGAACCAGAGGTTGGGAGTTCGATTCCCCACTGTGCCTCTCTTTGACAGGAGCAGGACTTGATGATCCATAGGGTCCCTTTCCAGTCCTACAGTTATGATGATGATGATGATGATGATGATGATGATGATGAAAACACAACCTTTGTCCCAGAGTGCCCCCAAGAAGAAGGGAATGGCAAACTACTTGTGAAGACTCTATACCTAGAAACCCCCTAGGAAGGTTCACCCTAAGTCGGAATAAAGTTGATGGTGCATAATTATTACAATACAACGGACCACCCAAACTTGAAGCAGTTTTCCAGGAGCTTCACTGTCAACTTCCCATCCCCAACTGTCTGCTCTTTCCTTCCTTCTCCCAATTCAAAACTGTCCCTTTAACACATCACCCCTAATTAGATGATTAGTGCTTGGAAGGGCAGGAGATAAGTCATTTGCATAATTTAATCATAGAGAGAAGTTAAAGATACAGATTTCGCTGTTCGTTTGTACAATTATCTTCCCCAACCCAGAGGCGGAGGGGGAAAGGGAGAAGGCGAGATATTAATGTGATTAAACAGTATTTCTGAAAAATAGGCAACTGTGTGTCCTGTATTAAAAACAGAGCTACAGGCAAATGAAAGATTAATTTCAGAAGACAATCAATTTTATTCTACATGACTGTAATAAATAACAGCTCATCTGCAGACAAGTCATTAGGCCCTGGGTGGGTACATGTGTCACAAAGTCTAAATGACACACAAGACTGAATATTCCACCCAAAGAAAATGAGGAATAAATAGTCCGCCAGCTGCCATTTCAACTTAGAAACTGAGAGGGCTTTTTTAGAAAAGGCAGGCTGGGCCAGACCAAGCAACAAACAAAAGTACTCCATAGAAAAAGGTTCGCAATCAAAGTGGGGGTCACTGTGGTGATATAATTTATTACATTCCACTGGGCACCCCCATCCCAGAAAGTCGCAATCATATGCATAAGGGTACCTACGTAATCTCTCACCCAGGCACTAATCAAGCTTAGAGCCACCAGGCGTAAAGATGGAGAGAATGTGTAATGGGCCATCAACTCAACAACTGAAACAAAAATAGTACAAACAAGTTTGGATGTAAATTCCCATCTCTTCAGCCCTCAAATATGAGGACAACAACAACAACAAAATCACAATATTCTTCTCTTCCCTATTAAGGACAACATGATATTTCTTGGGGTTACAGATTTTTTTTTTCTTTTGCATAATCTGGGCAAAACCATGGTGGCTGCTTTGCTTCATGGAAGTTTAAGGATGAGGAGCAGTGGATGGATTATTAGTGATTTTCTGAACCATCACAAAGTCCCTCCGTGCTTCCTGCATGTACGCCCTTTGCGTTCTGCATAGAATGGACTCCAATTTTGTGCAGAGGTATTTGTGTAAACTGTACAAATCTTTATGGGGGGAAGGAAGAGCCCCCTGTCTTGCTTTCGTGCTGGAGATGAGGAATCTTGGAGGGCTTGAGGATTCTAGTTGAGATGTCTCATAGTTTCAAGGCAGCAAAATCGACAAGACTAACAAATTTAGTGAGTATTTTTCACGTCCCTACAAACAGAGCAATTTCACTCAGAATGCTAAAACTACAGATCTGATGGTGTGTCAGTGTGAATGGCTTTCAAAAAAAAAAGCACTTTTCAAAAATCAACAAAAGAAGAAGGGATAGTGAAAAGACCGGGAGATCTGGACTAAAATTGACACCACATGAAAGGAAGGGAAGTAGTTGTTACAGAGTTTTGAATTTTGATTACATTCCACAGCAGAAGTGCACGGATTTACAGAGCAGAATAGCTTCAAGTTTACCAATTTAGTTCACCCCTTTTACTCATCAACTGGCACTTATAGTCTTAGTAACTCAATCAGAAACACTAGTGAGAGAAAGAACAAAAAACATTTCCTTTATTTACAATTCTGACCAAGTCAAACAATAACCTGACAAAACACGGCTGCCTCAGCAACAGATCTCAACAGATTAACTGATTTCCAATAGACTGGAGAGGGTAGAAAACTCAGAGCTGAGAGGCGGGGCTCTCTTTGAATTCAGAGGCAGGGAAGGAACAATTAGCTAATGCAGTCACCCCAGCCCAGAAAGGTCATTCACAGCCATACCTTCACCAGGAGGCATACAACCATACAAAAAAAACCCTCCAGTACTGGTGAGAGGAGAATTTGGTGCCTAACAACTACTTTTTTAGTCCTGCTCCCAGAATCCCATAGCTAGCACATTCTAGCCAGCTGTACGCTTTGGACCAAAGATATTTAGGTTCACAATAAAACCCTCAAGCACATTGGATAATCTTGGTCAGTCTCCACAGCCTAACATCTCTTTCAGCATACCTGGCAAGATAAAGTGGAATAACCAACAATTCCTTGGGGGAATAAACCCTTTTGTCAGAAGGTGTGATATAAGAACATGTTTTACTGCCTATGTGATTCCCCCACCTGTCACTGACATGTTTTTAATTTGTCATGCAAACCACTGAATTTAGTATTTCAGAGTGCAATACTTCACTGGAAACACACACACTAAGCCAGCCTATATATTGGGTCAACCTGCTTGTTCAAATGACTGTTTTACTAACTTGGACCAGGATCCCATTGGAATCATGGAAAATAGAACAGCAACCCTGCCAACAGTGTGCCACCGTCTCCCGCTTACATGCGCGGACATTCCGGGGGTACATGACAGACACCCAACTTGCATGACTTCCCTTATGCATGTGGCATTTCACAAGAAGAATGTGGCCTCCAAGTTTTACACATATCTACCGAGAGGTAAGGAACACTGAGTTCAATATCGCTTACTTCCGAGTAAATGCACCGACAAATGCGAGGACAACCCCGCTGGAGGAATCCTCTTCCTGAAGATGACCCAGAGCCTCCTGGGCTAAGGAGCAGATCATGTCCGAAGGTCTTGGACCCTCGGGATATGAAGACTCCCTTTCAGGTCTGGAAGATGTGGTGGAGCTGCTACTTGATGATGATGACCGAAAGCAAGGACTACTTGACAGATCGTTCTTGCCAGCCTGCAAGGAAAAATCTCTTCCAGCAACCACATCCTTGGGAAGAGGACCTGAGGAATAACGCCTTCACTTGAGACGCTGGGAATTCAGCTTTGTTAGTCTTACTTCCAGGCAAGGAAGGCTGATGGAAACAACTACAATTTCTGGCTCTGGACATCGTCCACTTCTCTTCCTTGTCATCTGTTCTAACAGTCTCTGAAACAACTCCTTGTGCTTGAACCCTTGACTGGATAGACCCCATCTTTGGATCATTCTCGCCTGCCTTGCCCACCCTTTCCTTAGAACCTGCTGGCTTAAGATTTTGGAGCTTCCAGAAGGTGTCTTTTGAGCTACTCTGTCAGAAAACTGGACAACTGCAGCCAAGGCATACACACAGGCAATGCCCCCACCTCTTGTTAAGCACCTTCCACCTCTTTGGTTGCCCTTAGGAACATTTTAAAGACAAATCATTCCAGAATGCATTTAGTAGATTTTAGTAGACGGGAAAAGCTTGGGTTCCGAAAGACAACTACTTGAATCCAAGAGACATCACCACCACTGGATTTGAGGATCTTTAGCCCAAAAATCAAGCATGTCCCATCACTAAATTTTTGCCCATTGTCCTTTTAACTAAGATTTTATGAGCTCGTTCTGCTGTTCTATTTGCTGCAACGTATTTGTTCATTTAATTATTTACAAACTGAGTATTGTTCTTAGGGTTTGGTTTTATCTTTTGTATTTTTCACTAAAATGTAATCCATTTTGGTAGGGCTTTTAATCTGAAAAACAGGCAGCTAATATTTGGGGAAAGGAAATGGAGTAATAGCATCCAATAAATAACAAATCATAATCATAATAATCCGAAGGAACTCAAAAATAAAAAAATGCTACTGCTCTTTGCTAGAATGGAATCTTGAATATCTATTTTTCTTTCCCAAGTCTAGAAACAGATAGGCCAAAATGTTTGCTTGAACAAGAAAATGAAGCAGGTGCAATGGTAAACTCAGCTGTTCAGTTAGTAAAGGATGAACAATTTAAACGACTGACTACACCTTGTTAATTACAACTTGTAGTTCTGTTAGAAATCTCTAAGTGTTATCTTTAAAGAAGCTGTTTTTATAAGTCTTCCTCAGGATGCATTTCCTCAGACACAGGAGGGCTCGGATATTTAGGCAAGTGTGCCGCACCCCTCCTTCCCAACTTCAACCATTCAATCACTGCATCACAAAGGTCTGCAAGTCGCATCATGCTCAGATGAAGACAGCTGTGCTGCCAAAGCAGTTGCACCCACCCGTGAGGGAGAGAAGCCCAGGGATGCTCCACTGCTCTTCCCAAAGGACTCCATTTTGTATCAATCCAGAGAAAAGCACCATGGCTGAATCTCCCTCACAGACAGGCATCATGGAGACATCTCCGGTTGACGGGCCTTGATAGGCTTCCTTGACGGGCAGAAGATCTGGTAGCAGAGATGCTCCGAGACGCACACCGTGACTGGAAAAGGATGCCTTTAAAATTCCTTTCAGTGAGCCAAAGTGAGGCCACGTTGAGGACACTGTGGGGAACACAAATGGCATTGAGGTCCACCCATTGGGTGCTCCATGACATGTCCAGAGGAGGTGCCATTGAAGACATCAGCTCCCCACTTAATCAGGGGACAGGAGAAAAAGGGAGAAAAAGTTCCTTTTAGGCACTATGGCTCTCAGATTTCCTCAGTCATCATGACCACTGGCTATTTCCCCCAATCCTCAAGAGGGGATGGCCAATGGTCACAAGCCCTAGGGAATTCTGGGAGGAACCTTGTGCTTTGGAAGGAACCTTGTGAACTGCCTAAGACGTTCACTTCTGATATTAAGCATGAACTCTGGGAGGTTTGTCTAATATTACCTGATGACCTTTCGGGGACAGGTGGTCTTCTGAATCCTGGAGACTTAAGATTTCTCCAGGGTTTGGTTTTGTTTGCTTTTTTTGTGTGGTTGCAGTACTGTTTATAACTCTTTATTTAAAAAATCAACAGCACTGCCTACTGTAGTTTTATTGTTTAGGCTTCGGAGCAAAGATGTTGCGAACAAATGACTTCAACAACAACAAAATTAAATCGTATCCAATATAATCTAGTCCCTGCCAAAATGATGTCCCTTGGAAGAGCTTTCAAAGTTAAGGCTCTTGTTTAGGAGTAGACCTTACAGATGTTTTGGACTACAGGTCCCATCATTCCTGACCTATTGCCACTCCTTTGCTCCTGACCAGAGAAGCTGGGGTCTTCCCAGGAATTTAACTTTATCCTCACAAAAACCCTTAAGCCAGGTCAGAAGTAGAGAAAGAGTGATTGGCCCAAGATCTCAGTGGGTTTGCTGGCCCAGGGACCCTGGATTGTCCAAACCTTAGTCCAGCACCCTAAGCATTAAACCACATAGAGGCCACTTCTCACAACAGAGAAAAAGTAATGCATGAAATTGATTGGTGTCTTGTGTTTTTTGGAAAACAGAAGAAATGGGGAAATTCGGCAACACACCTCGGCCAGGAATGTTCTCACAAAGATGCGGGAGAGTGACCTACAATCAGGATGTGATTGTTTTTTGACCCACTTCTTGCTGGTTTTTCATTTCTGTGTATTTGACAAAGAATTACACTTCTCCCTTGAACTGCATGGGTTTGAGAAGAACAGTTTGGGATATACACAATTTTTTTTCCCCAAGAAATAAATATTTCAAGAAATAAGCAAATATTTAATAAATAAATATCCAATCAATAATGTCCTGCTATTCGTCTCCAGGAAGTAGCCTGAGAAAGATGGGTCTTGGATTTATTCAGGCCCGTGTTGGTGGTGGAGCGGCAGCCCCCCCCCCCCCCGGTCCAATGGCGGTAGCCTAGACAGCCTCTTCTCCTGGCATGGTGGCTCCACGTGGCGGGAGGGTGCTGGAGCAGGGCTGCAGCAGGTCACAGAACCATAGAGTTGGAAGGGGCCTCTAAGGCCATCAAGTCCAACCCCCTGCTCAAGGCAGGAATCCAAGTCAAAGCAGCTCTGACAGGTGGTGGTCCAATTTTCTCTTGAATGCCTCCAGTGTTGGAGCACTCACCATCTCCTGAGGTCACTGGTTCCATTGTCGTACTGCTCTAACAGTTGAGAAGTTTTCCCTGATATTCAGCCAAAATCTGGCTTCCTGTAGTTTGAGCCCATTATTACGTGTCCTGCATTCTGAGATGATCGAGAACAGGTCAGAAGAGAGAGGTGTGTGCATGCGCGTGTGAATCAATGGTTTATGGTTTGTTGTTACTTTGGAGGGACATAAGAGTTATACATGGATTTTTAACTACACAGGGGTCCAGCGTCCCTAACCCCAGTCGTTGAAGAGAGAAGTATAAATAAAAGTTCTTCCATATATTAAGAGCAAATACAATTGCCTAATCGTTATCAAAAGGAGATCAAAGGGAGAGATTATCAACAGCCCAACAGCAACTGAAATTTTTGCTAAAGGACAGAAATATTTAAGGAAAAAAATTACAATGAGGGAGAAAAACTTAAATGCCCAATGAAAATCAAGCATGATCAGCAGCCACAAAATGTTCACAAGAGGGGACAGAACTGGAAATTAAAATTAATGGAAATATTCACTTTTTAATATTCAGTAGTGCCAAGTGAGTTTATGGTGGTAACCATACTTATGTGTGTGCTTAATTTGTTTTAACTTAAAAGAACTAACAATTTAACCAAATAGAAGTAATAGAATATTTACAGCACACCAATCAGTCTGGATGAAAGTCACAAACTTCTTCCTGATCATCTGGGGGGATCTCTCATGACCCGCACCATCTTTGGGTTCCATGTGTCCAGGAGAAATAGCATCACAAAATAAATGCAAGTTTGATATTTCCTACCTCTGGAAATCAACCCTGAGTGCTCACTGGAAGGACAGATCCTGAAGCTGAGGCTCCAATACTTTGGCCATCTCATGAGAAGAGAAGACTCCCTGGAAAAGACCCTGATGTTGGGAAAGTGTGAAGGCAAGAGGAGAAGGGGACGACAGAGGACGAGATGGTTGGACAGTGTCACCGAAGCTACCAACATGACTTTGACCAAACTCCGGGAGGCAGTGGAAGACAGGAGGGCCTGGCGTGCTCTGGTCCATGGGGTCACGAAGAGTCGGACACGACTTAACGACTAAACAACAACAACCTCTGGCTTGGATGGATGGATAAATGTAAGACTACCACTGACCAGAGTTCTCTCCAGAAAGTAACAAATGCCCAGCACATGACAACGCCAGTCAAGTTTAGGGAACAGGATGGAATTAAGAATCAAGAGTGACTTTCTTTTTTCCTATCTCTCATAAACAGCTATGCGGTTTAAGAGCTACAGCACAACCCTCAATTTGTTTTCACAGAAGTAAGCCTGAATGAGGTCTTTCTCCCTTGTACAAGAATTTAGGATCATGGCACCAAGCCCACTTTCCGATATCAATGCAATCAATGACCTAACTTACAAAACCACTTCAGTATTAAGCAGAAACCCTGGCTGAGAATCCTCATATACTGTATTGTTGTGCTGTATTGTTCAGACACCAGGGACACCACAAGTTTCACCATTTGGCTTTGGATGCAAACAATGTCTTCTTAAAGAATTCTGACTTCCACATGAATTTTTCTACCCCAAGTTACCCTAGTTTTATTCACTTCCACAGTACAAATTGAGATGGGTGGGCATCATTTTATTCCTCCTTTTAAAACTTTTTAAAATAAATCAGAATCAGGAGATATTGTCAATTACAGATAAGCCACTGATCCACCTGTAGGTCTGGATCTGTCTTCTGCCTGCACAAGGCATCTATACCTTTCTCATCATCAGATGTGTTTCATATGAAAGAGAAATAGGCACTTAGTAAAGAATCTCAAGTAAATCCCAAGTTTGGCATCATATTGTGTTGGGTTTTTATGGTAAGCAAAGGCAGCTCCCTCCCGAATAACAACCAAATTGCCCAGGGTCTGTGAGACAAAGCATCAAACCATAACAGTTATAACTGTTAATCCAATACACCTTTTTATACAAACCAATAAATACACCAGTGGAAAAACAGCACAGATGTTCATCTCTAATGCAATCTCCATTCAATTTCCTAAGTGCCATCCCTCTGTGCAAACTAGCTTAGCATTATGTTTAGCTTGCAAATTCTTTTAATAAATAATGAATGCAATAAAAACCAGTAGATCAATTGCCAGCCTAAGAAATCATAAAGGGGTTGGGGTGATCAGGGGGCGGGGGGGGGGTGAATGAGGCCCTTTGTGTGCTAAGCTATTGGCGATTTAAAAAAAAAAACTTTAATCCACAGGCAGATCAATATTACTCTTCTCCTTTTTAAGCCAGTGCATAAATAGTGCATCGTCTCTAAATGCAGTTTAAATGCTCTTACCACAGATCAGTCAGAAGGAACCCGATACGATCACTGTACACAACAGTAATTGAACATTTTGGTAAAACACAAATGTTTGTAAAGCTACGTTGAAACTGCTGATAAGGAGCGAAGCAATATTGCCTAAAAGAACAAGGAAGGAAGTTCACTTTCTAAGAATAAGAATGACTTGTGTTATAACTGATGGAAGGTTTTGCGTGACTTTGGGTTTTTATTTGGAATGCACCGAGCGAAATCAAGGTTGTAGGTCTGGTTGTGATGCGCGGCAACAAGCGAAACAGGCTTAGAAGGTCAAAATAGCATACAGACAACGGCACCGTAATCGCCTTATACTCACTTATGACAGACAAGTGACAGAAAAGTTCATGCAAAAAGGATACAGACAGGGAGGCAACGTAGCAATGTCATTAATTACATGGATATAAAAGGCATATTTTGGAACCTTTTGGACAGACACAATGCCTTTAGCAGTGGCTATTAATATTTCTAGATAGGCAGCTGTAGAATCGGGTGGTGGGGGTATTCTCCCCAGACTCGGTTGCCTTTCAGAAGTCCACATTAACCAGTGGCCACGGAGATCAAATCTGCACCGTCCCTAGGGACTTCTCCAATATATCAAGCAGAATAAATCTAAATCGTTGAGAACTATTACATGCTAGACTAGCTGTTGTACTTGGTAATTCGTACCTAATCAAGACACATTAAAATATTTCCCTATACATACGTAGGGAGGAACGCCTGACTGCACACTGGCGTTGTCTCTCCATATATTTTATTTTGAAGCGGAAGGTATTCCAGTCATGTCTGTGCTGTGTTCACAATCTGTGTTTTGTTCTTGTCGCACAGACAAGCTTTGGGTGAAAGTACCGGAAAGGAGACTGTACAAGTGTGCATTTATACACTCATGCACAGATGTGCAACTCTGTTCTACACAGGTGCACAAGAGATCTGTGACAACCTTACTGTGGGTCTCCAGGTGACCTATTGCAATTGGTCGGCAATGTTTTCTGATTCCCTTTGGTTCAACAACAATAAGAACAAAGAAAAGTATTATCTTTTTGCCATATCGGGCTGCCCAAATCCAGAAAAATCATGGGTGTGAACAGGAGTACATTTTATGTAAAAGAAGCCCTGTGTAAGTTCCAGTTCCTTTGAAACTTGAACGAATTTTTTACAAATGAATTTCTGATGGGCAAAATCCTACAGCGTAAATCACACCACTTTCCCACTTCCCTGGCTGTTGACTGTACTCCCAGAAACAAGGGAAAACCTTTTATCATTTGTGCAACTAGTGGACAAACACCACTTACCTGATTACTCTTAAGGACTGTGGACGAGAACAGGATTCTTCCTGATCTGTTTAACCCAGCCAGGAGCCTAACTTTCTGTGGGTGGATTGTAAAAAAAAAAAAAAAAACTACAAAAATAAATACAACACTGTAAGAACAGGGCAATACATGACAGAGCCACAAACTCCAAAGTCTAAAAATTTAGAATATCTGGGAGACAAGATGTGTTTATTTGGTGTTGAAAGAAACCAAGCCCACTAACCAAAAAAAAAACCAGTGCAGACACCATGCAAACTCTGTTCAGAAGCTATATCAATGGGAGTTTGAACATCTAAGAGACCTCTTTAACCCTTCCTGCTCTCCAAAAATTTTTGGTTTATCTCCTTCCTTAGAACATCCTTTAAATTATTTTAGCCTACTGATTAACCCTACGCGGCGGAGGGCTTTCATGCTAGCCCGGTTTAACATATTTCCGTCGGCCATGCATTATGGTCGTTTCTCCAAAACCCCTAAAGACAAAAGACTCTGCCTCTTCTGTCATTTACAGCCTGATACACTAGATCATATTCTATTCAGATGTTCAGCACATTACTCCCTTCAGAAATTTTATTTAGATCACTGGTTGATTCCCTTTTCGGACCTTTTCCGACCTCCTCCCCATATTTTTGAGTGACCGTTGTGCCCCCCTCACCGAGGCGGTGGCTAACTATCTAACTGCAATTATGAAACTCACTGCAGCTTCATAATATAGAACTTCCCTTACCCCATTCCCCGGGTATTATGTATTACTTTTCGTCATTTTGTATTCCCTTATTTAATATTGATTATGTCTATTCGCCCTGTGATCCCTTTCCCCTTCTGTTTTATTTCCCTGTTTACTTTGTTTTATGCCAATAAAGGTTTACCGTACCGTAAAAACTCTGTTCAGAAACTTATTTCACAGCTTTGTTCTGGAATGATGGCCAGAATCCCACTGCAGATTTACACTGCCTTAAGCTTAATGACATGACACCCAATGTGGTGCAGTGGCTAGTGTGACAGACTAGGCGTCAGGAGGCCTGGGTCCCAATCCCCACCCAGCCATAGACACACACTGGGGGTGAGAAACTGGTAAAAGCACTCCTTAAATATCTCACTTACCTTGAAGGCCCTATTAATATCCCTTTCAGTTGGTTCTGACTTGATGGCACATAGTAACAACAAAGTATAATGGCATAAATCGCATTGGTGGGTTGCTGCTAATTGACAAGTTGCCATTTGCCTTCCTAGTCACATGGCTAAAGAGTGGCAATTTGCTTCCTTACACCATTACACTTACACCAACAGACATTTTTCATAGGATTCTGGCATTTGCATCACAATGGAGGTCTCTCAAGACTAAAATCTGCTCACCCGTTCTCTTGAGCTAAAGGCTGGCAAGAATCCATTCGTCAAAAGTAATTTCTCTCTAATGTGTTGCTCCTGGAGAGGAGCAACATTCAAACAGTGATCCTTCTGCAAGCATCCCTTTTCGTTATGTAATGAGTCATATTAACTCATTACTTTTTTGTTACATAGGGCGGTGTTAATGCGTTGGAAGACATTTTGAAGTTTGGCTTGCTCGCTTTTTAAATTCTGCAGCATTTTCTAATTTTTCCAGACTGCTTTTCTTTTTTAAAAAAATCAACAAAGTAATAAAGTAATGAATCCGTCAATGGTAAAAAGTTACTTGGGTAATGCTTTGCAACAAGTTACAGAACAAAATATTTTTCAAAGGTTACTTTCCAAGCCCAGCAAATTATAGTTCTTTACCGTCACACCCTAAGATTCAAAAATTTCAGCCAGGTACCCAAGAAGCAATTAGGAAGAATTAAATAACCCAGGCCTTTTTTGCATTTGCATTTTATTTTTTGAGTACTAGAACTCCATGGATCTCACTGTCGTGCCACATAAAAATCTCCACGAGTTTAACCCATCCTGTCTTCATTTATGCAAGATGCATTAAAGTGGAGAGGAAATAATTTTGTCCCTTTCATGGCTAAGCATCTGGGATCCAGAAATTGTAGTTAATCTCTAGCCGACCACCCAGAGAGCTACCAATGCACTCAGGTCCACCTTCTGTCCACCCCTGCAGTACACAGTTAAAATCCACAAAAGCAATTATCTTCCGTTGGATTCAACCTGCTTTGCCGTATGCACAACTGAAGATTTTGGTGACTGGGCTTCACGCTTGCATAGTTAAAAGACAAACAAAGACACAAGCTAAAACTGTCCATCGTCTTTCCTATTCACCAAAAATATATATCTGTAAGTTGGTTATTCCATTTTGGTATCTAACAAGTTTAAGGATTTGTAGGCTGAAATCAAATAGCAGGCTTTTGTGACAGCAATCACCCGAATCTAAAGTCAAAGGTCCAGTTAATGTTACTGCCTTGAACTAAATAGGTTAGGGGGAAAAGGGACTCAAAGGGAAGTAAACACTGGACAAATAGCCCTTTGATGGCTTAGCTATGGAAAAAACACAAAACACTTTGTAACAACAGCTATGGATCCTTTTGGCCCCTCCAGTTCAACAACAACAACAACAAAACTGGCTGGACAGCTCAGTCGTTTAGGTATCTGGCTGTAGACAGCTTCCGGGGCGCCCCCTAGAGGAAGGGAAGGGTAAAGCACTTCTGAATATTCTCTACCTGGAAAACCCTGAAAAGGGTTGCCATAAGCCAGAACTAAATTGAAAGCACATTATTGCTATTCTTTAATTCAACAAACTTCTAGAACTCTTTGCAACTGGAAAGTCCCTTAATATCGTCAAACTAGAACTGCTGGGGTTCTGTACCATTTTACTTACACCCCACTTTTCTTCGATAAAGAGACCTAAAGTGGCTTACATATTTAAAAGGCAAATTTTAAGCCCATTAAAAATAGAGTAAATTGCAATATGAAATAAAGCCAATTAGACACACTATATATTCAAACTACTGAATAAAAACAGTTCAGAACCATTTAAAAGCACATTAAAAAGCAAATAAAAGGTGCAGCAACTCATTTAACAACCCTGTTCTTGGCAACCAGTTCCTTACTAAAGCCTGCCTGAAGAGAAAAGCCTCTGCCTGCCTAGCCTAGTATCCTGTGGAAGGGAGTTCCACAGTTTGGGAGTAGCTACTAGGTTAGGGTGAATTTTCCTAGCTTAGCGGTTATTCTCAAGCTTTCAGATTTGACATCCAACACTATGTGGAGACACAGGTTGGGATCCAACACTCCAGAAGGCAGGGTCAAAATCCTGTCGTACAGTGTAAGCCACATTAGAATAGGTGAACTGAATTAATGGGAACTTATTGAGTCAACTCCTCCTTATGTTCTATTGATTCAAACGGGCCTCTAATTGTACGTTGCAGTTAGAACAGACCCATTTGAATCAATGGAACCTAAGGAGCTGATCCACAGAGTCCTCACTGAGTCAACGGGACTACCCGAGTGCCATTTATTCTAAGCAGCAGAATTCGGGCCAATATTTCCAGCACCCCGTCGCCTGGTAAAACCACTTCTGAGTACTCTGTGCCTAGGAAAACTCCATGAGGGGCAAGGTAAATCGAAATAAAATCCCACTTACTAATTATAACATTATTAATTTATTCATAAAATGATCAACTTCAAGTTTGAATCCCAACCATTTAGCAAATGTTCAAGTTCAAGTGACACTTGTAAAAAAAGAATAATTAAAAGTTGTCTGTTAAAATAAAAAGTAAATCAAATATGTACAAGATGTTTGCCTAATCTTTCTGCGTAGAAGCTTCCCCTCAACAAAACATATCCCAGAATGTCTCCCACTCATATTTCCTTTGAGTTTGAGGCGGTTTGTCTTGAGTAAACTATGGACAGAAACTTCCTGGGGGGTTTTTTGGTTGTTGTTTTTTTAACTTTGCTTCAAGCCCATTTTGGGCTTTAGGTAAAGGTTCCCCTTGACATTTAGTCCAGTCGTGTCCGACTCTAGGGCGCGGTGCTCATCCCCGTTTCCAAGCCGTAGAGCCAGCATTTGTCCGAAGACAGTTTCCATGGTCACATGGCCAGCGTGACTAGACACGGAACGCCGTTACCTTCCCACCGTGGTGGTACCTATTTATCTACTCGCATTTTTTCCATACTTTCGAACGGCTAGGTTGGCAGGAGCTGGGACAAGCGACGGGAGCTCACTCCGTCGCGTGGATTTGATCTTACGACGGCTGGTCTTCTGACCCTGCAGCACAGAGGCTTCTGCGGTTTAACCCGCAGCGCCACCACGTCCCTTTGGGCTTTATTCATATATTAAAAATGAATATCCGGGATTGTGATCCCAAACTGCAGTGAGTTTTGCTGTCCTTTTCAAGATACAGGCAGGATTTCAAGACCGAAACTGGTCCAACTGGCCAGTTCTGAAGTCATACATATCTATTCTGGATTGGTCCGTCCGAGATTAATAGATATTTATTCAAAATATAAAGACAGCAACATTCTCTTCTATAAGATGCTAATTTGCAGTATACCGAAAGTCCTAGCATAATACATTCTCTTTCCCGAGTTTCTTTAGCAAAAGATCTTGCATTAATATGACAGGTGCTGTTCACAGGTCTGACTGCGGGCAAGGTCTGTGCAACAAACCTTTGTAAGGCAGTGGCAGGTTTTCTTCCTAGTAAATCAATGATATACAGGCAATTATTGCAAAATTTGTAAGAAACAAAATCTGGACAGCAATTTGGAATTCGGTTTTATTCCATTCAAGTGAAACACGGAACCATTAAAAAAAAGTTTGTGACTCACGTGAAGCGTGTTAAAATGTTTTTTTTAAGAACACAATTCAGCGAATAAAAGATATAAGCATCCACAGACAAGAATGGCTTTGGGGCAGTAATCACAATTGCATTTTTCTTGGACACACCATTTACTTATTTATTTGGAAGATGTTAAGACATTACAGGTAAAGGAGCATCCACCTTTAGAAGCAGGTGTGCCGTACACTCAGGTATCAACACAACTTATTCTGCACAGAGGCATGGATCCTTAGGTAGCCAAAGCAGAACCATATAAAGGCTTCGGAAAAGGTATGAAACAGGAAAAAAAAATGTTGGGGGAAAACACCAAAGCAAACCAATGTGGAATAAGCACACACAATCATCATCATCATCTTAGAACTGCAGAGCTGCAAGGTACGGCTTATCGAGTCCAGCCTCTGTCAAGGAGGCACAATGGGGAACTGAACTCCCAACCTCACCTAAACCACTGAGGTTTCCAGCAGTTCCTCATTTTAGAACTGCAGAACTAGAAGGGACCCTATGGGTCATGAAGTCCGGGCTCTGTCATGGAGGCCCAGGGGGGAATCGAACTCCCAACCCTGGCTCCACAGCCAGATATCTAAACCATTGAGTTCTGCAGGAGTTCTGCAGCACAAGGGTTAGAACATGGATTTCGAGGAAGGGAACAGAAAGGAAGTACATGCAAGAAGATGTGACCGGCATGGTCAAGAACCATAATTGTAAGGTGCCCAGAGCACTGGCTTTGCCACTAGATGGCGGGGGGGGGGGGGGGAGAGGGAGGGGAGGGAGGGAGGGAGGGAGGGAGGGAGGGAGGGAGGGAGGAAGGAAGGAAGGAAGGAAGGAAGCTAGCATCACCTTGTTCTAGATTCCTCTTGGCCATCTGTATACCAAATGTTGGCAGTCAGCAGAAACAGGAGGGACACGAATTACATACTCATGAGTGCAAAGACCATGAGTACTCTGTTGACTATGGCTGGCCTGTCACCTGCCCCAATTCTCAAACTTGTAGAACAATAACAGTTAGGCCAGTGGTAAGCCCAGGCATGCAAGAGACCATCGCTCCAATTTTCCTACCACTTGTGCTTCGGATGGCAAGTGAAAACACCTTCTGTTGGGTTTCAGTTGGAACCGCTCTGCTCTATGTAGAGTGCAGTTTTATGCATGCTTACCTGGGACTAAAGCACACCATGTTCACTGAGAATTACTTCCAAGAAAACACGAACAGTACTGTGCTGCCCAGCACACACAGCATAAATTAAGTAGTTGACCATAATAAGTAGGGGACCCCAAAGAGAAGATCTAGCAAAATGGAGTTGCTTATAAGCCCCATTAGTCTGAACAGGAGTAGCCAAGACATGCATTCCCATTTCCCATGGAAATAAAGTATTAAATTGCTCCTAAATATGGTTGGATCACGTTCCAAATGCAGACCAAAAACTCATCCTATGCCAGTCAGAAGGGCTGCGGAAGGGACGAAAATCCAAAAATGCTATTAAAATATTATCATAATATAGGTAGTCTGATGAATTTAACACAGTAAGATGAAATAATCAATTCATTTAATGATAATAATAACCTTAGAACTGCAGAGCCGGAAGAGACCTCATGTATTTCCCCAAGTACGTCTAGAATTTGAAATAACACTCTATTTAAAATAATTTGGGACTTTATGACCTGAGTCCCCAAGTTTTATTTCAGTAGAAAGTTATCAGAATTTGCCAGTCAACAAATTTTCATTCATATTGAACCACGTTCTGAGCATCAGGTTACTTTTTCAAAAGGATGAACAAGCAATTAAAGGGTTCAAGAGAAAAAGCAAACTAAGAACTGATGGGTCCGAACTAACCAAGCACCCTTCAAAATGAGAAATGTTTCCCACACACACATCCCAAAATCTATCAGGCACTGTTTGTAACAACAACTCCAGTACAGACTTCATATTTTTATTATTAATTTTGGCCATGAAATATTAATGTTGGAGGCAAAAAACAGCGACACGATTAAAAGACTTCATCCTATTTTTAGTTTTATATATCGATTTCCGCCACAGTGAAAAGCTTACCCAGGGAAAAATTCAACAAATTTAACCTTCCCCCTGCAAACTAATCAGGTTAATTCCCACCCTAAAATGATCTTATGATTAAGTTTATGGTTTCATTTATGGCTTCTCCCTCTTCCTTAAAAAAGGCAATTTTGCCTTCTGGAGAAGAGGTTATTTTTCCTCCTTTACAAAGCCTGAAGAGAGAGGGGGGGGGAATGAGAGAGAGACAGAGAGAGAGAGAAGCAGAGTGGTTACCGGCACTTTAAAAGCTTCAATCTCTTTGACATTGCTGGCAGTGTATGGGAACATTAATGCATCTGTCACGATAACAAGCTAAGAATAACATCTAGACATCAAACTGAGCAGAGAATCCATCTGAAGTGATTCATTTGGATCCATCTCGTTGATTTATTAAACACAGGGCAACATCTGCAGCCTCACAGAGAGGCTTGGCAAAATTAATGCAAGATCAATTCAAATGGAAAAAAAAAAGGGAAAAAAAGAGATAAATCAACACGCAATTTGCATGCAGTTCCACAATCAGGCTTATTGGGCGCAAATGCTCAATTTCCCTTTCGCCCGAGCCAATGGGTTGAAAAGCGTGCACATTTTGATTCCCCCCACCCCAACCCCAATCTTTTCAGAAATGTTGGGATGTGAAGTGACACTGAAGAGTTTTTCTGCAGGTTGAGATGGTGAAAAAGGAAGAGAGAGAAAGAGAGAGAATCAGAGACAGTGCAAAAAACACACACACACACACACAACAACCCACACTTCTAAAGACCTTTTGAATATGTGGCAAGAATATCATTAATGCCTAATTATTTTGATTCGGTTCCAAGAGAACAGAATGGGTTGCAGTGGGAGGTTAGACTAAGGGGCAGGTGATAAGATGGTTTAGGAACACATCGCTTTTCTAAGAACTCAGAATATGGAGAGGAACCATATAAACATTTCCTCTTCTTTCGAAGGGAGGGAAAAACCCACATTTCATCTGCAGCTGAAGAGATGGAGTGCTCTCAGAAATTACGAGGTTAAAAAAAAAAGAATAATCATTCGTTCAGATTAGATTTCTTCGTAAACGAGCATAGAAGAGACAGAGAATTAAAGGCAAACACATGCAGAACTATTATTGCATACACTCTCACACACAAACACTCACCTCCAACAACTCTGAAACTGTATGAATGATTGATCTTTTTTTGAGAGAGAGGGCAAAACATTCTTTCTCCACCAGCGCTCTGCAGTTCATATGAACTACAACCTTAGACAAACATACTGTAAAGAGGTAAATCTCACAGACCTCGGTGGAGCCTGCTTCTGAGTAAGCGTGCTTTGACTCCCACAATTAACATCTAATACAAATATGTTTCACATGCAGCGATGCTTACAACCCAACCATAAGGCAGTGCTTAAATTAAGGGGGTCAGTGTAGTCTCCCCCCCCCCCCCCGATCCTGTGTTGCCTTCTTGAGGCTATTCCTTTTCAATAGCTATAGGGATGATGCAGCTAAGAATTGGATTTTGGATTTTGTGGATGGCTTGAAGGCTCACTTCCCAGTCCTCTCCTGCATAATTCAAACAGTGCTCTTCTGTTGTTCTAGAAGAGATAAAAAGTAAGAGCTTGCCTAAACTCAAGAACAAATGATCAGTGCGATGAAATTCAAACCCAAGCCCCCCTGGACAACCAACCCCAAATTTATATCAGTCTATAAACCAGCAAATGAATAGATATTTTCCTTGCCTATATTCAATACTTCTGTATCAGCTCCTGAGGCAAGTTTGAATCTTTGCTAAACAATTTAGCTGGGAAAAGCATTTGGGCCCATGAACACTGAAGATCAATATGCGTACTGGAAGCTATGGAGCGGTGCACAAGTCGGGTGCCTTAATTATAACTTTGACATGGCCCTGCTAATACAAAATAGCATTGGCCAGCTTTACGGGACATGTTTGAAACAGACCTAACAGCCAGAAACAGTTAAATAGCTAGCAGACGGCCAGCTATCCAGTTTTTAAAGAGCTTCTCTTGCTCGCTGGATAGCAAGCTAAAATGACATTATAAAAAACCCTTCAAGGGGGGGAAATTGTTTATTAATCTACAATCTTCCTTTCCTGGAACACCTGGGTTTTTTTCGTTTGTTTGTTTGATGTAGGAGAAAAACTTACATTTAATAAACATCCCATAGATACAATCTAAGAATCTGTAAATTCCTTATATTCCGGAAGTGTATTGCTGATAGGCTTAAAAAGTATAGTGAGGCTGATACTCACCAAATTGTCGTAATAATTAAGATCCAGCGACACACCGAGTCCTGGATATGTTTACTTAAAAGTCTACTACTGGAAATACTTTGCTTCAGACTGCAAATTTTATACCACAGTGGTATAAAAACTTATTACAAATACTTCTGTGATACACCAGTTGATTCATGCACTCAGACAGGAAATAGGGAGTCTTTTACTAGGCTTACTCAGATGTTAACTTCAGCTATAGGATCACAACCTTGCAGTCTATTTGAGTCACATACATGCCTGAAAAAAAATATTATAAAATTATCTCCAAAAGATGACTGCATCCACCCAAGCACAATGCAAAATATACACATTAGTATATAAACAGACGAACATTTCATTTCCTGAAATTCTTAGACATAACAGGAGTACAGACCCCAAAGCATTTCAATAGGATTTCTGTGTAACATATTAAAGATCTGGGTGAAAATACTTATATTTTCTCTGGCTTTCCATAAACTCGGCAACAAGGTTGTGCTGAAAAATGCAAAAGGGGGGGGGGGGGTGGTAAATGACAGAAAAGTCAAATTTCCTTATTTCACTTAATGGAGGAGCTGCTGGGCTTTGTTTTTTTTGTTTGTTTGTTTGTTTTTTTTAAAATAAATTCTCTTCTTACAGGGACTTTTAAAGTCTTTGCTTGAGTTGAGATTTCTGTATCAGTTCATTTAAGTGTACTCCAGAACCCAAAAAGAAACCCACCACTGCAGAGTATAACGACCGAACAAGGTTTTTTAAGCAATGCGCATGCAAAAATTCATCCCAGACAAACGAAAGCACCACAGTGTCTCATTAACTGCATGCATGTTCCAGATTAAGGAGTGTAACTGCAAATTGGGTTACAAAGTAAGAGGGCACTGTTTTAATTGATCTCACATGCATAAGTAGGAAATGCTGACACAAGCAGGAGAGAATGCCAGTCCACACGACCCACAGGAAACCATCACAGATTTCGAAGGAAAATGCAACATGGATTTGTTTGGACAAATTGAACTGTTTCAACTGCTAGCTATGTTTAAATGGAAGGGAAGCATCTGAGAGCTGGCTTAATATTATAAGACTGCAGCCACGGAGTTTCACATTTTAAGAACGGCAGGGGTGGTGTGTGAGAGGTTGTTCCACAAGCCCTATTAATATCATCAGAAGAATCTATTTTATAAGGCTGGCTTTTGCCTAATAAGAATTTAATAGCTAAAAGGTTAGATAGCTGAAGATGCCACTAACATTACTTGTACTCTAACTAGAAAGAAGTATAAATAGTGAAAGAAGCAACATGCGTCGTTCCAAAAATCTCACTGAGTTCAACAGAGCTTACTCATGGGTCAGCACGTATGCGACTGGAGCTGAAGACACACACCTTAGTCATTTTTTCCTACACGGCTTCCCCCAATTTGTATTAATGGGGCCACTTAAGATAGATCTTTATTGCATCACATTCTACTAACACTGTTCTCTCTGCGTATCAATTCATTCTGGATGTAATTTTGCTATGAGCATCTTATCAACAATTCACACCCAGGCCTGTGCATCTTACAAAGTGGACTGCGGGCAACAAGTCTGACACCCCCACACACTGGTGAGACAAGATGCTACAGGATTCTTCCTTGCTATTTCATCATCTACCTCTCTCTGTATTTGCAAGTCTGTTTCAGATGGTCCGCCAAAGTTTGCTATTCTTGCATTTAATTCCATCCTACTGTCAGTGGGGATATTTTCACTGTTCGGTCCATTACTGCTCACTGATGCTTTACAAAAGTAAGGAAGGAAACACCCAGTTAGCAATACCATCTTCTCGAGAATTCCTTCTAGAAGCTCCTACAGTTTGCTTTGACTTTATGTATCATGATCACTAGAAGTTCTTCCACTGTTAACAGTGGAAAGAGGAAAATTACTATCTCCAGGTAATTTCTATGGTGCCAATGAAAGCAGCCAGGAACAAGACCCAGATAACTCTTTGAAAGATGCCCAACAGCCTGGGGCACCACTGGTGGAATATTATTATTATTGTTATTGCTCCTATAACTGTTATTATTGCTGTTGTTTTTTCCCTGACAGTTCTCCTGCCTGGCATACAGGAAATTCACCTCAATTTCAAATATCGTCTGAAGTGAGACACAGAGGGCAACCCCTACAGAATGGATGCATAATTTTAAACTTTACGTTGTTTAAACACAGCCTGTGAAAAGCTAGAGAGTTTACACACATAAATGAAACAACACTGCACCTTTTACCAATTTGTTCCCATCTTACCTGAATCTTCAGTTATGCCTATAAATTGACAGCCTCGAGGTAGAATACTTCTGTTACAGACAAACCTAAATTACTCGTAACAATGCTTGCATGGAATAAATAGGCAGAAAAGAGGGGGAAAGCAAAAGAAAAAAGAAAAGAAAAAGAAACTATTCTAGGCATGAATATGGGTAAGGATTAAGGGCCCTAAACAGCTCTAAAAGTATACCTGTTGTCAAACCAACTGTCCACACACAATAATCAAGGACCTAGTCCTGCAGAAAAAGAGGTTTTACTACTTCTGCTGGTTTCCAAGGGAGCAGGAAGTGAATAATGCAGGTTATTTCGAGTAATAAAATCCTCACTTTCACACAACAGGTTCTAAAGAATGTCATGTGGACGGTGGAGAAAAAGTTGTGAAACAACTGATTAAGTCACCATATGTGGAAACAAATTGTCATGTGTTTTTTTCTAAGTAAGAAGCAATACTTTGCTTGTTTGCAAAAGTACACTTGTCAATGCAAATCTGTCTGTTTATGAGCAAGATTGCTGAGAATCACTGAGGTCTGTTTGGAGGCTCTAACGCCCTATATGTCACTTATTCTTTTCACTATGATATGCAAAAGGCTCCCCCCCCCCCCCGGCTTGGAGTTAACAAACCAAGGAATGGACACAATCACTGAAATTGTGCACTCTAAAATTTGGAGACGTTATTAACGATCTCCAGGATGAGCCAGGGGTTGTTTTTTTTTAGCAGTTCCAAAGGAGATGAAACAATAGAGGCTCTCAATGCACACAACCAACTAGGCTGACTCATATAAGATGGTTTCAGAGTTACAACGAACTATAGTCTATAAACTTATCACTCTCTTAGCTCACAAGGCTCTTATCATTCCTTCTTCCCTCTCACACCTGTCATATGCAGCTTCAGCATCCCGAGATTTATTCCCATCCTAAAAGGTCAAAAAATAGAAAGTTTTGTAAAGCGAAAAATAGGTAACCAACAAAATCATCAAAGACTGCATACGTACTTGGTGCTTTAGTGCAAAGCAGTATATATACTTTCCTGGATCTTAACGAACAGTAAGACTAGTGCCAAACCATTGCCAAACAAAAGTTCTACATCCTATTTATTTCTATACATTCTTTAAAAATACAGTCCTTGTCTTCTATTACAGAGCGGAAATGTAAACATTGCCATTCTCTGGATTAGTAGCCTAGATAATCCCCAACATGAAAATTGCTAAGGTTTTAGCATCTGAACCACTCCAACCCCCCACTCTGTATATTATAATCGCCATTCAGAAAAGTTGCAACACACTTCTCGGCCTCTTTTACATAATCTCATTCAGCCACAACCCCCTTTGGGCAAAAAGCATCTAATGAGGACAGAAGCCCATTCAGCTTTAGAGGTTTAGGTCAATGACTCGAGGCAGACCATATGGGGGTCTAAGGCAGGCAGGGCTGATCCCGTAAACCTTGACTAAGACTTTTTGTGATGGGCTAAGAGCATCTTCCGATTTGAGGGAACAGAACCTCAAATTACATCCCCCGATCGCCCAGACTGTCCAGCTTTGTGACATGCTTAAAATCTGGAGAAAGAGAGGGGGGAAAACTCCAAACCAAAGAGCAGCTGGTTTTGTTTTGTTTTTTTGTTTGTTTGTTTTTTGGTACATCAATAACAAACACCAGGAAACTCACAGCCCTGCTTTGATTTTATTATTACCAGCCACAGAAAGGGATACATTAGAACACAGCTATGAGACCTCCAAGACCTTTGATAACTCATACCTCAACAATGTCTTTTGATACAGAAAAGACTCACATGGAAAAACACTGGAAAGTGAAAGGAAAAGAAAGTTCTGTGCTGATCTCAGATAAGATAAGGAAGAGGAAGGCGAAAGACTGGGGAAAAACTATTTTGGGGAGAAATAAACAAAGGATTGGGTAACTCACAAGCCTCATTGCTCCCACACTCAAATTTTGGTAGCTTCTGATCAAAAATTAACTGAAACTAGATTTTTTTTTTCATCCTGAAAAGATGGACAAATCTTGTCAGTTTCACTTCCTCCCACATTTTCTGATCAAACATTAAATGAAGCAAAATGATCACCCATTCTTAAAAAAGAAACCAGGCAATGTCCCACCCAGCCAGTGGGATACTGAGGAAATAAAAAGTTCTAAAGAGCCTTGGGTGAATCAGGATGAAGATGTTGCAGCTTGTGGTCGGGAAAAACGTCTCCTGTCCAGATTTTCTTGACACTGCAATCTGATACACACTTATCTGGAAGTAAATCCTACAGAACTCATTCTGCAGCTCTCTGTGTACAGATCTGCACAGGACTGTGCTGTTAAATAAAAACACACTTGTTTGGAAAACAAGAAGTACAGTCCCAAACAGTGCAATGATCTTGCAGGAAGCAGAGTTTCAACACTGAAGTCCTGAACACACAACAAAATCAACAAGGCTGGGGATTCCCTTTACAGATTTTCTGTCCATACCAAAACAATGGAATTATTTTATCCAAAGCAAAAAAAAAAAAAAAAAAGGGGGGGGGTTGGGAACTATTGGTTATACTAGGATTTTATTGCAAAAACCTGAACTGAGAACAAGTGTCTGCCATCATATGTGAATTGGCCTCACATACTAGGCTTTATCCCACTTGCTCCTAGATCATCTTGCAGGATTCAGCATCACTTTACTTTACTCACCGCTGTGTGAGATCCTCTTCCAGCAAAACCTGACTTAAGAGATCTCAAAGGGGTTTTCTCACAAGCCACACTGTTCATGATTTCCGTGAACAGAGCATCCCTCGATCCTAGGTGGGAAACCGCTTACTGCATCTCTCTCAACTTCCGGTTTGCTCCACATTGCTGCGCGGTTCAGCCCCGATCCCCATCGCTTTTCCTGGCGCAGGCGGATCTCAAAAGACGTTCCCTTTTTCAGGAAAGTCCCTTCTCCTTTAAGGGACTTTTTTCAAAGTCCAAGTGGGATGCTTTGAAAAGTTTTCCTCGTAAAAAGAAAAGTCCTACTCACTTTACATTAGCGTCCATCCCCATTCCCCGTTGAAGGAACTGGAAGAAGGGACCTAACTTTTCCATGTGAGCTGCAAGGCTCACGTTTTCGAGGGTTGCTTAAGGTAGATTTTCTCTCTCCCCCCCACCCGCTCCCATTTCTACGGAGAACTTCACTTTTTAAGGACAAGCCCTCTCCAAACGCAAAGGGACTTGGTTCCCAAGCTTGGGCTCCTGAAAACCACCTGCCTGCCTTCCTTCCCCCCCCCCTTTTTTTTTTTAAACAAAAAAGGCAAAATGGGGTACCTTGACCTCTTCCGCGCAGACCCGCCCAGGACAGTCCTGTACCCCCAACCTTAAGCGTGGAGGCTTGAAAACGGCCCCGCTCCCCAAAGAAACCCACGTCTCGGCGATCGGGGCCGTTCAGGCAAACCCCGCGCCTGCTTCCGTTCACACGCACCGCGGGCGCGCAGGCGACCCGAACTTTTTCCCGGCGCCGCGCATCTTCCCTTCCCTGCTCCCCACCGCGCGCGCCCCCCCCGCCTCACCTGGCGTTGGTGCAGTCGTTGTACAAAGTTTCGAAGTCCTTGCGGGTGATGAGTTTGCAGCGGTTGACGCCCGGCTGGATGGCGCCCAGGCCGCGCAGGATGCGCACTTGCTCCACCGTGCAGACCACGGGCGCGATGTCCAGGCGCTTGAGCTTGGTGTAGACGGTGTGCAGCCCCCCGACCAGGTGCTTGAGGAAGAGGTCGAAGACCTGCGGCAGGCAGATCAGCTCCTGCCCTTCCACCAGGAAGGAGGCCACCTTCACCCCGTGCAAGTCGACCATCTTGCACTCGTTGCCGCCGCCGCCTCCACCGACACCGATGCCGCCGCCGCCGCCGCCTCCTCCTCCTCCTCCTCCGGCCCCGCTCCCGGCCGGGGTGGCGCTGGCGATGAAGCTATGGATGAGGCTGCTGGTCAGCCGCGGCGATTCGGACGGGCTGGAGGAATAGAGCGGATCCGCCCGGAACAAGCCCCCTGAACTGCCGGCGGCGCCGCTGCCGCTGCCGCCGCCGCCGCCGCTGCTGCTGCAACTCCCGGTCCCGCCGCCAGCCCCCGCGCCCGCGCCCGCCCCGCCACCGGCGCTGCCGCCGCCGCCCGAAGTTGCCGGAATGCTGGGAGGCGAAGACACAGCCATGCCCTCTGCACCGCCCCGGGCGCCGGGATCCACGGCGGCGGCAGGAGCGACGGGAGCAGCCCCACCATCCAGCCTTGCCGGCTCCACTTTTTCTTCCCAAGTGTTTGCGATCCGCGAGGAAAGGGAGGCGGAGAGGAGGGCGGCTGGCGAGGCGGAGGGAGGGAGGGAAGGAAGGAAGGAGGGAGGGAGGGAGGGAAGGAAGGAAGGAAGGAAGGGGGCCCAGAAGAAGAAGAAGAGGAAGAAGAAGAAGAAGAAGGGGGGAGGCAGGGAAGAGGAGGAGGAGGAGGAGTAGAAAAAAAGAAAAAGAAAAGAAAACACGCGCGCCCGCACTCCCACGACCAAGCCGCTGCCGGAGTCGCCTCCCCCTTTCCGGCCAGGGGGCGGAGCGGCAGCCAATGCCCGCGCTCGGGGGGCCGGCCGGACCCCACGCCACTGGCTGCTTTCCCCTAAAAAGGGCGGCCGGTGGGCGGGGGCTCTGGGAGGGCACGCCCCCTCTCCCCTCCCCCTCCTTCCCCCCCCCCCCCGGCGGAGACGGGTACCTGGGAATGGGAGAGAAAGCGCGCCCGGGAGGGTTTTCCTTGCGCTCTGGACCCGCTGCAGCCCGGCCCGTCCGCACTTTTATTTTGGGAGTTCGGGGTGGGGGGGGTGGGGGGAGAGAGAGAGAAAAAGCGGAGTCGGTGCGGTTTTGGAGAGACCGGCTTGCGATAGACGCGAGCGAGCGAGCGCGCTCTGGATTGAGACTAGGGCGCGAGAAGGGCGACGGGAAGCAGTCTGCCAAGTTTGGCACCGTAGCGCGCCCCCCTGCACCGTCTACTCGGGAGTGGGACCCACCGGCTGGGGATCCCCCCACCACCACCGGGGGGGGGGGTGTCTTTGATTCCCAAGGGGGAGGGGGAGAGAAGCGCCCGGGCCCTTTCCTCAAAGGGTTAAGTCCCGCCGAGGCCGCTCCCCGAAGCGTGCGCCGGAGCGGCGGGTGCGGAGTGGCTGCAGACTCCTGTGCCCGCTTCTCTGCGGAGTCCTTGCAACTCAGAGGCACCGACGTCCGAGTGTCAGGCGCCGCACGAGGGTGCAAGGGGAAAGGAAAATGTCTGATGACGTCAAGCCCGAATCCATGGCGTTATTGTAGGACCGTTATTAGGGGCCGATGATCGCCGTGTCGGTGACTTGCGAGCAAGCTTCGGAGGTTCAGAGAATTCCTTCGCTAGCCCGAGATGGGGTTTTGGCAAAGCCATTGACGTGCTGACGACTTTAGCTCCTCCATAGGGTTGCAAAATATGGCCCCCATCATCCTTCACCACTGACTACGCTCTCTAAGGCTGATGAGAACTGTACCTCAGCATCCCCCGGCAAGCAACACTGTGCCCATCCCTGTGTTACTGAGCAGTCGATTTACTGCTACTCCCAGCCTGTGGAACTCCCTCCCACTGGAGGCCAGGCTGGCCCCATCTTTGCTGTCCTTCCGCAAGCAGGCATTCTCTCAGCGACTGTCCCTCTGAGAGAGGTTTCGAAATGGATTGTTGTGCCTCGTTGTTTTGCATGTGGTTTTGATATTGCCTTTGTTTACCTTTCAGTGTGGTATTTGTTTGATTCTTTTAAAATATTTTTATACTTCCTGTTTTTTACTTTAAATATTTTTTTTTTACCGATGTAAGCCACCTTGAGTCCTTTTTAAAGAGAAAGGAGGGATAAAGATATTTTAAAGGAATAAAAACAAATACTGCTAACTAAGCATCTATAGGACTTTTGATGGCACATAATGATGACAACAAGTCACCTCCAGCTTACGGCGATCCTATGAATGAGCAGTTTCCAAAATGCCCTCAACAGCCCCCTGCTCAACTCTTCTAGATTCAAGCCTGTGGTTTCCTTTAGGGAGTAATTCCATCTCATATTTGTTCTTCCTCTTTTCCTGTTGCCTTAAACTTTTCCTAGCACTATTGCCTTTTCCAGCAAGTCTTGTTTTCTCATGATGCGTCCAAATCATAGCATCAAACCAAATCATTATAGAACCACACCTTGACTTAAAGTAGGGGGTGGGCAATCTGTTGACCTGCATCTCCCATCATTCCTAGCCAACATGCCCAGTGGCGAAGAATACTAGGAAATGCATTCTAACAACAGCTGGAAGGCCATGTTCGCCGCCCATGCTTTTAATACATCACTGAATGGGGCATCAAGGTTTTGGATAGGGTTTTTTTAAAATGAAAACCAAAAGGAGATGGGAGGGATCAAGACAGAGACCACAATATATGGTGATAAGAAGTTTAACTTTTCACAGTCAAAGCAAAAGTTCCCACCCACAGCAAGTAATGATTTCTTTTCTAAAAAGCTTTCATTTTTTTAAAACAAGGGAAGCTTTTTAAACTTTTAAAAACTTTTTCTTTCTCTTTGCCAATAAGATGTTTTTTCCCCCTCAGGTTGATGATGGAAAATGAATCCTGCTTCCTGTGCACTGTGGTTCTGATCATGGCTTGGAAAAGCTACATTTTGGAAGATTCTAGGACATGTAGTCTGAACAGTAACTTTTCTAGCCCTGAAGGTGATGGTGGCACTATGTGATATGTAATTGTATTTTTATTGTGTGTTTTTTTGTATGAGTGGTAGTAGGTTTATGTAAAAATAAAAAAAAATAAAAAAAAGAACAGTAACTTTTCTGATTTCTGCTCCTTATCCAAATTAAGCTATGACTCGAGATGGGCACAAACCACTGGTTTGGTGGTTCGTACTGGTTTGTTTATTGTCCAAACAGGTATTTGGTGTTTCAAAGCCCCACTTCCTCTGGCAGGTACCCACTCAGGCAGCAACTGCTGAAGCAGCAGTTCGTGCCCATCTCTAGCTGTGACTACACTGACAAGCTGAATCACTCCAATTCAGTTTTGCTGCAGTTTGATTCACAGCTTGTATTACGGCTGAATTCTCAGTCAATGTTCACACAGGGGCTGCGGATTGATTCAGGAGTTTAATGTTCACACTCAATGCAATTCAATTTGCCTTTCAGCCCACAGCCCTCCCCTTTTTTCCTTCTCTCCTCTGGTCCCACCTCTGCCGATCTTTTTATGGGTTGCCGTCAAGCCGCTTGGTTTTGAAAGGCTTGCGCAGTGTTCTGGAAAAGGTGGCTGCATTCAAAATCCTTCTTAACATGTACAGAAATACCACATACCACAATAATGTCTTATTTGACCTGGGTTGTTCCTATTTTGTTCAGTTTGAATCACTCCAGCCCTTTTTGCTCCCAATGTGTTTTTTAATCTCTGCTGCTGGGAGCTTCTACTTTTTTCAAGCTGGTCTGAGGAAGTGGACTTCTCCACGAAAGCTCACATCAAAATATAGCAGTTAATCTTTAAGGTTCCACAACATTTTTGTCTTTAATTTTTTGTTGTTGGCTGTTTTGTTTGTAATTTTTACTTCTTTTCCCCCCTCATCCAGAGGTGATCTAGCACTAAACTAGTGTATCAATGGCAGGGATAAGGTGATCAAGCGCTGATCTCACATATGTAAAATAAATAAATAATTTGAGGATGATCGGGGAGAAAGAACGCGGGGGCAGGTGTTCCCACAGTCCTGAACATCACACCCCAAATGTACTACCTGCAGACATGCCCCCATCCTTACAAGAACAAACCCATTGATCAAATAGGGAAAAGGCCATTCAAATTATTCCAGCTTGAAAAAACTAGAAGTCCCGAGCGGTAGAGAAAAACATCCGTGTTGGGAGCAAAAAGGGCAGGAACGATTCAAATTGGCTTGTGCCTCTTGTGATCAGAAAAAGGAAAAAAATTGAACCGGACTGTAATATAACCACAGCAAATCCCACAGTAGGTAAGTCACAACCCTTGCGAGGCCCTCCACGTGCCCGGTCCTAATGGGAAGCAAAAAAACCAAAAAGAATGCACGATGGACCGATGTTAATAAAAGGTGGAGCTGCTTCATACATCGTAGGGCAGTTATTTAACATACGTTTTTGTCTGTTTTAAGTTTTGCTAGCTGTATGGGCCACTGTTTTGTGGAAGGAAAAACAGACATATTGAAGTTTCAGCTCTTTTACAGAAGGGAAAACAGACTTTGGAACTCCCTCCCACTGGAGGCCAGGCTGGCCCCATCTTTGCTGTCTTTCCACGAGCAGGCAAAGACCTTTCTCTTCAGACAGGCTTTTCCTTCATAACTAGCAGTCTGGGAGGGGTTCTGTGCTCTGTTGCTTTTAAATGTGTTTTTAGTATTGATTCTATTTACCATTTTTAATAAGATGCTTGTTTAATTTTCTTTTTAATATTTGTACACTTACCGTTTTTAGCTTTTGTATAGTGTTCTTTTAATGATGTGAGCCGCCTTGGGCTCTTTCGAGGAGAAAGGCAGGGTAAAAATATTTTGAATAAATAAATAAATTCTAGCCATGCATCTTCACAAGGACCCACCAATTAGACCATTTTCCACAGAGGACAGAGGCTGACCAGCAGCAACTGTTCAGGCCACCCAGAGAATGGACCGCTGCATGACAGTTCATTTATTCCCAACTTTTATATTTTGTCCACTTTTAAGTTTTGCTTCCCCTCTTGCAAATAACAAGAAGCACACAAAGATCTTCCAACAGGAAATATAAATCTGATTTATAGGGTTTTGCACTGTTGTTGTTTTCCTTACTTCCCTCCCTTTGAAGGAATTTTTTCCTTTCAGATTAATGAGACTATCAAATTCCATGCTCTAGGATTCCAACGCCGCTGCCCCCCGCCTTGCTTCTTTTGACTTTAATGCCTGCCATAAGCTAAATATATTTCTAAATAAGGCTGAGTTTTCACAAGGCCAGAGGAAGCCTTGCGCATCAACCCCCTAACTCCAACCCCCTACCCCCGTGCATGTTAGAGTGGCATGAAGCAATATAAAATCATAAAGGCTGTAGTAAAAATGGTACCCTTGAGAAGTGACTATCCATGGAGAAGTGAAGTGCGTTTATGCTAAGGAAATGCTCAAGGTTTGTGAATTAATGCCAAGCAATGGCCTGGCTCACCTGAGCATAGACAACCTGACTCTCATCACTCAATAGGATTATTCGCTGAGAGTCTGCAGGACAAAACCAAAAGATGCTTTCGCCACATCATTCAACTCTCAGACAACGTTAAAGTAGTTTGGATTCTTCCTCATTCCTTTAGTCTGTGGGGGAGGGGAACCATGGCCTTACAGACCTGTTCCAATCTTCATGAGTCCCACAGCATAATGAATGGTTACAAATCCTAGTAACATCTGGACGGTGTGCTTGCAGTGTTATAAAACCTCCATGTTCAAGGGCTGTCTACCTCTCAATACTAGTGGGGAGCAACCACAGGAAGTCTGTAGCCTTCATGCACTGCTCCCGAGGCAGCCCATTGGCTTATGTTGCTGAGGCAGAGGAGTTCTAAGGCACCGCATATTTTGGATCATAACTCCTCAGCCTCTTACCGTAGGCCACAGCAGAATGGGCTGACAGCTGTTGCCAGCGGAAATATCTGAAAGCCAGTGTCAAACCTAACACACTTCCTGGGCAAATTAAAGGCAACCTTTTCCAGAAGCGTATTTGGCTTGGTTTGTTGGCTAATTTAGCCTCTTGTGTAAGTGGAGGACCAGCCCTAGATCATGAAAGATCCTTTTGGTTCTGATTCTTCTACCCATTGGAAAACTACTTTTTCCTCTTCTGCTTGATTTTGGCAGTCAAGGGAATAGCAGATGTTCTGTGCCAAAAGCCAACGGGACTGCCAACCCTTGAATCTTACTTCAACCCTGTTGATAGGGCCATCTCGTCTACTGCACCCTTTGTTGAAGTGAGATACCCACATATAGGGTCTTCTCCATCATGGCTAGCAATGTACTCCCCATGCAGGGAAGCCATTTCTATGCCCTTCTGTAACCAAATCCAGGAGGCGAATTTACTCCCTGAGAATTTATTTCCTGAAGTAATGTCATAGGCTTCTACTTTTAAATCAATGCAAGCAATCACAGCCATTAAATAGCATAATTACATGTCATCAAGTCACATCTGACATATGGCAACCCTTTCTGTGTATCTTCTGCAGGTGCTCTGGAACCATTCAGTTTGACCAAATTTACTTATTTACTTGATTTATATTCCTCCTCTTTAGTAGCAACACTATTTTGGGTGGTTTACAAATTAAAAACTCACAACCCCACATGACCCCAGTAGTGATACATGTACATCATCCCCTGCAGATAAAGCAAAGGAGAGACAGAGCGGTGTGTCGACAGCCTACGGGTGACAGCGAACCCCATCTCTCTGTATGACATCTCCCAGCAGCTTCATGTCGATGTTAAACAGCATTGAGGAGATGGTCGACTCCTGTGGGACCCCATAGCAGAGATCCCAAGGGGTGGAGACAACCTCTCCAAGCTGTACCCTCTGCAGTTGGCCATGAAGGAAAGACCAGAACCAGCGAAGGGTGGGGCCCCTCTTGCCAAGCTCAGTCGTCTTCCCAGAAGGATACTGTGGTCAATAGTATCAAAGGCTGCAGAGAGATCCAGGAGGACCGACAGGGTTGTACTCCCCCCGGCTGTTTCCTTCTTGCAGGGAGACCTATGCTGTTTCAGTGCCATGCAGTGGCCTAAGCCCAGATTGGAATGGATCCAATTTTTTTCCAATAACACCTGCAGCCACCACCCTCTTGATTAACTTGCCCAAAGCCCGAATATTCGCAGTGTACCTGTAGTTACATAGAACAGATCATCTGTTCCTAGATTCGTTTTCTTAAGAATGGGCCGTAGTAGAGTTTATTTTAAATGGGAGGACCTATGGCCTTCCTGAAGAGATGCCTTTGATGACTTGGGTGGCCCATTCTACCGTTGTATTCTTGGCAGATTTTAGTAGCCAAGATGGGCAAGGATCTAAAAAAAGAGGTAGCAGCTTTACAAGGGCCTTGCCTACATCCTCAGGCCTTACTAACTGAAATGGGGCCAATAAAGCCTGCCTAAACAGTGCATCGGGCATCTCATACAGACTGACTCTTCTCCTGGGGGGTTCAGTGGGGAGTTGAACCCCCACCTCAGTTATCCAGCCAGCCTCACTCGTCATTTACCCCTGTTGGATACTCCTCAGCTGGCTATTAGCTTGCTGTACTCTGCTGGCATAAATGTCAATTCCAAACCCCATATATATCAAATATTCTTGTGCTTCTAACCCACCTGATCAGCACATGTCTAAAGCTGACTCTGATCACACAGAAGCTTTTTATCTACAGCACTAAGTTGCAGGATCCACTCCCCTATCCCAAGACAAAGGCATTCAATCCTGGTAGGTGTTTGGAGTGCAGGAGATGTGTTAAAACAAACAGTTTCCTATGAAGAACATTTGTTCCACTAAACCTTCTGCACACCTAAAAGCAATTACACCACCATCCATAGAACAACAAAGCTTTATTAGGGTCATGTATTTATGCCCAGAGTTACACTGGGTTATTAGAGAGACTTCTCCGGAGATGGGCATATTATTTTTCTTTAACTGACCATGCATAGGAAGGCTTACAGTACTGATGTTGCTTAAAACAGACATTAAAACTCTCTTTTGAAATTTCCATGTTAAGTATATTTATATGTGCGTTGAATTGAAATAGATTTCAGAGGCTTGACTGTCAACAGAGAAATGATAACCTGTCTTGAGTAATTAAATGCATTCTATTAATATGTGCATAATGCAAAATCAATAAATAATGAATTACCCTGATTGTAATTGAATGTTTTCTTAATTTTATTGTCAGCCATGATAAATAATCAGTACTTTTATACTGCATTAAATTAATTAGAGTGTCATTTCTATTAGATACATCAGCAGTGAAGTAATGCAGTGGCATCTGTTTCTAATGTCTCAAAAATGTGGTATTCCTTATCAAATATTAGATGTGGGTTGTGTGATTGGCAGCTACACTGGAGTCAGACAAGATGGGGTGGGAGAAAAGACTGGAAGAATTTGCTATATATTCCAAACAAGTGTATAGATTTGGTAGACGTTTGATACTTTGAAGGCCAACATCTGTCTGAGATCCATCAGCAGGGTCAAAATGTGGAAGTGAGTAGTTACAAAAAACTACTTACCAAATTGTAACCAGTTACAAGAAGCATATGTTACTTGTAATTAATCACTTTTCTGCCATAACCAGAGGCAGTTTGTGATACTTCTTGGGTCCATCACCTCCCAAAATAGCTCAGTGGTTTAGGTATCTGATTGCAGAGCCATAGGTTGGGAGTTTGATTCCCCGCAATGCCTCCTTGACAGAGCCCGGACTTGATGATCCATGGGATCCCTTCCAGCTCTGCAGTTCTAAAATGATGATGATGATTATTAAATGAAGGCCCAGCTGTGCCAAGAAAGTATCATTTATGGCATGAACTCAGGAATAACCTAAGTTAAACTGACCTAAATTTGATTGTTAGTCCTCATAATATATTATTGTGTGCCATCAAGTTAATTCTGACTTATGGTGACTTTTTCCCCAGGGAGAGAGTACTCAGAAGTGATTTACCATTCTCTTCCTCTAGGGGCGCTCTGGGACTGTGCAGCTTGTCCAAGGCTACATAGGCTGGCTCTACTCATGGAAGACAAAGAGGGGAATTGAACTTCCAACCTCTGGCTCTACAGCCAGATACCTAACTCACTGAGCTACCCAGCCAGCTCCACCCTAGTTACAGCCCTGACAAGCACAGCCAACCCGTCAATAATCTCAGAACTGCAGAGCTGGAAGGTACCCTATGGATCATCGAATCCAGCCCCTGTCAAGGAGGCCCAAGGGGGAATTGAACTCCCAACCTTGGACTCCGCAGCCAGATTCTGAAACCACTGAGCAATCCAGCAGGTCACCTTCCATCTCTTGAAACACATTTCTTTAAAGAAGTCATTTGTATGTTTTATAAAGTGTGGGCAAAACTGAACTATATTTTAAAAAAGCAAATCAAAAGAGAAAATAGAGTTATCTCTCCAGCCCAAGGTCACATAGGCTGGCTGTACTCACAGGAGGCGCAGTGGGGAATCAAACTCCCAAGCTCTAACCACTGAGCTCTCCAGCCAGCTATAATAATTGTGTGCGTTCAAGTCAATTCTGACTAACGGCAATCCTTTTCAGGGTTTTTCCAGGTAGGAAATACTCAAAAATTGTTTACCATTCCCTTCTTAGAATGTATTTGTTGAATCAATGAGATTGACATAAGTGTTGGCTTACTCTTCAGCGTTAGGACTAGGATATAGATACATAGATTTATTAATTTGTTTATTTTTATGTATTTATTTAGGTCATTACGGTTGCAACTTCACTCTGTTTCTGGTATAACTGTGATTTTTAAAAATCCCTATGAGGGGGCTACAGTTTTTGTTGCTTTTTAACGAGCCCCAATGCTGTTGTTCTTGTAACATTTAAAATTATGGGGTGTGGTCTAAGGAGAATTCCATGAGGGGAAAAAAAAGGAGAACGAATATTTTCATCTCGTGAATCAATGTAAATGTAATATACCAATTTAACAGTTATAATGTGCATTCTTATCATTTACAAAGTGAAATTGCATTTTAATTACTGTGTTGAAAAATATAGTGCCTTGAAATATTAACTACCCTGTTGTGTAGTGGTGCAACTGTTAATTTCCCTAACAAGCCGTGTTTAAAAATTCAGTTAAGAATCCATTATATTTCAGATATAACTGATTTCAGTTTATCTAACAGGTTATAGGTAACATGTTGTGAAACAGGTAAAGTTAATAAAATATTTCTACCACATCACTGCCAAATTCTACCACAATAAGCAAACAAAAAGTTTTATTTCATGCAAGGATAACCCCCACCCCCATAAATTTTGAAGGCAAAGCAGGTTCTAGAAAAACAACTTGCCTACATATGACTTGTTATTTTATATCTTTTATATCCTTAAGACATCAAGAGTTCAAAATGTGACCTAGCTTCTGTTGGAGTTATTTCAACCTCACATGCTGCCTTCAATAGTTTTGGCTGGAAGGGACCTTTCTGGACTGGAGTGACTGTCAATCAATCCAGCGGTAACCAATGATTCCTTCCCTGCCTCTGATTTTGAAAAGAGCCACTCCTCTCTGCTTAAGAGTCTTTTCCTCTCTCTTTTCAGTCTGCTGGCAGTTATGCAGTTAGCAGTATGTGTGCACTTAGGTGAATATCGTCTGCAGGAGTCTGCTAGAACCAGACAGAACCTGTTGTTGAAAGTCTGTAAGCAGTCATTTTTGTACCATATGTTCTTTAATCTATTCAACTGTGAGTAAATGAAACCGTTTTTTATTGCTTCTTTTAGCAATGTTTCAGAGTGAGTTATTGAGACTGTAAGTGCCAGCTGATGAGAAGCAAAAGTTGTGGTATACTCGAGAGAGACTTGAAACAAATTCTGCTCTCTAAAGGTAAAGGTTCCCCTTGACAAATTGTCCAGTTGTGTCCGACTCTAGGGGGCGGTGCTCATCCCCGTCTCCAAGCCATAGAGCCAGCGTTTTGTCCGAAGACAGTTTCCGTGGTCACGTGACCAGCGCGACTAGACACGGAATGCCATTACCTTCCCACCTAGGTGGTACCTATTTATCTACTCGCATTTTTACATGCTTTCGAATGGCTAGGTTGGCAGGAGCTGGGACAAGCGACGGGAGCTCACTCCGTGGCGTGGATTCGATCTTACGACGGCGGGTCTTCCGACCTTGCAGCCCAGAGGCTTCTGCAGTTTAACCCGCACCACCACCACGTCCCCTTCTCTTCCCAGTCATCTAGCCACTCCTGGCAGAGGGAGGACGAGGGAGGCAAGGCCGCCGAGTGGTTAGCCGAGCGGCGCTCCGGAGCAATTGGAAGGAAGAGAGGGGCCACCGCCGGATGCGTGAGTGGACGGTCCGGCCCCAGGGGCCAGACCCTCTTTCACTCCAGCTGCGCAGGGATATTGATATAAGAATACGAATACCCCCATCTCTCGATGTAACCGTAAACTGGTTCTCCAAGTATGTGAGCAGCACTATTCTCTTTTCTCCATTTTGACTGATTTTCTTCTTTCTGCTTCTGGCCACCGTGGGAAGTAGGATGCTGGACTAGATAGATTCTGAGAGGGTTAATATTCAAGCCTTTTGGCCTTTGTGTTTTCCATATCCCATTATTCTCATCCCCTCCCCATTCAACTGTAGCCAGGCAGTGTTTTTATAATGTCCAATTCTTGCATGAATTAGACTGCCACTGATTAAACAGCCACAGCTTCGATCCTGGGTCACGCACCAAGCCACCCAACTCACGCTCAATGAGATAAAGTTTAAGCAATGAGAAATCGATGCAGGGAACTCTTTAATTAGCTGCAATCTGTTGCTCATGATAGCATAATTTCCTTTCTACCAGCGTAATTTACGCATGACAATTTTGGCCAACCTGTTTAAAAGCTTTCTGATCAACATACAAATGTGTGGCACAGATGTCTTGTCTTTTCAGCAAAACACTTATTGCAACCTAACTATCCATTGATGTTAGCTTATTGAATTAGTAAATTTAGTATATTATATACAGCAACACTTTTCTCTGCACTTAAATGCTGCAGTACGATGGTTATGAATTTCAATCTGCACAGTGTGGTTCTGACACAGACCATTGTTTCATCATCACAGTAAACTGTGCACATGTATCGTTCTTTAACCATATGAATGATCAGAACAGTATGGTTGTTAACTCTTTTGGCATCCACTTTACTGATTCCAGCACACACAGAAATCCATGTCCTGATAACTATGGTTCCATCACACCAGTATTTCAATGTTCTAATTAATTTTGCGTGGCAACAGCAAAATGCGGACAGAATTTGTTAAAGCCATGATTTGAAATAACAATGATACACTGTGCCACGTGAATAACATGACATTTGGTTTCTCAAACTTTGCCTAAATTAAGCAAAAGGAAGTACGGTCGGTGCACTGGCAATGTTCCATCACACATAAAACTGACCGTTATTAAATGGTGAAGAAAGAGTCCTGCATGGTTTAAGGCTTGCTCTGACTCCTGTTTCATCATCTGTGAGTGTGGGAGTGATGAGGCAGATGGAAGATAACCATGTTGTGTGCTATAGACCAGAGGCCTGTGGCACTCTGACATTTAAGACAAGTGAGTTTAGTAGCTAATTTTGCAGAGTTTTGAAGTTTGGTTAAATTCCTCTAGCTGTGCAGCAGAAGTGCAGGGATTTACAGAGCAGAATAGTACCAAGTTTCCCAGAGTTGTCCACCACTTTTCTCATCAACTGTCACTTATACTCTCAATGACTTACTCTGTGACATTAATAAGAGAAAGAATAAAATTTGTTGTATTACTTACAATTGAACAGATCAAAACAGCAAACTGAGAAACATAACTGCTTTCAACAAGCTTGACAGTCACCCCAGCCCAGAAAGGTCCCTCCCAGCCACACCTTCTCCAGGCAGCATGAGAAGTTGTAAAAACTCCAACAGGTAAAACATAGGTTTTGTATTTCTTCCTGAGAAATGAATAAAGCAAGAATTACTTCTGAAATATTTCAACTAGAATGATAGACAGCTACTTCAGGCTATAATTTATTACATTTAATGGTAAAAAAGAAAAAGAAAGTTGTTAGATCCTCGTACACAATCCTAACACAAACAGTTGGTGATACCTTTATTAGATCATTAAAAACCTCACAAACAGAAACTAACTTTGTACATAGGAGTCTTCATCAAGGGGGGCATTATAAAGCTAGGAATGCTGCAGGGGGAAAAAATCTGTTGCCTCATATGTGGGGCAGCTTTCTTTGTTTAAAGCATGTTCCGAAATGGGGGCTTCAGGCACAGGTAAGAGGAGATAGGTTTCAGATTTCACCTCTGGCAGGGTATTCCTCTGAAACAAATTAACAAGAAGTTGGAAGTTGCTCAGAGCACCATTATTGTCTTACCTCAAAACGCATGGTTCCTTTTTGAGTGGGTACATATGGGTACAGAAAGAGGACAAAACTATGTTAGAAGAGTTTGGATAAAATTCAGTTTACATGCAAAATAAGCCACTTACAGACAAATTAGAAGTATAACCAAGGGGTTGACTGACAGTAAAAGCCTTTGTTTAATCAGTTGGGGACAGAAATTCTGAGCCATACCACCAGAGGTGAAACCTCATATCTGCTGCTGCTGAGCTCGGTCTGCAGCCCCTATTTTGGAACTTCTCAAAAAAAAAGAAAGCTGGCTTGCATGTCTGGCCATAGCTTTTGGAATCCGTGTGCCGCTTCTGCCCCACCTGCCGCTCTGTCATGCCCCGCCTGATGAAGACTCCTGCAAAGTCAAAAGCCGGCTTCTGTTTGTGAGGGTCTAGTAGTCTAATAAAGATATTGCCCACATTTGTATTTAGAGCTTTCAAGGAACTTTCTAGCATCTGAAATCTAGTCACAGGGACCTGATCCTTTCCCAGAAACTATTTCTATGTATTTTTCTAGGCTAAATGCAATGAATAGGAACATCTGTCAAGTCAAGTTCAAGTTCAAGTTTATTGTATTAGCTAAAAGCCGTCACAATTGTTTAAAATACAAATATGATCAAATAAAATCATGATAAAATCAGACATATAAAATAATAAGAGACCCTTCATATCTGTCAGTTTTGCTTTCTCCAAATTCTATTTGAATATGAGAGACCTTGAGGACTGTTACTGATCATAGTAGGACCCCTGTATCCATAAGGGATTGATTCAAAGCCCCCACGAATGCTGAAAACTGTGAATAATAGTGAACATTAGACATAGCATGGTAAAAAAAAAATCCAGAAAAAAGTATTTTCACTATGTATCACCAGAACTGTCCACTAGAGTGAGCCAGAGACCATGCTATGTATTCTTGAACAACAAGAATACATAGCATAGTTTCTGGTTCCCTCTATTGTCCAGTTCTGGTAATACATGGGGGAAATACAGATTTCTAGTTTAAAAAATATATATATATTTTCAGACCGCAGATAACTGAAACTGCAGATACTGATCCTGCCGATATGGGGGTCCTACTGTACTTTAAAAATATAAAAGTAGGGTGATATCTTTCACTGGACCACTGAAAAAGCAAATAAATTGCGAGCTTTCATGAAGAAAATTCCACTTCATCAGGCTTCTCCACAAAAGCTTGCAATTTGTTTGATTTTGTAGTAGTCCTATAAAAGGCATCTCCAAACTCTTACATTTGTATAATCTTAAGGAACACACTGCAGTTTCCTTTCCCCCCCCCCCCAAACAGGAAATTCCCCATATTCTGAATTGCTGATGTGACTGGACAGGTGCATCCCAATAAGCAACGAAGTAGAGGCAGGGCTTACTACCATGAAGTGCCAGGACTCCTGGAGTGATTATGAGAATGAGATCACCCGCTCTGTCTACACTCCAGACTTCCTGTTTCCTCCGAGTTCAGCTGCTGTCTTCACAATAATTTGGGGACAGGCTTAGCTTCCCCCAGCCACAGTGTGTCATTGTGAAATCTCTCTGCTGCAAAATATTTTTCATCATGACTTAATGCAAACTATTTGCGGTGAAATTTTATCAGGAAGGGGAGAGCAAAACCCACTTTCTTTACAAAATACCTTTTTATGTTGGCAATGAAAAGTGCTAATACTGGTTTGATTGAGCTGCCTCTCTCTCTCTCTCTCTCTCTCTCTCTCTCTCTCTCTGTGTGTGTTAATCAAACGGTAATTGACATGAGAGCTGGTGAGGAGCAATACTCTAGATATGGGGTGAGTGGGGTTCACATCCTTGTTCAATGGGGTGCCAAAACTAAGCTCTCATCACCTGCACGAGCTGAGACCAGGGAAGAGTCACTGAAGGAATCAGATCTAGAAAGCTCCCTGTCACTCCGGCAAAGAATTACCATAGCCTTTATTGTACTACCCTGTTCCCCGAAAATAAGACCTAACCTGAAAATAAGCCCTAGTATGATTTTTCAGGATGCTCGTAATATAAGCCCTACCCCCAAAATAAGCCCTAGTTAAGTGAAACCCCGCCCTCCACCACTGTACTGCAACCAGAAGATGACATGATTGCATTTGAATAAATGTAGATTGTTGTACATGAAAAAAAATAAAACATCCCCTGAAAATAAGCCCTACTGCGTTTTCTGGAGCAAAAATTAATATAAGACCCTGTTTTATTTTCAGGGAATCACAGTAGATCAGTGGTTCCCAAACTTGGGTACCCATATGTTCTTGGACTACAATTCCCAGAAATCCTAGCCAGCACAGCTTGTGGTGAAGGCTTCTGGGAGTTTTAGTCCAAGAACAAAGCAAAGTGTGCTGCTTAGATACCGCCCCATAGCGCTTCAAGCACTCTCTGGGCAGTTTACAAGTTAATTATGCAGGGTACATATTGCCGCCGCCCCCTCCCCAGCAAGCTGGGTACAGTGGTGCCTTGACTTACGAACATCCCGACATACAACCATTTCGAGTTACGACCAGCTCTGGCCGCAAAATTTTGCTTCGACTTGCGACCGGAGCTTCAAGTTACGATCAAAAAAAAGGCAGGGAAAAAAGGCGGGGAATTCAAACTGCTAACCGTTGGTGGCGAACTAAAGAATTCAATCTTAGCACTGCCTGCTACTGGATGACTTTACTCACTATCTTGCAAGGTGCAACCAGCCAATGAAGTTATTTATTTATTTTATTTATTTATTTATATTATTAGATTTATACCCCGCCCATCTAGACAGATAGTCTACTCTGGGCGGCTTATCCCAGGCCGGATTGGGCTAAGTAGGGTCTGAAAGTCCAGTTCGGTATTCAAAATGATTCCTGCATCCACAGGCAAGGACCGGGTGGTTTTAGGACAGGAAACCACAGTGCACCTCAAAGTGACCCTATTTAACCTGTTCCTCCCTCTTAGCCTCCATGCCTCTGCATCCTGTCCTGTCTTCTCCTCCAAGGGGAGTGGGGGAAAGCCGGGGGGGGGGGGGAATGTATTGAAAAGTGACATATCACTTCATTGGCTTGCCACTGAAGTGACATAGTACTGGATTGTTTAAAAAAGAAAAGAAAGTCAGGAAAAAAGGGCAGCCCCCCCCCACCACTTCATCTGTGTCATCTCCATGGGGAGCAAGGGAAAGCTGTCCCCCCCCCCCCCGTTATTTGTATGTGGCATACCATTTCATTGGCTTGCCACCCAAGTGACAGAGCAGTGAACTGTATTGCAGAATTTCTGGTAAAATTCCTTCTGCTGCGCAGGAGAAGTACAGAGACTCACAGAGGAGAACAGCTTCAAGTTCCCCAGATAGTCCACCCCTTATTAACTGACATTTAAGGTATCAATGACTCACTCTGAGACATCTGTAGTAGAAAGACTAAAAATGTTTCATTATTTATTTATTTTTATTTTTATTTTATTAAACTTATATACTGCCCATCTAGAACGTGTCTACTCTGGGCAGTTTATACAAAATATAAAAAATAAACTATGAAAGTATAAATGTACTAAGAATAAAACCCAAATTAACAGCAGAATCCAAGATGGAAAAGAAAAGGAAAAAGGAAAAGGAAAAATAGGCTAGGTAATGGCTGTAGGGAAGGCCTGCCTGTATAGCCATGTCTTCAGATTGTGAACAGATTGACAACAAACTGACACCAGTAAACTAAAGAGAGAGAAAGAAGCACTCAGCAGAGAGGCTGGGCTCTCTTTGAATTCAGAGGTGGGAGGGAAGGATTGGTTAGTATATATTCAATCAACTCAGCCCATAGAAATTCCTCCTGGTCACTCAAGCCACAGGCAGCATGCGAGGTTGCAATAAAATGCCAACAAATTGTTGGTGGAAAGCCCTACCAGTGCCACTTGGGTTCAGTATTGGAGATCACACATGCCAGAAACCAAACTAAAATGGAGCAATCTTACCTGCACAAAAGAAAAAACAGCAAGTGATTTTTAAAAGTGCAGATAGCCATGGGAAAGGGTCTGGCTTGTTCACAGTTAGAGATGGGAATGAAGCACTTCGTGCTGTGTCATCTAAGTTGCTGGCGCAGCACCACAAGTGTTCACTTTCCCCACCCAACCTGGCTGGCTCCCCCTCTGTCCTGCCTGAAGGTGCGTGCTGCTCCTTCCTCGCCTGTCGCGGGATCTTCCAGTCCTGGCAGGAGCATGGACTTCCCTTCTCTGCCTCCTCCAGCAGCTGCCTACTCACAGGCTGCACTGCAAGAATCCCTGCCCTGCCTCCTAATCTGAGTGGGCAGCTGCTGGAGGAGGCAGAGAAGGGAAGTCCATGCTCCTGCCAGGACTGGAAGATCGCACAACAGAGAGGGAAGGAGCAGTGCATGCCGGCAGGTCAGTGGGGGAGCCACAGTAACTTAAGAGTAAATAGAAAAAGAAAAAAAAAGCTGTGCTGTCTGACCATAGAAACAAAGTTCTAGGTTGGGCAATATCTCTATCGGATTGAAATAAAGTTACAAATCAGGTGAACTTCAGGAGTTCTTCAGAACCCTCCACCCTGCAAAGAGGGTGTAAAATTTGGGAGGAAGTCAAATAGTCCAAAACTGGGATCAGAGGTGATGCCCAGGGATCCTGAGACAGAAATATTGTGCTGTGACCTGTTCTACCTCTGCATGTGTGTTCCTATGCGCGAGTGTGTCCAGATCAACACAGCTATCTACCTTTTTAGAGGATCCCACTTGCACTTCAGAATTTACTATTACTACGTGCCTGTTTCTTATATTTTGAAAACACACACATATAAAGCTTTGGACACAGAAATATGAAGCTTTGGACAATGGTTACATTTTAAGCTATGCACGCTTCCAAAAACGTATCTCTGATTCCAGAATGACAACGGGTGCCCTAACGTGTGGCGGTATTATTCTGATCCTGGTTCCCCTGTGACTGCACTTCTCAAACACTGCCAAATAGAGTACAGTGCCTACTTCATCTGTTGCTGGACTTGAGAAAGCCCTGATCTGAAAGCGCTGGCATCTAGTGGCGACAGAACGCATTGCCTTCTTTCCTCCTCGGAGCTGTCGAAATAACACCTAGGAACCTGGCTGAGTTCTCCTGCAGAAGAAGGCATCCGGACACCGGCACCTGGGCCGTTGGTTCCCGACACCATTCCACAGATGAAGGGTAGAGACACGTGTTGTCTACTTGTGGCACCCTTCAAGATTACAGCCTGAAAGCTGGTCCCTTGCAGTACTCTCTGCACACTATTACATTGTGCAAAAAAAATTCTCATGTGATTTCTGTGTTGCCCTGGCTCCTAAAATGGGAAACCAAGCCAGGCCCTAGCATTAGGCAGAGGGGGAGAACTGCCCTAGGTGGTAAGTGCAGGGGGATAGTGATGGCACCTTCCTGGCTGGTGCCCTCCTGTTGACAGACAAGGGCTGCCTGTCCTGCACCCCTCACACCACGTGGGTATGATCAGGTATTGAGGAGAGAGTAGCCCACCCTTAGTGCTGACGAAAAATTCAACTGACCTTCTATCCATGGTAGAGAAGGCACTGGCCCAAATCCTATTATGAAATAATGTGCATTTAAAGGGTTTTTTATATAGTTTTCTGGTCATCGGCCACATTGCCCAGACACATGACTCGTGCGGCTAGAATGATCATGCATGCTTGAGATGCAGTGTTTGCCATGAACTATGCAATGGCCACAGGTTTCTGGCCACTCTCTTGTCCTTTGCTTCTGACTGCCAGGGATCTTGGCAGGGGTCAGCAAGTAAACTGGCCACAATAATTGCCTTTATTAAAACAAAAACAGGATTTTGTAGGAGGGAGCCATTACAGTGGTATTTGTTGGAGTTTTATTTACAACCTCAGATGCTGGCTGTAGTTTGAGTGTCTGAGAGGGACTTTTCTGGGTTGGGGTGACTGTCTATATGTCCAGCACTAGCCTGTCGTTCCTTTCAGCCTTTTAATTCAAAGAGAGCCACACCTCCCTGCCGAGTGTCTTTCCTTTTTTTAGTTGGTTAATGACAGTTGTTTGTTTACTGTTGATTTGTTTAGTTGGTTGCTAAGTATGTGCGCAGTAAAGAAAGCAGCATACACAAGTCTGTAATTTCAAGCAACTGTAAATATTTTTTAAAATTCTTTCTTCTACAAATGTCTTAGAGTGAGTTACTGAGACTTTAAGTGCCAGTTAATGAGAAGTGGACGGACACCTTCCCACCGCTCTGCTCAGTGTTCTCTTTTCCTCTGTTTAGTCTGTTGAAGGTTAATTGTCTGTTTGCTGTTGATTTGTTAGCACACAGAATATTCTTTCTCCTACAAATATCTCAGAATGAGTTATTGAGACCTTAAATGCTAGTTAATAAGAAAGGGGTGGACTATCTAGGGAACTTGGAGCTATTCTCCTCTGTGGGTCTCTGTACTTCTACTGGGCAACAAAGAATTTTAACAGAAATTCAAAACTCTGCAACATCAAGTATCAAACTGCTGTAACAATGCAGTGCAGACACATTCACTAAAGAGGCTCTTATCTTCAGCTTGACACTACTGACCTGAGAAGATCAAGCAAGATGGGGTTAGCGTGTTCCAAAAATCTAAATAGGACCACAAACTGTGTGGCTTTTTATTTTTTATTTTTTGCAGGGAAGTCACTAACATTGTGGTCTATTCAGTATAGTCATACACCACATCTTGACATGCAGCATCCCTTGTTAGGCACCTATGTATTGTGCTGTTTTAAAATAATCTACAGAAATTAAAGCACAGAGTGATTTAAAAAAATAAAAAAATAAAAATGCAATTCTTAGACTCCTTTCTTTCATATGCTTGTTAAAAGATGACAGCTGCATTGTGAAAAGTTCAAGGGCTGAAGAAAGCATTTTCCAGCCTCAAGAATGATGCCACAAGGATCACAAAGGCACGTGAAGTTTTTTTTGTATGAAAACCCCCCAAATTCTTCTTGAATCAGCCACTTCATCTTACAAAACCTAATGATGATTATTAAGTTGATGACGATGACAATTATAATCATCTCCAAATAATTCACTCCATTTGCCTTCACACAAATACAAATTAAGATTTCATGTTTCTAAGAGAACTGTACCCATTTGAAGCCCCCCCCCCCATTCGCTTATTTCTCTCTTGAAAGCATTCCTTGAAAAGCTCACGTTTGCATTAAGAAAGTCACAGAAATTCTGTCAAAATACAAGCACTTGGCTTGGAAGAACCACCATGCCAGTCCTATAAACCTTAACTCAGAAGTTCATCCTCGTTAAGTTAAATGACATTTCCCTCCACGGAATCAGGCACAGGATTGTAAGGTGTGTCATTTGACAGAAGGTGTACTGTAGTGTGTTTGTGTGTGCGTGTGCGCACAGACAAATGTATGTGTATTCATACACAGCAGCTAGCTGTTTTTCTAGTTTTGAACAATACAAGTTAAAAGGTTTTACAACAAACATAATGGGGGGGGGGGGGGAGAGGACATAGTCCATCCAAATCCAAGCATCTTTATGTCCTGTTGACAAGACTGGCCCAGGATTTTTATCTTTTACCGCAGGGAGCAAAACATACCCCATCATGCCCTGCTTTATAGGGAATTCTAATTCTCCATTTGTAAAATTACTTTTGGAAAACGCCAACTGAATGCTACAAGTTGCTGGCCTGTGGTACAAACTACACCCTTCTCTCATCTGCTTCGCAGTTGCTGACATCGACAACAGAGGACATAACGGCGGCCGCACCAGCCGCCAGCTCTTGAGCTCCACCAGCACCATTTAGTCAGGCCAGATGCAGTAACTATGAAAGTACCTCAGAAACTTACAGCTACATTGCCAAAGGAGTGAAATTATGCCTTGCGAAGTGTCAGCTTAACATGTATGAGTGTGAAAGCTGAACCGTGAAGAAAACTGACAGAAAGAAAAATTGATTTGTTTGAAATGTTGTGCTGGAGAAGGGTTTTGCCCACCTTGGACCACCAGAAAGACGAACAAGTAGGTCCTAGATCAATTCAAGCCTGAACTATGTCAGGAAGCAAAAATGTTGAAACGGAGGCTGTCCAGCTTTGGGCCCATCATGAGAAGGCAGGATTCCCTGGGAATCATGCTGGGAATGGTGGAAGGCAGCAGGAAACGAGGAAGATCAAATACGAGATGGATTGACTCCCTTTGCAAGAGTGAGAGGGGTAGCTGAGGACAGGACTTTTTGGAGATCACTCATTCACAGTGACTTGACAGCATATGACCACAACCAGAGTGCCAACTGTACTGTAATGTAGTTATACCTCATTTGCTGGGAAGGAATCAATTACGAAGAATAAACTACGTATTTGCAACATGTAACGTGCAAGCTTTTCTGCCTTTTGCAGAGAAAACTGATGGTGCTCGTGTGGTGCACATACCGCGAACAGGCATCTTCTACCTGAGCATCCTTATCTGAGTACAAAACCTATTGTAGCGCCTCAACCATAAGCTCCCTTGAAGCCTCGGCGCTTGCAGGAACTCATTTCTCCTGATGCCTTTATAGCTTTTTGTTTATGGTTTCTCTCTTGAAGCTCAAGTTAAAATACTGCATATGAGAGACATCAATTCACTCAGCTTTATGGATCACCTTAAACCTTTTTAATTGTAGGATGATATTTATGGGGCATTTTCCAAAGGAGGTTTTTAGCAGCTTCAGACCTTTTTGAAGATTAACAAATTCTGGGCTCTCTCCTTTCTTCTTGTTTGGATTTTCTAAGGCATGGAGAATTTATTCCCATCCTAACCCTCCTGGGTTGCCATTTCGAGAACTAGGATCTGGCCAGCTGCATTCTGTCGAGATGTTTCCAATGCCCCATCACAGCATGAGATCCTGGGGAGCGTTCTCCCTCTAACCCCTCAAAAAACCAAACACCCTGGAAACTGCCTTGCCTCCAAAAACCTATAGAGTCTCACAATTTAAAATATATTTCTTGAAACATTTCTCATGCTGCACAGGTATCATGTGTAAAATATACAGTGTCTAGCCATATAAGTTACACTACACTTAGCAGGAGGAGTGGCTGACTTTTGAAAGGCAGCTGTTGGTTATGAAGTATGCATTAAGAAGTCAATTAAGGTCTAGACCAACTTGCCTGAGTCTTTGGATCTTCATGGGAGACTCTTCTCAAGGTGACTTCTACGGGTTGTAAGTAGAGCTCAGCTGGCCCTATGGTTAGGCAGAAGGAGGCAGCTCCTTTCAGGTGGGAGATGCTGGGAGGCAGTAAGTAGGGTAGCCCTGTATCCCCTTTTTTTTCAAAGATCAGCCTTCTTTTCTAAGGTGTTCCCCTTTTCAAAAGTCCATGTCACCCATTAAGACAAAAGTTTATTCATCCTCCTATAGCGTTATCCCCGTAGGCAACACAGACCTTCCAGGCTTAGTGTCTGAGATGTCCAGTGTGCAAATAAAGCCACACGTCTCTCAGGTGGCTAATTACAGAACAAAAGCAATCTCGTTTACCAAATGCAGGATAATTTATGGTAGAACAAACAGATTGTGTTTTCTCCTTAAGGGTGCACTGCTTCTACATATGGAATCAGCTAGTACTTATCTAGTGAGGCCCGCAACCAGAGTACCGGTGACCTCATCCAAGTCTTACCCACTCAAATAAGATGCATTCCAATCCTGTTTAAACAATAGACCTAATTTCTAAATTTTGTACCTGTGCATATAAATGAGGATATGCCATTTTATGCAGAGAGTTTCCTCCCTTGTGGTGTTGTGAAAATGTCTATTTTGCAGCAGTGGCAGCTCCCTGGCTGTTTCTCCAGAGACCCCGGGGTACTCCCCCTCTTTGGGAAGACACAGCGGCGTGTGCCTCCTGCTCTTCCTTGATCCTCTTAACTGGCCCGCTGCTCTCCAGTGTTGTGGAGGTGCCCACATCTCCATAGAGATGCAAGATTCAACTGCCAGTCGGGTCAATTGGTCTGAATGGGAGCTATCACGAGCTGTGCTTCAGGTAGCAAAATATTTTGGACTCCCCGCCCCCCCCCCCCCCAATTGCACAGTAACTAGAAAAAGAATCTTCTCTATTGATGGCACACCCAACCAAATTCACAGAAGTGTGATCAACATTAAGCTAGCAGTCACGTTAACATTGTGTGACAGCATTTCTGTTTACCTGAGGATTTTAATCTGGTCAGCCTGTTTTACGGCATTTTAATGCCCATTATTGCTTCATTTTATTATCCCGATTGCATGCTGTGGTTGCATGACCATTTCTCTTCTGATGCCAAGGAGGGATGGGATGGCACTGGATAACTTGCCCAAGAATGACAATGAATATTCTTGTGCCACTTTAAGGATTAACACATTTTATTCTTAATCAGATGCTGCTGATGAAGTTGGTTGCCTTGTGCAAAAACCTATGCCAAATAAATCTTGTTCGTCTTTAAGGCACCACAAGGGTCTATCATTTCTGTTATATTTACTTTTCATTCCCTGATATGATAGTTTGTAAAGTTTCTATTAGCTTCATACTAGAAAATATAATAGCCATGGTTTCATCTACAGAAAGGATGTATTCAATGACAACTGAATGCAATGAGAATTCTCTATTAGCAGTTCTTAGTTCTTTTTACTAAGATCTCCGGTAAAAGGAATTGACTGTTAAAGCAGTTTAAATCTAGAATATAAATGCTCATCATAATTCCTTTTGCCTTGTTGCAGAGTTCTGAATTTCTGGTATAATTCCTTTTTTGTTACACAGTAAAAATACAGAGAACCACAGAGGATAATAGCTACAAGTTCCGCCCCTTTCTCATTAACTGGCACTTAAGGTCTCAATAGCTCATGCCAAAACATTTGCAGGAGAAAGAATAAAAATGTTTCATTAATTACAACAGCAAAGAGACAACAAACCTTAAATAGACTAAAGAGAGGGAAAGAGAACACTGAGCAGAGAGGCGGGGTTTCTCTTTGAATTCAGAGGCAGGAAGGAATGATTTGTTAGTGCTGGATAGATTGACAGTCACCCAGCCCAGAAAGGTCCTCCATGCAACACCTATTATAGACAGCATACGAGGTTGTAAAAACTCCAACATCCCCACCCCTCTTTGCCTTTCTTGTCCTTCAGCTTTAGTGAAAAATAGTTGGTAGTGCCCAACCCTTCATTTACATGTCCACTCAATGCATCTGACAAGTTTGGATGGAACTTCAGAAAGTTACTTCTTGGACTTCAATTCCCAGAATCCATTCACATGGTGATAAATATGGAAGTGCAAGCATTCAGAGCGCCCCTCAGAAAGTACAGAAATGCATGCAGTTACATCAGTGCATATCAAAAAATGATCAGATTGTGTGCAAAGTTGGTAGCTCTTAATTGCTCCTTCAAGATTCAACCACCCTGAAACCCTTTTTTATTACAGCAAGGACAGCTGGCAACAAGATACTGTTCCTAAGAATTTCCATTTTCTCCCCCAGCTATGAGAGGGCTGCAAAAAAGCTAAGTGTAAACAGGGAAAACTGAAAGGGTGGTGGATGGCATCCTAGCCGCTGCTACAGAGGAAGTCTCAGAGTCTTCTTGACCCCAGAAGCCCTGGTTCCACTAGACAACTGCTAGAATGGCATGGGAGCGGCAAACGACAAAAATAAGTTTTCCAAACTCTAATCTGACTTGCTTTCATTAAGGATTCATGCTGTATCAGATCCTCAGAAGTATTTATGGAAGAAATCAAATGACAGCCACCAGCACCAGTCAACATCATGGAGAGAAATGCTCACAGCTACTATTTTGGGGATAAGGGGTGGTCATTCCTTTCGAAGACACACACATGGGTTTAAGTTATGTTTTATGCTGTTGCCGTCAGTCAGAATTGACTTGACGGCACATGACGAGGATGACGATGATATAGTAGTCAAAAGGGCAGAAATGTTTAACTGTAAAGGCTACAGTTGAGCATGTTCTGATCTGTGCGTCTTGGGTGGGGTTACAGGGTAGGTACCAGACTGAAATAAATCAATGTTTCATCTTACTGGACTCGTGTGTGTGTGTGTGTGTGTGTGTGTGTGTGTGTGTGTGTGTGTGTGTGTGTACACAAGTGCACAGTTTTATATCCTGTGGAAATGCAGGCAGGTTTTTCATCATTAATTTTTTTATTATCACTTTTAGTGCTGGCTTTTAACATCATAATATTTTAACATTTTAATATTGGAATGGGCAACTTATCTGTTTGGGTTGTTATTTTATGGCTTGTTTTTGTGTTTTTATTATTGCAAACTGCCCTGAAGGTGTTTGTCCGTTGGATGGTATGTAGATTTAATAAACAAATGTGATCTCAATCCCAAAGAGAAACTTGTGTTTGCTTCAGAATTCCAATGATGTCGTATTGTCGCCCACAAGAGACTTCAGATGTAAAAGCGACAGAAGTTGTTTTCGTTATGTGCCATCAAGTCACCCCTGACTTATGACAACCCTATGAACAAGGGGTCTCCAAAATGTCCTGTCCTTAACAGCCCGGCTCAGCTCTTGTCGACTCAAGACTTTGGCTTCCTTTAGGGAGTCATTCCATCTCATATCTGGTCTTCCTCTTTTCCTGCTGGCTTGTTTCCCAGCATTATTGACTTTTCCAGAGAATCCTGTGTTTTTATGATGTGCCCAAAGTAGAACAGCCTCAGTCACATCATTTTTGCCTCCAGAGATACTTCAGGTTTGATTTGATCCAGGACCTACACCTACTTCTTTGTCTTTCTGGCAGTCCAGTTATCCGCAAAGCTCTCCTCCAGCACCACATTTCAAACAAATCGATTTTTCCCTGTCAGCTTTCTTTACTAAGAGAGGAGGTGCAAATTAATTGTGCTTCTCTTTCTATTATTGTGCTACCAAAGCAATTGTCTCTTCTATGGACTGGCTTCCATCCTCTGCTCTGAGGTATCCCGCCACCTGTATTATTACAGCCAATTTGAAGAATTCTGAGATATTTCAATCTGTCACTGAAAATGGAATAAAATAGTAGAGTAATACTTATTAATAGTACAGCAATACTTATACTAATAAATCAAGGTTTGTGAAATATCTCTGTTCACAAATCTTGATTTATGGCTCATCTTTTGCATACCCTCTGAAGAACACACTTCTCAGACAATTTCATTTTCTGTCTCTGGCTTCCTTCCTTGCCATTTCGGAGGGGAATGTCATTGAAAAACACACTGCCTTCATGCTGAAAAGATGGTGCAGAATAGTAATATGTGGATAAGGTGACTGGTAGGACACAAAAGGGAAAGCCTGAGCTGTCAATTATTCCAAGAAAAACAGATATCTATGGGACTATTTCCTGCCGTTCTCTGGGTTTGCTCAGATCAGAAATTGGTCCATGGAGGAAACTGACATATTTTGATTTTTGGACGAACTGGTGGTGAAAGGCACTGTGAGAGGATGGATCTTAAACAGGACCTCCATCCAAGAGTGTCTTAAACCTTCCTTCCTAAACTATCCGTGCCCCAGCTCCTGGGCCAATCAAGCACAACCTAAAGGGTGCCAAACTCTGGATCTGACCAGACTTACTAGCTCTCTGGTTGGTCAGAATCATGTCAACTAACCCCTTCCGCCAACCAATCAGGATGCACCAGGCCCTATATAAAGCCCTAACACACGAGGCACTGCCTCCATCTGAACCCATGGTTTTCAATATCTTGGTCCTAGATATTTCAAACTTTGATTCTTAGAAGACAAAGTCATATGACCATATGGTTTTTTTCCAGTGTGCTCCTGTCCCCTCATTACCTGTGTCTGAATATAAAGTTGTGGGCCTCAGCTGAACAAAGCTATGGATGTCAGCAATCCTTTGTAAAATGGCAGCATTGGAGAATGAGCTAAGAGACCCTCTTTTGGCGGCACCACTATTAACCAATGGCTGTGTTTTATATCCTGGCTGAAGGCCTCCAGCTGATACGGAGAATGGCGTCGTCATTAGCCCTGTCACCCCTCCCTGTCTCATAAATCATCAGCTATCCTTGCAAACTGAAGCGGGTCATGGCATTTGCCTGTTTCACACATCTATGGGAAACAAGGAAAGAAGCCGATCCCGTTCGTTGAGCAGTGAGAGAGTTCGCTGGTTTCTCTGTGCCTCTTGAAATGCAGCTCTTTCGGACTTGACACAGAAGTGCCACCTTCCATCAGGATGGATGCAAAAGCACCTCACCTTTATTAAAATGTTGCAGTCTGTACATTTAACTGGTTGACGAATTGGTCAGAAAGCAGTGTGTTAAGTAGCTGGAAGATTTTTCATTCTTTGTCAGCCCCATGTTACATGTGCACTAGATTGTTGTCTTATTCTCTGAGAATAACAGCCAAGTGGACATTTATAATCTATTTAGATTTGTGGATTTTATTTTATTTATTTATAACTGTAGCTGCCCTCCTAAAAGCTCCATTGAGCACCTTTGGTCTTACCTCTGAGTAAACGTGCATAGGATTGTGTTGTCAAGTCTGTATTTGTAATTTAAAACAAACAAACAGCCATTGCAATGAAATTTATTATCCAGAAGCACAATAGGAAACCTGTTTACTGAGCCACTATGTAATTTGTTTCCTCATACTGAAATGGAAATAAAATAATCATTCAGACAGAAATAGAGACTTGAAGTATGACAATGCTAAGTATTACATTATTTATAATAATGGGGATAAACTTGTTAATTTGTGAACTGAAATGCTAACCAAACTGAAGTCCTGTTTTTTTTCTCCATGATCTCTTTATTTTTCTCAAAGCAATCACATTAATGGGAAATCACTTTTAAAGACAGAAGCCTCCGAATGGGGTGGGGGTGGGGATATAAAAATGGAACACTAAATCCAGATTTGCATGTTTTATTTTTTTTCCCTCCTCCACATATATTAATTAATTACACTAAATGCCTCATTTGTTCAAATGCCATCCTCGGATTACAAAGGAGTCCCAACTTTTGTGATTAAAAAAAAGTACAAAAGAAAACAAATTAATTTATTGAATGCAAATGGCTACACTTTTGCATTTAATCTTGCTCGTTCTTGAATAAGTTCAGGCAATTGTAATTGACTGGGGTTCTTGTTCAATAAAATATAGAGAAATTTTTCAGTCATGCTATTGAATGTGCTGTTTAATTATGTTGGTGGGCACTTCTATTTGTTTCTAATGCAGAGAATCTATTGGTAAAATGAAAGCTCATTTTGTGGTCTGTTATGCAGAAAATGTTTAATCCAGTGTTTGATTTACTCTGTTAAATCTTCTTTATTGAATGCGCTTATTCAGCCGTGCAGAATTGGGTATGCTCTTTTCTGTTACTATGACACTGCAATTAAATAGCTGTGGGGGTGGGGGAGAGCCCTGTAAGACATTTTTCTAAACAGCCATGTCATTCCCGTAAAAAATTATTCCTATAGTGAATTCCGCCTCGTTTCCCTTCTCTATTAGGCTTTTACCAGTTGATGCCAGTAGAACAACAACTGGTCCTGCACAAGAGAAAAACCAAGGACTCCTACCATTAAGAAAACTAGATAAACCTTTGGCCAGCTCAGTGAGTGCTCAGAAAGGTTTCTGGCTCAGTGATTAATGACTGTCATCATGGAACAGGATTGCATTGACTGCCATCTTATGAATGAACTTAAGAGGAGCCTGGAGAATCAGCCAGCCAATGGCATGCTCTGCTAGGATAAATACAGTGATGCTTTGGAAAGAAGGATCTGCTGACAGGGAAATAATTCTGTGTTTGTACTGCTTATGAAAACACCACTCACTCTAGAAACGCACAAAACAAATTTCCAAGTGTTAACATTTTGATTATTCTACAGAATCATAATCATGTGCTGTTGAGGATCGTATCACCTCATATGAGTCTTCTCTCAGCGTTTAAGATCTCCTGGGGAGGCCCTTCTCTTGCTTCCACCAGCATCCCAAGTTCATCTGGTGAGGACACCAGAGAGGGCCTTCTTAGTGGCTGCCCCCCTGGCTTTGGAATGCGCTGGCCGGAGAAGCCAGGTTGGCCCCCTCCCTCTTCCTCAGGCAAAGACCTTCCTTTTCAGGCAGGCCTTTAAGCAGTAATTATCTCAGGAATGCCAATTCCTAACTTACAGGTTTTTAAATGTTTTAAAATTGTTTTTATATCTGTTTAATGTATGCCATTTTAAAAATTGTGATATTTACATATACTGTATAGTGTTTTTAAATTTCTTATTTTATCTGTTGTGAGCCGCCTTGAGTCCCTTACGGGGAGAAAGGCGGCATATAAATAATTTAAATAAATAAGGCAATTCTGACTGATGGTGGTGACTGGTGACATTTTTCAGGATTTTCCAGGTAGAGAATATTCAGAAGTGCTTTACCCTTCCCTTCCTCTAGGGGCAACGTTGGGACCGTGCAGCTTGCCCAAGGCCACCCAGGCTGGCTCTTCTCCTAGGAGCCACAGTGAGGAATCAAACTCCCAACCTCTGTCTTCACAGCCAGAGACCTAAACCATTGAGCTATCCAACTAGAAGGTAACAAGAATACTTGTCTTCCTAAACAATGGTCTTCCTATATAAGAATTATGGCTGTTGGAGGTAGCAAATAGGACCTGCAATAAAATGTTAGAGTATGGCCTATCCTATTCAGCCCTCCCAGAAACTAGATGGGTACTTAGTTTACAGACCTTGGAAGGCTGGAAGGCTGAGTGAACCTCAAGCCGACAACTTGGGATTGAATCCAGGTCACGAGCAGAGTTTTGGCTGCTTTTAAAGTTCTAAACTTCTGTCCTTCCTGGGATTCCCATTATTGAAGGTGCCTGGGAGCAACTCGCCGTACACTGAAGCAATTGCTTGCCTTTGTGTGAGGAGGAGGAGGCAGAAAGAAAAGACTTATTGAGTTTTCTACATTCCATGTGGTGCCCACTGGCAGAACATATCAAGAATTAATACTCAAAGGCATCCTGCCTCAGAAACTGGAGGTAATAAATAGCTACCATGTCCAATAGCCACTGATAGACGTACAAGTTGGTGGCCATCATCACCTATTGCACTCCTGAATTTCCACAGTTTAATTATTCAGCTTCACTGCACACCCGGGTTGTAGTATTATAAGAAATAAATAAATAAAAGTGTGCCCTTTTCCTGTTCCAAGCATAATTCAATTACCTTTCAATTACCTTGCACGAGAGTTACTTCCAGCTAAGTTAAGGGTGGTGCAGTGGATAGAGCGATGGACCATGTTCAGCCATGGAAATTCACTAGGGGAGTGGAACTGGTAAAACCACGCTTAAAAATATCTCCCTTACCCTGAAACAGGGCTGTCGGCAAGTTTTTGGGTCTGAGTCTCAAATCTGCACCTGAGTCTTTGGCACCAAGTCCCGAGTCCCCAGCCCCAAGTTCGAGTCCCTATTAAAAGCCAGCTTTTCCCCCCAGAAAAAAGGGAGGGACGTGTGGCTTCCGAGTCACGAATCGAGTCCAAGTCATGGGGGAAAAAATCCCCGAGTTTAGTCACCAGTGAGACTTAAATCCGACTTGACAGCAAGTCCTGCAACTCAACTCCGCATCCTTGCTTTGAAAAACCCTGTTAGGATTGCTCTGTGTCGGTTCTGACTTGACAGCATTTAACAAACAACAAGTTAAGTGTAGACCCTGTAGATACTTTTTCGCAGGAAAGATCCCCACATGTCATAACCTGACTTTGTAAGGACTTGCTCTCAGTCCCTTTTCTCTGCTTTCCTCAGCTCCATAATGTCCTGTTTTGAGATTACAATCCTCTCAGATTTTACTTTTTGGCTTCTAGTCAATGTTCCACTTACTAAAGCCATACACTGACTTCACAATGTCGAGCGGATTCCTGAGGGCCAAAATGGTCTCTGGTTTCCATTAGTGGTTTTCCAGCTCTCTTACCTCCCACCCCTCAAAGTGAATAAGCAAGGGGCTTATAACAAGGTGTTAATGGGCTGCCAGTCTGGTTATTACCCTTCATAATACCAAGTGTTAAGACTTGAATATATCCTTCCTCACGCACATTATGGAGCGATAGCTACCACAACATCTTATTCCTGGCAAACCCTGCCTTTCATCCAGGAAAACCTACTTGTCTGCACAACACTTACTAAAAGGTGAGAACAGAGTCAAGTGATTGAAGTCGGCTGCGTCTGGAATTTGTTTCAAATGCCAAGCCGCCAGCACACAACCATGAGCGCAGAGCTGGCTTAGAGTTGAGTCTCCATTCTCCAGTTCTCCAAATCTGGGCATCTGAATTTGCATCTTATGCAAACCAGACAGCCCAATTTGCACACTGTACACGTTTGCGTAATATTCTAATTAAAGTAGAATTTTCATATTATGCAAATTAAGCACATAATTGTTACATTTTTTTCTACCAATATATTTCAGCCTTGGAATAATTTATCCAGTGACTACTGATCTGAGGGGAACGAGCAGAGTGTAACTGTTAAGAGTGCTGCAGTGGGGGAACAGGGAACCAACCACATGTTCAAATCCCTGCCCAGTCCCAAAGCTTACTTGGTATCCTTGGGTCAGTTAGCACATCTCAGCAAAAGTTGCCTTCCATGATCATTTTCAGAACACGGTAGGGAGAGAAGAGCATGTAGGGAAGCCATGTACTGTACATTGCTAGTTGTTGTTGTTTAGTTGTTAAGTCGTGTCTGACTCTTCGTGACCCCATGGACCAGAGCACACCAGGCCCTCCTGTCTTCCACTGCCTCCCGGAGTTGGGTCAAATTCATGTTGGTCGCTTCCGTGACGCTGTCCAACCCTCTCGTCCTCTGTCGTCCCCTTCTCCTCTTGCCTTCACACTTTCCCAACATCAGGGTCTTTTCCAGGGAGTCTTCTCTTCTCATGAGATGGCCAAAGTATTGGAGCCTCAGCTTCAGGATCTGTCCTTCCAGTGAGCACTCAGGGTTGATTTCCTTCAGAATTGATAGGTTTGTTCTCTTTGCAGTCCAGGGGACTCTCAAGAGTCTCTTCCAGCACCACAATTCAAAAGCATCAATTCTTTTGGCCTTCTTTATGGTCCAGCTCTCACTTCCATACATCGCTACTGGAAAAACCATAGCTTTGACTATGCGGACCTTTGTCGGCAAGGTGATGTCTGCTTTTTAAGATGCTGTCTAGGTTTGTCATCGCTTTCCTCCCAAGAAGCGGGCGTCTTTTAATTTTGTGGCTGCTGTCACCATCTGCAGTGATCATGGAGCCCAAGAAAGTAAAATCTGTCACTGCCTCCATATCTTCCCCTTCTATTTGCCAGGAGGTGATGGGACCAGTGGCCATGATCTTAGTTTTTTTGATGTTGAGCTTCAGACCATTTTTGGTGCTCTCCTCTTTCACCCTCATTAAGAGGTTCTTTAATTCCTCTTCACTTTCTGCCATCAGAGTGGTATCATCTGCATATCTGAAGTTGTTGATATTTCTTCCGGCAATCTTAATTCCGGTTTGGGATTCATCCAGTCCTGCCTTTCGCATGATGTATTCTGCGTATAAGTTAAATAAGCAGGGAGACAATATACAGCCTGTTGTACTCCTTTCCCAATTTTGAACCAATCAGTTGTTCCATATCCAGTTCTGACTGTTGCTTCCTGTCCCACATATAGATTTCTCAGGAGGTAGATAAGGTGGTCAGGCACTCCCATTTCTTTAAGAACTTGCCATAGTTTGCTGTGGTCCACGCAGTCAAAGGCTTTTGCGTAGTCAATGAAGCAGAAGTAGATGTTTTTCTGGAACTCTCTGGCTTTCTCCAAAATCCAGCGCATGTTAGCAATTTGGTCTCTAGTTCCTCTGCCCCTTCGAAATCCACCTTGTACTTCTGGGAGTTCTCGGTCCACATACTGCTGAAGCCTACCTTGTAGGATTTAGAGCATAACCCTGCTAGCGTGTGAAATTAGTGCAATTGTACGGTAGTTGGAGCATTCTTTGGCACTGCCCTTGCTAGTACATATAAATAAATAACATTTCATTATACACCTTGGGCGCCTGCTAACACTTTTGTAAGATGATCCTTATTTTCTCCTATTCGTTTTTAATAATAACAGTTGCATGCTGCCATCCAGTCTGTTCCAACGTATGGCGACCCTTTCCAGGATTTGCTAGGTATCAAGTACTCAGAAATTGTTTACCGTTCCCTTCTTCAAGGGTGTGTGCTCTGGGACTGTGCTGTTTGCCCAAAGCTATACAGGCTGGCTCTTGTCTTGCGGCACATACATACTGAGCTATGCAGCCAACCTCAGTTTCTCCTGATGGTCTTTAAAAAAAAAAAACTTCAACAGATTCTTGAGAATATCACTGGAATCCCCCCCCCCAAGTGATACACGGGGGGGGGGGGGAGAACTGAGGGCAAGGTGTAGAAATCACACACACACAGAAGCAAATACCAGTTCAGCATGCCACTTGCGTCCTAAACCCCCATCTCCCACTAGCGATGGTTCTGTTTCCCTGCTAGGCTATGTTGGGAATAAGATTAATGCCAGAGTTTGAATACATTTCAGCAAGCAAACTACATCACCCAGAGTCCATCAGCCAGAACAATCACTGATCAAGTTAGCTAGGACAGTGGTTCTCAAACTGAGGTCCCCAGATGTTCTTGGACTGCAATTCCCAGAAGCCATCACCACTTGCTATGCTGGCCAGGATTTCTGGGAGTTGTAGTCCAAGGTCATACTGCCACTCTCTGCTCTGTAATGAGTAAAGATACATCAATTTCCTCTGCACATTTACTGAGCTTTTGATCTATAAAGCCATAAATGACTTGGGTCCATACCAAGATAAACACATATAGAATTACTTATTTCTTGTTGTCTGAAAACTTTTCCCCCAAAACCGCAGTCTCTATCATCATAATCTCAACAACAAAAATAATAGTAAGTGGAGGCTTCTAGTAATTTATTCTGCCCCTCCCTTCCCCCCGCCCATCTGCCACCTCTGCTTTCCCCTGGCACAGCACCCAGCTGAGATATTGGGCTACATTCCCAAAAGCTTGGTGGTGGTGGTGCTGGGGAAAATGGCCCCATGTTTCCAGAAGGCCATGGAATCATAGACTACTAGGCAGGAATGTTGACAGGTCTTTGGGTCCAAAGTCTGAGTCTTTGGTACCAAGTTCCAAGTTTGAGTCCAAGTCTTTGGTACCAAGTCCTAAGGCCGAGTCTCTATTAAAAACAAGCTTTTCCCCCCCAGGAAAAAAGGGAAGGGGTGGGTTCAGAGTCATGAGTTGAGTCCAAGTTATTGGGGGGGGGAAACTGAGTCGAGTCTGAGTTGAGTCGGTGATGCAACTTAAGTCCAACTGGATGGTGAATCCCACAACTCAAGTCCCCATCCATGTTATTAGGCCTACTATAGGATTGTGGAGCTAGAAGGGACCAAAGAGATGATGAAGCCCAACTCAGTGCCAAAGCAAGAAATGCAGTAAGATGGATCATGTCAGAGTTTTGAAAAGTTCCTTTTTTGGATACGTTTTTGCACTTTGTAAATTCCTTGTCCAAGAATACATCACCATCTACAACACCTTTGCTGGCTTGTACACCTCATGTACCACTTGCTGACACACCGTTCGCAACTAAGCTGTCATCTGCACCTGCTGCTGACTGACTAGTGTTAGTGGATGCAAATACACTTCCCGCTCCACAAGGAATGCTCTCATATCCCCCTCTCAATCTGTCAATAATCTGGAGGAAGCTGGGGACACACTCACCCTTGTGTACGAGAGGCAAAAGCGCTATGTTTAATTCAGCTACATCTGGCAGAATGTTCAGGTTAGACAGTTGTTATGAAATCAGTTTCCATATTGGACTATATTTCTAAACATTTTGATCAAAACAGGCAACACTATGCTATGGGCAGAGCATGCTTCCAGTTCCTCGACAGAGAAAAATGGTTTCTACAGACCACAGACATGCGTCTGCTTTGCAAACAAATGTGGAACAATTTACAGGAATGAGATAATTCAAAGGCATTTGGCACAATCCTATCATGGTGAAAGCACTTAAGCACTCTGTCTGTGAACCTTAACACCTGTCAAAGCATCGCAGAAAAGCAATATGCAAGGTCAATGAAATACCTGCAGACACAATCGGTGGACTCCTCTTGCACACTTTGAGATGCAAAAACAAACAATGAAACAAAGAAAAAAAGTTGACTCTTAAATGTACACTTATTTCCTGTTTCCTGCAACAACGGCTGCAAGGAAGTTAGCATGCATTTCCCCATAATACTGCAAAACTGGTATGCAAGACAGAGATGATACCCAGTGAGGTATACTGGATAGAGTGATGGACAAGGACTCAGGAGGCCCAGGTCTGAATCCTCACTCAGTAACGGAAATTCACTGGGGGAGTGGAACTAGTAAAATCATTCCTTAAATACTTCACTTACCTTGAAAGCTGTATTAGTAATAATTGTGTGCTGTCAAGTCAAGTCTGACTTATGGTGACCCTTTTCAGGGTTTTCCACATAGAGTGTACTAAGCTTTACCATTCCCTACTTCTAGGAGCATCCTGGGACTCTGCAGCTTGCCCAAGGCCACACAGAGTCCTTTTAATATTGCTATAAGTCGATTCTGACTTAACAGCATATAACAACAACAAAGACAGAGATTAACTTTCAGTACTTGACTCCAAATGCTTATGAAGAATTTCTATGGTGCATCATAAAATGGAACTAAGACAGCTTCACCAACACATTGACCTAAGATACACTGACTTTGTTCCTAAGTTGTTATAACACTGTATACTGAACCAATAATCATAAAAGCCATTACAAAATCGGGCAATTAAAAAACACTACTTCATAGATGCCAGCGGACCTATAGTCATGGTGGAAAAGGTATGCAAACTGGAACCAGCCATGCTTTGAACAAGACAATTGAATCAAAAGCAGCCAAACATACCTTCAAGCACGTATCTTCTTTGGTCACCTCTGGCACACCTCTCAGCACAGTTAAGAAATCATCTTTGAAGACTTTCTTGCAATCCCAAATGAGAGATAGTGGCCAGGCATCTTGTGCTCCTTTTCTGAAGATCTGGTGTAGAGCCCACCAGTCAAATCTTGCATAGAAGTCTACAGATAACTCAATCTGCAAAGCTGGTTACATGTTCCGGACACCTTGTAGAACAAAATCATAATTCCTCTCACCAGGACTGCAATTCAGGTAAATCCAGGATCTTGCAGAAGCCAGCTACACTTCTCTCCTTGCATTCTCCAAACTTTTTGAGACCAGATGAACAAGACTTTTCCTTCTCACCAGACCTAGTACCCTACCATTTCCTAGTCCTCTTCATGAAAAAGCCTCAGAAGAAGAAGGCAACCCATGGCTTCCTTGCCTTCCTCCTTAATGAAAATCAGCTCTGACTTCCGTCCTTTGTGGCTGAGTACCTACAATCTTCAGCAGATATCAGAAGCAGCTGTTAGGGTTTGGTGTCACCATCTTTGATATAGAGCAGCTGACAATATTGGTAAAATCAAAGCTATTAGCACTGAAAATACAGTGCTGACTTGGTGGATGGGTCAAGGTTTTTAAAGACAAAGCTGTTATAGATAATTAGAACAGTGTTTTTGAAAGGAATTCAACTGGCAACAAAGAACACACTCAGAAAAAACCCTCAAGGAATGCCACTAGTATGTATCTAACAGAAGAAGTGTTAGTGTTGACTCCAATGAAGTCTTCGAGTCTCACAATGAGTTCTTGAATTAGTTCTATGAAGATGCTGATCTTTTGCTAATTATGAAGCCATTTGCAACTGCTATGAACTTGGAAGCAGTTCACAAGCTGCTGAGTAATAATCTCAACCTGATGAACTTTCACTAGAGGATGATGAGGTGCTTCTGCTTGACAACATTGATGAAGTTCACAGGATGGCCTTGTTTCATTTCATCCATTTTCTTGCAAGATCTAAACCATACAAAAATGTGACAACTCTCCTGGCACTTATTCCAGCATTTATGCCTTATAATGTGGAGGTTGAATGTCTTAAGTGAAGCCACAAGTGAAGTCCAGAAACAGACTGAGATGAGTCAGAAGATCAACTCAGAAGATCAACTACATCTCTCTCAACATCTCCCCAATTACTGTATGGGATCCAAGAGCATCAATGTTTCTGTGGATGAATGAATAAATTGAGGGCACAAGATAAAGACATAGGAAAAGCAAAATATCAAGTGTGGTTTGGACTATTTTTTTCAGAGACAGATAAGCAACACTTGGCTCTCATCCAGTTGCAGATGATTACAATCCAAAATGTTGAAACAAAGGAAATTTTGATATGATGTTGTACAGGACAGATGGCACAATAATCTACTCCTGTGTCGGAACTGCTATGAGACGATTGCACAACTATCTGAACTTTGTATTTGAAGAATTCATTATGAGTTTAATATTTTTGTACTAGTCAGTTAGTTAGTTTTAACAAAGTTCTGTTCAAATAAGGTCATGAAGACTGAAAGGTAACATTGGCTGTTGTTTTAATGTTCGGTTTCTTTATTTCCCCCCTCTTGTATTTATTCTAAGAAACAATGTAACCTTCTTTCTTATTAAAGCCCATTCTGTCAACTGCTCAAAACCCTATTTCCTCCTTTACATGTTATGCTTTGTTTGATTTTATTTTCCTGCTGCACAAAATCTGACCATCTGCATGCTAGAGTAATGTGTGGGAGCCTCATTATTCACACCATTTTGGTCAGTGCAGAAAACTGGACAAAACAGGACTTTTGCTCTGATGCAGGGTGACTCTTCTTACTTTTATAACCGAATTATATACCTAATTTTAACTCTCCTTCAGCGCCCAAAACGCGCATGTTGAAGTTGTTTTCTGTTATTAACCGCGCAAAATGGGGGGGGGGGGAGCAAAGATAGAGAAAAAAATTGTAAGTTTTCGCCTCTCTCTTGTCGAGAACCCCCTTAACCTCTGGTTGACAGAAAAACTATATTTCCCCTCAGGTATCGCGAGTTACGTCACATCCGCCCTTCCTTCCTGCTTCCAAGATGGCTCCTCTGCGGGCTCACTTCCGCCAGGAGTGGACACGCAGCAGCGGCGTCTTGTGACAGGCGGGTGACTTTTTTTCCCTTCCCAACATGGCGGACAGCCTGCCTTCGGAGTTTGATGTGGTGGTCATAGGAACGGGTAAGGGGGCGAGGGAGACGCGTGTTCGCTCGCTCGCGTGTCCCCGTGTAACGTGTGACTGGGGAGGTGGTGGCAGGAAGGTCGAGCCCCACAGACGAGTCAGCCTCAGAGGGGGGGGGACGTTATAGGACATTAATAGGACCCCTAATAGGAAGAAGAAGGCGGGGGGTGGGGAGGGGAAATCGAGTCAGAGGTGGGATTGTGACAGGCCGGTGGAGGGAATGAAAAGGAGATAGAAATGGAGGCTGCAGGTTGGTTTTACCTGCACCCTTTTGCCACCTTTCTGGTCCTTTCTGCTTCGTTCTTTCCCTCCCCTGCCCTCCATGTTCCTGGTGATTAAGTATGTTTCTGCACTTATCCATCTTGGTGTATTTGTATCAACTACTTTGTGAATGGTCCCTGTAAAATGTAACGTGGATTTCATCCATATGCAGTTGCGGCCTTTCGTTTCCCTCTCCACCTAGCTGTTTGCGTCCTCCTCCAACACACAGAGCCATGGATAATCATAATGCCACTTCCTGCATCTGATGAAGTAAATCAGGCTGGGGGAGGTATGGCCCACCAGGTGTTACTGGACTACAGTTCCCATCAACCCTAGCCAGCATTGCTGAATGTGAGGATGACGGGGGTTGCCCTGGAGCAAGATCAGGAGGGCCTCAGGCTCCTCCTCATCCTTGCAATAAGATCTAAGAAATTTGTGAAGTATTTTAAAGCTAAAATTGGTGTTGCAAGATTTTCCTGTTGCTACTTCAACAAATTAGCACAGGTACTCCTGGAATTTGGGGGGTGGAGGTGCCCTCTATAAGAATTGCCTGTTTACATCACCTGTTTAATCCATATTTTTCCCCTGTTCAGTAGGTACACTTTCTCTTAAATATTGCTGCATTCGTATCAAATATTGCTTCTTCTTTTTTTTGCATTTAACTGGGGTTTTCCCCCATTTCGAATTATTTATTTGTTAGTCTGTTATTCTTGCTCTGCATGGGATCTGTGCAGTGCTAATTTAGCAGCCTGTTTCACATAGTGGCTAAATAGGTGACTCTGGAGAGCCTATAGTGAAAACTATTAGGTATCTCTTGCCAACTAGATGCTGCTAAGATGTGTTGAACTATAATCATCATCATTACACAAGACTGATGGGAATTGTAGGCCAACACACCTGACCAGTGACCAGTTGGCAAAAGCTGACACAGACTATGCTAGAAGAAGTTAGAGATTGAAAAAGTTACATTTTTTATTATGAGTGCCCCGGCCAACATGGTCATTGGCTAGGGGATTCTGGAAGATACAGTCCAAAAGCCTGATTTTTCCAAGTTCTGGGCAAGAAGAACTGATTTGCTAGAAAGCAAATTACTGTCCATTCATTTTCAGAGAGCAATTTTTGTAACAGAGTTTTCTCATTTCCTCCTTTTCCTGTTTTTTGCAGAGGAACTGGAATTCTAAATGAATTATTTGCCCCTCTCCATAAATTATGTAGACAGGAAAGCTTTAGAGGAGAAGACTTATGCTGGCAAGTCTCAGAGCCTTATGAAATTCTGGGAGTAAGGCCATTTCTGCCCTTCAGAAGAAATAATAGGAAAATCTTCAGTAGCTGAATTTCTATCGTGTTTCCCCGAAAATAAGACAGGGTCTTACATTAATTTTTGCTTAAAAAAAACGCATTAGGGCTTATTTTCAGGGGATGTTTTATTTTTTCATGTACAACAATCTACATTTATTCAAATACAGTCATGTCATCTTCATCTGGTTGCTGCACAATGGTGGAGGGCGGGCTTTCACTTAACTGGGGCTTATTTTGGGGGTAGGTCTTATATTACTGGCATCCTGAAAAATCCTACTAGGGCTTATTTTCAGGTTAGGTCTTATTTTTGGGGAAACAGGGTAGTAGTTGTGTAGTTACTTGGGCGCTATGACAGCAACAAATCTAGCAAGCCTAACTTAAATGCAAGTTAAAAGCCATAAGGAGAAAGCAAGATTTACCAAGGCAGTGCTGCTCTTTTTGAATCTCCATGCTTTGTGCCCGTCCTTCCTCCTGCTGGACAATATGGGCAGAGGTCTTCTATAGATCTCCCCTGAATGCTTACAGCCATTGAAAACCCCATTGCAAAACATTCTCCCAGTCTCATCATGGCTGTGAAACCTTCTGGACACCATGAGACCTTTCTACCTTTTCACAATGTGCTCTCAGCTTTGGGGAAGACGATTGGATTGTGTCACTCATAAGGGCCTTTGCCAACAGGGATTTTTTTTTTATTTTTTTTTTGTGAACATCAGGTGGGAGTTGATTGTCTGAAAGGATCTAGCAAATTATTTGATCACCTAGTGCAAGTTAAAACCATCCTTTCAGAGGACTGGCTTGTAAAAAATTTCCAGAGTGGAAGGGAAGAGGTGGTTTGGTTTTCAAGTCAGAAATGAGCAGCTGTACTGCAATAGCTGAACGTGTAGTTTATGTGCATAATGATTCTGCCTTTGGTATATGCAGTTAGAAGGATGAGGTAAGGATACCATATGGAGTACTGAACTACTCTAATGTTTGCTGGTTGGTAATACTTGTGAGGTTGTTTGACCTAGATTTCAGTCCACACAGGTGTTCTGGTGTTAACAAGTGATTATCATCTTGGCCTACCACCAGGAAAATTTGAGTTCAGATTCCCTTTGGGCTGATGAAGTTCATTGAGTGACCACAAGAGAAAGAGAACCATCTTGACCTCCTCAAAGGAAGGTTCAGATAGAGAGGCAATAATTTTGTAATATACAATGAGCTTGGCCTCCTACTTAATGTCCCAATCTAGGAAGGAGACAAAATACTGCAGAAAGAATATCCCTAGTACCAATATATTGCTGCCTATCTCTTCCTCTTTGAAAGAAGGTTAGAAGAGCAAAGAGGAAGCAGCATGAAATGAAAGTTGTCTGAGAAATTCCCAGTGGAAACCATGGGAAGAGATGGTTTGAAGAAGCCATGGGAAGCAACCATGGAGAAGCTGAGCAGAGCTGGGTCTGGATAAGACTCTGTGAATCCTATATATAGTGCTTCCTGTTCTGAAGAAGAAAAACAAGATATTAGTGTAATAAATTAAGATGCATTCCTCATTGGTACTGCCAAGACAGTTAAAATATGAATAATAGTTTTGTGTGTTTTCACAAGGTTGATTGGCTTTAGTTGTATTTTCATGTACTGTAAGTGTTTATGTTGTTTCATAATGTTACTGTTGGATGTCCTAGGCCAGGATTGATCCACTATTACCCTCCAGATTATTTTGATTTACAGTTTCCAGCAGCAGTAGCCAACGTAGTCAGTATTGGAGGTTTATAAGAGCTGTAATTCCGAAATATCCAGAGGGTTAGAGTTTACTACAACATCCTATATTATATACTTGTTGAGTGGTTTTCCACCTTTTATCTCTTATATTCATCATTTGGAATGTGATATATGAAATTTAGTTTGTTATTGTTAAACACTAGGAAATTAATTCATTGCTGTTAATGTTAAAAATGAAAACATTAAATTGTTCAGCTGGTAGTATTAAATAATTAATTCTGAAATAAACAGTGCAGTTTACAAGTTCCTTCACTACTGACCCTTAATGGTACATTTGCTAGTGGCTCCTTCAGAAGTGCCCCTTCTTTTGCTGTTTTAAAATTGTCTTCCTGTTTATTTAAAATTAAGCAATTTTAAATAAACAGATTACAAATCCTCCAATAGAATTATTAGCTGGGGATAATTGTTAATAGGCTCTAACATATCTTGTCAATGATGGGAAATATTATTTGTCGTAAAAGATATCATCTTGTCTATTGCCCTCTAGAGAAAGAAATTCCCATGCATCACTACCTTTCTTGGCAGAATAGCTTTGAATGTTAATAGCTCCGCTTAAGGGAGGGTCAGTATGGATCACCTCAGCATGCTTTCTCACTTTGAATCAGAGTGAGGCTTTGCTTCAAATTGCTTCAAATGATAGAAGCATTTTTCAAATGTCTGCAGTATTTCTTAAACTAAATTATTTATCTGAGGCTGGAAGCAGTAGTTTTCATCATCGTTATCATCCTAGAACTGCAGATGGCAATTACCCTGTGCTTGTGAGTAAATTAGTCATTGGAACCTGAAATAGCTGGGCAGATTTTTGTCAGTGCCCACCCACTCTGCTTTCTTCACTGGCTTCTTTGTAGTTCACTATAGAAGTCTATACAAAATTGGTTAACAAGTTATTGTCTGTCTGTTGTGACATACAAGACTTAACCACTGCCTGTATTTACTATGGCTCCTGGAAGCTGTAGTCCAAAAACTCCTATATTCTTAATGTAGGAATTGATGTTTGTAAAGCAGATTTTTTAGGTGTTTTAAGTGAATGTAGAAACACACATACCTTCACCATGGACAAAGCATGACATAATGATGTTTAACAGCTTAAATTTTGTTAACCGTTCCTTTAAATGTTGTCAGAATATTACATTTATCATCGCATTTTGGGTCATTGGGTCAAAAAGTAATGAAATTGACATTAATGCATTAAAATTAATGTTACTTCCCTGCTCTGTTGGTGTCTCACCACTCATTCTGTGAAACAACCTGAGCCCCATCATTATAGAAATATGCGATAATGCAATATTATGCCTTCATTCTGCATTTCCATGTTTAGTTCCTGGGTTGTTTTTTTTGTATTTTTTCCCTGCATTTAAACTTGCTGGTAATATTGCAGAAGTTATTTTCTTTGTTACTGTTAAATATAAAGGGTATTTGTGTTCTCCCTAACTTTGAGTTTTGGTAATATTATTTCCTTTTTTTTCTTTCCATTCTTCTTCCCCCCAAAGAAGTTGTTCCTCATATAAACATGCAAAAACCAAAAAGCAGTCACTGTAAATTTTCTGGGTTCTATGCAATTTTTCCCTCCTTTCTCTTTCTGGTTTTCACTAGTTATAAATAACACATGAAATGACTTTCAAGGTAGAAAACAGGAATCCATTTTGAAATATTCTATAAAATAAAGAGTGATTTATGGCTCCATATGATTTTAGCTGAGAGCATTTGGGCTTTGCCCAGTCTTCAAAATCCTGTCAGGGGAATCTATTATTTATTGTTCGATATGCCGGGGGTGGTGGTAGTACTTTATTTTATGTTTATCTTAGGTAAGTATAGTGTTAAGAAAAATCAATTCCAAATACTAATACAGTTTTAAAAATCTATTGTGGCAAGCTAACTGAATATTAGAGAGACAAGTTATAAATTGAAACATTAGGAATGATGGTTTTAACTCCTCCTTCCAGAGAAAAAAACAGGTTCCTTAAATATTTTGATTGCTCCTAAATGATTTGGAGTGTACTTTTTCCTCTGAACCTTGTAATGCGTTTCTTGTTCTGATAGTTTGAGAGCTCAGATTTTTTAAAAAATAACTGGGCTCCTTTTTTCATGCAAGTACATATTTAAACATTTGGCAAAGGGGGCAGAGGCCAAACAAACCCCAAACAGTTTGATAGCTGTTACTTGATCATTATACAGGCTTTGCTACATTTTTGTGCCAGTTAATTATGGGATAATAGAGAGATTCTCAGTTGATTGATTGTGTTAAAAGTAATAAGTGAGTAGCTGCCTCTCCTTTGAAGTTAGTGGAAATAATCTGCTATCATGGTGCCCCCTAATATTTTTGGTCTGTGTAAAATAAATGTTCACGAAGTTCAGCAAACATTTTCCACAATCGCCTCATTTGATGCTCATGTTCAGCAAAGTTCCTTGTTGTCATAGTATTTGCCTTGGGACAGCACTGACATATGGTGGAATGACAGAGCATGTCTTTCCTGGCAAGTAGTATTTCAGAAGCTGCCTCACAGCGAGTCAGACCCTTGGTCAAGGTCGGCCACTTGTCCATGTGGACTGGCAGCAGTAGCTCTTCCAGGATTTCAGGCGAGATTTCTTTCAGCCCTCCCCTCATGCTTTGAACTGCCCCCCCCTTCTGCGTGCAAAGCTTTGAACTGCCCCCCCCTTCTGCTCTACTACTGAGCGGTGGGCTCTCCCAATTTATATAGTAATGGTTCCTAGATTGAAAAAGTGACCTGACAAGAGCTGTTGAAGCATAAAAGTTGATGGTCTTGCCCTAATCCAGGGAAAGGAAGGCAAGAAGGTAGCGGAGCAAGGCAGACGTTGCAGGACCCTGGATAGCTCCATGCTTGCCACTTGTCCCATTCAAGTCTGAAGGGATCTTAGCTGTGGGCCCTTTTTGTGCAAGCGTAGGAAGAATTAAAATGGTAGTCCTATGGCCTTCTTAATGGGGGTCCTTCAGGAACCTAGTTGTCTGGTGCCTCTTGGGCAGTTTGCCCTTGGTACAGACGATGGGAAGCGAAAGCTCACTAGTGTAACTGGCGGGTGTGTGATCTCTCCAGGAATTACAATTCAGGTATGGGCTCGAGGCCGTTCCGTAAAGTTTTGAACCCACAGTCCCATATCATTGACAATGCAGGTTGAGGATTTTGGGACCTGTAGTTAAAAATATCTGGAGTGTCAAAAGTTCTCCATCCTTGCTTTAAACCTATGCACAATCATCGCTTAAGATACGCCTTGTCCCATGCTGGGTATTTAAAATGTTGCTCCCATCTCAGAATTGGTTTGCTTAGCCTGCTTATCCATTGTATACAACGTTCATTTCCAAGCTAATACCAATTTACATGTTAATAATATTGCTTTCAAATGTGACAGTAACAAGCCTTTGTACGTTTAGCCTGTAAAATAGCTCTTAGGGGTCTCTGGATTAAAAGTAAGTTAGGTTGTTATTTTCAGCAGTATGTGGACCGAGAACTCCCAGAAGTACAAGCTGGATTTCGAAGGGGCAGAGGAACTAGAGACCAAATTGCTAACATGCGCTGGATTATGGAGAAAGCCAGAGAGTTCCAGAAAAACATCTACTTCTGCTTCATTGACTACGCAAAAGCCTTTGACTGTGTGGACCACAGCAAACTATGGCAAGTTCTTAAATAAATGGGAGTGCCTGACCACCTTATCTACCTCCTGAGAAATCTATATGTGGGACAGGAAGCAACAGTTAGAACTGGATATGGAACAACTGATTGGTTCAAAATTGGGAAAGGAGTACGACAAGGCTGTATATTGTCCCCCTGCTTATTTAACTTATATGCAGAATACATCATGCGAAAGGCTGGACTGGAAGAATCCCAAACCGGAATTAAGATTGCTGGAAGAAATATCAACAACCTCAGATATGCAGATGATACCACTCTGATGGCAGAAAGTGAGGAGGAATTAAAGAACCTCTTAGTGAGGGTGAATGAGGAGAGTGCAAAAAATGGTCTGAAGCTCAACATAAAAAAAAACTAAGATCATGGCCACTGGTCCCATCACCTCCTGGCAAACAGAAGGGGAAGATATGGAGGCAGTGACAGATTTTACTTTCTTGGGCTCCATGATCACTGCAGATGGTGACAGCAACCACGAAATTAAAAGACACCTGCTTCTTGGGAGGAAAGCGATGACAAACCTAGACAGCATCTGAAAAAGCAGAGACATCTCCTTGCCGACAAAGGTCCGCATAGTCAAAGCTATGGTTTTTCCAGTAGCGATGTATGGAAGTGAGAGCTGGACCATAAAGAAGGCTGACTGCTGAAGAATTGATGCTTTTGAATTGTGGTGCTGGAGGAGACTCTTGAGAGTCCCCTGGACTACAAAGAGAACAAACCTATCCATTTTGAAGGAAATCCACCCTGACTGCTCACTGGAAGGACAGATCCTGAAGCTGAGGCTCCAATACTTTGGCCATCTCATGAGAAGAGAAGACTCCCTGGAAAAGACCCTGATGTTGGGAAAGTGTGAAGGCAAGAGGAGAAGGGGACGACAGAGGACGAGATGGTTGGACAGTGTCACGGAAGCGACCAACATGAATTTGACCCAACTCCGGGAGGCAGTGGAAGACGGGAGGGCCTGGCGTGCTCTGTTCCATGGGGTCATGAAGAGTCGGACACGACTTAACAACTAAACAACAACAACAAGGTTGTTATTGCTTCATCACAATAGAGCTTTTGAATTCCTGGCCTGCATTGCTTATACGTTTAAGGGCATTTGAAAGGCTTGTGACACCAAACAAGCACAAACTACAGATGCGGTATATTGCAGTGCAGTATTCTGTGTTGTTGTGAATAGCTAGAAGGCTCTGACAGGCCCTGAGCCTTGCGTGGAATCAGTATGCTAATTGGCTTACAGAACTGGGGATACTTCATGGAAGTTTGAAGCACTGCTGAAAGAAATCTTGACCTGTGGTTTGACACTCTCAACACCTTCCAAATTGTCTACTGGGCAAAATAAACTTTCATCTATTCCTACCACAGTGTTCACTCCAGTCTCTGAAATTTGGGTGTTTCATGATATTCCGCAGCAATGAAGTAACCGTTGATGCTGGAGACTAGCATTGGAAGCTCATAATTCCCTTCCCCTCAAATTTGCAATTTGAGATTAAATCTCCCACTGTCTGTCAAAGAGGTAGGCCTTAAAACTGACAAAAAGAAACTGCATGGCTGAATTTCTACCTTGAGGGCACCTAAAGATATGAAATAACTAGAATGTTTTCTGGGTTCATACCAATTCCTGATCTTGTTATGGAGCCCTTTTGCTGATCTTGCAGCAAACTTGTCGACGAGCTTGGTCCTTTTTATGACTTGATGTGATAGACCGTGTTGGTTTTACTTTCTCTATCAAGTAAACCCGAAACCAGCCAGTTCCATATTGGCATAGAATTTGCTGCAATTTGCTTTCAGTGCAGTATGGAAGGCTACTCTGGAGTCAGGGGCTAGGAGACCACTCAACTTTAAGATTTAATTTAAGATTAAAGATTTTTTGCTGACATATGGAGTGAATATGAATTGATTATAAAACTTTGCATTCATTTAGGTGTACATGTGTGTGCATGTGTTTATATACTGCCTGTCTGCAGATGTACTGAAAGCAATTAATGCTTTAAAATTGTGGCTTGCAACCATGTAGAGAGGACCTCAAAGGATAAGAGGACTGGAAGAGAAGAGGGGGAATGAGTAACCAAGAACGACTCTCCTCTTGGCATGGTAGCTTTTTAAAAAGGAGAGGATCAACCAGGCAGACTGCTAGAGGCATGACAGAGGTTCTCCTTCCTTTGCAGTGGCATATATCCAGACCTGCAGTTCCTCTCATGTTAAACAGGATTATCATTGCAACAATATTATAATCTGTACCATAAAACTAACCTGGCTCACAAGAGCCCAGACCCAGCAGATATTACCAGTTTAGTCTTGAAACAATCCAATCCTTGATGAATTCTGACTCACAATAATAGAATGAGCTAATATTGAAAGATCAATACGTCATGCCAATATGAACGCTTGGTCTCTCATAAACCAGTTAACCCTGTGGTAACTTGTCTAACAGTTCCTGCATAAAATCCTCAAAGCCCAGAAGCGTTGCGAGTCCTTGCTTTTAAGGGTCTGTATTTGTCTTGGAAGATTAGCCAAGGTCAAGTGCGTTTTTGCTCTTTTGCTCCATGGGAGGTTTTCTTCTGTCCTTCTAGAGCCCACCTTAGGATATCGATGTTATAGTTTAACAGGTGTACCACAGCCATCAAATTCCATGTTGGACACTCTCCCTGGAATGGGTTGTATTTGGCCTGCTCTGGGCACTTGAAGTTAGAAATGAATCTCTCAGGCCTCAAGACCCCACTTTCTCAATGGTGACAATCATTATGCTGTGCTACTGTACCACCCAGAACACTCCCAATTTTATCTTAATTCAGAAGGTGAGCAGGGTCGAGCCTCTTCAGAATGAGAACTGCTGGATAGCTCAGTGGTTTAGGTCTCTGGCTGCGGAGCGAGAGGTTGGGAGTTCAATTCCACACTGGGCCGTCTTAACAGGTTGGACTTGATGATCCATAGTGTCTCATCCAGTTCTGCAGTTCTAAAGTTATATAATTACCACAGTGTAATTCTGACCAGATACAAGGATTTCAAGAATTTCACCTTCAAGCCTGGGGGAGCAGTGGCCAGTCAGATTTAACAATACTTTACTAGACAGACCAAAACGATGCAGCGGGCAGCTTGCTTGACTGTTGACACTCTGAATGTCACTGCCAGGTATTAGACATGCTGGAACAGGAAGAGAAGGAACTTGGGACAACCACATTCTTTGGCTTAGATGTTGGCTTTGACTAGCTCCAGACTGTGGACTCTTAGCAGGGTCCTCTTGTAGGCCACTGTTAAAAAGAAGGAACTGTACCCAATTGTAGTAGATGGACATACATTCAAATTTTGTAGGCAATTCTTAGCATTTCTCATCTGTAAGCAATTTTTGTTTGTTTATTTAATTGGATGAAATATTAGTAGATTGTGTGGCTTACCAGTTGGTATCAGCGAAGTATAAAACCATCTTGGTTCCATTTTTTTATTAAGTGTTCCTTATTATGCATAGTTTTTAAATCACCTTTTTAATTAAACTTTTTTTTTCTGGTAGGTTTGCCTGAGTCTATTATTGCAGCTGCGTGCTCAAGAAGTGGTCAGCGAGTTCTGCATGTGGATTCGTAAGTCTTTTAGTTTGATGATGATGATGATGATGAAACTGTCACACCTCATCTGCGAATGTCCAAAGATTGCACAAACAGATTACAAAATTGGACATGATGGAGTGGCAAAATTAGTGCACTGGTCATTATGCAAAAATATAACTTGCTGGCCTCCAAAAACCCATGGGAACATCAGGTAGAGAAGGTGTCAGAAAAGCATTGCCTTAACAATCTGAGTAAGTTCATATATGTTATAGATTAAATTTTGCATTTTTAAAATATAAAATTCAGCCTGCTGAAATGAAGCATATTACAGGTTGGGTTTTGCCCCATAAAGTAACATCTCTCGCTTTTCATTCAACTTACTGTGCTGCTACTTTTGCATCTAGGGGCATTTGCAGACTAAGAACTGGCTAACTGTACCAATAAATAAAACCAAAATTTGGGCAAATAAAGGGTGAAAACTACTACCCGAATTTGTTCCTTAAAATCTATATCCATAAATCCTGCACAGAATTCTTTCTGAACAGCATAGGAGATGGAGAAACTTGAACATTGGACACACTTGTAAATCTGTTCCTTTGTGGTGCTGGGTAAACTTTAAATCTTTTGCTTTTTGATAGGAGTTAGATAGAAGGCATTGGGGGAAAGCAGGGAGAGAAATTGGGAGCCAAATGAAACTTTTGAAGTACTTTGTGTGCGCCAATGCCGCCTGGATTCATTACCCTGGGTGGATCTTATTACTTTTAATCTCCCGCCACTGTTTTGCGTTTATCATAATATACCGCTTATGTGATGATGGTAGATGGTTTGAAGTGGACCATTATAAACCACTGAGTAGCACCTCTGTTGATTTATAAACACTGTCCAAGCATCTGCCATCAAGAGCAGCTAATCTTATTCAAAATAGTCACTTCCATTGCAGCCTGGCCATAAATTCCTATAGTCATGTTTTAAAACCAAAGTTAGCTTCTGCCAAATTGTAATTGAAGTGGGGGGCTCTATTTCTGGGTCCTAGCTATCTGTCTCAATAAAATGTTAAAAGAAAAATCTGTGGTTCTTTTTCAGAGAGCTACATTTACAGTAGATATTAATGAGCTGTTGACATGTGAAATTTCAAGGATGGATGCTAAGTGATTTAGAAAAGTAATTTGCAATTCAGAACGTGTGGCTTGGCATTGACTTTAAACTTGAAGTTGCAGAAGTTGAGCATTGAATATAGTTATGAAAGAGATCTGTTTATTCATGAAGATTTTCTTCCCAGTGACCTCCCTTCTTGCCTGCCCTCCATTTTCTTATTTTGGGGGCGGGGGGGACTGTACATTTTGTAAGTTCTGGTTTCATTAGTAGAACAGCCAAAGTGATGGGGAAACAGTATCTTTCTTTAAGTAGTCCCTTTTGTGTCTGACACTAAAACCTGATTTTGTCAAGGAAGTACACTTTGCTTACTTAATGAGTGGGTACGTTTAAGCCACCACGAATCTAAATTTCAGGAGGAAAGTGGTCTCTACACATGAGATTAAAAAAATAAGCAAGTTGCTTGGTCAACTTGAAGAACTTTTTTTTAATTGAACAGAAAAGAAAGACATATGCAAAAACTACCATTTTACAAATCACTATCACATATCCACTTGTGACATAACCAGCTCCTCTTCTCCACTCTGTGCAACCCACCCACCACTCAGGATTTGTTCTGTGTTCTTCAATCCCATATTTCAAATTGCCCCATTTCTCTCCAGCAATACATTGATTCTTCTCCCGGTGTTTACTCCTTCCCTTTCTGAAACACGTGTACCGAAAACAAATTTCATATTTGTTTAAAATCATTACATTTCATTATTCCTCTTCTAAAATTCACAAGTTAATTTATCGTTGTATTCTTGAAGGCTTTCACGGCCGGGATCCGATGGTGGTTGTAGGTTTTTTGGAGGTTTTTCTTCCTAACGTTTCGCCAGTCTCTGTGGCCGGCATCTTCAGAGGACAGGATTTAGAATTCAGACAGATGCCGGCCACAGAGACTGGCAAAACGTTAGGAAGAAAACCTCCAGAACATGGCCAAACAGCCCGAAAAACCTACAACAACCATAATTTATCATTAATTGCCATATTCCACATTTTTCTGTACCACTCCTCCATAGTAATTTGATCATTACTTTTCCAGTTTTTTGCAAATATTAATTTTGCCACCATCACCATTATAATAATTAATTCCTTTTCTTCTCTCTTCAATTGATTATTATTAACCAAATTCAACAAAGTAATCATTGGGGACATTTGTACTTCCACACCAATTATTTCTCTTATCTTCTTGAAAATCATTGTCCATTCCTTCTTCTTTATTTCTCAAAGGCACCACATATGTATATACGTCCCCTTTTTTTTTACATCTACAGCATAGTGAAGGTGTATCTTTATTATGTTCAAGTCTGCTAATGTTATATATCATCTCCAGACTACCTTGTTATAATTGTCCTTCACCCTTACAAACATGTTTTTCATTATTCTTTTATTCCACATTTACTTCAATCTCCCTTTTTAATTTCCTCATTCAGATCTTCTTCCCATAAATCTTTTAACACACTTTTTTAATATTCTGCCTGAAGAACTCTGAATGGCCTTTTAAAATCAATTTAAATTAACTAATTACGCATAGGTTTTATTGCAACTCTGTTACAGGGTCATTTCTGAAATATTGATAGATCATCGAAAAAGGCTTAACAATTTAAACACGTATATTGCTTATTGGTCAGGGTTAACACTAACCATGATTAAAGGTTGTACAGTCATTCCAGTGGCTTCCAGTCCAATCACAACTAGAGCAGGTAAGGATTTGTTGCTGGAGACCAAGATCATCCACATTCTTGTATTTCCGATCACTCCATGTGAGTGTGAATGCTGGATAGTAAAAAAAAGCTAACAAGAAAAAAAATGATTTTTTTTTAAATGCGGTGGTGGAGGAGATCTTCGTGAATACCCTAAACTACCAGAAAGATAGCCTGAACTATCTCTGGAAGCAAAAATGTTGAAACTGAGGCTGTCCTGCTTTGGGCACATCATGAGAAGACAAGATTCTCTGGAAAAGACAATCATGCTAGGAAAGGTGGAAGGCAGCAGGAAAAGATGAACCAAATACGAGATGGACTGACTTCCTAAAGGACTTCCTAAACCTGAAGCCAAACAGAAAATAATCTTTTTAGTGTTTCAAGTAGGTATTTCGTTGAAACGTTCAGGACAGGGCAAAGAAGTCCCTTTACCTTCATGCTCTCAAAATCAAAGTGGCAGGAGTGAGAGGCAGCTCATTCTTGTGCCAGGAGACTCTCCTCAGCCCCACCGAGAGATCAAACGGAAGGAAGACACTTGCGGGCAGCTCTCTGGAGAAATCATGAAGCATCAGCAACTTCTTCCCAGGCATCAGTAGCTTTGATTCATTTTTCCAGAGCTGTTACATCTTTCAGAGAGGCAGCTTTCCTAATTGACTTTCACACAAGAACTAGGTTGTTTCCTTCAGATTTGCTGCTGTGCTTGTGCCAGTGGGAGAAACTAGACTTGTGTGTGTGTGTGTGTGTTCCAATGTGTACAGCTGATGTAGGGGTTTACAAGCCGTTGCCCTCCCTGCTGCTTCAGTGCAACGCTGGTTTTCAGCTTTCCAAGTTTTCTCCCCTTTTCCCCAGTCTCTATTGTGTTGCTATTCTGCAGATTAAATTTCCGCACTCTGCTCACCATCAGCCTAGCAATGGAGGGCACCCCCCCCCATGGGATTATGTCAGCAGTCCTATGTAGAAATTCCACCCCCTCTTTGGGATAACACTTAACCACTGTGCTGCATTATTCCTCCTCCAGCCCATCATCCTCCACTTCTCACCTCTCCCCATATCTGGTGTTCTGGTGTCTTTGCAGTAGTGGCCATAGTAATTACAACATCACAGCTATGCCAGAACTCAGTGTTTTTGGTGCAGAATCAACTCCTGCTTTTCAGTAAGGAGTAGCATATAGCCTTGGGTGAAAGAACCATTACCCATGGCCAACCTCTTGGGAGCTACCTCAAGAGGCGATACCAGAAATTTGCAAGCTGTGCACAACCCAGTTGTTCTTGGCATGCCCCTTCCCTCCCAGTGGTCTGAGGCTTTCAGCTTGCCGAAGTGTAGGGACATGCTAATGACAGGAGGGCATGATTGTTGCGTATGGAGATAGCAAGAAAGAGCCACGATTTGATCTTTGGTAGCGTTGGAGTTATTGTCATTCCAACAGCTAGAAAAAGGAGTAGATAAGAGGTGGACAAAGTGTGGCTCTCCAGATGTGGTTGGATTGCAACTCCCATCAGCCTCAACCAGCATGGGTTATAGTCCAACAACGTATGATTTGCCTGTCCCCCAATATGTGTTAGCTGCATCTAGAGATGGGCACAAACCACGGGTTTGGCTGTTGGCCCAGCAGGTGTTCTGTGATTCTGACGCGGTTCCGAACCCCACCTCCTCCAGTGGGTGTCCACTCGGAGGCAGCTTCCAAGTGGGCATCCATTAGAGGAGGTGGGGGCTTGGAACCAGGGAACATCTTTTGGGCCAACAGCCAAACCAGCACAGACTGGCAGTTCATGCCCATCTCTAGATGCATCTCAATAATCATTAAACTTTCTCATTCAGCACCACCTTTCTCCCAGTGAAGGCACCCGATGCTTATATATGATACTGAGTGCCTGTTCCCCCATATCCATTTACCCTCATGGTGTTCCTTCGAACAATGCATAAGTACTTGTCAATGGTCAAGTGCCAAAAATGCTGGTCTGATCTTAACCTTATTTTTGTGTTCTGCAATGCATTTCCTTTGGGGATGTTATTTTAAGATGGGGGGAAAAATTAGCAGACGTATATTCTAGATGTTTGGAGTCTTATCAAAATCAATTTGCATTCAAAACATTCGTGTTAATATGTGAAGAACAACGTAGGAACTCCAAATTTGGGGATGGCTTTGTCTGCTTTTTTTTTCTTTCATTCTCTTACTCGTTGTGTGCCTGTGGAATCCCTTTGGCTGGGACAAAGTCTCTGACTTAATTAAGATAATGGCAATAGAAAGTATGCAATAATGAAAGTATCTTAAGCTGTTTTTAATTCCTCTCCTTTTTTTTTTTTTTTTTTTTTTTTTGGAAACAGGAGAAATTATTATGGAGGAAACTGGGCAAGTTTTAGCTTCTCGGGATTATTATCCTGGATAAAAGAGAATCAAGTAAGCAGCAATAGTTTTACCTCAAACAACTAATACTTTTGTTAAAGTGTTCAATACATTTTCAGTACAGTATGAACTTGCTTCCTTTCATGTTCAGTTTTATGGAGCACTCCTCTCCTAAACCTGAATACCTTGAGGATCCATGATTTCATCTATGTGGGTAGATCCTCCACAGATATAGAGCACAGCTATGCTGCACGGTTGGCCCAGCATGTTTGCGGTGGCCAGCTTATAACCGGGTAGCCAACCTTTCTGGTGATATGGTTCTTTGCATGTAGATGAGCTGGTCCTTGGATCACAGACACTCAAGTCTACCGAATGGGCTGTATCTTACAAGCTATGTAGAACAGAGCCCAGGGTCACTTCCATGTCATGGGAACCAGCAGAATAAGACTTAAACACAAAAGCTGCGGGTGGGTATCTGGCTGCAGAGCCAGAGGTTGGGAGTTCAATTCCCCACTCTCCTCCTGGGAGAAGAGCCAGCCTATGTGGCCTTGGGCAAGCTGCACAGGATCTCCCCGGAAGAAGGGAAGAGTAAATAACTTCTGAATATTCTCTGCCTAGAAAACCCTGAAAATGATCGGCATAAGCCGGAATTGACTTGACAGCACATGATGATGATTACGTTATGCATATATTGATGGTATTTATTCCCATTATACTGTTTGGTGAAGGATGGTTACTAACTTCCCAAACAAATAAAAATAAAACAAATACATAATGAAATGCAGCAGTCATTCTACTGAAGTCATTTTTCACATGGCAGGGGACCCTGTCATTTGGTAAATAGATTGGCAAGTAACATTTTAAGAAAACGGAGTAACCATTGGGCATGTACATAGATGAAGCGTTGAAAGTATCAAGACCAGATTCAGTCATCGTTGGACTGATGATGTACTGTTGTGGGCGGGTGGGATAAAATATCTTGGAAGAGAGCATGGCTGGTTACCCCACAACTCCACCCCCTTGGCCATGATGAGAACTGTAGTCCAAGGAATTATGAAACCAAAATGTAAAGGTGCTGTTTGCTTGGTGAAAAAAAAAATAACAAAAGAGGTTTTATTTCTGCATATTCTTGGAAGGAAAAGCCTGGCCCATGTGAGGAAAGCACAGTCTGGAAGGAGCTGATCCTAGAAAATGAAGAAAGCATTCTTTTGAACAAGCAGGACCAAACCATTCGGCATGTGGAAGATTTCTGCTATGTTAGGTGAGTGCATAGCATTCTACATTAAAAATTTGTGTGTGTGTGTGTGTGTGTGAGAGAGAGAGAGAGATAGACAGACAAAGACAGAGAGACAGAGAAGAGGTAGCCGAGCTTTTGAGCTCTAGCTTTCAGGATTCCCCAGCTGTTGTGGTGGCTTCCTCTTCGGTGAAAACATCAAACCCTTCTTGAAGTTATCCAAGTTGGCAGCCATCACTACAATGTGTGCTAGCAAAGAAAAGCGTTCTCTTTCCTCTTTTTCCAGTAGCTTTATATAGCTGTCATGTCCCTCCTTCCTTCCCACTAAAAACAAACTGGAACAAATAAAAAAACCAGAGAGCCCCTAACCTTTTCTTGTTAAGGTAGTTCTTCCAGCCTTTTATCATTTTGACTGCCTTGTTCCCCACATTTTTCAGCTGTACCGTACCTTTCAAACCATGGCTGGGCTGTTTACATCTGAACCTGTTCTTTGTCTTGAATGAGCATGATTTGAATTCTGTTTTGAGTGTATCTGAAAAGATCAATTTAAAAGACTACTTCCTGCAAGCAACGTTGTGTTCAAGAGAAAGCTGATTGCAGCTCTTTTGATGGCTTACTTGCTTGAGTTTGTTTTTGCCATTGTCGCTTAACTTCCCCGAACTTCTATGAAGTTGCCATGAAACATTTATTTTGAAAGAATAAAAACAGCTGGGTAGCCGTGGCAGGGTAGTGTGCAAAGCTGAAATGAATGGCCACAGAACAAAGTGCATCCATCAAAGCGGGAGAATACCATCTCTGCCACAAGCGGGATTGAAGAAAAGGCAAATGGTTGAAAAATAAATAGTGAACACCTGTGTTGCATAAATTAACCAGCTGGTTGGCAATTTTTCTTTTGACCCATCGGAAAGGATGGCTGTTACGAGGCATTAATAAGACACATTGGCTTTGAGAGATTCTTTTGTTAGTACCATTAATTAATGAATGACGCTAGGTAATGTTCAGAATTTACACCACCGTTTGTGCTGCAGGCGTATCCTTTTTTGTGAATTAGTATTGCCGAAAGGGGTGAGGTGGGGGGGGGGGGGGGGAACCTGTCTGCACAAAGATCTAAACTTGAATTATTATATTTTCTTCCTCCCGTTTTTATAGCCACAGTCATTCTGCTTAGAAATTATGTTTTATACAGGAAATATTCTGGTGGTTGCTAAAAGCAGGGATGTTGGCAAATCTTTGGGTCCAAGTCCCAAGTCCGAGACTGAGTCTTTGGTACCAAGTTCCAAGTCCCTATTAAAAGCAAACTTTTTCCCCCAGAAAAAAGGGAGGGATGGGTGAGTTCCAAGTTGCGAGTTGAGTCATTGAAAAAAAAACAACCAAGTTGAGTCACTGGTATGAAGTCCGACTAGACAGCAAGTCCTGCGATGCGAACCCCCATCCCTGGCTAAAAGTGGCGGGGAGTCTCCAGAATAACAGACAAAATCCAGAAGGAGAAGTTGGGGTTTTTCTTGTAGTTTTTAAAATTTGATGTTAAATATTAGCTGTAAACATTAGTCTCTTGTATTGCTGTGGCTGTCAGTGATTCTAGACACTAGAAACTTGGAAATCAGTCCAATTCAGTTTAGTCCAAGTTACATATGTGGAAGCACGCTTGAGCAGTGCATTTTAGTAAAGTTCCAGTGAAGCCTAGTGGTTTAGACTAAAACAGAGTATAAAGCACTTGCAGCCTTCACGATGTTGATGAGCAGCTATTCACATCACGCCTCACTATTGGCCAGGCTAGTTAGTGCCGATGGAAATTGGAGTTCAATACCATCCCAAGGGCTAAAGCTTCCCTTGGCAGGGACAAGTATCACACGTAGACCACAATGTTTAGCTCCCTATTTGCCCACCAAGTTGACCTTGGGCTCAAGCTACTTCAAAGGACTTATAAGTATAAAACGACGTAATTTCTATCTACGTATTTTGTTTTATCTATGTTTTATTTATTTTCATTTCTATACCATCCCATTCATGTTGCCCCTCTCTGTGCAGATCAGAATATACAATAAAATTATACACTAAGACACTATATAATAAATACAAAAAAATACACTAAACCCTGTCACTAGCTGAAAGTACGTTTAAATTGAAATACACAAATTAAAACCTATTTGAATATCTCGGGACAATATTCATACCAGTAGAAAGGCAGTTTTATATAATTTGGTCTTCATTTAGCTTCCTAAAAACAGAAAGGGATGGTGTGTGGCGAACCTCTGTAGGAAGCTTCTTCCAGAAGGAAGGGGCCATGATGAGAAAGCTCACTTCCTAGTATTATTATTTTTTTGCCTCCTTCGGTGTTACAGTTCTTAACATCAAGGACTGCAAGGTGTGTATGGGAGGTATACCACCATAGATTCACTCGAGGGAAGTACAAGTGGGGTACAAGCGTTGGTGTCTAATAGTGCAAAAGGAATCATGTGCAAGGTAACGTTTGTATACAATTTAAATTATGACTGGGTAATGTCAGTGTTCAAATACAGAATTGATTTTCCATTTAGCTCATGCATGCTTTTGCTTTGCAAAGAATGGAACTGATACTGAGAGGGTTAAAAAAGAAGGTTCAGAGGTGACTTCTTTCTGCTTGATATGGGTGGACGGTGATTCTTAGCCCACCACCACACGTGCCCACATATTGCTGCCCCAGTGCAGTTCACACCCCATCCTTATATACTTATTTGTTCCAAACATATAGACTTGGTAATACAGCATGCACATTGTTAGACACTGCTAGATGACTAAATCTCTAGGAATGTAAGTCTTATGAGCCTCGTGATGCGGTGGTTCAACTGCTGTACTGCAGCCAAAACTCTGCTCAGAACCCGGGTTCAATCCCAGGTAGCTGACTCAAAGTTCACTCAGCCTTCCAAGCCTTCCGAGGTCAGTGAACTGAGTACCCAGCTCGCTCAGGTGGGGGGCATAATTATATTATAAACTGCCCAGAGAGTGCTTTGAGCACTATGGGACAGTATGCACGCAGCATGCTTTGCTTTGCTCTATGTAAGCCCAGCTAACATCACATGCCTTATGTAAGATCCGTTGTCTCAATGTGTGTATTTGGGACTAAAAATTAGATTTATTCTGAATTTCCAAAACAGTAGCTTTAACTGAAATACATGATGTTGACAATAATAATAATCTACTGTCAAGTCAATTCTGACTTATGACAACCCTTTTCTGGGTTTTCTAAGTATAGAGTACTAAGAAGTGTTTTCCCATCCCTTCTTCTGGGGGCACCCTGGTACTGTGCAGCCTGTCCAAGGCCACCCAGGCTGGCTCTTCTCCCTGGAGGCCCAGTGGGGAATCGAACCCCCAACTTCTGGCTCTGCAGCCAGATATCTAAACCACTGAGGTATCCAGCCAGTCACCATGATGTTGACAAGGGCTCCGTAATATGACAACCTGAATGAGTCGAGCCCAGTCAAGGATCTTTCTTGTCACTGTATTCTGGTTGCTGATTACATCAGAGATGGACAGGAGAGGACCTAAAAAATGAAACAGCTATTATCTTGGCAACTAGGGAATTTCTACTTTTTATAATGACAGCCACTGAACTTTTATGGTGTTATCATTTCAGACCACCTTTGAAATCACAGTTCATTAGTTGTCAGCGAAACTTTAAACGTTTTCTTGGTGGATTAATGGCTAAGCAGTTAAGAGATAAAAAAGGTAATGCAGAACTGTTGCTGAGCTCTCCCCTCCCCCCCCCCCCACTAATAATGACACTGATTTGATTCATCTCTGTTGGTAGCATAAACTGAAAACCCAAGTTCAAAGTATTTAGTTGCAGAGGTAGGTTTCCTTGAAGTTGAAGATTAAAAAGGAAGAGGAGTTGAAATGTGGAGTGCTGCTTTAGAAAGGGAATGTTAAGGATTTTGTGATTAAGAAAAAAAAGAGGATGATGACCAAGACTTATTACATGTGCTGACCTTGTTCTTTTGACCTGCTTACCTTTATCATGATAGTGAGTCAGAGGATTAATGGGCACAACAGTAAAATTTAAAGTATGCCTTCGTTAAGACATGGATGGGGCCAGTACAGATGATGATTATATGGTTTATTTCCTATTATTAAGGCGGGGGGAAGCTTATTTAATTGTATTCCAACTCATGAATTTTTTTCATAAACTTCTGACTGTATTTCCAGTGGAATGGTATTCTTAAACTGTTGTTTCAGATCCCTCACTGAAGTTAAGCTGTTTGTCGACATTCTATTGCTAACACCTTCCCTCCAGACCTCTATGAACCTTTTGGCTCGTTACAGTAATTCAGCTCGTAAGAGGCTTGTGATGAGGTTTATATGCCCATAGCCAGTTCATATAGATACGTGCAGTATGTACAGTATATTGAGAAGACTAAGCCAGCAGAACTTCGACAACAAGTTGACGATGTAGTTATTTCTACCCAGCAAGTGGGAAAGGAACTCTGAGAACTGAGCTTTTCTCTTTCTTTCTCTCTCTCTCTTTCCCTTCCTCTATTTTGAAAATCAGCCAAAATTCAAGTGAAGATGTGGAAGAAGCTGGTTCACTGGCCAAACCCTCTTCCTTAGATCCCTCTGTTTCTGGTGACGTTGTAGTAGAGGAGGTCACCACTACCCCGGAGACTGAGGAGTGTCTTCCGTCAGAGGATCCGTCCTCAGGGTCCAAAGATGAGAAAAAGTGCCCTGAAAATGTTGCTGGAAGAGGTCCAGAATGTACAGCTGACCAGGAGGGTGACAACGTGACCCCTGAGACAGAGGAACCGTCTGACCGCGTAGCAGCCGATCAGTTAGGACTGGACGTTGAAAATAACGCATTAGGAACAGAAGCTGCAGTGGAACCGAAGAAAACTACTTATTCCCAAATTGTTAAAGAAGGGAGGAGGTTTAATATTGATTTAATTTCTAAGGTAGGGGATTTATTGACAGCTATTTCTCTTGTAGATGGGGTTTGTTTAACATCATTTTGATATTATGTTATTTTAATTTATTGCTGTTGATTATTGTTCTGTTTTTTTTTTTGTTTTGTTTTTTGTTTTTTGTGAACCTCCCAGAGTGGCCTTGCTGTCAGATGGGCGGTATACAAATTAAATAAATAAATAAACCTCTTATTCATTTAAAAAAACCCCACACATTTGAAATCTTCAGCAGGATAATGATGTTGACGTTGAAATCCACCATACTTTTCTGTTAAAAGCATAGTTTTCATTACAAAAGAACATTTTCCGGTTCTTGAGAGGCACAGACTTTTTAAAAATGTGAAATAAAGCTAAAATATCAGCTCAAAGTACAGTTTGGTGTACTTTTAAGGGATATTTTAGCCTCTTCTCTCCTCAAAGTCTCTCTCTCGAGAGCTGTTTTTAGCACATAGAAACCATCCTGTATCTTCAGCAAGATGATTCTTGAAACTTTTCGAATGATGCTTTTGCTAATCAATTTGGCCTTTAAGGATGAAAAATTCTCCTTCCCCCTATTTAAAAACCTTCTTTCATTAGAGAAGGGACAGAATAAGGATATGACATTTGTTTTTTGGGGGGACTCTAAATCCCAGAATTCTCCATGAATCCTCCAGAATTCAGCCCACAAAAACACACCTGTGGACAACTTCATTTCACTCACCTGGAAAAAGGCTGAGGCCACCTTTTAGGTCTTCTTCTAGGCCTTATTTCCTGCCACAGTGTTTCCTGAGAGGAAGCTGCTGCAATGCTTCTTAGGGCTGGTACTGTCTTTGCTGTGTGAGAGCACCCCTAAAGAACAACACGTACAGCCCAGAAGCATTGCACCATAAAATAAGGCTAGAAGAGGACCTCAGGCTTTTTCCACGTGAGTGAAATTAAGGTGTCTTCAGGTGTGTGCTTGTGGGCTGGAACTCCCAAGTTCTGCTTTGGGAAATTCTTGGATTTGGAGTAAACCCCCATCCCCCAAAGGGCATGTCTCTAGGGCAGAGCCTGCAGGCAAGGGTGATGTGTCCTAAAAATGTAGGGGTCTTCAGAATCTTGTCAAAACAAACTTCTCACATGGTGCTCTCCAAGGTTCTGACTTTCTCGGTCACCTTGCTCATTCCTGCCCTGTGAACTTCCCTTTGAGGTCAAGACAGGGCACAGATCCGCTTTGAGAGACAAATTCCTATCTTGTTTGCTGTGCCTTCCAAAGTTACCTTCTCATGACTACAAAGACTTTGAGAGTGATGGCACTACCCAAGTAACTTTCTCCAGTGGAACATTGGGTTTTTTTAAAGTTCAGCCATCCAGCTTGTGCGGGCAGTTTTTACGTTCATGTCCTTCCAAGAATGTGTAATAAATTTGTAGCTTATACAAAGTGAGCAAAGATGTTAGAAGATTAAGTTTTATGGTTCCAACTTGTAACCGTTGTGAGCATACCACTTCCTAGGATACTGAAGAAATAAGGCAGTAGTTAAGTGTGAAGTCTCAAAAATACAGAACTTTTGGAAAAAAACAGTTGTATCAAGAATATTCGGAAATAGTATGTGCAGGTGTGAAACATTTCAAAAACACAGTACTGTGTTCTCCTGGGGAAGTTGGAAATATCTAGTCCATTCTTGATGGCTTTGGGTTGTTTTGTAGGCCTCCTGTAAGAATTTCTCTAAATTTACTTCCAAATTTGGTTCCAGAAATTTTCCAGCGCATACATCTTCCTCAGTTTGGACTTCTGGTCACCTAACAAAATTTATGTTAACACATTTTGAAATAATAGTCAGCCGGCTCTTTCTCTTTTGGGGTGGGGGAGGTAGGGTACCTGTGGCTCATTTAATATTTTATACTGCAACTTCCATCATCCTCAGACAGCATGGGCAATGATGAGGCATTATGGTAGTTGTAGTAAAAAGCATCTTGCAGTGTGAAATGTTTCACACCTCTGCTTTAGGAATTCCACGATCCTCACCTCCAGGTTCCTTTCTTATAGCCCCTCTTTGGCTCCTTCAGGTTCATCGGACAAGAAACTCAACCTCATGCATGTGGTGTTCTGTTCATCCGTAGGGGCTTTTCAACATTTCCAATGTTGATATCCCATCCCAGAGTGCAGGACACATAATAATGGGCTCAAGTCACAGGAAGCCAGGTTTCAATTGAATATCAGGAAAAACGTCTTAACTGTTAGAAGAGTACGGCAATGGAACCAATTATCTGGGGAGGTGATGAGCACTCCAATGCTGGAGGCGTTCAAGAGAAAATTGGACCACCCTCTGTCAGATCTGCTTTGATTTGGATTCCTGCACTGAGCAAGGGGTTGGACTTGATGGCCTTAGAAATCCCTTCCAACTCCATGATTCTATGGTTCCATGACTCCCAACACTGCACTTCTGGAAATGACTGATGCTAACACATTGGTAGGAGGAGGGATGCTCAAACACATTGGTGGACCCTGGTTATCATCCTGCAGGACTGGAATTCAGAAACTGACTGTGTTTAGAGCTTCTTCCGCCATTTGCCTGGAAAGATGTGCCCCCCCCAAACTATTATTGTGTTCCCCCGACACACACACACCGACTGAGTTTTGACTGGAAAACTCTCCTTCCAACATTCACATCTTGCTTTGATCTTTGCTCAGAAACAGCAAAAGGCGACCTATGGATTACATGCCTTATTTTCCTTTTATTTATTTACCGTCCATCTGGCAGCCAGGGCCACAGTAGGAGGACATACAATCTAATACTGCTGCTGTTATCATTTAGATAAGTGGCTCCCAGTCTTTGGACCCCAGATGTTCTTGGACTACAACTCCCAGAAATCCTAGCCAGCATAGCTAATGCTGAAGGCTTCTGGGAGTTTTAGTCTTAAGAACATCTGGGACCCCAAGGTTGGGAGCCACTGATTTAGGGTGATACCTTTCATTTGCAAAATATTTTCAGTCTTGCCGTTGTGTTCCTTATCAACAGTGCTGTCAAGGAAGAAAAGGCATTAATAAAAAATCAAGTGTTCTCCAGAAATGTGTGGATATGCATATATAGGCATGAGTGTATATGTTTGTGCATATATGTATATATCTGTGGATATATTTGTAATTTTTTATTTTACTTTCTCTTCTGCAGTTATTATACTCCAGAGGATTGTTGATTGACCTCCTGATTAAGTCAAATGTTAGTCGATACGCTGAATTCAAAAATGTCACTCGGATCCTTGCATTTCGGGAAGGAAGAGTGGAGCAGGTACTAGAACTACCAATATCGAAGCTGCGATGTTTTCCGTCTTCCTTTATAGTTGGGTTTAAAGACAGCATGAGAAATCTTTTGAACTGGTAGTGTTATTTGTACCACAAGCAGATTTGGACACAATAGCCAAACCATGATTTTTACTCCCAGATAAAATCAGAGCTGCCTCTGGGTTTTGAGAGCTATTTGGGTAAGATTGTGTTAGTCAGGCCAACTTTCCGTGCATGGTCACCTCTTCTCTGCTTACCTTTCCTCTTAGACTTGATGTCTACTACTAGACATTAAGCTACTACTTAACTAATCTATTAGTCATTAGAAATAGGGTTTAAAAAGTGTTGCTATTCCAGATCTTATGTATCTTTGATAGGGAGGAAAGTACTATTAGTTTAATGAGGGAATCTGAAATTATTACCCGAGATATGAAAAGCATTCATTCTTATGTTCATGTAGTTACTATATTCAATCTTTCCCCCAGGAATGTGACTTAAGGTGTCTTAAAAGTAAACAGAACAAATACAGTTTAAAGAAGGTTGAATAGAAGAATAAAAATTGAAAGCACATTTTCGAAATATGGCAGTAAAAGAAAACACAGCAGCCCTTGGTTAAAATAATCCCTTTGACAACAAGAGAGATCACAGCTGCTGAAGGCCTGCTTGAATCAAAAGGCCTTCTTTTTTATGTCTGTAGTCGGTTGAGGTAGTACATGCATCGACTTGGAAATGGGAAAATTAAGGGAAAGGTAAATCAAAATAGTTCTAGTTGCATTGATTTGAACCTGGAGATCCACAGAGAGAAGGTTATCTAAGGAAGGTCTGAGAGATATGATTTGGTAGCATAAATTGGAATCAGCTTGATGGCCTCATGTTGTTTTTGTTGTTATACCTTGAAGAGTGAAGAATCCATGCAATTGACTCCAAAGGTCTAAGGTCTAATTTGTCCTCAAGTCAGCTGAAATAATTCTCTCAGTCAAGGAAGCATGAATATTCTTACCTAGGTGTAGAGTGTGGGTTGTGCTTTTCAAGGATCACCATCCATTACTTGTCGAAGCGTCTTTCCCACAGAACCTTAACCCTTACCTCACCTAGTCCTCACAGGCCTTGCTCTTACAACAAACCAACATTAACAAACAAATATCCATTAATCCAGAAATAAACCCTAACTCAACCTAAATGCTAAATGATGACGGAAACGGGTGACTCATAGGTAGAACTAACTCAGGGGAGGATGTCCTTAAACACTTCTGTAAAAAGAGTGGCCTTTAACATACTATTTGTGAAAATTGGGAGGGAGAGGGCCTGGTGAACCTCTTGACTGGAGCCCATTCCACAGGCCTGAGAGACATCACCTTGCCGACAAAGGTCCGCATAGTCAAAGCTATGGTTTTTCCAGTAGCGATGTATGGAAGTGAGAGTTGGACCATAAAGAAGGCTGACCACCGAAGAATTGATGTTTTTGAATTGTGGTGCTGGAGGAGACTCTTGAGAGTCCCCTGGACTGCAAGGAGAACAAACCTATCCATTTTGAAGGAAATCAACCCGGAGTGCTCACTGGAAGGACAGATCCTGAAGCTGAGGCTCCAATACTTTGGCCATCTCAAGAGAAGAGAAGACTCCCTGGAAAAGACCCTGATGTTGGGAAAGTGTGAGGGCAAGAGGAGAAGGGGACGACAGAGGACGAGAGGGTTGGACAGTGTCATCGAAGCGACCAACATGAATTTGACCCAACTCCGGGAGGCAGTGGAAGACGGGAGGGCCTGGCGTGCTCTGGTCCATGGGGTCACGAAGAGTCAGACACGACTTAACGACTAAACAACAACATTCCACAGGCCTGGGGCCACGACTGAGAAGGCTCGGTTTCTCATAGAGATCTTTGTCTTTCTCAGCATGGTGACCTATAGGAGCAAGGCCTGTGAGGCTGAGGTTCATTGGGAAAGATGCTTTAACAAGTAGTGGAGTCCCAAACTGTTAAACAGCTTTACGAACTCTTTTGTTACAGGTGCCCTGTTCCAGAGCTGATGTCTTCAACAGCAAGCAGTTGACTATGGTGGAAAAGAGAATGCTAATGAGATTCCTGACCTTTTGCCTGGACTTTGAACAACACCCTGATGAATATCAAGGTTTGGATCTCCTATTAAACACTCAGACATCTTCATTACATGCCTTTTCCTTTCCTGGCGTTTTCATTTAATTTTCTACACTTTTATCTCTAGAATGCTACATGGCACCCTCTTCTAGAAGTCTGTGTTCTCTCTGCAGTGCACGAGGGAGTCCCGTGTGTGTGAATTTCCTGAGCACTTTACAGGCAGGAGCAGACAATGTGCAGGCTACATGCAACCCCCATCTATTTTTTTATCCTACGTCTCCCTTTTTTTCCCCCACGCCCATTTAGACAAGGAGAAATGTTTGGGAGATTTCAAAACCATTGATTCTCCTCGGTTAGGCCTTTCTCTCTGTCCCACCACCCTCACTGGTGTGCTTGATGAGGACATGGGACGGGGCCTTCTCTGTGGCTGCCCCCAGACTCTGGAACTCCCTCCCACTGGAGGCCAGGCTGGCCTCATCTTTGCTGTCCTTCTGCAAGCAGGACAAGAGCTTTCTCTTCAGGCAGGCTTTCCCTTAGTGACTGGTGGCCTGGGAGGGTTTTTTAAAATGGATGGTTGTGCTCTGTTGTTTTTAGTATTTATTTTATTTACCATTTTTGTTTAATTGCTGTTTTGCTATTTGTAAACAGCTCAGGTGCCTTTAGGGACTCTGAGAGAAGAGAGCAGATTTTTCAAAACCAGAAGTGGTCTTCCAGCCATGCGTTGTTTCCCTTTTGTTGGTGAGACAGAGACATGGAACTGGCTCCTGGACGACCGAGCTTCTCCATCCTTCCTTTAAGTGATTGTTCTTCAGGGTGATAGTGAAGCTATTCATAATGCACACAGGAATTCTCTCTCTCTCTCTCTCTCTCTCTCTGTATTCAAAGACAAACCAAGATCTCACAGTAGCATTTTTGTTCCTTGAGATGAGAGAGTGAAGACATGCTGTGTGTGTTTGTGTGTATCCAGTCCCAGAGCTTAGATTTGAAGCTTAGGACAGGGGCAGGCAAGCTTTAGGGGTCCAGACACAGGTTTCCTAATTCCAGAACCACTGGGGGCTTCTGCACTTCCCATGCCAGTGACAAGAAAACGAAAATGAAGGTGGCTACGAGTTCTGTTTGGTTGTATAAAAACACTTCCTCCAATATGGTACAGATACCTCTCGCATGATTATGGCATCTCAGGTTTCATGTTTCTGGGTTTCTGCCTTTATTGGTTCGTTGCTTGTCATTTTTGTAAGTGAAGTTCCAGATTTCCTAACTCGTGACTTCTTGTCCCTGAAAAAAAAAAAACACCAGCTCAGGAGGAGAGTAAATTTTCAGACTATCTGAAAACCCAGAAGTTAACTCCCAACCTGCAACACTTCATCTTGTATTCCATCGCAATGGTCTCGGAGGCCGACTGCTGCACCTTAGATGGGCTGAAGGCGACCCAAAAATTCCTGCAGTGCCTTGGCCGTTATGGCAATACTCCGTTCTTGTTTCCTTTGTACGGACAAGGAGAGATCCCACAGTGCTTTTGCCGGTAAGTAGAGAACTATTGGCTGTTTGTTAAACTGTTTCTAATCTAAACTGGTGACAAGAGATGTCAGAGCAGGGAACAATTCAGTAAAATCACATTCTTCTGCTTCTTGTTCCTCCTCTTGTGGAGTTTGGACATCACCATGATAATTCTGACCCTGGCTTCTGCATCCAGATCTTATGTTGCATCCAGACCAGTCTCTAAAGGCTTTTGCATTTTAATTTCCTTAAAAGAATCTAAAACTATTCAGATCCTTCAAACAGATTTAATTTGAAACACTTTAATGGAGTTTAACAACTCAAGGAAAGCAAAAGCTAGCAAACTGAAGAATTAGAAACCAAGCCATGATCTCCCTTGATCAGTGGTTCCCAACCTTGAGTCCTCAAGATGTTCTTGGACTGCAACTCCCAGAAGCCTTCACCACTAGCTGTGCTGGCCAGGATTTCTGGGAGTTGTAGTCCAAGAACATCTGGAAACCACTGGCCTAGATGCTGAATGCTATGAACAGCCAGGTTTATAACATGGTACCAAAGTAAAGACAATATTGGTTCCAGCTGGGTCTCCATGGGAGAGTGTTCCCCAGCTGGGCTGCTACAGCTGAGATGACTGTCTTCTGTCATATCTCCTTGTAAAGTACTGCTCTCAGTGACGAAGCGTGGAAGAGGGCAAATGTTAACAATTGGACAGATATATAAGTGGAGGGGCACGCTCTCAGATGTCTAGATCCCAAGCCATTTAGGGCTTTGAAAGTCACCACCGCCATCTTGAAGGCAGGCAAGGAGCATTTTGGTAGCCAGATCACTTCTGGTGTTGTATTATTTCTTCAGCTGCTGCATCCAGATCATCTATGAAGGCAGTCCCACGTAGAATGTTGGTCAGTTGTTTGAAAAGCCAGTCAGCCAGGAACATTGATTTAATGCTTCCGGACTAGGGACGGGTAACGTGCAGTCCTCCAGTTGTGCTTGGGTTGCAATTCCCATCGGTCCTAGCCAGCATAACCAGTGGCAAAGGTTGCTTGCAGTCCAACAACATCTTAAGCAACTCACTTTGCCACCTTTGCCGTAGACACATAGCCATTTTCATCTCTTTGTTGTTATTTTTGTGAGTGGAAAATAAAACCCTCCTTATAAGATGAAAAAAAATGCATTGTTGTGAGATAGTGCGCTGTATGGAGTAACAGCGGTGGGAACAGGAAGCTGAAACTTAATCCCCATCATAGTGGTCTATGAAGAAGCCCCCAGAGGAAGTGATCCACTGTGGGCCCGAGTCCATCACATTACAGTGGTGCCTCGACTTACGACCGTCCCGACTTACGACCAATTCGAGTTACGACCAGCTCCGGCTGCAAAATTTTGCTTCGACTTGCGACCGGAGCTTTGAGATACGATCAGAAAAAAGGTGGGGAAAAAGGCAGGGAATTTAAATTGCTAACCGTTGGTCGGCAAAGAGGCTGCTTCTTTGTAGCTCTTTCACCCCAATGGTTAGAGCAGCGGTCCCCAACCTTTTCGGGACTGCAGACCGGCTGAGGAAGGCAGGGCACGCACACGCGCGAAGGAGCTCTCTCTCTCTCTCTCTCTCTCTCTCTTGCGGGCGCGCTCTTGGGCACATGCGCAAAGTGGTGGGCGCGCGCGCATGTGTGCTAGCGTGCACGCGATCGCCCCCCCCACCCCTTCGCGCGGACGCTCGGGCGCATGCATGAAGGGGTGGGGGAGCGCTCACGCCGGTGCTGGCACGTGCATGCATGCGCAAAGCAGCTGTGGGGGGGAGTGCATGCGGGGGGGAGGTCTATCTTCACGGCCCGGACCAGCTCAGGCCACGGACCGGGGGTTGATGACCTCTGGTTAGATTGTGTGCTTTTGCAGAGAGACTTCGGACTGCCTGGTGCTGCTTTCTGCTTCTGAGTTAGTGCATACAGTACAGGGTTTTGCAGCGTGGGTTTGGGCTGGGGGGGGGGTTATGTTTCTGTGCCATGATATTTTTTTGTTTTTTGGTGATTTTTTTTCCCGGCCCCAGCACGTTCCGATGAGGCTTGCTGAGTTGTTGTTGTTGTTGTTGTTTCTGGTGTGTGTTTTTTTCGGCCCGAACGCGTTCCGATGGGGCTTGCAGTGGTTTGGGTTTTGGTTTTTTTTCCCCCTGGCCGGAACGGATTAATGGGGTTTCAATGCATTCCTATGGGAAATGGTGCTTCGACTTACGACCAATTCGAGTTACGACCATCTTCTGTAACGGATTAAGTTTGTAAGTCGAGGCACCACTGTATTCTGTTACCAAGTCCTTAAACTGAGGTTTAAAGTCTGAAATGTCAATTCGTAGCTGTCCCCTTTGGATGGTGTGATGTGTAGACTTTTTTTGTAAACTTCTGCTGCTGCTTTACCATTCAGTCTTCAGCCATCTTTTAAGAGGATGTTCAAGACGGTCTTGTTTCAAGAAGCATTCAAGGACACACTTGCCTAAGTTAATCTTAGTGTTCCCTATTTTGCTGTCTTTGGGGCTTTTTAATCTATTGTCTTATGTACTTAGAGGTGTTTAATGTTGGTATATGGGGTAGAGGGTTTTGTGGGGTTGTCTTACTGTAAGCCGCTTAGAGTAGTGCTTTGCACCAAGTCAGTGGTATAAAAATGCATAAAACAAAACAACAGCAACAAAACAACTAGGGCTACTCACCGGATTCACATGCATACGCCCAACAGCCATCCATTTCTTTTTCAGCAGTTCTCCCATTAAACACTGGAGGTGCTTTTGAAGACTTTCCACATGCACAGAAAGCCAGCAGGGGTTCAGGAGTGGTAGTTTGGATTTTGATGTGGGAAAACCAGGGTCAGCCCCCATCTCGGTTATGAAAATCAGTGGGTAGCCCTGTGGAAATCTATACTGGTGCCCTCACCCCTAACTATTTACTTAAATATTGCTCACCTCTCCTGGGAGGAAGGATAGGGAACAGGACCAGCCCCAGGTTTGGGGGATACCTCTGGTAAGCCCCCCAATACTTTCAGGCAGGTAGCCAGTCCCCTTTTTTATGATTTAAGCTTTACTTTTATGTAGCGGGAGGAAACCACCACAGGCAACAGCAGCCGACAATAAAAACCACCTGGCTTTTTCCAAGTCTTCCTCCTTTTGAGGGGACAGAATTGGGTGTGTCACGCGGTCCTTCCTAGCTGCTCCCCCCAACCATTTTGAGGCTTCTAGTGAAGGCACTATCCGATTGCCCCTACTCAAGTAAAAGGCAGTAGTCAATTTAGTCAGCTACTGTAGACAGACTGTGAAGTTGGGTATTGTCGTGTCCTTTGCCTCAGCCAGCAAAATATATTGGCCAAACACAAATGGAAGAAGGGTAGTCTCTACCTGAGGAGATGGGTGATGATGGTAGTGGCTACAGTGGAGCTCTTTAAATGAATATATTCATTCATTCATTCATTCATTCAATCAGTCAATCAATACAGATTAAATATATTTATTTTGTCATAACAAAAATCACATTAACTTTCTCAGACACTCTTTCCGTGCCTACCTAGTCAACTCAGATAGTAGTTTATTCTTCCTTTCAAAGATTGCAACTTGTAATGATGTTATTTTCTGGATGCAGGGCCTTCTTCATCCCAGTGTGTATTGTTAATTCAAAACAGTGTTTTAAGACTTCTAGGAATACTGTTCAGTCAGGCTACCAAGTGGTAACATCCCTGCCTATACATCATACCCTACAATTTTTATCACCAGGTTATCAGAATAAGGTGTCACTTGTCTTGTGATTTCTAACCACCTCTTCATATTCTGTTTTAATGTAACCCTCTTAAGCGTTCCTTGCAGTCAGTTACCCTGTGTGTTCTCATCAAGGCTACTGTTATAAATGGCATGCATGCATATTTATGTGAATGATTCAAAGACATTTGTAAGTCATATCCTTGCACTCCGAATAAATTCTGCATAAACTCTGCAATGTTCCCTAGAACTATGGGAAGGCTTTGAGTGAATATGATCAGCCTTTCCCCCTAAGCAGCAAAGAACAAATTGGATCCTTTTTCATGCTGCTACAGGAACACAGAAAAGAGTTCACATGTTTGTTTTCAAGTGTTGTCAGAATGGGGTTTATATTACAACAGAACAGTGGGCTAAATCTAATCCTAGGCCCTGTTAGTCCTTCAAAATGAATGAGACTAGTTAGTCATAACAAATTAAAGTCCTCTTGGTTTCAGTAAGTCAACTCTAAATGGGACTAGAAGATGTTCTATTTCCCATGTTTTAATAATGCATTATTAGTACGTATGTGAGGTTTAGATCTTACTTTAAGATCTTGCTTTCTAGTGTGATCGGTGTTGGTGATGGATGGCCATTTCCCTTTTTTTCCCAAGGCTCATGTAACTTTTAAAATTAAAAATTACATATTGACAATGTGTTCCTAGTGCATTATTAATAAAAATAATGAGTAACGCTAACACATTATACAAATGTTAAAATAAGGGCTTATGCTACCGGTTTTTGTATGAACTCAGAATCCTGGATTTAGCCCAGCGTCTGGTTTATTGGAGATTTTACTTCTTAGGCCTCTTTGCAGGTTTAAGATGGATGTATTGGGATGGTGGTGGTTTGTGGGTATGTGTGTGAGAGAGGAAGCACATTCTCACATGCATACATATAGATTGATTATGATTAGTGGATATTTTCCAAGATCCAGAAACTGGTAGCAACTCTTAGAAGTAGCATAATTACCTGTTCCTTTATTACTGCTGCTGCTGTTGCTTACTTACCACTAACAGCAGTCATAGGACTTACTGTGTTGTTTTTGTTGCTGTTGTGATTTAGTAGTAGCGCCCAGTGCTGTCACTTTCAATTAGCACCACCGTGGCAATTTTTGAATTAATAAATAACATTTTCTTCCCACTGTTAGCAAGACATTTTGGGACATTTACGACGATTATTTTGAATTTCAGTTTGGGTTTCTGGAAGAAAGAAAGAAAACCAAAAAGAGCATGTTAGTAATACATTGCTGCCAAAAAGAATTAGGAAAAGACGGATTGTGTTATTTTAGGATTATAACATTGGGAGAATAGAGTGATACCTTGATTGGAAGCACTAAAAAAAATCAAGCAAACTGCAAGCTTTCATGAAGAAAATCCCTCTTCTTCAGGTAGGCGCCAACCCTTCATGGATAGGACCGAAAAATTGTAGATAAGAGTCCCAAAAATTCATAGCAGATGTCCTTGCCAGGTCTGCCCGCATGAGGTGAGTTCAAACGTAAGTTGCAAACGTCAACTTAACTACACCAACGTGTGGTCTCGAGCAACGTCCCTTGCAGCAAGGTTCAAATTTTCCATCCCAAACTTCAAACAAAGGGTTTGCTAATCTGTGCCTGCCCCGCTCCCACCATCACATTGCCAGCTTCTGAAACACAATGTTTCTCTTGGGCTGCAGGGAAAAACAACAAAGGGACACAGCAACCTCTATTAGAAGGTTGTGGGTTATAATTTAGTTTATTCACCAGGTAGAAGAAACCCATTACAGTAGGATGGCAGTGTCCACGGGGGATTGGTTCCAAGCCCCCCCACCCCACGGATGCCAAAAAACCATGGGAATAGCAAACGCTATAGATTGCGTGGTTTCTGACTGCCTCTAGTGGCCAGGTCTGGTAAATACACCCTGGAAATACATATAAATACTTGTTTCTGAGGGCTTTTTATTTAATATTTTCAGGTAGCAATAAATGAATTAGCGGACACTGATTCCGCACTGATTCTGTCTTACACTATAGCCAAATTAGTCAAATTAATAGTTGTACCTAGTGAGTAGATTGTAGTTTGTAGTCACCTCAAGAATCCTCGTGGCGGATGTCAAGAGAGTCCAAGGTGGTATGTTCGGCAGCCATTATTTTACATAGTCCAGAAAGAATTAGAAAAAGGTTGTGTGGTTCTCAGGATTACGCAAATGCAGGAGTAGGGTGATACCTTTATTGAACCAATAAAAAAAACCCAAACAAATTGGAAATTACTGCCAAACCACACAATGTGCTGCATTCCAGAGAGTGAATGACAGGTAGTAGAAATGGACTGGTTTCTTCTGAAATAATAATTAATATGTTAGCTTTTAATGTAATGTTTCCAAGTTCTGAAAACGGAGCAGTGAGTTGTATTTTAAGGTTCTCTTCCTCTAACAGGGAGAGTTTACTTATCCCAAGGAGGGGAACCTTTTGATCCAGAACCAGTGTTTTCTAAGAAGGGTGGCGTCTTATAGGCCTGGTTGGCCATGGACATGAAATTGTCCTGTTCCTCTAAAATAAGGATTTCAAGTATTTTTAAAGAGAAGGGGGAGTTTTGCATCGCTGTTGGCATGGAAATAATGGAGAGAACACTTAATTGCTGCTGAAGTGGAAAAGAAAGCTTGTATTGTTTATTTGAGCAAAGCTAAAAAGAAAAAAGAAGAAAAAAGAGCAAAGTTTTCTGCTTATAGACCATCCCATAGCACTTAAAGTTCTCTCTGGGTGGTTTACAATTTAATTATGTAGGCTACACATTACCCTCCCCCAAGCTGGATGGGTACCCAGTTTACTAACCTCGGAAAGATGAAAGGCTGAGTCATCCTTAAGCCCATCAGGATCGAACTCAGGGTTGTGAGCAGAGTCTTCACTGCAGCACTAAAGCTTAACCACTGCACCACAGGGCTCCTTGTTATTTACATTCGAAGATATTCTACCAAGAAAGCTCTACTGGTGGCAGGAGCTGTGCAGATCATCTCGGTTTCCCTTTCCAATTTGAATCAGAAGTTATGGTAGTTTTGCTTCAATTTGCTTCATTTTTCAGTCTTTTATCAGTATACTGTATACTAAAACTAAACTATCTATGAGCATCTGGAAGTATTTACATTTGTGTAACTATTAAGGGTATGCCATTTGGTGTGGGTTTTTTTTTTTTTTAACTCAGTTTCCTTGTATTGTCCAAGAATTCCCTAGCCAGAATTCTGGGAATTCCTACCCATGTAAGTTATTGCCTGTGTTTCACCCGTCCTGGAACAGGGACGGTCTTTCAGTCTGTTTCAGACTTACCTCCTATGTGAAAGTGAAACTGCCACAGTGCTTCCTTGGGAAGTCTGGGTCTTTGTGGAAGGTGTAGTCTTGCTACCCATTAGGGCTCTATAGAGATCACCCCAAAGATTGTCAAAAGAGGGTCTTTTTAGTAGCAGCACCAGACATTTCCAGGGAGGTTTGTCTGATACTGTCCTTGCAGTCTTTTGGGTACCTGGTGAACTTTTTTGTTCACTTTGGTCTTTTCAATGATTTGTGGGCTGACCTTGTGATAAAATGCACATGAAAGCTGCTGGATTTCAGTGTCATTCTGAGGTCTGGGCTACATTTTGTATGCTGATGGCACCCAGCAACATCTGTCTTGTTTCCCATTGGTTGTGGAGAAGAAGACCTTTCGGGTTAGGTTATGAAAACTAAAGAGAATATAGACTAAAATGATCTCCCCACTGAGTCCCATAAATTGGGATAAAAACTTCAGATCATCTTGTTTGAAACTTCACTATAGATGTCTAGGATGATTCGCAAAGATTCGTACTTCATAGCCATAGCTTGGTGCATGCTTTGTGTGCAGAAGGTTCAATCCCCAGCATCTGAGATTCAAAAGATCAGGTATAGCTGGTTCCAAAAACATCACAGCCTGTGACCTTGGGAAGCTGCTGCCAGCCAGAGCGTAGTCTAATCTGATCTCAGATGGCTTCCTCTATTTGCAACTTTCTGAACTCTGTGTTTCTTTTATCTTGCTAGCAGGAGATTTTTCAACACAACAGTGGAATAAATATTTTGGTTGATGTGTTTCTGTTATATTGGGGTTTGAGGTTCTTTTTAAAAAATTGATCTTTGTGAGAGGAGTTAAGGTGTGGAGAGCTTCACTGTGCTTGTGGTTGGTTGTGTTTTCTCTCCTCCAGCCTTTTTCCTAAGGAGAGAACCTTTAGTTTGGGACAAACAGCGGTGAGGTGAGATAATCCATCACTTCTGAGGCCTGTTTTCCAGTGATGGATGGATAGATTGGTAAAGTAACTCAATAATCTTCAATTTTTTTTCTCAGGTTATTCACAGATCAGTGAGCGCTGTCGTTAATAAAGCTATGGAATGCTTTTGTGTCCTTGCCCATATTATTTCTCAAGTTTTGACAGGACAAGACTTCTAATTTGAAAATAACCTTTGTGTTGAAACATGCCTCCTAAGCATACAAAGTCCTTTAAGACTGCAGCGCTTCACTGTCCCCTTGTTCAGCATGGTATCTGTTTCTTGCAAAGCACCCATTTTGGAAAACACCCAGTGTATTCCCCCCCCCCGCCCCCAGCCCAAATAGCCACGGGTTTACACATGCTGGAGTTTTGCGGGGGAAATGAGGCATGCTACATCCTTGTTTCAAATAAATTTGGTGATATCCTGATCCTGTGTCACTGCTCTCAGAGCTGCTGCTTACGGTCATGAAAAGAGTGCAGAGTTTTTGAAATCAGTTGGAGTCAAAGGAGACGAACTGCATTTATGATGAACTTCCGTTGAAGCTTCTCCCAGAAACCCAGCTGGGCAAGAAAACTGGTGTGGTAGGGTGGCTGAGAATGATAGACTAGGATGGGGTGGCAGTTATGTGGCACATGGGCTATTTAACCCCTTGGATAGTTTTGAAGGCCATGGGCCTCTCCTGCCTCCTCACAACAAGTCCTCCATAACCATTTGTTACCATAGAGGATTTCCTTGGAAGTCTTTAGGAACAGCATTTCTTGTTATAAACAAGCTGTATCCCACCCTCACATTTTTAATGTTAAAAGAAGACATTTTTACAGAAATTGAAGGTAGTCTTCAAGTCAGTTTTGGTTCCATTCCACTGACACCCGACATCTCATTTAAGGGACCAGTGTGATCGGGGCAAATCCCAGGGTAAGAACCGGCCTGCAGAGCCCCAAACTGGACTCAGGACCCCAGAATCCAGTTCAAATCCATGTTCAGTCATGAAGGTCTGGAGATCCCAGTCCCTCAGCTTCTTTGTGTTTGTTACATGTGTTTCCCATTCTTTCCCTCCAAGCAGTGGTGTGGTATACACAGTCACGCTTCTGCCCCATTTATCTCCTGCGCTATAAGGCAGCTAGAGTTGGGAGAGAGGAAATGATCACCCAGTGAATCCACTGAACCTTAGTCTTTCTGTTCAAAATTCTGTCCAAGTTCAAAATTCAAACCATTATACCACACTGACCATCATGAATCCTGTCTCTTCCCTGATCTCACTAGGCGTCCCTAAGCAAGCCACTTTTTTTCAATTCCAGTCATCTCATCTCATATAGGCGGTAATACATCAGAGATATCAGGCCAGATAGCTCAGTAGGTTAGGTGTCTGGCTGCGGAGCCAGAAGTTGGGAGTTTGATTTCCCCACTGTGTGGGGAAGAGCCAACCTGTGTAGCCTTGGGCTAGCTGCACGGTCCCAGAGTACCCCAGAAGAAGAGAGTGGGAAGCCACTTCTGAATAAACTGTACCTAGAACATCCTGGAAAGGGTCACCATAAGTCAGAATGGGGTTGACAGCACATTATTGTTGTTCTTGTTGTTGTTGTTTTGCAGCAGCTGCCTCTGGCCTTGCTCACTGGAGATTATCAAAGCTGTAGCTTGTACATCTAAAAGTCACCAGGTTGGGGAAGATTGCCATATAGCGAGAGTGGGGTGGGCCGGGTTCAGCCCGCCCCCACCGCACCTCCCAGCCCCTCCCAACACACATGAAATGCCCAGTCATGCCTTTTGTGGGGCATGATTGGCATTTTTGTGCCATATCTATTTCAGGCGTGAGAGAGGTCTCCCCCCCCCCCCAACCAAAAATGATGATCTGGTCACTCCTGATTTTGGACAGAAAGAATCCCTACAAGCCTAAACCAGGTCTCATGGAAACATAAAGAGCTCCCAAAGAGAATGGAGTCCCCCAAAGGAGTCTAGTGTTTGTGTGAACGTGCAACCCTGGGCTGCTAGGAATTGCCTTCTCTTGCCTTATGGGTTTGTTGGAAGCATTATGACTACATGGTGCATGCGTGGAACAGTCTGGACACGGGCCGGAACTCTGCTGATTGCACGTTCACGCATCTTTCTTTTTTTAGCCACTTTTGCTGACGAGGCAGGAAATAAGCATACTTCATGCTCTCACTTAGTATTAAAAGGAGATTATTTGTGTGTGCGTGTTTTCTGTGTTCAAAATCAAGGAATCCAATTCAGAGACACCTGTCATTCTCCTCTGCCTTCCGAATGTGTGACTCGAAGAGCATCCCCTCCCGGTGGCAGAGTCGTCCTGTCGCAACGGATGCAGCAACCCTGAAGCTCTCCTTTACCTTCCCTTGTAACATTAGTGTTTTAATTAAAGAAAACAACTAGTTGGAGGCAGTTACTTTCCGTGAAATGTAATGAAGATTTATTTTAGGGAGTGACCTTCACTGGATTAGCTTCCACAGTAATCAGTAGAATTAATAGAATAATCAAATTATATACAAACTCATAAATCATTCTGAATGTGCTGTCAAAAGTTCAGCTATATTGCAGCTGTATTAGAAATTGCAGCTGCTGATTCTTCGCCTTGATAGGAACTGAAATGGAATTTAAGGGCTAGGGATGATTGGGGAGAGGGGTGGAAGAAGAAGGCCTAAAATTTTCACAACTGTTAATTTAGTTGTAATGATATTTGATGTCAGCAGGGCAAAGTTGAAGCCGAGTGCAGAGCAGCCACGATCTTTCAGCGAAACCTGAATTATAGGCAGAGACAGTAGCCAGTTAATTAGAGGAGGATCAGTTTAAACATCTGTCATTTAGGGTCAATAGTACGAGAGTTAGGTTGTCTTTTGGTTCTAGCCAAATAGTATTGAGTTGTCTGGTGTAAAAGATCAAGGAATAAATAATAATAATACTGACATGAGGGTGTCCCATGTAGGTTTTAACTTATTCCTATCCCATAAAGAATGCTGGAAGGTTAATTTCAAATTGCATCCCACTCACCCCCCGGTATATTTTATTAATACATGGTGTTCTTACATGATGTGCACATAAATGGTGAGGATGATCAGGTACAAATAGTGCTCAGAGAGGTGACACCAGGTGGTAGTTGTTCCCTGCTGAACAGGTGGAGGTGGCCTCGGTCTCTCACGTTGCTTTCTAATACAAGGGCAGGGTTTGGAAACCAGTTTTGAGCTACAGCCGCCAGAATTCTCCTGCCAAGATGGGCCGTTCTGGGAGCTGTAGTCTAGAATGGTGATGTTTCTGGGCAAGCTTGAAGAATTTCTTTCATCCAGAGGGTGAAATTTCAGTTTCAGCAGAGTTCGGGGGGGGGGGGGGCTGCATTCCTATGGTTGGCACTAAGGAGATAGGACCAAATTTATCTGCATATTTCAGTTCATGGTGGAACGCCTACTTCCAACATGGACTACCTGTTGTACCCACACATCCCAGGCTATACGGAGGAGGGTGTTAACCCTGAGGGAGGCCCGGATGGAGGAAACAAGTAGCTGGGCCTTCTGGGTGGTCGCTCCTCAGCTTTGGAATGGGCTACCACCCGAAATCTGCCTGGCCCCCTCTTTGGGGACCTTCAAGAAAACCCTCGAAACCTTTTTATTTTGGCAGGCTTTTCAAAGCATGCCGTTTGAATAGCCACTGAGAGCATTAGCCTACCATTTGTAATGGGCGCCTGCTTTTAACTGTAATATTGATTTAATTTTAATTTTGATTATGTTTGTGTTATTTTATATTATTGCCACAGTTGTAAACTGCCCAGAATGACCATTGGTTCAGATGGGCAGGAATGAATGAATGAATGAATATTTCAGATTAAAGTTCTTCCTGCCAGCAACAGAGGCTTGGGAAGGGCATTTCAGCATTTTGGAATGGGAAAAATCGGAAATTATGATCTTGTGTGGAAATCTGAGGAACTCTGAAGGACTGGATTTGGACCCTGAGATCCTAGGACCCAGTGCAAAAATGGCATTGGAGCCCAGTGATTCTCATTCCTGATACTAGGAGCCTTGTTTGGTGTAGAAGATCCTTCTGTCGACATAATTTCTGTCTGAAGCTTTTGCAACTGAGCCAAGAAATCCAAGAGTGCAGGGTGGGGGCAGGCAGTCTTGTCTTCAATCTGTTTTTCCACCTTTTTTGTTTTAATTTTAAAGTTCAAGAATACAAGTTTTCCCACTTGTTGATCCAGCTGGATGCAGCAGACTGCCTCCCCCCCCCCACAACCCATTTAATTGAAAAAGTGGTCATATGCTGTCTCTTCTCTTGTTAGATCTTCACTTGCTGATTCATAAACATTTGCCTAATAAATTCATCTGTTTAATTTGCTGTGTTGAATTGCCAAGCACCCTTGGCAATTCCGCACCGTGTTGATTTGCCTTTGGAAATATTTACTCTTCCTGTTTTGTTTTATTTTGGTTTGTTTTATTTATGACGGAAAGCATCAGGACTTCTTTTCTGCTTTAGTGCTTCTTGGTTTCTCTGGCGTTCTCCCTTGTGTGTTTCTTCTTATCCGTTGATTCGCTGTGTTTTTGCGTTTGGTGACCTTTCTTTCAATTGAGAGAGAACCCTTTATTGGAAATACACACACAAAAGGCATGGCTCAGGCATCTGCTCTTGTCTTTTATCATCTCTGAATGGATTTGGTTTGCTATCAAGTCACAGATGTGCGGTGGCAGAAACAGAAGCATAAGGGCATTGTTGTAGGGCTTAGAAAGGAGGGCGGGCAAGGAAATGTATTTTGATGGTAAATGCTGCCTTGGCCCCCATCTTTCAGAATGTTATTATGCACTCGAGGCACCTTCAATGCTGGGCTGGGGTGGGGGGGAAAATGGCCAGGCTTGGTGGTCTGGACTGCTTGGCCGGGTGAGGTGATTACTGTTGCAGAGTTTTGAATGTTTGTTTAAACTCTTCTAGCTGTGCAGCAGAAGTGCAGAGATTCACAGAGCAGGGTGGCTTCAAGTTCCGCATGGTAGTCTACCCCTTTACTCATTAACTGGCACCTACAGTCTCAGTAAGTCACTCTTAGACATCAGTGGTAGAAAGAATAAAAACCATTTCCTTTATTTACAGCGAACAGCAAACCAACAAACATGACTGCTTTCAGCAACTGACTTTAATAGTTTCTAGAGAGGGGAAGAGCTCTGAGCAGAGAGGTGGGGCTCTCTTTGAATTCAGAGGCAGGAAAGGAACAATTGGTTAGTGCTGGATAATCAGTCCAGCCCAGAAAAGTCCCTCCCAGCTAATCCTACTAAAAGCAGCATGCAAGGCTGCAAAAACTCCAACAATTACCAGACTCGCTCTCACTTTTAAGGGGTGGGGTGGTTGCAATGATTGCTCAGCTTCATTTTTTAAAAATTAAAACCTATAAACTCCGTAGAGACCAGAGTCTCTCTCGTCTGCTAATGGTGCAGTGGTGCTCGGTAGACTTCAGTGCCAATTTCTACTTGGCTACAAATCATATTGGGTACCCATGAGTCAGAAGGGAGAAGAGCCACATAATGCCACCTTGAGTTCTTTGTAGAAGAGGCAGACTTTAAATGTAGCAAATCCAGAAATGCTGGGTATACGTTTGGTACTGGATAAACAATAATATATTTATATACTCCTCTTTTTTGTAGCAGCATGTATCTGTTATTTTCATTGGTGGCATCCATAGCTTTCCATTTCTCCAGTGAGTTCAAGGCAGCATATAAAAATATTTAAAACAATAAATAAATGGTTCTCCTTCTTCCCATTTTATTCTCACAATGATCCTGTGAGGCAGGTCAAGTTACAGTGGGATGATTTGAGTTCAAGCTTGCCTAGCTGAACTCGAATACCCTAACCACAAGTATAGCATACTGACTTCTTTAATTGCTGCTTGAAGTTCTCTGTCTGTGTATCACAGCCTCTTACTCAAAGTTGGAGCTGTTGGATTTACCAAGTGCTGGTTGGCTGGAGAAGGCCTGTTTCGGGCTTCTCTCCTTGCTGTCCCTGATTGCCAAGAATGTGCCATTCTTCCCCCTCCCCACCTTATTTTTGGACTCTGGCTGTTAGGGTTCTCCAAGAATTCCCCAGGCATGGTTTTGGGAGTTCCAGCATACACATCTACAGACACCTGCATTTCACTCACCCTAGACCAAGGCCTACCTTGAAGGCTGCATGGCCTTCTGAGGTTCGTGTTCTTCTTAGCAACATACCCCCCCCTCCCAAAAAAGGACGCTGCTGTGGTGATTGCTGGGAGTGATGGTTCTTTGGGAGCTGCCCTCTATAGAACCTTGTGGGTAGTGAGACTACCACTCCCAGGAAGCACCACAGCAGCTCCCTTTTCAGTACATTGCCACCAGGAAGGAAGGCCGGAACTAGGCCATGCAGCCTCAGAGGTAGACCCTGGCCCAGGTGAGCAAAATTTAGGTGTCTGCAAGTATGGGTTTGTGGAATAGAACTCTGCGAGAATTCTGCCTGGGGAATTCTTGGAAAATTCTGAGAGTTGGAGTCCAAAAAGGAAAGAAAGAATAGCGTGTCCCTGTTGCTTGCTCACCATCTGGTTCTGTAAAGATGCTTTTTGCTGCGCAAAAGAGAAGTGGTTGCAGTTTTCTGATTCATCTCTCTCTGGTGCTACAAGAGAAATGACTGGATGATTGTAGGGCTGTCAAAATTAACAGCTCTCAAAGCCAGCAAAATACTTTCCATCCAATAGAAGCTCTCTTGGCCTCCTGTATAAGCTAGATTCCATCATTTTGCTGTGCTCCCTGATTCACTCAGATGTGTCTCTGGTACAGTGTCGTGCCCCCAAAGGTCACCCTGAAATGAGTTTATCAGTCTTAAAGCCATAACTTCTGTTTTTTCCTTCTGTTTTGGTTTTACGTATTTTTGTTGTTGCTGAAGCCCACTAACATGGCTACTTCTCAGTTGTTTAGTATCGAGTTTTTATTTTTTGTTTGTACATTTTAATACAAATTGTATTTATTGTTGTTGTTACCAATAACGCTGAAATTTGAAGTGTGTTCCCAATCCTGCAGTAAGGATTTAGTTTTAAGAGATGTGTTCCCAGACTCTTAAAAGTGAGAAGAAAGAATTTGCCCTAAGGTGGGGAAAAGCTGCAGGGACATAAAAATTCTTTACAAAAGTAACTTCTGGTTTTATTAGCTGTGGTTAGCAGTGATAATCAGTCTTCGTCCAATATAAATTCTCTTTTTTCATTAATAAAAGAAGCTTTTAAGCGAGTTGGTGTGACAAATATGGTTTCTGATCTAATAGATCTTTCTAGTTAACTAAGCTGCATTGTCACACATGGGTTTCATGTTTAAAAAAATGTAAAAATATCATTTAAATTGACTTTTACAGTGCTGTGCTATGCATGCTTACCCAGAAGAAATTCTTACCGGTTTGGTCCATTCACACCATGATTTCTGAAGCCAGGATTCATAGTTTAAAGTGACACCCAGACATGACCAATCTTAGTGGGAGTTTCTCCTGGGAAAGTGGACGTAGCTTTACAACTTTAATAGACTTGCAGTTTTAGATATTTTCTTTGCTTTGCAAATTGTTTTTAACTAATTGTTTGAACTGCCCTGTCTTATGAAAGATGGGATTGAACTACATTAAATGTAACTTTTTTTAGAAGGGGAAAAAAAACTTCTGATGTTCTTCCAGGATGTGTGCCGTGTTTGGTGGGATCTATTGTCTGCGCCATGCCGTGCAGTGCCTTGTCGTAGAGAAAGAAACGAGAAGGTAAGGATTGTGAAGAAGTAGTAACCTTCCCTCCTTTTTATATACATAAAATCACAGGATGAAAAATGCCAGAGTCAATTTTTTAAAAATGGTTCTTCAAAGATCTTCCTTGGTATTAATAACACATCAACCTTGATTAAAAGTAATTTGTGTACGGGTCCTCCAGAACAAGGAAAGTGGGTTTAGAATATAGAAACTAAATTAATTTCCCTGCGATATTACTGCAGCCTCCTGATCATCCAAGCTTGGAAGACAAATCATTTCGGTTGCCGGGGGTCTGGTGATGAGTGATGTTAGTTTTCCTTGTGGCCTTACCTACTCTAATTGATTTTCATCAGATGACAACAAAGCCCTCTGTTATTGCATTTTTAAAAATGAAGCTCACCTAAAGACTCATCAGATTAATCTTTGCTGATAATGCATGTCACTCTAAGAGAAAGGGCTTTAATGAGTTTTTAGGTAGATTGTTGTCATAAACTATGCTGCCCTCTTACCTGGGGATGAATCCTTTTTTGCAACCGTCTCAGGCTTCTTCCGAGCAACTTTTTAAAGCTGGGAACCAAATCGGCCAATGTTTCTTTTTGTTCTAAAATCCACACCGCTGTGAACGGGCATAGCAAAAACATGTGAATTTGACCAACTCGATGACCATATTAATTCCATAGCAACAAAACCAAGAAAGACGTTTATGACACTTTCAAACTAACAAGTATTGTTTGCATAAGTTTCTATGGAGTGGCCTCTAGTCCACAAAATAGTATCTGTTGCCTTATGTGCCATCTTCTCTGTAGTTACTCCCAGGCTGTGGAATGTCTACCACCGGGAGGCCAGGTTGCCCCCTACCCCCTTGTCCTTCCGGTAACAGCTGAAGGCCACACGTTTCAGGCAGGCTTTTAACAGATAACTGGGCAGTGAAGGGTTTTGATTCTGGGAGCTGCATATTGTGTTACGTACTGTTTAATCTACTGTTTAAGGTACTTTTCAACAGTTTTAACTAATTATTTTAATACTCTTCCATGCTGATTCGTTTTTATTGCAGTAATTCATTCGTTTTTTAAATCTGGTTTGTATTTTAATAATATGTGAGCTGCCTTGGATCCCGAACTGGGAAAAAGGTGGCCTAGAAAATAAAATTCAGTCAGTCAGTCAGTCAGTCAGTCAGTCAGTCAGTCAGTCAGTAAATAAATAAATAAATAAATAAATAAATAAATAAATAAATAGTATTAGTATTAGTATTAGTATTAGGCATCCTTCAGTCTCGAAAGACTATGGTAACGTGCTAGACTTGGAACAGCGTCTAGTGTGGCTGAGAAGGCCAATTCGAGAGTGACAATCCCTTCCACACTGAAGACAAATACAATCTGTCCCCTGTCCAGCTCCCTGATTTTGCTGCTTCCGTGACTGCCTCTTTGCCTCGGTCTGCTGGACAAGGGTCTCTTCAAATTGGGAGAGGCCGTGATGCAACGCCTGCCTCCAGGCTGAACGCTCCGATGTCAGGGTTTCCCATCTGTTGAGGTCCATTCCTAAGGCCTTCAGATCCCGCTTGCAGATGTCCTTGTATCGCAGCTGTGGTCTCCCTCTGGGGCGATTTCCCTCCACTAATTCTCCATACAGGAGATCTTTTGGAATCCGACCATCAGCCATTCTCACGACATGCCCAAGCCAATGTAGACGTCGCTGTTTCAGTAATGTATACATGCTAAAAATTCCAGCTCGTTCTAGGACTACTCTGTTTGGAACTTTGTCCTGCCAGGTGATACCAAAAATGCGTCGGAGGCAACGCATATGGAAGGTGTTCAGCTTCCTCTCCTGCCGTGCACAAAGGGTCCAGGACTCACTGCAGTACAGGAGTGTGCTCAGGACACAGGCTCTATAGACCTGGATCTTGGTATATGTCGTCAGCTTCTTATTGAGCCATACTCTCTTTGTGAGTCTAGAGAACATGGTAGCTGCTTTGCCAATGCGTTTATCCAGCTCGACATCTAGAGAGAAATAAATAAATAAAATATTGCAAATTTACCTTTCATGTTGCCATGATGGATGGGTAGACAGACAGACAGACAGAGGTATGTTTTCATGATCATTTGTGAGCTAGATAGCTAAAAGTGTGCTTCATAATATGCTACAGGACACTGTTATTTAATCATCATCATCATCTTAGAACTTCAAGGGATCCTATGGATCATCAAGGGAGGTACAGTGGGAAATCAAACTCCCAACCTAAACCACGGAGCTATCCAGCAGTTCTGTTTTCCCCTGTCTATCTGTTGTGCTTAGTAAGTCAGAGGAATTATTGCATTGCTTCTTAGCTTCACAGTCCATCTGCTAAGTCCAACAACCAAATCTTTAAGTATCTACCCTGTTTCCCCGAAAATAAGACCTAACCGGAAAATAAGCTCTAATATGATTTTTCAGGATGCTTGTAATATAAGCCCTACCCCAAAAATAAGCCCTAGTTAAGTGAAACCCCGCCCTTCACCACTGCGCAGCATTGCGCAGCAACCGGAAGAAGATGACATGACTGTATTTGAATAAATGTAGATGGCTGTACATGAAAAAAATAAAACATCCCCTGAAAATAAGCCCTAATGTGTTTTTTTGGAGCAAAAATTAATATAAGACCCTGTCTTATTTTCGGGGAACAGGGTACCTAGATGCAGGTGCCATTAGATTCAGCAGATATGGCTACACCAGTAGGAATAAGATCTTAGGCTTTTTGAATCAAAGTCCTACGCTTTCTAATAACACATTTGGAGCCTTTGTGGTAAAGCAGTAAAAAGATGGTGAACAGTGCAGGTTCCTCCAAGTCAATTAAATTCTTAGTCAAAGTTATCAATTTCTTTTGGGGGGGCAGGTGGCAGGTTTTTTTTAAATATAATTAGATGTTTAACCTGCTGTTCGGTCTCAAGATGAGTAACAACATTTATTTAAGAAACAATATGATGATCTGTCAGTAAGAGAGATTTCCCCCCCTGTTTATGCATGCACGCATACCATTGTAATACTCCTCCCTGCCGAGAAAAGAGTATTGGCAATCATACTACTAGTCCACAGGGTGTACGGGGGATCCAAAAGCGGTCTAGTACGTTTCGCTCATATCAACTAAAATATCAAGATGGAGTGAGTGAGCTTTGCCCTAGAGGAATGTGGAGTGAAAAAACATGACCTGGATATCCAGTCCGAAGCACGTTCACAAGAAATAGAGATTTTATATACCTTGATTCAGCAGTCATCAGTCTGAACGGACACTGCAGGCAAGAAATCAGGAGAAGACTGAGACTACGAAGGGCAGGAATGAAGGAATTAGAAAAGAGCACCAAGTGTACCTCTGTGTCGTTGGAGACCAAGGTGAGGTTCATCTACACTCTTATATTCCTGATCACCATGTATGGGTGTGAAAGCTGGACAGTAAAGAAGCTGGCAGGAAAAAAATTAATTTGTTTGAAATGTGGTGCTGGAGGAGAGCTTTGCAGATAACCTGGACTGCCAGAAAGACAAACAAGTGGGTCCCAAATCAAATCAAACCTAAACAATCTCAGGAGGCAAAACTGTTAAGACCGAGGCTGTCCTACTTTGGGCACATCCTGAGAAGGCAGGATTCTCTGGAAAAGACAGTCGTACTGGGAAAGCTGGAAGGGAGCAGGAAAAGAGGAAGAAAAAAAGTACAAGATGGACTGATTCCCTAAAGGAAGCCACAGGCTTGAGTTTGCAAGAACTGAGCAGCCCTGAGGGCAGGACATTTTGGAGATCACTCGTTCATAGGGCCGCCGTAAGTCGGAGGGAACTTGACAGCACAGAACAACAAGAAGAATGCACTCCCAGCTTGGTCCCTTAGCATAGGGCTGATCCTAGAGCTTAGAAGCATTCTTTTAAAAAACAAAAAATTGAAAAACTACAACTCCCCAAAGCTTGATGGATTGTGGGACATTTTGTTCTCAAAAGTTACAAAAAGTTGGCATGAGACAGAGGTGACTGGACAGCACAGAACAACAACAAATATTTCAGTTGACCCGAATAAAAACTCTATCACACTTTTCCAATTAGGCTGTACTTTAGCGTTAAAAAAGAAACCGTAGTGTGCTGCCCCTCTGGAGGGCAAGGGATTGAACTCGATGGGCTGATGCTCTAAATGGCAACACACTTCAAGGCAACTTAAAGTGTGTTGCCATCTCCCGTTTAACTCTGCAAGTCCAGCACCCTGAACTAATGCCAGTTATGCTCATGGTCTTTCCCCAAGTGCGTGTAAATCTTATTTTGTATTGTGGGGTGGAAATTGGCGAAAAGCAACGTTTACAGATATGTCGTTCTTCTAGTTCAAATAAGGTGTTTTATGTTCTGCTCATCATGTTGAATACCCATCAAATTGGGTTGCTTGCTTTCTTCACAAATGAGAATCTCCTCATGAGTTTTGCCTTAGGGGGATGAAAATTGAATTTCCCTCCCGATTAGCTTTCGTTCCTTTTTTAATTTTGCCTCTCCCTCCCTTTATGCAGTATAGATCTTGCTTATATGGCTTCATTTGATAAGATTTAAGGTGTTTTAATTTACATCTGTATATTTTGAGCGGGGCTTACATTAAAAATAATTGCCTACGTTTTACTTGGAGCTGAGTTTTAAGTGCGTTTTCAGTGAAACCATCCCGGTCTCCAACAGAAAAGATGTGACAAATGTAAATTTATATTTCCATAATAAAAAAAAAAAGATATAGCAAACACTGTAATTTACATATCTTTCCTGAAATATTGCATACTGGCTTTGTCAGTGCTGGTAAGTCCATTTCAAGGATGTCGCCCTTAGTCCATTAGTTTGGATAATGAGCCCTATAAAGTACATTTATAACTGGTGGCACTTGGCAAGAGATGGATTCTAATTTTCATCCTTTTATCTAGACACATTGAAGAAGGTCAATGGAGGGTTCGGTATGATTCATTGTCCTAACACATATCAGATGACAGAGACCTGATAATGTCATTGCATAAGTGTTTTCCTTATTTGAACGTGGCCCTTGAAGAGAATTCTTCTGCTGATCATCCTTTTTTAAATCTTATTTTTTTTTCCTTAAGAAAAAGTAGAAACTGTATTAAAAGACCCGTGCCGTTCTCTCTCTGCCTCTGCTTTTGGGATAAAACCGTAGCAAACGTCTGCCTTGTTAACCATCACCAGATTTAAAAAAAAGGAAAACTATGGACCGCCCTTCCCTCCTTCCATCCCATTCTTCGGAATATTGTAACATGACATTTAATCAACTTTGGGGGTGTTGTTTTTTCCTCCCACCAGAACATTCAGAGTGAAGGGAGAAAATGGTTCAGAAACAGTAGGAAAGGTTATAATTAGAAACAGAGCGTGCCCACTGGACTGGCTTGTTTGTAAGCTGCATCTAAATGAGAGCAACTGGAATCCATCAACTTCAGTGCGGATAAATAAAAGGAACGTTTTGCGTTGCAAGTGGAACCAACGTCCTGCATTCTTACCCTGTTCATAGTTCTGCTTTTTAAAATTCACTACCTTTGATAAAGAATAATTACTCTTAGGCAGCTCAATCAGCACTGAATCCATAATAGGGATTCAGCAGGATTTGGAAGACATCTGAAATTTGCAAAACTCTAAGAAACCTTTTGAAAGGAGACCTGCAGGCTAGGAGGCAAACCAGACCATGGAGGGTTGGTGGACATGGAATGGTGATGTTGGGGGGTGGGAGGGCTGATAGCTGGGGGGGGGGGGGCAGACTTGAACAGTGTGTCTTGGGAAAGAGCGTGAAGAGTAGTACCCTGTTTTGTTTCAGGTCTCGGTCTTCCATGAGAATTCCTTTAGAAGGGGTTAATCATCTTCGAGCTGCAGAGCTGGAAGGGATTCTCGAGTTACAAGAAAAACAGTATAAATTCACACAGAAAACACATCACAATAAAACCAGTGGGATGAATTTAGTTGGCACACCTAGCTAGAGCGGATCAGTGAATGAACGGGACTTGTTGAACCAACATTATGCCAAGTCCCATTGATTCAGTGGGTCTGCAGTAGGTGAGGTGAGGACGGACAGCTTCATTTAGCACAATAAGTTCAAAACAGCCGATTTTTACAAACCCCTGAAATACTTTTCAAAAATACTTCTAAAACTTGAGTAGATTCCAGCAGCTTTATGTGGCTCCTGAGCAATAGCTAGTTAATCCCAGGGGGAGGGGTCTCTTTGGGTGGGGTGGGCTTCCACAAATTAGGTGTCATCCCTGAGGAGGCTTCCAAACTCACCTCACTTGGTTGAGGAGGGTGGAAAACAGCCTTCATGGATCAGTGAAAGACAAAGACGTTGGAGGGCCACACTTTGTCCACTCCTGGTATGGCCAGTACTAAACTAAATGAGAATCGGTTTGACTTGGTGCATTTCAGACAGCTTCCTACTTCTGTGTTGAGGATATGGGATCGGGTGCCTTGCCCATGCACAGCCCCCAGTGGGGTGCTCCTTCCAGCGTATTCTAACTAATCCCTCCAAAAGAAGGAAAGATGGTTGATGGGCCTTCGTGGTCCTCCTCCTGGCCTTCAAGCTTGTTCTGAGAACATTTGGGGCCAACTTTGTTTTCTCCCTTTTACAGGCGTCTCTTTGAGCTACTCACAGGGCTGTTCTGCTCTTTGTCTCTCTCTTCGTAACCTTAACCTTGAGAGTGCCTCAGGATTAGACTTTTCTGCCATAGCTTTTTTAGCTATGGGACTTTTTGGGGCTCCAGCATCTCACACAGCAAAGACTTACTGCTAACCACTGCCTCTTGATCCAGGCTGTAATTCCCTCTTTTGTTCAACTGAGATGACCTCTTTGTTCCTGTTGCTCTTTCTACTGGACATTGTAAAGAGGGCACTTCTCACTTTTGTAGAACTGAGAAGTGTGATTTTTATACTGTTCATGTAGCGCCTTTGCTCTTGTTCTTAGAACTCTCAGGTATTGAGTTCTGACCATTTTGCACACCACACAACCTTTTCTTCCCAATGTGGATGTAAGAGCGCAAGAAGAGCCCTGCTGGATCATACTGAAGACGAGAGGTCCATGTTCTCCTTTCCCAGTGGGGGCAGGGGCAGTTTCTGAAGCCCACTGACAGAACACGGATGCAATAACACACTGCCGCTCATATTCCTGAGCGAGTGGTGTTCAGAGATATACTGCCTCTGATGCTGGAGACCATAAACAGCCAGGGTAGCACACACTTCTGGCTCTTATAATAATCTTAGAACTGCAAAGCTGGAAAGGACCCTAGGGATCATCAGTCCAGCCCTTGTCAAGGAGGCCTACTGGGGAATCGAACTCCCAACCTCTGGCTCCACAGCCAGAGACTTAAACCACTGAGATATCCAGCAGTTCATCTTTGTACTATACTTCCCACCAGCCCTAGCCAGCATCCTCCATGTGAATGGAGTACCTTGGTAGGTGGCTGGTGCTGCTGCAATACAGGTAATGCCATAAGACTTCTAGTCTTCAGGGCCTGGCTCTGAGGAAGAACTTCATGCCTTTAGGCCTGGCTGGCTCTCTTGAGAGCAGCACGAATTTCTCTGTGCGGTTCACACTGCTGTCCACAGCGCCTGTCTGCATTTGTCTCAGAGCTTTTACTTGTTGGAAAGCTTGGGCTGCTTCTGTTGCTCTTCCGGAAATCTTACAATGTACGTAATTCATGTTTTTTTTCATTGGGTCTTCTCTTTCCCTTTCTCTTCTTTTTCAACAGGTGTAAAGCCATCATAGATCATTTTGGACAGAGGATAAGTGCTAACTACTTTGTTGTGGAGGACAGTTACCTTTCTGAGAAAATATGTGCAAATGTGTCTTACAGGTAAATACTAAAGTAGAGGGAAGGATGACTTAACAGTGTATTCCAGTACAGGTCTACTCAAAAGGAAGTCTCCTTGTATTCAGTAGCACTTCCTCTCAGGTAATTGATTCTAGAATGGTTTGTTCTGTGCCATTAAGTCAGAACCGACTTCTAGTGACCCTAACAGGGATTTCAAGGTAAGTGAGGTAGTTAAGGAGTGGTTTTGTGAATTCCACTTCTCCACCTGTAGTTTTTACCCCTCAGCGAGGCCACCAGTGTGCAAGGTTTGTGGAATCTCAACCAAGGAAACAGGCCACTAGAAAGTTTAAGTCCCGTCTCCTCCCCTGGCAGCTGTTTATTAACATGGAAAATATGTCACGAAGTATGATCTCCAACATATTATGTGCTTTAGATCCTATGTGGAGGAGAAAATATCATTTTCTTTCACTTGAGGGGAAAACAAACACCAGTATTTCAGGACAACAGTAACTAGGAAGTGGCCTCTTGGGTCTTCTTTCTGAATCGAGGTCCTGTTTCTGTCATATCCATCCCTTGTGTATCAAAATCTTGAGTCTGATTGGCTGACAGGACTTTTAACCTGACTTTTATGTCACATTGGTGTTCTTTTTTAAATGCCCTTGTTCTGGTGTTGGACAAGTAGCCCCGAAGACTTAACTTGAGAGTGTCTTGAAGGTGCATGCAATTGAACCATTTTGTATTTTACACCCCTTCCTCCACTATGCTTCATTTAGGCCATTAACCTTTGCTGAAGCAATTATTAGCCAGTTAATAGCTATTTAAGAACATTAAACATCTTCCATAGTGCTGTTGAGGGTCAACCCAATGGTCTATTTGGTCCAATTCCTCTTTCTCTCAATGGCCAATACTGGATGCTTCAGAAGGCATATCACCAAAATAAGATCATTAGGGGAGTCATCTGTCCCTTTTCCCTTCACTCTGAGTTCACTGTCTCAATTCATAGGAAGTTACACTATTGTTTGAACTCAGGGTAGCTTCACACCTAATGTTCAAAGAGCTGAAACAGCTGCTTCTTTCCAACCCTTTGGTGTAGCATGCAAACATGGCAGAACTTTGAAAGGGATGTTTAAAGAATGAACGTAAGGAGATGCGGAAGCCATCCAGTGGTGAGTGTTCAGGGCCCCAGTACTGTATGTCCCTCCATAAATAGGTCTTTTCAGGGAGACCTTTCTTTCGGTCCCACCAACCTCACACTTATCTTTGGTGACGACACCTTTCTTGGTGGCTACTCCCAGACTCTGAAAACTCCCTTGCAGAGGAGATGATGCTGGCCCCCGCTGCTGTAGTCCTTCAGCTGACAAGCCGCCGCCTTTGGATTTAGCGGGTGTTTGTGCTGCTGAAGGGCTGATAAAGAATAAGATCTTGATGGAAAATCTTACACATTTTCTGTTCTTTTTGTTATCTTTTACATTTTTTAAAAATTGCTTTTAGTTCTTTTGTGATCCTACAGTAATCTGTTTGATTCTGTTCTTACAGTGTAACATCTTCAGTTTTAACTAGAACTCCATTCATTCATTCCACTTGTATATATCACCCCATAGTGCCTAATCATGCTGTGAGGAGTGTTGAGTCCTGGGGCAGCAGGATCTCCTCCATCTGTGGGATCCCTATCCATGGATTCACTTATCCACTGCCTGAAGCCTTAAAAAAAAAATCACAGAAATACGTATTTATACATATTTCCAGGATGTGTTTACCAGAACTGGCCGGTAGAGGAGCTAGAGACCATGCAATGTATAGCATCCATGGAACTGACCACCCCCCCGCGGATACTGTGGTCCTACTGTATTAGGAGAAAGCCATAATAAAAAAATTACTCAGTCAATCCAGCAATCACACTGTCTTTATTCAGTTCTGGATGGCTTTAGCAACTTGTGGTATTGATGCTTCTTAAAACTAACTTTCCCAGCTCAGAAACATGGGGGACCGTGGACATATCAGAAGTGCCGTGCTGGAGGAGACTAGTCTAGTCTCCTGCTACCCACACTGGCCAACCAGGTGTCCCATCAGGAAACCTGCAAGAAAGGACACATGAGAGCAATAGCTCTCTTCTGCTGTTGTTCCTTGCCAACTGATGCCTCAGTGTGGAGGCAGCACTTCTGCAAGCCCCAGTTGCTGGGAGGCCTCAGAGAAAGAGAGAGCCTGTTACTGCCCTTGCATCCTGTTTTGCTGGCCTCCGAGAGGCATCTGGTTTGTCGTTGCAAGACATGGTACTGAACTAAACATTTCTTTTGTCTGCTCTAGACCAAGGTAGGGTTCCCACTTCTTCCTACAAATTTGAATAGTCTCTCAATGTTAAATCCATTGTAATTTGTGCTTGGACTCTCATCCCTTTTATTGATGAAGGAATTGAACAGTATGAGAGCTGTTATTGACCCTTAGAGAAACTCGCTTTCCAGTCTATTTTCTGATGATTTATTATCCCACTTTTGCACGCAGTTCTTTGGCCAACTTCATTATATTAGAGTTTTGTCTGGGCTATGGTTTCGAGCTCTGTTTTAGAGAAGGCTTGTGGGACTAACTAAAGGTCTCATTGAGGTCTGAGCATGTAATTCTGGCCTGTGTCTTCCTCTTCCCTGTGCCATTCATTACATTGTCTAGGAAGGAAAGATGGTCCAGCTTTTCTTTTGGAAAGTTGACCTCCTGGCCATGATTGCTCCATTTATCTTTAAATATTTACAGTAAGATGTGTTGGTTATTCTCTGGGTTGGACAGAGAAGATTTGGGTAAGATTAGCCCTTGGGTGATAACACTGTGCAGAGATGACTAATAGTAGAGCAAAGTCACACACACTGAACCTTTTCCTTTTAAATATTGTTTATGTATCAGCTGCATTTATATCCCACCCCATAGCTGTACTCCATCCCATTTCATCTTTGCAATAATCCCAGGCTAAGAGAGAATGAGAGACTCAAGGTCATTCATGGGTTTCATGACTCAGTGGGGGACAGAACCCGGATCTCCCATGTTTCAGTGCAGCACTGTAACCATAAGACTATAGGGCTTCCAATAAATTGTGATGTTGACTGGCTAAAGCCCAACAGGATCATGAAGCCTTTATCAATGAAGTGTCCCTATTTGGTCTTGGTCAATACCCTGCCACAAAGATGGCCCCTACAGAATAACTCAAGGTTGTAAACTCCTTGGTCAGGTAGGAATTTGACCCATCTGTGATAGAATCACAGAATAATTGAGTTGGAAGGGGCCTATAAGGGCATTAAGCCCATTCTCTGTAATTTCTCCAGAGCATAGAAGAGATGCTTTTCGGACTATAACACATAAAATCTCCCATCCAGGGGATTCTGGGAGTTGTAGTCTAATTTTTTTTAATTTTTCCAGGTTTTGCCCCATTCTTCTAGCACCACATGCCAACTCTTTGTGCAGTTCTTTGGAGCCCATCCATTTGGTTGATAACTGTACATTAGCACTCTATAAAATAATTTGCTGTGAAGAGTGACTTTATGATGGTTAAAATAAACATACTATTCCATACGGAGTGCTAAATATATTCATTATCATTTGATAGATATTGAGCTAGATTTGGCAGTCTTGATAGATCCGTGACTTGAGTCATTGCTAATTTCTTCTCTACGTTGGCCATATGCAGATGTGTCATTAACAATATTTAGCTTGCTAAGTGTGAAACATTAGTTTCTCATGACGGTAAATAATGTTTTGGTTTAAAAAAAAAAAAAAAAAAGCCTGGATCCATATGGCTCCCCTCTTCTTATGCTTTGTGATGGACCATAAGTGCTTTATTCACTTGCAGGCAGATTTCCCGAGCAATTCTCATTACGGATCGATCGATATTGAAGTCTGGCTCAGATCAGCAGGTTGGTCCATCAATTTAATATTGACAATTTTGCTAACTCCCTCTCCTACTCCCATAAACAGTTCCCTCCCCCCGTGTGGGCACCAACTCCACTTAAATCACCGTTTCTATTTGGATGTTTAAAATGGATTTTTTTTATAAAGCAAGTAGGCTTGAATTGGTCTGATAACAGGAAAGCTTTAAGATTCAAATGCTCCAGACTAGGAAATGACCACTAAAGAAGTCTAATGCTTGATCAATGGCATGAACTCTTCAGAAAAGACAACATTTATGTGCCGGCCACAGGCTAAGTTAGTCATGCTTTGTCCCATTGGAATTCAGTGGGTCAATTTAGTTGTGACTAGAGATGGGCATGAACCGCTGTTCCGCGGTTGATTGCAGTTCAGCCCCACAGCTTCTTCCGTGGGCAACCTGGCTTTGGGGCCCTGCCTCCTCCAGCGGGTGCCCTCTATGAGGCAGTGCCCAGAGTTTCACAGGTTGGCAGTGCCGTGGTCTTCCATTAGGCATCAGGGACAAATCCTGCTAGATCAAAAGTATTCATTGTTTTTTTTGGCATACACTAAATCACTTAAGATTTGGTAGGGAAGCTAACAAGAGCTTGCATCTTTGCGTGTTAAAAGCCACTGGTGGGCTCCTTCTGGGATACATTTTTCCCGAGGAATCTGTTCTTTTTGCTTTTCAGATTTCCATTTTGACCATTCCGCCTACGGAGTTAGGTCAGCCCGCCATTTGCCTCATAGAACTCTGCTCTTCAGCCATGACCTGCATGAAGAACACATGTGAGTACATGTTGCTTTGACTTTCTTTTTCTATCCTTTTTAAAACAGGAAAGTGATGGGTGGGGCCAAAGACAAAATGGTGGGATCGAAATGACCACTGTATTTTAGCTTAAAGTACTTATGTTTAGTCACACCACACCTTAGGAGAGGCATGTCCACCTTTTAGAAAGGGGAACTCTACAAAAGCTATGAAACCTGCCAAGGGTGGTGACATGCGGGGAGAGTGTATGGACTGAAAGAACTGGGAAGGGTTAGGCTTGAGAAAAGGAAGACGGAGGGGAGGTAGGATAGCACTTTTCATATACTTGAAAGGTAGTCATACAGAGTTGGGCAGGATCTGTTTTCAATCATTCCAGAGTGCAGGACATGTAATAATAGGCTCAAGGTAAAGAAAGCCAGATTTAGACTGAATATCAGGAAAATGACTTAACTGTTAGAGCAGTACAACAAGGGAACCCATGAACTCAGGAGGTGGTGAGTGCTCCAACACTGGAGGCATTCAAGAGAAAGCTAGACAGCCATCTTTCAGATATACTTTGATTTGGGTTCCTGCGCTGAGTAGGTTATGGGAGTCGATGGGCTTATAGGCCCTTTCCAACTCAGTTATTCTACGATTCTATGACTCCTCTCTAAAGCCTGGATCTGTTAGATCCGGATTTGGGTTCCTGCCTTGAGCAGGGGTTTGGACTTGATGGCCTTATAGGCCCCTTCCAACTCAGTTATTTCTATGATTCTTTTGTGGGGAACCCAAAGGGCCAGATTAGGGCTGCAGAAGGGGACAGATCTGGAAGCAGTGTCTGAGGTTCGCCAAGCCTTTAAGGTTTCCCCATCATACGCTGAAACTTCCCACTTGTTTCTTTGTGGTCCTGTTCCGTTGGTACTTAACTGCTTGGACTAAACCCCAGTTGTTAGTCCCACCTGGAGTAAATCCATTGGCTAAATGGGATGCCTATAAGCATGTGTGATGCTCTTTTCTTCACTTTTCCAGACTGGAAATAGCCACAGGAAACAGTGGAAAGTTTTGATCTAGGTTGAAAAGTAGCCCTCTGTCACAACCGCTTAGACACTTGTGGGTCTAGTGATTTTTTTTTAATTTCCCTGTTCATTATTTTTAATAACAATGAACTTTAATAAGCTTTTGTAAAAAGGCTATAATTATGTATTTACACTTCAGGTCAATTGGACTGCAAATGCTCATTCATTAGAATGACAGACAGTTATCTAAATTTGTAAAAACTATTATAAGACGCCACAGGAGGCCCCGATCAGCAAGGTTTTAATGGCCAACTTTTATTCTAGTGAATGAGTTTGCAGCTGCATTGCCAAGTGGAGGGTAAACCCCATCGCATTCTGTCATGCCCTGGGTGCCCTGCCTGGTTATGACGGCTCTCCAAGTATTTCTTTCCCTTTTCTTATCAGAAGTGAATCTATTTGTTAGTTTTAAGAGTTTTCTAGTTTGGCTGTTCTGCTGTGATCACTGGAACACAAGGACTGGATGGGAGAGATCCGGAGCTTGGAAAGCTTTCTCTCTCTCTTTTGGGACTACAGCCTCCAGGTGTAGCTTCAAGCATGGCTACTTGACGAAGGGTTCTGGGTATTGTCATCCACCCTCTGTAGAGATAACAGAGACTGGATCCCCACAGGGCCGTGCAGTTCATAGCCTTCTTTTGTTCTGTGGGGTGCAACCTAGTGGTGCATCTTAAGAGAAATCAAAGAGGGTGGATGCCACAGCTCCTTGATTTTTCTCACCCCGTGTGCCGCCTCTTGGTCCCAAAGTATGGCATGTTGGGGACTTGTCTCACCATCTAGGACAGGGTAGCATGAGCAGCACTATCAGTGGTAGCTCCTTGGAAGACAAGAGAGGGTCATCGGACCCTTTCCCTGTCTTCACCCCACCCACTCTCCCCGAATCAGCAGGCAGTGCAAAGCCTTTGAATGTAAATATAGTAGCCATGTCACAAGGAACGGTATGTAAGTGAGCAAGCAGCCTAGCAGATGTAGAGGGGGAATGTTCACCAGCATAGACATGATGCAGGCTAATGCACAAGGGATGGACTTTCTGCCCCTCTTTGAACCCCTAATTGGGTCATCAATTTTCTTTTATTTTCCTTATGGTTTGCTTGTGTAGACGTCTTTACAAAGCCATGCAAACTGTGCCGTTGCTACCATTCCTTTCCATCCAGTGATGGCAGTTGACGGCACTGGCCCTTAACAAGACTGTGGGTGAGAACATAAACATCCTGACAGTAGATAAGGCACACATAGGCTGAAATCCTGTTGTTGAACATAGTAAGTCACACTAGAGTATGGCCATTGAATCAGTTGGGGAATTGGTCAGTCAGTTCCTCTTTTAGTTTAACTGAATCAAATGTGCTTACTCTAGTTGTGGCTTACTGTGCTAAGCAACTGGATTTCAGCCATAGTGTGATCAGCATTTGTTAGTGTATGCAAACTTCGCCTCAAAAGTTTCCCTGTGTGCTCTGCCTTTGATGTTTCTTCACATTATATTTCTCCATTGGGGATTAAATGAGATGTAACTCATTCTTGTAATCTGAGGTGTAAGGAGAGACTGGTAGTGTAGTGAAGTTGGTTGCATTGCCTGCAGTTGGAAGAGGGGAGCTGCACTATGAGTAAAGATCTGGGCCATTGCAAGTCATTGATGCAGTACCACAGGTGCCACACGCTTCCCCCCAGATGGCTCCCCCACTCACCAGCCAGCCCACCCTGCTTGTTTCCTGCTCTTTGCGCGACCGTCCAGTTGCAGCAGGAACACACACTTCCCCTCTCTGCCTCCTCCAGCAGCTGGCCACTCCAAGGCAGTGCTGCAGGAATCCCTGCCCCACCTCCTGGTCTGAGTGGGCAGCTGCTGGAGGAGGCAAAGAAGGGAAGTCTGTGCTCCTGCTGCAACTGGATGGTCACGCAGACAAGCAGCATGCGCCAGCTGGTAAGTGGGGGAGCTGGCCAGGAGGGTGGGGGAAGGGAACGTGCAGCACCACCAACAGCTTGCAACAACCTGGCACGAAGCGAGTTGTACCCATCTCTAACTATGAGTCTCATTCTTACTTCTGGTATGAGGGAAGAAGGGCTCTTGCATCTGCACTAATACTCCAGTCCAAGAGTCTTCTTTGTAGACCTCCCCGGGAGGTTTGGGTTCTTCAGTGGGATCTGTGTTTGCCTGGAAGCTCTTGTTCAGTTCCTCCAAGGTGTCTCCTGAGGCTCCCTTTTTTTCAGTCTCCTCTTCCAGGACATCAGGTTGCAATTCCCTGGTCTGGACCCCTTGCTCCACCTTTCCCTTCCCCCCTCCTGACGGTGTCTGTGTCTCTGCCTCCAGCATCTCCCTTAAAGCTCCCAGGGGGTCCTCCTTCTCCTCTAGGGATCACTTCTCCTCTCCTGGGCTTTCTGCCCAAGTCTTCCCCTCTAGGACCTCTACCTGGGTTCCGTGTTCCGGTGCCCCAGATGCCTTCTGTCCAGTTTCCCTTGGGAATGGTTGTACTAAGTGGGCATCCCCTAGGTCTATGGAGGAGCTCACCATACAGAATTCTTTGGGTCCCAGGCAGAGTTGAGGTGGCCCACCAACACACATTTTTGAAATACGCACCAACGACACTTTGACTCAGAACATTAACTTATAAGTAAGGGGGTAATTATCTAGAAAGTAACATGAAGTTTAACAGATAATTAGACAACATCTGGAAATCTGTCCATTTCTTGTGCTTTGTCTTCGTTCCCCTCCAGTTCATCTCTTCGGTATATACTTGCCTACTCCACCTTTTTATAACTAAAAATTCTTGAGACCTTTTGAAAGAATAGCTTGAAATAAAAGTAACTGTTACACATTAAATGAATTTAGCATGAACAGAAGCTAAAAAAGAGAAAGAAAATCAGGCAAAGAAATAATCGCATCAGTAAAAGTAATAGAGGCATCTCAGCTCAAATGTTTGGGCTGATCTGAAGCCGGAAGAAGAAAGAAGGTCTTGATCTGGCTTCTCAGATTCAATGAAACAGGAACCAGACACACACTCTGAGGGGGACCATCCCATCTTTGAGTTGCCACCGCAGCAACGCAGTAGAGTACTCAGCGTGCTGTACTGGATCAAGGGATGGACTAGAACTCTGGAGACCAGGAGTTTGAATCTCCTCTTGGCCATGGAAGCTCACTAGAAGAGTGGGATTGGTAAAACCACTCCTTAAATATCTCACTTACTCTGAAAGCCCTGTTAGGGTCACTGTAAGTCAGTTCCAACTTGACAGCACACAGCCAAGTCCTTTTTTCAGTTGTTGTCTACCTTGCCTACCGGGAGGGGAGGTGCTCTTTGAGAAGGATCTCAGAGGATGATGTGAATAATGAGCAGGTTCATGAATGGGAAGGAGGTGACTATGTCTTATACCCTAAAAGGCTTCAAGGTTAAAGTTGGCACTTTGCTTTGGATCTAGAAACAGACAGGGTGCAGTGCCAGTGAACTGCTGTTAAACCAGAGCAGTGTGTATTGACTGATGGACCCCAATCCATCATCCGGCAGCAGAATTCGTAATTAAAGGCAAAGACTGATTTTGCATATTAATGGTTGAACTAGTGTTTAAAACATTTTACTCATGACTTGATTTCAGTTGTTGTTGGTTGTTTTTTTTTAATTATCACTGCCTGGAATGGAAGTGCTTTTAAATTACAAAGCTGTCTGCAATTTTAGATGTAGTTCAGGGTGGCTTCACATGACCAGAGTTTTTTGTTTGTTTGTTTGTTTAAGTGTAATAAGCAGGTTTATCCTATACTATCATTGTTCTAGAGAACTATTGTCCCAAAGTACCTTGTGACTTTCCCACTGCAAAAGAAGGCTGGCATGAGAACATCACAGGATTCCCATGTAATAGACAAGACAGCTTCATGGCATGGAGTTCTGAACCTCTTTAACTTGGTGGAATGAAACAGATTTGAACCATTTGATACAGCCTCTGAACAAAGAGAAGCTGCTGACATACGATGAGTATGAAGTTTGCTTTTCAGCAAATGCTTCCAGATATTCCTTTAAGAGACTTCATGCACTAAATATAGAGCTGGCCATACCATTGTGCAGCATGAGACAACTATTTCTAGAGACTGATATTCATTCATTCATTCATTCACAACAGGTAAAACAAGAGATTTAAAAACACTATATTAGCATCGCACTTAAAAAACTATTATAGGTGAAAAAAAATTTAAAGAATAAAAAATGACAAAAATTTGGTGGCACTTTAAAGACTAACTTTTATATTTTTGTAAAGTGAGCTTTCTGATGAAGTCCATGAAATCTCACATTAAAAAAATATAAAAGTTAGTCTTTAAAGTGCCATTACGTTTTTGTCTTTTTTAATTCTTTTTTTTCTTTTGTTTTCACCTACGATGCTTGCACAGACTAACACGGCTACCCCTTCTAAAAAAAACAATTGTATATTGAGATTTAAATCAAGTTTAAAAACAATTCAAAAACATTTAAACACCTGTCAGTTAAAAACATCCCTGAAATATATAGTTTAAATGATAAGAAAAAGGAAAGGTTTGTCAAAGTCTTATGTCTGGATAGCTTGTTTGTTTGTTTAATAATTCTAGAAACTTTAAGAGCTTCTTATTTGGGTTTGTCCACTTTCCTTTTCCAACCAAACTATGTGATGGTCTATTTTAACAGTAATACTAAATATGCTGAATTCCAGGCTCAGTGTGTTTATAATCACTTTTTCATTCTATTCTTTTGACAGATTTAGTTCATTTAACTTGTTCTTCTGTTAAAACTGCGAAAGAAGACTTGGAGCCTGCTGTACAACAGTTATTCAGTGAGTTTACAGAAACAGGTAAAAATCAAAGGCACTAAACAAATTTTCAGTCTTCTATTTCAACAAATAAGTCCTTTAAGCTCAAAATTATTTACACCCAGTTAGTGTCAGAAGATAGGTCAAAAGCCTTTTGCTTACCTTTGTGAAGGCCACTCTGTGAATGTGAATGCATGTTTCATGTGACTGACTGTTCCTTTTCCTTTTAGTAAATGATTCACAGAACAGAACAAGCTTCTACTCTTGTCTTTTCTGTCCTGCTTTCTGAAAGCAGTTGGTCCTACTCTCAAGTCATTTTTTGGGCAAGTCTCCAAAAATGACTTGAACTACAACTCCTATTATGCCTAACTATCGCCTGTGTCCCCCTTCACGGGTTGCTGCCTTGTCGTGGCGAAGGGGCTTGAGTAATTCAGAGAAGCTATGGGCTATGCCATGCAGGGACACCCAAGACGGACAGGTCATAGTGGAGAGTTCTGACTAAACGCAATCCACCTGGAGCAGGAACTGGCAAGCCACTCCAGTATCTTTGCCAAGAGAACTCCATGGACAGAAACAAAAGGCTAAAAGATATGACGCTGGAAGATGAGCCCCTCAGGTCGGAAGGCGTCCAACATGCTACTGAGGAAGAGCGGAGGACAAGTACAAGTAGCGCCAGAGCTAATGAAGTGGTTGGGCCAAAGCCGAAAGGACGCTCAGCTGCGGACGCGCCTGGAAGTGAAAGGAAAGTCCGATGCTGCAAAGAAAAATACTGCATAGGAACCTGGAATGGAAGATCTATGAACCTTGGGAAGCTGGATGTGGTCAAACAGGAGATGGCAAGAATAAACATTGACATCCTGGGCGTCAGTGTACTAAAATGGACGGGAATGGGCGAATTCAATTCAGACAATTATCATATCTACTATTGTGGGCAAGAATCCCGTAGAAGAAATGGAGTAGCCCTCATAGTCAACAAAAGAGTGGGAAAAGCTGTACTGAGATACAATCTCAAAAATGATAGAATGATTTCAATACGAATCCAAGGCAGACCTTTCAACATCACAGTAATCCAAGTTTATGCACCAACCACCGATGCTGAAGAGGCTGAAATTGACCAATTCTATGAAGACTTACAACACCCTCTAGAACTGACACCAAAGAAAGATGTTCTTGTCATTATAGGGGACTGGAATGCTAAAGTAGGGAGTCAAGAGATAAAAGGAACAACAGGTAAGTTTGGCCTTGGAGTTCAAAACGAGGCAGGGCAAAGGCTAATAGAGTTTTGTCAAGAGAACAAGCTGGTCATCACAAACACTCTTTTCCAACAACACAAGAGGCGACTCTACACATGGACATCACCAGATGGGCAATACCAAAATCAGATTGATTATATTCTCTGCAGCCAAAGATGGAGAAGCTCTATACAGTCAGCAAAAACAAGACCTGGAGCTGATTGTGGCTCTGATCATCAGCTTCTTATAGCAAAACTCAAGCTTAAACTGAAGAAAGTAGGAAAAACCACTGGGCTAGTCAGGTATAATCTAAACCAAATCCCTTATGAATACACAGTGGAAGTATAATAGAAAGGGAAAAACCAGAGATCTGTTCAAGAAAATTGGAGATATTAAAGGAACCTTTTGTGCAAAGATGGACATGATAAAGGACAAAAAAGCAGAAGACATCAAGAAGAGGTGGCAAGAATACACAGAGGAATTATACCAGAAAGATCTGGATGTCCCGGACAACCCAGATAGTGTGGTTGCTGACCTTGAGCCAGACATCCTGGAGAGTGAAGTCAAGTGGGCCTTAGAAAGCATGGCTAACAACAAGGCCAGTGGAGGTGATGGCATTCCAGTTGAACTATTTAAAATCTTAAAAGATGATGCTGTTAAGGTGCTACACTCAATATGCCAGCAAGTTTGGAAAACTGAGCAGTGGCCAGAGGATTGGAAAAGATCAGTCTACATCCCAATCCCAAAGAAGGGCAGTGCCAAAGAATGCTCCAACTACCGTACAATTGCACTCATTTCACACGCTAGCAAGGTTATGCTCTAAATCCTCCAAGATAGGCTTCAGCAGTATGTGGACCGAGAACTCCCAGAAGTACAAGCTGGATTTCGAAGGGGCAGAGGAACTAGAGACCAAATTGCCAACATGCGCTGGATTATGGAGAAAGCCAGAGAGTTCCAGAAAAACATCTACTTCTGCTTCATTGACTACGCAAAAGCCTTTGACTGTGTTGACCACAGCAAACTGTGGCAAGTCCTTAAAGAAATGGGAGTGCCTGACCACCTTATCTATCTCCTGAGAAATCTATATGTGGGACAGGAAGCAACAGTTAGAACTGGATATGGAACAACTGATTGGTTCAAAATTGGGAAAGGAGTACGACAAGGCTGTATATTGTCTCCCTGCTTATTTAACTTATATGCAGAATACATCATGCGAAAGGCAGGACTGGAGGAATCCCAAGCTGGAATCAAGATTGCTGGAAGAAATATCAACAACTTCAGATATGCAGATGATACCACTCTGATGGCAGAAAGTGAGGAGGACTTAAAGAACCTCTTAATGAGGGTGAAAGAGGAGAGCGCAAAAAATGGTCTGAAGCTCAACATCAAAAAAACGAAGATCATGGCCACTGGTCCCATCACCTCCTGGCAAATAGAAGGGGAAGATATGGAGGCAGTGACAGATTTTACTTTCTTGGGCTCCATGATCACTGCAGATGGGGACAGCAGCCACGAAATCAAAAGAAGCCTGCTTCTTGGGAGGAAAGCGATGACAAACCTAGACAGCATCTTAAAAAGCAGAGACATCACCTTACCGACAAGGGTCCGCATAGTCAAAGCTATGGTTTTCCCAGTAGCGATGTATGGAAGTGAGAGCTGGACCATAAAGAAGGCTGACTGCCAAAGAATTGATGTTTTTGAATTGTGGTGCTGGAGGAGACTCTTGAGAGTCCCCTGGACTGCAAAGAGAACAAACCTATCCATTTTGAAGGAAATCAACCCTGAGTGCTCACTGGAAGGACAGATCCTGAAGCTGAGGCTCCAATACTTTGGCCATCTCAAGAGAAGAGAAGACTCCCTGGAAAAGACCCTGATGTTGGGAAAGTGTGAAGGCAAGAGGAGAAGGGGACGACAGAGGACGAGATGGCTGGACAGTGTCATCGAAGCGACCAACATGAATTTGACCCAACTCCGGGAGGCAGTGGAAGACAGGAGGGCCTGGTGTGCTCTGGTCCATGGGGTCACGAAGAGTTGGACACAACTTAACGACTAAACAACAATTGCCTGCATCATCTGGAGTTAACGAGAGCTGCAGCCTGGAAGGCCACAAATTGCTTAGCTTAGTTCTAGGGTGACCTGTCTTCTACTTCACATGCAATCCACCTGCCTAGCACATTTTGCTTTAAAACAGTATCCTCTTTAAGCTCCGCTGACATTAGTAGTCCGCTAGTATGTCCAATGGAATTAGTCATATATTGACTACCATGGCCACTGACACCCCATCTCCACCAGCAGTCAACTGTAGCAGAAGCAATGGTCATGGTGAATCTCCAAGGCAGGGCAGGAAGGACTGAAGAAATCATGCACAATGCACTTCTTTCCAGGGTTCTTGGTTATAGGAAGAATCTAAGTGGAGATGTGACAAAGACCAAAACAAAGGTCACCATGGGGAAAAGCCAGCATGAATGGATTCCCCTGAAATAAAGAACTTCACTCCCCAACCTGGGTTCCATTGGTAGCCGTGGTCCAAAGTTAAATTAGGGACCAGTTTTTGAAATCTGTATCAGTAGGGAGCGGAGCTCAGGTACAATCCTTTTTGAAGAAGTCCTAGAAATCTCCTGCGATCTTGATGGCTGGGAGATTTTGGGACATGCAGTGCATACTCCAATGCTGGAGGTATTCAAGAGAAAGTTAGACAACCACCTGTCAGATATACTGTGATTTGGATTCCTGCACTGAGCTGGGAGTTGGACTTGATGGCCCTTCCAACTCAATGATTCTATGATTCTATTATTGTCTATTTATAAACTGGCTTTCATATGTAGCAGTTCACACACATAACCTGAGGTAAACAATAATTGGAAAAAAAGGCATAAAAATGCACACATATGTGCTTATCTCACTTCCTTTTTAAAGATACATTTGTAAAATGGCTCACAATAAAATATCAATAAAAAAACAAAGCCCAATTTAAAATATGCAAATCAGATAGTAGAGGGGGCAGACAAGTGAGAGCGGTACAATAAAGTAGCTAATAAAGCAGCAGATGGTAACAGATAAAGCAAGCTGAACATCACTTCTGAATAGATAAAACCAATGTCACCATTAAAAGCTTGGACAGATAAAAATGGTCTTAAACTAAACTGGTGCTTAGGATCAAAGCAGAGAATGTTCCAGCTGTGCCGCTCTGGGGAGATTATTCCATAAACAGGTTGGCACTTCTAAAAGGGTCTACCTCCTAGTTGTTAGTTGTCACCTGTTTAACATCTAAAGCTTGGGCACCTGGGGAATCTAGTTGTCCGGAAGCATAGTAAAAACCTTAAGGTTTTCGCCTCCACCAAAATAGAAGGAGCACACACCTGCCAAGGCTCCAATAGGAAGGAGCGTGAAAAAATAGGAGCCACCATGGAAAAAAGCCCTGTACTTTACTGTGAGGGTCAACCTCGCATCTGCAGTGAATGGAACCAAGGACAGGTCTTCCTTGGTTGGCTGGATAGAAGGTCAGATCAGAATAGGATACTTCTTAGATTATCCAGAATATCAAGGGGACCATGAGGGTGAAAAAGTTCTGACTAGGTATCCCTGGATGTCCACCAGAGCTTGGAAATTTACTTTCAAGATAGTAAGCATAGAAAATACGCTGAAGCTTTCCATAACCGTGAAGCGGTAAGGTGATAGTTGTGAGTCCTAGACCATCATGCTATCAGTCCTCAGTTCCTTATCACTTTGCCCCGTCATTATATTCATTCTTTTCCAGAGTAACTTTCCAAGCTCTTACGTCCAGTTAGACATCCATCCGTCAGTCTCACTTGCATGCACCATTAACACGCTGCATAAATAACACACAGTCTAGGACCTGATAGAAAAAGAGAAAGCTTGATGTCATACTGAAGACTCGTTAGACCATAGTATTTCCCAATGAGTTTGTCCAGACATTTCATGCAGATTGATGGGCAGACGGGAGGGGAGGGGAGACAGACTCTGGGATTCTTAAGGCCAGATTCCACTGTGCTGGTTGAAAAAATATATCAAAAGATAAAACTGCAAGTGGCCAGTTTTCCAGGTTGCTAAATCTGTTTGTTGTAGGTCCAGGTTCCTTTGTTTTAGTTTACTTTGAAAGATAAGCAACTTGTTTAAAGTGAGAAGCACCACACCTGGAGGCTTCTAGAAGCAATAATTCTCTTCCTCTCCATGGTCGTGGTGGGGTCTGTGATGACCCAAAGAGCTGTGGAAAGGGCTTCGGTACCCAAAACAATTTCTACCCCAGTGCAGATGTAGAAAAATCTGGGTGGCACCAGACATACCCCACAGGACAGCAGCCAAGAGTTAGAGCAATCATCTCCTGGTACCACTTTCTTAGACCGATCCCCAGGAGCACTTTACAGTGGTGTACTCCTACCTTGAGCTACTTGGGAGTCACACAGTAGGACTGGAGTTGTTGGAACCAAAGTGAACCTACGCAAATGTTTGTTTCTTCCACGTTGTAAGCACAGAGAAGAACAGGCCACCTGTGTCAGTGTACTGTATGCCTTCAACATGTACCCTGGAAGATTTGATGCTGGCTGCCTCAAATGCTCATTATTGGGCAATATTTATCTGATATGTTTATTAATGGTATGGTGGTGCTTCTGACACAAAGAAGGAAAAGGAAGATCCCTGTGAAGGAGTTCAGAAGTTGGAATCAAGCCATCCCTTCCATGACTCATCAGCGCTTAGGCCTGAATCTACTAGGCAGTCCTAGCTAGAACAGATGATCTACGGAATGAATTCCCTTTGTGTTCAGTGTTGACTCAGCATTCAGTAATCGATTCAGACCTTTTGCACACTGGGGCTCATAACACCAGCCTCCTTTATATAGCTGTAAGGATTACAAAAGACCTGATGTGAAGCACTTGGGATCATCTGTACAAATGCTATGCATTTCAGTCATAATTGTTGTTGTTTAGTCGTTAAGTCGTGTCTGGCTCTTCGTGACCCCATGGACCAGAGCACGCCGGGCATAATACAGTAATGCTAATAGCCCTTAGTGTTTCTTTAGTGCGTTGATAATTGGAATAATATATTCACTGTGGTTAATGCTGGGAAAGAAATCTGTCAATAGGCGGTCAGTCTAATGTTTGTTCCTTAAGGACAAGAAATGTAGAGTTGGGTAAAATGGAACATTTGATTGCATCAGATAAGAATCTGGTTCTGGGTGTATTTTAAACTTGCGACAGGCCTTGAGTGGGAATTATACCAGCTCCTACCAGAGTGGCCCTTATTTTGGAGTTTTGTGGAACTTTTTGCTCCATATAAGAACAGATCGAGCTAAAGAACAATGGGTGTTATTTACAAAGTTTACTGTTGTTTTTCCCCAAGCGTTATTAGTAGGCCAGAGAGACTCGTTCACATCAATGCTGAAATCTATTCCCTGTTGCTCCCAATATATCTCCTGTAATTCAACTTAATTTTTTTTTTAAAAAAAAAGCTGTTTTGTAGAAATCTTAGGGACCCAAACTAAGAAAAAGCAGTTAGCGCAGCCGCTTAATGTCATCTTGTCCCCCTCCTCCCCACCTCTCTTTTCTTTGCTTAACATTAATCTTAATGCTTAAAGTGATCTGGTTTTGAAGTGATGTATTGTTTGGAAGCTGCCTGAAATTCTTTCGGAGGAACTCTGTGATCAGAAGGGTCCTCAGGTGCACTGAGGCACTGAAAAGCTAGTTTTCACTGACACATAAGCCTTTTTATCATCAAGATGAGGTAGTGGTCGTATTTTAATTAAAATGTCAGAACAAATACTGTTGGAGTTATTGAAAATGAATCACCAGATAAAGTGATCACTGGGCCATGGCAGGTCAGAGAGGCAAAGTCACCTGCAGGAAGAGGACTCTATTCATTTTCCTGACTAAATGAAGAAGTAACTTTTTTTTTTAATATGTAGAAGTCACAACTTTTAATAATATTTTTAAAAGAACCCCTACCACAGCGACGAGTGCCACTTTTTTTCCCCTCAGCTGAATATCTCTTCCAAACAATATATATTTTAATTAAATAATAGGAAGAGGAACTTTGACATTATGTGTGTCTATGCCCACACTTGAATCCTTAGTCTTGTGTAATTTTTAAAACTATATTTATTTATTAGATTTTTATGCCTCCCAACTAGCAAATGCATTTGGGATAGCTTTGAATTGTGAAAATTAAAAATAGTCAGTGAAATAGCAACCAGAGGCAGGAAAAGTTACATTTTAGGGCTACAGCTCCCAGAATAACCCAGCCATCATAGCCAAATGAACAAAAACAGCTAGAGTTATAAGACAGGAGGTTGGACCACAGCAGTGAGTTTTTTAAAAGGCAGCAATAAAGAAAACAGTGACCAAAATCCTACTGGGATTTTATACTGGCGTCACGCAAACAGCATATGTTTTGCAGGTGGATTGCCTCAAGTTAGAATGTTGTCATAGACATTATTTGTTGCATGCTGAGTCAGGCAACTCGGTGTGCACCAGATAATGTCTACACTGGGTTGTTGTTTTTTTACCTTGAGATAATCCATCTCTACAAGTTATGCCATTTGTGTTATGGTTGTGGGGTAAGCAACAGGATCTGGCCCAATCAAAAATAACTAGTTTGAGATAGAACACCAACCAGAAGAAGAAAAAGGCCGTAGTCTGACATCTAAGTGAACGTAAGTAGGATTCCCGGTGGATCTTCCTGGGGTAGGTGTGTCCTAGATGTTGAGAAGGCTGTTTTCCTGTAGTCACCCATTACACGGTTGTCAGTGGCCACACACAGGCAAGGACCTTGGGAGATAATCTGAGCTATCGGGCAAGATCATGTAACAGAAAGCACTCCTTTACCTAGACTGGCTCTATGCCATTTAGCATTTTAAAGATCAGCATCAACACTTTGCATCTTTTAAATTAACCCTGTTAATTTCAGTGGATCTAATTATGACTCAGTTTTTATCCAAACCCAGTTTCCTCTCTTTATAAAGAGAGAATAAGGTTATGGGAAGTAATTCTCTCTGGAACATCTATCCATAACCATTGTTGCTTGAAATACATTGACTGGAATCCAATTAAAAAGTTATGCCAGCACAATTGCATCAGCATAATTTTAGCTATAAATAAATACTAAACCATAAAAAAAAGCCAAAGAACACAAAGTGCTTAAAGAAATTAGATCTCACTTAACAGCAGCAAAGCGCAAACAAATATAAATATCAACAAGAAGGGACCCTTCTAGTCCTTTCCAGTAAATATTTTTAACCTCATGCCAAAACGAACAAGTATTTCTGCAGAATCTGGGCACCACCACAGAGAAGACCCTGTCCTTACCTTTCAAAGAGGAAGTCTCTTGAGCAGGACTTCAGAGTTGAGTTGCTTTTCAGCATTTTACTGAGCCATGAAAGACTCACCACAGCTGAATGATATGATTTAAATTGTTTTCTCATAATTTCAGTAAGTGAAGGCACAGGAGAAGGTCAAAAGCCTCAGATTCTTTGGTCAGTCTATTTTAACATGAGAGACTCTTCTGGTATAGACAGGGCTTCGTACGACAACTTGCCTTCCAATCTCTACGTTTGTTCTGGACCTGACAGTGCTTTGGGGAATGACTGTGCTGTCAAACAGGTAAGAAAGTCTCAAGATTTTTCTGTTTTCGGCTGAGCGTTGGTAATAGAAGGAATGGTGCTAGTGGAGTATTCCCAAATAGAGATGGGCATGAACCGGTGGTTCGTGATGGTTTGTTTATCAGCCGAATGAGTGTTTGGCACTTCAAAGTCCCACTTCCTCCGGGGGTGCACACTCAGAGGCAGCACCCAGAGGAGGCAGGGCAGGAAAGCCAGGCCACTGCCTCCGGGTGGGCCCCCGAAAACCTGTTTGGCCGATAAACAAACTGCCAAACTGGCAGTTCGTGTCCATCTCTATTCCCAAACCAGACATTTGAAATGACATCTGAGTCTAGGAATTAAAGGCCACCCAGAGGCCACTTTGAAGCCATGACATTGGGCTGAGCCAGAAGGAAGAGATGCAGTGGAAGAATTGGGGTGGAGAACAGAAGCCCTCTACTCACTAGACTTATCGACACAGAGGTGGTCTCCTGTCCCTCAGTCCAGATCCATTCAAATGCACCAGGAGAACATGGCAGGGAGATGAATGGAGGTGGAGAATTCTGCATCAGCCTCAGAGTTTTTCCAAGGCGTTTCCTCGAACTTCCCCAACTCTAGGAATAAAAGAATCTCCTTTCTCCTTTAGCTGCATCAAACCGTTGCTCTTTTTGAGGGGGTGGGTAAATCATTTATTAATATCATAGAAGCTGTACGCTTCCTCTAAGTCTTTGATCTTCTTTTATCCTCTTAATAGGCTAGTTATTGCCTTGTAAAACAAAATTAAGACGACTATTAGCCTTTGAAAATACGGATCAGATGTGAGCGTTCGGGCTGTGTCAGCTGTTCTTTTCAAAAAGCCCATTGATAATGGCCATTTTAAAAAAATATATCTGCAGCTGCTTAAAATTTCTTGCATATATTCTCTCTGGCCTGAGTCATTCAAAATTTAATGGCTGCTCTAGCCTTCTGAGCTTCAGAAGTTGGAAAAGTTAGCCTTGCACACTCAGCTTGAACACAGAGCAACATGGTTTGAAATGCTTTTATCTACTTGCATCCAGTTCTTCACTTTTTATAAAGACTGTTCGCTTCACATCAAGCTGGCGTTTTACACTCTCCCTTTGAGATTAGTGAGACTGGAAATGGTCATCTTTGGTGGCATCGCAAACTATAAAGTTCCCCCATGGTTTCCAGTCTTTTTAAAGTAAAAAACCAGAGTTTGGAAGTTACAAATTACAAGTGACACTGTTACCTTTAGCTAATTCCTTTTTTGGGGTAACAAAGTCACATTTCAATGGCAACACAAGAAGCAAAATCTAAGCTACTTCATTTGTGTGATTAATTGCATTTTAGTTACTTTCAAAAGTTACAGTTAGAGGGGCATATTCAGAGATATTTTAATAAGTTTTATGTCATTCCCTTTCAGTGGTTCTCAGCCTTGAGGCCCCAGATGTTCTTGGACTACAACTCCCAGAAAGCCTGGCCAGCACAGCTAGCGGTGAAGGCTTCTGGGAGTTTTAGTCCAAGAACATCTGGGGACCCAAGGTTGGGAACCAGTGCTATTAATCCTGAGCTTTTTCCCCCCAGAACAAAAAGGTAACAAGCAGCACAAAAAGTAATGTAACCAGCTACTTTTCAAACATCGGAATAAGTAATGACAGTGGGTGACATTTCAAACAGTCAATGAGTAACAGGAAGGTATTACATTAAGCTTAACTTTCCTAACTTTAGCCAAAGATGCAAGAGGGCTTAGATTTACTCTTTGTTTAAAAACCGGCAAGTCCTTGTGGCCTGAGGAGGCCAGGAAAAGAACTTCGGCAGTTGTATGAGAAGAATGAAAAATACTGGGTCCCCAGTGTGTTTTCTGGAGGCATGCAATGCTACCACCTTGTGGAAGCAGTGCAGTCAGTACCTCAAAGGGAGACCTCGTGGGAACCCTATAGATGCCACATGAGTTTTCTCCTCTTGGAAGACAGAGGTGAGATATACTCATAAAGATTAACTTTCAGGCGAAAAACACCAGTGAGACTTCTGAGTGGGAGAAAATACCACCTTTACCAAAATGCAAAGATAAAAGTCACATGCCCCACATTCACACTAAAAGGGAGAATGGGCAGAAGAACTAGTACAAGATGCTCTGTTCGCTAGAGAAAGGGAAATCTTGTATACATTGCTTTATTTATTTATTTATTTATTTATTTATTTATTTATTTATTTATTTATTTATTTATATGCCACCTTTCTCCCCAAAATAAATTTTCATTAATACACTTTTGTCTTTCCCTTAAAAATGTGGTGTTCAAAGGGGCTCACAAACTTCATTAAAAACAATGTGAAAAGAAGCCTCCAAAGGAGTATAAAACCGTTGAAGCCATCACAGTAATCACAGCTATTAAAATTGGGGCAGTAGTCAGCAAAGCATCGGAACAGTTTTAAGTTTCGGGTGCTTGCCAGCTTACCTACACAGAGGTGGATCAGCTCATGGCCTCCGCCTGAGGGCAAATGACCTGCATGTTGTTTTCTTCCCTCCCCCTGTCCCAACCCTTCCAAACAGGCTGAGGTGATTTTTCAACAGATGTTCCCCAAAGAGGAATTCTGCCCACCGCCTCCAAATCCAGAAGACATAATCTATGATGGGGATGGAACTCAGCCAGAAGATCCTGGATTTAGCAATCCATCTGAGGACAATCCCGAGAATACGCCAGAGAAGCTCACTGAAGAGAACAAAGTCCCCCCTGAGGAGTGAGCCACTGGCCAGGCCATCCCTGAACAACGTCGCTCTGGACTCTGAAGTTCAACCCCATCTGAAGGACCATCATCGGAGTCTTGTAAACAATAGGCAACCCAGCCATTCAGTGGGACTTGACTGAGTAGTTTGACAGTTGAGTTTGAGACCCAAAAACCTTGTCTGCAATCCCATGCTGAGATATGTTATTAGCCTTGCTCATTGCTCTGGGAAAGACATGTTGCTGTTTAGTAAATATAAGGGATTCCCTGGCCCCATGCAGTTAGCCAGCAGCACAACATAGAAGCTTAGATTTTTGTTTCAGAGAAAGTGGGAACCCTTCATTCCATTCCCAGGGGGGGGGAAAGTGCTTGGGCTGGAACTGGAGGGCAAGTATTGGTAACAGCCTTCCACCATCGGTTCTTCAGCAGGATGAAAGCATTTGCCTGTTCTGTCATTTTGTTTGGCTTGCTGTGCAGAATGTTGCTGATGTGTGTCATCTGCTCAATAGAATATATATATATATATATAAATAAATGTTCTTGCCTTCTTGAAAGTGGTTGTATGGTAGTCATTTAAAACTTAAAACCCTCTTCATTTATTTGCTTTAAAGAAATCAGCTATATCACTGATACTACAGTCTAACAGTTTAAAAATCCCAAGTAATTTGAGGGAGCACACTACAGAAAATCCTTGGTACCACATCACACTGTGAACATGAGGATTTCATAGATAATTAAAAAGGCGTCAAGCCAATATAACTGAGTAGCTGAGATACTTCACTTGCACATCATCTTTGCATTTCCTTCCCTCACCTTTTAGTCACCTATTCTCTTCTCTGGTTCACCTTTTCTTTGTACTGGTCAGCCTTCCTTGTCTGGTGTTCCCCAGCTATGTTGGTCACTCTGTCTTGAGTTGATGGTAGATATAGTCCAACATCTCAGAGCGCACCAGGTTGAGGAAGGCTGAGCTGGTTAGAAATGACATGCACGGTACAAAGTGCATCACGGCAGTTTCAAATTGTTTGATGTTCAACTTTTTATCATAAACAAAGAGATCATGGTTGCAGTCTTTGATTTTAAATGATGCAGGGTGCCTATGAGCTGTTCATGCTCCAGATGAGGTTCGCAAATGTATTTGCTGTGACAGTTGAGTCGCTCAATGGTTTGCTGTGGAGTTATTTATACCATAAGAACAGAGATGGACATGAACCTGAAAAATGGTGGTTCATGATGGTTCGTGGTTAGCCATGAACCAACTGGAAAACCAAACTGGTTCGTGGTTCGGCTTTCGGTTGTGTCCAAGGGGCCCACCTGCTCCTGTTGCGCCACGCTGCTGCCATTGCCATCTTCAAAGAAAGTGGCCGGAGAAGAAGGAGAAGGCAGGGTCAGGTTTGAGAGGTGATGGGGGTAGCTGGAAGGGCAAGGATCGGCTTTGCCAAAGCAAAAATAAAGCACTGAGTGGAAAAAAGCTCAGCACTTCGCTTCATTTCAGCAAAATGGGTTTCACAAATCAAACCACGAACCAGCCTCATAGTTCCATTCATACTCATCTCTACATAAGTCTTTCATTTCCCAGGAATGAATGGATTAAAGTGGTGTGGGTTGTTTTTTTATTCCCTCCTACATTAAATTTCATAATTTAAGCATACCAAAAGGAGAGTTAAGGCATGCCTGGAGAGGACTGGACAAAAATAAGATATGTAGACAGAATATATTCGAAAAATAGTATGGTTGTTTTTGTTTTTTTTAAAGTAGTACTTTATCTGAAGGATTATTAATTAAGTTTGAGAAAGATAAGGTTAGTTGAATTTTTAAATGAGCAGCTGTGTTATCCTTCAAGCACCTTGAAGCTCATTATGGATGCACACCTTTTTATCCCCCTTGGAAGTGATCTGATAGGTTTGAATCCTTTTTAAAAGTGATGCTTCTAAAATCAACTTCTATTTATTGGGATATTCATTTTCAGCCAGTGGGTCAAACTCGCTAGTAGATTGCACCCAGCTGGCTTAAGGTCAGCTGCATCACTGCCATTTTTGCTTTTAGGTAAGTGAAGACAAGTTGGCTAGATAGCTCAGTGAGTTAGGTGTATGGCTGTGAAGCCCGAGGTGGGGAGTTCGATTCCCCACTGTGCCTCCTGGGAGAAGAGCCAGCCTGGGTGGCCTTGGGCAAGCTGCACACAGTCCCAAGATGCCCCCAGAAGAGTTTTTTCCACATTATGTGCTTACAGAATAAAGCAAAATGGATAAAAATATGACTTGAACAGCTGAATCAAAGCAAATATTATAGCACTAGGGCTTACGCAGGACATTTTAATTCAATGTGTGTCCCATTACTCTAATCGCTGAGACTTGATATGCTCCAACTGTTTTTATTTTAGATGTATGTTGAAAACTTAGCCCCTGCTGTAGAGTAACTATCACGGATTCCATGGAAAACATACATATTTATTTTAATTCTGTGCATTAATACATTCCATGTTTTATTATTGGTGGACATAGGTTTGAAACCTTCATACCCAGGCAGTTTATAAATGTTTGCAAAACCATAATTAAAGATGACTGCTATATTGCAGGCTGGGGTGGGTTCCATCACTAAACATGTTGATAGCTATTGAATTAACCAACCTTCATCACATGTTTGCCGCCTTCTTTCCAAACCATTCTGTGTCTTCCTGTATACCTGTCATTGTTCACCTGCCTTTTGGAAGTGTCCCTCTCCTGCAAATGGCTACATTTGCTCTCTTCCCCCCCCCTTTCCTGTTCCCCCTCTCTGAGAGATCGTGCTTTGCCCCATTTGACAGGCAATCATTAGAACTAGGATGCCTGCAGACTAAGGAGACCTTTTCCTCCTATTATTACAAGGAGGGATTTATGTAGGTAACTCATATTAATGATAATGGGACTTGTCGTGTGTAAATTTTACTTGTGTCAATGGCAGAGTTGCCCCCTGAAAGAAATCCCCATTTCTCTGCAGGAATGGCTTTCAAAATGGCATTCGAGATGCCATGGAATTTCTCCATCGGAAATGACCTGTGCCAGCCTTTCCTTCCGGCTTGCCATGGTTCATTTCGTTGTACCTAAAAATAATCACAGCCTGCCTCTGTGTTCTGCAAATAATCACATTGAAGAGCTACAAGGATTTCTCTTCTTGTGATGCCTGAGAACTTCTAAAAAATAAGGAAAAGGGAGAAAAGAATAAAAGCGTGCTCGCCGATGCTGAATTGGAAACGTTTATTTTCTAATCAGTACAAACGGAATCTGAATTAAAGGCATCCAATGTGCTTCCAACTCTTGATAGAACTGCTCCAGTTCAAGGTGGCCAAGAGCCAGCCAGTCACACCATTCTGAAAACACACAAGATCTACCAAATAAGGCAAACATTGCTGTCAAAGTGTCCAGTTTTGTGCTCTTCATTTCTGTACTGTTCCCGTCATCCAGATGATGCAAGGCTTGATCTGATACCATCAGTGCCTTTCTGTGCTTTTTAAAATCTCTGTTGTAGGGATAGTTTGTTTAGTTGCAGGGTTTGTTCTGGGGTGGAGTTTAGCACTATGAAGATTACAATTGAAAGTGAATTTCCACATCTGGGGCTCCCACTAAAGCAGCCTTTAATGATATAAGGCTCCTTTAATCAGCTTCTTTAAAAGTTTCATATGCAAAGATCCAGCAAGGAAGTGGGTTTATACAGATCTTTTCCTACAATCTGAAAGATTTCCTGAAGAGAAGCAGTTTTCAAAGATGTGACTTCTGTTTTTACAATTTGGAAGCAAATCCTAGTAAAACTTTACCAACTGGGCTGTAACTTTTACTCTGCCTTGATACACAGTTCTCCAGTGTTCTTTTCTAGCTGACATGTGGTAATTGGGTGTGCATTGTTGTGTATTCTTTGTCATTCCATACACACTTGGGGTCCCCTCAGCTGGAGCTTGAAAAAATTATGATTTCAGACTATAATTCCCAGAATCCCCAGTGTTAGCTGGAAAATTATGGGACTCGTAGCGCAAAAGGCAACTCGTCCGGGGTGATGTTTTTGATTCTCTAATGTTCCAGCTGAACTTATGAAAGCATCTCATTTCACTATGACCATTTATCAGACCTGTTCTGAGGTGTCCATCAAAAACTATTGTCAGCCTTCTGGAATTATGAGGCTTTGCAACCGGATCTATCAATACAGTCCCCCGGGCTGAAAGCACAGCAATCCCCCCCCCCCATTATCTTTATTTACAGGCGTGTGGTTGCTGCTTATAATAGAGGCTTGGTTGACTCACCCAAATGTGGATGGGAAAACCGCAGGGGAATGTTGTAAATCCCCATGGCACTTGAGATTTCGAAAGTTGACAGTGAAGCATTGAGGAAATGCTGTTTGTTGTTGACTGCATGGGAGGTCTGATCAAAGGAGACTTCAATAATAATAATAAAACACTTGCGCACTTCTCTTTGTCATAACTTGAACAGGTAATAAATTCTATGCCAATGCATACATCAGCAAGAAAAGGATGAGGAAATATGCAGAATGCATATCAAACCCAGCTGTGAACACTCAAGGTAGCTCCGAAGAATTTGCCTGTAGGTACTTAACAGAAAGACTCTGCTCATGATCATTTTTAAAATAAAAATCTCATTTTTTTTCCTCTATGGATATGGTAACGGGTGTTCGGAATGATCAAAACTCCAGTCCTCTTAAGAATTTTTCCCTTAATAAAAAAGGCCGTTTCTACTCAAGCTGTTGACATAGACCTGAAAGTATATAGATGAAATGTAGTGCAGAGGTGGAGAAATGGATATTGCTTCTCCTCTACCCTCTCATCTTAATTACAGCATCTGGGCACCACAGTGTCTGAAGGCTATCAGAAAGCTGGACTGTGTTTGTTGCAACTGCTGCTGAAGGGTCTGCCCTTGATATCACATGGACCTCCTCCTAAATCTCAAGCTTTGGTCCTGAAGTCTCAAGGAATGGATGCTGTTGACCTGGTAACTCCTCCTCCCTTAGCCTCAGAGGTCAATAGAGATAAAGAAACTGCTTGTTTTGATCAGTTCAAGTAGCATTATCTACTCTGGCAATCTCTGCATCACAGGTGGAGAACATACAGCCCTCCAGATGTGGCAGACTCTAAACACATCTGGAGGACCACAGGTGCCTCCATCTCTGCTTCCGAAGCATCCCTGCAACCAACAGGTGTTAGATGTCATAGACGGTGGACTGCCTTCCTCCCACCTCCAACAAGAGGTCACCATCTTTTGCCTACAAGCAAGCAAGCAAACAAACAAACAAAGAAGGTATGCTATTTCCTGAGCTGACGAAGGTGGGCACCCACCCAGCCCTCTCCAAATCCTGTGTACAAAAGCTGACCCAATGGAAAGTTAAGCCATATTTGGACACTGGTGATAGGATGCTACCGTTCACCTTAGCAGAAATTCCTGCTGTGTTCAGCAGAGGTGCATCGGAGCCAAGTCTTCGTAAGATTGCAGCTGGAGGTTTCATGGAAGGGGCAAAACCTAGAGCAGTTCCTTTCTGGAGTTTGGGTCTTCAAATCCCTAGCCATCGTGACCTGGTGGTTGCTGATTCTGGCAACTGTAAGCTGGAAAATAAACATTTGTAAGCTCTTGGAAGAGGAGAGGTTCCACAAGGGATTAGAAGCAAGAGATGTGGTGTCACAAAGATAACAAGGGAAGGCAACGGCAGGGTCAGCATCCACCAACATTGGGCAACTGTTAGGGTCCCGAATCTCTATCAGGGGCTTACCACTCTTACCGGCCCTCTGCCTTTTTGGGGGGAGTAAAACAAATTTGGGACCGAAATCAGCCATTTTTCTCTCCCACAATACCTCAGAAGCATCTAGCCAGGATTAACATTTTTCAAAAAAATGAAATGGCAAGCCAGTTGTATGACCGTCTCACCCACTCATCAGCTGGAAGAAACCCACCAGAAAGGCTAGAGCCCTGTGAAACCCTTAAGCCAATCCTGAGGAGAGGTGGAAGTAGGTGTAGAAGGTACTGTATCTTGCCTGAAAGTTGGCATCTAAGCACCTTGTTGGCCTGATCTTGAATTCTTTTGTCCCAGAAAAAGTTGGTATTGAATGAGTCTTTCGTGCCCCATCAAGGCAAAACTACTCTAGAGAAATACCTAAGGTAAGTTCAGGGGTGTAACTAGAGATGGGCACAAACTGGAAGAATGACGAATCAGGGTGGTTCAGGGTACCAGAACGCTGGAAAAACGAACCGGTTCATTGTTCATTTTTTCCCCAGTTCATTCCTGAGGGAAGGGAACTTAGCAGCTCCACCCCCTTTTCCATTCACCCCACCCACTGCCCCTGTTGTCTCCTGCTGGACGGCAGCAGGACCACGTATGTGGGTGACAGGGGCAATGGGAAGGGGGCAGGGCCTCCGTTTTGCCAAAACAAAACCAAGTGCCAAGCAGGAAAAAAGTTTGGGGCTTCATTTCATTTTGACAAAACAGGATCCTCGAACCGGACCATGAATTTGCCTGGTTCGTGGTTTTTTCAGTTCGTAGTTTGGTTCGTGCCCATCTCTAGTTGTAAGTAGGGTGAAATGGGAAAAAGAAATACAAACACACCTTTAAAGTGCAGCTGTATTGATACACCTTCAGAATTAAGAATGACAGAGAGGGTTTGTGTGTGTGTGTGTGTGTGTGTGTGTGTGTGTGTGTGTGTGTGTGTGTGCAAACATCTGCTTGGCCTCCATCGTGCAAGGCAAGGGTACGCAAAGCACAACTCTCCAGATGCAGCTGTATTTCAAGCTGGACTCCAGAAACTTCTGGAGGACCGAACTTTTTGCTTACACTTTATTTAAAGACTGTGGTATGGTAATTTAAGTGATAGGCTTAGGAAGAAAAATTAAGTTCATAAAAAATAAGAAAGTGTTCATTAATGTCTTTCCCCCCTGTCTTTAGTTGGAAATAATATTTAGAAAGAGGCTATGATGAAATAAGGAGTCGGTATTAATACAAGCATTATAAAAATCTGTGCAGTCTTCTTGGCTGACTTGGAAAGAGGAAAAATGCCTTTTATCTTAAGTGAACAGCTTCATTTTACTGTAAACTCTCTGCTAACCAGGAGTGCTCCATTAAAAAACTCTAATGAGTAAGAAAAAGAAATACATTCTGTAGAAAATGTTATTTCCTGCCCAAGGAATTTCAATTATAAAAGTAATAATTTGTATGTGTGAACTTACGTGTGTCGATAGAGATCATGTATAGGTTTTTAACTGTTTCACTATGATGTTTTACTTTTATGTTCCAGTTTTGCGCCTTTTTTAATTTTTTTTTGGGGGGGGAATCTGTGTGTACATAAAATACATTAGTGCATTTTCGACAAACTGGTACCTGGAACAATTATATTTGAAGTAGAGATGGATATGAACTGGAAAAACAACGAATTGAGATGATTCGTGGCTACCCACGAACCAACAACCGTCTCTGAATCCCAGAAAAACAAACTGGTTTGTGATTCATTTTTCATGCCTGGGGAGAGGGGAACCTATCGCATCCACCCCCTTTCGACGGTCCCGGTCGTCTCCCTGCTGTTTCTGGGCATGCACCCGCCGATCAGCTGACCCAGGTGAGGAGATGATGTGGCAGCGGGAATGGGATGGGGGCCATCATTTTGCTGAAGCAGAATGAAGCGCTGAGCAGAACAAAGTTCAACGATTTGTTTCGTTTTGGCAAAATGGTTTGCACGAATGGAACCATGAAACAGTTCGTGGAGTTTTTTTGGTTCCTAGTTTGGTTCATTCCCATCTCAAATTTTAAGATGATAATTCCACCCCTGCTTGATTTTAAATTTGTCTCTGGCTTTTCCACATGCTGTGTTTGACTTTGAGTGATTAGCTGTAACAATCTCTACTTTTTGTTTCTTATATTAACAAAATGTTCTAGCTCTGCACATCACAGGTTTTGTGATTCCTTGGTCTGTACTCGTTAATTCCATTACTTCTATCTGGAAGTCACTTCATAAATGTCTAAACAAAGTAGGAAGATCAAAGAATAATCAAGTAAAATGGGGCCACTTGGATACAAGACACAGTTTCTGTGACTGTGGAGAAATTCAATCAATGCAGCAGTTCTGTCTGTGCAATTTATGCCCCACCACATGCACAAAAGAAGATCTAGCAAATGGCCATGATAGTACTATTGAAATGAGAAGAATAAGGCTTGCATACATTGTAGTCCCACATTCATCACAATTCCAGCGGCTGACAGTCCAGTCAGTCTGTTATTTTGTCTTCCGGGAAATCAGAAGCATCTCATTCCTTGGAATTTCAGAGCTAAAATTGCTGAGACCAGAGGAGGGCGAGGGGGGGGGGATGCTTATGAGGTCACAGAGGTGGGGCAGGCAAGAGCCATAAGGGGGACCCCTACTATTTCTGGGTACCAGGCGCAAGGAGAATCCAGGTAAGTCGGCCTAGAGTCTGGATGGAACCTGGCGAACTGGGTAAGGCGGCAATCCAGAGGTGGCGTAGGGGGACATTTTTGACAGCTGGACCGGCAACAAAATGCAAACAGCGGCGGCAGTGGTTGCCCCCATTCCTGCTATGGCTCGCATCCTGTGTAGCCTTATCAACCGGGCAAATGATAGCTGGGGAGTATTTCCAGGCCACACACTGCTGCTTGGGTCTGTGGAAGGCTTTTTGCCAGCCCACAAGGATTTCTCCCACAGGTTTGTGTCACTACTGCGGTTAATGCAGCAGGAAAGCTCACACGTGGCACAAAGGGGATAAGTGCATGTACCCCCACCTCTTCTAAGTCCCCCCATGTCTGGCTTTCTGGTGCCCTGACAGTGCAGAAGCAGAACATCTTTTCACTGATGCAACAAGGCTTACCAGGAAACAGTGGGGATGGTTGCCCAGGCTTTAAATTATCCCGCTTATAAAATCAGAAGTTCAGTTCTTCCAACCCCCTTTCACCCTGAGATTTATCTCTTTCCCCGCCTCCTCCGAATACCTGTTGCACAGTTTTGAATTTCTAGTAAAATCCTCTTTTTGCTCCTCAGTAGAAGTACAGAGGTCCACAGAGGAGAATAGCTACAAATTCCCCAGAGTCCACCCCTTTCACATTAACTGGCACTTAACGTCTCAATTACTCATTCCGAGACATTTGTAGGAGAAAGAATAAAAACCATTTCTTCACTTACCGTTGCTTGAAATTACAGACTTGTGTGTGCTGCTTTTTTTATGGCATACATGCTCAGCAACCAACCGAACAAATCAACAGCAAACAAACAGCTGCCACCAACAGAGGAAAGCGAGGGAAAGCAAACACTCAGCAGAGAGGCAGAACTCTCTTCGAATTCAAAGGCTGGAAGGAACCATTGGTTAGTGCTGAATAGATAGACAATCACCCCAGCCTAGAAAAGTCCATCCCAATCCCACGAATAACAGATAGCATGTGAGGCTGCAAATAAAACCAACCATACCAGGGTGGGGAAAAGAACCGTCTCCACAGAATTCCTCTGAAACCTGGAGGCCCTGTTCTTGAATTTATGCCTCAAACGAAGAGGTGTACGTTGCCAGGGACAGAACGGAGGAATGCCCGATGTCAGTGCCAATGCACTGCTGTGAAGTGCCGAAAACAAACAGGAGGTAGGGATGGCATAAATAGGTACACTGAAATATGCTGAGTACAGGTGTACACATTTACCAGTGTCGAAAATGGAATCTAACTATGACAATGCAGGATGGCAGATGTTTGGCCGGCCCGCTTCTGTCTGCGCCCATCAAATATCTACTCAATGTTAATATTAGGGTTAAGCGTTTTGTTTTTGGTTTTTAAATTGTTCTTCACATATGCTACTTTTTGTTAGTGCTTTCAAGGGAGGGAAGGAAGAAGTGAGCAAAAAGCATCGAAATCTTAACGTAAAATGACATTTTATTGAAACGCGTCTCACTTGGGCATATGTTCCACCGACAGATCGTAATGTACGCATTACTTCATTGTTTAATTAGGACTTAATGCCAGGGTCATTAACATTTTGTGTGTTAATCTGCAAAGTTGGCTATTTATGAGCAGATAATGATGTGGAGTTGTAATTTTTTGCAGCAAAGGACTTCTGACTGTGCAATTTAATTAAAAGTGATTTTTGAATTAACAGGGATCCGATATTCATTTTCAGCTTTGTTAAGGATCCAGCATGTTCAATCCAATTATTACCATATGCACCAACCAAGCAGTATCTGTTTTTCCTTTCTGATATGACATCTGATATATACAATTTTGGATTGCTTAGATCTTCTGGTGGTTGTACTGTTGGAGTTTTATTTGCAACCTCGCATGCTATCTGTTGTTTTTGTGACTAGAAGGGTCTTTTCTGGGCTGACTATATCTATCCAGCAATAACCAATTGTTCTTCCAGCCTCTGAATTCATAGGGAGCCCCACATCTGGACAAGGTGTTTCTTCCCCTCTCTTCAGTCTCTTGGTGGCAGTTGTTTGCTATTGATCTGTTCAGTTGGTTGTGAGGTATGTGTGCAGTAAAGAAAGCAGCATGCAGGATGGTGCACGAGGGTCTGGGGGATTGGGGCTTATTAGACTATTTGGATGACTTTGCGCTAGTCACTCCCTCTGAGCACAGCCTACCTCACATGGTTGTTGTGAGTATAAATTGTATGCTGCCCTGAGCACTTTGAAACAAAAATAGAATATAAATGTAATAAACAAGGAAAATGGCACTTCCTTCATATTCAGAAATAACAAACAAGCCATTTCGCTCAGCTACTGTTTAGAAGTAGTGCTCTCTTAGCTATTGAATGGCATCTGTTTGTCTTAGCATGTGCTGGATGGATGCAGTCTGTGCTGGATGGGGTCACATTCCCTCTGAAAACATAGGTGTGTGGAGTGCTCCTGGGTTCATCTCTGAGCCTGGATGCCCCAGCTTCGGCCATGGCCAGGAGTGCATTTGCACAATTAAAACTAGTGTGCCAGCTATGACCGTTCCTGGAAAGGTCTGATTTGGCCACAGTGACGCATGCCTTAATTAATTTTTCCTGGATTCCTGTAATGCACTCTATGTGGGGCTGCCTATGGAAAGTGTCTGGAAACTTCAGTGGGTCCAAAATGCAGCCGTCAAGATTGATGGGGACACAGGAGAGAGCCTTCTCTGTGGCTGCTCCCAGACTTTGGAACTCCCTCCCACAAGAGGCCAAGCTGGCCCCATCTTTGCTGTCCTTCCGCAAGCAGGCGAAGACCTTTCTCTTCTGGCAAGCTTTCCCTCAGTGGGATTTTTAAATGGATTGTTATGCATTACTGCTTTGACTGTGTTTTTAGTACTGCTTTCGTTTACCATTTCTCAGAGTGGTTTTTGTTTGTTCATTTTTAATATGTGTATACTTATTGTTTTTTAGTTTCAAATATCGCCGTTTAATGATGTAAGCCACCTTGGGTCCTTTTTAAGGAGAAAGGTGGGGTAAAAATATTTTAAATAAATTAAAAATGATTTGCCACCGTATCTTACATTTCAACAGGATTTGTTTTGTGATTGGTCACCGGGAGGTGAACATGGGCTTTATTTGCAAGTCTGATTGTCCAGATTTCTTGAAGATCTGAAGAAATCCTGTTGGGGGAGATGAAACAAGTTAATGCACATTCCTTTAACACCTGGTTTGACCTTCGCTGAAGTAACACTTGTGCCAACGTTGTCAATAGAAAAGGGTTCTTCCATCATACCTGATAACATCAGTCCCATTTAGGGGGTGCAGAACGGCTTCTGTGCCACAAACAGTTTTGTATTCCAAGGAGAAGAATAACCAGAGGTTTCAGCAGGGACAACTGGGGGGGAGCGGCAGTGCTGCCTCCCAATGTTTGCTGCCTGAGGCATGTGCAACCAGAATCCTACAGAAAGAAGATATCGGCTGTCTGCCAGCTAGCAAGTGAATACTTAAAATTACTAGCTGCTGGTAATGTACCACTTGGTTTCAGAGTAACTGCAATGCAGAACCAGGTTCACAAATTAGAAAGGGTGTTTCCATTTCTCTCTCTCTCTCTCTCTCTCTCTCTCACACACACACACACACACACACACACACACACCATTTCCCTCACAGTTCCCCAAAATCCTCCCTTGCCCTCTGATTTCTGAAGACTGAAAAGTTGTTAAAGTGAAACTTTGGTGGTAGGTTATGTCTTTTCATTTATTTTCATGAAAATTGAATTACGGCAGCCTACCTGTCTTGGGCATATTAACAAAACCATTCATGTCAAGAGATGGCTTAGGAACATGTGGTCCATCTGTGCCAAGAATTTCATTTGTTTAAAGCATAAGCAGGAAGGGATTCCCCCCCCCTTTTTTTTTTTTTTTTTGCCCGAGATGAGTATATCTCTCAGTGTAATGTTGCATACAGGCTGGAGATTGCCTCTCCTATTGAATTGTATAATGAAAAATCAATCAGTTTAATGGTTGACAAACTTTGACATTCAAATAAAAATGTTCTTGGTATTTTCATCAAAGACCTGTAGGCAAAAACTAGATGCAGTGACTTTAATTTATGCAACAGGGAAAGTCTGCCAAAACATTGTACAAATGACTGTATAATGAGGCAATAATAACTACAAAGGGAGGGGGGATTCGGGAAAGGCCAAGCTTCCTTAGTTTTTAAGTGATTATAGAAATCCACCAAGCTCTACAGTATGAAAAACCACATTTCCTACTGCTTTCTTTAGGACTCCAATCTTATTTTGAGAGCAATTTCTCCGAGCCATCAGACAAGGATAATGTGATAAACTGTGCCAAATTATGGCTGGTTTGTGATATTATATGGAGAGTTCTGAACACCTTGCAATAATCCAGTAGAATGTATTCCCATTTATACTGTATTTTATACAAACAGTTAGGAAATACACAGTTGTTAAACTGCCAGACACAGCTCACAGCTCTCCTGGGCTTTCCTTTGGCTTTTGGCCGAGCTGCGTGGAGCTCCTCGTTGACTTCCGTAGAGAGAACAGTTTATTTATTTTATTTATTTCTTTAATTTGTATACCACCCCAGTCGTGTAAGCATGATTTATGATTATGACTGATCTCAAAACCTACTGCTTCATAAATGAACTTGATTCTGGGTAAGGATGCCATAAGGACTGCAGTTGAACATTAAGGCAAAAAATCATGACTACAGTACGTCGCTTTAGCGTTGATGATGAAGAAATCAAAATGATGAGAGATTTTGTAAACCTCGGTTCAACTATCCATCTAAATTGAGACAGTAGCCAAGAAATCAGAAGAAAACTGGAACTAGGAAGTGGAGCAATGAAGGAACTAGAAAAGATAATCAAGTGTAAGGATGTGTGTCATTGGTGACCAAGACCACAATCATCCACACTTTCGTATTTCCAGTCACCATGGGTTTTTCATCCAGAAAGCTGGCAGGAAAATAATTGATTTGTTTGAAATGTGGAGATAGCTTCACGGATACCCTGGACTGCCGGAAAAACAAACAAGTGGGTCCTAGATCAAATCAAGCCTGAACTATCTCTGGAGGCAAAAATGATGCTGCTGAGGCTGTTGTATTTTGGCCACATCATGAGAAAGCAAGATTTCCTGGAAAAGACAATAATGCTGGGAAAGGTGGAAGGCAGTAGGTGAAAAAAGGAAGACCAAATACAAGTTGGATCGACTCAAAGGACATTGTCACCAGCACTGGGTTCCCATATTTCTGCCATTTGCCATTTACAGTTTTCTTTGTATATAAACAACTAACTTCCTACAGCAAAAGAGTACTATCCCAAGAAAACAATATTTGAGAAGTTAGAACTTTTTAGTCCCACATAGTGAAGCATATTTGGAGAAAAACACCCTTGCCTTTTGGGGGGTGAAACCTACCGCACAGAAGGTAAAAAGCTGCAGTGGTGGGAGGTTAATTCAGTGGGGTAAGATTGTATCCTGATACCAATGTTGTACTGTACGTTTCATCTCATTGTTTTATTCCACCTTGCATTTTTCTGGTTCTGGGTAAAACCACTTTATTTTTTATTTCTTATTTGGGTGAAACACACTTCATGATTTTTTTCTTATTTGGGTGAAGCACACTTTATTTTTTATTGATTTAGTTTTGCAAACACAGCTCCCAGAATGGCCCAGCTTCTTCATAATGGGTACCAGCACACCACCATGCATGGAAACCAGCTCTAGAAAATTCTGTAACTACATCTAGGGTTGTTTTGATCCTGAGCTGATTTCCTGAAACAATACACATCAGGTTTCTAGTTTTAGCTATGCGTACTAGAGAAGTTACCCCTGTGTGATAAGCTCTGCACTCATTGTGCTGATGTTTGGTAACATGAATGGGAAATATTCATACATGGAGGAGGAACAAAACCATAAAGATATGGGGATTTCAAAAGTCTCCCATCACCACCAACAATCTCAGCATCAAAAGAATTAAGTTGTGGAGACCCATTTGCTGCAGTTCTTTTTGGCTTCCTGATTTGGCCATTCATTCATGCCACATTAAACTGCTTCCCTGCAATGTCCCCCCACAGCTCGTTGTTAGATGCATGAAATACGCCTGATATGACATGACATGACAGGCCTGGTGCTCCACAGCATAGCATCAGATCGTTCAGAGATAAGATCTATCATTTGGAACAAGGTCCTTCTGTTGACTTGCTAAGGAATGACTCAGAATATATTGGCAACATCTTTCAATTGGCCATCAGCTCTTGGCCATTCATGAAGTCTTAGCTGCCTGGGAAATGCTAATAATTGTGTGCCATCTATAAATGGGCATGAATTTAAAAAATTAACCACCAAATTCATTCAAAAATTGCTAATTCATCAATTTGTATTCATATAAATTAGGGCCCCCGACAAATACGAATCAATGAATTTGTAGTGATTTTTGATTTGTCAATTCGTTTGGCTATAAAATGCCCCACTCTGGCACCTAGAGACACCAAAATCGCATGGAAACTTCCACTGACTCTCCTCTACAATCCCGGCACGTTTGGTGAAGATTGGGTTTCCTCAAGCCAGCTGCTAAAGGGCAATTTCCTGGGGGGGGGCCTCTTTGGATGTCCAAAACCCACACTCCACCAAACATGCAGAACTTGTATAGCAGAGTCATGGAAAGCTTCTCCACCATTTTAGTGTCTCTAGGTGCTTGGGGGGTCTGTTTTATAGAGTTTGAAAGGCAAAAATGAATTGATAAATCAATTGTTGATTTGTCAAAAAAATCATAAATTTGTAATTTCATCGACTTTGAGGAATCACAGATCAAAATGAATCATCATTTTTCTGATTTGTGCCCATTTCTAGTGCTGTCCAGTCAATTCCAACTTTTGACCACCCTCATACCTCATCTGAAGGAATACTTCGTGCCTCATCTGAAGACCCACATGAAATGACTTGGTTTTTAATACTGAAATTATATTTTAATCTTTTTGTATTTTGTTTTTAACCCAGCATTTTGGAGAAGGTATGTATTTGTATTTGTACTTTTTAATCTGCTAGCATTGTGTCTGTTCAGCTGGCACCATGCTTGTGTATATATTATTATTTGTACTTAGGTTTTAAATTGGTGGAAGTTGGATGACCAAAGTAGTCAAAGCAATAAAGACCTCAAAGACAAGATGACCCTTTTCAGGGTTTTCCACGTAGAGAATACTCAGAAGTGCTCTACCCTTCCCTTCCTCTAGGGGCGCTCTGGGACTGTACAGCTGGCCCAAGGCCACACAGGCTGTCTCTTCTCCCAGGAGGCACAGGGGGGAATCGAATCTCTGCCTGCACCTCCAGATACTGAAACCATTGAGCTGTCCAGCCACCTTGGGAAAGGCTTGAAAACATTCTTCTGTGAATTTGAGTAGGATAGCTAGAAGAAAGCTGGAAAAGCTGGCAATGCTAGCAGGACAATTCCGGGAGTTGTCATTTAAAATCTTCCCAGTTCGGCTTCTAACTGCTAGCATGAGGCATATTCCATGCAGAAATGTTCTCACAATACAGTTCTGTGGCTGAAATGCTGAAATGCTGTTGCTTAGAATCGTAAGTCACAACTAGAGTAGCTCCATTGAATCCATGGAACTTACGGAGGAAAGGACTCTAAATCCCACCCACTCAATGGGCCTATTGTAGTTGCAATCTACTGCACTGGAGCAACAGGATTTCAGCCAACAGGGATGGGATTTTTGGAAATTATTTTTAGACTACAAATACTATGATTCTCCATTCTGGGAGTTCTACCTACCTTAGAGGACCTTGCAAATACCTGAATGTGGTGCACCTGGGGAGAAGGGCCTGAATTATAAGATTTTTGAGCTTCCAGTTCCTGCCCCAGTGCTAGCTGGGAGTTTTCTTTCTGAACAGGAAGCTAGGCTGAGCTAGAGATCAAAGCCTTCCAATTAAGGCCTTTCTCCCAGGTGAGCCCCATTGAGGTGTTTGAAAGGTGTCCGTCTGCTGGTTAGAACGCCCGGAATTGGAGACTTGTGGTATTTGTAGTCCAGAAAATCTGAAAATCCCATGCCTATTACAAGGTGCACATTTCCTCAGAAATAAGCTTTACTGCCTTCAGGTAAGACTTCCAGATTCCTTAAGTGTGAAGTAAATGAGCAGATATATAATTAGGTATCTGGTTTGTTTTTTTTAAAAAAATAAGGCCCTAAATGACTGCCGTTTCCTTAGGACTCTGGTGTGTGCTTTCTCAGTGTCAAATCTCAAAACCGTTTGCTATCCTTCTCTTGTGTCAGCAGCAGAACTGGGGTTTTTTCGTCACCCCACATGGCCATCAACACAACAGACCAGGTTGGGGGGAGGACACCCCCTACAAGTACATAATTTCAGCACTAACATAAAGCATCAAAATGATTTACCCGTCTGCCCTGCTTCACTTTCATCTCAGCTTCCAGGGCCTTCATTCATCAGTGTGTTATTGTATCTCATTTTTACACAGTGGCTTTCTCTCTCTCCCTCTCTCTCCCACACACACCCCAGATGGTTCTATCAGCCACAGGCTTTCTCTTCTTGGGGGTAAGTAAGGTACATAGAATTCAGGTACAGTTTGGTTTAGCTGTCTTCTGGAAGCACTGCGGTTAGAGACAGACCAAAGGGGTGTGATCCTGTGAGAAAGTAAGGCAGGGGGAGTTGTAGACTTGTCATTTCAATGACATTAGCCTCCCTTCATCTGTTTCAGGCCAAGGGAAAAAAACAGATGGTCTATTCTAGATTGTGAAAAAGGCTATTCAGAGATGGTCTGGAGTAGCTGGGGACCACACAGGAGACCCTGAAGGGCTGCATGTGTCCCTAATCCTGCACTGTGCCTCCTCCAGTCTAGAGTAACCCTGTGTTCTGCTTTATAGTGCATAGTGCTCTATTTGACGTTATCCTGTCTGTTTCATATTGCAATTTTGCAACCTTGCATGCTGCTTTTAGTACGTGTAGTTGGGAGGCACCTTTTTGGGCTGGGGTGACTATGGATCCATAAGAGCAGTAAACAATAGTTCCTTCCCTGCCTCTGATTCAAAGAGAGCCCAGCCTCTCTCCTTTGTCTGTTTAAAGCAGTGAGTCTGTTGAGGCCTGTTGTTGAAAGTCAGTCGGTCGTGTTTGTTCAGTTTGCTGTAGAGTGTTCAATTGTAAGTTAATAAAACCTTTTATTCTTTCTCCTACGTATGTTTCAAAGGGAGTAATTGAGACTGTAAGTGCCAGTTGATGACAAAAAAACAAAAACAAACGGGTGGATTACTCTGGGGAAGCTGAAGCTAATTCTGCTCTGTGAATCCCTGGACTTCTGCTGTGTAGCTTAGAGGAGTTTAACCAGAAACTAAAAACCCTGCAATATTTCAGTGGTTATTCAGTCTTTGGTATTTTGCATTTCACCATTAACTCTACCAAAGAGCCTGGCATCCCCATGATAGGAGCTAAAGGTTCACCTTTCCCAAGAAGGACATTTATATGTCCTTGTTTTCACATAGTATGCACTTGCATTCTCTTGCTATATTTATCATTCACAGTACATTTAAGGACATAAAATTGTATTGTTGGGAATGAAGACAAGGAAAAATAATTCTGTTTGTAGCTGCAAATTGCAGATATAGTGTTGAGCATAAATTTTACAGGTATGGTAACTGTAAAATACAAAGGTAATAAAGAGAATAGTGCAGTAGTATTACTGGAAATATATTTTATCACTCTTACTAAAACACATATTTTAAAATCCATAATTCCACAAAAGGAAGACCCGGTTTCCTCCCTAGACAACCCTGTGTCCTTTCTGGGTTATGTGTTCCACCCGTCTGGTTGAGAACTATGGCTTTATTTGATGGGGCATCTGGTCCCAAACTGGTTGAAAACATAAGAAAGGGAGAGCTAGGGCTCTGAAGTTGCCCGTCAACTAAGCCAGCACATAAGTCATAGGTATTTCTATTTAAAGTTCTCAGATTATTGCTAGATTTACGTCTTGGCACACAAATTATCCTATCAATATGCACACAAACGTATTCTGTTCCGTTCACTAACCTCCAAGATATAAAGCATTAGGGGTACCTTCTTTCTTGAGTGTATTATCTCCTGGTTCTTTTCTCACCTAAGAGAGATTCCACGCTTTCTTGGACACACTTCAGGAATCTGGGTGCAGAAGGTTTCCAGTAGAGATGACCATGAGCCGCCATTTTGGCGGTCCAGCCCGGTTTGTTTACCACTCCAAGAGGTGTTTGGCAGTTCAGTGCCCCGCCTCCTACAGCAGGCACCCACTCAGAAGCAATGTCCCGGATTCCCTGCTCTACCTTTTCCAGGTGCTGCTTCAGAATGGTCACCGGCCAGAGCGGGCGGGAACTGCCAAACACCTGTTGCAGCGGTAAATGAATTGGGACGAATTGCCAAACCAACGGTTTGTGCCCATCTCTGGCTTCCAGTTCATTCTCATTATCTCCAGTCAAAGGGACCAGGCGGGAGGTGAAATTAATATCACTTTTGGAAAAGTTATTTTCTTTTCTTTTTGAACTATGGCTCCCAAATTCCAAATCTCCCAAATACGGTATTACAGGAGCTGCAGTCTAAGAAAAGGAATTTCCCTCACCTAAGCCATTTTTGGCTCTGACATATCAGGAAATGCTGGATTCTAATTAAATTGCAAGAGTTAGCTGGATAGACCAGTGGTTTGCAGAGCCAGAGGTTGGGAGTTAAATTCCCTTGGGCAAGCTGCACAGTCCCAGGATGCACGCCAGAACAAGGGAACGGTGAATATCTTCTGAGCATTCTCCACCTGGAAAACCCCGAAAGTGTCTCTATAAGTCAGAATTGACTTATTGTTATTATTGTTATTAATTAAATTGCAAAATGTTGAAACTCAGGCTGTCCTACTTCGGGCACATTATGAGAAGGCAGGATTTTCTGGAAAAGACAGTAATGCTGGGAAAGGTGGAAGGCAGCAGGAAAAGAGGAAGACTAAATATGAGATGGATTCACTTCCTAAAGGAAGCCACGGGCTTATGTTTACAAGAGCTGAGCAGGGCAGTTGAGAACTGGACATTTTGGAAATTGCTCATTCATAGGGCTGCCATGAATTAGAGGCGACTTGACGGCACATAAAAACAATTACATTGCTCTTTTTGGAATAGTTGCACCTCGATTCTACTGCACGTGTCTGATTTCTCAGACATAACCACCTCCCTCCTTTTGGTCCTTTGATCAATGATGGCAAGCCAGAGTCCTGGGATAACTAGAAAGAACTTGTTTCTGGTCTACCTCAAATTAAATGCCACAGACTTAACTTTTCATACAACTGGACTTAATTTAAACATTTTAGACTCCCTGTATTGACAACTTAGCAGTTCTGAACTCCAATCCCTGCCCAACCCTTTTCCTATGGTCTCCCAGAAGCAAACTTTCAAAAGCTGTGCATGACCCCTACAGCACAGGAGATGAAGCTCCGTGAGGACTGCGCTCCTAACAGACCCATCCATCAGCTGGAGGAATGGATGACAGTGGATGAGCAAAAAACCAATGTTGAAGGTATTAAGAGTTCCTGGACACATTTTCCCAGAGCATTCTAATAGGATATGAAGACAGTTGGGCATCACTTATACGAAGCCTGCAGAGCGAGCCATGATTTCTTTGATGGAGTGTCCTTACCAAGTCATCTGTGGCTTCGCTTATGGTCCTTTGCTAAGAAAAACTACCTCGGCAAAGCTGTGAACATTCCTAGAAATGGGTATGAGCTCTCGCAGCAGAGAAATGAGGAAGCTCAATTGCGCCAGCTCCATTTTTCTCTGTCTGGCTGCAGGAGAGGAGCTGAAGTGATAGATCCAAGTTACAAAACCAGCAGTTCTGTGCAAGGTCTCTGCATACCAATGGAGTACCAGAGTTGTGCAGTTCATGAAGTTCAAACTTTATCAAGCTCTCCGGCTATATTGTTTCCTGCTCCCCTCCTTGTTACACAACACAGTTTTAAAAATATTTGTGTGGGTTTTCTTAGTTTATAACCCAACTTTCTTTCCAGGCTCAGAAGGTGCACCAAACGGATACAAGTGAAAACAAAAGTAGTTCTAATGTTGGAAATGGATCAATGCTGTACATACGAAAGCAAGCAAACTGGGCTTATGGAAAATAGAAGACCTAAACAAGAGAAGGCAAAGATGACTTATGGAAGAAGTGATTGAACAAGACTGGAACGCCCTCCAAGAGAATGCTAGGGGGAAAGGCTCCCTATTTCACCTGGGAATTAAATATTCTACCCAATCTAATCCTCCTTTTTATCTTAACATATTGACAATTCCAAAACTAAGGCAGTCATACATGATATACGATCACTCAATGCAATGCGCTTCCAACGGCTCAGATGAAGGGACAATTTCTCAAGGTACCCCCCCGGACCAATGTTATTTTGACTGTCTCCTGTTAGAACTTGGTACATCGTCACATACCTTCTTTTACTGTCTGAAATATGCAATAGCAAGAGAGCAAGGCATCCAAAAATGTCAATTGAAATATTCAGCCTTCTGGGATCCCTCAAGACTAAAACTACTCTTTGCAAAAACCGTGTTGTACATGAGGCAAATTTCTTTTTGAATGCATTTTTAAACTCTGAAACTTGACATGGTGCACGGCCTATGGGCCATTACACCTAAATAAACTTGAACTAATATTAAAGCCCAGTTACACAGATTGTCATGTGAAATGCCACACAAGGGTTGGCCTCTGCCTCACATTGATGAACAGTGGAGCTGTGAATTTCAGCAGCACACAGTGTCAGGTAGGGGTTAAATAGCTTGACCATTGGAAGAGCCAAAGAGCTTAGAGTGGAGAAGCTTGACCAAGAGGCTGGTGGTGGTCTGAGGAACTTAATCATCTCTACACATCGCCTGATCTTGGGCAGTAACAATGCCAGTACCATCCACAGGCCCAGACGAAGGATGCCGGCTAGTATTCGGTGTGGAGAATCGGAGCAATTGGTCATAGAACTGAGATGGGGAAAGCCAAAGAAAACCTCCACCTTATATATGGTACGCTCATCATGGTCTCTAGCAGGCTGGAACATGCACAGATGGCCACGGGATGCTATGGATTTTATAGCTGAAAGTCCTATTAGAGGCTATACATGTATGAAGTGTGTGAAATCCAGGAAAAATACACAAAGAAATGAGAGGGATAAAGATGATCCTTCCAATCAGGGGCCTCAGAGCAAGGCTGTCTCATAGTTAAGAAAGTGTGCATTCGTAGCCATGTTCCATATCCATGGCATCTCTTCCTAAGAATTGTCCTTCCCTGGTTCCAAAACCTCCTCTGAATTTCTCTTGCTCCTTCTTTGCACTTCTTATAAATTCCCTTGTGGATTTTTTAAAAGGTAACTTTCAGCAAATACATTAAACATAATAGTCTCTCACTGCAAAACTGACATTTTCCTTTTGGGTAAGGTAATCCAGGCCCATTTCGGCCAGATTTGTGGAATGATTCCTGCTCTGTAGATTTGATTGAATAAATAGATTAAAACAGTGAAGTCATCATCTTTTGTTAGCTTTAATACTTCTGTGAAGACATGACTGAACCCAGAAGCTTTGCTGGTTTGGTTTGGTTTGGTTTTTGCACTTTAGATTTCGGATTTCTATATTTCTCATGTCATATCAATGTATTATTAGTATTAGGCATCCTTCAGTCTCGAAAGACTATGTGCTCTGTATGGAGGACTTGGAACAGCGTCTAGTGTGGCTGAGAAGGCCAATTCGAGAGTGACAATCCCTTCCACACTGAAGACAAATATAATCTGTCCCCTGTCCAGCTCCCTGATTTTGCTGCTTCCGTGACTGCCTCTTTGCCTCGGTCTGCTGGACAAGGGTCTCTTCAAATTGGGAGAGGCCGTGATGCAACGCCTGCCTCCAGGCTGAACGCTCCGATGTCAGGGTTTCCCATCTGTTGAGGTCCATTCCTAAGGCCTTCAGATCCCGCTTGCAGATGTCCTTGTATCGCAGCTGTGGTCTCCCTCTGGGGCGATTTCCCTCCACTAATTCTCCATACAGGAGATCTTTTGGAATCCGACCATCAGCCATTCTCACGACATGCCCAAGCCAACGTAGACGTCGCTGTTTCAGTAATGTATACATGCTAAAAATTCCAGCTCGTTCTAGGACTACTCTGTTTGGAACTTTGTCCTGCCAGGTGATACCAAAAATGCGTCGGAGGCAACGCATATGGAAGGTGTTCAGCTTCCTCTCCTGCCGTGCACAAAGGGTCCAGCACTCACTGCAGTACAGGAGTGTGCTCAGGACACAGGCTCTATAGACCTGGATCTTGGTATATGTCGTCAGCTTCTTATTGAGCCATACTCTCTTTGTGAGTCTAGAGAACATGGTAGCTGCTTTGCCAATGCGTTTATCCAGCTCGACATCTAGGGAGAGGGTGTCAGAGATCGTTGAGCCAAGGTACACAAAGTCATGAACAACCTCCAATTCTTGTGTGGAGATGGTAATAGAGGGAGGTGAGTCCACGCCCTGGCCCATGACTTGTGTTTTCTTCAGGCTGATTGTTAGTCCAAAGTCTTGGCAGGCCTTGCTAAAACGATTCATGAGTTGTTGGAGGTCTTCAGCAGAGTGGGCAACAATGGCTGCATCATCGGCGAAGAGGAAGTCCCGCATGCATTTCAGTTGGACTTTGGTCTTCGCTCTCAATCTAGAGAGATTAAAGAGCTTTCCGTCTGATCTAGTCCGGAGATAGACACCTTCTGTTGCAGTTCCAAAGGCGTGCTTCAGCATGACAGCAAAAAAGATCCCAAAAAGGGTTGGTGCGAGGACACAGCCCTGTTTCACTCCGCTTCGGATGTCAAAGGGATCTGATGTTGAACCATCAAAAACTACAGTGCCCTTCATTCCCTCATGGAAGGACCTGATGATGTTAAGGAGTCGAGGTGGACATCCAATCTTGGGAAGTATTTTAAAAAGGCCATCCCTGCTAACCAAATCAAAGGCCTTTGTGAGATCTATGAAGGCGACAAAGAGTGGCTGTTGTTGTTCCCTGCATTTCTCCTGCAACTGTCTGAGGGAAAATACCATGTCAGTGGTGGATCTATTAGCTCGAAATCCACACTGTGATTCTGGATAGACTCTGTCTGCAAGCACCTAGAGCCTCTTCAGCACAACACGGGCAAGCAGCTTCCCTGCAACGCTGAGAAGAGAGATGCCACGGTAGTTATTGCAGTCGCCCCTGTCTCCTTTGTTCTTGTACAATGTGACGATGTTTGCATCCTTCATGTCCTGTGGTACTCCACCTTCCCTCCAGCAAAGACAAAAGATTTCATACAGCTCGGTAGTGATGGTCTCTTTACAGCACTTCAGCACTTCAACAGGGATGTTATCCTTTCCAGGTGCCTTGCCAGAGGCGAGGGAATCCAAGGCCGCTTTTATTTCTGCTAAGGTTGGTTCACTGTCCAACTCTTCCAAGACAGGCAGGCACTCAGTGTTATTTAATGCTTCTTCAGTTACTACATTCTCTCTGGAATATAGCTCAGAGTAGTGCTGCACCCAGCGGTCCATCTGCTGTGCTCGGTCCTGGATGATCACGCCTGTAGCAGACTTCAAGGGAGCAGATTTCTTCTGTATTGGACCTAAAGCCTGCCTGATACCGTCATACATTCCTTTGATGTTACCTGTGTCGGCTGCTATCTGTATCTGAGAGCAGAGCTGAAGCCAATAATCGTTGGAACATCTCCTGGCAGCCTGTTGGACTTGGCTATGAGCAGCTCGAAGAGCTTGCAAGTTGTACTCGCTAGGACAGGCTTTGTATGCTGTTAGAGCTCTCCTCTTATCCTCGATGGCTGGCATCAGCTCCTCCGAATGGGCTTCAAACCAGTTGGCCGTCTTTTTGGTCTTCTTTCCAAATGTGGACAAGGCGGTGTTATACACAGCGTTCTTGAAATGTTCCCATCGTTCAGGTGCATTTGCATCAGCCGGGCCTGGAAGGGTTTCCTCAAGCGCTTGGGCAAATTCCTCCACTTTACTTTGATCGCGAGTCTTGCTGATGTCAATACGTGGTCTTCCTTCCTTTTTCGTGTGATATAATCTCTTTGTTCACAGTTTTACTCTACTACACACCAGGGAGTGATCAGTATCGCAATCAGCACTCTGGTAGCTGCGTGTGATCGTAATACTAGGAAGGCTAGAACGTCTAGTGAGGATCAAATCGAGCTGATGCCAATGCTTGGATCTTGGATGTCTCCAGGAAACTCTGTGTTGAGGCTTTGTATTAAAGAATGTGTTGCTGACGCAAAGACCATAATAACAGCAAAACTCCAGCAAGCGTTGGCCATTTTCGTTCATCTTTCCAATGCCAAAACGGCCTAGACAAGTGGGCCAGGAATTGTGATCAGCACCAACTCTAGCGTTAAAGTCTCTGAGAATGAACAGTGCCTCTCTTTCAGGGACTTTTTTGATAGTAGCTGCCAGATCGTCATAGAATTTGTCTTTCACTTCTGTAGTGGATGGCAGTGTTGGTGCATATGCACTAATGAGGGTGACCGGTCCCGCTGATGAGTGGAGCTGCAGAGACAGGATTCTTTCACTCCCCACAGTAGGTGGAACAATGGATCTCAGCAGAGTATTTCTGACTGCAAAGCCAACACCATATTCCCTGGTCTCATTCAATGGTTTTCCCTGCCAGAAGAATGAGAAGTTTTTTTCTTTGACAGATCCCGAGTCTGGCAATCTCGTCTCTTGCAGGGCAACAATGTCCATCTGCAGTCTACTCAGTTCCATGTCGATGACAGCTGTCTTGTGCACATCGTCTATTTCCTGCAGGTCGTCAGAAAAGCCATGGTCAGAAAAGCCAGGGGTCATTGTCCGTACATTCCAGGTGCCCAGCTTTAGGGCAGAAGTTTTATTATGATTGTTGCATGGTGCAGGGTTATCGATCTGCTTGTCGGCTTTCACAGATTTTATCGATCTGCTTGTCGGCTTTTTTTACATATCAATGCATTTCTAAGGTAAAGGTAAAGGTTCCCCTTGACAATTTGTCCAGTCGTGTCCAACTCTAGGGGGCGGTGCTCATCTCCGTTTCCAACCCATAGAGCTAGCGTTTTGTCTGAAGACAATCTTCCGTGGTCACGTGGCCAGCGCGACTAGACACGGAACGCCGTTACCTTCCCACCGTGGTGGTACCTATTTATCTACTTGAATTTGCATGCTTTTGAACTGCTAGGTTGGCGGGAGCTGGGACTAGCGACAGGAGCTCACTCCGTCGCGTGGATTCGATCTTACGACTGCTGGTCTTCTGACCTTGCAGCACAGAGGCTTCTGTGGTTTAACCCGCAGCGCCACCACGTCCCTATAATGTCTTTCTAGTCCCAAATAAATATATAAATGTTGTTGGTCTGTTATTTCCAGACAGCTCTTAATGTACTCACTCTACACTATAATTTTACCAGCAATTTCAAGTATCAAGGAATTATTGTTCTCCGTCAATAGTAGGCACTGTTGAATATGTCTGCTTCGTTCATTACCTTTTTATGCATATTAAATGAGTTGTACATCTTTTCTAGTTTTTCCATCTCTGTACATACTTCAGATTACAATTTTTATTTGGCTTCCCTAATTTTCTTTTAGTTATGCTTTCCTAATTCTCTGTATTTGGTATTGTCTTTCCTGCGTATTGCCATCTCTCTTCCTTTAGCTCAAATACAACTTCTGCCACCCACTCTTATTCATCTACATTTCTACTTCTGATGTTGCTGTTGGTCACATTTACTAATACTTTGGTCCGTTTATAGCAAGAACCATTTATATCTGAGCTGAGTGTGTTCTAAATGATGCCTTTTTCAATCCCTTCCTTAAAACAGTGAAAACAATTGAATCACTTGGTTGCTTAACTAGAACACTATTTCTGTTTTTACTTTTTTTGGTATTTTATTTAATCTGAGGTTAATGACTCCAATGGCAGGATTACAGTCTGATTATGATGTGGTATTGGTGAGTGCAAGTTCTTTTTCTTAGCAAAACTGTATCATTCATTCTCCAAACTCCCTCTGTGCTCCTACTCTATATTTTCCACAAAACCTCCTTCCTCTTAGTGTTAAAATCTTCCAGTAAGAAATGTTGGTGCTTTGTTTTTGTATATATATGTTTATGTTCCGTATAGAATTTTTCTATGCTTTCTGCATTTTTTAACAGCTGTTGGAACATATGATGGCATGATGTTGATGCTTTTAGGATTATTTTAGTTGTATAATCATTGCCTGTTCTGAGCATGACCTCCCTGGGATTATTAATCATTTCCGTGTGAACAACAACAGCAGTTTCTGCAGCAAAAACTTGCCAGGGGTGTGGTATAAGAAACGCCAAATCAATGTAGGACCACCTCCATGTGTAACAGAGCCCCTAGTTAAAATGCATTAACGTCACTTTAGGGACCTAATTCCAGAGTCATATAATGTACATCTCCTGTACATAATTATGACAAATATTTGGTCTGGATTAACACATGAGATTGAGTCACCAGGAGATCTAATTCACTTCAGCACCATGGAGTGGCTGCAGTAATGATCTATGAACGGTATGCATTGCAATTATTTTAGGAGATTCCTTACTTAATCAGTTGTTACGATGGCATGATTGCCAAGCAAATTGATTCTGACTGCTGGGGTTTTTTTGGGTTGTTGTTTTTTTTGATGGACACCATTAAGATGTCATCACCATTTGACTCAATCGAGTAGTTAATGTGAAGGACTTTTTAAAAATGTAATAAAATCTTAAATACATCAAGGATCACAGCCATTGGCTGGAATACCCTGCACAATTTTATGGGAGGAAGTTCTCATAACCACAGTAGCACAGTAAATTGGATGGAATTGCTAAGGAGCTCAATATTGTATGATACTTAAAGACTTCCTTGTGTGTGTGTTTTTTATATCTGCTTTATTTAAAGATGGACGTCTGGAATGCAACATAATCTCAATCAGTTGTGAACAGAAGGAGCTTGAAATAAAATCAGAGGCTGGAACGGCATAGCCATAACTTGCAGCTTGAACATTCAGGGCCCTATTGGTTAAGCTTCGGTCATGTGAGATGGGCATACATGGGGCCAGGTTAGAGGAATGAGGAAGAACGCCTGGATCTGGGTGCATGAGGGTCATGGGGGGTCCTGCGCTCAGCCTCCCGTGTTATGCCAGAGGAAGGTTGGTGGGCAGTGGTATAAACACTCAAAGTGGGCAGCCTTGCGCTCTTCCAGCAGCAGATTCTTGCGATCGCTAAATGTGAGTCGTCTGGGCCAAAGCCCCAGTTGCTCAGCCCTAGTTGCAGCTGTGTGAAACAGTTACTTTTTTTTGGGGGGGGGGACTACCCTTCCCAGAATATTCTCTTTGTATGGCTACTGGCTTTCCAAAGTGCTGAACTTCCCAAGCTTTGAGCAAAATCGTGCAGCGCTTCCAAGAACTGCTGGACAACTCGGTGGTTTAGATTTCCATCTGCAAAGCCAGGATTTGGGGGGTTCGATTCCCCACGGTGCCTCCCTTACAGGGGCTGGACTTGATGATCCAGAAGGTCCCTTCCAGCTCAGCAGTATGGGGATGATGATGATGATGATTCAAGACCAAGCCCTCCCCCCCCCCAGCAAAAAAAGTCTAGAAAAATTAAAACCAGAAGTGGCTGTCAACCCACACTCTCATTTTTGATTGGGGGTGGCGTGGTGGGGGGAGAGACTTTTTCAACATCACAAGGTTGGTGGGGACTTACGAATTTAAAAGGTAGGCTGACATTTTTTAAGCCTTTGACTTTCTTGCACACTTTATTAGCTGGAAAGGCCAGTCCGATGGCTATATCACTCCAACCCCTGTTGCCATGTTTCTAAGCTCTTTTATGAATTTTGTCGGTATTTAGAATTCCTGGACTCAAATTGGATATTGTGATAACTCAGTTTTACTCATCTTTAAACCATGGTGAGCAGGAACGTTATGTCTGGGCAGAAGGAAACTGAAGATAAACTTAGTAAAGGAACTCTACAGATAAAGGTGCTAATTCAGACACCAGAGTGATGAGGCGAATCTTTCAAACAATAGCAAATATTTGAATGCTTCCACAGCTGGCCCAGAGATTGGGAATAGGCTGTGGGGACTAGAAGTTGGATGATAAAAATCAAAAGAACAGTTGAGCAGTTCCTCATTCACTGAAAACCTGCAAAGGGTCACCATAATTCCACATTGACTTCACAGCACATAGTAATAGTAATAATAATAATAATTTTAGAACTGCAGAGCTGGAAGGGACCCTCTGGATCATCAAGTCCAGCCCCTGTCAAGGAGGCACCGTGGGGGAATCGAACTCCCAACCTCTGACTCCATAGCCAGATGCTGACCTAAGTCAGAAAAAGTTTCTTGGAGTCGGTGGGGACTACATATCTCATAGTCCCCAGCCCAGCCAACCTGCCTGGGGATTCTGGAACTTGTCATCCAAAAATTAACTTTTCTGAACTCTGGAGATAGGATTTCAATCTACTAGATAACCCAAGTGTCCTTTAATGTCTTCTTCCACTTCTGAGATTTAATTTTGAGAGATTGTTGTTGAACAGACAATTCTTACCAAGGGAAGAACAGATTTGCCCAGGGACCCCTTGGCTGACCAGGCCCTCAGGGACAAGAGTGTGGACCATCTCCAGAACGTAGCTAGCTAATGGACTTCCTGCAGTCCCTGAAATACAGTTCTTGACCAGAGAGACCCACATACAAGCCTTGGTTCAAGCTGACTTTGCTAGAGCAGAAAGAACAGACACATACGTTACCTGGTAGTCACAGTCTTCTCCACTATGGAGAAAGAGTGGGCCGTTTTATAAGAACTACAGTGATTCAGCCATTTAATGTATTGCTTCACCTTCTAAAAAAATGAACAGTAATGGATAACTGCTGGATAGCTCAGTGGTTTAAGGCATCCAGCTGTGGAACAAGAGATTGGGAGTTCAATTCCCCACTGTGTCTCCTTGATAGGGGCTGGACTTGATGGGTGCTTTCCAACTTTGCAGATCTAAGATGATGATGATGATTGAAGCTGGAGTCCAACATATTCTGAGGGTGAAAGGTTCCCTACCCCTGCCTTATTATACCATTTCCTATACTGGGCCAATACCTTTTCCAAACATTTGTCAGATAAAACTTTTAAAAGAATCAAACAGTTGTGAAACATCTTGTTGTATTAACCTAGTTGCCCCATGCTGTGAACCATTTCTAATTTTTAAATTATTTTGAATTCCTCCCTTCATAGAACACCACCTTGGAATCTGCAGTTGTTGTTGTTTTGTTTGTTTCAATTTACTTCACTGCCCCCTGCTGGAAAACCCACATTATTCTTTTTTTTTACATCTTTTGGTTGACTTTCAGATCCATAGTGGTGTCCATCGATACAGCTCAAGGTTAACCACTCTGGGCTAAAACAGTGAATCCTGCAGGACCACATACAGAGAAAACTTTATGACCTTGCCCTCACTCGCTTTCTTTTTCTTATTTCCCCCCATCTGTTTGTCCTTTCTTCCAGTATTTTAGTTTTTGATGAATCAGCAACAATTTGGGCAAGTCAACTCCTAGGTATCCCCATTTTCTTTCTCTAAAACATCCCAAAATCTGCATCGTCTGGGATTTGGAGGCTGGGAGGGGGGATCTGTTGGATTTTTTGCAATCTTGCACGTTGCCTAAGAGATATGCAATTGGGGGGAGAAAAGTACACAAACATGTTTCAGTCAGTGGAGAAAATACACTGATTAGGTAGATATTCATTAATAAATTCATACACAAGGAAAATGCATTGAAATGTGCCTGAATTTCCATGCACAAAGAAGGATATGCCTATGTCACAACTTGATTTGAAGTTTTGGACTCCAGCTTCGAAGACAATGCAGGTGTGGGCAGCTCTCTCCTCCAATCACCTGCTGCTCTCTTTTCTATAAATCTTCTGGCAGGGTGGTGACTGTCTCACACTGCCTAACAGTTGAGCCGGCCGTGTTCATAGCACACCATTTCCTGCCTGCCTGCGGACGCAGGGGGGGGAAAAGGCAGGGGGGGATGACAAATCGTGAAGGCTGAAAACAAAGTCATGCTTATATTCCGGTATAATCCCTTTCCTCACACTATTTATTGCGCTAATCTCTTTCACACGTTATTTTTGCATTTTAAAAAAAAGCCTGAAGATTTTTTTTTCCAGAGTATATTTTATCTCAAAATGGGTCCGTCGGCCCCTTTTTATTGAGTAGTTATGGCATAGCTTGAATCATTTCTTATTTCAATCCAGAAAGGGAAGCCTCATGACAGATTTCCACAGAACTGGACAGAATTTTAACAGGGAAAACCAGCAAGAGGGCTGTCCCTGGTAGATCGTTGTGCCGGACCATTTGGAAAGACATTTGATGGACCGGGTCTAGGATGCAAGTTTGAGAGGTAATAAATGAATGAGAAACAGAAATACCCTGAAAGCATAGAAGAAAAACCCATGCAGTATACTTAAGAACAGGAGACAAGAAGGTAAACGGTAGAGGGAGCTATTGTCTTAGTTTTTCCTTTAGACAACATCTCTTGTGTACCTGACTTACTCTGTCAAGTGCAGGTTACATCACACTGGGGTTATTCTTCTTAATTGAAAAGAATCTGCTTGTTAGAATATGCATCCAAACACTACTTTGATTTTTTATCATGACTTTTTAAGCGGTAACAAGAAGAGACAAGTTTTCTTCTCTCATAACTCCATACAGTAAATAGACAGACCTGAATCTATTTCGTTCCCTTGGAATGCTGGTGTTAATGTTAATTTGCTTTTATATCTTTTAATCTGGGCGGTGCATCAAATTACTGCCACCAGCCCTGAATGCCAAGGGGTGCCTTCCTCTCTCTACATACATATTGCATTAGCAGGGAACCAGACTCTATAGGACGGAGAACCCTTACAGCACCTCTGCTTCCAGGGGTCAAATTACAGATATCATTCTGATTTAGAATCTTACTTGTACTGGGGTGTCCTCAGAGACAGGTACAGCCAAACTTGCAAGTTTAAGCCCATGTTTACCATCCAATAATCAGAAAGCAACACAGACTAATTTGCCAGGTACAGAAATCTGAAGAACATACCGAAATAACTCCACTTTAGGGAGTTCTTCTAAAGGAGAGCTGAGGGTCTCGTGTAATTTGACCCTGTGATTCTACTAGCCCCTTGACAAACAGCCACAGAAAAGGGTGCCAGTGATTACTTCTGCATTCTGTTCACCTGATCCTGAGCTTTGATATGAGACTGGCTGATGAAATTTGAGAATGGGTGTTTATTGAGCAAACGCTTTGTGCATTTGATTGCATAATATGTGCTGTGTGTTGCATGTGTCTTCTCAGAGAACTTGGAACAACAAAGCTGGCTTGATTTCACACACAAAAAATTATTAAAGCAAACTTCCCTGTTTTGCACAGACTGTGTAATTCACAAATTTTTTGAATTGTGCAAATTGCCCCAAATTAGAATAATTCCTGCTTTATTCAAGAATTTGAAGCAGAAGGTGGGTTGTTGCCACCTTTCTAGTGGGAGGACCATCTGCAAGGACTATACCACCCATCCTTCGTATATTAGTAACAAAATATGTGGTGGAACATTATGTTACGTTGCTTCGTTGTGCACATATGAGGCTTCCAGAGACCTATGACCTGAGTGTAGACTGTATGGGATTCCGGTGTGATTGAGATTTCTTGTTCCCACCACTGCCATCATCACATAGTCAAAGCCTTGTGGGAGCTTGTGTTTGGAATTTGCTGAAGCTGATAGTCTCTATCTGCATTTAGGCTTCGTTTCATTTCAGGATCTGCCTTTTCTTTTGATCTGTTGTTTGATGCGCATAGATGTTTATCATCTTGCTCTCCTAAACTAACCCTGATTTCCATTATACACACCCTATGGCCCTCCTTTTTAAGATACCTTGCCAAAATTGCTAAATCTTGGCACATAGCAAAGCAGATTGCCTAACCATTAGACCACCAGCTAGCCATGTGTGAGATATATTGAGACGAACGCTGATAGAACAGTGCTAGGAAGAGATTTGAGAAGTGGGATGGAACCTGGAAATGATTTTGGGCAGGTGGGGGTAGAGACCAGAGCTTACAAAATGCTGCAGACCATTTTTTACTGAAACTACGCTGCTTACCAAGCTTGTAGAAATGCAATTTCATTCTAGATATCAGAATTCTGCTTCCTAATACACAAAACTTCCATATTTTAATTCTACATTTATAATTCATATCTTAAGATCAGCATCTGGAAATGATACTATTTGAGATTATACTGTCCTGAATCTTCTAACCACTAATCCAAAAAAGGAAGTTTTCCAGGCTTCGATTAGGATATAGAATTCTGGTTTCTGGAACAGTTCATCTTTGGTTCTTTGCCATGCTGGCTGAGGCATTCTGAGAATTGTAATAATGACATTAACTTTTCCTGTCTCTTGGTGGGCTAAATCTGGCCCAGGAGGACCTCAAGATACAGGCAGCTATGTTGATTGATAGCAAACAAGTGGAACAAACTTGAGGGCCCAAATATTCATTACAGACAACGAGTTGTGAGAAGAGAAGATTCTTTAAGTGCTATAAGACATCTGGTTGTCATAGCAGGAGCCTTTCACAAGGTGTGTAGTTTGAAGATTAGCTTTTTTTTATCATTAGTCATCAGAAGACAGGCACAGGTTTCATTTGCAGTTCTAATTACTCAGTTGTAAAGATCTGCCTGAATCTCATCCCTAAAATGCTAACAGATTTTGCCTTCTACTTAGAGAGTAGAAAAAAGAGTAGAAAACCACTAGTTCAGGATTTTCCAAGAGTTTATTACCTCAGGCAATACCAGTGAGTGCCATCCACTTTAAGGGAATGGCTATATCGATTGTTAAGTACCTGCACATTAAAATTTACAGTTATTGCACGGCAGAGAAGCTACATTTCTGCACTAAAAACAACAGAAAATGTAGAGCTTTTTTTAAAAAAAAAATCATGACAGGTTGCCATGTCAAAATTCAAAGGCAACTCAAGTTTAACTATATTTTTGTGTGGATTTTTTGGTTACTATTTTGGACAAGATGGGAGGAAATTGATAAATTCAGTGGGTTGTGCTGACATCCTGCTGTGAAAAAGTGGTGTAATAATTAATGTGTCATATAAAATAATACTCCTACCAATCTATTCTTTAGCTGAAGGGGAACAGAAAGCCAGCTCTCAGAAGCCAGAAAAGTGTTGTACTGAATAGGACTGCTGCAAGAATGGGTGAAGTAGAATGCAGTAATACTGGTTAGTGAAGTCAATATTTTTTTTTATCAGATATTTTAGTAATATGTTCAGCTAGTAAGTGAAATGCTTCTTTTGACTGGTGTAGGGCTGCCTCCAGATATATTTATTTTTTGCTGCTTGAGGTGAAATAGAAAATGGTGCCTTCCACACCTCACAGCACTTAAGTCTCATTATTTTAGCACCTAAAGCAGAAATTTTCGCAAGCTTTTGCCAAACTGTACATTTCCCCCTGCATTTGTGTATATAAAGAAATTACAAAATGTTTTATAGCTTTTATTTTAAAGCCACCATCACTAACTGATAGTGGATTTTCAGATATTATTATTATTTTATTTATTTTTTAGAAAGAAAATTATTTTCTTTAATTTTTTAGAATTTTTTAAAAACAATTTAGACAGAATTTTGCTAAATTTTATCTCAGGACTTGTGAAGCTCATTTTATGCACGGACCCACCCATCCCATAATTGTCATGCACCTCATAATTCAAACATTCCTACTTGGGAGGTGGCATACGCTTTGACATAAGAACGTCAAAGGATGATTGAAAATAAAATAAAAAAAATACCAGAAGTGAATTGTCATGATGGTATTTCTTGTGCCTTGAATATGAATTATAAGTATGCCTCACTCTTGAAAAATATATATCTTTCTTTGGATGCCTATTACAGTTATTATTTGTTACAATATGTTTGGTGTGTTTCACATTCAGAAAGCGTTGGAAAGAGCCAGTGTGACCTAGTGATAAGAGTGTTGGACTGGAACTGAGAAGATCTGAATTCAAGTCTTCCCTGAGCCCAGAAATTCATGGGGTGACTTTGGACCGGTCTCTTTTTCTCTCCGTGACCCCTGTCACAGAGTTGTTGTGAGGATGAAATGACCCATATCTGTTGGCTTGAACTCATTGGTGGAAAGGTAGTTTAGATATATAAATCATTAACCAGCTGGCTTGCTTTTGTCTGGGTTGTCATTGTAGAGCAGTGGTTTCCAACCTTAGGTCCCCAGATGTTCCTGGACTAAACCTCCAAGAAGCCGCCTCCTCTAGCTGTGTTGGCCAGAATGTCTGGGAGTTGCTTTCCAAGAACATCTGGAGACCCAAGGTTAAGAACGACTGCAGTCACGTAATCAACAAGGACCCCTTCAGAAAGAATTACTGGCAACAGAAATGCTACACCTGTTCCATGATGGTGTCTTCTGTAATCACGAGATCTAGGTCCATATTGAGCTGTGCTTTGTCTTCATATAGGAGTCAAACCTAATTATGTTTGGAGAATATTTCTGGTGTTTTTTTTAAAGTAGGGAATTACAACTGTGAACTGACTCAAGCCAAGAATGATAGAGTTTGTCATCCGGACGGAAGCCTAGTTCCCCAACTCCCCTCGAGCAGTGGGTGGGAAAGACAGTGAGTCATCCTCACCTGAAGGATCTTGTCACTTTGGGTTGCCTCCCATCTCCTCCCTGCCTTCTCCTCTTGCAGACACCAGCCTGGCAACTAGGCGGGAGATGTGATCAGTTGACGTGGAAAAGAGAATTCCCCTCCTCTGTCTACAGCCCTCCCTTGCCTTCCCTCAAGAGCCTGATAAAACCCGTTTCAAAGTTTGGCAGCTGCAACGAGAATCTGGCAGACCCGTGAGATAATCCCCTCAAGTTGATATATATTGGGGCAGGAAAGCAATGGCAATCTCTCACCCATTTCTCCGGAGACCCTGGCTGTTCCCATCTCTTGGAGGTCAGTGCTGGGGGGGACACATCCTGTCCCGCATCTCCTCTATGGGCCAAGTACCCACAGAGGTGAGAGAGGACATTGCCCCATTGCCAGTGGTCAAGGAAGAGTCATTCTGGCCAGCTATGTTAGATGGAATGGGAAGAGGCCGCCATTTTGTCCTTTTCCTTAGAAAGCAAAGTATCTCGGGCTGGCCATGTTATTGGCCCAACAGTCCCCCCCCCCCCCCCAAAAAAACAACAACCAAAGGGCTTGTTCGTTCAAGCCTCCATTTTCGGAACAAAGGCAAAATATACAACAAACAAATATAAAAACATCCTCGGTGTGTGGATCCCCATTGGGTTAGGACTTAGCTCTTCCCTCTCCTAACCTCCTTCCCTCATTGGTGGTGGGCAGAGCGGTGTCCCAAACCTGCCATGGCACTAATGTGGTTCCAACATGACACCTGCTTGCTCCATTTATATGGTTCCAGAGTGACGCCTGGTTGCTCCATTAACTTGAACATATCCTGGTGATTAATTATGGGCTGTTTTTCTTATGCCACCCCCAATATTACCTCTTCAGAAGAAGTGTTAAGAACATACGAGCTCTGCAGTGAGTCTGTCCCAGTAAGGGGCCACCCACAGTGGCCTATTAGGTCCCCAAGCAATAGTGTAGTGGGGTGAGGAATACAACAGAGTGTAGCTCTGGGACCTCTTTCAGAAGGAGGAGTGTTAAGGCAGAGGGCCAGCCCAAGACATTTTGGGTGCCAAAGGACAAGATGGCGCTCTCTCTGTTCCTTGTAAGCTGAATGAGGTGGCAGTTATGGGATGAAGGACAGGCCATGTAGCATTACATAGAGTTGTCCTTCAGCACAGGTGAATATGATGAATCGTGGGAAGCTTGTGGCTGCCACTGTTGTCCCTTAGCACCTTCTATCAGCCATGGTTGCTTAACTCTGACTAATGATAGGGGTGGTCCTGCCAGGTAGTTTTTCTAGACCACAGTCCTGTTGAGCCGTGAAATGAAACTGCCATGAAATCCTATTTATCTGTCGCTGTTCAAAGGCGTTGGCGTTGTTATGGATTCTAAGGAGTTTCTACGGCTAAAAAGAAAGAGGTGACATGTAGTAGCCTTCTTGAAGATCCTTGTTGATCATGAGTTGGAATGTAAAGCTTTCACTGGGATTTCCATAGGGGTCCTGCTGTCCAGGAACACTCTTGGTTCAGTCTGATGAGGGGAAAGCCTTCTGCTCTGGGGCGTGAATGACACACCTTTTAGTCTGTTGGGAGCAGGTAGGTTTCTGCCAGATTCAGAGAGTTATATTTTTTTTAAAAAAAAGCATGAGCATATGCCATGATTTAGTACAGACATGTATCTAGTGGCTAAGCAACTAAGAATGTAGACTTGGGACCCCTATCTAAATATCTGGCTGGGTTTCCTGATTGTTCTTCTCTTTCCACTCTTCAACGTTTTTTTTCTAGCAGTGCTCACTAACTACACCAAGGCTGGGCATAGTGCAGGTTATGGGGTGACGCACCCCCAGGAGGCTCCCTGAATCCCGAATTTTTGAATGCAAATTCTAGAGACCAAGTCTTCTGGAGATGCATTTCCCACAGTCCTTTTCCGATTTCCACAATCAAAAGGAGTTCTGGTGCAATGCCTACCTCTTGTTGGTCCTCCTTCTGTGACATCATGGGGGCCACCCCTTTGGCCTTACAAGGACCTGGTCTCAGGGTTTAGTCGTGAAATCTCAGGAAATCAGATGATGCTGACCCACCCGCCTTCTGTGGAGTTCCTTTTGCGATTGTTGAGTTGTGGGTCTAGATAATAAAAAGGCCCCTCCTCTTCCTTTTAACCAACCAAGAATATATTTTACAGCCAGCTTAAGCATGACTAAAGGAGACAAAAGAATTATTTCAATTTATTCTTTACCAGATTGAATGCACAATGCTTTAAACAACCACATAAGCCTCAAATTAGCATCTATGATTTCATACGTATATGTGTAAAGTACTGACTTCATCATATACAGGAAGAGGCCCCATTGTATCACAATTATATCCTGCTAACAGGTGTCATTTTACACTTGAATGTACCCTTAATAAGCCATTTCCTCTCTTTATGAAAATGGTGAGCAAGATACCAAGAATTCTGGTGAGCAGTGTTGTATGGCTAGGGCAGGGGTCAGTGGTACACAAGAGTAGTGAGGTGGAACCCACTTACACCCACGCATGTAGGTAGGTTTGCCGTGTTACCACATTGTATGGGCTGGTCCAAGATTGCAGACTGCAGGAGAGTAAGAGGCCTGCTACTCCCAAGCTGTCCTCCAGCAATGTCTATGAAAGGAGCACAGGGTGAGCTACCTCTTACTTGTTTCTCAGCTTTCAGTTCACTTCTGCTCCACTTCTAGGACCTCAGTGAAATCTCTGTCATGTGGTACGGATGGCTGTCAAAGGATGACTCTCATGAACAGGAAAGAACCCAAACAAAGTCTGCAAAGGTTAAGAACTGAGAAACTTTTTGTTTGGCCTTTCCCTTGTTGTTATATGCTGTCAAGTCACTTCCGACTTATGACAGCCCTATGAATGAGCAATCTCCAAAATGTCCTGTCCTAAACAGCCCTGTCAACTCTTGTAAAGTCAAGCCTGTGGTTTCCTTTAGGGAGTCAGTCCATCTCGTATTGGGTCTTCCTCTTTTCCTGCTGCCTCCCACCTTTCTCAGCATGATTGAGAATCCTGCCTTCCTGTGATGGTGCCCAAAGTAGGACAACCTCACTTTCAACATTTTTGCCTCCAGAGATAGTTCAGGCTTGATTTGATCTAGGACCCACTTGTCCGTCTTTCTGGCAGTCTAGGGTATCTGCAAAACTGTCCTCCAGCACCACATTTCAAACAAATCAATTCCTTTCCTGCCAGTTTTCTTCACTGTCCAGCTTTCACACCCATACATGGTGATCGGAAATACAAGAATGTGGATGGTCTTGGTCTTTTTCTCCAGCCTCATTGCTTTTCTTCTGGGGTCCCTGAAAGTGTGTAGGAACATAACAGATTAGACCCAAGGCTTATCTTGCCCAGCATTTTCTTTGCATATTGGCTAACCAGATGCCTCTAGGATTGGGGCCAGCAAAGAATTGGGCTTTGTGACCAACAGCCGCCTCTTTTCAAAATGAAAAAGTGAATCGCCACTCTTCAAAGTGCCTACAAATGGGCACTTGCCTGTTAAATAGCTTACAGCCCACCCCATTGTACCATTGAATGTTGGAGTTTTTTGCAACCTCGCATGCTGCCTCTAGTAGGTTGGGAGTGACTGTGGTGGACTGCAGTGACTATCAATCTATCCAGCACTAACCAATTGTTCCTTTCTTGACTCTGAATTCAAGGAGAGCCATGCCTCTCTGATAAGAGCTTTTCTTCTCTCTTGGTTGTCTTCTGGAAGTCAGTTAATCTGTTGAGGCCTGTTGCTCAAAACAGTCATGTTTATCAGTTTGCTGTTTGATCTGTTCTATTGTAAGTAACAAAATGTTTTATTCTTTCCTAAGATTAGTCCACCCCTTTTTCTCATTAAGTGGCACTTACAGTCTAAATGTCTCACTTATTGAGACTGCAAGTGCCAATTTTTGAGAAAGGGGTGGTCTACTCTGGGCAACTTGAAGCTATTCTGCTCTGTGAATCCCTGCACTTCCACTGCACAGCTAGAGGGATTTAACCAGAAATTCAGAACTCTGCAACATTCAACGTCCCACATTACATCTTCTTCCAGACTAGATATTTCTGAGTTTCTTTTCTTTTCTTCTTTTAAGCCTTTGCCCACCCCGAGGGTTCTAAGGGCAGAAGACTGGCTCCTGGACCTAGTCAAAGTTACTTCCCTCTGTCCTAGGGAGCCTACGAACAGCACATGGACTGAACAACAGCCTCCCACTCACATTCTGTCCAACACATGGTGAGAAACATGCCACCTCCACTACTGACCTAATATACTGTCATAATGAATAGCAGCCATTGATAATATCCTCCTCCTTGTGTGGCAATATGCTATATGTTCAATGATAACAACCACCCATGTTTGGAAATCAGTACATGAAATTCAAGTCGCTCATGGACCAATGGTGAGCTAACACGCTCTCCTGGATTAGAGTGGTCTCTCTCTCTCTCTCTCTCACTCACTCACACACACACACACACACACACACACACACACACTCTTTACTGGAACTTGGTATGGTCAAAGTATTGATTGAGGTCTTCACCTTCACAAAGCAGCTGTTCCTCTCTAAAAAATGTGGTCTGGTCACTGGTTGGACCTGGGTCTTTTACAATATGGATGATGGATATGCCTATTGACAAGTCTCGTTGACCCCTGCTAGAAATGGGATTTGGAATGGACAGGCTTTGGTTTCCTCCAGCAATGTTCTTCTTAGGATCTGTTGGAAGGCAATGTTGTGTTGTGATTAGAATGGTGGATTCGGACTAGGGACATGGCAGGCTCAGGTCTTTGGATGACCCTGGAAGCCACCAGGGCCACCAGCCTCTCATCTGGTCTGACCTCAAAGGATTCTTATGAGAAGATGAAATAAAAGGGGTGAGCCACGTGGCCTTTACAAAATACAAATGCAAGAGTAGGTAATACCTTTATAGGCCACTAATACAAATTTAAAAATCATACACTATGCGAGCCTTCATGAGAAGATGTTTAGCCTTGAGAAAAGAAGGCTGAGGGGAGAAATGATAGCATTTTTTCACATATTTGAAAGACTGTCAGACAGAAGAAGGGCAGGATTTGTTCTTGACCCTCCCAGAGTGCAGGACACATAATAATGGGAAGCCAGATTTAGGCTGAATATCAGGAAAAAACTTATTATCTGTTAGAGCAGTATGACAATGGAGCCAATGACCTCAGGAGGTGGTGGGGGTGCTCCCACACTGGAGGCCTTCGAGAGATAATCGGATTCCTGCCCTGAGCAGCAGGTTGGACCCAATGGTCATCTAGGCCCCTTCCAACTCCATTATTCTGTGATTCTATGTGGGACAGGTGCTTGAGAAGAAAGATAAGACAGAAATGTAATTAAATAATAATAAATGTATTTTATGTGGAGGGTGGGGGTGGACACCTCTACTGATGCACACTGCAATTATTCTACCACGGGTTTAATAGCCAATTTGTCCTGTGGCCTCTCAGTTCGGAGCTGGCACAGCCATTGAGAGTCTAGTATCACCTCCACACCATGAGACCTGAACTCTGTGTAGGAGACAAAGAAGCAAAGTGACAGACAAACAAAACCAACAATAACAACAACAGGAACAACAATAACAACGGTGTCTAGTGTTTTGCACTCTTCAAGTATGTAACACAAATGCAAGTTGTTGTTGTTGTTCCATTGCTGGTGTATAGGAGCAGAGCAAAGAGTCAAGTCTAAAAATTAGGAGTCCAGTCCTAAAAATATGAGGGTGAGATTACATGTTTGCAAAATCACAGATTTTTGAATTTCAGGAAGTAAAAGAGCACTTATTGGCAATTGCTTTAAATCAGTACCCCAAAAGCTGCATCTTGATGAGCAAAATATGGCCCACTGAACCCTTCTCAAACTACCCCCACACTCTCTTAATGTCAGGAAATTGTGGGTTTGCTATTTTACAGGACACAAAATGTGTGACGCCGATCATTAAGCTCTCTGCCAGAGCAAGTGGTAATTGTGAATGGAATTCTTCAGAGCACCACGGCAAAGATACACACCATAAACATCAACACAACAACACTTCAAAGATGAAAGAGCAATAATAAGCTGAAACTTGCCTGGGAATGTACCTAAATTTTACTCTTTGATTTGTGGTGTTAGAGGAAGCTAATTGAATGCGATGAGTCATGCTTTATATGGAGGGAATGGCATCCTACAAACCACGGTTCTCAGCTTTCTTCCATCCTGGAATTTGGTGCCCGGGGTTCCATGTCAACATCCTTCAACTCCACCCTGAATCTTGGAACCCTTTTGGGTCTAGACCTCCCTTCGCCCATCCCACTTGGCTCCGATTCTTGTTGAATCTTGGCGAAGCCTTGACTCTTCCCCCAGCATTCCCACAACTACACACACAGACACAGCCCAAAGGGACTGGTGCCAGAAACGTGATTTCATATGGGCAGGTTTATTTTTTTCATCCAGCCTTTCAGGGTTTTTTTCTTCTTTAAATTTATATATATTTTAGCCAAAGATTCATCAGCCAGAGTCGGGAGCGAGACACAATGATGAGGAACACTTTAAGCTCATAAGTACGGGTCTGCTACTGAGTCTTTCTCAGCCTTTGTGGTGGCATGGAGTTCGGAGCACCAACTTCTCCTCAAGAAGCATTATTTCTGGTTCAGCAACTTCTTTGCCTCCATCTCTTGTACAGACTCTCCCCAGAGGCATCCTCCAGTGATGCCTGCTCTTACCCGGCTGCTCATCTCCATTAGCCCTCAGCCCAGTTTCAGACTTTCTTCAGAGCTCTTCCCTCTGTCGAATCATCAGTTCTTCACAGCTTGAGTTCCACCTAACTTCTCCCCCAATCTATTTGTGGTCATGGCCTTTTATGCAAAGTGAGGAGGAATTAAAGAACCTCTTAATGAGGGTGAAAGAGGAGAGCGCCAAAAATGGTCTGAAGCTCAACATCAAAAAACTAAGATCATGGCCACTGGTCCCATCACCTCCTGGCAAATAGAAGGGGAAGATATGGAGGCAGTGACAGATTTTACTTTCCTGGGCTCCATGATCACTGCAGATGGGGACAGCAGCCACGAAATTAAAAGAAGCCTGCTTCTTGGGAGGAAAGCGATGACAAACCTAGACAGCATCTTAAAAAGCAGAGACATCACCTTGCCGACAAAGGTCCGCATAGTCAAAGCTATGGTTTTTCCAGTAGCGATGTATGGAAGTGAGAGCTGGACCATAAAGAAGGCTGACCGCCGAAGAATTGATGCTTTTGAATTGTGGTGCTGGAGGAGACTCTTGAGAGTCCCCTGGACTGCAAGGAGAACAAACCTATCCATTCTGAAGGAAATCAACCCTGAGTGCTCACTGGAAGGACAGATCCTGAAGCTGAGGCTCCGATACTTTGGCACATAAACCCCAGTGAGTTTCCACGGCCAAGCAGAGATTCAAACCCAGGTCTCTGTTATTCTATCCACTATGCCACATTGGGTATAATTATAAATACTGAAGCTAAAACTGGCCTGATAACCACTCACTCTTGCAATTAAATAACAGTCACAGTCAAAACATATGCTCACCTATATACAGTGTATCTCCCAGACATAATCCCCACTTTAAAAAATATTGTATTTTCTTGTGGTTGTTTAACCCAGTCAGCTGAATTCAGCAGAGCTGAAGTATCCATTTACAAGAGTTTATAAATAGTCTGACTTTAACAATTTAGAACTGGTGTAGGGTAGTAATACAACATACAATGCAAACAAATAAAAAATATAATCTATGCAAACATCCCAAATTGTCAGATTGTATCCTTGTGATTTGTGAAGTTGATGGGAGGTTGGGCTACATAAGGAAGACTTGTATTAACAAGCAGGTTTTCAGCATGTGCCTAAATGAAAAACTGCAGGAGCATATCAAATTTATGAGAGAAGGACGTTGAACCGGGTGGGTGCTGCATTGTTGAATGTTCTGCATTGAAGGGCTACAGAAAATGTGGTACCACAAGAAGTAGCTAGGAACAGGGGATTCTGGGGATTGTAGTCTTTAAAAGGAACTTTTCCAGGCTGTGTGCTGATCTATTGCAATTCACTCAAAGAGTTTCAGTGGATCCTCATCTTCTGTCCATGTTTGAGCGATGTGTGGTCTACCACAAGTTGGCCAGTGATGGATCATGAACTATCCCTCCTGCACCAGTTATTTTTATTTAATAAAGATATATCTCAGCCTATCCAAATTGATGTACATAAAGTTCTCAGGAACTTCTTTATCCATACTGATCTTCCTTAGCTTGATGGCATTCTCCTGGACCTCTGAACCATATTAAGCTTTTGTAATAGCTTTTGTAATAGCTCAGTGGTTTAGATGTCCGGCTGCAGAGCCAGAGGTTGGGAGTTTGATTCCCCGCTGTGCCTCCTTTGAGGAGAGCCAGCCTGTGTGGCTTTGGGCAAGCTGCACAGTCCCAAGGCTGTCCCCAGAAGAAGGGGATGGTAAACCACTTCTGAGTATTCTCTACCTGTAAAAACATGGAAAGGGTCGCCAAAAGTCAGAACTGACTTGACGGCACATGATGATGATGATGAATTTAATTTTTACACCTATTTCCTTTGGGAAGGGAAAGCCATTTCTAAAATCTGGCATGGTTACACTGTCTAATTACTAGAATAATTAAATGCAGCAGCAGCGGGCTTTATAAGCCACTCTGCCTACGCAGAACATAGGACAGCTTGGATCTTATTATCTGTGTACCTCCCATCCAAAAAGTGTACAAGGCCAGACTTGCTCCATGTTGGTCGTACAAAAGCATCAGACATCTCCAGACCATTGCCTGAGTGATATTTCGATTGGTGGGACTAATAAACATAGAAAACTGCCTTTACTGGACTATTTGTCCATCCGCACAGAGCTTTTTGAGATAACAACTCCAGAATCTCCCACTGGCCATGCTGGAAGCGGAATTGTGGAAGTTGTTGTTCCAGAAATATTGTTGACAAGCTCTAGCTTCTGGCCCATTAGCATCTACTCCAGTGGTTCCCAACCTTGGGTCCCCAGATGTTCTTGGACTACAACTCCCAGAAATCCTGGCCAGCACAGCTAGTGGTGAAGGCTTCTGGGAGTTTTAGCCCAGAACATCTGGGGACCAAGGTTGGGAACTACTGGTCTACTCAGAATTACAGCTGTTTTCCTACATTCCAAGCAGAGCAATGTCTTATTACTTGTTGCCAGCCTTCAGTTTTTCTGGAATTTGAGATATCACAGACTAAATCTGGGACCTTCTGGGTGCAAATCACATATTCTCCCACTGGGCTCCAGCCCCTGCCCAAATAAATAAGTGGTTCACTTCTCTTCCAGTGCCCTGGCTGATGTGGGAGCTAAAACCAGTTCTTCGTATATCCAGAACAGGGACCATGCCCTTAAGCCACACTTCTCCAATCCAGATGTTTTAGGAAGGCGGCCTGTGGTCCGAGCAGCTGGGTCATCGTGCAGTGGGGCAAGAGAGAGGTCCCTCTTTTGAATGCATGGGCTGCTGGTCTATTTTGAACTACAGTCCCCATCCTTTTCAGCCACTGTGGTCATTGCTGCTAGTAATTCCATCAGCCTGCTGGCTGGAGATGTCAGAGATTTTACTTCAGAGCCAGGAGCAACACAGCAGACGCCAAGGGCAGTTTTGTTTGACATCTGTAGCCATTTTAAGTTGTTGTGTGTGTGTTTTTAAAGAAGGGAAAGCAAAGTTACGGCTGGTCTTTGTTCATTTAAGAAGGGTTGGTCATCTTGTTTTCTTCAGTTATATCACTCATTTAGTTTCAAGCATCTACTTTATGTTCCTTTTTGAAAACAGGAGGCTTAAATAGAGCAAACTGCTAAGAAAAAAATGGGTTGTATCCAGAATCTTGAACTATTACTTTTTGGGGGGGGGGGGGGGGACAACACCTGGAGTTGTAGGACAAAAAAGTAGTTTTAAAAAGTAGTTTTCCCAAGCTGCTATTTCATTGTATGCAAGAGCTCTGAGCTGCAATAAATCCATTTTTACCTTTCCAACTTAGTTTTTCTTGCCATTCCCAAGGAATCAGAGGTAGAACTGGGATGGAGTGACTAAGTACAGTCTAATTTGGGGTTTTTTGATAGTGCAAGATGTTCTTCAGCAGCTATGGACAGGTTATAGCACGCACCTAATTATATCTCACACAAGCACATTGCCGTTGAGTTTCTATAGGCAGGGTTCCAGGAATGACATGGAACAAAATAAATGGCACCGGTTAAGTGTGAGAACACAGCAGCCAACATCTGATAGCAGTTGTCCTCCTGCCTTGTGTAAGAGTATCACACGTTCCTGATCATGCAACGAGGGAAGCAGGAGAAAAGAACATGAGTTAGAAGTGGGTACAGACAGGCTACTTGGAAGGATCAGCAAAATGGTGCAAAATCAGGGGATTTGTTTCATTAGCTACATGTTGTGCAGCCATTTTACAGATCCTCTAAGTTTCATTTGATCCATTCCATTCATTTTAACCCTGAAGAAGGGCCATGGAATTTAGTGGTAGATCTTACACTTTGCATGCAGATCACCAGTTTCATGCTCTGTGAGGATCTCCAGGTACGGCTGGAAAAAAAAAATTCTACCTGAAACTGCAGAACTGCTGGACAGCGCAGTGGTTTAGGTATCTGGTTGTGGAGCCAGAGGTTGGGAGTTCAATTCCCCACTGAGCCTCCTTGACAGGGTCTGGACTTGATGATCCATAGGATCCCTTCTAGCTTTGCAATTCTAAAATGATGATGATGATTAAAACTGCTGCAACTATTGGACCAGATGGATCAAAATTCTGATGCAGCAGAAGGCAGCTGTCTGGGGTGGTGTTCACATATGTAAGAGAAGGGGCACCCTTTTGTAACTCTTAGGCTGGCCCAGCGCATGTAAATCCTTGCCATCACTTGCCTCAGACCCCTCAGACCAAAGGAAACTGCCTCCATCAGAAAGCTACGATGGAAAAGTTTGAAAATATTAATTTTGGAAAGTTACTGCCATGTTGGTTGGAGGTTTCTGGGAATTATACTCCTACAAAATGATAGAATCCTAACATGATGGATTCGGGGGGGGGGGGGGGCCTACAAGGCCATTGAGTCCAACCTCCTCCTTAATGCAGGAATCTCAGTCAAAGTATACCAGACAGATGGTTGTCCAATTTTCTTTTGAATACCTCCAGTATTGGAGCACTCACCACTTCCCGATGTAATTGGTTCCACTGTCATACTGCTCTAAGAGTTAGGACGTTTTTCCTAATATTCAATCAAACTCTGGCTTCCTGCAACATGAGCCCATTATTACACGTCCTGCATTCTGGAAACCAAGAACAGAACAGAACATCAGTTCAATACCTTTCAAGTACTTAAAGGGTGCTAACATCCTGTATCTCCCTTCAGTCTTCTTTTTTTGAGGCTAAATAGGTCCAGTACTTTCAGTCTTTCCTCATAGGGCTTGGTTTCCACTCCCCTGATCATCCTTGTTTTCCCTCCTCTGAACCTGTTCCAGTTTGTCTGCATCCTTCTTAAAGTCGGATGTCCAGAGATAATTTTTTTCAAGAACGGATCACCAGCAGGTTCTGACAACTGAACGTGTGGGGACCGGTGGCTCCCAGAATCGCTGTTGAGCCACCATCCAGAATGACCCATTCTCCACCAAGACAGATTCCACAGAATGGATGAGGGCTCAGTGCCCTTGCATTGCCATTGCACACAGTGATCGATTCCCCCACTTCCTGTAAAGAGTAATGGAAAGGCTCCTTGGAGCGGTTAATACACGTGGCAGATTCCTGGTTTCCTAACCCTTCAGGAATGTCTTGGCATCCTTGCACGGCAGCCTTGTGCAAACCGATGCATCCTTTTGAAACATCCAAGCAGTTGAATTTCATTAAGAGGTTGTTGATCTTTGAACCTGCCCAGCTATTAGGGATTGGCTTTGGTAAAACAAACCCAACCCTTGTTTCAATGGGCAAGAACGGAGGGATGTTGTCAACGTGTTTGCCCTGCAACTGAAGGTGTCATCCTGTTTCACCATGATAGTATGAATGTCTCCTTGCAGAGGCCAGCGCTTGGAGAACTGGGAGGTGTTTGCTGGTTTTAAACTAGGACTCTCAGATTTCCCCAGTCAGGATGGACAGCCATTTCCATGAATTGATGGATTTTTATAAAAAACATATGGGGAGGTGTACTTACTTACTGCACCTCCTCAAGAGCTGATGTATCACCAGTGGCAGACCTACATTTTTGGGGCCCTGAAGCTTGTATGGGGGCCCCTTCACAAGGAGCAATGAGGCCTGGGTAACCACTGCTATCTTGTTCAATGGGGTTGTTCCCTGACAGATCGCCACAATTTTTTTAAAGTCCGTTCTGCGGCCCCTCTGGGATGAGGGTCCCTGAAATTAAGCTTCATTAGTTTCAGGGTAGATCCATCCCTGTGTTTCACACTGATTGTTTCTTTAATTTCTCCCTATTCTGACATTATGGCTCAAAAACCTCTTTCCCCGTAGAGAGAAGCTTTTCTTACAATATGGGTTGCAAGGTAGATGGAAGGCAGCAGGAAAAGAGGAACACCAAATATGAGATGGATGGGCTCCCTAAAAGAGCCACAGGCTTGAGTCTGCAAGAGCTGAGCAGGGTAGCTCAGGACAGGACATTTCCCAGGAGACCCACTCATTCATAAGGTTGCCATGAATGGAATAAATAAATAAACGAGTCAGAGGCGACTTGGCAGCACATAACAACAACCAAGTAAAATGGTATGCTATGAAACAGGTGCTATCACAAGTTGTAAAAAAATCTAGATTATGTTGGGCTCCGCTTTAACTCCAGTTCTGACTTTTTGCATCCTACTCTAGTTTTGCACTGGCCCATCCAATTATCTCTTTTTCTGCTCTGTGCTTCTTTTTGGGATGGAAGGAGACAGTAGTTTGAAATTAAAATTTGGCAGCCCTTCTTGTACTTAGCCTGGGCAGCAGTCATGTTCTGTTCCTTTCCCAGCTGTTCTAGAGTTATTCAGATACGTTAGCGAGTGTATCATCAACAGTAGGGGATTTTCAGCACTTAAAGACCTACTTCTGTCCCACAGCTCCTGTGTGACCTCTTTCATTGTGTAGAAGCCTTGGGAGCCACTGGACAGGGGGAGGAAATTAGAGATGGGGATATTCGTATTCGTAAATGAGTACGAATATCCCCATCCCAGCTGCACCTAATGTGGGTCCGGCCCCCAGAACCGGCCCATCCACTCACATGTCCAAGCGCTGCCAGCGTCCCGCAAGGGTGTTGAGTGGGCCGCCGAGCAGGGAGATGGAGGAGCTACTTCCACAATTGGCGGGAACAGCGGGACTCTGGCAGCGCCAGGATGCATGAGTGGATGGGCCTGATTCAGGGGCCAAACCCACATTAGGTGCAGCTGGGATGAGGATATTTGTATTCATTTACAAATACAAATATCCCCATCTCTCGAGGAAATCTTTAATGACTAAAAATGACCAGTGTAATATCATTACTACTGGTGGTGATTTTCCATAATTAAAGACTTCCTCCTTCCTTCCCACAGCTTCCACATGATGAAATGGGTTACATGGGAACTATGGGACAGAAGAACATCGTGTTTAATTTCTAAAAAGTCACTCCCTGCTGATGATGCCATCAGCCTTCTACAGGTATAGCTTTGCCAACAGGATTTCAGCCGTTGTTGCTGGGGCAGATCATTCTCCTCCCAGCTACCACAAAGATTGCAGCTAAGCTCAAACAGAAGAGGGAAGCTTAAAGGGGTGGCAGTTGACAGCTTCTTGCTAATATGATCCTTCAAGCATTGATGCTGGTAACTTATAGGATCAGTTGTCCCAGATCACTATGTGAGTGTCATTCCACTGAGTGTTTTCTCCATCCTGGTCAATAACTATGTGATGAGAAGATGCAGAAGAGAAATACTGCTGCATGTTTTGAGATGAGACCAGGAAGAAGGTGATAACTCAGTCCAGTGATGCTTTTGAGTAGGATGCATAAACCCACTTCAAATTGCTTCGAGCTTGTCTTTTTCATACTTGCTAGCCCAAAATCCTGCATGACCAAGGGCTGTGGCAGTACTGAAAACTTTTTGAAGAGTAGACTTGTTTTTGTATAAAGCCAAAGCTAGAGGGGGAAAAAAAACACAGTTATTTGACTTTGGGGGTTTTCTTTTCTTTCTTCCATGCCATTATGTACTAAAAGATTTCAAGTGCAAAATTAAATTTAAATATCCCAGCGAAATTATCCAATTTCATATTCTTTTCAGGAAGCTAAGTCATCTTTTTTAGTCTCATTTTTTTGCAGATTTTATGCTATGTTGCTTTTATACCACATGCTTATTTCTTTTGGTTCATTTACTTTGTTGGCATCATGCAAATTTTGTATTCAATTATTTGCCATAAAGAAAAAAGAAGAAGAAAGCAGACAGTGATAACTGCACTTTTGATTGAAACGTAAGCTTCTCGGAGGGTGGGAAATAGCATTATTATTATTATTGTCTCAGATCTTGTCCGTTCGCAGAAGAACACTAAAGCAAGATAATTGTGGAAGACCATAATGGAAAATTGATCTCATTGAGAGAAATAAGTCCCTAGAAGATAATTCATGAGATGCAATTTGTATAGTGTTCAATTGGTATATAAAGAAAAGTATGTGTAAATCTACAACATTTTACACTTTTTAAAAACCTAATAATACTAGGAGAATAAACAGAACCATAGAATGTTGCGATTACAAGACTTTATACCCAATTACTATGAGTTATTATGTAAAAGTTCTAAGTAGTAAGAGTTTTTGGAAACGCAATTGCTTGCATCAAAACGGATGTAGTTGAATCATCGGAGGATGTGAACAGATCTGGATGGTTCTGGGGAGGGCAATGTCTTTGGTGTGGAAACTAAGTCCCAGGAAGAAAGGATGGAAAAAGTGAATGTATTTGGCCTGGAGAAGACTGAAAGATAATTTGATATCACTTTCAAATACTCAGAGGAGACATAGTAAAGACTTGGGATCAAACTATACATTACAGATATCCTACTGTTAGAAGCTGCAATCTGTTACTGTTTCAGATCTTTATGTCTGTGACTGAGGCCTAGTTTATCTCTCAAGAGCCAATCAGAAGCAAAGGAAACTAATTTGCAGACTACAGGAGGGGGAAAATCTCCTCTGTGACAACCAGAAGTCTTTCAGCAGTCAAAGAACTCCCTGTTCTAATGATCTGTGATTAGAGGTGGGCATGAACCGCTGGTTCGGCAGGTTGACATAGTTTGTTTTCCAGCCAAACAGCTGATCCATGGCTTGGTGCACTGCCCCATTCAATGGGCACCCACTCAGAGGCAGCGCCCAGAGGAGGTGGGGTGGGTGCTGCTGCTGAGTGGGCACCCATTGTAGGGGGCAGTGCACCAAGCCATGGATCAACTGTTCAGCCGGAAAATGAACTGCGCTAAACCACTGAACCAGCGGTTCATCCCCATCTCTACCTTCTATCTGTAATGGATAGTTTAACACTCATTTGCTGCTGCTTCCCAGAGGCAGATGTAACAGGATTAAGTTACGGGACCCTTGGAAGAAACCTATTGATGGTAGAAGGAGTATGTCTGTGGGACTTGCTGCTTAGAGGGGTGGTGGTTTCCATCAGAGTTTGGACAGCCATGGGTTGAAACTATTTGAGCCCTTGATTTTTTTATACTGAGCAGGTGGTCAGACTAGATGGCATACAAAATTCCACCCAAAAGCCATGTTACAGGGTGGGTGCCGTGGCCCACCTTCTTTCCCACTGCTGACCAAAGTCTTGAAGCAACTTACAAATAACATTTCGCTGGGATTACTCAAGGTTTATAATAACACTTATGTACCAGTTCTAAAGTGGTACCCAATGGGGTGTAGTGCATAGAGTGTAATGGACTACCGTGTTTCCCCAAAAATAAGACAGGGTCTTATATTAATTTTTGCTCCAAAAAACGCATTAGGGCTTATTTTCAGGGGATGTTTTATTTTACAGTCATGTCCTCTTCTGGTTGCTGCGCAATGCTGCACAACGGTGGAGGGTGGGGTTTCACTTAACTAGGGCTTATTTTTGGGGTAGGGCTTATATTACGAGCATCCTGAAAAATCATACTAGGGCTTATTTTCAGGTTAGGTCTTATTTTTGGGGAAACAGGGTAGGATTTGAGAGACTTGGGTTCAATTCCCCAGCTCTGCCGGGGAGATTCACTGGGGAGGTGGAACTAGAAAAACAGCTTTTTAAATACCTCAGTTCCTTAACAAGCTTTTGGAAGGAAAAGTGGAAAGCATAGTGTGAAGACATGGGGAAACTGAAAATGCAAGCTGTGTTAGGATGCGATTGGACTGAGTAATCCTTGGGGTCTCTTCCAGGCGAATAGTTCTCTGATGCTGTGATGCCACCATCTGAAGACCACCTTCCTCCAACCCAGAAAGCTTGGCTCTTGCATAATAGAAAACTCACCAGCTTGAGAGGGAGATATGGCTGAGATGACCTATTGGCAGGTCTTGCACCACACCTGCCAAACTCTGTGTGAGCCCTCCCTCCTTCTGTTTTTTGGACTGCCAATACTAGATCACCCCAGCTACCACGTTGCCTAGGGGGTTCTGGGAGTTGTAGTCCAATCAATATGTTTTCCGAGCTTGGGGGTTCACACTGTTCCTCTCAACAAACATGGTAAAAATTGTAGTTTTTACAACCTCGCATGCTGCTTGTAGTTTGTTTGACTGGCAGGGATCTCTTTGGCCTGGGGTAACTGTCAATCTTTCTGCCATTAGCCAATCATTCCTTCCTGCTTCAGAATTCAGAGTCCTGCCTCTCTGCTGAACGTTCTTTTTCCCTCTCTTTTGTCTGTTGAAAATCAGTTAGCAGGTTGGTTGTTTAGTTTTGCTGTTATCTGTTCTCAACTATAATTGCATGCTTTTATTCTTTCTACTGTGTCTCAGAGTGAGTTACTGAGACTGTAAGTGCCAGTTAATGAAAAAGGTATCTGAGGAACCCGGAGCGGTTCTCCTTTGTGGATCCCTGTACTTCTGTTGTGTATCAAAAAAATTTTAATCAGAAATTCAAAATTCTGCAACAAAAATATATCTCCCCATCAGAGAATTTCAGCTGTAGCCATAATTCTTTTGAAAGAGGCCTGGCTCAAGATATTGAAGTTCCTTCTTTTCTGCTAACTCAGCCTTTTTTGTGGGCTTCCCAGTCCTATCCGGTTTGGTACATAGCAGAAGCCATAGCCTTATAGGGACAATTACCAACCTTTATTACAGTAGTATAGTAAATTAAGTGTACATTGCAATGCTACATAAGCATTACCTCGTTTGTGGATTTTAGAGTAATTTATTTTATGAGATATGAATCAACAAGCATGCATTATATAAAAGGTGTAGCTCTTTTTATATCCTCTCTCTCTCTTGCTTGATGATGATTGAAGTCTATTATTCTTTGATCCTTGGTGGGTGGAGTTTCTGTGAAACCAGTCTGACTCCTGATTATACAATTATTTTCTTCCATTTAGGCAGCTGGAAAACTTCTTGGCCACCTCCTGGGCACAAAGCACACAGGCTTCAGGCCATGAACAGCGACTGTTTGAAATGTGCTTGTGCACCAGCTGCCGCTTTGTGATCCCTGGGCTCAGCCTGATTGTCAAACATGAGCCCCATGCTTAGCAGGTGATAGCGACATGAAAAGGATCTGGTTTGACAAGGTGGCCCAGACAATGCCTGTGGAATCCTATTTGCTCTCGCTCAGGGCTGGGAGAAATGTAAACTAAAAAGATGCTTACAACACTGTGTGGATACCTTTCGAGTCTCTTTCAAGATGCATCTATCTAATACATTGAAATTGTTGCAGAGTTTTGAATTTCTGGTTAAATTTCTCTAGCTGCGCAGCAGAAATGCAGGGATTCACAGAGCAGAATAGCTCCAAGTTCCTCAGAATAGGCCACCTCTTTCTCAGAAACTGGCATTTACAGTCTCAACAACTCACTCTGAGACATTAGTAGGAGAAAGAATAAAAAGGTTTCATTACTTACAGTTGAACAGATCTAACAGCAAACTCACAAATATGCCTGCTTTCAACAACAGACCTCAACAGACTCTAGAGAGGGAAGGAGCTGAGCAGAGAGGTGGGGCTCTCTCTGAATTCAGAGGCAGGAAGGAACAATTGGTCAGTGCTGGATAAACTGACAATCACCCCAGCGCAGAAAGTTCCTTCCCAGCTAATTCTGCTAAAGGCAGCATGTGAGGTTGTAAAAACTCCAACAGAAACAAACTGAAAATTAAGAGAGTTGTGTTTTTAGATTTAAGATCCAGCAACCCAGATGACTCACTGAGATACCCGCTTTGAGTGATTCCAACTCTAGAGTCTCTCTTTCCCCCTCTTCCTTCCTTCCCTCTGGAAAATGGCACAGCTTGCTAGATAGATGGAACCTGTGAACACTCCATACTACCATGTTTTATCCCTTTTCAGACACTGACCACCCTGGAAAGAGTCCTTTAACCAGGAGCCACTTGCCTTAAAGCCCTCCTTCCATTTGCCAGGAAATCACTCCAGCCTGGCCCTATAAAGTCGATGCCCCTGCAGCTGGACCAAAAAAGTCCAGTTTGGGCATAGCTCAAAGTTGGACTGGACCGCGTTTCCCCATGCGTTGTGTGAACACCAGGAGGTTGATGCACCAGACCACTCCACAAGTGGTCCAAATTGTGATCTGTTTCTGTGTTCACACCCTTAAGGGCTTTGAGAACAGTGTCAGGCATGTCAATATGGAAGACTGGAGATGTGCTATATATACACAGTAAGTGTGGCGGGCTGAAATATACACATAAATGTGCAGACCTTTGCACTCCACATGCAAAGGCCTGCCTCATTTCTGAATAGTATGATGATGTTGGGGGGGGGGGGGGCAGAGCTTATTTGTATCGTAATGAGATTACCATCCTTTCAGTCCTAGACGTTTTCAAACTTCATTCCTGAATGGGGCTTTTGTTGCAAGTCCCACCTGTAAATAGACACCGCCTACGTTCTGTAATGAACCCAAGTCTTAGGGGCAGGGCGACACTCAGCTTGCGTGACCAGCATTGTGTTAATATTTGTTTTAAAAGAGATTCACAGGTAAAAGTAGATCAGCACTTCCTCTTCAGGCAGACTTTTCGGCCGGACGTTGTCTCAGGAATGCTGGTTTTAAACGCTTTTGAAACAGTTTTTTAATCTTGGTTTTTCATCCTAATGTAGGCTTAATTGCTTTTCATATATGAAAATCTGTACCAGATTTAAAATCTGACTTCAGCCTTAGCCATGTGACAATGTGTGTGTCATTATTTTAGGACATCAAGCTAATTTTTAGGGGGCCAAGATAGGTTGCGTTGTACAGTTTTATTTGCCATCCTCTCATCCTCTGCTCCTGAGGCAGCTGCCTCATTTTGTCCAACACATCGGTGGGTAACACGCAGCCCCAAGGGGCCAAAACACACCCTCAGTTCTGCAGGCCACTGGCATCTCTACGCCACTCAGATTCATCTCCCACCTACCCCTTAAGCAGCTGCATGCTCATACGTCTGCCTGGTACCCACTAAGCCTCCCTGCGCAACTGAAGACTTGCCCCATCATTAGAGCTGGTGCCAGACCAGCTGTTTCCGGCACACAAGCTAGAACCATCCTTCATGGATGAGACAAAATAGGGCAACCTAGGTTGAAGCCTGTATGGATGCAGTAAGGGGGGGGGGGGGCGGGGAAATCACCATGAAACACAGTGGCATTTACTTGTGAGTAGACACTTTTAGGTTTGCTTTAGGAGTGATATACCTGCTCCTAGTCAAGAAACAGCAAATTAGAGAGGAATGGCAACAGAGAGCTACACTCTGGTGTAGTGGCTAGAGCCTAAGGCCCAGGAGACCTAATCCCCCCTCGACCCTAAAGCTTACTGGGTGTCCTTGAGCTGGTCATACTCTCCTAGCTTGAACAACCTCCCAGAGTTAGTGGAAGGACAGAGAGTGAGGAGAAGGGTGAGGGACAGCTGTGTAGACCACCTTGAGCTCACCAGAGAAAAAGTGGGATATAAATGTAAGAAATGAATGAAGAAAAAACAAACAGCCGAACAGAAACTTGCAGATGGGCACCTAATACAACATTAGCACCTGGGCAGGTTTGCAAAGGAGGAGGTGATCATTCATGGGATTAATGAACTGGTTCGCTTGCTGAACCATGACTATGTTATGACGAAGGCTCTTAATTACTAATTAACAATATTGCCTTCTTGCTCAGCCTGGACCTTTTTTTGGTTCCCCAGTGGCATTTGCAACCTTCTTCTGTCCCATGCCCTGGTTCCACCCTGAAACATGGCCGTCGTTTCAGCTTCTGCTCAAAACCTTCCACTTAGGGTAGAGGTCTCTGAAGGGAAAGGCGGGAAGCCGCTAGGCAGAGCGGCCTTCTGTTTTCTCAGGGTGAGAACCCACGCCCTTTTTGAGGGCACATGTGCCATTTGGTATTTCTGGGCACCGTGCCCAGAAATGTCCTCAGGCTCGTAATCATTTGGAAACAAAGACCCGGAAAAAGCAGAATACTTTGTCACCTAAGAAGTGCTGTTTTGATTGGTGTGTGCATTGAGTCCTTTTTAAGCTCACTCTCGGTGTCATTAAAGACATTCCAAATACATTTACTAAGCACACGCACAGCGAAAGACAATGAAGAAATAAAAACCAAAACAAACAACAACACGGGTTGTCGAATCTTCTGTGCTTCCGTAAGGGCCGAATTACACATAGCATTAAATGTATTCCCTCTTTTAGGTGATGGCTGAGTAAGCAATCACATTGTCTCATCATCTCTGGTGCAAGGCAATGTGGTAAAGGGTGTAATACGGCCTGCAGAACACAGGTTCAAATGGTCTTCTCCGCTCCACCCCAGACACAGAAGATTCCTCAGGCCAGTCTAAAAAAGGGGTGGAGAAAAAACAAATTATACTGCTCTCAGTTCCTTGGAGCAAAGCAGTAAAATAATAATAATTAAAATCAAGCTATTGCACAAAAGCAGCAATATGAAAAGCTAAACATTTTCCATTACAATCCTTTTTATACAATGGTAGCTTTAACTTTTGTATTTAAAAAAAACACCAGCAAAGGTGTTTATTCATTCATTCATTTTACTGCCCATCAGTACACATACTACTCTGAGTGGTTTATGAGTTTAAACATGAAAGAAGAGTGAAGACAAATGAAATATAGTCCACTTTTTAACCTGCCTCCCAAATCTTCAATTCGGTGACTTGAAGGCTGAGTAACGCCTAGTTATGAGCACGTATCAATTAAGCAGATTTATGATGGTCTCAGGATGTTCAGAACAAAAACAATTATTTATTACTGATGACTCGCAGACAGACGGGCTTGTTTTTATCCCATGTGCCTTTTCCCCTTTTAGCTTTTGCTGACAAAGAATGTAGTTGGGGGTCTAATAAGCAGTTTGCGTGCCCACTTAGTATAATTTTCATGTAGTTACCGCCAAGAAACGACCCATCTCCTTTTAGGGTTGCTGTCTGTGGCTTTAAGAGTAAAAAACAGGCAGAAATTCAGGAGGTAAAGCTTTCCCGCCACTGTATCTTCATGCCAAGAAAGGCTTAACCAGTTGTGTTTCCACATTTGGGGATTTTAACATGACTCAAACAGATATTTAAAAAGAAGATGCAAGAAGCAGACATCCTAAAAGATTTTGGCAGGACTTTAAACCCTTTCCTTGTGTGAGAAGTCTCTTAAACCAAATGTTGTTCTCTCTTAAAGCAGCTTGTGGCACGGCGCCACCGATCTTGCGTAAAGCTCTGAGCCCATTAAAGGGTGTTCACAAGATGCTATCTCTCTTCTTGCCAGCATGGAAAAAAAAAGAAAAAGAAAAAAGGACTATTTCTACTAGTTCAGATAAAATTGTAGTGTACAGTATTTAAATGGGAGGGTGGGGAGGGAAGGCTCTCAGGAGTTTCACATCTCTTTGGTTGCGGGCTGGCCTAGTCATGCAACAGGGCAGAACCACCTTCTTGGGGTGGCATCATGGGCAAGGGTGGGGAAAAGAGGCAGACTTGATGACCTTGAAACTGCAGGAGAGACAGGAGGTTAATAACAGGTTAGTTTTAATGGGATGAGGGTACCACTTCGTTTAGGCTTCTGGCCGAAACATTTCTTGAGTCCAGTGTGGGACCAAAGCATTTTGCTAACCCCCCCCCCAAAAGACCTTCTCTCATCCCATGTACAAAAGCTGCTAGACTGGCAATTTGATTGTTCTTCAGTGGTGATTATGGAATAATACCTTACTCTGCACCTGAAGCATCTTATCTTGGTTGGCAAGTTGTGTGCCTCTCCCTTTCAGAGGACACTTGTTACCTAAGGTAACTGCTTTATTCTGCCCAATGTCAGGGCTGGTTCTCTTTCAGCCTCTGCTTGGTTTTTGTACAAGCAACTGCAGTGCACCTGATGTGGAAAGGTACCGTACAGAGCAGGTGTGATGATTGCAAGTTGGCAGAGGTGGGGATCCAGAGGAACTGACAGTTAAAATGTGTACAGTTGGTTCAGGGAAAAGTTAGGTGAAACTTTTTAGCAAGTAACGTTTATAGCATTTAATTTGTATTATTGCTATTATCACACTGTCCTTATATCTTTTATTCATTATGAATATTTACATTCTGCTACTGATAAAATTAAACCAATTTCTGCTTTTATGCACTCTTTATTCAAATAGAATCCACATGGGTACACACCTGATACTTTTTAATTTTACACAACTGCAGAGTGGGGTGTGCAGAGTCTCCTAGCTTTGATATTTTTTTTGAAAGGCTTATTAAAGACTTTTTGGCCCTTAGTTGCCAACCAGGCCTAAACTGCCAAGTTTTAAGACTTATTTGTTATATTTGTATAACTTTATACAGTTATATTGTCTCCGACGCATTTTTGGTATCACCTGGCAGGACAAAGTTCCAAATAGAGTAGTCCTCGAACGAGCTGGAATTTTTAGCATGTATACATTACTGAAACAGCGACGTCTACGTTGGCTCGGGCATGTCGTGAGAATGGCTGATGGTTGGATTCCAAAAGATCTCCTGTATGGAGAATTAGTGCAGGGAAAGCGCTTCCAGAGGGAGACCACAGCTGCGATACAAGGATATCTGCGAGCGGGATCTGAAGGCCTTAGGAATGGACCTCAACAGATGGGAAACCTTGACCTCTGAGCGTTCAGCCTGGAGGCAGGTGGTGCATCACAGCCTCTCCCAATTTGAAGAGACCCTTGTCCAGCAGGCCGAGGCAAAGAGGCCATCCCGAAAGCTGCGAAATCAGGGAGCTGGACAGGGGACAGATTGTACTTGTCTTCAAGTCCAATTCGGTGGACGACCTTAATCCCTGCCCACTTGGCCAACCCTGAATGTCCAGAGCCGTTTGGTGCCTTCCTGCTAAAAAAACCTCAAGTGGACGACTCTCCAGAAGTCAGTTGTCGTTTGGGGCCACCTGCTTTCAGCACTTGCTTTGGTGGTGCACAGCAGGTGGAGTCTGGACAACCTCACCTTTCATGCCAGGGCAAGTTGCCAGAGGTTGTGTACCCCCAAGGGAAAACCAGAGGCTGAACTGGGAAGGGGCTGCAGCTCAGCGGTACATCATGGTCCCAGATTCAAATTCTGGCATCTTCAAGTAGGGCTAGGAAAGAATGGTGTGCAAACCCTTGCCCTGAAGTGGTACCGCCAACCCACGGTGACCACTCTGGGCTAGATAATGGTCTGGCTCAGTCGATGCTTCCACTGTTTTGAAAGGTTTTAGTCTTGTGTCTTGATGATGATGAGGATGCCGGGGTGGGGATCCCTCCCTGGAGGGCAAAGATGGGGGGGGGGGGCCAACAGCCTCCCCAGATTGAAAAAGGCTGGTACTTTCTTGATCCTCTTTCCAGCAAGACGTGTTGTAATTTTCCAATCCAACCTTTCCATCTAATTGATCCCTACAGTTGTTTGTAGTGAAAAAAATTGCCATTTGGTATATGAGCTCTTTAAAGGCACATGGCTTCAGGGTGGTCGGCCAGCCACACGCTTACCAGGCTCACATTTTGGCTCGGAGGTGATGCTCGGTGGGTGAGCCAACAGGAAGCTTGGTCAGTCTTGTTTCTCTCTCTCTCTCTCTCTCCCTTCTTCACAAAGCTTAATTTCGCTCACCGAGACATTAGGAAACAACAACCTTTTGTATGCCCACTCTATGCGTATATAAAAGAGGTTTCATGCTTGTTGTCCTCAAATGTCCGGTGTTTCCACTCTGCATTTCCAGGAGGGGAGGGGAGGCACCGGTCCACAGGCCGCTTCTAGCCTACGGTGGGTCACATTCCGTTTCCCTGGCTCTCCTCGGGCTCTGCCCCTCCTTGAAGTCCATAGTCTTTCCAGAGGGAGAGGAATTTCTGCTATTTCCGGTTAGAGATCAGAGATAAGAGCAGAGATTGGCTTGTCTGCTTTTATTGTGGGGCTTCCATGTCCTGTCTCCGTCGTATCTCCTGGTGCGGGTTTGTGTCTCCTTTGACCTTTAAATGGAATATTTGCAGGAGAGCCTTCTGAAGATTTATGGCACCTTGAATTTCTGGCACCATTTCCCATTTAAGGATACCTCAGTAAGCTTAACTTGTAGATTTCTCTTAAGTTACCAGCCTCACAACCTCCAAACATCTATCCCATGGTATTAACCCCTTCGTCTGCAATACAGAATAATGGCCTGGCTTAAA